>JAQPPZ010016385.1:8750000-10000000 GCA_028583015.1 Wollemia nobilis | reverse complement strand
TGGTATCACTATAAATAACTCTCAATGAACAATTATTTGTAATATATTGTGATATTTGAAAATATTGTGGGAGTACCCATGGGCACCCATCCCATATTCCTTCTCTCATATTGTGTCATTTATCTCTTTCTTTTCTCTTTGTCTATATGCTCTTCTTCCTTTTTCTACATATGATTATGGTGCATGGATGTTTCTATAAATTATTGCAAATTTTAATAAGAAGGTTCCTTGATTATAAATCCATTTTGATCAATAAAAATAAACAAAAAAAACTAGAGCATAAATAATTAGAATGCTTATCTTCACAAACGATTAGATCAATATTAAGGTCATAAGATAAATAAGAAAATTGATATGCCTTCCAAATCCATTTTAAAAGCAAATTGAAAACTTTATCATGCATTGTGCTTATTAGTATTATAACTTAGAAAATTAATTTTGGTATTTATTTTTCGTTTATAGAGTTTATTAGCCATTTACAAAAATTGATTTTGTCTAGTTTGATAAGATTGATTTAGAGTTTATCCACTTTAAGGGTAGTGCAGCTCAGTTGTAAGGTCATCGTGAGTAGAAAGGCTAGAGTCTTTCCATAGTTGGAGACTAACCGATGAATACTAGGACTCAGCTATGTTGAAAATATGTTGAATATTTTCCATGTTATTCTAGTGGGGTCAAATCTAAAAGGTACTAAATACTCTGCATGTATCCTAGTTGGGGTTCAGGGCCATATCAGGCCTTGAGAAAGGGTTCGGGAGGAGTAGCCCTCCATGGAATTTTTAGGGTTTTTGATAAGGATATCATAGGAAACACATGAGCATATATTTAACTCACATTTGTGCCAATAATAGCTTTTGTTACGTTATTCTTGGTTTGTTAGTTGTTAGGCTATTTTAGCAATTCGTTAGGATTGCTTAGCTATTTAAAAATCTTCTTGTAATTGGGCATTTTGAATGCCTATTTAGTTTGGAAATTTTAATAAAAATGGATCTGAAATTTTATTCCTTTTTAGTTTCTTAAGCTATTTTTAGACCCATATGGGTTGTTTAGGGTTAAATATTTGAACCCATGGTTTTTTTTCCATGGTATTGTAAAATTTGTTCTTGTGTTGTTATTATTTAATTGCACTTGCATTAGATTTTGAAGAGAGATAAGAGATGAACATTATTGTATTGGAGACGGTTAAGTTTATATAATAAAAAAGATATTATTGTGTTGGGTTTTTTCCATAAGGATTTCCTAGGTGAAATATTGTGTTATGTGTGTATCTGTTATCTTATTCTTCTTTTTTTCTTTGATTTTGTATTTACTATTTTTCTAGATTTAGTTTATCGGGGCATTTTGCTCTTCATTTGGTATTAGAGCTATATTTTTTAGCTTTATTCAAGGAGTAAGGGTTTCAACCCTATGATAAATTAATTTTTGAGTGTAAGTCGTACGTAAAAGAATCTAGACGAAGGAAAATGATGGGAAGCACATGGGTAGAGATTGAAAATTTTAATGGATAAAATTTTGAGTTATGGAAATTCAAGGTGAAGGATTTGTTGGTTGATAGAGATCAGTGGATTGCAGTCTTAGAAATAAAGCCAACATCAATGATAGATGAGGATTGGTTGAAGATCGATAGGAAGGTAAGGAGTTCTATTAGATTTTGCTTATCTGATTTGGTATTGTTGAATGTATCAGTAGAGGCCACAACAAAGTCATTATGGGATAAGATGAGAACTTTGTATCAGACAAAGTCGTTGGTAAATAAACTCTTTCTTTGGAAGTTGTATTCACTTTGGATGAATGATGGTGACTTTGTGGTTGAACATATGAATACTTTTAACATTGTGGAAATTTAGTTAAACTCTATTGAATTTAAAATAGATGAAGAGGAAAAATGTATTACTTTACTTTATTCATTACCTGATTCTTGGGATAACTTAGTTATGGCTATCACCAATACTACTTCTATATTGAAAGTAGAGGATATAGTAGGAACATTGCTATCTGAGAAAATGAGATGAAAATATTCTAAGGATTATCATCAAAAGGATACCTTGGTTATGAGAGGTCATTCTCAAGAAAGAAGCAAAAAGAAATTAGAAGAAAGGAAATCAAGATCTAGGGGTAAATATGTTACTCTAGAAAAGAGGAAATGCTAGAAGTGGTAAAACATGGCAATATAAAGGAGACTGTAGATATAAAAATGCTAATAATAGTCAATCATCTAATGAAGGAACTTCTACAGAAATAAAGATCAAAAATGAAGATTCAAGGGACTTATTCTTAGTTGCAACATGCTCAAGTGAATGCCATGAATCATGGTTGATTGACTCAAGTGCTTCCTTTCATATGACTCCTCATAGGGAGGGGTTTTATGAATATGAAAATATAAATGGAGGTGAAGTCTTCTTGGGATACAATTTGACATATAAAATAATAGGTTGAAGAAGAGTCAAGTTAAGGTTAAAATATGGAAGAATTAAAACCCTTCTTGGTGTGTTGCATATTCCGGGTTTGGCAAGGAATTTGATATCTATGAGTAAGATGAATAACATGGGTGTGACTATGGTATTCAATAAGGATAGTTACAAGATGGTTCATGGAGTCTTGGTGTTGGAAAGGGGAGTTCATATAAGAACTCTATTCATACTTGAGGCTAGCACTATAAGTATTGATTGCAATAACTCTTCAATTGTAGAGGATAATAATACGGTAGAAGCAACTTTGAGTATTCTTGTAGCGAAGACAATGTTATGACATCAACGCATGGGGAATATTTGTGAGAAAGGATTTTGAACATTAAAAATGAAAGGTATGACTAAAGGAATTTTTGATTGCCCATTAAATTTTGATTTTTTTGAGTGCTATATTTTTGGAAAGTAAACTTGAGTCAAGTTTCCTAGTAGTGCTACAAGATCTGAAGGAATTTTACATCTAGTTCACAATGATGTGTTTGGACCTATAAAAGTACCATCATTAGGTAAATCTATCTATTTTATTACATTTATAGATGAATTTTCAAGAAAGACCTAGGTATATTTTTTATGGAACAAATATGATGTTTTCAATAAATTTAAAGAGTTTAAGGCTCTTGTAGAAAATTAGATAGAGAAAAATATAAAGGTTTTGGGAAATGACAATGGTGGTTAGTATTTCTCTAATTAATTTGAGTAGTTTTACAAGAATTACGGAGTTGTAGAATGGATGAACAAAATATTGATGGATAAGGCCAAAAGCATGCTAAGTGGTGTAAGGTTAAAAAGTAAAATTTGGGCAGAAGCCATATTAACTGCTTGTTAACTCATCAATAGATCTCTTACCTTAGCTTTGGTGGATAATAATCCATAAGAAGTGTGGACTGGAGGAAGAACCTATGGTATAACTTGATGTTATAGTAGAAGATGAACTACAGAAAGAGTCTAAAGAGGAAAATTTAGAGGAAGAAGGTGAGGAGGAAGCTGAAGATGTTGAACTTGAAACTCTAAATTTGAAAAGATTAGATTGAGTGAGAAGACTCCCAGAAAGGTATAGCCCTTAAAATATTTTTTCTACATTTAATATATTAGTTATTAATGAAGGATTAGTTTATAATTAGAGATGAACTAGAAAAAGTTTTTTGCTCTGCTAGGGTTTGATGAGGAAAGCTGCTTTGTTGGAATTTTTTTGAGACCTATCTGATGGGCTCTACGGGGATGGCAGCAGTTTCTGGAGGAGGTATGAACAATTGGAGGAATGTAGTGATGGCATCAGGTCCATCATAGAGCGTGCATGCTAGGGCTGGTATTTCTTTTAAAAATGATTGGAAGGAACAGGATTTTCCATTGCATGCCAGGAATCGCTTGTTAAAGAACAATGGATGTTTGGAACGATGTGAAGCCAGGCCGGTTCTAGTGGTTCAACCAGAATCGATGGCAGAAGATGTGGAGTATTTAACCAAACATGCGCTTATTGGTAAATTTATGGGCATCCGAATTTCTCTTCCCTTTGTGGAGGCTTGGGTTAGGAAGACTTGGAACCCTGAAGGTGATGTGGAGGTGATGTTGAGTGCAAACAACTATTTTATGGTGGTTTTTTCTTGTCTTGCGGATCGTAACAAAGCATTTGAAGGAGGTCCCTATTTTTGTAACCAAGCGGGACTCTTTCTTAAACCCTGGCATGTGGGTTTCAACCCATTAGAGGAGTGGCCGTCACGGGTTCCGATGTGGGTTTGGCTTTTGTGGCTCCCCTTGGAATTTTGGAGAAATGACATCTTGCATATGATTGCCCTTCTACTTGGGAAGCCGGTTGGGCCGTCAGGACAGGCGCTGGATAAAAAGGTAATCTTTGTTGCCCGTATCTGTGTTGAAATTGATTTAAACAATCCTATTCTAGATTCTATTGAAATACAGTTCAGATCAACCACATGGGTTCAAAAACTTGACTATGAAGCTCTTCCATTTCGTTGTCGGATTTGCCATGAATATGGCCACTTACAAAGAAAATGCCCTAAGTTTGTCCTACCTGTGGCTTCAAATCCTGGGCCCTCTCAAGCTGTACAAAATATGGATAAAGGAAAAGCCCCGATAAAGGAGGGGGATCAGGATAGGGAAGGCTGTGTTACGGTAAAACCTCAAAACAAAGGAAGAAAGGCAAAAAGAGACATTAAGGATAACTAGCCAGATGCTCAGCTCAATCGTTTTGAAATTCTAGAGAATCTTGATCAGTGCATGGAGATACCTGAAACATCGCTACCTGTTATAGATATAACAGGACCAAATCAATTGTCTCTTCATGAGGTGGAACCAAGGGAACTAGATACCGGGGGTTTAAATGAAGAACAAAGGGCTTTGGTTCCGAGTATAGGTGATATGGTTGGCCCTAGCCCTGGAAGTGAAGTTATCTTAGAAAATGGCATAGATTTAGATGTGCCCTCTCCTACCCAGGCACTGATGCAGTCATCCATGGATTGTAAAACTCCTACGGTGCTGGTATTGCAGCATAAAATAATTAAAAAAATGCTTCAGATAAGAATATGAAGGTGGGTCGAAAGAAAGACCAGGATAAAATTAAGTTAATGGGGGAGACTTTGGTAGAGTCAGGTTTGGTGAGAACATTGGACTCCCATTTTTATAACCCCCCAAAATTATTATAATTTCATGGAATGTAAGGGGGTTGAACAACATCCCCAGACAAAAAGTTATTCGTGATTTGATTCGTGTTCATTCTCCGGATGTGGTTTTTATTCAGGACAGAGTATTGATAACTGGGAGAGTCTCCCGTCTGGGGATTCTCAACACCTATGGGAGTTGATCCATAAGGATGTTCAGACTTAATGTGGTTTGTTTTTTTTTGGTTTTCTTTGGGAGTTGACTTTGTCTGGTGATTTAGCCTGTCTTGTTGCTTATTTGAGTCCTGGGTGGGGGCTCAACTGTACTTTGTAATCAGACTTTCTATAAATAAATTTTTACCCCTTTATTTAAAAAAAAAAAAAGTTATTAATGAAGAATACAATATTGTAAAGGAGGCACTTCAGTCAAGTGAGAATAAGTCTTGGAAAGAGCCATGGAGGAAGAAATGGAGTCCCTGGATAAAAATAAGATGTACATCTTGGTGAAATTACCCCCTAGAAGAAAATTGATTGGTTGTAAGTGGGTATTCAAGAAGAAGTATAATGTAGAAGGAAATTTGGAGAAGTACAAGGCTTTCCTGGTAGCAAAAGGATTTTATCAAGTTGAGGAAATTGACTTTGGTAAGATTTTTTTCTCCTATGGCTAAACTAACTTTAATTAGATTTATTTTGGCTATTTCTATTTCTTTTGATCTTGAAATAGAACATATGGATGTAAAGATAACATTTCTACATGGTGAACTTGATGAAGGTGTATATATATATATATATATATATATATATATATATATATATATGTCACAACCATAATGCTTTAGAGTAAAAGGTAAGGAGGACTTGGTATGCAAGTTGAAAAGGTCTCTTTATGGCTTGAAGCAATCTATAAGAATGTGGAACCAAAAATTTGATAAGTTTATTTTGATACTTGGGGTTGTAAAAAGCAAAGGAGTTTCGTGTGTATATTTTAAACAAGAAGGTGAAATTTTTATTATCATTGTTTTGTATATAGATGACATGTTGTTAATTGGTAACAATAAGGAGATGATAAAGTTACTAAAATCTTAGTTATATTTTGAATTTGACATGCAAAATAGAAATAATAAGGTCGTGAAAAATCTATTTTGGGTATGGAAATAATAAGGTATTGTGCAAATAGAATATTGTGGTTAAATCAAAGGAAATATGTTGATTTTATACTGTAGAGATTTAGGATGCATGATTGTAAACTAGTATGTACTCCATATCTCATTGGTCAAAAGTTATCTATTGAAAAATGTCCTAAAACAAATGAGGAAATTGAATAAATACATCATGTTCCTTATGCTAGCATTGTTGATAGTTTGATGTATGTAATAGTCTATACTAGAACTAATATTGCACATGCAGTGGGAGTAGTTAGAAGATATATGTCCAATCCAAGAAAGGAACATTGGATTGTTGTGAAGAGGATCTTTAGATACTTGCGTGGAACTTCAAACTATGCTATCTATTACCAAGGAAAATCTAGAGATAGTAATATTGTAAATCTATGAGGTTTTGTGGATGTTGATTGGGTTGGAAATCTAGATAAGATAAGATCCACAAGTGCTTATGTGTTCAGACTATTTATAGGGTAGTAAGTTAGATGAGTAAAAATCAATCAATGGTTGCATTACCAAAACAAATGTAGAGTACATTACATAAAATCATGCTTGTAAAGAAGTAGTATGGTTACAAATATTGTGTTCAATATTTGGTCTTAAGTAGAAGGCTATGAGAATTGACAGTGATAGTTAGAGTGTAATATTTTTGGCCAATAATCCTATTTTTCATGATCAATAAAAACATATTGATATCAAGTACAATTTTGTGAGAGACATGGTTGAATGGAATCAGGTGATATTGGAGAAAATTAATATAGAGAATAATGCTACTGATTCATTAACAAAGTTTGTACCTGCTCAAAAATATTCTTGGTGTAGAAGATATATGGGTATGGTTGCCCTTGATAGTTGACAATGGTAATTTTTGGCTCCCATGAAAAGTATTCAATAAGTGGGATAATGTTGGATATATGTTGACACTCTCTATGTATCCTCATCGGGGTTTGGGATCGAGTTGGACCCTGAGCATGGGTTCATGGGTGGTAGCCCCTAAAAAGTAGGGGTCCAAGGGTGACAACCCTTGACAAAATTTTTAGGGTTTCTTAAGCTATTTTTAGACCCATATGGGCTGTTTAGGGTTAAATACATGGTATTATAAAATCCATTCTTGTGTTGTTGTTATTTAATTACACTTGCATTAGGATTTGAAGAGATATGAGAGATGAACGTTATTGTATTGGAGATGGTTATGTTTATACAATAAATGAGTTATTACTATGTTGGGTTTTTTATCGTAAGGGTTTCCTAGGTGAAATATTGTTTTATGTGTGTATCTATTATCTTCTTTTTCCTTTGATTTTGTATTTTACTATTTTTCTAGATTTAGTTTATTGGGGCCTTTTACTCTTCAAGCTATAGAGTCTTTCCACGATTGAAGCATGACTAGTGAATACTAGGACTCATATATAGAGTTTTATATGGTTATAATGAATGAAAAGTAGGACTCTGTTATATTGGAAGTCATATCAACTTTGAGATAGTTGATCATTCAAGGACATAGCCAACCCTTGATATAGAAGTCACCTTAAAAATATAGAGAAATATTTGTAGAAAATATTAATCTTCAAATGAGTGATAAGCTTCCCACAATAGATATAGAATAATTTCATCTTCTAAGTGAAAGAGAAAGCAGAATAAGGAAAGAATATATCAGCCTGAAAGTAAGCTTTCATCAGGCAGATATTAGTTAAAGTTGCAAGATATTAGAGTTTTAGGCCACAAAGAAAATGACCTTGACATAAAGCATTTAGGTCTTGAAGATAAACCTTGACATAATAGATAGAAGGATTCAGGTCTTGAAGATAGACCTTGACATAAGAAGAATTATAAAAAATTCAAGTCACTTTGATCTTGACATTGACAACAAGAAGATAAAGAGCCGAATGGAAGCAATAATAGCAGCAACAAATTGAGGTTACCTATCTTGAAAGATTTATTCAAAATAGAGGTAATATATAAGAAGATAGACTCAGGTTATATTGACCTTGATGAAGATTCAAGATATAAGAAATTTTCAAAAAGAGACAACAATATATAGAAGAGGTCCAGCCCTGGAAAAGAATTCTAAAGTGCAGTCTTAAAGATTAATATATTAGGCTTAAAGCAAATCAAAATAGCTCAATTCAAAGCAAAGAAATATAATCTCTCTTAGATATAGTAGACAAAGGTATTCAACTATTGAAGGCAACATCATTTGACTCTAGTAAAAAATGATATTTAGCTCAAATCACTATTATGTTCACCATAGATTTAAAGAGAAGCATAAAGATGTGAATATAGTGAGTTAGTCCTAGAAAGAGCAAGAAATAATATTAAGCAACAATGAAAGGATGTTAGCATTAAAGAGTTGGACAATGCCTAAAATTTTGTTTAGCACCAAGAGTTTGGATAGCGCTTGAAAGTTAGAATAGCACCCGAAGACTGATAACACAATGAGATTGGATAACACTCAAAAGTTAGGATAGCATTTGAAGACTAGATAATACCCAAATATTTGATAGCACTTGAGAGATTGGATAGTGCTCGAAGTTTGAACAGAGCTTGAAGTATTGGTCAAGCACTCTGAGTATTAAATGGCACCTTAACCTCGGTATATTGACAACACCCTTGTCAAGATAGCACCCTAATCGAAGGAAAACATCTAGGTTATTAACAACTCTCACTCTAGAAGAATCTAAGTTATTGAAGTGCTCACAACAATAATATCCTTCAAGTATACTACATCGAGTGACATTTAAACATCAAACAATAAGTTTCCTATGTTGAGCAACATTAAAGCAGTGGATAACATTTGGTAGCACTTAGGATCAGAACACAATGAGAAAGGAAAAATATTATTTGCAAGGGAAAGACATCCCAACTAGAATGTTGAACATTGGTCTAAGGATGTGAAATGACAGTGAAACATTTGGTTGGCACTAGAGTCTTACTTGAGTGCCAAGCATAATTCAGAGTCCTTTGTAACACTTAAAGCACAAGCAAAATGACATAGCAATTAGGGTAATCAATACCACTTCATCGAGTAATGCAAGGAGTAAAACTTCTAGTGTAACACATGCAAGCCACTTGGAAGTAAATTCCTTACAAGGCAATTGAAAATGAAACGTTGGAAAGTGTAATGTTCAACTCTGCATGCTTGAATTTGAATACCCAAAAGTGAATCGACTTGGTTGCACGTAGCACTCAGTCAAGTTGGTTAAAAATAGTTTACACGAGTCTTTATTGCAATAAAATTCAAAGCATTTATAGCAATGAAATTTGGAAGACACGCACGAGGTAAAATTTGAATTATTAGGGTTTTCAAGTTTTTAATGTTAGGAGCAATAAGTAATTTTTTTATTAGAGTTAAATGTTTTTTTTAATGTTGAATAAGGAGTGATAAGTAGAATAGGTTTATCATTGAATTATTAGATTTGATTAAGTAGGATATTAATTTAATTTCTTATAAGGTTGGAGTTATAAGGTCTTTAAGAGTTTTTTGAATTTGAAGTTTATTTAAGTTCATAGTTTTTTGAGAAAATAGAAAATTATTGAATTGGTTAATTATTTGCAAATTTAGTCATTTGGGAGATAAAAGGTATTCAACATCAAACTTAGGAAAAAAAATTGCAAAGTATTCTTTCTTAGTTTCTAAAACTAGGGAGACATAAGGATTACTACTTCATAGAATTTAAATTATAAACTTTGAATTATTTAAACCTAGAGAGTTTCAAGGATGTCTACTTCAAAGGGATAAAAATCTATAAATTTAATGGATAACAATATGGATTTCATGATACGAAAAGAAAAAGTAGATATCATAAAATTTGGGATCAAGAATTTGATTGAAAAATCTAAAGGAAAAATAGATTTAGTTTCAAAACTAATCTATAGTGAAGCCATAGATGAAAACTTTGAAATATTTGAATACTATTTACATGCAAGAATTGTTGAAGCAATTGATGATGGAAAAAATAGTATTATGATACCTTTAGATATTGGTAGCATAATGTATATGGCATTGCTTACACTTAAGTTTCATAAAGAAGAAAATATGAAACAAAAAGAATTAATTGAATCTCTTAAGAAGAAATTGAAAATAGGTGAATCATTTTTGGAAAATATATTCAATTCTTCATGTAATATTGACAAACCAACTTCATTTAACTCAAGAATCTATTATGATGCTTTAAGTGAATATTTAGAAGTCTCTATACAGGGAAAGAAAGAATCGTATAAAGGAAAAGGAAATATTCTTGTACAAGAATCTGATGACAATGAGAGGGTTCAAGAAATTTGTAATATTGAAGCTACGATGATTGAAGAACATGAAGATAATGATGAACTCATAACAAAAATCAAGCTAGTAGAAGAACTTGATGAATATAAAGCAGGAGATCACATGCATTACAAGGTCACTTTAAGAATGAAGATCAAGATGATTGAAGACTAAAGTATTCAATAACCAAATAATGCAATACAAGGGGATTTTGGAGTATATTACATTATTTGATACATGCTAATGTACCCCCATGGTACCTTCATGGTACATATATAAATATTATATTAGGGTTGAGTCATAGTTTAGAGTGTGAGTATTATTTCCCCTTTCATGTAAGTGTGTATGTGCAGGAAATGCACAAGTGTCATGTGAGTAAGTGTGCAAGTGTGAGTTGAGTATATGTGCACAAGTGTCTTGTATGTAAGAGATCAAATATGTAATGTAAATATGTACACAAGTCTCTTAGGTTAGAGTGTGCAAAGTGAAGATCAAGAGTCATGTCTAGGTATACATACAATATAGAGTCATGTGTTCATCAAGTATGCAAGTGTTATATAGAGAAGTCAAGAGTCATGAGACTTAGCATACGGAAAGGAATAATCAAGTATCCAAAGAGTCATGCTACTATGGCTATATATTACTCCATAGAGAAGTATCCAAGTATATGATTATTAGTATCAAAATGTATTACATTATAGAGAAGAGCAAGTTCTTGTTATAGATGTAAGAGAAAGAGGAGTAATAAATATTGCATATATTTTGAGCAATTAATATTGTAAGTTGTGCTACATGATTTTTTTTCTTGATAAAAAGGGGTTGTACTCGGGTCCCCCACCCTTAACAAATTACATCTCTCTTCTTTAGAGCTTGAGAGTTTACAAATAGATACACTTCTCATCTCAATTGAGATGCTATAGTTAGAAACCTACATCATTTTACATAAAATGTCTGAATTCTTGATTTTCATTTTTTGGATCTTTTCAAATCTCTGTATGAATACAATTACTCCAAAATTTAGCATCTTTCTTGACATTTTCCTATAGCAGCCTTCACAATGCCAAAAATTCACCTCTACTATCTATGCCTTGCATCTTAGTAGAGTAATATTTCCAAAACATCGCACTAACATAGTCCGCTTTACCAAATCTGGATTGCTAGTTTCCTTCCTGAAACACAAGTGCAACCACAAAAATTATAATAAATAGTCTAAATGAACACACATTATTGTTACAAAATAAAATAGATATTACCAATGGAAAACATTAAAGTAAATCTTAATCATTAATTGATTTAGGCAATCAACAATTTTTGTCAGCTTCAACTAAACTTTCTACTTCCTCTAACCATGGAAAGGAGATGTTAACTTCATGATCCTCAATCAAAACCCCTCTATTGGCTAGCTTATCTGCACATTTGTTTCCTTCCCTTAATATATGTGTAAACCTGATTTCTTCAAACTCTTTAGCAAGATCTTGAATTTCCACAATTATCTCTTGTATGTTCCATGGAGCCTTTGCTTTCCTCAAAATTGCATTTATTACTATGAGAGAATCACCTTCCATCCAAACTCTATTCCATTTCATTTGTTTACATATTTTTAACCCTTCTAAAGCTGCCCAAGCTTCAACTTCATTATTTGTCTTAAATCCACAATTGAAAGCATAATGAGATAAAATATCTCCTCTATTATTTCTAATTATTCCTCCTCCTCCTATTGGTCCTGGGTTTCCTTTAGATGCTCCATAAAAATTCAACTTAACCCACTCCACATCTGGTGGTTTCCACTTTATATTATTTACCTTATTTTTGCTTCTCTTGTACCCAACATCATAATTCCATTTAATGACTTGACTCCATCTATCAAGACTCTCTACTTCCAAATTAGGGATTGGGTGAGTTGATAGGGTTGGTTTAGACTCCTCTATGGCTAAACATATCTTCTTTTTCATTACCTCTAAACTGCTTTCCTTTCCTTTAAATATTCTTCTATTCCTTTCTAGCCATATAGTCCAAAGTATTGTATCTTTTGATATATCCCATATTGTCTATAAAGCCTCACTTTTATAAGTGCTCTACCATTGCTTTAACCAATATTCAATTCTTCTATTCATCACCATGCATTTACCAAACATATTAAGAATCCATTGCCATAGATTCTAGACTATTGAGCAATGTCCCAAGAGATGGTCAATACTCTCCTCCTCCTTATTATAGAAAACACATTTAGAGGGGCCATGAAAACCCCTTTTCATAAGGTTATCCTAGGATAAAATTCTTCTATGACCTACTAGCCAAACAAACATTTTGACTTTAGGAATGCTTGGGCTATCCCAAATATCTCTCCAAATTCTAGTGATATTATTATTATGTTGGTGTTGAACATTATATCCACTTCTTGTTGTGTATTCTCCTGAGCTATTCAACTCCCAAATCAATTTATCCTTGGCACCCCTCGAAATAATTATAGTTGTTATCTTTCTACTCAATTGCCTCCTAGCATCAATGTCTTGTATACTTGTAAAAAAATCTTCTTTCCATTTGTATCTTCCTTCTCGATCCTTGTACAAAATGTTTGAAACCCTATCACCGTATTTGTCTTGAAGCAATCTCATCCAAGGTTTCAAAACTGGATCTAAATTGAGTGGTTTTTTATCACACCAAGTATCCATCCAAATAGAAATTTTTCTCCAGTTCCCACCACCCATATTAAACCTTTAATCATAAGATCAATAGATTTTTTTAAACCATTCCAAAGAGCAGAACCATTTGGAAGAGAGAATGCAATAAATATTAAACTTGGGTCATTGGGATCAACATACTTAGAAGAATTCTTGCCCATTGTCTTTGACTCTCTTTGTACAATCTCTAGATAAATTTTCCCCTAAGAGCTAAGTTTGCATCTGTAAGAGCTCTTAAACCAAGACCTCCCCTAGTTTTGTCATCACACAACTTGCTCCATTTCACCAAAGAAAATTTCCTTTTATCATGTAAACCTGACCATAAAAAGGATCGCATAATAAATATTAAACTTTTTTCAACTGATTTTGGCATAGAATACAAAGACATATAATATGTTGGAATGGCTTGTAAGATTGACTTAATTAACTACACTCTTCCTGCTAATGATAACCATCTACCTTTCCAAGCTGGAAGTTTATTTTAAACTTTACTAATAACTGGATTCCATAAATCTATCCTCATTCTCCCCTCAAATAAAGGCATCCCTAGATAAGTTGTTGGTAAATTTACCTCCTCCATTTGAAGCAACCTACAAATTCTTGCTTTGATATTAGCAGGAGTGTTAAGAAAGTAAATTTTGGATTTAGTCCTATTAATTTTTTGCCCTGAAGCTCTTTCGTACTCTTTTAAAAAGTTATTCAAAGCTCTGGCCTCATTTATCCTTGCCCTTCCAAAAAGGGTTGTATCATCTACAAACTATTGATGGGTGATGTTATCGATGTTATTACTAACCTTAAGTCCACTTATAAACCCATATTTGTAAGCCTTCTTTAAGTTCCTACTCAAAACTTCTACCATAATAATGAACAAATAAGGAGATAGAGGATCTCCTTGTCTAAGGCCTCTCTTGGCTTTAAAATATTCTATCACTAACCCATTGACCAACACTGAATAAGAAACTGTAGAGACACAAGATTTAATCCATCTAACCCATTTCTTCCCAAAACTAAACTTATCTAAAACTGCAAAAATAAAATTCCATTTAACCCTATCATAGGCTTTACTCATATCAAGTTTTAAGATCATAGCTTTCTCTTTTCTTGAAGTTGTTGAATGTATAACTTCATGAGCTACTATGATCCCATCCAAAATTTGTCTCCCTTTCACAAAACCTCCTTGCTCTTCTGAAATGATTTTGTCTAACAATGGCCTTAATCTATTCACCATCACTTTGGAAATAATATTATAAGCCATATTACATAGGCTTATGGGTCTAAAAGAATCAAACAATTCAACATCCTTCTTTTTTGGAATTAGGGTAAGATAAGTTGCATTTATTTTATAAGGAATGTATTGTTTTACCCTAGACTGTTCCACTACCACCAATAAATAATCCTTCACTATATCCCAATTATGTTGGTAAAAATTTGTAGAGAGCCCATCTGGACCAAGGGATTTATCCTTATTAAAAGAGAAAAGAGCTAAATGAACTTCTTCTAGAGTAATAGGCTCCATCAGTTTCCTATTGTCTTCATTTGTTATAACTGAAGGAACATCTTGAAGAAGTTTATCATTAAGAACTTTGGTCTCCTCTGAACCTAGAATATTTTGATAAAATGACTTAGCCTCTTTTCTAATTTCACTCTGATCTTCAATCCAAACCCCTTCTATTGATTTAATTCTACCAATTCTAGAAGAAGATCTCTGTACTATAGCCATCCTATGAAAAAAATTGTATTTTTATCTCCTTCTTTTAACCAAGTCTGTCTTGATTTTAATCTCCATAATTTCTCTTCCTTACTCAAAATATTATGATATTCACTAAGCAACTCCCTTTCCTCTGAGCTTGTATTATTTTCATCACCTTTTTGGAATTTTGAAAGTTTATCTTTTAGTTCTTCTTTCTTCTCAAAAATATTTCCAAAGGTGTTCTTGTTCCATTCTTTTAATCTAGATGTCATAGATTTAATTTGGTTTGGAAGAGCATACAACCCACCATTACCTAAAGAATTCCATGTTTGAGCTATCATATCAACAAATTGAGGATGGTCTTCCCACATCTGCTCATATTTAAAATATGATATTTTTTGAATTCACTAACCACCATTTTAACTCTTATTGGCTAGTGATCTGAACCAATCCTTGTTAAGGTATTAATTTTAGCACAAGTTCCTTCATCTAGCCAATGATATGAGAGAATGCATCTATCTAATTTTTTTGCTATTAGGTTCTGGCCTCTCCTGTTGTTGGTCCAAGTATAGTTGTCTTCTTCAAACTCAACTTCCCATAGATTGTTGTTTTGAATAAAAGTTGAGAAATATTTCATACTTTGGGTCAATTTCCTAATTCCCCAAAATTTTTCATTCAGCTTGGTAATGGCATTAAAATCTCCAATGATCATGAAATGGGTTTCTTGGTCTTTACTTCTCATAAAGGCCTCAATCCCACTCCAAAATTCTAATCTACTTGATTGAGTTGTAGGACCATACACATTGATAAGGATGAAGTGAATATCAACAAAGTAGCAAGTGACTAAAGAGGCTATCCAATGCCTAGTTTTATGAATGGTTACACAAGAGGTTCTAGAAGGATTCCAACAAGTTAGAATTCCCCCTACTGCTCCTTCAGAATCCATAGCATCCCATTCACATCTTGCCCAAACTACTTTCATAGTTTTTGAAACTTCTTCTTTTGTCATTTTAGTTTCTTGGATATAGAGAATATCAGGTTTATTACTTAAACATAGGTCCCTAATACACCTATGCTTTGAGGGGGCATTAGCACCCCTTATATTCCATGAGATGATAATCATGTCTCATTAGGGGCTTTTGGCCCCTCTTGCGTATTACCAATATCATTTTGTTGTTTGGTAAAGAGAAGTTCAACCAACTTAGTTTGTGTTCCTTTCTCTATGTTAGCTCTTGCTTCCCTGGATCTTGCTTGATAATTTGAGGGTTTTCCTCTTTTTGCCTTGCCTATATCAGGAGTAGGTCTTATTATTCTATTCCTCAATATTCTTTCACAATTTTGTTTTTCAACATATTTATCCTCTCCTGGATCTATTATAGAAGCTTTTGACTTATCCTGCTCATTTTTTGGTATTTCCTTATTAATGGCAGAGGTATTACCTTCTAAAACTACATTTTATTTACCAATTATTTTCTCCTGAATGGTGCATGGTACTTCAAGAGAGTCTTCAAAATCTGATGAAACACATTCCTTGGGTTCATCGAGAATGTTCTTCCTTAAATTAGGATCATATTGAATAGATGGTTCCTTGCTAATATGTTGAAATTGTTGTCCTGTGTCCTCTAAGTTTTGATCTACTTTTTCTTCATAGGCTAAAGCCTCAAAAGAATTGGAATTTCTTCCATTATCCTTTCTTATTGGTCTCCACTATTCATTTTATTTTATTTTTCTAGATCTATTTTTTGGAAGTTGAAAACCATCTTTATCCATAACCATTTGTAAATTTCTCTTATGATTTTCTACAAATGATTATGTTGGGCTCTTCTTAGGGCATGATCTCTCAATATGCCCCACCTCATGACATATTCTACATCTAAAATATATGTTTTCATAATCTATAGTTTGGGTCCACATATTATCCCCATACTTAAGAATGATTGATTCTGGTAAAGCTTTACTTATATCAATCATGACCAATATTCGAGCATAAATAGCCAAAAATCCATCTTTTGTTGTATCTAAAATCTCAAGGAATTCTCCTAGAGTGTTGCCTATTGCCTTGAAGGTATCTATTTCCCAAAATTCAATGGGTAATCCAAACATCCTAACCTAGACTGGTACTAGGGATAGATTTACATTTTTAGGTGAAAAGCCTTCATACTAGTGGGTAAGGAAGAGCCCTGCTCTTCCCATAAACCAAGGACCCCCTTTTAGGATTCTTTCTCTTTCTTCCCTAGAAAAAAAAATGGCTAGGAAGAAACCTTTGGGAAGAAATGATAGAATCACTCCTGGAGACTTCCAACTCCTATCAATCCATTTTCTCAAGGTTGAAGCCCCTGGCCAATACCCATTAAATTTACCAAAAACTACCCTATCTTGGAGCAATGAGGATCTCTCTGAGGTGCGCTCACTAACCTCTACCACTAGGGATGATTCTAAGGATTTAACTATAAATTGATCCATGGAAAGGAAACTAAAACTCAAAATCTAATGAAATTTATCTGAAAGTTCTATAACAAATATAATATTTGATAAAAAATTTATAAAATTTTCATGCACAATTTCTAAGATAAAGAAAGGGAAAAAATAACTTAGCTGAAAATTATTTTGTCTAGATAGAATGTCTTGCCTCGCTGAAGTCCTAGCCCTTCATTGCTCTTCCCATCGTTCGAACCCTAGTTGGCAAATATTTGCAATTTTATTTTTTGTGACTTGAAAAATCGTCACTACCCTTGTTTTAAATGGTTGACTTCACAGGGTTGTATCTCCCTCAATATTGCTTAAATTTTTGCATATGACCACTCATTTTAAAGCTATTCAAATTCTGCACAAGTTGGTCCAAGAATCAGCTGAATCGGATAACTCTTCACGAAGATATGGCTCCTAAAATATGAGATATTTTTCAGGAAAAAACCCTAATCCTTCGCACTTTGCAATTTTGTTTTTCATGATTTGAAAAATCGTCACTACCCTTGTTCCGAATGGTTGACTTCACAGGGTCGTATCTCCCTCAATATTGCTCGGATTTTTGCATATGACCACTCATTTTAAAGCTATTCAAATTCTGCACAAGTTGGTCCAAGAATCAGCTGAATCGGATAACTCTTCGCGAAGATATGGCTCCTAAAAGATGAGATATTTTTCAAGAAAAAACCCTAATCCTTCGCACTTTGCAATTTTGTTTTTCGTGATTTGAAAAATCGTCACTGCCCTTGTTCCGAATGGTTGACTTCACAGGGTCGTATCTCCCTCAATATTGCTCGGATTTTTGCATATGACCACTCATTTTAAAGCTATTCAAATTCTGCACAAGTTGGTCCAAGAATCAGCTGAATCGGATAACTCTTCGCGAAGATATGGCTCCTAAAATATGAGATATTTTTCAAGAAAAAACCCTAATCCTTCGCACTTTGCAATTTCTATTATTGGAGAATATTATTAGTTGTGCTACATGTTCTATACATGTATGATTCAAACTATTTATATTCATATTTTTGTTTATTACTTAATATTTTTTAATATATTATAAGCCTTGATATACATATTAATTTGCTCATATTATTCTGCTCATATCATTATCTTGACCTAATTGTATTATGGCTATATTATATTCGATCCTGTAATAGTTAACCCATGATATTTGTGGTAGTATTAAGGCTTAAAAAGACATCAACTAGTGTAACATAATATTGACACATTAGTGTCTAAGGGATGCACAAGGACCAACATGCACACTCAATTTTAGGTCACAAAAACCTTTACAAAATCCCCCAATTATCCCTCCTAAAAACATTTGTAATTACAAAAATATTCTTAAAAAAATCCCTTAAAGACCTTCATTTAATGTCCTTGTAGTCGTGAATCCTTATAGCTTGTTCATTGTCAAAATTGGTGTTCTTGGAAATGTTTTTGACCATGGGCCTTTTGTTCTCCTTCACTATATATAATATAAAACATTCCCCACCAAAATCATGGTCAACTAGCATACATAATTCCATGCTATGGTTCTTGACACAAACATAATGCAACTCATTCTCGAATCACTTAAGTATATCAATGGCCAAAGGTTTAGCAAGGCATCCATAAATTCTATTACTTATATAACATTATCCAATTTCATTGGATGAGCAATAATTTTATCAATTGTTTTTTAGATTTTCAAGCATTCCTCTTCTCCACCCTCAAATTTGTTCATTTTTTATTTAATTCTTCTAGTATTCTTTCATTTAGAGATGATTTTATAGAGTCAAGTCTAGTTGATTGTCTTCTAACTTGGTTTCCAATAATTCATACTAAATTTTTAGGTTCCCTATGGATCAACTTACGATATAAGATAAGTATATCAATCACATAAAAATCCAAGGTTACACATTTACAAAAGTCAACTTGTGTTTCCTAGTTAATAGTCATATCATTGAATTACTAATTAAATCCACTCTCGAATGAAGAAGATGTGATGTATGATGATTTAGTTAACACATCATTTACCATGCTAAAAACAAAAGTTCAATCCATGTCATTCCATTAATGCTTCTCTAAAAGTAACATATTAATAATAGTTCATTAATGTATCAAAGTACAAGGTGTACCATAACATATGAGAAAATGTTGACATTGGTTGCACATCACTCATGTAACATCTTAACAAGTACATCAATCACAAGAAATTAGTAAAAAATTCTTTCTATCAAAATGGTGCAAAACAAAATATGTACACGAGTGATCTGAGTTGCTTTTGGCATCCTATACCATGGTGCTTTGTTATAATAAAGAAAAAAGAGAAATAAAATGATCAAATTGGCCATTTCTAATAAAAGAAAAGCACAAAAAGGATGTTAAAGAAGATTACTTAGTATTTGATTCTTGTCCTTCATTACATATAATTTTAAAGTGATTTTATCTAGCATAAATTATTAATTTTTTGGATCAAATATTATGAGTGATAATGAAGGATTTGCATGGTAAGAAGGAAATAAACATGACTTTTAGTAAGAATAAAATTTATTTTCTAATATTGATGCTAAAAATGAGGAAGAACATAAAGGTAAATGTAAAATGAAAAGTGTGCTATTTTAAACCATATGAGTTGTGTATTGTTATATTTGATGAAACGATGCATTTCATGCATCCATGCACTATAATTTAGGGTTTAAAATACTAAAATATATATGAATATATTGGAAAAAAATGATGTATAGTTCGTATAATTGTGCATTATGAAATTCTAGATGTACTATTATTTTAAATGAGATATAATAAATTTTGTTTACGAGGATGAGACAATTCACTTTGGAGTGAAACACCCACCAATCATGTACACATGACCTCTATACCCCTTGATACATTAACTTCAACCTTATCCATAGAAAATAATCCATCTTAACCACTCAATCTCAGCTTGAGAAAAATTTTAAGGTTCACCCATAGGATTAGAACCTTGGTTTGTGGTGTGAAACTCCTCACTCCCTACCACTTGTTCCAAATCCCTTGGGTAAAATCTAGGTGCACTATTAGAAGACTATTTTGTAATAAAGAATGTAACCAATACAACATAATATCGACATAGTATTGTGTGAAGGATGCATGAGGACCAAAATGAACACTCATTTCTAGATCACAGAAACCTTTATAAGATCCTCCAATCATCCCTCTCTAAAAATTATATGTAATTACAAAAAATTCTTTAAAAAATCCTTTAAAGACCTTTAATTAATGTCCTTCTCCTAGCAATAAGTCCTTATAGTTTGTTCATTACCGACATTGGTGTTCTTGAAAAACTCTATTGGCCATGGGTCTCTTGTTCTCCTTCACTATCTATAACCTAAAACATTTCCCATCAAAATCTTGGTCAACTAGCATACATGATTCCTAACACAAACATAATATAACTCACTCTTGAGTTCACTTAAATGTAGCAAGGGCAAAGTTTTTAACAAGATATTCATAAACACTTACTTAATATAGCATTATCTAATTTTATTACATAAACAATAATTATATCAACTCTATTTTTTAGTTCATCAAACATTTCTCTTTATCCTCCAATTTCTTCACTTTTTTATTAATTCTCATAAAATTCTTTCTTTTATAAATATTTATAGTTTCTAAAAATTTATATAAAGTGTTAATTATAATTTCTTTTAAAATATTATGTCTAACATATGATATTTATACATATTTATAAATATATGCTCTACAATTTTGAGGACTCTATAAAAACACAAACCATAATTTTTGTTGAGGTCATTACCTCTATGATAAGCTTATTTAAACATTGTATAATTGTTGTAGCTTATTTGGCATTTAATAACCTATGGTTTTTTAGCCATATTTTTTTCTTTAAATGGAAAGTTAACAGGGTCACTTACACTCACCATGTGGTTTGAACTTGGGCCTCATTAATAAGAACCCAAAAACATACCAATTCAATATCCCAACAAATATTAACCATAAATATTAGTAATGTCTTGTATCTTAACCTAAGCTTTTTTTCTTCCTAATCTTTTCGTAGTTATATTGTGTTCACCACTTCTTGCATTATGCTTAACCTTGAAAAGTAAAAAGGACAATATAAAAATGAATGCCACAATGCCAAGTTGATATGAACACATTTTGCTATAGAATCAAACATATATATATATATATATATATATATATATATATATATATATATATATATATATATATATATATATATATATATATAAAGCAAGCTCATTCATATACACGCACACATTTGATCATAGTTTGAATCTGAGTCTCTCGAAAGAGAATCCAAAACCTAAACCACTACAATATCCTAAAATCTAGAATATTAATAATCTTCTCACACCAATTTTTTTTGTGAATACAATGCAACAATAGAGAGTCAACCATAAAAATGATATACTAAAGAGATGAATGAAAAGGTCATTAACTCTTAGAAACAAGAATTTGGTCTCCACCTTCCTAGGCTTGTCATCACACATTTACATTGGACTTCACCATGATAACAAAAGAAAGGTTAAATATTTGAAGATCAATATTTGATAAGAGATTGGTTTATGTGCTCAACATAGGTATGAAGAAAAATAAAGTGCCAATATTTTCATAATTTATACAATAATCATTAAATGCATTTTACCTCCAATGCCTTTAACAAGTTTTAATAATTAAAAATAAGCTATCAACCTTGTAAGTAATTGTGAGGAGGTTCTCGTGAATATCTCAACGGATCCATAGGGGCTAAAATCCCTATGAGGGCTATCCTCGCCTTGGCTTGGTGTGATTATATGAAGCAGAACTAAGATCAATAGAACACACAATCAATAGGAAAATAGAGAAATACCACAATTTTCTTGTATTCTTTTCATGGAAGAATGGATCTTACAAAGACCAACTCTTTACAAATTTGAAATTCCCTCTCAAATACCTTGTTTTCCCTTTTCCCACCTAGAAAAATGCATTTGAAATTTGAATTTTGGGAGTAAACTTCTCGATGTCATAACTCCTCTCTCGTTGCTCGAAACGACTATTGGTGCATGTTTTCGAAAAGCGCTCCATGGGGTTTTACGACCCAACAATGTCAAAAATGAATTACCACCATATTTCAGCCCTCTATGAGGCCTCTAAGGCCTTCAAAATTGACCTTCAAGTTTTAGTAGCAGGATTTTCACTAGTTTTGGTAGGGTAGAAGACCTTAAAATTTACATATCTCCCAAACCGCTTAGGATATTGGGATGATTATTTCGGCGTTGGGTCTATTTCTCCATCCTCTAAAAAACTAAACAAAATTTAGAATAAAATAAAACAAATACAAATTTGGGTGATGCAATATCACTCTTACACCGCTAGATGCTCCTGCATCATTATGGGGTTTTGGGGGTTCACTAGGAGTGTTTAAAATACTCACTCCAAGTCTAGGGGAGGATTTGATGTGTAAATTGTAATCACCTAAGTTTAGCTTGAAATAAAATAAAATCTATAGTAAATAATTAAAATATTATAAAGATACAAGAAGACAATAATGTAGCAAACAATAGCTATCCTAAAATGATTCTTTATTTGAGTGATTATCTAATCATAAAGTGCAAAAAATAAATTCTTCTCTTTTGAGTAAGGGGACAAGAAAAATACGCAAACAAGCTAACATAATGCACAACTAAATGCAATTCAATTTAGATGTTGTTGGATATTTTGAACTTATTTAGTTGTCATTGATGTCAAGGTGAAAAGACATCATTAATACCATGGAGCACACCATCAATAGTACCAGAAACAATGCTAAGAGTTGAAGAGAAATTTGGCAAAATAATATTTTATGAGGGTTTATGGTAAACTCATGGTGGAAGATTAAAAGGTTTTATTAAAATAATTATGAGGATATAAAAGTCTCCTCACACATTGAGATGGCAGTTAAGATTTTAAAAGATCCACGGTGGCAAAATATTTTACAAGTTAAAGGTTTAAGTTTAAACCCAAGGAAGGCTTTAATCTCTTTAAAGCTAAAGTTTATAAATATAATTTATAAAATTTAAATTCCTTAGAATTTAAATAATTTATAAATTATAAAGGTGGGAGCACCAATGTCATCAAAAGTGGGAGCACCGACGTCTAAGAAACAAAGGGTTTTGCATGTATAAATTAATGCCAAAGAGGTATTAAAAACTTACCCCTCGACATTATTATTTCATGCGACAAAGTGAAACGTTTTCGTGCATTTGTTATTCGTTGAGAAAGAAGACAAGAATTTCCCTTGTCTTTAGCACTAGGTAAAAGAGATAAGGGAGAGAGCATATTGATTGAAACGTAAAGGACACGGTGGTCCATTGGCAGTGCATGTTTTGCGAAGGCGTTGGGAGTTGATAAGATCGTGATCAATTCACGTGGAGTGGTGTGTGTCTTGAGCGCCAAGGGAAGTTCCTTTTGCACATGCCTTATTTTTGTGTGACAACCAAGGATAAAGAGGACAAAGAGCGTCTAAGCTCTTAACCATGCGTCTATCGTACGCGACGATCAAAGTCGCGGCTAGAGCGCTCGCATAGGCAGAGATTGTGGGTTCAAGACCCACTAAAAGGCAAAGGTAATTTTTGATAATTAATTTATTATTTTCCTAAGGTTTTTCTAAAGGATAATGTGGAGTAATAAGGGTTTGTGAAAAGTTGTGTGTTTGATTAATATTATTGTGGAGTAATAAGGGTTTGTGAAAAGTTGTTGATTTGATAATTTATTAATATTATTGTGGAGTAATAAGGGTTAATGAGAGGCTGTTTTATTGATGAGTGATTTATATCATTGGACTTATAAAGGAAGTTAATTTGATTTTTATCAAAGTTTCTCTTACCATTAAATTAAGTTAAAGAGGTTTGAGTTAATTTTTGGTGGATGTTAAGTTTATTTTAGTTGGGAGTTTATAAGGTGTTATTGGATAAATATTTTATGTATGTTGATGGTTGTTTTTGAAAGGTGGAGTGATAAGGTGTAATTGAGTATTTACATTATATTGTGAGAAATATTTATCTTCTAACCTCTTTAAGCTTAGCATGGAAGTGTTTGTGGTTGTGACATATTTATGAGATCCCTTCATCATCAATAAAAAGGTATGAGCACATTCTTCCATAAGTTGAGTTGATTGATTGGTTTTCTAGAAAATTTGGAGTGAAAAGGACTTGATTAGGGTTTCCTTTTTTAGAGTGTTTGAGTAAATTCTTCAAGGTTTTCTGGAATAAAGAGTTGTTAAAACCTTGTTTGATTAGCATTGTTGTTGAAGCCATTGGTTGTGTGAAGAACTTGAGTTAGAATTTTGTAAAGAACATGAGTATCATTGTCATGTGAAGATTGTTTTATAAGCATTGTGGTTGAAGTGAGTTGTTGTGTGAAGAACTTGAACTAGGGTTTGAAAAGGACATGAGTATCATTGTTATGTGAGCTTAGTTGTTGAGCATTGTTGGAAATATTTTGAGTTGGTGTTTATATACTTGGACTAGGGTTTGTGAGAAAGGAGTTTTTCATTGAGCGATTGGTTGAGTAGAGTTGGTTGAGCCTAGTCAAGTGGATGTGTGAAGTGATTATTCAAGTTCCACAAAACAAACTATTCTATATTCTGAATTGAGTTGAGAAAGTGATTGAGTATTGAGTTGAAATTGAAGCATATTGAGTCTCTAACAATTCTCCTTATTTTTCTAAGAGAGTGATTGAAAGTAATTAAGCATTGTGATTAGTATAGAACATATTGAGTCTCTAACAATTCTCTTTATGTTTCTATGATATTGGACAAGTTCTGAGTGGACTTGTTGAGCAGATTTGAGCAAGTTATGAGTGAACTTGTTGAGAAAATTTGAGCAAGTTATGAGTGGACTTGTTGAGAAGATTTGATCAAGTTATAAGTGGACTTGTTGAGCATATTTGAGCAATTTTTGAGTGGACTTGTTGAGCATATTTGAGCAAGTTTTGAGTGGACTTGTTGAGCAAATTTGAGCAAGTTTTGAGTGGACTTGTTGAGTAGATTTGAGCAAGTTCTGAGTGGACTTGTTGAGAATATTTGAGCAAGTTCTGAGTGGACTTGTTGAGAAAATTTAAGCAAGTTCTATGTGGACTTGTGGCACAAATTTTGGTGTAAATTTAAGAACAGGTTTGTGTTAGAATAGAGATAGATATTGAATAGATTTGTGCTAGACCTAAGGACTGTGTTTAGTACATATTTGAGATAGAGCTTTGGAGGTGACAGAGCAAAGAGGACAGTGGTCTCTAGTGGATAGAGATCCATCAACCAGGGTAGTGAGGACAGGTCTTCTGAGTGGGTACAAGAGTCTTCAATGGAGAGAGATCCACAAGCCAGTGCACTGAAGGCAGTAGTCTTCTAGAGGATCACCAACCAGAGTAGAGGAGAATGAGTTCTATGGATAGAGATCCACAAGCTTTATTTAGGGGTTTGGTATCTCCTTTGGCCAGAGGTCCATAAATATTGTAATAGGGAAAGGATTCCCAAGAGATTGATTGAGAAAATTTTAGTGAAATATTTTCTCCGTGGAGTAGCCCACATTGGGTGAACCACGTAAATTGTGGTACCTATATTGTGTGTGGTGATTTGTGCATTGCTTTGATTATTGTTGATGATATTGCTATCTATACATTGCATAATATTGATTTGAAAGAAAAGTAAAAAGTGGTCTTATACTGTTCACCTCCCCTCTCAGTATAAGCTTGTGTTCTTCAAATGCCTAAGAGATAAATGCAGACAAATTTGTTGAATTCCTTAATATTAAATGCCTAAGATTCCTTTTAAATTATAAAATAAAAACTAAGATTATTTGACTTTAATTATTTAAATGAAACTAAAATTATTTTTCCTTTTATGAATGATGGAAAATAGAAAAAAATAGAAATACAAACAACATAAAATAGAATTCAATAAGATTGCTTAAAAGATTAGCCAGAACACTTAGCTTTTTTGATAATTGTCCTTGCATCGATTTTGTACCTTGTAGTAAACGATTGTGAATCTAATTTTCTGTCTTGTAAACAACGACCACAAATTCAAGCAAATGCATGCAAAAATGAGAAACTTGAAAATTTATCGTTAGTGTTCGAGGACTTGCTTAAGCTGTTGTGGATGCTAAGATTGTAGGAGTGGCAGTCAAGTACCCTTGGTCCTTTAGATGTCCTTTAGATGACCGTAAATGCACATAAAATATTTTAATTTTTTCAGAAGTAGAATTGAATTCATGTACAGTAATGAACAAGTGCAAAATAAAGAATGAGATGTAGAAAAAAAAACTAAAAGAAGAGGACACGACCAATTTTGGGTTTATAAGTATGAATTGCGAATTCATGATGCACAAAATAAAAACAAAAGGAAAGTAGATAAGATAGGAATACTTTGCCCCTAAATCGACAAAGCCAATTGGCAAAATGGTTATGTTGAATTCGTGCCTTGTAAGGGAGGACCGTGAATTCATGATGGAAGAAGAATTAGGGAAAATATGGAGCAAAAAAAAACCTAGATATTATCTACAATATTAGAAATAGATAACTAAACAAGAGAAATAATATACTGAACAAGATGATCTACAACTATATGCAAATTACACAAGATGAACTAAAGAACTAAACAAGATGGACTAAAGCTACAATGTAGATTAAACAAGATGAGCTAAAGAATTAAAAAATATTAAAGAAATAAATAAGAGGATCTACAACTATATGTAGATTAAACAAGATAAACTAAAGAATTAAACAAGATGATCAACAACTATATGTAGATTAAACAAAATGAATTAAAGAAATAAATAAGAGGATCTACAACTATATGCAGATTAAATAAGATAAACTAAAGAGTTAAACAAGATAATCAACCACTATAGTGTAAATTAAACAAGATGAACTAAAGAACTAACCAAGATGGACTAAAGTTATATGTAAATTAAACAAGATGATCAATAACTATAGTGCATATTAAGCAAGATGAACTAAATAACTAAACAAGATGGACTAAAGCTATATGCAGATTAAACAAGATGATCAACAACTATATGCAAATTAAACAAAATGGATTAAATAACTAAACAAGATGGACTAAAGCTATATGCAGATTAAACAAGATGAAATGAATTAAACAAGATGATCAACAACTATAATGTAGATTAAACAAGATGAACTAAAAAACTAAACAAGATGGACTACAACAATGTGTAGATTAAATAAGATGAACTAAAGAATTAAAGAAGATGATCAACAACTATATGCAGATTAAAAAAAATGGATTAAAAAACTAAACAATATGGACTAAAGCTATATGCAGATTAAACAAGATGATTGACAACTATATGCAAATTAAACAAGATGATTAACAACTATATGCAGCGTAAAAAAAATGGATTAAATAACTAAATAAGATGATCTACAACTATATGCAAATTAAACAAGATAAACTAAAATGGAAAATGAACACAAGAAGACAAGAGAGAAGAGGAAAGGGAAATAACAACCAATAGGGAAGTGGTCTCCTCAAACGATTTTAACTATCCTTCCTGCAAGTCTTCTGAAATGATGAAGCAGACTTATGAAATTTGAGGAGCAAGAAACAAATAAGCACAATCTGTCAACAATCAAAGAATAATCCTTAGTGCATTGTTTTCTTTTTACTATCTCCAAAAAGGGAGCTCAATGCCCCTATTTATAGAGATTTTTAAGGGAAAAAGAAGGGAAAAGAATTAGGGTTAGGTTAAAATTTGGAAAAAGCAAGGTTGGGTACTAGGGTTTTGGAACCCTAAGCAGCCTAGAACTTTCAAGAATTGTGAAATCGTGGCAACTAGACCCATGTGCAATTTTTTTATATTTTGGTTGACCAAATTATATTAGAATATAGGCAAAACTATATTTTCCGGAAAGCTTTTTTCGAACCCAATCCAATGATAGTAGTTTTCAAAAAATTAGAGAAGCTTTAATATAAAAAATTGATTCAAAGATGACCTTATTTTTGTAACAATAAATACTCAATTTTAAATTTTAAAAGATGAATTTTACATGATTAATTAAAAAATCAATGTATAAAAGTAAATTGATAAACATTAATAAAAAATAAACAAATTTTTAATATCTATAATAATTTTTTTTTAAGATAGATAATGATATAACAAACCTGCTATATCCTTCCTCATAACATGCAACTAAATAAAGATATGGATAGATTGGTTTTCTCAAAAGAAAGACCACATTTTTTTAACTTGTAAAGGCCTTTACATTTTTTTTTAAACGTTAAATCAACGTAAACAATATCAAATGTTAAAGAATCTTAAAACCTTAATCCTCCACTATTCTGTTGGTCTAAACCTGATAACCTTGGCTGCCACTTTTCTAAGTCAAGCATTAATTGTATTATTCTTTCAATTATGTTCCAAGTCAAGTAGGCATGATTGCGTATGCTTGACCATCAACCACTCTATAACATTATAATTTATAATTAAATAACTTATTCTTGCTTTAATATTATTTGGATTTGTTTTATTTATGTTCTCACATGCCACGACACGAATTATCACATTATTTCTAAAGGTTCCTAGGTTGAAAAGTCAAGAGTTCGTGGGGCTGACATAATATCTTTACAATAATAAAGATCATAATAAGGTTTTAAGAAAGGTTTGAGTCCAAATATATATAATTAAAAGTTTAAGGTTAAGAATTTAGATTCCTTTACATTAAAAGTTCCATATAGTACGTACTCACAACAACAATTGTGATAAAGTCTTGGTAATATATGGTTATAATTGTTGTGTGGGTCCTGTGTAAACATTTATGGGCCTCGAACCTTATCCATCCATACTTGCTTGGAAGGCACTCAATATTTTATTTTTATATTCGTTATTCGTTCATGTGTTACTTACCCTCTCAAGATTTCTTTTGATTGAACTAGCACTGATTCTATACCTTGATTTAAGTAAATATTTTATAATTTATTCCTTGTCATCACCTCAGGGAATATTCTATTTTTGATGATTGAAACTAACGGATTAGTCCTCCTCTCCTCTGAGTCAAATTGGATGATGATAAATTGTCACGTTGTAATCAAAATAAAAGATGTCCTTTCACGAAGCAAATAGTTTCACTTTGTTTGCATTTTACACTTTTTTCTAACCATTCCACATAAACTTTGCACTTGGTTTTTAAATTTTACTTTATTTTATCTTTTCTATTATGTTTTAGATACATAGATAGTGTAGTAGGCTCAAGTCCACTTATATTTTCTTTTGTGTGCTATCTTTTATTAAAAAATTATATAATATATTAGAAATTGTGTATGGAAGATAACGCAACGGTTTGAATTTTAGCATTATTTTTTTTTTTTTTTTTTTTGAGGTTCAAGGTTTAAATTGTGGTGTGTGGTTGTATGTTAAATTCTCTATTAATAAGCTTAACTATTTCCCTTATGAGAGGTCATGGTAGAACGGGGATGCCCAACCCTAAGCATCGGATTTAAGGGTTTCTCACAGTAACTAAATCTAAAAAAGTAAAAATATTAAAAATTGTTGGAAAAGGACATCATATTGGTTAGGAATTTGGACTCTCTTTAGTAATGTCTACATCATAATGGTTAGGGCTTTGGTCTCTCTTCGGTGAGGTCTAAGGTTCAAACCACAACATACCCAAAATAGATAGGCTGAATGGTAGCCCCATAGTAGTTAGGGATTTGGACTCTCTTTAGTAAGGTCTACATCATAATGGTTAGGGATTTGGTCTCTCTTCGGTGAGGTCTAAGGTTCAAACCACAACATACCCAAAAGAGATAGGTTGAATGGTAGCCTTCAAGTGTTTGCTAGTTGGTTATCCCAATTCGATACTTTAAAGGTCGAAAGTTGCATTAACTTCATTTTACCTGGCAGACTAAGGTTATAGTAGTAGTATTCGAGCCCAATTCGACAAAAGGTGTTAGTGATTCTCCTCTCTCTATATATAGATTAGAAATCATGTAGTTTATGTATTTTTAATAAATTATATATGGTTTGAGCTGCAAGCTTACTGCAGTGGCATGGTTCAGACCAGGATCCCTCATAAAAACCTGTGTAAACTCATTGAAAAAACAAATTATATATGGTTTTATTAAATGGTATTAGTTTAATTAGTTAAATTTTTTATTATTAAGGAGATGATTGAATTTTACCACAATCTCTCTCTGTATATAATATTAAATATTTAAATGTTATAATACCACTGGTATTATAGATTTCAATTTTATTTAATTTATTAAAAACAATTATATATAATTAGATAATATTTAAACAACATTTTTATATGTTATTTTTTTATTAAAATTAATTTCTAGTTATTTTGAATTATTATTTTCTCATAGATAAGAAGGTTTAGATAACCCTAACTTCAGAGCACCATAGGTCAATATAGACCTTTACAAAATTCTAAATTAATGGCTCGATTGAACTAGCTTAGGAAGAGCTTTCCAGCGAGTATAAACAAGGGTATACTCAGGAAAGAATAGGGGCTCAAAAAGCAAGAAATTTAGAAGGCTCTTCGAACAAAAAGAAAAAGGGGTAAAAGTACCCTTTACAATTTTGAAGCAAGAATTTCGTAGAAATATTCTACCAAATATAGATAAATCTTTGATGTCATTTTCATTTAGAGAATTTTTAAAACTCAATTAGCTTCTAAATTTGAAATTCACCAAAATAAATATCAATATTGTGATTGGTTACATTATCTTCCACCCTATTTTCTTTTATATTAAAAATAGTGATATTTCTAATTCCAAGATACTACTTTTGTCACTAATTGATGAAAACAAAGAATAATGTTATGGAGAAATGTTTTGTATGGTGAATATCTAAGACATGAAACCCTAAAGAGCGATAAGGTTTAGATGATATAAATTTTACAAGGTTTGATGCTTGGAACTTGAAGGCCACTTGGACATTCATCCTTATCATTTATCACATGTACTTGATACACTTCATCTAAAATCTTTGTAAACTATTTTTGGAACCCACTATGATGAGTATCCTTCCTTTCCCTCCATAGAATGGATGACATGGCACATTTGATGTCCTTCCTAAGCCTATGTTCACATGCGAGAGTTTCCCAAAAGTTCTCCCTCTTGAACATAATGTTCTAGATCATTCACTAAAATTTGATGCTCCTTCCAATCCACCATTGAATCTACCACATGAGGAGTTCAAATGACTATTGTTATTCATCCTTTTGCATTCTTTTGATCTAATTACCTCATATTATTCTCAAATTTGTTCTAGTCAGATCTCTTCTTCTCTACCTCATTCCTAGAAATCGATGCTTTAGGCATGTGATAAGGATTTTTACGTACCCTTAAAAGTCTCAATGGTGGCTTCCCCTAAACTTGAAACTATAACTCAACATGAGCTTAAATCGTTAGGCTTGTAAACTAGTTTCTTTGCCTATCCTAAAATTATCTCAACCTTTTGCTTTAAAAAATATTACCATGTTGAAGGAAGCTAAGTCATTGATGAGCATGCACATAGGAGGACCCAATGCCACATTAGTAGCTACATATCAACCTATAACTTCATTGTTTGAGGGATAAGATAAACCATTTTTCATCTTGTTACTAGTTGAGTTTTGTAGTTTTATAAAATATTTTTTAAAAGAACTAAGTGGTTTTATTTTTATGTGATATTTCTTTGTGTTTGGTTATATTATTTTCCACTCTATTTTCTAGTCTATAAAAAATAGTGATATTTCCAATTCTAAGAAGCTACTTTTGTCGCTAACTGATGGAAATCAAGAATAATGTTATGAAGGGAGTTTTTATGTTATGAATATTTGATACATGAAATCATAAGGAGCAACAATGTTTCGAAGGCATAAAGTTCACAAGGTTTTTTGTTTGGCACTTACAAGCCACTTGGACATAGATCTTAATGTGCATTTACCACCTTTCATTGACACACTTCTTCTAAAAGCTTTGCACATTCTTTTTAGGACCTGCTATGGTGGGTGTCCCTCCTTTCCCTCCATATAATGGAGGGGATGACACAATTGGTGACCCTCCTAAGCCTACAATAACATGTGATAGTTTCCAAATATTCCTTCTCTTGAACTGAATGTTCTTGATCCTACCAATCCACCATTGAATCTACCATAAGAAGATTTGGAGCGACTGTTGTTATTCATATTTTTGTATTATTTTGAGCTAACTAGATCATATTGTACTCAATATTATTTTAGTCACATATCTTATTCTCTATCTCATTCTTGGAATTCGATGTTTTGTCACATGATGAGGTTTTTTACATGCCCTTATATATCTTGATGTTGGCTACCCCTCAACTTGAAACCATAAATCAACATGATACCAAATTGTCAAGCTTATAAACCCCTATATTTTTTCATATCCCAAAATAATCTCAACATTTTGCCTTAAAAAATATCACCATGTTAAAGGGTGCTAAGCCATTAGGGTGCATCCACATAGGAGGACCCAATGCCACATTAGTAGCTAAGTATTGATCTATAACTTTACTACCTAAGAGATGAGGTAAACCACTTTGCATCTTGTTATAAGTTGAATTTAGTAGTTTTAAAATGTTTTTTTAAAAGAACTATGGTGCTTTTGTTTTTATGTGGTATTCCTCTTGACTATGACCTATTTAAATGTATAAAAATAGTATGGGAAGACGAAAGGGGTTAGCTAGTAGAAGTTGTTATAGGTCTAAATAAAATGTATGTGTTTGTCTCATTCTTTAATTTACCCTATGATTAGAAGGTTTTTCACTACAAAACTTGGGTTATTTATGGTCAAATAGATTACCTATAGAGCTGGGTGATGTATTTTCACTTGAAAGGCCCTTCCTATTTTAACTACCCCATCTGGATAGAATTTCCATTCCTAAATATTTTAGTCTAAAATTTTGGTGATCTATTACAACTCAGTTAGGAAGGATGTTTTGATACTAGAATGATAGAGAAAAATATGCAGGCCTTTGAGTCCATCAAATTATTTGCATTGACATGGATATTTTAAGTCCCCTTCTATCCTTTGTAGATTTTGTCACCATGTATTTTTGGTTTCTTAATTGTTGTACCACCTTAACCTCCTAAATGCTTGGTTTTTCTATCATGAAGTTGGTCACTTAAGTCATTAATGTCCTAAGAAATTTTATAATAAGAAATAAATGGAGGAAACAAAAACCAAATAGCATCCTTCTCTAAACTATCTAAAATTTTCCTTGTGTGTAGACAATGGTCACTTCTAGACTTGAACTCACGAATTTGGGTGATGAACCTCCATATTCATGTAATTTTAAAGACATTAATGAGGAAAAATAATTAGTAGAATCTTCTAAGTAAATTTTCCTATTTGAAAAAAAAATGTCTAAAGGGTGCCACATAATTGATTAAGTGGTGCATTCTTCACCTAACTCCTTATGTTGACCAATTTGCCTCATTTGAAAAGAGATATTTAATGAAAGAGTTAGCTCATGTATTTCAATTCTCTTTCTCTACTTGTTCATCCCCTATCTCATTTGTTAATTTCCCAATAACTCCTACTTATTATTTCCTCTTCACCTTCCTCCCTTAGTCACCCTACCCTCTTTCTTAGCCCTAAAATTTTCCCTAATGGTGCTAGTCTTGGTAACCTATTTAATATGATTGAATATGAGATAAAGTAATCCCTTCCCTTCACTTACTCATAAATTGAAATTTCCTATCTAGGAATGTGTAGGGTCTCCTCCTTTTCGCATGGAAATTGCATACTTCAAGGGTCTTGCAACAAAATAAAATACATATCTTCCTCACGCAAGATATTAAAATAGTTGGTATTCTTTTAGAGAACTATTTGTTTTACCTTCAAGCTCAAGGAAGATCCTTCTTTGCTAACCATGAGTTTCAAAGAGGAGACATGGTTCTTACCTTTTCTCCTTCCCTAGCATTTTTTGTTGTTAACTTAGGCCATGGCATATGGAATGAATCTATGTGGATGATTATCATAAAAAGCAACTAAATGCTTATATTTTACTCAATTTATGTTGTTAATGACCAACCTAGCCACATTGTACTTTAGATTGGATGACTACTTCCTTGCCAATAATAGGATGGATTATAGCAAGATATTTTACTAAGGTGGATAACATTGGTAATCGTAACTGACATAGTAGAAAATGCATTTGCAATGATTAATTTTCCAACCAACTTGTGTGTTGAGCATGCAAATAACACATTGTCAAGGGCATGGCAATGTGCTTAGAACAAATATTTGTTCCCTCTTGAAAATGAAATCTCTTTCCCCCAAGGTTTAGGTATGCCAGGTCTTAGCCGGTGTGGATAGACTCAACAATTGTTGATAATTATTCCTTTTAAGGGGCCTTTGTTGGTTATGCTTAAAAAAATATAAATTTCTTGGTACAATGCTAAAAAATGAAATGCTTGATTGTATGAAAGTAATTCTACTCCTAATATAAATAATATTCAAATAAAATTCAAAGGTTGAAGGGTGAGAGAAAATAAAAGAAAACAAGTTGATACTGCCCTAAACTCTAGCTCCAATCTGGTAAAGCAACAAACCTAAATTTAAACCAATCTCAACGCGACCAGTATTTACACAGCCTAAGGTCCGAGATGGTGCTATCTTTAAAAGCAATAGGTTGTGAAATGAACTGAGTACAACCACCATTAGCATGCACAAATTGAACACAACAAAATTTGAAAGCCTTTATATTAAAAGATAGTCATTAAGTACAATGTTTCAGATTTTCCAACTCCAATGGATTAAAAATAATGGAGCTAAAAAAATAGTAGCAACTTAGTTCAAAAATACCATTCAATTACACAGAGAAGAGAAGAAAAAAACTTAGAGGCCAGCTAATAGATGGTTTCTAACCTTTGTAACAGGCTAGTGAGCTACCATTTATACAATTTTTGGCCTTCACCTAGCATTACATTTTGCAATTAATTTCCATCTACTTCCAGGACATGCCTCTTGAAATTAATTTTCCCACCATACTATAGTCACACCTCATTAAATGAGCACTACTTTGGCCATGCCTCATAAATTATTCATCTACAGTGAGCTCTACAATGACCACACTTTATTAAATTTCAATCTGCATGACGCTCAAAAATTCTAGAACAACCACGTCTCATTAACTCTTCATTAGTCTACCAATATTTGGGTTGATCGTTAATTTCCCTATCTTCCATCTTGCATGGTTGTACTTGCCCAGATCACATTGAAATTCCATGTTTGCCATCATATCCGCCATACTTAATGCAACCACCATAAATTTTTTTGCAAAAAATAAAAAAAGGCAAAGGTTAGAACATTAATACTATTATTAGAATATTTTTTAAATTTTCCTAAGGTTTTAAAAAAATTCATTTTTTTATTTTTTTTCTAAGGTTTCCGGCTATAGAGGCATCACATCATTTTCAAGGATTTTTATCATGCTCTTCGGGACTAAATCATTTCTCATTGCTAGGGCATCAATCTGGGTGACCTTCAATCATTGAGCTCAACCTCCAAGTGCTAGATTAATATCAATTGTATGGCTTCACTTTCTAATTATTGAGTTTTTCAGACTTCGTCGTTGATGGTATCCTTCCCCAAAATCTGACACTTTCAATAGTGTAAGTTTTATTCTATTAGAACGATGTCAGTTGATGGGATTTTGGGGTCACTTCACTTAGTAGCATGGCATATTAATTGCGGTAGCATCTATACTTAGTCATATTTTTGCTTTCCTATGGCAGGTTTATTTTTCTCACTGTTGAATGTTGTCTTAATTATTTGGATGCTAAATTTTCCTTGGTGGGATTCATTACCAATTGTTAGGCTTCATTTTCCATTCGTTGGGCTTCATTTTTAATTTTTCGGGCTTCATTTTTAATTGTTGTATTCACTTTTCCATTGCCGAGACTTTGGTTTTTTATCCCTTGACATTAATGGTACAAAAAGTTCTAAAAATCTCTACACTTAGAAACATTTTGCTTTTTGGTAAACCAACCGAATTTTTGTACCCCTTTGCACTCTGCTAGGGTACAATATTTCTAGTAACTTCCACACTTAGTCAAATTTTTAACTCTCAAAGTTATCAAAATTTCGGTACCACTTTGGTTCCCGACATGGTACATGATTTTCGGTGATCTTAACACTTAGCACATTTTCCTTTCTCAAAGTTGCTGAACTTTCGGTACCTTTCTGCACTTTGCTAGGGTACAATATTTTCAATAATCTCAACACTTAGCACATTTTCCTTTTTCAAATCTATCGGACTTTTGGTACCCTTTTGCACTCTGTTAGGGTACAAGATTTCCAGCATTTTCAACACTTAGCACATTTGCCTTTCTCAAAGTTGTTGGATTTTTGGTACCCTTCTGCACTCAGCTAGGGTACAAGATTTCCAGAAATGTCTATATTTAGCTGAATTTTTGATAATGTGTTGTGCAATTGCTTCCTAGACTTTGATTTCATGTACTATACATTTTAACTGTCAGTGAATGATTTTCTCATTATATGGCATTGATTTTCAAAGCGTGAAGACAATTTCCACGGCTCAAAAATACTTTTGATTGTTAGGAAAGAATTTTCAATAACTCGGATATGAATTCCAAATATCCAAAAATAATTTTAAGTGCCCTAAAACAATTTTCAAATGACTCAAAAATAAATTCCAATAGCCCAAAATTAATTCTTGATTATCTGGAAATAAAATGCAACTGCACAAAAATGACCTTTCTAAATATCCAGAGATGAAAATTATTTTCCCGAGAACAAATTTTTAGACTACCAAAAAATAAAATTTAATGCCCAAAGATGACTTTTAATTGCCTAGAAATGATTTTCATTGTCTGAAAAATAAATTTCATAAGTCTAAAACTGATTCTTGAATGCCCAAAATTGCATTCTCATTTCATTTGAAAGCTATTATTTTAGAAATTGCAACATATCATCGAGCTGCCAACAAATATAAAGCTCCATGTTTTTTAAACTGCTTTTCACACGGTTGTTCCATATCATTGAGAAACCTTGCATTTAAATTATGGTCATGCAACCGTTATTTTTTTTTATAACTTCTTGGGTATCCTGGTAGTGGCCTCTTGAACAATATGTTCAAGGCAAACGAATTCAAGTGTTAATTTTCCTTAGATCCCACACAAAAATAAAGCTTTTCAAAAAGCTATTTTTTAGATAGCATAAAATGAAAGGAAAAACAATAACAATTATGGCAACAAAAATCTCACAGTGCAACAAAATTTAAAGACATAACAGAGCTTTCAACTAAAAAAACCTAAGTTGGGTATGATTGAAAATTGCAAATAAACTCGAGAAAAGAGAAAGGCTTGCCAAAAATTTCAATAAGAGGGTCCCTAGTCTAGACTGAGGTGTATTGTGCAAGCGCAAAAATAGTGTGTTTGACCCCCTTTTTAATCAAACTTTGTCTAACCACTCCAAATTACTCATGTGGCATAACGAGTTGCTAGGACACAATAGAAGAGTTAGTTATATTGATAGGGTATATTTAGTGACATAGCCTCACGTCCATTTATATTTCATTTTATGTATTATTTTGTATTGGATAATATAATAGAAATAGTATAAAGTAGTCCCTATATATTTTTAATCAATTATATATGGTTTTATCAAATTATATTAGTTTAATTAGTTATATTCCTCAATTTTTAAGGGAGAGATTTAGGTTTAAATTTTGCCAAGTGACACGTGCATAATTATCAAGATGTTGTAATACCACTATATGATCATGATGTAATATAGATTGGGTGTATTCCAATTTCATATAATCCATTAAATAAATACCTTATATATACTTTGTAATGAAACAACTTGCATAAATACAATAATAATAACACTTCAATAGTGTACAAAAGTAAACATCCACTAGAATAGTAAATCAAATTCAATGCCAACAACTTCTGTAAATACAACAAAAAATGTAACAAGTCAATAATATGTAAAAGGAAACATCCATTAAAAGGTAAAGTAGTTTTCAACATACACGAGGCCATAGGTCATATAAGACAACCCTCATAGAGGGTGTTTTTACTCAATATGTGGTTATCGAACCATACTTTAATTACTAAAGCATGGTGTACAACCCTACCCCACAGGTTTCAAATGTTGAACATCTATTTAGAGTTCCAAAGTCTCCATAATTAGGCCACTTAGGAATATTAAATCAAATTCAATGCCAAAACAATAATGCAAGTAACAAAATTTTATATTGCAAATCAATACAAATCATATCCACTTAGAGAGGGTAAAGTATCATAGCCACTTGGAAAGGATGAAGTCTTATATGCAGAATAGGTATGACTAAGATTCATGTATGAAAGTTGATACCAAATACAAGATAAATATTTCTAGTTATAGACTAAATAAACAATAAACTTAATCCTAATGCTCAAGGGTAGACTACCTTATCCTAGGTCCTAGGCTACTAATAATAAAAATAGCCAACATGGCTAATTAGAGTTGTTACATGCCTGCCCTAAAAAGTTCTATTCTCAAAGCTGAAATGACTAGAGAATGCTCTTGGGTTCCCACATTACATCTTCATCCAAAAGACCCTACCACTTGATGAGGAGCTTATGAATCTAGTGAAACCATAGATTACACACTCTAGAGTATAACATCACTTTTGGCTAGAGAGTGATTCAACCTTCTTCAATGAGAACTAGAAGATATGTCTAGGACTATGTCTTTTGACCAATAATATGTTTAAGAAAAGAAACATAAAAGATAAGGTAGATGTGGGAAGATGATGGAAGATCCAACTAATATGTTAGGAACCTTGCAATAAAAATAAGGCACATCCACACGATATTGCAATAATAACAAAAAATAAAGCTTGAAATTAACAATATTGCAATACAAAATAGAAATGCAATAGATTATATTGCAAAAATCAAGAACACATTATAAAATTACAAGCCTCTTCAAGAGGGAAACCTCCTTATAAGCAAATCTTTGATACAAAAAATATGAGATTTCCCTTCTCTTTCCCCTTTGCTCTTTTATAGACTTTGAATACCCTAACCCTAATGCTTAAAGGTTCTCATCCATATGCAAGTGGGGGCCCGAGCTAGTAACTCCTAAATAATAATTATTACATATTTAAGTAATATTTTTTAATAATAAATAATGATTACATATAAGCCTAGGCACCTGAAGTACCACCTGACTAAATAATTATTAATAATATTAAAATGAGGTCTTAACATGCCCATCGCATTTAAAAATATTTGTCCTCAAAGCTGAAGATGAGGAAATTATTGTTGAAGTTGCTAAAGAGGCTCCCATGTGGTATCTTCCTACTATATACCCCACCATTGGACTAATAATTTAGTGATGGTGTGATTACAAAGAGTGTGAGTTATGTGGTCCAAAATGTTGTCAGGCTCCAAGATGACTAAACCTTCATCCATCTTAGGGAGTGTTGATTGGACTTCAATGTGATTGCTGAGTACCTTCTTGATATGAGATATGGAAGACTGGATGGATCATGGAAGAAGGTGGTAACATGTGCTTATAGGCCACTTGTCCAATCCACTAGAATACTTGGTAGGATCCATAAAACTATGATCAAATTTTGATGAGCATAAAGTTGTACTAAATATTACTTGTAGGACTAAAGTTGAAGGAAGACCATATTGTCTACGTTGAAGCTATACTCAAAATTATGTTGATTAGTCTACTGTTTCATTTGGTTTTGAGCCACAGAAAAGTTTCCCTTCAACTACTCTAAGATTTGGGTATGTTCTTAAAGAGTTGTGTCCACTACCACTTTGAAGTTTCTAGGAACATATGAAGAGGGTAATGGGGGTGAGTGCCATAACTTACCTCAACTGGATTCATTTTGGAGGATGTGTGGAATAAAGTGTTATACCACCACTCAATAAATGGTAGCCACTTAGCCCACTATGTTGAATGCTCAAAGGTAAAAAACATAAAGGTACATGTCCAAGAATTTATTGATAATTTTGGCTTGCTCATTTGTCTATGGATGGTAGGTTGCACTAATATATAGTTGCATTCCCTATAGTTTAAATAATTCTTGCCAAAAATAACTGGTGAAGGTGGGGTTGCAGTCAAACACAATGTATTTTGGCATACCATAGAGTTTAAAAATGGAATCCATGAATATTTGAGCTATGGTGGAGGCATGGTAAGGATGGACGAGGGAACACAAATGTGCATACTTCAAGATACGATCCAAAACCACAAGAATGATCAATTTTCCCCCATTTTTAGGAATCCCTTCAATAAAATCCATGGAGATATTAGTCCATACCTTTTTGGGATTGGTATAGGTTGTAGAGTGCCTAGATTAGAAACTTTTTATCCCTTTATTCATTGGAAGATTTTACATTTTACCACAAAAGTTTGGATACCTTTTTCATTTTGTCCCAATAGAATAACTATTTAGCTCACTCATATGTCTTTAAAAATACCAAATGGTATATGAAGCATGCAGTTCCGTCATGATGTCCTCGTGGAGTAGTGAAGTTTTAGAAACCACAATGTGAACTTGGTATCTTAAAAATTGTCCATCCCATGAATACCTGGTGTGTGAATTGGGATCCTTTTAGAGCTATTCTTACAAATTTTGTAATGGTGGGTCCTTGGTTACTTCATCTTGAAGTTGGGGGACCCATTAAGGAAGTGGGGATGAGAGGGCATGCAATATCTCTTGATCCTCAAACTAACAAGGGAGAACATATACCACAATATTTGCCTTCCCTTTCTTATAAATAATTTCATAATCATACCCCAATAATTTTGAAACTCATTTTTGTTGTGTGGAGTAGATACCCTCCGTTGCAAAAAATGTTTTAAACTCTAATGGTCCATTTTAATAGAGAAATGTCTTCGAATGAAATAAGGTCACCAATAATTGACAACATAGAGGATGGCCATTATTTCTTTTCATAAGTAGAATTTCTCAAAAAATTCCTTGGTAATTCCTTTCTAGTGAAAGCTAGGGGTCACCTTTCTTGAATTAATATGGCACATGGCTTGAAGCATCACTTTCAATTATAAATGGTTTGAAAAAATAATGAGTGGCTAACACTAGTATTAAAATCATGGCTTCCTTAAGATCTACAAAATCTTTTTCTACTAGATTTGACCATATAAATGAGATCTTGTTTAACATGACAGTTAGTGGGACTGCTATTTTTCCATAACCTTGTAGAAATTATCGGTAGTATCCAGCGATACCCCAAAATCCTCAAAGCACCTTGGGATATTGTGGCTTAGGCTAGTTTTGTATAACTTCAATTATTTTTGGGTCAACCTTAACTCCTCTTGTGAAACGATATGCCCAAGTATTCAATATCCATAATTCCAAAGGAAATTTTGGATTATTTGACAAATAATTTATGGTCCTATAATAGTTACAAAGTTTGATCCAGATGTTGTAGGTGCTCTACCCAAGTGCGACTGTAGATGAGAATGTCATCAAAGAAGACCAAAATAAAATTGCAAAGGTATGGGTAAAATAAATTTTTCATGAGGCTCTATAATGTTGAAGGTTTATTAGTTAGGCCAAAGGCATAACAAAAAATTTATAATGGCCCTCATGAGTATTTTTGGAATATTTTCTTCCTTGATCCTTATTTGATGGTATCTAGAGTAGAGATCCAATGTGGAGAAAAATTTGGTTCCATGTAACTCATCCAACAACTCATTGATCACATGAATATAAAATTTATCCTCAATGTTGAGTTTATTGAGTTCACAAAATTTTATACACAACTACCATGACCCATATTTTTTTCTAACCAATAGTACCAATGAATAATAAGGACTATTACTAGGTCGAATTACCCTTGTTTTCAATAACTCTTAGACCAACTTCTTAATTTATAATTTTAGTGCATATGGGTATTTATAGGGTTTGATGTTAGGTGGAAAGCTTCTTTGTACCAATTGTATTGCTTGGTCATGGGAACAACATGGAGGTAATCCCATAGGTTCTGCAAAAACAACATTATGTTTAGTCAAAATGAGTTGCAAATTCCCTTATGGTTTAACTATTTTAGTATTTTGAAAATATATTACAAAAAACTAGGCTACTACCACATGTGATGATTTTTAAAATGATTTCTCCATTCAACTTGAATTGATAACCTATGGGTATCCTACATATGAACCATGAAGAATGTATGACCTCCCATTTTGAGTGAATTGCATCCAATGTTTGATAAAATTACAAGATACTATTCCCAAGGTACATAGTCATTGTGCCCCCAACACAATATCACATCCTCCTAACAAAAGTGCAAATATATTAGTTTTAAATTCATAATCTCCTATCTTCAACTTAACATTTTTATATTTACCTTTGCAAGATAATGTTCCTCCATTTGCCACCATGACTTCAAAAGAATTAAAATAATGTATGTAGCAGTTTGCTTGCTTAGCTACTCAAGGATCAATAAAATTATATGTGCTACCTAAATAAATAAGAATTATAATTATTTACCCCTTGAGATATCCTACTACCTTCATAGTTTGAGGGATCGATATTCCTGCAAATGTATGAACTAATTGTTTTGGTTGTGGTTCTTCTTATGCTTCACCCTCATCTTGATGCTCTTCTTCCTACTATTTTAATTCTTCATGTACTTCATTTATCACAAAATTATCCACATCTAGTAGATATAATTATTGTTTTGCACATTTATTTTCCAAAGTATATTTCTCATCACAAATATGTGCTCTATGGGCATCTTTTTTCTCCCTAGTCAATTGCCTAACTGTTGGAGATTTATTTCTTGTATTCAATGTGATATTGAATGGAAATAACGGTTTGACCTATGGAAATTTAGATGAATATTTTTTAGTAGTAAAATTTTCCTCCACTAGCCCAACCAATCCTATTGCTTTCATCATGGATGTTGGTTTGAACATTTTTACCTCGACCTTGATATCATCCTTCACTCCATTGAGAAAATAATTCTAAAAAAATCCTTCACTCAAACCCATTATCCTATTAGCCAACTTGTCAAACTAAGTTTGATACTCATGAACAATAGAAGTTTGTTTCAATTCTGTTAAAGCTCTTGTAACGTCTTCATACTCTCTAGGACCAAAAAAAGTGAGTAATTGGGATTCAAATTCTTCCCAAGAAAGGCCAACAGTCATATGTTGCACCTCTTAATATCATTGAAGGGCTTGAAATTCAAAGTTAAAGGATGCCATTGTGATCCATAAATATCATAATATATTGTGGAGTTTAAAAATTTGATCCACCCAACACAACCAACCATTAGGGTCCTTTCCATTAAACTTAGGGAAGTCTAATTTGGGCATTTTATATGGGGTATTATTATTAAAAAGAGCATGATGTGTTTCCTCATCCATATTTCCCAAACTACCAACCATTCCTTTATTGTTAATCTATTAGTGTAAATGAGTGTCTCCTTTTAAATGCTCTTCAACCTCATGGAATTTTTCTCAATCCCCATTTTCACTTTAATCTATTTAGATTTCAAGAGTTGCATATGATATTTCAAATGTTTAACTTCTTGTCCAAATTGGTTTTGTAGGTTAGTAAGTTGTTGACTTAATAACCCTATTTGTTCACTCAATTAGTTTTTCTCCATATCCCTCATTGCTCCTCTAGTCCCTCTAGCCATGGACTTGTGATTTTCCCTACCTTACTAGAAATAGAAGTGTTATTTCAACAATTAATATTTTTAGTAATGGTCTCAAAAAAGTTTTTGGGTGCTATATATCAAAATGATAATCTCAAAGAGACAATAATAATAGACTAGGTCTCAAAATGATATTATTTGGCACCTCAATTTTTTGGGTCAAGTATTGTCTATTTTTCTTCAAAAGCTTTTCTTCACCTAGAAAAATGGCTTTCATCTCTATCCCCAAAAACTGTTTTGTTTGACTGTGACTGTCCACTATATCAACTATTATTGACAATTGACCTATCTAACTCTTCTTAACTATTACCGATAACTATCTTGATTATTACTAACAACTGCCTTGTTTGATATTGTTCCCAACTTTTATTGATAACTATTTTGATTGTTACTAATAACTATATTTGGCACTATTCCTAATTGTTACTAACCCCTAATAGTTATCTTTGTCAGTCAAAAGTGGTTACAGTAGATTCAATTCTATAATAGACAGTCTTCTTAGTATAATTATTTCTATAATTATGGTTATGGGAGGTTTTATGAGATGTTTTAGGATTTGACATATGACTAAAATAGGGTAAATCTAGGCCAAGGTGTGTACAGTTTCCATAGCCCTATGTTATACTACAATGATAAATAAAAATGCTCAAACCAATATTTTGGGTCACTGCTCAAAGAGATTTCCATACATACCATTGAGTGTATTATGTTCCTCTTTGATAGTATGACAGGGTAATATTGTTAAGTGTTGTGCTCAGTGCACTATGGATGAATACATGGTTCAAAAGCTCTATATGGCCAAAGGTCTCTCCTAAACCTAAGGGGCCTCCCTATATACCCAAACGTATGTGGGATATCAAGTCCATGTACAAGTGTTGTCTGAGGCCTGGATATTGGAGTTTGATCACCTCTCACTTCACTAAATGCTTTATGCATAAACTATATTAGACAATAATTATAGATCCTATATGATATTTTAAAACCCTGACATAGGATTTCTAACCTATTAAACTAAAACAAAAAAAAATGTTTAATTTTTCTTTATAGGGTAATAATCTAGAAAATAAAAACAAAGAAAAATTATACCCAAGAGGTTGGAATGGCAAGACACAAATTGTTTGTATTACATTAGGACACAACCCTATAAAGGGATCATATATCACTTGTTAGGAACCTTGCAATAAAAATAAGGCACATCCACATGCTATTGCAATAATAATAAAAAATAAATCTTGAAATTAACAATATTGCAATACAAAATAGAAATGTAGCAGATTATATTATAGAAATAATAACACATTACAGAATCACAAGCCTTTTTGAGGGAAAAACCTCCTCATAAGCAAAGATTTGATACACCAAAATATGAGATGTCCCTTCTCTTGCCCCCTTGTATCTATTATAGAATTTGGATACCCTAACCCTAATACTCAAGGTCCCCATCCAAGTGCAAGTGGGGGCTTGAGCTAGTAACTCATAAATAATAATTGTTACATATTTAAATAACATATTTTTATAATAAATAATGATTACATCATATGGGCCCATAAGCTTAGGTGTTTGAAGTACCACATGACTAAACAATTATTAATAATATTAAAATGTAACATAACATGCCACTTCACTAGCTACAAGCTTACTGCAGTGGTAAGGGATTTGGCCTCTCTCTGAGAGGTCCAAGGTTCAAAACCTACTTAGTATGAGGGGACCATGACCCCTCATAAAAACATGTGTAAACTAAGTGAAAACAAATATGCCACTTCACTAGTGTAATGGACCACCATGTGGGGGATGGAAAAATAAGAAATCAACTTCTAAATAGACTTGGTATTCAAGGACAATTACTTATAATGTTTAAGGTGTAAAAATACCATATCCCCCATAACAAATTGCCACTCAAAGTGATGCAAGTCATGTTATTGCTTCATAAAATTTTTATATTGGGATAAATTATCTTTAAAGAGTTGTAGCACAACCTAATGTTGCTATAAAAAATTATCCACTTGGGCCACCCTTAGAGGATCTTGGAATTTTTTTCCAATGATGGAGGTTTTTTGCCATACAATACCTCAAACAAGAAAATATTAAGGGAAGAATGGTAAGAAGTATTATACCACCATTTGGCTAAAGAGAGCCAATGAAATCAATGATACTATTTATCTTAGATAAAATAGTGAAGGTAAGTCCCCGATGACTAGGTGGATTGGTAAGTGCTTGTCTGGCTAGGCACTTACCAAGAAGACACCCAGGTTCAAACCTTGGGGGTAGCCTATTTGCAAAGGTAGTAGTCTAATTTGAATCCTTTGAGTGCACGCTAGACCGATGATGATGGTACAAATCTCGAGCGATTGGTGGTCCCCTTAATGTTGGGTCAAAAATAATGAAGCAGAATAGATTTGGTGGAAGCAGCCCTTGTGGTTTGAACCTTGTGCTTTTTAGTTACTAAAAATAGTGTGGTTGTGACCAACTCTCCTATGTAACAAAAAAAATAAGAAAAAAATAATAAATAGTGAAGGTATGTATCCAAATAGTTATTCACAAACTTCTTTTGGCCATTCAATTAAGGGTGGTAAGAAGAGGATATATTGAAGTGAGTACCACTAATATGGAATATGTTTTTAATTTTTTTTTGGGTGAAGGTAGGGTTATGATCATTGAAAATAGACTTGGGCATGCTATGCAATTTGTAAATATAATCAAGAAACACCTTGGTAATATCATTGGCTATAAAGGAATGCTGTAAAAAAGAAAAATGAATATACTTTGAAAAGTGACCCACTACATCAAAGATCACTAGTTTAATCTTAGATTTGGTAAGGTCCTCAATGAAATCCAGATATGTGCTTCCATTGATGATAAAGAATGGGTAAGGGTTGCAAAAAACTATGAGATTTAATAATTTTCCCTTGTTTTACTAATATACCTCATATTTGACCATAAAGGTCTTGAAATCCACTTTTGATACTCAAAGAAAAGTATGTTAAGGACAACGTAGCGATTAGAGCTTTGGCCTCTCTTTGGGGAGGTCTATGGTTCAAACCACAACATACCTAGAAAGAGATAGGTTGGATGGTAGTAATCAAGTGTTTATTGGTTAGCTACCCCAATTCGATGCCCTATAGGGTCAAGAGCCCCATTGAATTTGTCTAACCCAATGGGATAGGGTTTAAAGTGGCAACACCCAATGGTTTTATCGATTCTCCTATGTATTAAGTAAATATTTTTCAAAGAAAATAATTGTTTCACCTACTTGATGAGGCTTCAGAATTTCCTCATTATTAGCAACCAAGTAAAACCTTTTTGCTCATTTTTGTATGACCTATATAAATATATATCATGGAATAATCTATATTTTATAAAAATATTAATGATGAATGTAGTAAATAAAGGGAAAAACTATAGGTAGGATTTTGAATTTGAGTTTCCTAAATCAAAACTCAAATAATACCACTATGATATCCTTCATGGGAAAAATTTTAGGGTAAAACACAAGGTTTTAAAAGGTTACAGTCCTTTGTGCATTGGTTTGAACCTGAGTCTCTTGAATGAAAATCCAAATACAAATCACTACCGTATCATCCCAACAGGGATAAACAATTTAAAGGTTTGATGAGGAAAAACTTCTATGCGAGGATGGTAGCAGTTTATGGAGGAGGTTTGAACAATTGGAGAAATGTTGTGATGGAATCGGACCCATCATAGAGCATCCATGCTAGCGATATTTTTCATCTAAAAATGATTGGAAGGAATAGGATTTTCCATTGCATGCCAGGAATAGCTTGTTAAAGAACAATGGATGTTTATAATGATGTGAAGCTAGGTCGGTTCTAGTGGTTCAACCAGACTCGATGGCAGAAGATGTGAAGTATTTAACCAAACATGCACTTATTAGAAAATTTATGGGCATCCATTTCTCTTCCCTTTGTAGAGGCTTGGGTTAGGAAGACTTGGAACCCTGAAGGTGACATGGAGGTGATTTTGAATGCGAATAGCTATTTTATGGTGGTTTCTCTTATCTTGTAGACCGTAACAAAGTATTTTAAGGGGTGCCTATTTCTATAACCAAGTAGGACTCTTTCTTAAACCCTGGCATGTGGGTTTCAACCCGTCAAAGGAGCAGTTATCATGGGTTCTAGTGTGGGCTCAGCTTCCATGGCTCCTATTGGAATTCTAGAGAAATGATATCTTGCATATGATTGCCCTTCTTCTTGGAAATTCGGTTGGACCGTTACAACAGACGATGGATAAAAAGGTAATCTCTATTTCACGTATCTATGTTGAAATTGATTTAAACAATCATATTCCATATTCTTTTGAAATACAGTTTGGATCGACTACATGGGTTCAACAACTTGACTATGAAGCTCTTCCATTTTGTTGTTGGATCTACCATGAATATGACCACATGCAAAGAAAATGCCCTAATTTTTTCCCACCTGTGGCTTCAAATTCAGGGCCCTCTAGATCTGCACAAAATTTGGATAAAGGAAAATCCATGATAAAGGAAGGGGATTAGGATTAGGAAGGCTTTGTTCAAGTTAAACCCTAAAATAGAGGAAGAAGAGCAAAAAGAGACCTTAAGGATAGCCAGCCAGATGCTCTACTCAACCGTTTTGAAATACTATATGATCTTAATAAGTGCATGGAGATACCTGAAACATCACTACCTAATGCATATATAATAGGGTCAAATCCTTCTTGAGGTGGAACCTAAGGAATCAGATGTAGGGGGTTTAAATGAAGAATAGAGGGCTTTGGTTTTGAGTATAGGTGATATGGTTTGCTCTAGCCCTAGAAGGAAAACTATTTTGGAAAGTGGCACATATTTAGTTATGCCCTCTCCTACTCAGGCACTGATGTAGTCATCCTTGGACTACAAAAATCCTACAATGTTGGGATTGTAGTAGAAAATAATTAAAAAAGGTGCTTTGGATAAGAATACGAATGTGGGTCGAAAGAAAGACCAAGAAAAAATTAAGTTAATGGGAGAGACTTTGGTGGAGTTAGGCTTGGTGAGAACATTGAAATCCTATTTTTATAACCCTGAGAAATGATTATACTTTCATGGAATATAAGAGGGTTGAACAACATCCCCAAACAAAAATTTGTTCATGATTTGGTGCATATTCATTATTTAGATGTGGTGTTTATTCAGGAGACTAAATTGGCTACTGAGAGTATGTTCAGTATTACTCCCAAGTTGTGGAGAAGGGGTCAATGCTAGTGTATTGGTGCATATGGATATGTTGGTGGTGTTTCTTGTTTATGGGATCCGGTTAATATCTCTCCTCTTACTTGGATTTCTAGTAGATGGTCTATTTCGATGATCGAGAATGATAATAAATCTGGTGAAACCATCCTACTTACAAATGTGTATGCTCCTATTGATTACAATGATAAAGTGAATTTATGGGAGCACATTGGCTTTGTGAGAAGTCTGGATCCCTTGTACCCATATATTTTGGTTGGAGACTTCAACTCTATCACTTATCTAGAGGATATATGTGATGGGGTTGATCGTCTCGAGCCTTTTTCTTCTATATTTAGTGCTCATATCTGGGCCTTAAACTTAGTTGACATCAATATGGATAATGGGATATTTACCTATCAGAGAGACTGGATAGGTTTTTGATCTGCAATTTTTGGATTGGTAATAATAGAAGCGCTAGTTCTGTGATTCTAGAGGGTAGGGGATCTGATCATTGGCCTATCAAACTCTCTATTTTGGAGTCAGGGCTAAAGAAAAATCCTTCTTTTAAGTTTCAACTTATGTGGCTTTGGGGTCCTAAGCTTCATGATTTAATGCAAGGTTGGTGGACCAATGGCAAACCTCCTCATGGCATCGCTATGTATTCCTTTATGAAGCGGCTACAATTTGTTAAGCATAAATTGAAGAGATGGAATAGAATAAATTTTGGGAACCTTTCCTTGGCTAAGTTGGTGGCTCTTAGGAGGGTGGAAGAAGCTTCAAGGAAGATTAGAGATCAGGGAATCATGGAGGAGCTTCTTGTTGAGGAATCTAAGGCTGTGAAAGACCTTATTGAATGGAAACTGAGGGAAGAATTTTTTTAGAAATAAAAAGCTCGAGTAGATTGGCTTCAGGAAGGGGATAGGAACATGGCCTTATTTCATAACTTAGTTAAGGCTCACTGTAATGGTAACCTGATTACCTCTCTTATGAATTCTCAGGGTGCCCTACTCTCTTCTTTCAAAGATATTTAAGAAGATACTAGGAGGTATTTTTTATCTCTTCAAGGAGGACTCCCTATCAGATGATGAGGATGAAAATATTATTCTAAACTATATTACCTCAATTGTTTCTAGAGAGATGAATGAGAACTTGATGGGTCCAATTTCCCTTGAGGATTTGGAAAATTTTGTATTCAATATGAAAAAAAGGAAAGCCCCGAGCTCGGATGGATTCTTGATTGAGTTTTATCAGGATTTTTGGGAGTTAATCAAATTTAGTCTTCTGGAGGTGGTCCATGAGTCCCAAAAGAACAAATAGATGCTAAGGTCCCTAAATACTATCTTTGTGGTTCTTATTCCCAAAAAAGAGGGAGTAAATTCCTTGGATATGTTCAGGCCTATCACTCTCTGCAATGTTGTGTATAAGATCATCATAAAAATTATTGCTGAGAGGCTAAAGATATGGTTGAGAAAAATCATCTTTGAGGAGCAAGGTGGGTTTGTTGTTGGCTGGAAAATCCTAGATGAGGTTGTTATTGCTACAAAAGCTATTCACTCAATGGAAACTTCTAAGGAAAAACTATTTTCATTAAGTTGGACATGGCAAAATCCTATGATTGGGTCAGATGGTCCTTTCTTCAAAAATTTATTGCTACTTTTGGCTTTGAGGAGGAATGGATTAGATGGGTGATGAGCTATGTTTCTTCTTCCTCGTTCTATGTTATTATTAATAATGAGTTGTCAGATCTGTTTGAGGCCTCAAGGAGTTTGAGGCAAGGAGATATTTTATATCCTTATTTGTTTATCATTATGGCAGAAGATTTGGGAAGATTGCTCAAGTCTCAGGTTAGGTAGGGTCTCATTCAGGGGTGGAAGTGGGATAGTAGTTTGCCACCTCTTTTCAACCTTTAATTTGTTGATTATACTACTTTTATAGGAGTTGCCACTATTAGGGAAGCTAGAAATATTAGACGATCTCTTGACATATATCTTGGTGCTTTTGGATAGTTGATTAATGAGGACAAGTCTTCTATTTTCTTCTTCAATACCCCTCCTCTTATTCAAGCCAGGATTGCTTGCATTATAAGATTCTAGTTTGGGACTCCCCCCTTCATTTATCTTGGTATTTTGATTTAATATCATCCTCTGTCCAGATCTTCTTGGTAGTTTATGTTTGATAAGTTTATAAAGAAGCTAAATCACTGGACCATCATATGGCTATCCTCTGCAGGTAGAGTGTTGCTTTTAAAATTTGTTGTTCAAGCTTTATCCATTTATAGGTGTTTTGTACAAATAATTCCCTCTCGTTTCATCAAGGGCATGGATGCTTTGTCAAGATAGTTTTGTGGTCTGGAAAAATTTATCAATCTAAATGGATTCTGGGTAGGTGGGATTCTATTTATAGGCCGATTCAAGAGGGAGGCCTTGAGTTTGAAGAACATAATCTTATACTGAGAGGGGAAGTGAACAATATAAGACCACTTTTTAACTTTTTCCTTTTACTTCAGAAAGCAATGCAATGAACCAATAGAAAAATCAAAGCAGTAATCAAACCAGTGTACAAGTCATCATACAATTGAGACACCAATATAACGAGGTTCACCCAAGGTGGGCTACTCCACAGAGAAAATATTTCACTAAATTTTCTCAATCAAATCCTTTGGGAATCCTTCCCAATTACAATGTTTATGGACTTACTGTCCAAAGGAGAATACTTTACCTAATCAAATATTTATGAGCCTCCTACCTAGAGGAGATGTCCTATCCCCCAAAGAAGTATTTATGAGCCTCCTGCCCAAAGGAGATGTCCTATCCCCCAAAGCTCTGAAAATGATACTTCAGAAGATCACTGCCTCTTCTTTCGCTAGTAGGTCAAACTCATTTCCATAGAAGATGTCCTATCCTCCTTGCTCTGGCTCTAGAGACTTCTATCCTCATTGATCACCTCCACAACTACTCATCAACACCTAAAACACAGTAAGTCGGTCCAACACAAGTCATCTCAAACTCTGTCACAAATATGCACCAAACTCAGTCCTTTGGTCTAGCACAAATATGCTCTCAAATATTTGTCAGATATGTCCCAAGCTTCAGCCAAAATCTTGAACAAATCAATCACAACCGCTCACAAGTCTTCACCAAAACTTCATCAAATCTATCCACAAGTTCTTCAACAAAAACCTATCCAAATCAGTCCACAAGTTCTCCACAAGAACCTGTCCAAATCAGTCCACAAGTTCTCCACAAGAACCTATCCAAATCAATCCACAAGTTCTCCACAAGAACCTATCCAAATCTGTCCTAGCAAGCTCACCAAGAACTTGCCCAAATCAGCTCAAGCAAGTTTACCAAGAAACTTGCCCAATGTGAACACACAAAGAGAATTGTTAGAGACCCAATGTGTTTCATCCAATCATATCAAATAAATCTCATATAAGCATAAAGAGAATTGTTAGAGACTCAATATGTTTTATCATTCAAATTTCAATCTCAACTCAAATCAATCTCATAGAAGCATAAAGAGAATTGTTAGAGACTCAATATGTTCTATCCTTCAATTCTCAATCTCAACTCAAATCAATTTTATAGAAGCATAAAGAGAATTGTTAGAGACTCAATATGTTCTATCCTTAAATTTTCAATCTCAACTCAAATCAATCTCATAGGAGCATAAAGAGAATTTTTAGAGACTCAATATGTTCTATCCTTCAACTCAAAAATAAACTCTTTCTCAAATCAGAATAAAGATAGAAGTAGTATACTTTCACAAGATCTTGAACCACAACCCAACAATTGTCAATAATGTAATATCACATAATCAACTCCTCCAAAATAGAACCATAACTTACTATTAAACCCTAGCCAAGTTAGTTTTCAAGAACTCAAAGCAATATCTCTATAAGCATCAAAAATGGGTTCAAGATATTTCCAACTTCTCTCAAATGGGAATGCTCAACTTAACCACACAACCAAGTTTATCAAGAAAAGTACAACTTGATAAAATCAAATCTCAAAGGAGCAAGCCCAACTCATGTATCAAGTAAAGCATAACTTGATCAACTCAATATCAATAGAAGCAATCTCAAAACCAAACTCTCAACAACCAAACAACTCAATTAGGGTTTCAACAACTTATAGCAATGACATAAGCTTCTCACTCAAAAACCCTAAAGCAAACTTCAAATGCTTCCACTCTCATAAACCATAATTATGCAATAACTCATAAACACATCATGATCTCATAATGCATAATCAATACTTCCACTTTCAGAAAATAAGATCCACTCCAAATAAGGAAACTTAATTTAATCCTTTTCACTCCAAACTTATTTTGAGAAAACCATCAATAAATAATAACCATGGAAGAATGTGCCCATACCTTTACTTTGATGAAGAAGGAGAACTCAAAATCTATCACAACACTAACTCTCAATTTTCCACAAATTAGAGTTAGCAAAAATGGCATAATGCACAATGATAAGAGTCCTAATAACACCTTATCACTCCAACTCATCAATAATCAAAACCCACAAACATACATATCAAAAATATTCCTTTACACCTTATAACTCCTACTTAATATATCATAAAATAACTTCAACCTCAAAAATAATTACAAGAGAATATCCACTCAATAACTCCAAAGGCTTTCTAACCCCAATATGACATTAAGCACAATTATTCCTTAAAACCTTATAACTCCTAAAATACATTTACTTCTAAATGCATTTACCATATAAACATTAAGCATCAATAATAACAATGTCAAAGCAATATTTCTATTTAACCTTATACCTCCATCCAATTACCAACAATAATTGCTAAGTCAAATCAAATATTCCACATTATCAACAAAAGATTTACCTTTCCCAAAAATCAATTATCCAACCTTAGGAGAAGTGTGGAGACACCAACATAAGCACCGAAGTGCTTCCTCCTCCAAACTCGTGGTCCAAAGCAACTGATGTACCATGTGCACAATAATCCATGACCAAAATGAAACACGCCCGATGCAAATCGATCTCGACACCTCTGCCTAGTGAGGCCTTCGCTCCACTGCCTCCGCCGTTGGAGTACAAGTGCCCAATGAAACTCTCAAACGCCACTCATCATTTTACCTTCTCTTTGCTCGTAGATATTAAAGACAAACAAATTTATCTTCCATACAGGCGTACAAAATTGGAACTTAAAAATAGAGCAATACGAAACTCAAAAATCATAGAGCAATCCAAAATCGAAGGTCATAGAGCAATACAAATTCGAAGGTAATCGCACAAATCGAAGGTGCATTGAACCTTAGGAATTAATGCCCTTTAATAGTCTTTTGCATCCCATGCAAGTTGACATTGGCGCTCCTTCCAAACAAACAACGTCGACAAGGTAAGTCTTTTACATGAGTGCCGCTAAGGGTTTAGAAACCCTTTCAATAATAATTATTAAATTAATAATTATTATTTTATTAATAATAAACTTAACTTAAAACCTTTTCAAATGTTTGAGTTAATTTATTTATTAATAATCAAAATGGACTTTTAAGGTTTTTTCAAGGAGCAAAACCTTTTTATTAAGCCAAGATGGTTTTAATAAAAACCCTTATTGAGTCCAGATGGTTTTAAGAAAAACCTTTAACCTTGTCACCATGGTTTTAATAAAAACCCTTAAACAAACATCATGGAACTTTCAAGATCTTTTTGGCACCAAACTCTTTTTGACATCAACGCAAATTCCTTTTGACATCAACACAAACTCCTTTTGACATCAATGACAACTCACAAACATGAATCTAGGCAACATACCCAAAATTGCCAACAATCTCCCTCTTTGTCATTAATGGCAAACCACTACTAAAACCACTGCTGAAAAAAAAACTTTCAAGCAACTGCCAACTATCAAAACTGAAACCAACTAAAAACCATCCTCTGAAGCTTTGCTCCCCCTGACTCAAGGCTCACACCCTTACTAAAATCTCTCCCCCTTTGTCATCAATGGAAAAGGATCATCTTTGTGGCTCAGGTTTAAGAATAAGCCTCTTAGCTTAGACCCTCCCCCACCTCCTATTTAGGTGATTAATTCTGGGGTGGGAGTAAAACTCCCATTAGGAACTGATCATCATCAGTGTCCATAGCTGCCTTTCCATGATTTTTTTTGATATCCTTGTCCATGTTCATGTTCCTATTCTTGTTCATATTCTCATCCTTGTTTCTGTCCAAGCCATTATTCCTATTCCTATCATTATTCCTATTCCTACCATTTTTCCTATTCCTGTTCATAGCCTTGAACCTATACCTTGTAACTTCTACTCTAAACCATCTGGATGTATGTCCTTAATTATTGCACTTATAACATTTGACAATGTTATTCCTTTGAGATGTACTTGTTTTTTGAATCCTCTTTGTTGGACCAAACTTGTTCCTGTTGTTAACCTTGCAATTAACTGCCTTGTACCAAAACTGATTACAAGAGTAGCAATAACCTTGAAAGGAATTACCATTTCTAAAATTTCCATTAACTTGTCTTGCTTAAGCCCTGCACTGTGAAGCCATGTGTCCAAACCTGTGACATGCAAAACATCTTCCATTGAAATTTCCTTGCCTTGACCTCATAGGTCCTTTAGTATTTCTCCCCTTATGCTGATTCTTGTTTTCTAATTATGTGCTATCTAAATTACCATCTAAAAAATTACTCTCTGAAGTACTCTCTTCATCTAAACCATCTTCTTCTTGGGAGCTCATACTAGATTCCTCAACCTGTTTCTTTTGTTTCTTTCCAAAACCAAGACCTATTTTATCTGTTGTCCTTATTTGATACTTGATGATTGATTTTACCTTCTTGCAACTTTTTGCAAACCTATAAATCTTCTCCTTGTACTCTTTAGTTTCCTTTTTCAAGGAAGATACTTCATGTTTTAACTCTTTACACTCAAGAGATCTAGCTGCCAACTCTTCTTTGATTTCCTATGTCTTTGCTATAGAGATATCAAGATTCCCTATATCTCATCTCTTTCATAACGGTATTCATCAAACCTATCAATGAGTCTAGCATATTTCTTTCTTTTTTTCTTTAACACATCAAGAGCATTAACAAGTTCAACCTCAAGATCTACTTCTCCCTTTTATGAAACATCCTCTATTTGTTTACCTTTTGAAATATCAATATCCTTTTTTGATTTCTTACCACTAGAGGTGCCACCTTAATCTAAAGCTATAAGAAGATCTTCATCATAATTTTTTGAAGCATTCTCATACATAGTATTACCAGAATTCAAACCATCATTTGTACAATCATCCTCAAGGTGACCAAAATTTCCACATCTAAAGCACTTAAGCACAACAAATCTATTCCTCTTTTCTTTTCCTTCATTTTCTGTTAGAAACAACATCTCATTTCTATCATCACTTGAAGAACTTCCATCATCACTACTAGAACACTTACTTGCTTTGTCTGTGTAGAAAATTTTCTTGTGTTTTTGGAAGTACCTCTTCCCTTGACTGTTTTGCTCATTTTTGTTCTTCCTTTGATACCTGTGCTTCTCAGATTCCCTATGCTTATAATCCTATTTTTATTCATCACAATCATCCTTGGGTTTTGGACAGTAAATAGCATAGTGACCAAAATTTCCACAATTGAAATATTTAATAGATTTCATACCTTTGTGCTTTCTTGAGAACTTGCCTTTCCTACTGTAGTTTGCTTCTTCATCACTAAAAGACTCATCACTATCTTCTTGTTGTTTACCCTTGGACTTCTTGGTAGCTTTGAAAGCTACCTCCTTCTTAGGATCAGGTACCACTTTAGTTCTTAACTCAAAAGTTGCAAGTATACTATGAAGCTCATCCTTTTTCAATTTATCCAAATCCTTGGCTTCCTCAATAGCTGAAATATTTTCACTAAATCTATTTGGAAGAGACCTCAAAATTTTATCACAAACATCATTTTTAGCAAGCTCAAGACCTAGTTCCTTCATGGAATTAACAATATCATCCATACGAAGCATATAGTCACTAATATTTTCTTCATAATTCATCTTGAGTTGTTCAAACATACCTTTGTAATATCTCAATTTTGCTTTTTTGACATTTGCATCACCTGTATGAACCACTTGCAATTGATCCCACATTTCCTTTGCTATATTACAATGAATCACCTTTGTAAGATCTGCCTTTTGTAGACCTTTTAGAATTGCATTCATTGCCCTTTAATTGCTATGATGTAGAAGTTTCTCATCTTTTGTAGTAGGAGGAATGTTTGGAATAGTGTACCCAAACTCAACTGCTTCCCAAAATTTATTTCCAAGAGCCATTAGATGAACCTTCATATTTATGATCCATAGACCAAAATATGTCCCATTAAGAATAGGTGCTGAATTACCACTTGTAAAATCCATTGTGTTCTTTTCAAGTTTTTCCTTCAAGCTGTGAAACTCTTTCGAAGGAACTTTCTCTGATACCAATTAAAGAACATGAGCTTCTACTAAGAGGGGAGGTTAAAAATATAAGACCACTTTTTAACTTTTTCCTTTTACTTCAGAAAGCAATGCAATGAACCAATAGCAAAATTAAAGCAGTAATCAAACCAGTGTACAAGTCATCACACAATTGAGACACCAATATAACGTGGTTCACCTAAAGTGGGCTACTCCACAGAAAAATATTTCACTAAATTTTATCAATCAAATCCTTTGGGAATCCTTCCCAATTAAAATATTTATGGACTTCCTATCCAAAGGATAATCCTTCCCCTAATCAAATATTTATGAGCCTCCTACCCAAAGGAGATGTCTTATCCCCCAAAGAAGTATTTATGAGCCTCCTACCCAAAGGAGATGTCTTATCCCCCAAAGAAGTATTTATGAGCCTCCTACCCAAAGGAGATGTCCTATACCCCAAATATATAGAAATGATACTTCTGAAGATCACTACATCTTCTGCCGCTAGCAGGTGGAACTCCTTTCCACAGAATATGTCCTATCCTCCTTGCTCTGGCTCTAGATAATTATATCCTCACTTATCACCTCCACAACTACTCATCAACACCTGTACTAAACACAGTCTGTCGGTCCAACACAAGTCTTTTCAAACTCTATCTCAAATATGCACCAAAATCAGTCCTCTAGTCCAGCACAAATCTGCTCTCAAATATCTCTTAGATCTATCCCAAGCTTAAGCCAAAATCTTGAACAAATCAATCACAACTACTCACAAGTCTTCACCAAGACTTCATCAAATCTATCCACAATTTATTCAACAAGAACATGTCCAAATAAGTCCACAAGTTCTCCACAAGAACCTATCCAAATCAGTCCACAAGTTCTCCACAAGAACCTATCCAAATTAGTCCACAAGTTCTCCACAAGAACCTATCCAAATCTGTCCTAGCAAGCTCACCAAGAACTTGCCCAAATCAGCTCAAGCAAGTTTCCTGAGAAACTTGCCCAATGTGAACACACAAAGAGAATTGTTAGAGACCCAATGTGTTTCATCCAGTCATATAAAATCAATCTCATAGAAGCATAAAGAGATTTTTAGAGACTCAATATATTCTATCCTTCAACTTTCAATCTCAACTCAAATCAATCTCATAGAAGCATAAAGAGAATTGTTAGAGACTCAATATGTTATATCCTTCAACTCTCAATATCAACTCAAATCAATCTCATAGAAGCATAAAGAGAATTGTTAGAGACTCAATATTTTCTATCCTTCAAATTTAAATCTCAACTCAAATCAATATCATAGGAGCATAAAGATAATTGTTAGAGACTCAATATGTTCTATCCTTCAACTCAAAAATAAACTCTTTGTCAAATCAGAATAAAGATAGAAGTAGCATACTTTCATAAGATCTTGAACCACAACCCAACAATTGTCAATAATGCAATATCAAGGAATCAACTCCTCCAAAATAGAACCATAACTTGCTATCAAACCCTAGCCAAGTTAGTTTTCAAGAACTCAAAGCAATTTCTCTCTAAGCATAAAAAATGGATTAAAGATATTTCCAACTTCTCTCAAATGGGAATGCTCAACTTAACCACACAACCAAGTTTATCAAGCAAAGTACAACTTGATAAAATCAAATCTCAAAGGAGCAAGCCCAACTCATGTATCAAGTAAAGCATAACTTGATCAACTCAATCTCAATGAAAGCAATCTCAAAACCAAACTCTCAAAAACCAAACAACTCAATTAGGGTTTCAACAACTTATAGCAATGTCATAAGCTTCTCACTCAAAAACCCTAAAGCAAACTTCAAATGCTTCCACTCTAATAAACCAAAATAATGCAATAAATCATAAACTCATCATGATATCATAATGCATAATCAATACTTCCACTTTAAGAAAATAAGATCCACTCCAAATAAGGAAACTTAATTTAATCCTTTTCACTCCAAACTTATTTTGAGAAAACCATCAATCAATAATAACCATGGAAGAATGTGCCCATACCTTTACTTTGATGAAGAAGGAGAACTCAAAATCTGTCACAACACTAACTCTCAATTTACCACAAATTAGAGTTAACAACAATAGAATAATGCACAATGATAAGAGTCCTAATAACACCTTATCACTCCAACTCATCAATAATAAAAACTCACAAATATACATATCAACAATATTCCTTTACACCTTATAACTCCTACTTAATATATCACAAAATAACCTCAAAAATAATTACAAGAGAATATCCACTCAATAAATCCAAAGGCTTTCTAACCCCAATATGACATTAAGCACAATTATTTCTTAAACCCTTATAACTCCTAAAATACATTTACTTCTAAATGTATTTACCATATAAACATTAAGCATCAATAATAACAATGTCAAAGCAATATTTCTATTTAACCTTAAACCTCCATCCAATTACAAACAATAATTGCCAAGTCAAATAAAATATTCCACATTATCAAAAAAAGATTTACCTTGGCCAAAAATCAATTATCCAACCTTAGGAGAAGTGTGGAGACACCAACATAAGCACCGAAGTGCTTCCTCCTCCAAAATCGTGGTCCAAAGCAACTGATGTACCATGTGCACAATAATCCATGACCAAAATGAAACACGCTCAATGCGAATCGATCTCGACACCTTTGCCTAGCGGGCACCTTCGCTCCACTGCCTCCGTCGTTGGACCACAAGTGCCAAAAAAAAACTCTCAAGCACCACTCATTGTTTTACCTTCCCTTTGCTTGTAGTGATTAAAGTCAAACAAATTTGTCTTCCTCACAGGCGTACGAAATCAAAACTTAAACACAGAGCAATACGAAACTTGAAAATCAAAGAGCAATCCAAAATCGAAGGTCACAGAGCAATACAAATTATAAGGTAATCGCGCAAATCAGAGGTGTATTGAACCTTTGGAATTAATGCCCTTTAATAGTCTTTTGCATCCCATGCAATTTCACATCAGCACTCCTTCAAAACAAACGACATCGACAAGGTAAGTATTTTACATGAGCGCCGCTAAGGGTTTAGAAACCCTTTCAATAATAATTATTAAATTAATAATTATTATTTTATTAATAATAAACTTAAAACATTTTCAAAGGTTTGAGTTAATTTATTTATTAATAATAAAATGGATTTTTAAGGTTTTTTCAAGAAGAAAAACCTTTTCATTAAGCCAAGATGGTTTTAATAAAAAACCTTAATGAGTCCAGATGGTTTTAAGAAAAACCTTTAACCTTGTCACCATGGTTTTAATAAAAACCCTTAAACAAACATCATGGAACTTTCAAGATCTTTTTGGCACCAAACTCTTTTTGACATCAGCACAAATTCCTTTTGACATCAACACAAACTCCTTTTGACATCAATGACAACTTAAAAAAATGAAGCTAGGCAACATACCCAAAATTGCCAACAGAGTTTCGATAGACGAATCTTTCTAGGCAGGCTTTGGCTACAAAAATTTATTGGAGATGGTGTACCTCTCAAGATTAGATTTGGGCTAAAATATTATCTTATAAATACTTGAGAGGTAAATATGAGGCTGAGATCCCTAGAGTCAGCTTGGTTGGGAAAGGTTCAGTTATCTGACACTCTAAAAAGAGGAGCTAATTTAATTAAGTAGGGTTTGTTTTAGATTTGCAATCAAATATCAGACGCTCTTTTTTGGGAGGATTCTTGGGATGACCACCCTCCTATCTTGACTCAACATCCCAGGTTACGTGCTCTTGGAAGTGGGCTGGTATCATGTGGAGGACTTTTAAAAATCTAATATTTTGGAAATCTGGAGATGTACATGTGGAAAGATCCTTAGGAATGGCCCCAAGGGGTATTGGCCGAGGATAGAGATGTGCTTGCTCTAATTCTTATGGGGAGGACCAATTATTTTTTGAGGGGTAAATAAATTCTAGCTTGAAACCCTGATCCCAAGGGAAACTACTCTATAACCTATGGTTATCATGTTCTTGATAAGCAAAATTTTGGGAGTCTCCCTATCACATGGTGGAAAAAGGTGTGGAACAAATATGCTTGGCCAAAATGTAACTTGTTTCTCTGGATGGTATCTCGCAATATATGCATCACTTGGGATAACATGAGGAAGAGGGGATTTTAGGGTCCCTCTTTTTGTGTCCTTTGCGATAAGAATGAGGATGAATTTTCTAATTTATTTTTCCAATGCTCCCTTGCCAGAGACATTTGGAACCATTGGTGGAGTTCCTGGAACCATCCTTATTTTCATGTGTTCTCCCTAGTGGAGTTTTGGTGTAGTCTGGGTAGACCTCTAGCCAAGGCCCCCTTCCTCCAGGTGGATTGGAATTTGGGCCCTTCTTGCATCATCTAGCAGATTTGGCTCAAATAAAACTATCGCATATTTTAGGGTAGTCATTTGGATGTTCAATAGATCTGGAAAAGGATCCTGTGTATGGTTTAGGACACTATCCATAGAAAATGTGATGTGGACCCTCTTACTCTAGGGAGGATAAGGTATGGTAGTCCCTTGGTCTCTTTGGGGTTGGTGTGAACTCTTCTACTCCTAGCAGGGTTCCTCAGCTCAACAAGAAGGTTAGGAGATATGGTAGGTGGATTTTTTCCCCTAGAGGAGTTTTAAAAATTGATACTGATGGGTCATCCAGGGGTAGTCTTGGACATGCTAGAATTGGTGGTGTTGGGAGAGATTTTGTTGGTGTGGTTATTTTTTTCTTTTCCATTTATAAAGGTGTTCACTCCAATAATTTTATGGAAGCTCTTGCGATTCTCGAGGCCTTGCAGAGGGGGTTTTCTCTTGGCTAGCGCAATATTATCTATGAGTCTAACTCTCAAATTTTGGTTAATATTTTAAACAGCAAAAGGGTGGAGGATGTTAATTGTCAATTGGCCTCTATAGCTGTTCAAATTCTCAGAATGAGTGAAGTGTTCAAATTTATATCATTTTTGCACATTCCAAGGGAATGGAATGGGGTTGCTAATTACCTGGCCAAAAGGGCTTCTGAATTGTTGGATCCTTGGATTATCGATAACTAGAAGAGTATCCCATCTAGGGATTCTCAACACCTCTAGGAGTTGATCCACAAGGATGTTCAGACTTAATGTGGTTTGTTATTGTTGTCTTCTTCAAGTTTCAACCTTGTCTAGTGGTTTTAGCCTATTTTGTTTCTTATTTGAGTCCTGGTTAGGAGCTCAGCTGTACTCTGTAATCCAGACTTTTTATCAATAAATTTTCACCCCTTTATTTAAAAAAAATGTAGTAAATAAAGGAAATATTTTATTTAACTGTTTGGAATAGCTTTATGCATTCTTAATGGACTAATTACATGTTTGATTTCTACTTAAAGAATATATTAGACCATTAATAAACCTACAAGTTTTTATGATCAAGAAACCAATTCTAGAACACCCTAAAAACTAGAGAAGTATCTATTGAAGGAGTGCTCCAAAGAAGTTGAATGATTCTAAATTATCTATACATTGAATGACTTCTGTGATAGAATACCTATGCATTAGATTATTTGTGCACTTGAATGCTTGTGGAATAGAGTAGTTTGAGCACCACTTGTTCATACAAATAAATGTGTTCCTAAATAGTTGAACATTGGGCTTGCTCTAGAACATTTGTGTAAGGAAAAAAAAAAAAAAAAAACTAGAACATTTCATGTGTGTATCACCAGAATCATTGACTACACAAATCACCAGGATTGTTGATCAAGCTTAGTGCCAATATTTGGTTAAAAACCAAGCTTAGTGCTAAGTTTTGGTTTTTTACAATGAAAAAAATTAATATTGTTGACCAAGTGAAGCATTAGGATTGTCAAACCTATGTAGCACTACAATAGTCCATTGTACACATAGTGAGAAACAGGATGAGCACCATCCAGGATCGAGAAAGATATGCCAAGAGTGCCAAGATTGTTGCAACTAATCAACAAGAATAAAATAGTAGAGGATGATTTTTATTTTGTTGAATGAATAAACACCTATGCATCTTATCCAATCAAATTTTTTGTTTCAATATATTGTATAATAAAACATGCAAAATAATTTTAATGATCTGGCACATGCACCCTTTCCAGATCCATTAATAAAGAAGATGCCTAATAATAAGTTGTATGGTTAGATAAATTTCTAGAAATGATAATGTGAATGAAAATATTGTTTATTCTTTGTTTTGAACCAAGGATACACTATTTTGTTCTATGTATTATTTTGATTACTTAGACTAGCTTCTGCTATCGATTTATTTTGCCTATGTTAGAATTGTGCTAAATATTTTCCATGTTATTCAGATAGGGTTAAATCTGAGAGAAATGGACACTTTACCCCTATACTTGTTTGGATTTTTTTTGAGGGTTTAAGCTATTTTTTAGATCCATATGGACAATTTTGGGTTAATGTATAGTTAGCCCATGGATTTGCGCCCATGGTATTGTAATTTCCCTTCTTGTCTTGTTTGTATATAAAACAACACTTGAATGAGGGTTTGGGGTGTGAAATGTGCAAGTAATGTAATTGTAAGTAAAAAATGGATAAGGATATTATTGTATTAGAGACGGTATAGAATAAGGAAATATTCTTGCTAGTTTTTTTCCCAAAAGGGTTTCCTAGGATAAATTCTTGTGTAGTGTGTTTCTTCTTATATATTTTTCTTTTGATTAGGCACTTACTGCTTTTCTAGAGTTTTTTTATCAGGGTATTATTTCTCTTCATTTGTTATTAGAGCTAGGTTTTAGTTTTGTTTGAGGAGTAAGGGTTTGAACCCTACGATAAATTGATTCTTGAGTGGGAGCAGTGTGCGAAAGAATCTGGGCAAAGAAAAATGATAGGAAGCACACAGGTAGAGATCAAAAAATTTAATGACAAAAATTTGAGCTATGGAAACTTAATATGAAGGATATATTGGTGGATAGATATCAGTGAATTGCGATCTTGGGAGTAAAACCAATAGGAATGACAAATGAGGAGTGGCTACAGATTGATAGGAAGACACGAAGCTCTATTAGATTGTACTTATCTAATTTAGTATTGCTGAATGTATCAACAAAGACCACAATAAAGTTATTATGGGAAAATATGGTGAAGTAGGGAAAAATGGTGCACCAAATGATGATAAAAAATATATGTATCTATGTCCTACTGCTTAAGAGCATCAAACGAAAGCATGCAAGTAAGATGGAAAAGATAGCAAATAACAAGAAATGAAGCAAAAGATATTTTATTTCTTATTAATTAGGTGGATCAAATCCAAGGTTACAAAGATGTCCCCTTTGAGGGCTCAAATATTGATACAATTATTTACAAATCGGGTGCCCAAGGATCAAAATCCTTCAAGTAACTCGGGTGCACATCCAATGTCTTTCCTCGTACCCACAATCGAAGTGGGCGGGCCAAGGTTACCACCACTTGTATCTTAGATCTTGATGTCTTGTGCTCCTTCCTAATGCACTATAAAACCTACACCTACACACAAGGAAACCAAAAATGTCAAATAGCAAGTGTGTATGATGTAAAACATGCAATCCCCACAGGCAAGAAAAGAGCATATATGGCATGCCTATATAAAATGAACTCCAAATGCTGTGAAATTATAGATATAAGTAAAATAAGAGGTTTTGGGAAGATATCACCCAAAATCACATCGAAATTGTGTCCGTTGATGTGGCGTAATCGTAGTGCACTTCCTCAACCTGCAAAACCCAAAGCATGTAATTTTCTTGACCTAAACATATCCAAAACCTATGAAATTTGGATAGTAAGCATAAATAGATATTTTAAGACAACCCATATCATTATATTTCAGAAATAAATCTCATATCATGGTGCATGCTCTAGTGGGTCCCGCAAGCCTACAAAACCTTAAAATTGTAATATCTCGGCCAATACAACTCAGAATGACATGAAATTTTAACTGCAGCATAATATGAACATATGGAAAATAACTAATTAAAAATAGTCAGAAAATTGTCCATATATTTCTATTCATCATAGGGTGGGATGAATAGGACTGTCACAAATTGGGGGGTGCCCGAGGGTGGGATGCCCACCGATTCTACCTAAATTTTACCACCAATTCCACTGGGGATTGATGAAAAACACTATGGGGGTATTGTCATAAAATTTGGTGAGGAAATTCACTCATATGGTTTGGTTATGTGACAAATTACGCCTACTAGTTCCCTCACAAACCTCCTTCGCTAGGTAGAGATTCCGAGGTAAAAATGGGCACAAAAGGTGAAAGGAAATCTTAGCAGCACTCCGTTGCTTTGTCCTAAAACTCCTCCCTATATTTTGTGTGGAAAATGCATCCACTTTATAGCCCAAGGAGGCTCATGTGCAAAAATGCATGCAAGGGCATGCATGGCAAGAGGCGCCACTTGGCCACCGGGGTGGCATGCATTGGAGGGGGAAGAGAATCTCCCAATTTGGCCTCATTCATGGAGCAAGGCATAAATATGCTACGTGCTCTAACTTGTCATGCAAGAATAGGTAGGAATCTGACCGTTACCATGCACCATTTTTCCATATTTGACTTTTTTTGGTCAAACTTGCTATTCGTCCCACCCTAGGATGAATGTTGCTATTCGCTCCAGGGTGGGACGAATAGAATCTGTATTCATCCTAGGGTGGGATGAATAGAAATAGGGTGTTCAAAAGGTCCCAAAAGTGGCCTGAAACCTTCCAAAACCTTGCACTAAGTGGTTAGAACCACTGTATACCTGCTGAGGGCTGCCCTAGGGGCCTTGGTATGTCATTTTCATCATTGCTTATGGTAGCATAATCGGATTGACAAGATTTTAGTGTCTATAGATGCCCCTTTTTGGGATGCATTGTGTGCAGCACATCGCTAAGAAAAAATAGATGACTAAAATGTTCAATTATTAGGGTTACTCAATAACCTAACCAACTTTAGATGCCCCAATCCTGGAAAGAGCATGCGTTCTTGAATCCTTGCTTTCGACGAGCTAAGGAACTTGCTTGAGCTTGGACATTGTTCTGTCATGAAGAGGTGAGGCCTATGATTCCATGATGTCAACAATATCAAGTGATTTAATTGTTATTTTGTGCTTGTTTGCTGCCCCAAGTAGGAGCGTGATTGTCTTTGTCAAAGATTCGTTGAACGAACGCAATTTTCCTGATTGAGTGTGTGCTTGTTGATTTTGAACTGAGTATGACTACCCCCTCAAGCGACGAGTCGATGAGGGAATGACTCATGAGAAAAGTGATGAGTCGCTTGACCCAAATGACTTTTATTAAGGTTACCTTCAGATGTACCCATTGAAAAATGGCACAGTTTTGAAAGGATTTTGATGATGCTATGGAAGTTTCTTGGAAGCAAAGAGTTGAAAATGTCATTCCCGTGGGGCGGTTCAGCCACAATGGCCTTCTTGGGGAGTGAAGTAGTAACTTGTCTGTGCATCCATGAGGAGTTTGCATTCCATATTGACCTTGAATGAATTCCATCAGATTTGACTTGTTTTTGGGTGGGTTTTTAAACCCTTTTCTTTGGTGCTTCCTGGAGGAAAGGAATGGAAAACCTCGTTCCCACGGGGTGGTCTAGCCATACTGGCCTTCTTAGGGATTTAATTAAGGTCCTTTCTGAGCATCCAGGAGTATTATGATTTGCCTCTTGACTTATGCAAAAATTTGACCAAAATGTAGCTATTTTTGGGGGGTTTTGGACCCGTTTTGGTGCTTTTTAAGTTGTTTTAACCTACAAATTTTGTATTCGTCCCAGGGTGGGACGAATGCAAATTTTGTATTCATCCCAGGGTGGGATGAATGGAAAAAAGTGCGTTCATCCCACCCTGGGATGAATAGAACTACCGTAAGCCTATATAAACCTCAAATGTGAGTTTTGGGCTCATTATTGCATGTTTTCTTTGGCGATTTGAGAGGTGAGGAGGAGGAGAGTGATTTTTCCATAGTGAAGCGCTATCAAAATCACCCCATGATCACCATGAGTCAGCAAGCAGAGGCATCCAGTGGAGGAGCCGGTGCTAGGCGGGTATGTGCTGACTCGACTTCCTCATTATTTTTGCTTTTAAAATTGTAGTTTTGTTTTGTTGTTATTTGATTTGTATAAGTAATTAAACCTAATTTAATTGGAATACACCATATTTTTGACTTTTGTTTTACCCTTAGGTAGTTACATTCCAAGATAGGTAATTAAACCTAATGTAGATGGAATATACCAAAATTTTTAATTTTGTATTTTGTTTTTAAACATATCACATTACGAGATAGGTAATGAAACCCTAATGTAGATGTAATATGCCAGATTTTTTTTTTTTTTTGTTTATTTTTTGTGCACTTAGATTGCTTAAGTAGATTAGTGTTTCATTGTTTTTGGGCCCGTTGGAGGCCATTGTGAAGCATGGTGAATGCCTGCTTATTGTTGTTTTTTTTTTATTGCTTTACTAGGTGGTGAAGAGTCGGTATCGCACATCGAAGCTCTTCGAGACCACCCGAGATGCCTTGATTGAGGCTGACTGGGAGTGGCTTGATGCCATGGGGCTCAAGAAGGTTACCCGGTTGGAGCTTGTGATAGGTGACCGGGCCTACTTGACCGCTCTTATTAGCCTATGGGACTCATGCACCAACACCTTCCACCTACCCACGAGGGAGATGACGGTGATGCTAGAGGACATCTATCGAATTCTGTGGATTTCGATAGAGGGGCGACCGATCCACTCTACGCACCATGACCAGAGGGGTGCAGTGTTGACGAGGTATTTTGGTGAGGATGCGGATGTGGTAGAGTTAGACTATCAGAATGGAGGGATACTGGTGGGGTTCTGGCATGAGGAGGGGGTGTTGGGGGTGAGGCATGCACTATTGATGACCCTCATCTCCAATATGCTCCTCCTTGATTCTTTAGGAGCCAGGTTCCCTTGGAACCTGTTGGAGTTGGTGTACGCCCTAGTGGGGTGCACCAAGGAGGAGCCTCTAGTGATGGCTTGGGGGACTACCCTACTAGCACAGCTCTACGATGAGTTGTACGAGATCCACTATCATCGGTGGAAGGGCTTGGGGTGTAGCTTCTTGTTGTAGTGTTGGGGATGGCAGCACATAGTTGTGGAGCGACCACATGGACTATCATGGATGACCCGGGCATAGCTAGCAGATAGGGAGATAGGATACACTATCCTATGGTAGAGGGCATAGGAGAGAGGGTAGAGTCATCGCCATGCAGGCGATGTGGATCACTATGCTGATGCATTCTCATGACTAGCACTAGGGCAGGTGATATGGCGACCGTACAAGGACTATCTAGATTGGGTAGATGTTGGAGAGCAGCTCTAGTGGGTGAGGTAGGGTAGATGGCTGATTGCACGAGCATGGGACCGAGTGGGAGTACTTCCCATTTTCTCGGGTTATGCGATAGTTTGGGCTATGGTAGGGGTTTCTTGGGGAGCCAGTAGTATATCGGTGCCATAGGGATGAGAGGACATTAGGATGGCCAGTAGTGGAGGAGGTGGGAGAGGAGGTAGACCCTATAGTAGATGTTCTTGATGTGGATGACACTGGGACTACCATGGAGTATGACTCATGGTGGGTGATGCACTAGTGGCAAGGTGCAGGGGCTCTCGGAGGTGAGGCAGCTGGGGTAGCAGATGAGGTGATGCAGGATGCTCTAGAGGATGACCAGGCAGGGGTGGATGAGCCACATGGGTATCACCAGTAGACAAATGAGTAGGTAGACCTCCTAGACTTGGGGGATCAGGGTGATGAGGGGGAGGCTAAGGATCAGGGGGCACAGGTGTAGCAGGGTACATAGGGTGATCGATATTTGGAGCTATAGGCTGAGCTAGTCAGGGTTAGATAGGAGAGGGATCTCCTTTGGGCACAGGCATAGGAGGACCAAGCTGAGATATCCTCCCTATGGGCACAGTTGAGAGCACAGGGTCCTAGGTAGGAGGGGTCTAGTATTGGGGAGGTAGAGAGGCTACGGGTAGAGGTGCTATGGCTATAGTTAGTGGTGGAGACGTACCAGTCATGAGGACAATGGAGGTAGGCTTATATGGATCGACTGGAGATGGAGGTAGTGCACCTTGGAGGGCATCTTCTTGATGATGGGGAGACTAGTGGCTCACACCATACTCGATAGAGTGAGATAGTGCAGTCTTCTTCTAGGTGGAGGACTGACAGGGCTGGTGGTAGTAGGCCTAGGGGATCACAACAGACCTAGACTATGGGTGGTAGTGCGAGTCACAGCACCGGTCTTGCGTGACCATGGTGATGGATACTGTTGAGACTCTTTTTGGATTTTTTGGTATTGGTAGGGTCCGAGGACCCACTTTATTGTAGCCCATGGGAATTTTTGGAAACTATGATGTATATTTTTACCCCATATATATATGAGATTTTGTTATGGTCATCATGTGTCTCGTTTATTGTTTTATGAGATGGATGCAATGTATGTATGTGATTTATGATGGTATGTTAACTGCTTATGATGGATGCAGGTGGATACTGTTATGTGATTTGTTGTAGTACTGATGGATGTTGTACCATGTATGCATGATTTACTATTATGTTAAATGCAATTATGATTGATGTCTATTATGTATGCCTATGGATATTTTTGTGTTATGATTTGTGGCTATGTATATGCATGGATGCACAATGAGATGGATGACTTGAGTGCTTTGATATAATGAACTATGACTAATGATTTGACCCACTATGTTAGCACCATAGACTGTATAAAATGCATTAGTTCCTTTTGTTTCTTGTTGTACTATTTTTGTGTAATGGATATATGGAAATGTATTATTGCAATGTGGTAAAATGGAATGAATGAAGTGAGATGCTATAGAATGTTGATGAGGTTTTCATGAGACTCAAACACTCTAGCTACCTGATCAAAAGTTATATACTAACCATGCAAGATTTTTTGACAAGGTATGAATCTGCTAGGATGACCAAGATACTTCATATCCCTATGTGTGCAAGTGAGTTCATTCCTATGAGATGCATAAAGATACCACCATTTCCAGGTAGGCTATCCACCAAACCTAGAATGAGGATCACCCTATGAATGTCACGATCCTAGGTTTTGTACTTAGTAGGATTAGACCACTAGGTAGTATAGGCTACCAAAAGCTAGCTCATCCACATGCAAACATTGGTCTGTACACACGCCAAAGGCTAATGTGATAGACATATCATCATGCGTAAGGATACCACCATTGATAGATAGGCTATCCACCAAACCTATAATGAGGATCACCTTATGGTTGTCCAAATGCTGAGAATTCCAGGGATTCAAGTTCAACTCCCTTCTTTTCTTCAATTTTATTGGGATACTTGCTCATGTGTAGTGATGATAATCACTGTTTATTTTGTATTTTGTTTTCTTTGAGCAAGGGATGTGGGGAGTGGTGATAACCACTATTTATTTTGATTTTGATTTTTTCTTTTTGTGGGATTTTGCTTTTGAACTTTGGGGATTCTTGGGAATTGGGATTTTGATAGTGGTGAAAACCACTATTTATTCTGGGGAATTGGGTAGGGAAGAGCTTGTCCTTTTGCCAATTCTCAGCATTCTTGAACCATTCACACAGGGGGATGAGCAGGATAACCTTTTCTCTTAAAGAAACCTAGACCACTTCGTGGGTTTCATATTTCCTTGTGCAAAACTTGGATTTATTAGTGTGAAAATGTGTTGGGATTTGTTGTATACAAGGTATAATCTAAGCAAGACTCTACCTCCTAAAAATCATGATAGCTTTCTACAAAATCTGAAAAGAAAACTAGTGACGGTTGAGTGACTGAAAACCCTAAGGACATTCTAGAACAAATGACTAGGTGATGGGAACATACACTACTATGACCAGTGTGAAATGTAAGTGAACATGATAAGTGGAGAACTGAAATGATGCGGATAATGATTTTGACATAATTATTTTTGGAATAATGAATAATGTACAGTCTTAGTGCTAGACACGTATGAGCAACCCTAAAATGCAAAGTGCCATAATGAGTATGCCTAATGCAGATGATTTTGAGAATGCAACGAGATGCAATGTAATGAAATGCAATATGATATTTTTGTGTTTTTGATGTTTTGATGATGTTTGAAGATGCAATGTGATGCAATATTTTTGTATTTTTGATTGATATATATGATGTTTTTGATTTTTGTTTTGATTGATATATGTACATGTGACCAATGGGCTTATTGGGGGCCATTGGGGCATTTGGGGTGACCAAAGGGCTTATGGATGCCTTTGGGGCTTTTGTGGTGACCTAGATGGTCATAGACCACCTAGGAGCATTTGGGGTTGACCAAGTGGGTTAAAGGCACCCTTGGAGCATTTTGGGGTGACCTAGATGGTCATAGACCACCTAGGAGCATTTTTGGTTGACCAAGCAGGTTGTAGACACCCTTGGAGCATTTTGGGGTGACCTAGACGGTCATAGACCACCTAGGAGCATTTTAGGTTGACCAAGCGGGTTGTAGACACCCTTGGAGCATTTTGGGGTGACCTAGATGGTCATAGACTTCCTAGGAGTATTTTAGGTTGACCAAGTGGGTTGTAGACACCCTTGGAGCATTTTGGGGTGACCTAGATGGTCATAGACCGCCTAGGAGCATTTTAGGTTGAGCCACAACACTCTAAGCATGGAAAGGCCACAAATGAAGGATGTTCAAGGGTTCAGGATCCTCAGTTCCTTCAAGGGAGGCTAGGTGGTAAGTTCTGGGTCCTATCTGACTAGTAATGACAAAAGGACCTAACCAGTTTACCACAAACTTATCCCTCATATGGGGTGACAAATTAGAATTTTGTTGGTTCTCTTTCAGAATGAGGTCACCAACCTAAAAATATCTAAGATGGACTTTCATATTGTAGGCTCTCTTGAGTCGCTCTTGATAGATGCGTAAGTGCTCAAGGGCATTAACATGGCATTCATCAAGCAATGTAAGTTGATCTAGGTGAGTCTGCCATGTGGTATCATCATCGATGAACTCCTGCATGGATATGCACAATGATGGGATTTCTAGCTCTAGAGGTATGACTACCTCGGTGCCGTACACTAGTGAAAATGGGGTAGCCCCTATGGGCATTTGAATGCTAGTGCGATAGGCCCATAGAGCAAGGGGTATTTACGTGTGCCAATCGGTGTGATTCTCTTTAATAGTTTTCTTAAGAATGGCAATCAATATTTTGTTGGAAGCCTCTGATTTCCCATTTGCTTATGTATAGTAGGGCATCGAAAAGCTATGCTGAATATTATACTTAGCCATTAAAGCATGCACATCATTATTCTTAAATGACATCCCATTATCCAAAATGATCTTGGATGGAATACCAAAATGACAAATGATATTGTACAATATGAACTCCATGATGAGGGGTCCTGTTGAGTGGTATTTTCACCCGATTGTGAAAACACACTCTCCGATAGGATTTGAGTTCCAAATCCCCTCTTGCAAAGAAATTAAATGAATAATTTCTCCAAGGTCTCCGCTATGTTAGCATTTTGTATAAGTAAAGTGTTTAATTTAAATGCTCGGAATACCTTAGTGGTTGCAAGTAACTGTAAACAAGGGGCACGGTGGTTTATTTTATTTTGAAGCTTTAATGATTGTTCGTTTGATCAGAATGAACTCAATGTGATTTGATCTTAGCGATGAAATTATTTTATTTTCAGATTTCGGTATATTTTCAAGTTGTTTATTTTAATGACTGTAAATTAAAATAAAAGTTAAACTTTTTGGAAATAAAAGTGCAGAGAAGATAAAAATAAAATGTAAAGAAAAATGAAACTAAAATACATTCAGGGGATGCAATCCTATTTTGACAAAACCGAAGATAATGAGGTTTTCTACATACAACCTAACCTATTGAACCTACAAAAACTCGCACAATCCAAATAAGCTAGGTGCTGGATTCTGGGGTTTTAACTGTAATTTTTAGATTTAGACATTCGCATGAAGCAACCAAGAAAACTTGCATTAAACTTCACCTATAAGCCTAGAAATCTGAAAGGGGAAAATAAACGTTTAATCATGCATGCAGAAAATGACTCCTCCTTTCTTGTCTGTAAGATGCAACTCTCTAAATTTTTTGTATTCAGAATTTATCAATTTACAATGACAAAAATATCTAGTTTTCTCAAAACCAGAAAAGGGGAAGAAAAACACTCCAAAGCAGGCCTAGAATGGCCTATCACCATCAGCTCTACAAATCTTCCCGCAGTGGTTTTCGACCCTTGTACCAATCTGTGCTTCTGCTTTTAAAATTTTTGGCAATGCTCTTTGTTTCGCCCTATGATGCTTTGCTTCATCTCCCAGATCACTTCGTTTCATCTTCCCCACCTCTTCGTTTTATCTTCTCTGTGAACTGTAATGCTTCCCATGATTCTTACACCTTTATGCCATGTGTTCAACTTTCCCGTATGTTCGTAAGGCCCTGAATCATGACAAATAGCATGTCACGATATCGTGACATTTTCTATCTGCAGCTTTATTCTTCCACTTGTATCGTGAAAAAAAGACATGTTGTCCGATATCGCGACAACTTATCATTTTTGCTTTTCTTTGCTCTTTTAACATCTGAACTTCTTGGAAAGTGTGCAATGGGGTCCCCAATTTTGGGGTGTGTTGTGGGCAGCACACGAGTCCTATCGTAGTGGTAAGGGGGATCGCTTCCACCCACTTTGTAAAATACTCGGTAGCCATAATGATAAATGTGTGATGGCCCAAGGATGCGGGGAGATTTTCTCGATTAAATCCAACCCCCATTGCAAAAATGGCCAAGCCGATTGGATCGGTTGTAAGGCTTGAGAAGGTACATGTGTCAAGTTAGCATGGTGCTGACACTTTATGCACTTCCTCACATATGCACAACAATCTCACTCTAAAGTTGGCCAATAATAGCCCATGCGAAGAATGCACTTTGTGATGGCCATGCCACTGAAATGGCCACCACATGTACCATCGTGTGCTTGGGCGATTGCCCAAGCTGACTCTTGATGCTCTAAGCAATGAAGGAGAATCCCTTCATAGCTCTGACGATACATAATGTCTCCTAGAAAGACATATTTTGTCACCTTCCATTTGAATGTTCTTTTAGCGATGTGCGATAATCTAGGAGGGAGATTACCAAGCTTTAGATACTCCCTAATTTGTGTGGACCAGTCCTATTGTGAGGAAGCCTCGAGCGCATGAACTGCCTATCCCTCTTGAAATTCATCTCGAGAAAATGTTGAGTGGGAAAGAACTTGTAATAATAGCATCGTACTACTATCAAAAGGGGCTTGAGGGAACAAAGTCCCCCAATCGGCATGATTCAAGTATTCATGAATGTGCAAGAATCTCTCTTGATGAGGTTCAATTTGAATCAAGTGGACTTCCGAGCATGGCTTGAGTGTTCTCACGCTCAACCATAGACTACGAGAGCATTTTGACCTGAATGGTTGTCATCTCATCAGTAGGGTTCTATAGGATCAAGGACCCTAGGGAGGCCATCGTATCCACAAAATGATTAGATGATCGAGGGAGTGCCTCGATGTCATACCATTCAAACTTTACTAGGAATTTATCCACAAGGGCTTTGTAGGCTTGCAGAACTAGGCACTTGCATTGGTAGATCCCTTTGACCTAGTTAACAATGAGCAAGGAGTCACCAAAAATATTAAGCTTGGTGATTTTCATGGCGATAGCCATTTGAAGACCTATGAGCAGGGCTTCGTACTCGGCATTGTTGTTGGTGCATGGGAAATCGAGTTTAAATGATAGGGGTATGGGAGCCCCATGCGGTGTGAAAAACATGATCCCTACGCCACCCCCTTGCTCACATTTGGAGCCATCAAAAAATAGAGTCATCTCTGCCTACGGCTCAGGCTCATCAAATCCAGGCGATTCTGATATTTGGAAGACTCCATCATCGGGAAGCTCCATGCTAAGAGGTTGATCATCCTAGAGAGGAGCCTCTACGAGTTGATCGGTGATGACCTGACCCTTAATTGATTTTTTTCCAATAAATTCTAGGTCGAACTCCATCAACAACATGATCCATTTCATCGTGCGACTATTATGATAAGTGCGGCTCATCATGTATCACAATGGATTCTCTTTAGATACAACATACATGGTATGGCTAAGCATGTAATGTCATAGCTTCTTAGTGGTAAAAACCACCTCTAGGCATAACTTCTCAATGTATGCGTACTTGATCTCATAGCTGACCAGGGTGTGGTTGAGATAGTAAGTAGCCTGTTCCTTATGCAGTTCATTGTTTTGGGCTAACATGGCACCCAATGCAATCTCAGTGGCTGAGATGTATAAGCGAAATGACACTCTTGGTCTAGGTAGGGCCAATACTGGTGGTGAAGCCAGGTACTACTTTATTGCATCAAAGGCCTCTTGACACTCGTCATCCCAATGGAATGTGACCCCCTTGTGCAATAACTTGTTCATGGGTCGACACTTGTCCAACAATTGTGCTATGAAGTATTTGATGGATGTGATCTTCCCCTATAGACTCTGAAGCTTCTTGATGGTAGTCGGGGGAGGCATCTCGAGGATGGCCTTGACCTTGTTGGGGTCCACTTCGATGCCTCATTTAGAAACTATAAATCCCAAGAGTTTTCTAGATGTGATGTCAAAGATGCACTTCTTGGGGTTCAGTCTCACGTTATGCTCAATAAGGTGATCGAGGACTTTGCGTAGGACATCGAGATGCTCATGGCATAACAAAGATTTAGCCAGTAAGTCATCCATGTAATCTTCCAAAATCTTATGCATGTAGTCATGGAAGATGTATGTCATGGCACGCTGGTAGGTAGCATTAGAATTTTTAAGGCCAAAGGGCATGACCTTATAGCAAAATGTTCCCCAAGGCATTGTGAACATCATTTTGAGCTGGTCCTCTGGGTTGATATGAATCTGATTGTACCCAGAGAAACCATCCATAAGGGATAACATTTCATGGCCCACTATGGCATCTACTAGGGCATCGATGCTCGGCAAAGGAAAATCATCCTTAGGACTCGCTTTGTTTAGGTCTCAAAAATTGGTGCAAATGTGAATCCTCCCATCGAGCTTCTTGATGGGAACCATGTTGGACAACCATGGTGGATAGTCTATAGAAATGATGAACCTAGCATCCAACAACTTCTATAGCTCATATTTGACCATTAGGGCCACTGTTGGATGCATCTTTCTCAGCTTTTGCTTGATAGGCTTGGCCTTGGGGTCAAGCATCAGATTGTGGGTGACTAGATTTGGATCCAGTCTCGACATGTCTTTGTAAGACCATGCAAAAGTTGCCTTCTTCTCTATGAGAAGGGCTATGTAATCGGCTTGCTCTATGGGGGATAGAATTTCCCCTAGCTTGATACATTATGGAATCTTAGGATCTGAGCCGATATCTTTGTCAATCGTAGGCTCGATTGACATATGTGACCCCTCCTCCAACTGGTGGGGGGTAGGGATCAAATGGATGTCATCATCTAGATTTAGATCATCAATGGGAACCTCGGGTTCCTCCTCAGTATGGAAGACATCATGAGTTGGCCCTGGAGAGAAATGAAATGGTTGTAGCATCTCATCGCAAGGCCAGTACTCGAAGGGTGAGGGGTTTGAATCTCCCCGATCAAAGTCAATTACCCCCAAGTCGAGGTGCAATGGCTCCAATGGGTTATTCAGATCTTGTAAGGGCTCAAATAGATCTATGGAAATCATATTTATGGATGGATGATTTCCCCTATGTGGTTGGTGGTGTTCATGGACATCAAGATGTCGCAAGACCTCAGGAGGTGGTTACGGAGGTGGTGGAATGATCGGAGGTGGTCGGTGTGGTTGCGGGTGAGCTTGCTCTTCTAAAGGTAGAAGTTGTCACCATATGGGATGGTGTAATGGGAACATGCTTAGATAGAACTCATCCTCATCATCTATAGGGATGACCCATGGGCCTTCACCATCCGAACTATCAGAGTTCATAGGTGCTACTTCATAATATGACTCATCATCAGATGTCCACTCATAAGGAGACCCTTGATCTCCTTCCTCACTATCATGGGGAAGGGTGCATGAACCTTCACCTCTCTCGTAAGATCGAATATCATCGTGAGGTGGTTCATCATCTCCCAAGGGCATAGGGAAGTAGTCCCCTAGTGAGTAGACATGATTAGGGTTGGTGAAAGGATCTCGCATGAGCTCATCTCTATAGTCTAGAGTCATGCACTCTAAGCTATCTATGAGGACATCTAAGGACATAGGTTTGTTGAGTCCCAAGCTAGACTTGTCATAAGGCATTTGATATTATGGCTGGTAAGGAACTTGAGTGCCCTGCTCATATCAGCCTAACCCATAACCATACCAATTGCAAAGGTCAAGGTACTTCAGGGTGAATTCAGGATTAGACAGGTAGTTGACGTCTTCCAAGAAGGGCTCTTCATCCTCCTCCTACTATTGATAAGGTTCGATGCCATAGTCAAGGCCCCCATAGATGAAATTCATTTGATTAGGGGGAAGGCCAAGAGGTACGATAGTGCCTATGGGAAGATGAGGTCGACCCATGTCTTGCACCGACTCTATAGCAGGGGTAGTTGTAACATTCCTAACCATGTACTCTCCCAATCCGGTGGAAGCTAGGTGCACTGTGACCTGAGGCTATGGATAGAAGAGGGATGAGAGTGAGACCTGATCTGATTCATCATTTGTCTCATGTGGTAGCTCCTCATCATCTGGGCTAGGTATCTCCTCTATGGAGATGGTGGATATGGTTGGTTGGACCTCATCAATAGGTCGCTTCCCTAGGTTCCTAGGCAAAGGATCCATAGGTGCAATGGGCATCTAGGGGGTTTCGATGATGAGGATGGTATGACATGCGATGGCGATGGAGTCAAACCTTGGCTGGATTTATTTGGTTGGAAATCTAGATGGGTTGATGGTAAGGTTGACTCGGGGAGCTGCTGCACCATATTGCAATACTTGAAGGGCTCTAGGTCCATAGGGATGACATGAACTTGCCCTTCATGAGTGTACTTGAGGCACTGGTGAGCGATGGAAGGGACACACTTCATGTCCCTAATCCATGGTCTACCTAATAGGATATTGTATGCCATCTCACCCTCCAGGATGTGGCACAACATCGGGATGATCTTTTCCCCTACCTGAATAGGTAGGATGATCGTACCAACCATTGAGCATATGGCATCATTGAATGCTCGGAGGGTGTAGGTAGATGCGACAATGTGGGATGTTGGGAGCTTCAAGTGCTTGAGAGCTATTGTAGTGATGATGTTGCTAGAAGACCTAGTGTCTATCAACACTCTCTTGTATGGTGTTTCATTCACACATGCGATGATGTGCAAGGGAGGATCTACCATATCATTTGGAACCGGTTTAAGCTCATCTTCTCGAAAGGTAATCATCGATTCCATGCATTGTCGCACATGCCCCATGAAGTTGTTGAAGGAGTTGGACTCTTGGGGTGGAAGCTCGATTGCCTTAAGGATCTCCATCAAGGCTTCTCTATGAGGAGGTGATTTTTGGATGAGCTCATAGATGGAGAGTTGGGCAGATGTCGTTCTTAAGCTCTGAGTGAGCTTACTCTTAATTGTGACCATAGGCCTAGGTGGGAGGCTCGACCTAGGAGGCGGTAAAGGCTGTGACATCGAAGGGACATCACTCTGAGCCATGGGTGGCATGGCTGGACTTGGGTACCACCTATTCCTTATGACAATGTTGATCATGCCGACATACCCCTGCTTAGGGGGCATGGTGTACCTCATTCACCTGGGGCATAGGCTTGGCCTACTCCACATGGGCAGGCAAAGGGTCTTTAAAGACCTCCATCTATTGGTTGTTTGGCATGATAGGGTTGTCCACCTGAAGGGCATTCCTATCGATCATGTCCTGCACCAAGTGCTTGAACTTGTAGCACATTTGCACATCATGCCCATTTTGCCTATGAAACTTGCAATATAGGTCTTCTCTGTATCCTTTGGGCTTCGGTGCATTTGGGTCGATGGGTCGACTCTCAGGTAGGTGGATTGCATTGGCCACTAAGAGGCACTCAAACAATGAGTCCATAGACTCTGCAATGGGTGTGAACTATCACTTGGGGTGACGTTGTTGATTTTGCCCTTGATTATTCTGGTTGTCCTTGGCATAGTTCCTAGGAGTGGCCTGATAATTAGGCTTTTGAGGTGGCATGACTTGCGCTGGCCCTAGGACACTAATGGCAACCTGATTCACTATTTCTGGCTTAGGCTGCATTGGGGTGCTTTTAGAATTCTTGTTCCACTCCTTCTGAGGCTTCACAATCTCGCCCTCTTGAATCTTGATTTCTTCGATGATCCTAGCCTGTGCTAGGGCATCTTCAAGAGTCACATACTATTGCAGCTGCAACAACAAGGAGATCAAATTTAGGTAGCTCTTGGAAAACATCTGAGTCAACTCTGACATGGGGAGAAGATAAGGTAGCTTGGCGAGTAAGGCTCACCACCTATTGCCATAGTTTGTTATTGACTCATCATCATATTGTTTCAACCTAGCTAGATCGGCCAACGTCACCTTCCTCTTGGTATTGAAGGTGAAGCATTCTAGGAACGCATCTGCAAGTTGGTCCAAGTTGTGGATGCTATGCTTAGGGAGTTGGTAAAACCATTCTGAGGTTAGGCCAGAGAGGGTAGTCATGAATATCCACAACAGCAAAGCATCATCATCATGAATGCCAAAGCATTGACCCAAGAATTTGGTGACATGTTCCTACGCATCTTCCTCTCCCTTAAATGTAGCCAATTGAGGTAACTTAAATTGCTCTAGATAGGGAGGTGTAGGCATCGAAGGATGGATGGGTTGACTATGCAATTGGTACATAGTGGGATTTTGAGATCTAGATCTAGAGGTCTTGTTCTCTACTGACTCTAGGTGCTCTAGCAATGCTTTATATGGGCCTAAGGATTTGATCTCCTCATCCTTGCTCACATCCTATGGTGGAGGTCTAGGATCCTCCAACCTATTGTGGGGTGGTGGCATGTCACCCCCTTACCTTGGTAAGGTATCTCCAAATACTCTACCTCTGGCTCATGCTCAGTGTAGGCCCCATAGGGCGTTTCTCGAGCCGGTCTATAAAGAGGGTTATCTACCCATTGTGGGTACCCTATGTTTGGCCTGGGAGGCATATCTCGATCTGGCCTAGGAGGTCATGGAGGTAACATTGGATAAGGTCTAGGAGACCTATCTCGAATGAGTGTGGGTTGCCTTAGGTGGACTTCCTATCTATGTGTCTTAGGGGTAGGAACCCTCTCTCGTAAAGTCTTCTAGAATAGCTCATTGGTCTATCATTCGATTCTTTCTTTCTCAAGCTGATGCAAGTGGTCTAGTTGTTCCTTGTCTTGCTAAAGCTATTTGAATTGAGCTTGGTACTCTGCATATCTTGCAACTACCTGCTTGACTTGTTCCATAGTGTGAGGCCTAGGAGGCCTATGAGTCTCACCTTGAGGCTGACCTCATTCAATATAATCAGTGATATCTATCGGGTGCTTCCCTCGATCGAGGGCCATCACATTGACTTGAGGTTCGGGTCGGAGCATATGCTCATTATACTCAGTGGGTGTAGAGGCACATCGTGCATGCATGGAATACTGCTCTTGAGGAAAATCTAGGATTTCCTCATGCCTTCCTTCATGGATGAGGAAGGGCAGGGCGAAGTTGGCTCACCTCGAGCGACGAGTATCATACCCATCAGGTTGCCTATGCTATTGTACCCTATCAAGGTGATGTGTAGGCAAGGTCATATCAACTTGCTCTACCTAGTGTGTGAAGTCATGCTCTAGCCTATGAATAGGCATGTCAGCCCTAATAGGTACATGGATGCATGGCACCACTCTATCTACTAGCACCTCAATGCATTATTGCCTTTCATCAAAGAAGGCATGTGATGTATCTAAATATCGAGAACACTCTCCCAAGTAAAGTCCATCACCCCTCGGGGTGTCCCGCATAGGGCTCCCTCATAGGTGTGGCTCATGCCCTACTGTCTTGGGGCTAGGTTGAGTAGAGGCTCACCAGGGAGGTATGACCAGGTCCCTAGGGCTATAGCAGAGATGACTCATGTCTCCTAGTCCACTCTCCGTAGCTTCCACCCATGATTGGGCTTGGCTGTGGGTGCACACCATTGTAACTCTCTACCAAACCCTAAGTGATTATCTTCTTTACAAATTCTTAATGAAATAGTAAACATGAAAAGGAAACACTCAATAAGATAGATGATTATCTCTTTTAAGTTTTATATGTGAATCCCTAAACTATTTTGTGTGTTTCAGATGTGTTGTTTGTAAAGAATGACCTTGTGTCACATGTTTGAAATCTTGTTGGATGATAATCTTGTGTTTAATTGGATTTCACCTATATACTCATAGCTCGACAACCTGGCTATGAACTCCAGGTCATGTTATCCCACCTATAATGTGTGGTAATGAAGTCCACACATGGCCAAGGAGCACAGGTCCTACCAGTTCCTCACCCAGTTCACCCGTAGTCTATGATATACCTCTTCGAAGAGAGATACATGCTATAACCCACGGGCTATGATGGATCTTGGAACCAGCCTTGGCAAAGAACAAGGTTCATGGGATTTGAGACAATGGGTGGAGATGAAAGCCACCTCATTGAACTCTACTAGTGGATGGTGATGAAATCCACCTCACTAGCATTTAAGTGAATCATGGTGTGTGTGGTTCTTTTTAAGCCAAAGAAAGTAAGCAAAGAAGCATTCGATGATCATTCACTAGATGCATGCAAAAGGTGCATTTTACTTTCAGAAAGTTAGTATAAAAAGAACTCACAAATGTATCTAGAAATGCAAAACCCTAAATGTTAGCCTACCCATTGGGTAGGCTACAAGCAAGCAAACCATAGAGATGCATTCCTACTTTTAATTTCTTTTGATTTTTCTCCTTTTATATGTTTTTGTTATTTTATGTTTAATAAAAAGGAAAACTAACTTTTAACCTTTCTAAACAAGCAAAATATGCGAGAAAAACCAAATTAAAATAGTTTCTGAAAGTGCAAAATAGAGATGGAAGATTCAGATGCCTACCTCATCACTGCCAAAACTTGCTATTTCTGGAATTCTGCCCCAAAAACTCTCTGGTTTCTATTCACTCTAGGGTGGGATGAATAGCAGGTCTGTATTCATTCTAGGGTGGGATGAATTTGCATTCATCCCAGGGTGGCATGAATAGCAGGTTAGAGTTCGTTTCAGTCTAGAACGAATAGCACCTACAACATAAAAAGATGAAAAATGAGCTCCAAAATTCACCTAAAGCAAAAGGGACTAGGTCCCACCATGATCACCACTGAAGTAGGGAAAAATAGTGCACCAAATGATGATAAAAAATATGTGTATCTATGTCCTATTGCTTAAGAGCATCAAACGGAAGCATGCAAGTAAGATGGAAAAGATAGCAAATAACAAGAAATGAAGCAAAGTAAATTGATTTCTTATTAATTAGGTAGATAAAATCCAGGTTACAAAATGTCCCCTTTGAGGTCTCAAATTATTGATACAACTATTTACAAATTGGGTGCCCAAGGATCAAAATCCTTCAAGTAACTCGGGTGCACATCCAATGTCTTTCCTCGTACCCACAATCGAAGTGGGCGGGCCAAGGTTGCCACCACTTGTATCTCAGATCTTGATGTCCTATGCTCCTTCCTAGTGTACTGTAGATACCTGCACCTACACACAAGGAAACCAAAAGCATCAAATAGCAAGTGCGTATGATGTAAAACATGCAATCCCCACAGGCACTAAAAGACTAGTAATGGGCATATGCATAGATATTATCAAAACAACTCCAAATGATATGAAATTATAGAGGGATGTAAAGTAAGTGGTTTTGGGAAGATATCACCAAAAATTGCACCAAAATTGAGTCCGATGGTGCTGGCGTAATCGCAATGCGCTTCCTCAACCTACAAAACCCAAAGCAAGCAATTTACCACCCTACACATATCCAAAACATATGAAAATTGGAAAGAATGCATAAAATAACATTTTAAGAAAACCCATATGATCATATTTGCAAAATAAATGACATATCATGGTGCATGCTCCAGTGGGTCCCGTAGAGACCCTACAAAACACTAAAATTGTGATATCTCGGCCAATATAACTCAGAATGACATGAAATTTGAACTGCAGCATAATATGAACATGTAGAAAATAAATAATTAAAAATAGTCAGAAAATTGTTGACATATTTCTATTCATCATAGGGTGGGACGAATAGGACTGTCACAAATTGGGGGGCGCCTAGGGGTGGGACGCCCACCGATTCTGCCTAAATTTTACCACCAATTCCACTGGGGATTGATGCAAAACACTATGGGGGTATTTTCATCAAATTTTGTGAGGAAATTCACTCATATGGTTCGGTTATGTGACAAATTGCGCCTACTAGTTCCCTCGCAAACCTCCTTCGCTAGGTAGAGATTTCGAGGTAAAAATGGGCACAAAAGGTGAAAGGAAATCTTAGCAGCACTCTGTTGCTTTGTCCTAAAACTCCTCTCTATCCTTTGTGTGGAAAATGCATCCACTTTATAGCCTAAGGAGGCTCATGGGCAAAAAGGCATGCAAGGGCATGCATGGCAAGAGGCGCCACTTGGCCACCGGGGTGGCATGCATTGGAGGGGGAAGAGAATCTCCCAATTTGGCCTCATTCATGGAGCAAGGCATAAATATGCTGTGTGCTCTGACTTGCATGCAAGAATAGGTAGGAATATGACCGTTACCAGGCGCCATTTGTCCAGATTTGACTTTTTTTGGTCAAACCTGCTATTCGTCCCACCCTGGGATGAATGTTGCTATTCGCTCCAGGGTGGGATGAATAGGATCTGTATTCATCCCAGGGTGGGATGAATAGAAACAGGGTGTTCAAAAGGTCCCAAAAGTGGCCTGAAACCTTCCAAAACCTTGCACAAAGTGGCTAGAACCATTGTATACCTCTTGAGGGCTGCCCTAGGGGCCTTGGTATGTCATTTTAGCCATTGCTTTTGGTAGCATAATCGGATTGACCAGATTTTAGTGTCTACAACTAGAAGCATTGTATCAGACAAAATTACTAGTAAATAAACTCTTTCTTTAGAAGAAGTTGTATTCACTTCAGATGAATGATGGTGACTCTATGACTGAATATTTGAATGATTTTAACATTGTGGTAAGTCAATTAAAATTTGTAGATGTAAAAATGGATGAAGAGGAAATATGTATTACTATACTTTGTTCATTACCTGATTTTGGGATAACCTAGTTATGGCTATCATTAATACTACCTCTACATTGAAAGTAAAGGATATAGTAGGAACATTTCTTTCTAAGGAAATAAGACACAAATATTCCGAGCATTATCATCAGAAGGATGCCTTGGTTATGAGAGGTCGTTCTCAAGAAAGAAGCAAAAAGAAAATAGGAGAAAGAAAATAAAAATCTAAGGGAAAATTTGTTGTTCCAAACAAAAGGAAATGTTGAAAGTGTGGTAAAATAGGGTATTATAAAAGAGACTACAAATCTAAAAAGGTTGATAATAGTCATTCATCTAATGAAGGAATGTCTACAGAAACAAAGACCAAAAATGAAGATTCAAGGGACCTATTCATAGTTGTAGAATTCTCAAGTGAACACCATGACTCATTACTTATTGACTCAGGTGCTTCTTTTCATATGAATCCTCATTAGGAGGGGTTCTATGAATATGAAAAGATAAATGGAGGTGAAGTTTTCTTAGAAGAAAATTCAACATAAAATAATAGGTCAAGGAAGAGTCAAGTTAAGGTTATAATATGGAAGAATTAAAACCCTTCCTGGTGTGCTGCATATTTTGGGTTTGACAAGGAATCTGATATCCATTAGTAATATGAATGATATGGGTATGACTGTGATATCCAATAAGGATAGCTACAAGATGGTTCATGGATGCTTAGTGTTGGCAAGGAAATTTTGTACAATAACTATATTCAAACTTGAGGCTAGCATTGTAAGTATTGATTAAAATAACTCTTCAGTTGTAGAGGAAATTAATAAGGTAGAAGAAGATCCAAGTATTCTTGTAGTAAAGACAATGTTGTAGCATAAATGCATGGGGCACATTGGTGAGAATGAACTTTGAACATAAAAAATGAAAGGTATGGTTGAAGAAATTTTTGATTGCCCATTAAATTTTGATTTTTGTGAGCACTATATTTTTGGAAAGCAAACTTGAGTCAAGTTTCCCAATAGTGCTACAAGATCTAAAGGAATTTTGCATCTAGTTCATAGTGATGTGTTTGGACCTACAAAAGTACCATCATTAGGTAAATCCATCTATTTTTTTACATTTATAGATGAGTTCTTAAGAAATACCTGGGTATATTTTTTACAGTATAAATATGATATTTAAAAAAAAATTAAAGAGTTCAAGGCTCTTGTAGAAAATCAAATAGAGAAAAAGATAAAGGTTTTGAGAAGTGTTTGTGGTGGTGAGTATTTCTCTAATGAATTTGAGAAATTTTGTAGGGAATGTGGAATAGAAAGTAAAATAACCACTCCATATACTCCACAACAAAATGGAGTTGCAAAATAGATTAACAAAACATTAATAGATAAGGCCAAAAGTATGCTAAGCGGTGCAAGGTTAGAAATGAAATTATGGATAGAAGCCATGTTAATTGCTTGTTACCTCATTAATAGATCTCCTACCTCAACTAAGGTGGAAAAAACACCACAATAAGTGTGTATTGGTAAGAAACCATTTCTCAGTCATATAAGGTTTTTTGGTTGTGAAGATTATATATATGTACCAAAAAAGAAAAGGACTAAGCTAGACTATTAATATAAAAAAAACATATTTATGGGTTATAGTACTGGTGTTAAAGGATATAAGTTGAGGAGCATAGAAACACATAATATTTCTTATAGTTGTAATGTGATATTTAGAGAAATAAAAGGGGTTCCAAAAAAGGAAATACAACCAAGCAAAGGACCTGAAATAGTTCAGGTTAAATTGGAACAAGAGGAAGAACTTATGGTAGAACTTGATGCTACAGAAGAATATGAATTACAAAATTTGAAAAGGAATATTTTGAGGAATAAGGTGAGGAGGAAGCTACAGATGCATATCCTAGAACTCCAATTTTGAGGATATAAAATCGAGTGAGAAGAATCCCAGAAAGGTATAACCCTTCAATTTTTTTTTTACATTTAATTTATCAATTACTGATGAAGAACCCAAGACTGTAAAGGAGGTACTTTAGTCAAGTGAGAATAAGTCTTGGAAAATATCTATGGAGGAAGAAATTGAGTCCCTATATGAAAATAAGACATGGGACTTGGTGGCACCCAATTTTGACATGCTAATTGTGATTTCTTAAAATTGGTCGTAAACCCTCTAAAAGTTTCCAAAATCTATTTTAATCTTCACAAAACTTCAAAATTGTCATTCCCCATCAATATAGGTACCAAAAATTAACTTTAACAAATTTACCACTGACCAAATTCGCTAGTGGTAAATTTGGCAAGTTGAGTGGTGAATTCGGCAAAACTACAAAATCAAGCTTTTTGGCCAAAAAATTAGTTTTTACCAAATTCACCAACCCTATGGTGAATTTTTCTAGTGGTAAATTTGGAAGACCTTTTAAAATTCAAACTATCCTAAATCCAATCTGATTTATTACCAAATTTACCACTCAAAACCAAATTTGCCACACTTGTGGTGAATTTAGCACACAGTGGTGAATTTGGCAAATACTGGTGAATTTGGCAAAATGGTAGAGAATATTCCACATGAACCAGGTAGCCACAGATCAAGCATCCTTTCACCTACACCATTGATTTCACATGCTCCAACAAGGTTTGAGATTAATTAGTTTGAACTTGTTCTTATCCATTCCTCCCTCCAAATCCTCCTCCAAATCATATTTAAGACCCCCTTGGGTAGGTATTTGGTAAGGTAAATCACTGTAGCAAATATCTATTCACATTATTCTAGCATTATTATTTATCTCTTTCAAATTCTTCTCAAGCATGAACTTGCATAGGTTTTATCAAGCATTTGAGTATCCTTTGTGAGCATTGAGAGCAAGTCAAGCAAGGCTAGGAGGATTTGGGAGTAAGGATGTTACAATTGGAGGCAAGAAGGAGACCTCTACTAGCTTCCTTATTCTCTCCTCTCACATTAAATCTATAATATTTTGTCCTCTAGGTTGTAGCCTTGCTAACTTGACACCTTCTTTCCTTTTTTTATGTATTTCATTTCATATGCTTCATTTTCTATTATAGAATTTCTATCTTCTTCTTTGGCAGCATCTAACCATATTTTTGTAGCATTCTAACAGTATTTTGTAGCCTCCTTATTCAATATTAGCATCTTTACATTTTCTATAAGACTTTTTTTTATAGGTAATTTTAGTTTGCATTTACTTTTAACAACACTTTTACCTCTATTCCTCAAATTTGTAGGATTTTATTGTACTTATATTTGCATATATTTGGATAAAATTTTGTTAAATTTTCTTGTCTATAGTTTCTACATGTTAGCTACAACATACTAATAATTTTTTTTCTTCTTCCATGCCATTTTATTTTACATATCAAGCACCTTTGCACTCTATTCTCCATTTGTTCAAGCATTCTAATAATATTTCCTTCATTTCATGTGCTTTTATTTTATGTAAATTTATTGCTATCTAAGTACTAATTTGCTTTTCATTAAGTTAAATTAGCTCTATTTTGCAATTAGCATTAGATTTTAGACTCTTTTACACCTCTGTTACATCTAATTGCATTTCCATTTCTTTTTGCTTACATACTGCCCAGTTCATTTAAGATTTAAGTATTTTCTTAGAATAATCCACGAAATTCTTAAACCTATCCTTATAATCTATTATTCCAATATTATTAGGAGTTAATTTAACCCTAATTCAATATCCCTTAGTATTTTGTTTGCATCCCATGACCTTTTATAGCTTCAATTTGTAAAACTTCCAGACCCCTTGGGGGATTTCATACTTTTATTTTACAATTAAAATTTTAATCCTCTAATTCTCTATCTTAGAAGCTTAATCCTTGGATTTTCTTATGCACAGATATTTTAATATATACTAGGATCATTCCTTATCATTTTCAGCCAAAATCCTATTCATATCAGTCTCCAATCAGCTCTAAAAGTTTTAAAATCTTATCCAAAACCAAATTTGCCACCCCTATGGTGAATTTGGAAAAAATAAGCTTTAGAGGTTTAATCCTATGATCCTACTACTCACTGACCTTACAAATCATATTAGGATCATCCTCACCAACTTTCAACTTAAAAACATAGATAAAACCCATCAAAATCGACCCTAAAAACTTAAATTTTATTGCCCAGGACCAAATTCACCACACAGCCAGAATCACAGAATGAGATTTGCCACTCAAACCAAATTTTCTAGTGGAGAATTTGGCAGGACCTAGTGGTAAATTTGGCAACTGGCCAAAATCCACTCCATGAAGGCAAACACACTCATTTTTTTATAAAAAAGGGGGTCTGATCAATAGAAGAGATAGCTTATCAATCTCACTGCCCTTAGATAGAACCCTCGAAGCATAAAACCTATTTTTTATTTTTTGTGTAGGTTTTACCAAATTCACCACCCTTATGGTGAATTTGGCTTCAATGGCAAATTTGGCATTTTTTAGTGGTGAATTTAACAGATAGGCTTCGATAAAGGTAACTCAGCCACTTGGACCTTCCCTAGCTTAGTTATTTCATTCTCTCTATATTCTACTTCTGATTTCCTACTATTTTGAAACATAAAACACATTTGTTTTTAGAAATTAATGAATTCTAGCTAGAAAACTCAAATCATTCACAAAACCTTGATAAATATTTATAAAACATTGTAATTGCTTTACAAAACAATAAACGACTAGTAAATTAAGGAACCCTAGGCTTGGTTTTAGCATATCTTTTACATTCAAGTACTTAGACAAGAAATAAAGAAGCATATAGTTGCATTTAGGCTAGTTTTTCTTGATTGTATCCTTCCTTTTTTGCCCTAATATTGAAATCTCCCTAGTCTAGTGCATTCAAAACTTGAAGTGCATATAGGTTAGATATTTTTTACTTGCATTTGAGTGAATTAAACTAAGCATTGCATTTTAGAAGGTTATGACAATTTAGGTTCAAATAAAGTTAAGGCTTGATAAAGAATCAATATTAATAGAGATCCAAAACTTTTAGGTCTTTGTCTTAATTGAAACCATAAACACCATAAAACAAGCATTACATCAACCTCATACAACGTTAGAAAAAGCATAAAAAGTAGGGGTCTAGTTGTATTGAGGATTTTCACATCCTCGAGATCTCCTTTGGAAAGAGGTCCTCAAGTGAGGAAGTAGAGATTCTAATGAATCTCCCTCATGCACACTTGACCTTAAATAAGATTTAAAAGGGAAAAGAACACGAGGTTTTCCTTCTAGCTACATAATTTGATGAACTCGACATGAACACTCCTTTTACCTTAACTAAGATAAAATTTTGTTGAACTTAAACATACCATCTAATTTTTTTGCTTAGTTTACATCACATTAAATTAATATAACAAGAACATAACCAATTTTTAACCCTACTCGGGTAAGGTTAACGACCCCTTTAGTAAATCGATATATGAACCTTATAGGAGCAATTTTATTTGGCAAGTATATTACAATGGATTAGTGGGAGTCACAAGAAGGGCTGCTTATCTGGGTGACATAACAATATTAAACATCTTCTCTTATTTGCTATAAGTACTCTGAAAATAAAAAATTAATAAATTAAATCCCTCTTCGAAGCTAAGTCTTCTAACTATGTCTCAACATCCTTATAACACCCAAAACAAGGGTGTACCTATTCCTTCATAGGAAGGATCATCCTCTCAAGGACAAACTGAACAATAAGTAAACCCTTGGTCACAAGTGCAAATGGAAAAATTTATTGTTGAAAAAATTCCTTATCAAAATATGGACCATGTTCGATATTATATAAAAAGAAACAAAGACATCATCTTGGATGTTCTTAAAGAAGAACTTAGAGAACAAGCAAAAGCGAAATCTGCCACAATGCATGAAAACTTTGGTTATTCTAATGAACAATCAACAATCGCTCAAATAAACGAAATTCAAAATACCTTGGCAAGTTTCAATGTGTCTACAACACAACCTACAGATTCTACAACACCTCTTATCTTATCGATATAAATGACCACTTCAAGAAATCCTTTTTCAACTTTTCCTAGTGAAACAACTAATAACACAAATCCCTTATTCACTCTCAATTTGGGACCCACTCAAGTCCCTCACATCACAAATTCAAATAAAAATGTTTCAACCCTTACAAGTATGCCTTTTGTAATGCAAATATCCACTTAGTCACATACTTAACCTTTGTTAAATAATATTCAAAATATAAATACCAAAATCTCAGACCTAGAAAAGAGAGATACCAAATTTGAAGAACTTGAATGTAAAATTGCATCCCTTCAAGGAACATCTTAAATATTCTTTTGAAGACTTCTACAACGGACCTTTAGATCTCGAAATTCTCAATCAACCTTTTCCAAAGAATTTTGAAACTCCTAAGTTACAAATGTATAATGGAAAACAAGATCCCATAAACCATTTAAGGCTATTCCAAATAGCTTGTAGTAACATCAATCATGATGAAAAACTTCTCCTTATATTTTTACCTAAAAGCCTTAGTGTATTAGCCTTAGAATGGTACTTTCAACTACCTCATAATTCCATTAAGAAGTTCAAATAACTTATGGAAGCCTTTGTCAAACAATTTTTGATCTATATAGAATATACGATTACCATAGACAACCTTTACCAACTCAAACAAGGTAAAAATGATAAATTTACAGATTTCTTGGCCAAATGGATATTCCTCATAGGGAGACTCCAATACATTCCTCCTCCTAAAGAACTCTTGCATGTTTTCCTACAAAAACTCCATGAAAATTTGTGATATCCCTTGGAGATGACAACATTAAGATCTTTCGAAGAAGTCGTTGACATGGTTAAAAGGGTAGATGCCGTCCTCATAAGACAAGGCCAACTCAACTATAATAAGAAAGAGCATTAAAAGCCCTTTAACAAGTGGCAATACAAAAACAAACATGTTATAGGAGACGGTGTAACCGATTCTCAACAAAAAAATAATGTAATCATTACTCAAAATGTTCCTCAAAAATTGGTTATCCAAAAGGAGGACAAACCTCAAAGGCAATATACCAATATGGGGTAAATTCAAACAACCATGTTAAAAATGCTCCTCACTTTTAAATTAATAGAACTTCCACCCATTAGGCCTTGGGACCTATTGGCATTTTTGCCACATTGTTTTGATTGTTACTTATTCATGCATAAATTGTTGAAGTTCTCACTCCTCTGTGTTTCTCTACGAGTTTTGGTGCCAAAATAGCTAAGTTCGAAGACTGTCACGATATCGTGACCAAAACCAACATGGAGAGCATGGGTTCAAAACTATCACGATATCGGGACATGTCATGCTATCGCGGGTTAACAGAGGAGAGAGAAGCCAAAGTCAGAGAATGTCATGATATCGCGACGTGTTCCAAAATCATGATCAAAGTGGTCAATGAAAGCAGAGCAGTAAAATTGTCACGATTTCATGACATGTCGTGTTTTCGCAACTTGCGATGGCCATGGAGCAGAGTGATAGAAAAGGTCACGATATCGCAACATAATTGAGCAAAGGGCAATGACAATGAACCTCATCGCGATATTGCGACAGAAAAGCAAACAAGGAACAAAATGTAGAAACGTTGCGATATCATGACATGTCGCATTATCGCGGGGAGGATGAAAGAAAAGCATAAGGCATGAAAGATGTCATGATTTCACGACATTTTTGAAGATGAGGCCAAGTAAGAGCAAAACATCGTGATATCGCGATAGAAAATGACAACACTCGAGAAAGCAAGGAAATGTCGTGATTTCACGACATATTATGGAGAAAAGACTAAATAGAGAAAGATGTCGCGATTTCGCGACATATCTTGTTTTCACGATGTGAAAGCCCGAAAAGAACAAAATGGTACGAAATGTCACGATTTTGTGACATGTTTCGGTTTCGCTACTTGCAAGAGGATGAAGGCTAAGGAAGAGAAAACTGTCATGATTTCGTGACATGTTGCAGTTTCGTGGGTATACAAAAGAGAAGGGCACAGAAAGTAGAAGATGTCACGATTTCACGACATATCGCATTTTCGCGATGAGAAGCAGTGAGAAAACCAAGCGAGAGAAAGACGTAGCAAAATCGCAACATGTCTTATTTTCGTGGTTCAAAACAGTGAAATAACAACATGGGGAAATAATGTCACGAAATCGTGACAGGTCATAGTTTCACGGGATCAAAGCAAGGAAGGAAAATAATAGTACGAGACATTGCGAAATCGTGACGCATCGCATTTTCATGACCTAAGGTGACGAAGGAGAACAAAGAGCCAAATACGTCATGATTTCATGACATGTTTGGTTTTCACGACCCAAAGTGGCAAAAGCATACGGAGAAGGAAAATGTCACGATTTCGTGACATGTCACGTTTTTGCGACCTGTCCCAATTTCGCGCCAGAAAGTAGTTCAACGGCCCAATGAAGTATTGTGATTTCCAAGGATTAAACGCTCTCCAGAATTTAATTTTTTTCTACTTTTCAATGTGTGCAAGATAGAAGAACGTGCTCAGACCTGTTGTTTTCAAAGCCACTAGAATTGAATATGCCTCCATTATTCAAAGCTTCTATTCGTGATTTCCTAACGGTCCAAGCATGCTCTGAGAACGATCATTTAATGAAGACAACCAGTTCCTTATTTCATTCAATTTATGATTTCTCCGAGGCTGGTTTAAGGGGATCATTTCCTTATTTTTGTTGTATATTTTATGGATCTCGAGGAAGTCCGTTTCATGTTTTAAATGCTACAAAGAGGCAAAACCTCTATAAATATCAATGTATATCTCAGAAAGAGGCATCGAGAGAGAGACTTTTGAAGAACACAAGCTTATACTGAGAGGGGGGTGAACAGTATAAGACTTAAGCAATTAATAATTTTAACTTTAGATAGCAGAGGCATCAACACAACATTAATCAAGACAGAAAGCATCACACATTGAAGACCCATTTTAACGTGGTTCACCCAAAATGGTTGGGCTACATCCACGGATAAAATCTTTCACTAAATTTTATCAATCCAAATTCTGGGAATACCTTTCCCGATTACAATGTTTATGGGCACCAACCCAAAGGAGACACCAATCCCCTAATCTCGAGTTCGTGGGCACCAACCCACAGGAGACACCGATCCCCTAGCTCTGCTCTGGCTGGTGATCCTCTAGAAAACCTCTGCCTCCGCTGCCCTTAGCAAATGGAACTCTATCCATAGAAGACACCTGTCCTCCCTGCTCTGGTTGGAGACCTCTGTCCTCAACTCTATCACCTCCAAAGCTGGTCCTCGAATTTGCACTAAACACAGTCCTTCGGTCTAGCACAAATGTCCTCGTTCGTCTTTGCCTGTTGCGCTCACTCTGCATGCTTCGACATCATCTCCCCACTTCTACGCTCTCTGCGCTCTTTCGACTGCATCTCGCACACTTCGATGCACATTCGATGATTTCTCTATTTCTCAACTCTCCAAACAGCCCTCCTTTTATACTAACGCTTTCAAGATCAAACCTTGATCTTAGTCGGCTGCACAACCCTAAACTACGTCGACTGCAAACCCTAAACTACGTCAGCTGCAAACCCTAATCATCGTCGGCTCACATTTAACTTTGTCGGCCTCAACTGCCTCTGAAACTCTTCTATAGTTTTTGCCATGAAACTACAACATGTCGCGATATCATGACACCTTTGCATCCGTACACTTTCTTTTGGCTTTTGTCATGATATCATGACACTTCTCCCTTTGTCGACCTCCTTTTTGCTTTTGTCATGAAATCGTGACACTTCTGTCTTCATAGCCTTCCTCTCTGCTTTTGTCATGAAATCATGACACTTCTCCTATAGAAGGCCTGCATTCTATTTCTGTCATGAAATCATGACACTTTCTCCAATCGAACGTGCCATCTCAATCTGTCATGAAATCGTGACACTTTCTCTTCCTAGCACTCTTGTCTGCTTGCACTAGCGAAAATGAAACATGTCACGAAATCATGACACTTTCGCCTTTGAGCTCTTCCTCCTTGAATTTGTCATGAAATCATGACACTTCTAGCTTTCGTACGTTTTCTTTGCAGCCTATCATGAAATCGTGACGCTTTCAGCTTCTGTACGACTTCTCTGCAACCTATCGCGAAATCGCGACGCTTCTCATTTCAGACTCTTCCCTTTGCTGCATGTCATGAAATCATGACAGTTCTTACTTGGAACATTTTCATCTACAGCATGTCACGAAATCGTGACACTTTATCTTGCTTCCACTTTGTCTTCTGACTTGTCATGAAATCGTGACACTTTTTCTCCTTAGCGCTTTTCTTTTCTTCGGGTCACGAAAACCCGACATGTCACGATATCGTGACACTTTTTCTCCCGGACTCTCTCTCCTGCATTATGTCATGAAATCGTGACATTTTTTCTTTCGGACTCTCTCTCCTGCAACATGTCGTGAAATCGTGACACTTTTTCGTCCGTTCAACCTTCCTTGCAATATGTCATGAAATCGTGACATTTCTGACTCGAACATTCTCTCTCCTCTTTGAGTCACGAAACTGTGACATGTCGCGATATCGCGACACTTTTCTAAAAAGCTTTCTCTCTGCTTAAGTCATGAAAATGCGACATGTCATGATATCGTGACACTTTTCTAAAAATTTTCTCTCTCCTGCTTAAGTCGCGAAAATGCGACATGTCGCGATATCGCGACATTTTTCCAACTTACTTTCTTTCGAACCTGTCATGCCGAACCTTCATCAAAACAAATTATTTTACATCAAATCAAATTCCTTCAAAAGCTTCTTGACATCAATGACAACTTATACACTTGAGCAAAAGCAATGTACCCAAGGTACCCAAAATTGCCAACAATCTCCCCCTTTGTCATTGATGGCAAACCTTTATTGAAAACACGTCTCAAGAGCCAAAACTGAAACCAACTGTGCTAACAACTAAGAAACTATGCCCATAACTGAGAATCTTCCTTTGAAGTTTTGCTCCCCCTAACTTGAAGCTTTCCTCTTCACTTGAAGCTCTCCCCTTACTCATATCTCTCCCCCTTTGTCATCAATGGCAAAGGGTCACCTTTGGGGCTCGGGACTAAGAATGAGCCTCTTAGCTTAGTCCCTCCCCCACCTCCGGATGAGGTGATTAATTCTGGGGTGGGAGTACAACTCCCAATTTCTCCCTTAGATACTCAAACGTATCTCTTGGAAGAGGTTTAGTGAAGATGTCTGCAATCTGTTCTTTAGTAGACACATACTCTAGCTTGACTTGCTTGTCTTGCACTTTCTCCCTTAGAAAGTGATACTTGATGGAAATATGCTTTGTCCTTGAGTGCATTACCGGATTTTTGGAAATACTTATGGCACTTGTATTATCACAAAATATGGAGATGGGTTGTTCATGCTTGACTTTGAAATCCTCCAAGGTGGTTTTCATCCATAAAACCTGTGTACACCCAGCCACTGTAGCTATGTATTCAGCCTCTGCTGTAGATAAGGAAACTGAAGGTTGTTTCTTACTTAACCAAGAAACCAAACTCTTTCCCAGAAAGAATGCTCCACCACTAGTGCTTTTTCTATCATTAATACTGCCTGCCCAATCTGCATCTGTATAAGCTGTGAGGGTGAAATCATCACCTTTGGGATACCAAAGCCCAAAGTCCATAGTGCCCTTCAGATATCTGAATATCCTTTTAACTGCTATAACATGAGAATATTTTGGAGCTGCCTAAAATCTTGCTACTAACCCAACTGCCTGCATGATATCTGGTCTGGTAGCCGTAACATATAATAAGCTGCCAATCATTGATCTGTACAATCTCTGATCTGCCATTGGAGATTCATCATCTTTACTCATCTTGCACCCTGTAATCATTGGAGTACATACTGGTTTGCTGTCCATCATCCCAAACTTTTTCAACATTTCTTTGATATACTTTCCTTGAGAGAGAAATACACCGTCTTTTGATTGAGCAATCTGAAGACCTAAAAAGAATGATGACTCTCCAATCATAGACATCTCAAATTCCTTCTGCATGGTGTTAGCAAAAACTTTGCACATCTGAGTATTATTTCCCCCAAAAATAATATCATCAACATAGACAACCATAATCAACATATCATCATCTTCATTCTTAATATACAAATTGCTATCTGCCATGCCTTTCCTGAAGCCTTGCTCATGAAGATAACTGTCAAGTCTTGAGTACCACGCCCTTGGTGCTTGCTTTAACCCATATAAGGCCTTTTTCAGTTTACACACATAGTCTGACTGTTCTGTGAGAGACACTCCTTCTGGCTGTTCTATGTAGACTTCTTCTACCAACACCCCATTTAGAAAAGCTGACTTTACATCCATTTGATATACCTTGAATGATTTGAAGCTTGAAAGGGCCAAAAACATTCTGATAGCTTCAAGACGAGCAACAGGAGCGAACGTCTCTTCGAAATCAACACCTTCTACTTGAGCATAACCTTTGCAGACTAACCTAGCTTTGTTTCTGACAATCTTTCCATCCTCATTGAGTTTATTTCTGAATATCCATTTTGTGCCAATGACATTCTTGTCCTTAGGTCTTGGAACCAAATCCCAAGTTTCACTTTTCTCTATTTGATTTAGCTCTTCATCCATCGCTTTTACCCAAAATTTATCTGCACATGCTTCACTGAAATCTTTTGGCTCAATCTGAGATAATAATGAAACATTTGTAGAATCGTGTGAAGGAATGACTCTTCTTCTTGTTTGCCTACTGTTTGGATCACCAATGATCAAATATTTGGGATGATGTTTCTGAACATATCGTGAAGGAGTTTTGGGAAGCAGTTGTTGTCTTTCCTCTTCTTCATCTGAAACCTCTCTGAATTCTTCTTGACAAATTTCATCACTGAGTTCCTTGACTGGTTCTCTTATCCCTGTCTTTTCATCAACTGTTACATTTATGCTCTCTACGACTGTATGCGTTCTTTTGTTGAAGCATCTGTAGGCCTTGCTTCTACTAGAATATCCAAGAAATATTCCCTCATCACACCTAGGATCAAACTTACCCAGATTCTGATCTTCCCTTCTGATGAAGCACTTACTCCCAAACACTTTGAAGTATTTTACTGTAGTTGGTCTTCCTTTCCACAACTCATAAGGAGTTTTATGATGATTGACTCTAAGTTGGGCCCTGGTGATAATGTAGACTGCTGTACTGACTGCCTCTTTCCAAAAGCCATCTGAGAGTTTTGACTCATTTAACATAGCTCTAGCCATATTTTCAATAGTTCTATTTTTCCTTTCAACTACTCCATTTTGTTGAGGAGTTCTTGCTGTTGAATATTCTCTTTTGATTCCTTGTTGCTCACAGTATTCCACAAATTCATTTGAAGTGAACTCTCCTCCTCTGTCTGATCTTAAGCATTTGATTCTCTTGTCAGTCTCATTTTCAATCATTTCTTTGAAAGCTTTAAATTTTTCAAAAGCTTCAGATTTTTCCTTGAGAAAAGTAACCCAAGTCATTCTAGAATAATCATCTATAAACAAGCATGAAGTAGCTTTCTCCCTGAATGCTCCGAGTTCTGGTGGGGCCACATAAATCAGTATGAATAAGATCCAATGGTTTTGAAGAAGTATACCCTTTTGATTTGAAACTGGTTCTGGTCTGTTTTCCATGTTGACAGGGACCGCAAATGATATTATGGGGCCTTTTTATTTTGGGCAAGTCTCTAACTGCTTCCTTGTTACTAATATTGACAAGATTATCAAAGCTCAAATGCCCCAATATTTTATGCCATAGCCAACTCTCATCTTCTTGAGTTAGAAAACACTTTTCCCTTTTTATCTCACTCGGCATGTAAAGATTGTTTGGAGTCCTTGTAGCACTCGCAATGAGTTTTCCATTTTTTTCTTTACTTATCTCACATCTATCTGAAAAGAAAGATACTATGTGCCCTTGATCACAAAGTTGACTCACACTTAGAAGATTATGTCTTAGGCCTTCTACATAAAGCACATTTTCTATTTTGGATTTCCCATCCAAACTAAGAGTCCCTTTACCACAGATTTTAGTTGACCTATTATCTCCAAAACTGACTGTTCCTCTGTTTGTTTTTTTTAAGACCAAAAACTTTTCCTTTTCACCAGTCATATGTTTTGAACAACCACTATCAAGATACCATTTTTCTACTTTGTCTTGAGCATGAAAAGCAGTTTGAACTATCATTGACTTAGATTTGATCTCATTTTTCTTTTTAGTGAACTCAAGGCTAGATCTATCCAAATTTGCACATCCTTGCTATATGCCCAAAATTCTTGCACTTGTAACACATGAAATTTTTATTCATAAGAGGTGCAAAAGAGTTAACATTTTCCTTACTATGGCTATTCAAGGATTTATTGCAATGCATAGCTTTGTGACCAAAATTCTTGCAGGAAAAACAATAGCCATGGAAAGTATTATGTAACCTTTTTTGATGCCTTGGATGATTGTTCTTCTTGTGACCATCTGGAATCCACCGCTCTTCAGGATGAAGATTGGTCTTGCTCGAAGACCCTATTTCATGAATAGTGATACCATCCTTCTTTTGCTTTTCATACGGAGTATTCTGTCTGAGAGCCAATTTTTCCAACTTCACTCTAAGAGACATAACCTCTTCTTCTAATTTCTCGCAATCAGCTTCCTTTCCTTTTAAAGCCTCTGTCAGAACCTGTTCAACCTTCTTTCCTTCTTCAACTAGAATTTTGAAGTCTATAACTCTTTGAGACAATTTTGATCTTGCAATCTCTTCTTCCTGACATTGATGCTTGAGAACAAAATTTTCTTCCCTGAATTTCTCAACCTTTTTTAAAGCCAAGAAGAATTCACCTTTGAGATCGAACTCGACCTCTTCATCTCTTTCTGAATCTGTATGTTCCTCTGATAGATCCTTCTCCAAGCTGTTAGGCTCTTTCTGGAGAAACCCGCTCTGATACCAATTGAAGAACACAAGCTTATACTGAGAGGGGGGGTGAACAGTATAAGACTTAAGCAATTAATAATTTTAACTTTAGATAGCAGAGGCATCAACACAACATTAATCAAGACAGAAAGCATCACACATTGAAGACCCATTTTAACGTGGTTCACCCAAAATGGTTGGGCTACATCCACGGATAAAATCTTTCACTAAATTTTATCAATCCAAATTCTAGGAATACCTTTCCCGATTACAATGTTTATGGGCACCAACCCAAAGGAGACACCAATCCCCTAATCTCGAGTTCGTGGGCACCAACCCATAGGAGACACCGATCCCCTAGCTCTGCTCTGGTTGGTGATCCTCTAGAAAACCTCTGCCTCCGCTGCCCTTAGCAAATGGAACTCTATCCATAGAAGACACCTGTCCTCCCTGCTCTGGTTGGAGACCTCTGTCCTCAACTCTATCACCTCCAAAGCTGGTCCTCGAATTTGCACTAAACATAGTCCTTCGGTCTAGCACAAATGTCCTCGTTCGTCTTTGCTTGTTGCGCTCACTCTGCACGCTTCGACATCATCTCCCCACTTCTGCGCTCTCTACGCTCTTTCGGCTGCATCTCGCACACTTCGATGCACATTCGACGATTTCTCTATTTCTTCAACTCTCCAAACAGCCCTCCTTTTATACTAACGCTTTCAAGATCAAACCTTGATCTTAGTCAGCTGCACAACCCTAAACTACGTCGGCTGCAAACCCTAAACTACGTCGGCTGCAAACCCTAATCATCATCGGCTCAAATTTAACTTTGTCGGCCTCACTACCTCTGAAACTCTTCTATAGTTTTTGCCGTGAAACTACAACATGTCACGATATCGTGACACCTTTGCATCCGTACACTTTCTTTTGGCTTTTGTCATGATATCATGACACTTCTCCCTTTGTCGACCTCCTTTCTATTTTTGTCGCAAAATCATGACACTTCTATCTTCATAGCCTTCCTCTCTGCTTTTGTCATGAAATCATGACACTTCTCCTATAGAAGGCCTACATTCTATTTCTGTCATGAAATCATGACACTTTCTCCAACCGAACGCTGCCATCTCAATCTATCATGAAATCGTGACACTTTCTCTTCCTAGCACTCTTGTCTGCTTGCACTAGCAAAAATGGAACATGTCACAAAATCATGACACTTTCGCCTTTGAGCTCTTCCTCCTTGAATTTGTCGATGAAATCATGACACTTCTAGCTTCCGTACGTTTTCTTTAAAGCCTGTCGTGAAATCAGACGCTTTCACTTTACGACTTCTCGCACCCTGTCGTCCGAAATCACGACGCTTCTCATTTTAGACTCTTCCCTTTGCTGAATGTCACGAAATCACGATAGTTCTTACTTGGAACATTTTCATCTACAGCATGTCACGAAATCGTGACACTTTATCTTGCTTCCACTTTGTCTTCTGACTTGTCATGAAATCGTGACACTTTTTCTCCTTAGCACTTTTCTTTTCTTCGGGTCGTGAAAACTTGACATGTCGCGATATCGCGACACTTTTTCTCCCAGACTCTCTCTCGCCATTATGTCACGAAATCGTGACATTTTTCTCTTTCGGACTCTCTCTCCTGCAACATGTCACGAAATCGTGACACTTTTCCGTCCGTTCAACCTTCCTTGCAATATGTCACGAAATCGTGACATTTCTGACTCCGAACATTCTCTCTCCTCTTTGAGTCGCGAATATTGCGACATGTCTCGATATCGTGACACTTTTCTAAAAAGCTTTCTCTCCCTTAAGTCATGCGAAAATGCGACATGTCGCGATATCGCGACACTTTTCTAAAAGCTTTCTCTCTCCTGCTTAAGTCGCGAAAATGCGACATGTCGCGATATCGCGACATTTTTCCAACTTACTTTCTTTCGAACCTGTCATGCCGAACCTTCATCAAAACAAATTATTTTACATCAAATCAAATTCCTTCAAAAGCTTCTTGACATCAATGACAACTTATACACTTGAGCAAAAGAAATGTACCCAAGGTACCCAAAATTGCCAACAACTTTTGCTAAAAAACTTTTCTAGTTCTTTGCATGAATAAAAGATATTTGGCCTCTGGTTTTGCAAGAAACTTTCTATGTGTTTTTCCTTCTATCTTATGCATTCCTCCTTTATGCTCGTATTTCTTATCTGCTGCTAAATTTGAATTCTGCATCTGAGTTTAAATATTGCTAGTGAGGAAGTGAGTTCTGGAATGCGATTTTGGAGGTTATCTATGCAAGGTTGTAAGTAGATTACGTTGCTATCTTTTGTTATATGTTGTTCGTGTGCTTGAGGTTATCTGCTGCTAACCTTTCTCGATTTGACAAATTTTGCCTATGGCTATATTTTTTGTTTCTTTTTGCATATTTCCTATTTCTTTCCTGCAACTCTAGTCTTCAAGAACATAAAATTTAGTAAGGGAACCATCCCTCTCTGGAGATTGGTCCAGGAGACATTTATTTCTCTCGGCCTTTCAATGTTGGTTGGGTCTAGGGCGCATTTATGTTAAAATCCTTTCCTGTGGTAGATTCGTGACGAACTGGACCTATAGAAAGGAATACCCACTTGGTATAGACAAGATGAATACTACGACTATCATGAAACATAAGGGCATACCACTAACAAATGTAGAACCCTAAAGAACATTATTGAAGATCTCATCAAGGAAGGAAAGGTGAAAATTAATAGAAAAAAACCTAAAAAATATATGGGGATATTTTAGAACCCTTTACCAACACATGATCAAAATGCGGCTAATTTCGTAGGTGTCATTTGCCTGTCAAGATCTTTCCAAGCTATAACTAGACAACAACCAAAAAATCAATCTTCAAACCAATCCTTGGTGGTTGTCCTAAAAGCAAAAATCAACATTCCTAATAAATCGCCCTTGGTGGTTACACCTTCTCAAAATACTTTGCATACCTTCAACCTTCGTCTATAATTGGAAGAAAAATTCACTAAAATTTCCCTTCTAGAACTCCTAAAAACATCACCCGCTCATAGGGAAACATTGATAAAACTCTTAAGCGAATGAGAAGTCACATAAGACCTATCTCCAAATGACATCCCCAACATGGTTGGATTGACTAGAATTAATAGTGTCATTTTAGCCTTTCATGAGGAAGACACTCCTCTCAAGACCATATCAAGGGATTCTCCTCTTTACCTGAAAACACAAATAGGGGATAAATACATCAAGAGAGTCTTGGTTGACAATGAATAAGCCTTGAATATTTGTAACATCAACTTTTTATGAAACTTTGACTTAACCAAAAATGACTTACAAAAATTGGACCTCATTATCAAGGCCTTTGATAACCAGGAACGAGAAGTAACAAGAACCATTACTCTACCTATCAAAGTAGGACCTCGTGTCTTAAACATCCTATTTTAAGTCGTATCATGTGACATAACTTATAATATGCTCTTTGGAAGACCATGGATACATGCCATGAGGGTTGTACCTTCTACCTTACATCAATACCTTAAATACGAATATCAAGTAAGGGTCATCCACATTCTTGGAGATCTGTAACCTTTTGCCATGTGTAACTCTATAGATTTACAAGAATTGAATCTCTATCCTTCTATACAATCGACTAAGTCAAATGATCAATCAAAAGCTAATAAAGGGAAAGAAATATTAGAGGAAACTCTTACAGACATAGAGGAAAATCCTCAATCATCCCTCAATGCTAATCAAATTAACCACATTTATCAAAAACCAGATCCTTTCATAGAAATAGTAAGCATGTTCCTTTCTCCTCGAGACATAGGTATGCCTAGTAGAAAGGGACTCAAAATTTAAATAGGATCCTACACTTTCATCCATGAAGGGACTACCTTCTATGAAAGAATCCAAGGGATTAATCTTATGCCTATTGAATGAACCTACATTACATGTTATATGTCACCTACCTTCCCCATAGTTAAACAAATGCTTATCAATATGGGTTATCAAGGTAAGGGCTTAGGTCATTATGAACAAGGTATTAAAGAGCCTCTAGAAGCTACACCTTGACCAACATAATGTGGGATTAGATTTATCCCCAAAAAAAATAAACCCTCTCCTCTATATAGAGAAGAGAAAAAGATGACTACTCCAAATCAATACGTGGCTCTCAATAGAGTGAAGAGGATGAAGAAGAGCTATGGTCACTCCTCAATCAACCCCTCCATAAAACTATACAATTTGGAGTATTAAAATTTTAGATTTGGTCCATCCAAAGGTTATTCCGATCAATAAAAACCTTGAAGAATATTTAGACAATTGTCATATAGAAGAGTCTCTACATCATATCTTCAATTTAAATGCAGCCCAACCTTCTGAATTGGAACAAACATCTACAGATCCTCAAGAACTAGGGATTATATATAACCCTCTTCATTTTGAATATGAGTCACAAGCCTTAATCAAAAAAACCATAGAGGTTAACATTGGAACATATCAAGATCCACATCTTATAAAATTAGGAAAAATCCTAACCCAAGAAGAATGAACAAAATACACTAACCTATTAAAGGAATTAGCTAACATATTTGCTTAGGGATACGATGATATTCCAGGGCTAGACCATTCATTGGTAGTCCACCATCTAGTAGTGCATCCTGATGCAAAACCCGTTAAACAAAAATTAAGGAAAATACATCCAAGAGTCACCCTTCTAATAAAGGATAAACTTCATAAACTATTAGATATTGGATTCATAAAAGCCATAGACTATTTTAATTGGATTTACAACATCATTTTGGTCACTAAGAAAGAAAGCTCTATTCAAATTTGTATAAAATTTAGATACATAAACAATGCTTTTCCTAAAGACGATTTACCCTTACCTAATATAGACATGATAGTCAACTTCACCACAAGATTTGACATGTTGTCCTTAATGGATGGATTCTCGAGCTATAACCAAATTAAAATCATAGAAGAAGATCAATCTAAAACAACTTTTACTACCCCTTGGGGAACCTTCTGCTACCAATTCATACCTTTTGGCCTTAAAATCGTAGGAGAAACTTATCAAAGAACCATGACCTACATATTCCATGATATCATGCATAAAATAGTGGATGATTATTTTGATGACATTAGAGCTCAATCCCAAGAAAGGGAGGACCATACGCGGTATCTTAGATGCATCTTTCAAAGAATACAAGACTCAAAATTTATAATAAAACCCCTCAAATGCAATTTTGGGGTGAAATCAGGAAAAATACTTGGGTTCATCATCTCCCGATGGGGAATTGAAATTGATCCCTCTAAAATTTCTACCATAACCAACATGCCACCACCTAATAATATAACTAAATTATGTAGCCTTCAAGGAAATTATAGTCCATACAAAGATTCATATCGTAACTCACAAACAAGTGTCAACCTTTCTACAAACTATTGAAGAAAGGAGTCAAATTCAAATTGGACAAAGAATGCCAAGAAGCCTTCAAAGCCCTAAAGACTTACCTCTTAACGCCACCAGTATTGGTGCTGCTAAACTTAAACCAATCGTTACTATTGTATATAGCTACTATCGAGCATGCCTTAAGATATTTATTAGTCCAATATGATGAACAACATAGAGAAAAAGTAATCTACTACATTAGTATAACCTTAGTAAATTACGAAACTCTCCATAAACCAATAGAAAATATATGCCTAGTAGTCATATTCACATATTTTAAACTAATATTACATGCTTAGTCAAAAAAATTACATCTTAGCAATAGTAGATCCGTTATGGTACCTTACATCAATGCCCTATCTATTAGGTAGAACTGCCAAATGGGTTATAGCCCTTAGTGAATTCAACATAGAATTCATAAACCAAAATTCATTGAAAGGGTAAGTTATAGAAGATAAACTTGATGCATCTCCTTTAGAATCAAAACATCCAATAAATATTTTCTTTCTGGATGAGATGGTCACATCAATGGAAGCCCAAGAACTCAAAGCATGGGTCTTGTACTTTGATAGAGCGAGATGCACAAAAGGCGCAGGGGCAGGAATTATCCTAGTCACCCCACAATAAAAACTCATTTTGTTATCATTTAAAATTCACTTTTCTTGCACTAAAAACACAACATAATGCAAAAAACGTATTTTAGGTCTTCGGACTACAATAAAACTAAACATAAAAAATATAACAGTATATGGTGATTCACAATTAGTAATCAACCAAGAAAATGATACTTATCAAACCAAAGATGAAAATATAAAACCATACAAAGACATTGTAGACTTACTAAAAGCTTGTTTCAATAAAATAACCATAGAAGCTATACCCCATTCTATTAATAACCATGCTGATGCCATGACAATGATCACATATCTCATCCCTCTAGAATTGGAGGACGAAGAAGTTGCTATCATCATAAGGTCAATTGATGAACCTTCTATGATAGAATCATGCCTACTATCCCTTAACATATGTAACATCAAAACATATATACCTCAACCACCTCAGTACCAAGACATTTTCAACTTACTCAAGGAAGGAACATTATCTGAAGGATTTAACTCTCAAAAGCATAGACAATTTAGGATGAGAGCTTGTAAATATGTCATCATTGGAGATATTATATATCGACGCTCCTTTGAAGGCATACTCGTTAGATGCATACACTTATATTAAGCACAAAATCTCATAAAATAAGCCCATGATGGATCATATGATGGTCACTTTAGTAGTATGGATGTAGCCAAAAATCTCCTTAGGATGGGCTACTACTAGCCCTCCATGGAAAAGGATACTCATAGCTATGTCAATAAATGTGATAAATGTCAACGATACGATAATCTTGTTCATGCTCCATCTCAAAAATTTTAGCCTATAACATCCCCTTGGTATTTATCCTCATGGGGACTAGATATCATAGGTAAGATAAACCCACAATCATTTGACAGACATAAATTTATTATTACAACTACAAAATATTTCAATAAATAGGTTGAGGTAATACCTCTATCCTCTTCTATAGGCATTTAGGTATCAATGATATCTAAATCACATTAATTAATATAACAAGAACATAACCAATTGTTAACCCTACTCGAGTAAGGTTAACGACCCCTTGAGTAAACCGATATACGAACCTTATAGGAGCAATGTTATTTGGCAAGTATATTACAGTGGATTAGTGGGAGTCACAAGGAGGGCTACTTATCTGGGTGACATAAGGATATTAAACATCTTCCCTTCTTTGCTATAAGTGCTCTGAAAATAAAAAAATTAATAAATTAAATTCCTCTTCGAACCTAAGTCTTCTAAATATGTCTCAACATCCTTATAACACCCGAAACAAGGGTGTCCCTATTCCTTCATAGGAAGAATCATCCTCTCAAGGATAAATTGAACAATAAGTAAACCCTTGGTCAAAAGTGCAAATGGAAAAATTGATTTTTGAACAAATTCCTTATCAAAATATGGACCATGTTCGATATTATATCAAAAGAAACAAAGACATCATCTTGGATGTTCTTAAAGAAGAACTAAGAGAACAAGCAAAAGTGAAATCTGCCACAATGCATGAAAACTTTGGTTATTCTAATGAACAATCAACAATCTCTCAAATCAAAGAAATTCAAAACGCCTTGGAAAGTTTCAATGTGTCTACAACACAACCTACAGATTCTACAACACCTCTTATCTTATCAATAGAAATGACCACTTCAAGAAATCCTTTTTCAACTTTTCCTAGTGAAACAACTAATAACACAAATCCCTTATTCACTCTCAATTTGGGACCCACTCAAGTCCCTCACATCACAAATTCAAATAAAAATGTTTCAACCCTTACAAGTATGCCTTTTGTAATGCAAATATCCACTCAGTCACATACTTAACCTTTGTTAAATGATATTCAAAATATAAATACCAAAATCTCAGACCTAGAAAAGAGAGATAACAAATTTGAAGAACTTGAATGTCAAATTGCCTCCCTTCAAGGAACATCTTAAATATTCTTTTGAAGAATTCTACAATGGACCTTTAGATCTCAAAATTCTTAATCACCCTTTTCCAAAGAATTTTGAAACTCCTAAGTTACAAATGTATAATGGAAAACAAGATCCCATAAACCATTTAAGGCTATTCCAAATAGCTTGTAGTAACATCAATCATGATGAAAAACTTCTCCTTAGGTTTTTACCTAAAAGCCTTAGTGTATTATCCTTAGAATGGTACTTTCAAATACCTCATAATTCCATTAAGAAGTTCAAATAACTTATGGAAGCCTTTGTCAAACAATTTTTGATCTATATAGAAGATACGATTACCATAGACGACCTTTACCAACTCAAACAAGGTAAAAATGATAAATCTATAGATTTCTCGGCCACATGGATATTCCTCATGGGGAGAATCCAATACATTTCTCCTCCTAAAGAACTCTTGCATATTTTCCTACAAAAACTCCATGAAAAATTGTCATATCCCTTCGAGATTACAACCTTAACCTCTTTCGAAGAAGTAGTTGACATGGTTAAAAGGGTAGAGGCCATCCTCATAAGACAAGGCCAACTCAACTATAATAAGAAAGAGCATTAAAAACCCTTTAACAAGTGGCAATACAAAATAAAACATGTTATAAGAGACGGTGTAACTGATTCTCAACAAAACAATAATGTAAACATTACTCAAAATGCTCCTAAAAAAATGGTTATCCAAAATGAGGACAAACCTCAAAGGCAATATACCAATACGGGGTAAATTCAAACAACCATGTTAACAATGCTCCTCACATTCAAATTAATAGAACTTCCACCCATTAGGGCTTGGGACCTATCGAAAGGAATACTCACTTGGTATAGACAAGATGAATACTATGACTATTGGTAGAACCCTAAAGAAGATTATTGAAGATCTCATCGAGGAAGGAAAGGTGAAAATTAATAGAAAAAAAACCTAAAAAATATATTGGGATATTTTAGAACCCTTTACCAACACATGATCAAAATGCGGCTAATTTCGTTGGTGCCATTTTCTTGTCAAGATCTTTCCAAGCTATAACTAGACAACAAGCAAAAAATCAATCTTCGAACCAATCCTTGGTGGTTGTCCTAAAAGCAAAAATCAACATTCCTAATAAATCACCCTTGGTGGTTACACCTTCTCAAAACACTTTGCATACCTTCAACCTTCGTCTATAATTGGAAGAAAAATTCACTAAAATTTCCCTTCTAGAACTCCTAAAAATATCACCCACTCATAGGGAAACATTGATAAAACTCTTAAGCGAACGAGAAGTCACACAAGACCTATCTCCAAATGACATCGCCAACATGGTTGGATTGACTAGAATTAATAATTTCATTTTAGCCTTTCATGAGGAAGACACTCCTCTCAAGACCATATCAAGGGATTCTCCCCTTTACACGATAACACAAATAGGGGATAAATACATCAAGAGAGTCTTGGTAGACAACGAATAAGCCTTGAATATTTGTAACATAATTTTTTTATGAAACTTTGACTTAACTAAAAATGACTTACAAAAATTGGACCTCATTATCAAGGACTTTGATAACAAGGAATGAGAAGCAACAAAAACCATTAATCTACCTATCAAAGTAGGACCTCGTGTCTTGAACATCCTATTTTAAGTCATATCATGTGACATAACTTATAATATGCTCCTTGGAAGACCATGGATACATGCCATGAGGGTTGTACCTTCTACCTTACATCAATGCCTTAAGTACGAATATCAAGGAAGGGTCATCCATGTTCCTGGAGAACTGTAACCTTTTGCCATGTGTAACTCTATAGATTTACAAGAATTGAACCTCTATCCTTCTATACAATCGACTAAGTCAAATGATCAATCAAAAGCTGAGAAAGGGAAAGAAATATTAGAGGAACCTCTTATAGACATAGAGTAAACTCCTCAATCATCCCTCAATGCTAATCAAATTAACCACATTTATCAAAAACCAGATCCTTTCATAGAAATAGTAACCATATTCATTTCTCCTCGAGATATAGGTATGCCTAGTAGAAAGGGACTCAAAATTTAAATAGGATCCTACACTTTCATCCATGAAGGGACTACCTTCTATGAAATAATCCAAGGGATTAATCTTATGCCTACTGAATGAACCTATTCTACATGTTATATGTCACCTACCTTCCCCATAATTAAACAAATTCTTATCAATATGGGTTATCAAGGTAAGGTCTTAGGTCATTATGAACAAGGTATTAAAGAGCCTATAGAAGCTATACCTTGACCAACATGATGTGGGATTGGATTTATACCCAAAAAAATGAACCCTCTCCTCTATATAGAGAAGAGAAAAAGATGACTACTCCAGATCAATATGTGGCTCTCAATAGAGTGAAGAGGATGAAGAAGAGCTATGGTCACTCATCAATCAAACCCTCCAAAAAACTATACAATTTGGAGTATTAAAAAGTTAGATTTGGTCCATCCAAAGGCTATTCTGATCAATAAAAACCTTGAAGAATATTTAGACAATTGTCATACAAAAGAGTCTCTAGATCAGATCTTCAATTTAAATGCAGCCCAACCTTCTGACTTGGAACAAACATCTACAGATCCTCAAGAACTAGGGATTATATATGCCCCTCTTCATTTTGAAGATGATTCACAATCCTTAATCAAAAAAACCATAGAGGTTAACATTGGAACATATCAAGATCCACATCTTATGAAATTAGGAAAAATCCTAACCCTAGAAGAATGAAAAAAATACACAAACTTATTAAAGGAATTATCTGACATATTTGCTTAGGGATACGATGATATTCCAGGGCTAGACCCTTCATTTGTAGTCCACCATATAGTAGTGCATCCTGATGCAAAACCCGTTAAACAAAAATTAAGGAAAATACATCCAAGAGTCACCCTTCTAATAAAGGATAAACTTCAAAAACTATTAGATATTGGATTCATAAAAGCCATAGACTATTTTGATTGGATTTCCAACATCATTCTGGTCACTAAGAAAGAAAAATCTATTCAAATTTGTACCAAATTTAGATACATAAACAATGCTTTTCCTAAAGACGATTTACCCTTACCTAATATAGACATGATAGTCAACTTCACCACAAGATCCGACATGTTGTCCTTAATGGATGGATTCTTGAGCTATAACCAAATTAAAATCATAGAAGAAGATCAATCCAAAACAACTTTTACTACCCCTTGGGGAACCTTCTGCTACCAAGTCATACCTTTTGGCCTTAAAATCGTAGGGGAAACTTATCAAAGAACCATGACCTACATATTCCATGATCTCATGCATAAAATAGTGGATGATTATTTCGATGACATTATAGCTCAATCCCAAGAAAGGGAGGACCATACCTGGGACCTTAGATGCACCTTTCAAAGAATACAAGACTCAAAATTTGGAATAAAACCCCTCAAATGCAATTTTGGGGTGAAATCAGGAAAAATACTTGGGTTCATCATATCTCGATGGGGAATTGAAATTGATCCCTCTAAAATCACTACCATAACCAACATGCCACCACCTAAAAATATAACTAAATTACGTAGCCTTCAAGGAAATTATAGGCCATACGAAGATTCATATCGTAACTCACAAACACGTGTCAACCTTTCTACAAACTATTGAAGAAAGAAGTCAAATTCAAATTAGATGAAGAATTCCAAGAAGCCTTCAAAGCCCTAAAGACTTACCTCTTAACACCACTAGTATTGGTGCTGCTAAAATTAAACCAACCATTACTATTGTATATAGCTGCTATCGAGCATGCCTTAAGATATTTATTAGTCCAATATGATGAACAACATAGAGAAATATTAATCTACTACATTAGTATAACCTTAGTAAATTAGGAAACTCTCCATAAACTAATAGAAAAGGTATGCCTAGTAGTCATCTTCAAATATTTTAAACTAATATATTACATGCTTAGTCAAAAAACTTACATCTTAGCAATAGTATATCCCTTATTCTACCTTATATCAAATCCCTATTTATTAGGTAGAATTGTCAAATGGGTTATAGCCCTTAGTGAATTCGACAAAGAATTCATAAACCAAAATTCATTGAAAGGGTAAGTTATAGAAGATAAACTTGATGCATCTCCTTTATAATCAAAACATCCAATAAATATTTCCTTTCTAGATGAGATGGTCACATCAATGGAAGCCCAAGAACTCAAAGCATGGGTCTTGTACTTTGATAGAGCGAGATGCACAAAAGGCGTAGGGGTAGGAATTATCCTAGTCACCCCACAATAAAAAATCATCTCGTTATCATTTAAAATTCACTTTTCTTGCACTAACAACACAACATAATGTAAAGAATTTATTTTATGTCTTAGGACTACAATAAAACTAAACATAAAAAATATAACAGTATATGGTGATTCACAACTAGTAATCAACCAATAAAATGATACTTATCAAACCAAATATGAAAAGATAAAACCATACAAAGACATTGTAGACTTACTAAAATCTTGTTTCAATCAAATAACCATAGAAGCTATATCCCATTCTAGTAATAACCATGTTGATGCCATGGCAACAATCGCATCTCTCATCCCTCTAGAATTGGAGGACGAAGAAGTTGCTATCATCATAAGGTCAATTGATGAACCTTCTGTGATGGAATCATGCCTACTATCCCTTAACATATGTAACATCAAAAAATATATACCTAAACCACCTCAGTACCAAGACATTTTCAACTTCCTCAAGGAAGGAACATTATATGAAGGATTTAACTCTCAAAAGCATAGACAATTTAGGATGAGAGCTTGTAAATATGTCATCATTGGAGATATTATATATCGATGCTCCTTTGAAGGCATACTCCTTAGATGCGTAAACTTATATTAAGCACAAAATCTCATAAAATAAGCCCATGATGGATCATACGATGGTCACTTTAGCAGTTTGGATGTATCCAAAAATCTCCTTAGGATGGGCTACTACTAGCCCTCCATGGAAAAGGATACTCATAACTATGTCAATAAATGTGATAAATATCAACGATACGACAATCTTGTTCATGCTCCATCTCAAAAACTTTAGCCTATAACATCCCCTTGGTATTTCTCCTCATGGGGACTAGATATCATAGGTAAGATAAAATCTCAATCATTTGACAGACATAAATTTATTATTACAGCTACAAAATATTTCACTAAATAGGTTGAGGTAATACCTCTATCCTCTACTACAGGCATTTAGGTATCAATTATATCTAAATCACATTAAATTAATATAACAATAACATAACCAATTGTTAACCCTACTTGGGTAAGGTTAACGACCCCTTGAGTAAACCGATATACAAACCTTATAGGAGCAATGTTATTTCGCAAGTATATTACAATGGATTAGTGGGAGTCACAAGGAGGGCTACTTATCTGGGTGACATAAGGATATTAAACATCTTATATTCTTTTCTATAAGTACTCTACAAACAAAAAATTAATAAATTAAATCCCTCTTCAAAGCTAAGTCTTATAACTATGTCTCAATATCCTTATAACACCCAAAACAAGGGTGTGCCTATTCCTTCATAGGAAGGATCATCCACTCAAGGACAAATTGAACAATAAATAAACCCTTGGTCACAAGTGCAAAGGGAAAATTTGATTTTTGAACAAATTCCTTATCAAAATATGCACCATGTTCGATATTATATCAAAAGAAAAAAAGACATCATCTTGGATGTTCTTAAAGAAGAGCTTACAGAACAAGCAAAAGTGAAATCTTCCACAATGCATGAAAAATTTGGTTATTCTAATGAACAATCAACAATCGCTCAAATCAATGAAATTCAAAACACCTTGGTAAGTTTCAATGTGTCTACAACACAACCTACAGATTCTACAACACCTCTTATCTTATCAATAGAAATGACCACTTCAAGAAATCCTTTTTCAACTTTTTCTAGTGAAACAACTAATAACACAAATCCCTTATTCACTCTCAATTTGGGACCCACTCAAGTCCCTCACATCACACATTCAAATCAAAATATTTCAACCCTTACAAGTATGCCTTTTGTAATGCAAATATCCACTCAGTCACATACTTAACCTTTGTTAAATGATATTCAAAATATAAATACCAAAATCTCAGACCTAGAAAAGAGAGATAACAAATTTGAAGAACTTGAATGTCAAATTGCCTCCCTTCAAGGAACATCTTAAATATTCTTTTGAAGAATTCTAAAACGGACCTTTAGATCTCAAAATTCTTAATCACCCTTTTCCAAAGAATTTTGAAACTCCTAAGTTACAAATGTATAATGGAAAACAAGATCCCATAAACCATTTAAGGCTATTCCAAATAGCTTGTAGTAACATCAATCATGATGAAAAACTTCTCCTTAGGTTTTTACTTAAAAGACTTAGTGTATTAGCTTTAGAATGGTACTTTAAAATACCTCATCATTCCATTAAGAAGTTCAAATAACTTATGGAAGCCTTTGTCAAACAATTTTGGATCTATATAGAAGATACGATTACCATAGACGACCTTTACCAACTCAAACAAGGTAAAAATGATAAATTTAGAGATTTCTTGGCCAAATGAATATTCCTCATAGGGAGACTCCAATACATTCCTCCTCCTAAATAATTCTCCATATTTTCCTACAAAAACTCCATGAAAAATTGTCATATCCTTTCGATATGACAACCTTAACCTCTTTCGAAGAAGTCGTTGACATGGTTAAAAGGGTAGAGGCCGTCCTCATAAGACAAGGCCAACTCAACTATAATAAGAAAGAGCATTAAAAACCCTTTAACAAGTGGAAATACATAAACAAACATGTTATAGGAGACAGTGTAACCGATTCTCAACAAAACAATAATGTAAACATTACTCAAAATGCTCCTCAAAAATTGGTTATCCAAAAGGAGGACAAACCTCAAAGGCAATATACCAATACGGGGTAAATTCAAACAACCATTTTTAAAAATACTCCTCACATTCAAATTAAAAGAACTTCCACCCATTAGGCCTTGGGACCTATCGAAAGGAATACCCACTTGGTATATACAAGATGAATACTACGACTATCACGAAACAGAAGGGCATACCACTAACAAGTGTAGAACCCTAAAGAACATTATTGAAGATCTCATCGAGGAAGGAAAGGTGAAAATTAATAGAAAAAAAACCTAAAACATATATGGGGATATTTTAGAACCCTTTACCAACACATGATCAAAATGCGGATAATTTCGTAGGTGCCATTTGCTTGTCAAGATCTTTCCAAGCTATAACTAGACAACAAGCAAAAAATCAATCTTCAAACCAATCCTTGGTTGTTGTCCTAAAAGTAAAAATCAACATTCCTAATAAATCACCCTTGGTGGTTACACCTTCTCAAAACACTTTGCATACCTTCAACCTTCGTCTATAATTGGAAGAAAAATTCAGTAAAATTTCCCTTCTAGAACTCCTAAAAACATCACCCGCTCATAGGGAAACATTGATAAAACTCTTAAGTGAATGAGAAGTCACACAAGACCTATCTCCAAATGACATCACCAACATGGTTGGATTGACCAGAATTAATAATGTCATTTTAGCCTTTCATGAGGAAGACACTCCTCTCAAGACCATATCAAGGGATTCTCCCCTTTACATGATAACACAAATAGGGGATAAACACATCAAGAAAGTCTTGGTAGACAACGAATAAGCCTTGAATATTTTTAACATCAATTTTTTATGAAACTTTGACTTAACTAAAAATGACTTACAAAAATTGGACCTCATTATCAAGGCCTTTTATAACGAGGAACAAGAAGCAACAAAAACCATTAATCTACCTATCAAAGTAGGACCTCGTGTCTTGAACATCCTATTTTAAGTCATATTATGTGACATAACTTATAATATGTTGTTTGTAAGACCATGGATACATGCCATGAGGGTTGTACCTTCTACCTTACATCAATGCCTTAAGTACGGATATCAAGGAAGGGTCATCCACGTTCCTGGAGATCTATAACCTTTTGCCATGTGTAACTCTATAGATTTATAAGAATTGAACCTTTGTCCTTCTATACAATCGACTAAGTCAAATTATCAATAAAAAGCTAATAAAGGGAAAGAAATATTAGAGTAACCTCTTATAGATATAGAGGAAACTCCTCAATCATCCCTCAATGCTAATCAAATTAACAACATTTATCAAAAACCAGATCCTTTCATAGAAATAGTAACTATGTTCTTTTCTCCTTGAGACATAGGTATGCCTAGTAGAAAGGGACTCAAAATTTAAATAGGATCCTACACTTTCATCCATGAAGGGACTACCTTCTATGAAAGAATCCAAGGGATTAATGTTATGCCTACTGAATGAACCTACGCTACATGTTATATGTCACCTACCTTCCCCATAGTTAAAAAAATACTTATCAATATGGGTTATCAAGGTAAGGGCTTAGGTCATTATGAACAAGGTATTAAAGAGCCTATAGAAGCTACACCTTGACCAACATGATGTGGGATTGGATTTATCCCCAAAAAAAATGAACCCTCTCCTCTGTATAGAGAAGAGAAAAAGATGACTACTCCAGATCAATACATGGATCTCAATAGAGTGAAGAGGATGAAGAAGAGCTATGGTCACTCCTCAATCAACCCCTCCATAAAACTATACAATTTGGAGTATTAACATGTTAGATTTGGTCCATCCAAAGGCTATTTCGATGAATAAAAATCTTGAAGAATATTTAGACAATTGTCCTATAGAAGAGTCTCTAGATCAGATCTTCAATTTAAATGCAGCCCAACCTTATGACTTGGAACAAATGTCTTTAGATCCTCAAGAACTAGGGATTATATATGCCCCTCTTCAATTTTAAGATGAGTCACAATCCTTAATCAAAAAAACCATAGAGGTTAACATTGGAACATATCAAGATCCACATCTTATGAAATTAGGAAAAATTCTAACCCAAGAAGAATGAACAAAATACACGAACTTATTAAAGGAATTATCTGACATATTTGCTTAGGGATACGATGATATGCCAGGGCTAGACCCTTAATTGGTAGTCCACCATATAGTAGTGCATCCTGATGCAAAACCCGTTAAACAAAAATTAAGGAAAATACATCCAAGAGTCACCCTTCTAATAAAGGATAAACTTCAAAAACTATTAGATATTGGATTCATAAAAGCCATAGACTATTTTGATTGGATTTCCAATATCATTCTGGTCACTAAGAAAGAAAGATCTATTCAAATTTGTACCAAATTTAGATACATAAACAATGCTTTTCCTAAAGACGATTTACCCTTACCTAATATAGACATGATAGTCAACTTCACCACAAGATCCGACATGTTATCCTTAATGGATGGATTCTCGAGCTATAACCAAATTAAAATCATAGAAGAAGATCAATCCAAAACAACTTTTACTACCCCTTGGGGAACCTTCTACTACCAAGTCATACCTTTTGGCCTTAAAATCATAGGATAAACTTATCAAAGAACCATGACCTACATATTCCATGATCTCATGCATAAAATAGTGGATGATTATTTCGATGACATTATAGCTCAATCCCAAGAAAGGGAGGACCATACCCGGGACCTTAGATGTATCTGTCAAATACTACAAGACTAAAAATTTAGAATAAAACCCCTCAAATGCAATTTTGGGGTGAAATCAGGAAAAATACTTGGGTTCATCATCTCCCGATGGGGAATTGAAATTGATCCCTCTAAAATCGCTACCATAACCAACATGGCACCACCTAAAAATATAACTAAATTACATATCCTTCAAGGAAATTATAGGCCATATGAAGATTCATATCATAACTCACAAACAAGTGTCAACCTTTCTACAAACTATTGAAAAAAGGAGTCAAATTCAAATTGGACGAAGAATGCCAAGAAGCCTTCAAAGCCCTAAAGACTTACCTCTTAACGCCACCAGTATTGGTGCTGCTAAACTTAAACCAACTATTACTATTGTATATAGCTGCTATCGAGCATGCCTTAAGATATTTATTAGTCCAATATGATGAACAACATAGAGAAATAGTAATCTACTACATTAGTATAACCTTAGTAAATTACGAAACTCTCCATAAACCAATAGAAAATATATGCCTAGTAGTCATATTCACATATTTTAAACTAATATATTACATGCTTAGTTAAAAAACTTACATCTTAGCAATAGTAGATCCGTTATGCTACCTTATGTCAAAGCCCTATCTATTAGGTAGAACTGCCAAATGGGTTATAGCCCTTAGTGAATTCGACATAGAATTCATAAACCAAAATTCATTGAAAGGGTAAGTTATAGAAGATAAAATTGATGCATCTCCTTTAGAATCAAAACATCCAATAAATATTTCCTTTCTAGATGAGATGGTCACATCAATGGAAGCCCAAGAACTCAAAGCATGGGTCTTGTACTTTGATAGAGTGAGATGCACAAAATGCGTAGGGGTAGGAATTATCCTAGTCACCCCACAATAAAAGCTCACCTCATTATCATTTAAAATTCACTTTTCTTGCACTAACAACACAACATAATGCAAAGAACTTATTTTAGGTCTTAGGACTACAATAAAACTAAACATAAAAATATAATAGTATATGGTGATTCACAACTAGTAATCAACCAAGAAAATGATACTTATCAAACCAAAGATGAAAAGATAAAACCATACAAAGACATTGTAGACTTACTAAAAGCTTGTTTCAATCAAATAATCATAGAAGCTATACCTCATTCTATTAATAACCATGCTGATGCCATGGCAATGATCGCATCTCTCATCCATCTAGAATTGGAGGACGAAGAAGTTGCTATCATCATAAGGTCAATTGATGAACCTTCTATGATAGAATCATGACTACTATCCCTTAACATATGTAACATCAAAACATATATACCTCAACCACCTTAGTACCAAGACATTTTTAACTTCCTCAAGGAAGGAACATTATCTGAAGGATTTAACTCTCAAAAGCATAGACAATTTAGGATGAGAGCTTGTAAATATGTCATCATTGGAGATATTGTATATCGACTCTCCTTTGAAGGCATACTCCTTATATGCGTAAACTTAGATTAAGCACAAAATATCATAAAATAAGCCCATGATGGATCATACGATGGTCACTTTAGTAGTCTGGATGTATCCAAAAATATCCTTAGGATGGTCTACTACTAGCCCTCCATAGAAAAGGATACTCATAGCTATGTCAATAAATGTGATAAATATCAACAATATGACAATCTTGTTCACGCTCCATCTCAAAAAATTTAGCCTATAACATCCCCTTGGTATTTATCCTCATGGGGACTAGATATCATAGGTAAGATAAACCCTCAATCATTTGACAGACATAAATTTATTATTACAGCTACAAAATATTTCACTAAATAGGTTGAGGTAATACCTCTATCCTCTGCTATAGGCATTTAGGTATCAAAGTTCATCCTAAATTAAATCATTAGTTGATATGGTATCCCTTCAACCATAATCGTAGACAATGGTACCCCATTTAAAAATAAAGAGATCGCAAAAATGTGTGCCAAATACAAAATTCAACAAAAATTGTCCACACCTTACTACCCTCAAGGAAATGAACAAGCTGAGTCCTCTGATAAAACGTTAATCAAGATCCTTAAGAAACTAGTCAATAAAAATGGTTGAGATTGGCACTTACAACTCTATCTACCTTATGGGAATATCGTACAAGTGTACATAGTCCCACGGGGGCAACACCATATGCATTGGTGTATGGTACCGAAGTAGTCTTTCCATTCAAACTTGAAATTCCCTCTTTAAGAGTATTATTACAAGACTCTTCAGTAGGATATGAATACCATTCAAGCCACTTGCAATAGCTAGAAATTCTAGAAGAAAAATGCATCAATGCCTTGGAACACCTTAAAACATACCATAATAGGCTCCTACGAGCTTACAACAAGAAATTACATCATAGGCCTTTTAAAGTTGGGGACTTAATCCTTAAATAAAATCAAAAGAACACCAACATTGACATCGATATTAAATGAAAATTTAAGCTCAACTGGTTAGAACCCTTTATTATCATAGCCCAATTTGGATTAGGATCCTACCACCTAGCCACATTGGACATCCAAGCACACAAAGAACCAATTAACATTATTCATCTTCAATGATACTATGCATGAAGCACATCATGTCGATTACTTGCTCATTTGATTATTGATACACAACAAGAACCACCATATAATCATACACACTCCACCCCTTGCATGTTTTCCTTATTTTCTTGATCATATCATCGAGTCAAGAGGATCACTATGATGCAAAGGCCAATCCTTATTATAAATACATCTGCATTACATCCACCTAGGCTAACTAATATGTTGAGTAAACTCTCTTAGTCCAAAAATATTTGCCTCTACTATCTTCCTCTATATCTCGCTTCGTTACTTCCATATTTCTTCTCTTCTTCCCCCTCTATTGGGTTAAGTTATGTATGATGCGATCATTTGCAGCCTTGAGATCTGCTCTTTTGCCTTTCTTCTATCCCAATATTGGGGGAAATAAAAAAATAAACTACAATAAAATGTCTATCTTCCTTCCTATATCTCTTAAAACTAAACAATACATACAACTTACTTTCTTCTATCTTACACATAAGTCATATCATTAATTTCAACAATATTCTACAACATTATAAAAAATACATATCTACAATATTTCTCAACAAAAAGATTTTTGTATTCTATAAATATTCATGATTATTCTATAGACTCCTCATAGACATCTCTTTCTCTTCTATAATACAAAAGGATGTATTGAATAAGAGAATTTAAGAGTGTCTATCGAATGTGTCGTGACATCTATTCATCACACTCTTCATATATAACTCGCATGATAGTCCATTTGGGGATGAGAAATAACATTCAATAAATTTCTCGTAAATTCATAATCATTTATGAATTCTACTAGTTACTAGTTGAATGGGGTTCTCTTCCCTGATTCGCCTATCATTCAAGTTCATAAAATCATACCTAACACATCATTGTCCGCTTACTCATTCAGTTGGTCATGAGGGCCAGGAGTCCTCTAATCATCCATTCCTATATGGATTCACAATTACTTGTCAAATTTATATGTAAACAAATGATTAAGGGTACTCCTCCCCGCTTGACATACTTGTTGAGTGATAATTTTTCCCAATTGCAAAACCACCATCATAGTCAAGGTATTGTTAGAAAGACCTCTCTTACAAAGAATTTCAGAATTGCTCCAAGGTTCTTATTTTCTTAATGCTTTCTTGAATGCTTGTAAAAATATGTAAAATATACATAAATACCTTAGAGGTGCAAGTAATTGTTAACAAGGGGCTTGTGGTTTGGTATTACTTTGATTTTCTATGCTCTTTATTATTCATAAAATTTGTAAAATGAAAAATAAAATGTGATGTGATTGGTCCTCATATGACCATCCTAGAACAACGATTTAATCCATTTTATCTTGAAGTGTTTTAGGTATATTTTATCTTCTTTTGTTAAGCAAATTTTAACAAGTATTATCTTCCTTTGTTAACTTTACTTTGAGTATAAAAGAAAAGACTAAAATATAAATTTGAAATGTGAATCCAGAATGGTTATTTAATTCATTTTATCTTACTTTGTGAACAGATTTTATCTTGCTTTCTTAACAAATTTTATCTTATTTTGTTAAGCTTTATTTGAGCATGAACTAAAATGACTAAATCTAATTTAAAATATGAATTTTGGAATGGTGATTTAATTCATTTTTATCTTGCTTTATGAAATAGATTTTATCTTTCTTTGTTAACAAAATTTTATCTTATTTGTTAAACAAAATTTTAAATAATAAAACCTATGAAGTGCAAGAATCTATTTTGGAACCTTAAAAAATTGCCTTAATTAAATGATTCCAAATAATTTAACAAGTTAGCCTTGAACAACAAAATTATTTGGATGTTTTAATTACTTCAAAACCCCCATTATTGATTTTTTTGTGCAAAATAATATAACATTTTAGGGCTTTGAGTGCTTGATGGAACTTAAACAAAATAAATGAAAAATAAATGACAAAATCTAGAGTTAGAAAGAAATGAAAAATGTAAAATAATATGAAACAAAGTGCAGAAAAATGATTAAAGAGAGCTACTATAAACTAATTCTCCTATTCTGCAGAAAATGGAAGATTAAGAATATTAAACAAAACTAGGTTAGACCTACATCCACACAATCTAAATCTGGTTAAGTGCAAGAGTCTAAGGAATAAAGGCATGCATAAAAAAATTAAATGATGCTACCATATCAATGCGTAAAACATCATTAAATAACTTCAATACATGCTTGAGAAATATATGCAATGAAAACTTATATTCATAACCTTCTTTTGCTGCATACAATATGGGAAAAACTAGTTTGTAATAGCTTAAATACTTCCAATCCCTCTTCATGCCTCCCTATTTCAAAAAAAAATTACCCTTGTTTCTGAGTTTGCTTGGATATTTAAAACCTTCAAACAACTTTTCATTTCTATCTTCCCCTTCATTTTGTGTTTCCTATTATCTTATATGGATACCATTTCATAATTTTCATCCATACATTTGATTCATAATGTGCGTTTGTTTCATCCTTCTTTTATTTCACTGTAAAGTATTCGTAACCAATGCATTTAATGAAGCTTGCCTTGCCATTAGCCTTAGTAACGCTTGTGCCCTCATGCTTAACATCACTCCAATCATTGATAATATATAAGATCTATAGGATACGATAACGCAACATGTTCCCATGAAGATTTAGATTCATTTTTTCACATGTCCGTTATGCCAATCCTATAATCTGAGATACGTTAATAATCGGTATCCATGTTAACATATGATGGAACTATTCTCATGATTCTATCAACGAAGTCTTGAGGGCTATTTAATTTTGACCATAGTTTTTTTTATTCATGACCTTGCTGCTCCATATTAACTGAAAGAGTACCCCCTGGGAGAATGGTTACAGGTAACTCTTTTGTAGGACTGGATCTTGATGTAAATGGTGTAACTGGTATGTCAATTAGATTCATCTCTTCTACGTTATCCTGAAATTGGTTTACAAGATAAACATCAACTGGACCTATAGGTGCAAAAGTGAAACACCACAAAATATATATAAAGACATTGAAATCAAACCCAATATTGCACAAGAAGAGATCATTTCTATTATTAATGGGGGAGCCTCAAGCATCCAATGTTACAATGAAAGAATTAATTTTTTTGATACAAATTTTACAATATCTAGGGTTCTCCGAAACCCTAAAAAACAACGTTGGTGGTGTCTTCAATATCACTTTAGATCCCAACAGATGTGGGTGGGCTTCATGTTATCCAATACTGGGCCACTTTAGCTTAAGAAGCTGCACAATGCTAATGTAACACTTCCAGATCTGCACACAGGAAAATATCAAATTTGTTAGTAGCAACTGTGAGGGCTCCACAATGTGAGGCCCTCTATAATCAATACAAAAACACTAGCTATATGATGTAAATAACATGAAAAAAAACTAAAAATGCATGGAATAAAATATCAATAAGAAGATTTACCTTGAGATGCTTGCTATTTTATAACCTGTGATATTTGTTGTAGGAAATTAGTGTGGTGATGCCCTAGCATTGGCCAAGGGCTAGCAGGATTTTAGATTTATGGTGTAAGATGCTCGCGAGTGTTCGATGGTAGCAAAAAATACCTGTGGGTGCTCGATAATGGTAGAGGGTACCCAGAAGCACTTGGTGGCAGATGAGAAGTGCTCGAAGGTGTTCAACAGTGACAGGGAGTGCCCGAAGGTGTTCGAGAGCTGAGGTGAATATTTGTAGAAGTAGATCTTGCTAGGCTAGAGGGCTTGGATACTCCAAGGAACTTGGGTACAAATTGCTCAAAAAACTTTGGTGAGACTTCAACTCAAGGGTTGAGCCATCAAAATAGCTCCTATTAATAATCCACATTAGGGTATGTTAGGGTTTGAGCAACACAAATTGTGTGGCTCAGATTAAAACATAAAGGACGGTGGATATTAATTTGGGTGTGTGGCATGGATTGATGTGGATGGATGACTATGATTAAGTTAAATCGAATGGTTGGGATTTATTCACATGTATAATATTTATATTTATTAAATATATAAAAAATATAATATAAAAATATTAATATTAAACATATATTTAACAAATATGCCTAGATATATATAAATAAATGGGAAAATAGTGGGAAGACCCGGATGGACAACAAGTGGCTAGGTTTTGGTGTCTACATATGCTTCTTTTTGTACTACGTTATGTGAAACACAATGTAGTGAAAAAATACAAGACACCTGTTATGGCTAGGTGTAGAAGCAACTTTATATTGAGATGTGAAACATGAGCTTGAAGATAAAAGAATGAAAGAATTTGGATTTGCATAGCTTACCCCCTCAATTGGTGAGTGAGTTTGTGGATGAATCTCACGAGATAATTGAAAAATATGTGCAAATGAATGGTGGATGATATGAATGATGTAAATGTGATACCATTTTTTCCCCAATGGTATGAAGGGGATTGGTGAAAAATGTGAAATGATGCATCTATTTTTGCCCCAATAGATGAAGGGCTTTGTGAAAAATGTGATAAAAACATGTGTCTATTTTATGCCCTTTATGCTTTGGTGATGTTTGTGTTGGCCAACATCGTGGTCTCAAAAAATACTGGGTGTAGGTTCCCTTGGAACCTGATAGGGTTAGTGAGTGATATGCTCACTATGCAGTAGGTTTATGCATGGGCTCCTACCTTATTGGCCTAGGCATACTAAGATATTTATGAGGTGAGGAGGTAGGGGAGAAAGGGATTAGGATGCATCTTGCTACTGCAATGTTGGGGATGGGAGAACTTCAGTGTGGCTTGATTAGAAGGCTTACGAGTGGTAGGCTTGGATAGGGAGCAACCCTATGCAAGGAGATAGGTGGTGGTTTAAGAGGTCCAGGTGAGTTAACCTGTGCGAATGAGCCAGTGGTACCAAGATTTGTGGGTTGGAATAACATCCACCCAAGTGATATGGAGGCCATGGCGGAGTAGCAGGTGGACCAGAGATGGAAAGAATTTGTGATGGGTGTGGTAGGCTAGGTGGGTGGTTGGAAGATATAAGAGTGAGGTTGGGTATTTTTAGTTCTCATGAGTACTCCAATAGTTTGGCTTGAGGTAGGGAATTTTGGAAGAGTCAGTGCTCTATAGGAGGTATCGAGAGGAGACAGGTCTACCATGTGCAGAGCCATGGAGGGTGGCCTATGAGAATGATGAGGAGATATATATCCTTGATGTGGATTCTGTAGGGACTATTGTAGAGTATGAGGTATGGTTTACTGCACAACCACCATGGTCATTTAGCCTTTGATAAGAAATGTGTGTGTAGTGAATTCATTTATTGAATCATGAGCATGGTAATGACTCGAGGTAATCAAGAACCAATGTGTGTGCAAGTAAGTTTATTAACTCATATTGATTAAATTAGGTGTGACCTATTATGTATGAAACCAAGAAGCTAGCTTATCCATATGTTTATCCATAGGTCTTTTTAAAAGATACATGTCACCATGCATGAGCGTACTCCACTGCCAGTCAAGCATCTATAGCTCTGGTGGAGGCTAACTCCATAGTTCAAAGATTTGATATCTTAAGTTTTAGGGATGACTACTTAATCGTCTAATTGGAAATGTAGTTTGATCCATATAGAAAAATAATCAATGGTGTGTGATGAAATATTTATAGCTTTGGAGAATCAGATTCTCAACCTCATTGTGATGAGAATCGTACCATATCCTTACTACTCTATATTTTTAATTTGGAAGAAATTGTGATAGTGGTGAAAATCACTATTTTTGTGGACTATGTTGCATGATGGGACTAGCAAGGATGACCCTTTTAATTTTGAGGTTCATACCAAGTATGGTGTTATCCCTTTTGACACAAGATGTTTTTAAGATATGAAATTGTATTTGGTTCAAGAATATTTTGGAGTCAATTCCCAAAACTCAATATTTTCTTAGTGTATATGTGTGATGGTCCTAAGGGGAACTAGACATGTATTTTTGAGATTGCTTAAAACACTAGGAGTGGTTGAGTGATTGAAAACACCTAAAAATTATGAATTTATGGAGGAAAATGGCGATTTGACTTGGTGGAATTGTGTGGATGATATTGTGAAGGTGCCCCTGATTAAGGTAACATGAATTTATTGGACCAATTAAGACTTTGAACTTAATTAATTATCCCTAATATGATATGTGAAATGTGGATGGAATGCAAAGTTACCAAATGAAATGTATGCAAATGCAATGTTTTTGAATGAAATGTGTTCAAATGAAATGTATGCAAATGTTTTTGTGTATGAAATGTATGCAAATGCAATGTTTTTGTGTATTAGCCATGTATATATACATATATTATGCATATAATGCTCTCAAGTGTATAACTTTAAGTGCTTCGGGGTCTTCTTCTACTTCTAGAGTGGCAAGCCTATAAGTATCGTTACCCACTCTTTGAGTAACAATGTATGGACCCAACCAATTAGCCGTGAATTTATCACGAAGATGTGACAATGCATTGGTGTTTTGCTAATTCTCTTTAAGGACAAGATATCCTACTTGGAATACATGTAGATGAACTTTGGCATTGTAATTTTGCTTTAGGTAGTATCTATAAACTTGTAAATTCTCTAAAGCATTGAATCGCCTCTCATCCAAAAGTGTGAATTGGTCAAGAGGTGCTTGTATAGCAGTATCATCATATATGAATTACTACAAAAAAATTTGCAAGGAGGGGATATCAAGCTCAAGAGGTATTATTGCTTTGGCTTTATAGACCAATGAAAATGGCATTGCCCTAGTAGGTGTGTGGATGCTTGTTAGATGAGCCCATATACCAAGGGAATTTGTGTATGCCAATATCTATGATTTTCTTTAACAATTTTTTTGAGAATAGCAATTAAGATCTTGTTGGAAGCTTCAACTTTTCTATTAGCTTGTGGGTAATAAGGAGTCGAGAAACTATGTTGAATGTTATATTTCTTGCAAAGTGCTCAAACATCCTTGTTCTTGAAAGACTTGCCATTGTCGGAGATGATTTTTGAGGGGATACCAATACAAAAAATGATGTGATGAAGTATAAAATCCACAATTCTAGGTCCTATCACACTAGTTAGAGAAATTACCTCAACCCACTTTGTGAAGTATTCGATGGCTGTGATGATGAATGTATGTTGTCCCAATGAAGGAGGTGAAATTTTACCAATTAGATCTAGACCCCATTGTGAAAAGGGCCAAAGGCTTTGGATAGGCTGTAAATCTTGTGATGGTATGAGTTAAATTAGCAAGTTCTTGACATTTATTATAATGTTTAACATAAGTGCAACAATCACATTCCATTATGGGCCAATAATAACCCATGCATAAGATATACTTTGCAATGACAATTTCACTAAAATGACCACCACAAGTACCATCATGATATTCAACTATGGCTCTTTGTGCCTTACTAGATTCTATACAATGAAGGAGAACTCCATCATAACCATATGATTGAAGCTTAAAAAGGGCCTCTCTAAGCTTGGTCACCTCCTCCAATTGTAAAGCCTATGAGGTTGCTAACTGGCTCCTCACATCATCTAGAGTATGATGGAGCACCCTCAATTCTACCACCATAACACCTACATCTTCTCTACTAAGACCCATGACTCCACCAAGATCTAGCCCAACTCCACCAAAATATTTTCCACCTGAACTCGATGCCCCTCCACCAACTGGGGTACATAAAAGCAAAATAGCAACCAATGGAGCCACATCTAGAGGAGATGACCTCCTCATACTCTACCTACCCATCCTCCTCTACTATATCTCTCCCATTGCAACACCTAACTGCTTGCAAGAAACTCAACATGTCTTGGAATGTCTACCTCTGATACCTTAGTGGTAGACCCATGGTCAATTGATGGGGTCTTAACTGCTTTTACCAAGCACCATAGTCTAATATCACCCCTACATCATCCAATGTAGGATTTAGGACCATAGGATCATCCTAATAAACCTATATGAAAGTAAGAGGATCCATAGGATCCCACCAGGTCTCACAACGCACTCATCGTATCCAAACCTCCCCATAACTTGGTACTCCCTGTATCTCTCCAAACTAGAGAGTCACTTAATCATATTGGTATAACTCATAGGCCTTATTCCTATCATCTAGCCATCAAACTCATCTCAACCTAGCTAGATCCTTGTGGTCCTTAAACCATGCATACACATCCCTCCATAGCTGCCATGTAATATGCACCACCTACATATCATCAATGAGGTGCCTTACCCAAGTCAAGTTACAAGACAAAGGATGAATACATCTATCCCACCTATAAACCATAGGAATATCATGATCAATCCACATCATCACCACTATGGGTCATCGAATAACTATGTTTTCCCATGCCCAAACCTGAATTAAGGTACAAAAAGTCAAAATTTGAACCTATTGATACACCACTCTATACATAGTGTGATATAGTCTGGCTAAGATGGCTGAAGCCTAGGCATAAACTATCTGGTTATCCCTCAACCTTGCTATGATCCATCCCCAACCCTATAGCATGAAGCTTCTACTAGTGTCACTCATCATTAGTCTAGATACCATCATAGCTAAGAGTGTGGTGCTCTGATCAATGTGCCCTCCGATGTAAGCATCATTGATCCTCAACCCCTTTGACATTCTTGTGAAGTCACCATCCTATAAAAAGGCTACATTCCTAATATTTACATTCATACCCACGTGAATATGGACTCCTCAAATTGGCACCTTGAGGATGCACCATACATCCTCCAAAGTAACGGTCATCTCACCCATTGGTAATCTAAAGGTATTGGTGGATGGATACCACCTCTCCACAAGGGCTATTAGTAATGGGTGATCAAAATATAACTTAGGCATATAGAAAACATAATATAGCCCTATCACAGATAAAAGTGCCACCTCCTCGATATTCTGCTCATCCCTTGAGATGCTCCCCAAACACTTAGGCTGACACTCTCGGCTCGTCAAAACCTTCATTGCCTACCAAAATCCATCCAAAATAACAAGTTAGAAATATTTCTAAATCATTTTTAAACTTCATAAAAACACCACCATTGGATAGCCCTCAAAGAGATATTTTGATAAGTATAAATATTCCTATATTTGCACACATATGGAGGTCAGAAAATGCAAAATAAAAGTGGCTATCCTTGACAAAATTTACCACTAGTGCCAAATTTTCCAGTACCAAATTCACCATTGGGACCAAATTTTCCAGTGGTACCTCTACCAAATTTTCCACTGGCACCAAATTCACCACAAGTCCCAAACAATTGTAAAAAATACCCTAAATGCAAAAATGTTACATCAAAATGAATGCCTATCTCTCGGTCTCACTCTGATACCTCAACCATCCCTCGAAACACTTTAGTATGATGCACCCTTCCTCGGATATGATCCATCTTATCCAAAAAATCTATCTTGCCCTCTCTAACTTTCTATAATAAGCAAGAGTGCAAATGAGGTCACTTTCACCTCACCTCCTCAAGAGTGCAAGAGTGCCTATCTCTCGGTCTCACTCTGATACCTCAACCATCCCTCACCTCTTATTTTACCTTTTAAACCCTTAGTCTATCAAACCCTAGTCAATCTAGAGCACCCCGTATCTCAAAAATTTGCTCTAAATCCTATAATAAGATACATGGATTTTAGAAATCATGTTTCTAGGACAAAATTTTTTCATAAGGATGAACAATTTTCTTTGAATATCCAGGCATGCAAAATGAGGCATATATATATATATATATATATATATATATATATATATATATATATATATATATAAAGTCATAAAAAACAACCAAAAATCTCAATTGATTTCATGAATAAAAAAAATGTCACAAAAAAAATGCAACATAACATCAAAATTGAGTATCACAACTTAAATTTTTATGTAACATATCAGATATCACATCAAAATTGGGGCAAAATGTAGACACCCAATTTTGACACGCTAATTACGACTTCCCAAAATTGGTCGTAAACCCTCCAAAACTTCCCAAAATATGTTCTAATATTCACAAAAATTCAAAATTATCATTCCCCATAAATATAGGCACAAAAAATTACCTTTATCAAGTTTACTACTCTGACCAAATTCAACAATGGTGAATTTGGCAAGTTGAGTGGCAAATTTGGCAAAACTGCAAAATCAAGATATTTGGCCAAAAAACTAGTTTTTACCAAATTCACCATCCCTGTGGTGAATTTGGCTAGTGGAAAATTTGGAAGACCTTTCAAAATTCAAACTTCCTAAATCTAATTTGATTTATTACCAAATTCACCACTCAGAACCAAATTTGCCACACTTGTGGTGAATTTGGCAAACAATGGTGAATTTGAGTGGCGAATTTGGCAAAATGATCGAGAATATTCCACATGAACCAGGAAACCATAGATCAAGCATCCTTTCACCTACACCATCAATTTCACATGCTCTATAAAGGTTTGATATTAATTATTTTAAAATTGTTCTTTTTCGTTCCTCCCTTCAAATCCTCCTCCAAATCATATTTAAGGACCCCCTTGGATAGGCATTTGGCAAGGCAAATCACTATAGCAAAGCTCTATTCATATTATTCTAGCATTAATATTTATCTCTTTCAATTTCTTCTCAAGAATTGGATAGGTTTTTTTCAAGAATTTGAGTATCCATTGTGAGCATTGAAAGCAAGTCAAGCAAGGCTAGGAGGACTTGGGAGCAAGGAGGTCACCATTGGAGGCAAGAAGAAGACCTTTCCTAGCTTCCTTCTTCTCTCCTCTCACCTTGATTCCACAACATATTGTCCTCTAGGTTACATCCTTGCTAACTTGACACCTTCTTTCCTTTTTTAATGCATTTCATTTCATATGCTTCAATTTCTATTATAGAATTTCTATCTTTTTATTTGGCAACCTCTAACCCTATTTTTGTAGTATTATAGTAGTATTTGGTAGCCTTATTGTTCAATATTAGCATCTTTACATTGTCTCTAACACTTGTTTTGTAGGCTATTTTAGTTTGCATTTACTTTTAACAACACTTTTGCCGCTAATCCTCTAATTTGCAGTATTTTATTATGCTTTCCTTTGCATAGATTTGGATAAAATATTGCTAAATTTTATTGTCTACAGTTTCTACACGTTAGCTAAAACATACTAATATTTTTGTTTCTTCTTCCATGCCATTTTATTTTACATATCAAGCACCTTTGCACTTCATTCTCCATTTGTTCAAGCATTCTTCATTTCATGTGCTTTTATTTTATGTAGATTTATTGCTATCTGAGTACTAATTTGCTTTTTATTAAGTTCTATTAGCTCTCTTTTGAAATTAGCATTAGCTTTTAGACTATTTTATGCCTTTGTTACATATAATCGCATTTCCATTTCTTTTTGCTTACATACTGCCGATTTCATTTAAGTATTTTTTTAGTATAATCCACTAAATTCTTAAACCTATCCTTATAATCTACCATTCCAATCTTATTAGGAGTTCATTTAACCCTAATTTAATACCCCTTAGTCTTATGTTTGTATTCCATAGCCTTTTATAGCTTCAATTTGCAAAACTTGTAGACCCCTTGGGGGATTTTATACTTTTATTTTACAATTAAAATTTTAGTCCTCTAATTATCTATCTTAGAAGCTTAATCCTTGGATTTTATTATGCATAGATATTCTAAAATATACTAGGATCCTTCCCTATCATTTACAACCAAAAACCTATTTAGATCAATATCCAATCAACTCTAAAAGTTTAAAAATCTTACCCATAACCAAATTTACCATCCCTATGATGAATTTGGAAAAAATAAGTTTTATAGGCTTAATTCTCTGATCATACTACTTATAGACCTTCTAGGTCATATTAGGATCATCCTTGCCAACTTTTATCTCAAAAAACATAAATAAAACCCATAGAAATTAGCCCCAAAAACTTAAATTTTCTTGCCCAGGACCAAATTCACCACCCTTGTGGTGAGTTTGGTAACTAGAATCATAGAACCAGATTCGCCACTCAAAAAAAAATTGCCAGTGGTGAATTTGGCAACATGCCAAAATTCACTCCAGGAAGGCAAACACACTCATTTTTTTTGTAAAACAAGAGGTTTGATCAGCAGAAGAGATATCTTATGAACCTCACTACCGTGAGATAGGCCCCCCGAAGTAGAAAACCTGATTTTTTTAGTTTTTGTGCAGGTTTTACCAAATTTTCCATCCCTATGGTGAATTTGGCTTCAGTGGCAAATTTGGCACTGTTCAGTGGTGAATTTGGCAGACAGGCTCCAGTAAAGGTAACGCGACCACTTGGCCCTTCTCTAGATCAATTATTTCATTCTCTCTATGTTCTACTTTTGGTTTCCTACTATTTTGAAACATAAAACACATTTTTTTTTTGGAAATTAATAAATTATAGCTAGAAAACCCAAATCATTTACAAAACCTTGTTAAATATTTACAAAAAACTGTAATTTCTTTACAAAACACTAAAATACTAATCAATTAAGGAACCCTAGGCTTGGTTTTACCATATATTTTACATTCAAGTACTTACGTAAGAAATCAAGAAGAATATAGTTGTATTTAGGCTAGTTTTGCTTGATTGCATCCTTCCTTGTTTACCCTGAAATCAAAATCTCCCTAGTCTAGTGCATTCAAAAATTGAAGTGCATATAGCTTAGATATTGTTTTCTTGCATTTGAGTGAATTAAAGTAAGCATTGCATTTGATATGGTTCTGATGATTTAGGTTCAAATAACCGTTAAGGCTCAATAAAGAGTCAATATTAATAGAGATCCAAAAAATTTAGGTGTTTGTCTTAATTGAACCCATAAACACCGCAAAACAAGCATTACATCAACCTCATACAACCTTAGAAAAAGCATAAAAAGTAGGGGTCTAGTTGTGTTGAGGATTTTTATATCCTCGAGATCTCCTTTGGAAAGAGGTCCTCAAGTGGGGAAGTAGAGATTCTAATGAATCTCCCCTACACACACTTGACATTAATTAGATCTAAAAGAGAAAAGAACATGAGGTTTTACCACTGCCTACAAATGATGAAGAACCCAAGACTCGTAAAGGAGGTACTTTAGTCAAGTGAGAATAAGTCTTGGAAAAGAGCAATGGAGGAAGAAATGGAGTCCCTGGATGAAAATAAGACATGGGACTTGGTGAAACTACCCCTAGAAGAAAACCTGTTGGTTGTAAGTGGTTATTCAAGAAAAACTACAAAGCTTTGAGAGCTTGTAAATATGTCATCATTGGAGATATTGTATATCGACTCTCCTTTGAAGGCATACTCCTTATATGCGTAAACTTAGATTAAGCACAAAATATCATAAAATAAGCCCATGATGGATCATACGATGGTCACTTTAGTAGTCTGGATGTATCCAAAAATCTCCTTAGGATGGTCTACTACTAGCCCTCCATAGAAAAGGATACTCATAGCTATGTCAATAAATGTGATAAATATCAACAATATGACAATCTTGTTCACGCTCCATCTCAAAAAATTTAGCCTATAACATCCCCTTGGTATTTATCCTCATGGGGACTAGATATCATAGGTAAGATAAACCCTCAATCATTTGACAGACATAAATTTATTATTACAGCTACAAAATATTTCACTAAATAGGTTGAGGTAATACCTCTATCCTCTGCTATAGGCATTTAGGTATCAAAGTTCATCCTAAATTAAATCATTAGTTGATATGGTATCCCTTCAACCATAATCGTAGACAATGGTACCCCATTTAAAAATAAAGAGATCGCAAAAATGTGTGCCAAATACAAAATTCAACAAAAATTGTCCACACCTTACTACCCTCAAGGAAATGAACAAGCTGAGTCCTCTGATAAAACGTTAATCAAGATCCTTAAGAAACTAGTCAATAAAAATGGTTGAGATTGGCACTTACAACTCTATCTACCTTATGGGAATATCGTACAAGTGTACATAGTCCCACGGGGGCAACACCATATGCATTGGTGTATGGTACCGAAGTAGTCTTTCCATTCAAACTTGAAATTCCCTCTTTAAGAGTATTATTACAAGACTCTTCAGTAGGATATGAATACCATTCAAGCCACTTGCAATAGCTAGAAATTCTAGAAGAAAAATGCATCAATGCCTTGGAACACCTTAAAACATACCATAATAGGCTCCTACGAGCTTACAACAAGAAATTACATCATAGGCCTTTTAAAGTTGGGGACTTAATCCTTAAATAAAATCAAAAGAACACCAACATTGACATCGATATTAAATGAAAATTTAAGCTCAACTGGTTAGAACCCTTTATTATCATAGCCCAATTTGGATTAGGATCCTACCACCTAGCCACATTGGACATCCAAGCACACAAAGAACCAATTAACATTATTCATCTTCAATGATACTATGCATGAAGCACATCATGTCGATTACTTGCTCATTTGATTGATACACAACAAGAACCACCATATAATCATACACACTCCACCCCTTGCATGTTTTCCTTATTTTCTTGATCATATCATCGAGTCAAGAGGATTACTATGATGCAAAGGCCAATCCTTATTATAAATACATCTGCATTACATCCACCTAGGCTAACTAATATGTTGAGTAAACTCTATTAGTCCAAAAATATTTGCCTCTACTATCTTCCTCTATATCTCGCTTCGTTACTTCCATATTTCTTCTCTTCTTCCCCCTCTATTGGGTTAAGTTATGTATGATGCGATCATTTGCAGCCTTGAGATCTGCTCTTTTGCCTTTCTTCTATCCCAATATTGGGGGAAATAAAAAAATAAACTACAATAAAATGTCTATCTTCCTTCCTATATCTCTTAAAACTAAAAAATACATACAACTTACTTTCTTCTATCTTACACATAAGTCATATCATTAATTTCAACAATATTCTACAACATTATAAAAAATACATATCTACAATATTTCTCAACAAAAAGATTTTTGTATTCTATAAATATTCATGATTATTCTATAGACTCCTCATAGACATCTCTTTCTCTTCTATAATACAAAAGGATGTATTGAATAAGAGAATTTAAGAGTTTCTATCGAATGTGTCGTGACATCTATTCATCACACTCTTCATATATAACTCGTATGATAGTCCATTTGGGGATGAGAAATAACATTCAATAAATTTCTCGTAAATTCATAATCATTTATGAATTCTACTAGTTACTAGTTGAATGGGGTTCTCTTCCCCGATTGGCCTATTAGTCAAGTTCACAAAATCATACCTAACACATCATTGTCCGCTTACTCATTCAGTTGGTCATGAGGGTCAGGAGTCCTCTAATCATCCATTCCTATATGGATTCACAATTACTTGTCAAATTTATATGTAAACAGATGATTAAGGGTACTCCTCCCCGCTTGACATACTTGTTGAGTGATAATTTTTCCCAATTGCAAAACCACCATCATAGTCAAGGTATTTTTAGAAAGACCTCTCTTACAAAGAATTTCAGAATTGCTCCAAGGTTCTTATTTTCTTAATGCTTTCTTGAATGCTTGTAAAAATATGTAAAATATACATAAATACCTTAGAGGTGCAAGTAATTGTTAACAAGGGGCTTGTGGTTTGGTATTACTTTGATTTTCTATGCTCTTTATTATTCATAAAATTTGTAAAATGAAAAATAAAATGTGATGTGATTGGTCCTCATATGACCATCCTAGAACAACGATTTAATCCATTTTATCTTGAAGTGTTTTAGGTAGATTTTATCTTCTTTTGTTAAGCAAATTTTAACAAGTATTATCTTCCTTTGTTAACTTTACTTTGAGTATAAAAGAAAAGACTAAAATATAAATTTGAAATGTGAATCCGAATGGTTATTTAATTCATTTTATCTTGCTTTGTGAACAGATTTTATCTTGCTTTGTTAACAAATTTTATCTTATTTTGTTAAGCTTTATTTGAGCATGAAATAAAATGACTAAATCTAATTTAAAATATGAATTTTGGAATGGTGATTTAATTCATTTTTATCTTGCTTTATGAAATAGATTTTATCTTTCTTTGTTAACAAAATTTTATCTTATTTGTTAAACAAAATTTTCAATAATAAAACCTATGAAGTGCAAGAATCTATTTTGGAACCTTAAAAAATTGCCTTAATTAAATGATTCCAAATAATTTAACAAGTTAGCCTTGAACAACAAAATTATTTGGATGTTTTAATTACTTCAAAACCCCCATTATTGATTTTTTTGTGCAAAATAATATAACATTTTAGGGCTTTGAGTGCTTGATGGAACTTAAAGAAAATAAATGAAAAATAAATGACAAAATCTAGGGTTAGAAAAAAATGAAAAATCTAAAATAATATGAAACAAAGTGCAGAAAAATGATTAAAGAGAGCTACTATAAACTAATTCTCCTATTCTGCAGAAAATGGAAGATTATGAATATTAAACAAAACTAGGTTAGACCTGCATCCACACAATCTAAATCCGGTTAAGTGCAAGAGTCTAAGGAATAAAGGCATGCATAAAAAAATTAAATGATGCTACCATATCCATGCGTAAAACACCATTAAATAACTTCAATACATGCATGAGAAATATGTGCAATGAAAAATTATATTCATAACCTTCTTTTGCTGCATACAATATGGAAAAAACTAGTTTGTAATAGCTTGAAGACTTCCAATCCCTCTTCATGCCTCCCTATTTCAAAAAAATTTTACCCTTGTTTCTGAGTTTGCTTGGATATTTAAAACCTTCAAACAACTTTTCATTTCTATCTTCCCCTTCATTTTGTGTTTCCTATTATCTTATATGGATACCATTTCATAATTTTCATCCATACATTTGATTCATAATGTGCGTTTGTTTCATCCTTCTTTTATTTCACTGTAAAGTATTCGTAACCAATGCATTTAATGAAGCTTGCCTTGCCATTAGCCTTAGTAACGCTTGTGCCCTCATGCTTAACATCACTCCAATCATTGATAATATATAAGATCTATAGGATACGATAACGCAACATGTTCCCATGAAGATTTAGATTCATTTTTTCACATGTCCGTTATGCCAATCCTAGAATCTGAGATACGTTAATAATCGGTATCCATGTTAACATATGATGGAACTATTCTCATGATTCTATCAACGAAGTCTTGAGGGCTATTTAATTTTGACCATAGTTTTTTTTATTCATGACCTTGCTGCTCCATATTAACTGAAAGAGTACCCCCTAGGAGAATGGTTACAGGTAACTCTTTTGTCGGACTGGATCTTGATGTAAATGGTGCAACTGGTATGTCAATTAGATTCATCTCTTCTACGTTATCCTGAAATTGGTTTACAAGATAAACATCAACTGGACCTATAGGTGCAAAAGTGAAACACCACAAAATATATATAAAGACATTGAAATCAAACCCAATATTGCACAAGAAGAGATCATTTCTATTATTAATGGGGGAGCCTCAAGCCTCCAATGTTACAATGAAAGAATTAATTTTTTTGATACAAATTTTACAATATCTAGGGTTCTCCGAAACCCTAACAAACAACGTTGGTGGTGTCTTCAATATCACTTTAGATCCCAACAGATGTGGGTGGGCTTCATGTTATCCAATACTGGGCCACTTTAGCTTAAGAAGCTGCACAATGCTAATGTAACACTTCCAGATCTGCACACAGGAAAATATCAAATTTGTTAGTAGCAACTGTGAGGGCTCCACAATGTGAGGCCCTCTATAATCAATACAAAAACACTAGCTATATGATGTAAATAACATGAAAAAAAACTAAAAATGCATGGAATAAAATAACAATAAAAATATTTACCTTGAGATGCTTGCTATTTTATAATCTGTGATATTTGTTGTAGGAAATTAGTGTGGTGATGCCCTAGCATTGGCCAAGGGCTAGCAGGATTTTAGATTTATGGTGTAAGATGCTCGCGAGTGCTCGATGGTAGCAAAAAATACCTGTGGGTGCTCGAGAATGGTAGAGGGTACCCAGAAGCACTTGGCGGCAGATGAGAAGTGCTCGAAGGTGTTCAACAGTGACAGGGAGTGCCCGAAGGTGTTCGAGAGCTGAGGTGAATATTTGTAGAAGTAGATCTTGCTAGGCTAGAGGGCTTGGATACTCCAAGGAACTTGGGTACAAATTGCTCAAAAAACTTTGGTGAGACTTCAACTCAAGGGTTGAGCCATCAAAATAGCTCCTATTAATAATCCACATTAGGGTATGTTAGGGTTTGAGCAACACAAATTGTGTGGCTCAGATTAAAACATAAAGGACGGTGGATATTAATTTGGGTGTGTGGCATGGATTGATGTGGATGGATGACTATGATTAAGTTAAATCGAATGGTTGGGATTTATTCACATGTATAATATTTATATTTATTAAATATATAAAAAATATAATATAAAAATATTAATATTAAACATATATTTAACAAATATGCCTAGATATATATAAATAAATGGGAAAATAGTGGGAAGACCCGGATGGACAACAAGTGGCTAGGTTTTGGTGTCTACAGATGCTTCTTTTTGTACTACGTTATGTGAAACACAATGTAGTGCAAAAATACAAGACACCTGTTATGGCTAGGTGTAGAAGCAACTTTATATTGAGATGTGAAACATGAGCTTGAAGATAAAAGAATGAAATAATTTGGATTTGCATAGCTTACCCCCTCAATTGGCGAGTGAGTTTGTGGATGGATCTCACGAGATAATTGAAAAATATGTGCAAATGAATGGTGGATGATATGAATGATGTAAATGTGATACCATTTTTTCCCCAATGGTATGAAGGGGATTGGTGAAAAATGTGAAATGATGCATCTATTTTTGCCCCAATAGATGAAGGGCTTTGTGAAAAATGTGATAAAAACATGTGTCTATTTTTGCCTCAACAGATGAAGGGTTTTGTGAAAAATGTGATGAAACATGTGTCTATTTTTTCCCCAACAGATGAAGAGATTTTTTTGTTTTCCAAGTATAGATGTCATGATCATGTAAGATGTATTCCTATATGGTAAAGTCAAAAACCAAATGTGGTTACCCAAAATTTGGAGTGATTTGATGTTTTTGAAGAATGTGCCTTTTGACATCATTGATATGCAAATTTTAAGATGCAAAAAAAAAATAGTCAACTTTAGAGGGCCTGCTAGTGACTGTTAAATAATTCCCATGATTGGAACCAATCATCCTAGCTAGTGCCTATATTTATGATGACTTTCAGGGAAATATGAAATGATGAGATGTGATTTTGTCCATGTTTTAATCCCCACGAGCTAGGCCATCAATGATAGCTTTTGTGTTAACCTTTCTTGGAAAGGTTTCACACGAAATATGAAGTACGAGAAGTGATTGTGATTTCAAAAAAGAGGATATGGAATGATGAAAATGACCAAGTGTCCTTATGGTAGGTTATTCATCTTACCGAATTGCATGGATGCAAATCGCTACAATCAACAAGTATATAGAATCACCCACTAGGTACGAGGTTCACTTGAATGTTGTTTGAACTTGGAAAATATAAAAATGATATTGATGATGTGAAAATGATGTATTAATGATGAGAATGATTATTATGGTTTTTTTTGTGAAGATTTGGACCATTTTGGAGTGCTTTTGTAACTTGTTAAGCATATTTGCAATTTGTGATCACAAACAAATATTATGTGTCCAAATCTATTGGAATATTCACAAAACTTGTTAATATGATGAAACAGATGCATGAATGCAATATACAGTGATTTGGTGGGGATAAGTCACTATTTTGTAAAAAAATATTCTTTTGTCAAAACTAATGCCAAATGCTAGTTGGAAATTTCAGCATGCGTAGATGCCCTCCAGTGTTTGGATATTTTGCAAATACCCTGGTGCACCTCAGTGCATCAAGAAATGCCCATGGACATATCAAGGTGCCCAAAGAAGCTATAAATAAATTACTAGATTTGAGCTCATTTATGCATTTTGTGAGTTTGAGAAGCTACATCTAGGAGATTTGGGTGGAGTGAAGTGTAGTGAAGTGAAGTGAATTGGGTGTGGAAGCTATGGCGATAGAAGGAGCAGAGGTAGGGATCAGATCTGGAGTGCAAGTGGCTAAGGTAATGTCATTTTTGTGCAAAAAGTTTATGTTGTTTTTTTTAATTTGTTAATGACAAATGTTTTGTGTTGAGTTGTAGCTTAGGATTTTTGAGGCTCGAAACTGGTTCTTTCCTTATATTCTTAGGATGAGGAAGGCATTGGTGGAGGAGGATTGGGAGCTATTGGAGGCTATGGGCCTGGCAGAGGTAGTATGTATTGATTTTATTAGGTTGGATGAGGGGTACCTCTCTACCTTGGTGGAGAGTTAGGACCCGTATAGGGGAAATTTTTAGCTCCCTATGATAGAGGTGACTCTTACACTTGAGGATGTATACCGCATCCTCAAGGTGCCAATGGAGGGGGTGCATGTTGAGGATGGACACGATCAAGGTACGTAGATGAAGAAGATGTTTAGCAATAGTTGGAGGGGTGTGAGGGTGGAGATTGTGGGTATTCCCTACTTGTCCATGTATGTGGACAAGGATTTTTATGCCCTTTATGCTTTGGTGATGTTTGTGTTGGCCAACATCGTGGTCTCAAAAAATACTGGGTGTAGGTTCCCTTGGAACCTGATAGGGTTAGTGAGTGATATGCTCACTATGCAGTAGGTTTATGCATGGGCTCCTACCTTATTGGCCTAGGCATACTAAGATATTTATGAGGTGAGGAGGTAGGGGAGAAAGGGATTAGGATGCATCTTGCTACTGCAATGTTGGGGATGGGAGAACTTCAGTGTGGCTTGATTAGAAGGCTTACCAGTGGTAGGCTTGGATAGGGAGCAACCCTATGCAAGGAGATAGGTGGTGGTTTAAGAGGTCCAGGTGAGTTAGCCTGTGCGAATGAGCCAGTGGTACCAAGATTTGTGGGCTGGAATAACATCCACCCAAGTGATATGGAGGCCATGGCGGGGTAGCAGGTGGACCAGAGATGGAAAGAATTTGTGATGGGTGTGGTAGGCTAGGTGGGTGGTTGGAAGATATCAGAGTGAGGTTGGGTATTTTTAGTTCTCATGAGTACTCCAATAGTTTGGCTTGAGGTAGGGAATTTTGGAAGAGTCAATGCTCTATAGGAGGTATCGAGAGGAGACAGGTCTACCATGTGCAGAGCCATGGAGGGTGGCCTATGAGAATGATGAGGAGATATATATCCTTGATGTGGATTCTGCAGGGACTATTATAGAGTATGAGGTATGGTTTACTGCACAACCACCATGGTCATTTAGCCTTTGATAAGAAATGTGTGTGTAGTGAATTCATTTACTGAATCATGAGCATGGTAATGACTCAAGGTAATCAAGAACCAATGTGTGTGCAAGTAAGTTTATTAACTCATATTGATTAAATTAGGTGTGACCTATTATGTATGAAACCAAGAAGCTAGCTTATCCATATGTTTATCCATAGGTCTTTTTAAAAGATACATGTCACCATGCATGAGTGTACTCCACTGCCAGTCAAGCATCTATAGCTCTGGTGGAGGCTAACTCCATAGTTCAAAGATTTGATATCTTAAGTTTTAGGGATGACTACTTAATCGTCTAACTGGAAATGTAGTTTGATCCATATAGAAAAATAATCAATGGTGTGTGATGAAAGATTTATAGCTTTGGAGAATCAGATTCTCAACCTAATTGTGATGAGAATTGTACCATATCCTTACTACTCTATATTTTTAATTTGGAAGAAATTGTGATAGTGGTGAAAATCACTATTTTTGTGGACTATGTTGCATGATGGGACTAGCAAGGATGACCCTTTTAATTTTGAGGTTCATACCAAGTATGGTGTTATCCCTTTTGACACAAGATGTTTTTAAGATATGAAATTGTATTTGGTTCAAGAATATTTTGGAGTCAATTCCCAAAACTCAATATTTTCTTAGTGTATATGTGTGATGGTCCTAAGGGGAACTAGACATGTATTTTGGAGATTGCTTAAAACACTAGGAGTGGTTGAGTGATTGAAAACACCTAGGAATTATGAATGTATGGAGGCAAATGGCGATTTGACTTGGTGGAATTGTGTGGATGATATTGTGAAGGTGCCCCTGATTAAGGCAACATGACTTTATTGGACCAATTAAGACTTTGAACTTAATAAATTATCCCTAATATGATATGTGAAATGTGGATGGAATGCAAAGTTACCAAATGAAATGTATGCAAATGCAATGTTTTTGAATGAAATGTGTTCAAATGAAATGTATGCAAATGTTTTTGTGTATGAAATGTATGCAAATGCAATGTTTTTGTGTATTAGCCATGTATATATACATATATAAATATAATTATGCATATAATGCTCTCAAGTGTATAACATTAAGTGCTTCGGGGTCTTCTTCTACTTCTAGATTGGCAAGCCTATAAGTATCGTTACCCACTCTTTGAGTAACAATGTATGGACCCAACCAATTAGCCGTGAATTTATCACGAAGATGTGACAATGCATTGGTGTTTTGCTAATTCTCTTTAAGGACAAGATATCCTACTTGGAATACATGTAGATGAACTTTGGCATTGTAATCTTGCTTTAGGTAGTATCTATAAACTTGTAAATGCTCTAAAGCATTGAATCGCCTCTCATCCAAAAGTGTGAATTGGTCAAGAGGTGCTTGTATAGCAGTATCATCATATATGAATTACTACAAAAAAATTTGCAAGGAGGGGATATCAAGCTCAAGAGGTATTATTGCTTTGGCTTTATAGACCAATGAAAATGGCATTGCCCTAGTAGGTGTGTGGATGCTTGTTAGATGAGCCCATATACCAAGGGAATTTGTGTATGCCAATATCTATGATTTTCTTTAACAATTTTTTTGAGAATAGCAATTAAGATCTTGTTGGAAGCTTCAACTTTTCTATTAGCTTGTGGGTAATAAGGAGTCGAGAAACTATGTTGAATGTTATATTTCTTGCGAAGTGCTCAAACATCCTTGTTCTTGAAATACTTGCCATTGTCAGAGATGATTTTTGAGGGGATACCAATACAAAAAATGATGTGATGAAGTACAAAATCCACAATTCTAGGTCCTATCACACTAGTTAGAGAAATTACCTCAACCCACTTTGTGAAGTATTCGATGGCTGTGATGATGAATGTATGTTTTCCCAATGAAGGAGGTGAAATTTTACCAATTAGATCTAGACCCCATTGTGAAAAGGGCCAAAGGCTTTGGATAGGCTGTAAATCTTGTGATGGTACGAGTTAAATTAGCAAGTTCTTGACATTTATTATAATGTTTAACATAAGTGCAACAATCACATTCCATTATGGGCCAATAATAACCCATGCATAAGATATACTTTGCAATGACCATTTCACTAAAATGACCACCACAAGTACCATCATGATATTCAACTATGGCTCTTTGTGCCTTACTAGATTCTATACAATGAAGGAGAACTCCATCATAACCATATGATTGAAGCTTAAAAAGGGCCTCTCTAAGCTTGGTCACCTCCTCCAATTGTAAAGCCTATGAGGTTGCTAACTGGATCCTCACATCATCTAGAGTATGATGGAGCACCCTCAATTCTACCACCATAACACCTACATCTTCTCTACTAAGACCCATGACTCCACCAAGATCTAGCCCAACTCCACCAAAATATTTTCCACCTGAACTCGATGCCCCTCCACCAACTGGGGTACATAAAAGCAAAATAGCAACCAATGGAGCCACATCTAGAGGAGATGACCTCCTCATACTCTACCTACCCATCCTCCTCTACTATATCTCTCCCATTGCAACACCTAACTGCTTGCAAGAAACTCAACATGTCTTGGAATGTCTACCTCTGATACCTTAGTGGTAGACCCATGGTCAATTGATGGGGTCTTAACTGCTTTTACCAAGCACCATAGTCTAATATCACCCCTACATCATCCAATGTAGGATTTAGGACCATAGGATCATCCTAATCAACCTCTATGAAAGTAAGAGGATCCATAGGATCCCACTAGGTCTCACAATGCACTCATCGTATCCAAACCTCCCCATAAGTTGGTACTCCCTGTACCTCTCCAAACTAGAGAGTCACTTAATCATATTGGTATAACTCATAGGCCTTATTCCTATCATCTAGCCATCAAACTCATCTCAACCTAGCTAGATCCTTGTGGTCCTTAAACCATGCATACACATCCCTCCATAGCTGCCATGTAATATGCACCACCTACATATCATCAATGAGGTGCCTTACCCAAGTCAAGTTACAAGACAAAGGATGAATACATCTATCCCACCTATAAACCATAGGAATATCATGATCAATCCACATCATCACCACTATGGGTCATCGAATAACTATGTTTTCCCATGCCCAAACCTGAAGTAAGGTACAACAAGTCAAAATTTGAACCTATTGATACACCACTCTATACATAGTGTGATATAGTCTGGCTAAGATGGCTGAAGCCTAGGCATAAACTATCTGGTTATCCCTCAACCTTGCTATGATCCATCCCCAACCCTATAGCATGAAGCTTCTACTAGTGTCACTCATCATTAGTCTAGATACCATCATAGCTAAGAGTGTGGTGCTCTGATCAATGTGCCCTCCGATGTAAGCATCATTGATCCTCAACCCCTTTGACATTCTTGTGAAGTCACCATCCTATAAAAAGGCTACATTCCTAATATTTACATTCATACCCACGTGAATAGGGACTCCTCAAATTGGCACCTTGAGGATGCACCATACATCCTCCAAAGTAACGGTCATCTCACCCATTGGTAATCTAAAGGTATTGGTGGATGGATACGACCTCTCCACAAGGGCTATTAGTAATGGGTGATCAAAATATAACTTAGGCATATAGAAAACATAATATAGCCCTATCACTGATAAAAGTGCCACCTCCTCGATATTCTGCTCATCCCTTGAGATGCTCCCCAAACACTTAGGCTGACACTCTCGGCTCGTCAAAACCTTCATTGCCTACCAAAATCCATCCAAAATAACAAGTTAGAAATATTTCTAAATCATTTTTAAACTTCATAAAAACACCACCATTGGATAGCCCTCAAAGAGATATTTTGATAAGTATAAATATACCTATATTTGCACACATATGGAGGTCAGAAAATGCAAAATAAAAGTGGCTATCCTTGACAAAATTTACCACTAGTGCCAAATTTGCCAGTACCAAATTCACCATTGGGACCAAATTTTCCAGTGGTACCTCTACCAAATTTTCCACTGGCACCAAATTCACCACAAGTCCCAAACAATTGTAAAAAAATACCCTAAATGCAAAAATTTTACATCAAAATGAATGCCTATCTCTCGGTATCACTCTGATACCTCAACCATCCCTCGAAACACTTTAGCATGATGCACCCTTCCTCGGATATGATCCATCTTATCCAAAAAATCTATCTTTCCCTCTCTAACTTTCTATAATAGGCAAGAGTGCAAATGAGGTCACTTTCACCTCACCTCCTCAAGAGTGCAAGAGTGCCTATCTCTCGGTCTCACTCTGATACCTCAACCATCCCTCACCTCTTATTTTACCTTTTAAACCATTAGTCTATCAAACCCTAGTCAATATAGATCACCCCGTATCTCAAAAATTTGCTCTAAATCCTATAATAAGATACAAGGATTTTAGAAATCATATTTCTAGGACAAAAATTTTTCATAAGGATGAAATTTTTTATTTGAATGTCAAGGCATGCAAAATGAGGCATATATATATATATATACATTATATATATATATATATATATATATAAAGTCATAAAAAACAACCAAAAATCTCAATAAATTTTATGAATAAAAAAAATGTCACAAAAACAATGCAACATAACATCAAAATTGAGTATCACAACTTAAATTTTTATGTAACATCTCGGATATCACATCAAAATTGGGGCAAAATGTAGACACCCAATTTTGACACGCTAATTACGACTTCCCAAAATTGGTCGTAAACCCTCCAAAACTTCCCAAAATATGTTCTAATATTCACAAAAATTCAAAGTTATCATTCCCCATCAATATAGGCACAAAAAATTACCTTTATCAAGTTTACTACTCTGACCAAATTCAACAGTGGTGAATTTGGCAAGTTGAGTGGCAAATTTGGCAAAACTGCAAAATCAAGATATTTGGCCAAAAAACTAGTTTTTACCAAATTCACCATCCCTGTGGTGAATTTGGCTAGTGGAAAATTTGGAAGACCTTTCAAAATTCAAACTTCCTAAATCTAATTTGATTTATTACCAAATTCACCACTCAGAACCAAATTTGCCACACTTGTGGTGAATTTGGCAAACAATGGTGAATTTGAGTGGCGAATTTGGCAAAATGATCGAGAATATTCCACATGAACCAGGAAACCATAGATCAAGCATCCTTTCACCTACACCATCAATTTCACATGCTCTATAAAGGTTTGATATTAATTATTTTAAAATTGTTCTTATTCGTTCCTCCCTTCAAATCCTCCTCCAAATCATATTTAAGGACCCCCTTGGATAGGCATTTGGCAAGGCAAATCACTATAGCAAAGCTCTATTCATATTATTCTAGCATTAATATTTATCTCTTTCAATTTCTTCTCAAGAATTGGATAGGTTTTTTTCAAGAATTTGAGTATCCATTGTGAGCATTGAAAGCAAGTCAAGCAAGGCTAGGAGGACTTGGGAGCAAGGAGGTCACCATTGGAGGCAAGAAGAAGACATCTCCTAGCTTCCTTCTTCTCTCCTCTCACCTTGATTCCACAACATATTGTCCTCTAGGTTGCATCCTTGCTAACTTGACACCTTCTTTCCTTTTTTAATGCATTTCATTTCATATGCTTCAATTTCTATTATAGAATTTCTATCTTTTTATTTGGCAACCTCTAACCCTATTTTTGTAGTATTATAGTAGTATTTGGTAGCCTTATTGTTCAATATTAGCATCTTTACATTGTCTCTAACACTTGTTTTGTAGGCTATTTTATTTTGCATTTACTTTTAACAACACTTTTGCCGCTAATCCTCTAATTTGCAGTATTTTATTATGCTTTCCTTTGCATAGATTTGGATAAAATATTGCTAAATTTTATTGTCTACAGTTTCTACACGTTAGCTAAAACATACTAATATTTTTGTTTCTTCTTCCATGCCATTTTATTTTACATATCAAGCACCTTTGCACTTCATTCTCCATTTGTTCAAGCATTCTTCATTTCATGTGCTTTTATTTTATGTAGATTTATTGCTATCTGAGTACTAATTTGCTTTTTATTAAGTTATATTAGCTCTCTTTTGAAATTAGCATTAGCTTTTAGACTATTTTATGCCTTTGTTACATATAATTGCATTTCCATTTATTTTTGCTTACATACTGCCGATTTCATTTAAGTATTTTTTTAGTATAATCCACTAAATTCTTAAACCTATCCTTATAATCTACCATTCCAATCTTATTAGGAGTTCATTTAACCCTAATTTAATACCCCTTAGTCTTATGTTTGTATTCCATAGCCTTTTATAGCTTCAATTTGCAAAACTTGCAGACCCCTTGGGGGATTTTATACTTTTATTTTACAATTAAAATTTTAGTCCTCTAATTATCTATCTTAGAAGCTTAATCCTTGGATTTTATTATGCATAGATATTCTAAAATATACTAGGATCATTCCCTATCATTTACAACCAAAAACCTATTTAGATCAATATCCAATCAACTCTAAAAGTTTAAAAATCTTACCCATAACCAAATTTACCATCCCTATGATGAATTTGGAAAAAATAAGTTTTATAGGCTTAATTCTCTGATCATACTACTTATAGACCTTCTAGGTCATATTAGGATCATCCTTGCCAACTTTTATCTCAAAAAACATAAATAAAACCCATAGAAATTAGCCCCAAAAACTTAAATTTTCTTGCCCAGGACCAAATTCACCACCCTTGTGGTGAGTTTGGTAACTAGAATCATAGAACCAGATTCGCCACTCAAAAAAAAATTGCCAGTGGTGAATTTGGCAACATGCAAAAATTCACTCCAGGAAGGCAAACACACTCATTTTTTTTGTAAAACAAGAGGTTTGATCAGCAGAAGAGATATCTTATGAACCTCACTACCGTGAGATAGGCCCCCCGAAGTAGAAAACCTGATTTTTTTAGTTTTTGTGCAGGTTTTACCAAATTTGCCATCCCTATGGTGAATTTGGCTTCAGTGGCAAATTTGGCACTGTTCAGTGGTGAATTTGGCAGACAGGCTCCAATAAAGGTAACGCGACCACTTGGCCCTTCTCTAGCTCAATTATTTCATTCTCTCTATGTTCTACTTTTGGTTTCCTACTATTTTGAAACATAAAACACATTTTTTTTTTGGAAATTAATAAATTATAGCTAGAAAACCCAAATCATTTACAAAACCTTGTTAAATATTTACAAAAAACTGTAATTTCTTTACAAAACACTAAAATACTAATCAATTAAGGAACCCTAGGCTTGGTTTTACCATATATTTTACATTCAAGTACTTACGTAAGAAATCAAGAAGAATATAGTTGTATTTAGGCTAGTTTTGCTTGATTGCATCCTTCCTTGTTTACCCTGAAATCAAAATCTCCCTAGTCTAGTGCATTCAAAAATTGAAGTGCATATAGCTTAGATATTGTTTTCTTGCATTTGAGTGAATTAAAGTAAGCATTGCATTTGATATGGTTTTGATGATTTAGGTTCAAATAACCGTTAAGGCTCAATAAAGAGTCAATATTAATAGAGATCCAAAAAATTTAGGTGTTTGTCTTAATTGAACCCATAAACACCGCAAAACAAGCATTACATCAACCTCATACAACCTTAGAAAAAGCATAAAAAGTAGGGGTCTAGTTGTGTTGAGGATTTTTATATCCTCGAAATTTCCTTTGGAAAGAGGTCCTCAAGTGGGGAAGTAGAGATTCTAATGAATCTCCCCTACACACACTTGACATTAACTAGATCTAAAAGAGAAAAGAACATGAGGTTTTATCACTTCCTACAAATGATGAAGAACCCAAGACTGTAAAGGAGGTACTTTAGTCAAGTGAGAATAAGTCTTGGAAAAGAGCTATGGAGGAAGAAATGGAGTCCCTGGATAAAAATAAGACATGGGACTTGGTGAAACTACCCCTAGAAGAAAACCTGTTGGTTGTAAGTGGTTATTCAAGAAAAAGTACAATGTAGAAGGAAATTTGGAGAAGTACAAAGCTCGCTTGGTAGCAAAAATATTTTCTCAAGTTGAGGGAATTGACTTTGGTGATATTTTTTCCCATATGGCTAAACTAACATCAATTAGAGTTATGTTGGCTATTTCTATTACTTTTGATTTTGAAATAGAATAGATGGATGTAAAGACAACTTTTCTACATGGTGAACTTGATGAATACATATATATATGTCACAACCATAATGTTTTAGGGTAAAAGGTAAGGAGGAATTGGTATGCAAGTTGAAGAAGTCTCTTTACGTATTAAAGCAATCTCTAAGAATGTGGAACCAAAAATTTGACAGGTTTGTTTTGACACTTGGGCTTGGAAAAAGCAAATCAGATCTATGTGTTTATTTCAAACAGGAAGGTGAAAATTTATTATCATTATTTTGTATGTGGATGGCATGTTGATAATTGGTAATAAGGAGATGATAAAGTTACTAAAATTTTAGTTATATTTCAAATTTGACATGAAGGATTTGGGTGCTGCAAAATTTATTTTAGGTATAGAAATAATAAGGGATCATGCAAATAGAAAGTTATTGTTAAATCAAAGGAAAAATGTTGATTTGATACTAAAGAGGTTTAGGATGTATGATTGTAAACCAGTATGTACTCCATATCCTTTTGTTCAAAATTTATCTATTGAATAGTGTCCTAAAACATATAAGAAAATTGAAGAAATGCATCATGTTCCTTATTCTAGTGTTGTTGGTAGTCTAATATATTCAATAGTTTGTATTAGACCTGATATTACACATGTAGTGGGAATATTTAGCAAATATGTACCCCATCTAGGAAAGGAACATTGGACTACTATGAAGAGGATCTTCAGATACCTGTGTAGAACTACAAATTATGCTATCTATTACCAAGGAAAATTTGGAGATAATAATATTATAAATCTATAAATATTTGTGGATGTTTATTGGGCTAGAGATCTTGACAAGAGAAGATCCATGAGTGCTTATGTGTTTAGGTTTTTTGGAGGGGCAATAAGTTGGATGAGTAAAAAGTAATTAGTGGTTACTTTATCCAGTACAAAAGTAGAGTAAATTATAGTAACTCATACTTAAAAAGAAGTAGGGTGGCTATAGAGGTTTTATTCAATAGTTGGTCTTAAGAAAAAATCTATGAGAACTTATAGTGATAGTCAGAGTGTAATATTTTTGGCAAACAATCCTAGTTTTCATGGTCGATCAAAACATATTGATATCAAGTACCATTTTGTGAGAGAGAGATGGTTGAAGAGAACCAGGTGATATTGGAGAAAGTTGATATAGAGAAGAATTCTACTAAAACAAAGGTTGTACCTACTCAAAAAAATTCTTGATGTAGAACATCCATGGGTATGGTTTTCCTTGACAGTTGATAATGGCAGTTTTTAGCCCCTATGGAAAGTATTAAACAAGTGGGAGAATGTTGGAATTGTGTTGAATATTTTCCATGTTATTCAGGTGGGGTTAACTCTAAGAGTACTGGACACTCTATCCTTATACTCATCAAGTTTCAGGGCTGAGTTGGGTCCCGAGAGGGGTGCAAGGGCGGTAGCCCCCAAGGATTGTTTTGGGGGTTTAAGCTATTTTTTAGACTCATATGGGCGATTTTGGATTAATGTATAGTCAGCCCATGTATACCCATGGCATTGTAATTCCCCTTATTGTGTTGTTGGTATATAAAAAAGCACTTGAATGATGGTTTGGAGTGTGAAATATGCAAGCAAAAGCAAAAGCAAGCGAAACATGGATAAGGATATTATTGTATTGGAAAAGTTCAATTTTATACAATAAGGAAATATTCTTACTGGATTTTTTCCAAAAAGGGTTTCCTAGGATAAATTCTTGTTTAATGTGTTTCTTTTTCTCTTTTTTCCTTTGATTCTACACCTACTACTTTTTTAGATTTTTTTTATCGGGCTATTATTTCTCTTCAACCTTCTGCTGAACCTCAAAGTAAAGGCCCACTTTTCCAGGATAGTGGAAGGGATTTTAGGCATATTTGTAGGTTTTCCTTTCATGTTTTTATCTTTTATTTTAGCATAGAGTGATATTTATTTGTTTTCAACTATTTAATTCAATTTACTACTTGTGTGAATTCTATTGTTTGTAAGTGTAAATTCTATTAATCCAATTTACTACAAGCATGAAGTTTATTTATTTTATTTTAGTTTAAGTTTCTATTTTAATTTACTTTATTGCATGGTTTAGATTTTAGTTACAAAAATTTCCTTAATATAGGAAGTAGATTTAGTTCATTTCATTAAAAGCCTATTTTATTTTGTCAATGTTTCAAATCCCATTTCAAGTAAGAAGACCTTAGGAAAACCAATACCTAACAATATAATTCTTAGACCTCTAATGCATATAATATTAGGATGCCATCTCAAATTAATAAATATTAAAGTGCAAGTATTGAAAACATTTATCAATTTTTGGTGTCATTATCGGGGAAAATTGGTATTGTTAGAGAACTTAGTCATTCAATATTAATTACCCTTTGTGCAATTGTGAAGAATAAATATTTAGAAAAATTTTAAATTTTAGTTTAAAAAAACTTTGCATAAGGATAGTTATATTATCAAGAATTGTATTTGAAGTATTGAAAAGCTAAGTTAACCTTTAGGAATAGAGGGTTTATGATTTACCATTAGCTGAAAATTTCCATTAAAATGATGTATGAGGAAGCACAACAATTGTCAACTTTCGAAACCTGGGAGCCCTCCCAACAAGGACAACAAGAGGCACAAATAAGTAGTTCACAACCTACTCTAGATTATTATGTACCTCCTAAGGTGTTTAAAATGATTTACAATTTGTGTTGGAAAAACCTAATGGTAGAGAGAAAAGAATATGGGGATAGACTTAGTGACGTGCACCATCATAGAGAAACTAATAATTCTACTAGAAATTTTCAACATCTTATCCATTTAGATCCTGGAATAGAGGTCACAATGAAGAATATCTCTTCTTCTATACTACTAATATTCAAGGGAATTGTGTCAAAAGATCTTGATCAATTCTTGTTTATGTTCAAGGTCTTATGTCAAACATATAATTATATACATGATAACCAAAAATTCAAATTATTTCCTTCCATATTATAATACTTTGCAATTCGATGGTTCATGGGTTTAGAACCAAACTCAATTCGTACTTGGGTAAAAATGGAGAAAGCATTCTTGGATAAATACCAAGAATATTATAGAGTAAAGAATCAAAAGAATGAATTGTTCAGAATGAAATAATAATAGGATGAGAACTTAGAATATAACCTAGATGGATTTATGTTTGTCATAGAATATGTGGGGTTGGAGTAGACCCAAAGTTAAGTAAGACAATATTGTTATGAGGATTACAAGAAGAGTTGAGGGAAGCTTTACATCTTATGGGAAAAGTAGACGCAAACAAACTTGAGTTTTTAAAAATTATGGAGCTTCGTAAAAAGCAATAATTCAAATATATAAACATGGTAACAATAATAATGACATGAAAGAGTTAATGGAGGAATTTTCTATTCTAAAAATTGATATCTTAGTGCACCTCAATACTACATTGGACAAAATGAATGCAAAAAATAGGTCCACTAAACTATTAACTATCTATTGTCCATGGTGTAGAAATAAGCACACCCTTTATGAATATCCTTTGAACAAAACTACTATATGCTTTATTTATAAAAAAAGGACATTCTATAGATCAATGCCACTTGTTACCTGAATTAGAAAATGACATGGAAAAACAAACTCATCCAAAAAAGAACTCAATTTCATAGGACAAAGATAAGGGAATAATTTCTCTAAAAATCCATATGAAAATGCTCCTTGGGTACCTAAGAATTGGGAAAATAATTCTTGGTCTATGTCATAGTCCATCCCATTACCCACACAACCATGGTTCTACCAACCATGGGTATCACCTCAAGAATGGTCTCATACTAGATGGATGAATTAATATTGGAATCCACAAAATCAACCTTGGTTACCTCCACCAATGCAAGGTCAAAAATGGATACAACCATGCCAACCACATCAACCTTACCAAGGGCAATGTTGATACAAAAATTAGTAACAAGGTTTTTTGCTTGGACCTACCCATATTCCTTCTCAATGATAATCACAACAAGTTAAGCAACCTCCACTTTTAGCTCAACTTGTGGTAAATCCTAATAATACTAGACATGTAGCACATGGCTATATGGCTACATTAGAAGATACAACCATACTTAACTTTACTTACTATGATCATATAGTATTGTACTAAGGAAAAAACTTCTTGATTCCACTCCACCTACTATCATAGAGATGGGAAATAATGAGAATAATAAAAAAGAGCCATCTTCACCTAAGCCACATAAATAGAAAAAACTAAATTCCCATGAAAACAATTTTCCATCTCAAAAAGGACCTTATGTTGAATGATTAGAGATAATGAAAAATCCCTCCACACAATATAATTTGATAAAAGAGTTGAAACAATTAAATACCATAATTATTTTATCACAAGCAATTAAATATGTTCTTATGCTCAAGAAAATAATTCAAGAATTGTGTATTAAGAGGTCAGGAAAAAAGAAGAAAACATATCCAAAAATCATATAGGTGGATGAAAAATTAGTAGATCTTCTTATGGGAAAGCTTGTTTCACCCAAGTATGGAGATCTAGACAAGGTTATGCATAGTGGCGAATCATCTTTAATTTGTGAATATTAACATTTTCAAAAATAGAAATTAGCAAATTTGGAGATCCTGGACATCAACCCATTCACCTAAAATTTTTGGGTCAAACAAAATTTTAGGAGTCTTCTCGCCACACGTTGATAATAATTTTATCAATTTTTTTTAAATCACCAGCACTCCTGCCTAAATCGAGGACCCTTTTCGTCTTGAAATTATAATATTTTTTATTATCCCACCAAAGTTGCCTCTTATACCAATAGTATATATATTTAATGCAAAAATGATACTTATTCATGTAAAACATTCAAACTATTCAAAAAATGACCAACAACAATGAAAAGTAAAACCTTCCAAAAAATATGACTTGAAACATTTTATATTTTGCAGAATTTTATTGAAATTAATTGACCACATTTGCACCCAGGTCGTATTCGTAATCTTTGTCCACCCAAACCTCATCCAGAACCATTTTTCAACTGAATAGAAGATGGACTAAGTTTTCCATCTAGACTGGAGATAGACTCTAATTTGCACTTGAATAGGGGTAGACCCTACTTTACACTTGGATCGGATCCGAACATGGTTTTCCACCTGAACAACTGCTAAATCTCGCTTTGCACCTGGATCAGATTCATATCCTTTTTCCACCCGAACAACTGTTGGACCCCGATTTACACCCTGATTGGATCTAGATCTTGTTTTCCACCCAGATCGCTACCAAATCCTACTTTGCACCTGAACCAAATATAGACCTTATTTTCTACCTGAATGACTACTAGACCCAAATTTACACCCAAACTGGATACAAATCTTGTTTTCCACCTGAATGGCTGCCAGACCTAGATTTGCACCCAGACCAGATACGAACCTTATTTTCCACCTGAACAACTATAGGTTCCTACTTAACACCCTGAAAGGGTCAGACCTACTTTACACTTGGAAAGGATCTGAAACTAGTTTTCCACCCAAACCCAATTCTGACCATGCATTGGTCCTAAAAAATAAAGGTACAAAATTTTACCTCTTTTTTTGTTATAAAATTATGGGTTTTTATTTTGTTGTTTCCCTCTTTTCCTCTATTCCACATATGAGTGTTTTGATGCTTTTTCATCTAGTTGTCCTCTTAAGACATTGTTATTCTCTGTTTCTCAAGACACTGTGATTATTTTTTTCTCTTATTTTTTAGAGAATATGAGTTTAAAGAGTTGTAGTAATAAGATCTATTTTTATCACAAAATTGCAGGTTTTGATGGATTTTTTTGTTTTCCTTGGATATTTCTGTTTCCCCTATTTTTCTCTATTCCACATGTGAATGTTTTGATGGATTTTTCAACTAGCTAACCTTATCTTAAGAGACTTTGATTCTCTATTTCTCTTAAGACACTGTGATTCTTTGTTTCTCTTAAGACATCGTGATTCTCAGTTTCTCTTATTTTTTGAGAATATGAGTTCAAGGAGTTGTAGTAGTAAGATCTATTTTTCTGTCATAATATTGCAAATAGGTAAATGCTCTATTTCCCATGTTTTTCCAAGTTTTCTCCTATTTTTCTCTATTCCACAAGTGATTATTTTCAAGGATTTTTCAACTAGGTGACCGTCTCTTAAGACATTATCATCCTCTATCTATTCCACTAAGACTATGAGTTTCTATGCCATTTGGTACTATCATCTGGTATTTTTTGCATTTGAATCTGTAATTATATTTCGTATATATATACATTATTTTTCTTAAATTATAGAAATTCCAATACGTGTCTACTGATTTGAATTTGTATATTGATTTTGTTTGTCCTCTAAAATAATACAAGTGCAGATAATTGTCTATCTTTAGAAAATAGAGTAGTGGCAGACATTGAAAAGATCACGATAAAGCCTAACTAGAAATTGGTATGTATTTTCTACCAACCAACCCTCTGTTTATTCTAGTTACAATATTATTATGATACCTTATAGTAGTAAGATTTGTTCAACATTTTATTAATTTCTAAAATGAAAAACATTTTCTTAACAAGTAAAATAAAACCTACTGGAGACAAAAAGAAGGGAGGCAAATATTCTGTTGAAAAGAGTATCCTCAAATATTTTAGCCATATATCAAAATCCAATGAGCCATCAACATCTATAAAAATTAAAGGTACAAATGATTTTTACCTTCTAAATAGTTAGTTTTGTATTCTATCTATTTTTTCATCAAAAAATTAATTTTTAGTATATGGCTTTGGCCATATTGAATGTTGATATGAATATTTTTTTTATTTGTAAAAATATGTTCTCTTACATACAATAGTGATAAAAAATATCATTGTATGTAGAATACAATGTTGACCCTGATATGCCTCCACTTGAAGATATTCCTCATGAAGAGATGCTTTCACATGAAAATTCTCTTAACAATGACATCCAATAAACACTTGAATATATTGATCAAAATGACATGCCACTTGAAATTGAAAGTGATAAATCAAATATAATACAAATTTTGGGGGTAGGGTTATGCACAATGGCAAATATTCGTTAATAAGTGAAAATTTGCATTTTCCTCTCTTATTCCATTGATTCTGGGATATTGTTGGCCTGGATGTTGTGTCTGCCATTTAGCAAATGCAAAGTTGCAAAGAGATCCTTGGAGATGTTAACTCCACTTTCCTGGCCCTCATCCCAAAGCCAACAAGATCCGCATCCTTATCGATTTTTTCCCATTAGCCTCTGCAATATCCTCTATAAGATCCTCACTAAAGCCTTGTACACTAGACTCAAATCCATCCTCCCTCACATCATTGCTCTCAATCAAGGTAGCTCTGTTCAGGGGAGGCTCATCATGGTCAACATCATCACTATTAATGAAATCATTCATTTCATATCTAAAAGTGGTAAGGCTAGTTTTCTCCTGAAGCTTGATATGAATAAGGCCTTTGATAGAGTTTCCTAGAGTTTTCTTTTCTCTGTCCTCTTCAGGTTTGGATTCCATCCTGACTGGATTTCTCTCATCAAGGAATGTATAACTACTACTAATTTCTTCATCCTTGTTAATGGCTCTCCTACGGGCTATTTCAAGAGTTTAAAAGGTTTAATATAGGGGGACCCTTTATCTCCTTTCCTCTTTATCATTGTTGTAGAAGCCTTAGGCAAAACCCTAAACTCTACCTGTTCTAAAGGAGACATTTTTGGTTTCAAGACAAAATCTTTCCTCTAGCCTATCTCTCACCAATAGTTCATTGATGATACTATCATGGCCACTCTTGCTTCAGTTCCTCAAGCCCATATTATTAAAATGATCCTACTCTCCTTTGAGGTCTATTTCATCAACACCCCTATTAGACGCTAAGCCCACATGTATGCTATTATTAGGTGTATGTTAGGAACCTACTATTAAAATAAAGCTCACACACACAAAATACTAAAATATAATGGAAATACATGCAATAACAGAATAATACTATGCAGAAAGTAATTGCAGAATTGAACAATCTCACAAAAGAACTCAGAATCGTAGGCCTCTTCGAGGGGGCAACCTCCTTCAATATTTCATTAACTTGCAAAAGGATGATTCGTACATGGCTTCATAGCTTTTTAAAGAAAGACTTCATGCAAACCCTAACCCTAGGCTCAAGAGTTGGCTTACATGCAAAATGCCACTCGAGCTAGAATCTTCTACCAAATTTCGGTTACAATCTTGATAACGGTTACATCAAATGGCCCCACTTGCCTAGGAGCATAACATGCCACGTACATTACAAAATAACATTATATATGGGATCCCCCACGTTGGAAGTGGGTCATTACATAATAATGAGAATTACAAAATAACGTTAGGATGGGATCCTAACATGTCCTTCCCCTTCAAAAAGCTTTGTCCTCAAAGCTGAAGGTGAGGAAATTGGTGCTGGAGCTGATGGAGAGATTCCCATGTAGCATCTTCCGATTGGAGTCCATGCCACTGAACAAGGACTTCAGTAATGGTGTGATTGCGAAGAGTGCGAGTCCGACGATCCAAAAGTTGTTTAGGTTCAAGCAAGATAGAACCTTCTTCATCTAACTCTGGGAGTGCAGATTGAACCTGTACCTAATTTCCCACCACCTTTTTGAGAGAAAAAACATGAAAAATAGGATGGAGCTTGGATGTAGGTGGAAGGGCCAATTTGTAGGTTGTGGCACCAATCCGTTGTAACACCTGATAGGGCCCATAGTACTTTGTAGCAAGCTTTTGGCATCTACGAAGCTGGAGGGACAACTATTTGTATGGTTGCAAGCAAAGGAAAACCATATCACCCACATCAAAAATGTGCTCAGAATGGTGTTGATCAGCCTATTGGCACATCCGATTCTAGGCGGCCTCCAAATTTAGCTTCAATTGATGGAGGATATCAGCATGCTGACGGAGAGTAGTGTCAACTGCATGGACCTTGGAGCTACCTGGAATGTAGGAGGAAGACGTCGGTGGAGGGCACCCATAAACCGCCTCAAAAGGGGTAACCTTGGTGGTTGTGTGATAGGAAGTGTTGTACCACCACTCGACCAAAGGAAGCCATCTCGCCCAGTGCGTAGGATGATCTGAGGAAAAGCAATGAAGGTAGGTTTCCAAACATTTATTGACAATCTCCATCTGGCCATCCATTTGTGGATGATATGCTGAAATCATCTTGAGTTGAGTCCCCTACAACTTAAACAATTCTTGCCAGAAGTGACTAGTGAAGGTTGGGTCACGATCGGACATGATGGAGGAGGGTAGACCATGAAGGTGAAAGATAGAATCAAGGAAAATTTGGGCAACAGTGGAGGCTATGTAAGGATGGGAGAGGGGACAGAAGTGAGCATACTTCAAAAGATGATCCACTACCATGAAGATAATAGATTTGCCACCCGACTTAGGTAAGCCTTCAATAAAATCCATAGAAATATCTGTCCAGACCTGGTCCGGAATGGGCAAGGGTTGAAGAGTGCCTGAAGAATGCACTGTTTCACCTTTCATCCGTTGATAGGTATCACAAGCTGCCACAAATTCATGAATATCCTTTTTCATACCCTTCCAAAAAAAGTGTGTTTGAGTCATTCATATGTTTTGAGAAATCCTGAATGGCCAACAGATGGAGTAGCATGCAGTTTTGTCATGAGAAGTTCCCGTAGTGAGGACTTGTGGGGAACAACAAGGCATTGGTGGTAACGCAAATCCTGGCCATCCCAAGTGTATCCTGGACATGAAGTAGGCTCAATGGATAGGGAAGCAACCAAAGTCTACAATTCAGAATCTTGAAGTATCTCCTGGCGTAAAGAATCGATCCATTGGGGGATCGACAATGAAACGACACACAACATACTGAGAGCTTCAAATTGGTGAGAGAGAGCATCGACCACAACATTCTCCTTACCCTTCTTATAGGTGATATCATAATCATAGCCCATGAGTTTAGAGACCCATTTTTGTTGTTCAGGGGTGGCAACCCATTGCTCCAAAAAGTATTTGAGACTCTGATGATCTGTTTTAATGGAGAAATGATGCCCAATGAGATACGGTCGCCAATGGGTTACGACATGCAAAATTGCCATCATCTCCTTGGCATAAGTTGATTTTCCCAAATTACGACTGGAGAGAGCTTTACTAGTGAAGGCCAAGGGTCACCCTTCTTGCATCAACACTACCCCAATACCACGACCTGAAGAATCACTTTCAATAACAAATAATTTGGAGAAATTCGACATGGCTAAGATAGGTGTCGTGGTCATGGCATGCTTCAATTCTTGGAAAGCCTTTTCTATGGGTCCTGTCCAAGTAAAAGAGTCCTTATTTAGCATGGAAGTGAGGGGAGCTACAATTTTACCGTAGTTACAAATAAATTTATGGTAATAACCTGTAAGCCCTAAAAATCCTCGAAGACCTTTGAGAGTGCGAGGCTTTGGCCATTCCTGAACAACTTGGATTTTCTTGGGATCAACTTTAACACCCTCCTTAGTGACAATGTGTCCCAAATATTCTACTTCTATCAACCCAAAAGAACACTTGGAACGCTTAGCATAGAGTTGATGTTGTGCCAACAGCTGGAGAGTCTGATTCACATGAGTAAGATGCTCTGCCCATGAGCGACTATACACTAGAATGTCATCAAAGAAGACTAGAATGAACTTTCAAAGGAATGGACGAAAAATGTTGTTCATGAGGCTCTGGAAGGTGGAAGGGGCATTAGTCAAGCCGAATGGCATTACCAAAAACTCATAGTGACCTTCATGAGTACGAAAGGTAGTCTTGGGAATATCCTCCTCTTTGAGCCGGATTTGATGGTACCCCGAGCGAAGGTCAAGTTTGGAAAAATACATAGTCCCATGAAGTTCATCTAGTAATTCATCCACCACCGGAATAGGAAACTTATCCTTGATGGTGAGTTTATTGAGCTCTCGATAATCGATACACAACTGCCAGGACCCATATTTCTTACGTACCAGTAAAACTAGAGAAGAGTAAGGACTGTTGCTTGGCCGAATGACATCGGATTTTAACAATTCTTGTACTAACTTCTCAATTTTTGACTTAAGAGCATGAGGATACCTGTATGGTCTAATGTTGGGTGGTGCATTACCAGGTAACAAGGGAATAGCATGGTCATGAGAGCGACGAGGTGGTAATTCTGTTGGCTCAGCAAAAATAGAGTTGTGCTTGGTCAAAATAAGTTGCAAATCTTCAGGAACAAAATCCTCCTCTGAAGAATGTGGTTGGATCACAAAAATCTGAGCTATGACACCTCGAGATGATTTTTTTAACAACTTCTCCATTCAGTTGGAACTGATAATCTATGATGACCCTACTTTTAAGCCATGGAGAGTGTAAGATTGTCCATTCTATGAGAATTGCATCCAAAGCTCACCAAAGTGCCAAGAGATGACTCCCAATGTGCCCAACCATTGAGATCCCAACACAATATCACATCCCCCTAATTGAAGTGCAAACATATCTTGTTTGAGCTCATAGTCCCCAATATTGACTTTAACATTATGACATTTTCCCTTGCAAGGTAAGGTCCCACCATTTGCTACCATAACCTCAAAGGAATTACATGTGTGTACATAACAATTTTCCTGCTTGGCGATGCGGGGATCAATAAAATTGTGCGTACTTCCAGAATCAATCAAGATGGTAAGTCGCAGGCCCTTGAAATAACCCACAACTTTCATGGTTTGGGGCGTAGTAATGCCAACAAGAGCATGAACAAAAATCTCAGCCTATGATTCATCTGGATTTTCTTCCTCTAGTTTAGGTGGTTCCTCTGCTGATTCAGTGTCATCATCACTATGGTCGCTGGTGTTAGGCTCATCAACATCGATGAGGAACAATCTCTTTTGGGTGCACCTATGCCCATGAGAAAAATTTTCATCACAATTGTAGCACAACCCTTGGGTGCATCACGCATCCATTTCAGCAGTGGTCAAACATTTGGGTGCCGTAGTGGGTGCAACAGGTTTTTGTTCATGTTGATTGTGGAATCTAGGAGGAAAAGAGGGTTTAGCCTATGGAAATTTAGATAACCACCTTTGAGCTAAAAATTTGGACTCGACCAAATGAGCCAACTGGATAGCCTGCATCATGGATTGTGGTCTAAACATTGTGACCTCGGCTTGGAGATCTTCCCGCAAACCACTAACAAAACAACTCATAAAGAACCCTTCATTCATTCCTGTAGTTTTGTTGGCCAATCTCTCAAATTGTATTTGGTAATCTCGAACTATCGAAGTTTGTTTCAGCTTTGTCAATTGTCCTATAAAATCATCATACTCACTAGAGCCAAAGCGAGTGAGTAACTAGGACTCAAATTCTGCCCAAGAAGGATCAGGGATAGTTTTTTGCAACCATTGGTACCATTGTAAGGCTTCAGATTCCAAATTGAAAGAAGCCATTTGAACTCGGTGATAAATGGGGACATCATGGAGTCTAAAGAATTGAGCAACACGACATAACCATCCATCAACATCCTTCCCATTGAACTTAGGAAAGTCTAGTTTTGGCATCTTGAAGGGAGTATCATGATCAAAGCGAAGGTGAGAGTCATCTGTTCCCATTTCGTGATGATACTCAGACTTGCTTGGACCACCTTGTATTTTAGACTCAACCTCTGCTAGGTGTTCTTCTATGCGAATTCTGGAGGTATCTTGGGTAACTCTGAAAGTTTGAAATTTTGTTGTCAAGTTTTTAGTTGTTTTTTGCAAGCTAGTAACAACACTTACTAGGGTATCCAACATTGAAGCAGTGTTTTGTTCTACCTCTTTTTGATGTCCACGAGTGCCACTTGCCATTTGAGATAGCCTTGAACTTTTTTACTCAGTTACTAAAAATAGATGTGGGATTTCAGGAGTTACTATTTTTAGTAAGGGTCCAAAATTTACTTTGGGAAATGGATTGCAACACTGATTTTAGGCTAGGGTCCACTTCGGTGGTTGTTCGATCTGAGCGCTCAATGAGGAGATATACTGAATTTCTTGACTTTTTGTGAGCTCCGGTTGGTTGCAAGGCGATGTCTAGGTAATTTCTTCCACTTAGACTTAAAATTTCACCAGTGAGTCCTTGAGGGTCTTTGGTGCAGAATAACAAGTAGATTCTATTCCCAAAAATTTGGATCAATCTGATTGACCGTTGAAAAGTTATGGCCTTAGCAAGAAAAATAAAAAATTGCTATTTTTGGAAAATGGGTGCAAAATTTGACCAGGGACTGCCAAGGACAATTTTGTCTGGAATAGAGTGTAGAATTATCTGCTAAATTTTTGAGTCAATCTAAGATCTGTGTGAAGAGATATCCCTATTTTAATAAAATTTCAATGCTTTTTTGCTCTAGGTTACAAGTGGGAAAGCTGAATCAACTATCTCGGATCTGTCAACTGATCACCCTGTCACTGTCCTATCACCTGTACTACAGTTACAGACACTGACGGTTTTGTTTCTGACCCTGACCACCTATATTTTTTGACTATTACAGTTGACTATTACTATTTTGACTATTACTGCCACTGACCTAACTATTACTGTTATTGACTTGAGTGGTACTGGAATATTGCAGACTGTTAGAGACACTTGCGAACTCTGTCCTAATTGTTGGTGCATGCAAAGTGTATTCTTCTGTGATAGGGAAGTCCTTCGTATGCTCACTTTTTGGGATTGTGAATGCAGGTTTAGCAGAACAGGAAGATGTGTGTTTTTGTAGGAGGAAGTGTTTTAACAGAACCAGGGTATGCTAGGTAAAGGAGTATGTAACACCCATAGGCCCTCTGTTATACCGCAGTGATGAACAATAGTGCTCGGACCAATATTTTAGGCCACTACCCAAGGAGGATTCCACACATACCCTTGAGCACACTATCTGCCTCTCTGACAGTACGAGAGGGTAATCATCTAGGATGTTGTGTCCCGTGGACTATGGATGATACAAGGCCAAAAAGCTTCCTATTGGATAAAATTTTGTTAACCCTAGAATGGTCTCTCGATACACCCAAAGATGCGTGGGAGCTCGATTCCGTGCGCGAGTGTTGTCTAAGGCTTGGGTATTGGAGCCTGATCGCCCCTCACTTCACTAGACGCTTTATGGGCTATCTAGCTTAGCCAATAATGATAGCTCCTTCATGATATTTTAAAACCCCCGACACAGGGTTTCTAACCTACACAACTACTAAAACAGAAACTATATTTTTGTATTTTTTTTGGATTTACTGGAAAAAAATGAACTGTATTTTTTTGGATTTTTTTTATAAAGGAAAAACAAAATGAAAAACACACAGAAATTTATACCTAACAAGCGGAATGGATGGCAAGAATCATCGCAGTTGCAGTAGAACTCGGCCCTAGAAAGTGCTCTGATACCACTTGTTAGGAACCTACTATTAAAATAAAGCTCACACACAAAATACTGAAAGATAATGGAAATACATGCAATAACAGAATAATACTATGCAGAAAGTAATTGCAGAATTGAACAATCTCACAAAAGAACTCAGAATCGTAGGCCTCTTCGAGGGGGCAACCTCCTTCAATATTTCATTAACTTGCAAAAGGATGATTCGTACATGGCTTCATAGATTTTTAAAGAAAGACTTCATGCAAACCCTAACCCTAGGCTCAAGAGTTGGCTTACATGCAAAATGCCACTCGAGCTAGAATCTTCTACCAAATGTCGGTTACAATCTTGATAACGGTTACATCAAATGGCCCCACTTGCCTAGGAGCATAACATGCCACGTACATTACAAAATAACATTATATATGGGATCCCCCACGTTGGAAGTGGGTCATTACATAATAATGAGAATTACAAAATAACGTTAGGATGGGATCCTAACAATGTACCATTGCAAAACTTCATATCGCCTACCTAGGGTTTCCTCTTTTTGAAGGCCCTTCCAAAAAGTTGCTTTGGAACACTATCATTGAATTAATTAAAAAAAATTGGCTGCCTGGAAAGGGAGCCTTCTCATTCAAGCAGGCAAGGCCACCTTAGTCAAAGCCACCCTCCAAAGCATCCTAGTATTTTTTCTCTCTATTTTTCAAATTCTTATCAAATTTTGCAACTAAATTGAGCAAATACAAAGAAATTTTATGTGGTCTGGATCGAGGCTGAAGCAATGTATCCACTTGGTTGCATGGGACCATGTCTATTCATGGAAAGAGCATGGTGACATTGGGCTTTGAAAGGTCCATAACATGAATCTAGCACTCATTGCCAAAAAAGGATGGTGAGTTCTAACCAATGAGAACTCTCTATGGATTTATATTATGAAAGTGAAATATCTTTGGCACCATACCAATTTCTTGGATGATCCTTCTCCCATTTATGGATCGACAATGTGGAACTTCATCCTCAAATATAAGGAGATCATAAAAAAAAGCATTCACTAGAAATTAGGTAATGGTAAAAATATCAGTTTCTAGGAGGATCTCTAGTTGGGCAAAAATCCTATGTAGACTTGTGCATACCTCTTCTACCTAAAATCTATCATCAACTCCCTGTTCGGTTTGAAGGTATGTAACTTTTTTCATCCCAATCATAAATCTTGAAAATTATTCCTAGTTGATGGTTTGTCTAGTGAGTAGAGACAAGTTGCATCTGTCCTAGAAAATCTATTACGTCTCTATGTCATCCCAAGTTCACCCTCTAAGGATTCAATATTTTGGGTCCCTGCTTCCAATGGCCTCTTCACTATCAAGTCTGCCTACACCCTCTTTGAGAGCCAATCCCATCCTTGGTTTCCTTCCAAGCTCATATGGAAAAAAACACCTCATCCCCAAAGTAAGTTTCTTCTTCTAGATTGTCATCTAGGACAAGATCCTTACCATACCAAACTTCCATCATCATGTCATCCCTATATCCAATCACTATTACTTATATCTCCAGGATTGGGAGTCTACCCATCATATTTTTCTATCTTACCCCTTCTCCCATTACATCATGTCTTCCCTCTTCTTCTCCCTCGGCATTTCCTGGGTCTCTTTGCTCTCCTAAGTGATTTGTGTGTTCAGTGGCCTAATCCTTTTAAAGGTTTCCACCTTAATAAATTTTGGTCCTTTTGTCTCCCTTCCTTCCTCTAGAATATTTGGTGTGAAATAATTCTCGTGCTTTCAATGATTCAAAACATAATGTCCAGTATGTGTTATCCAGAATCCTTCATGCAGCTGTTGAGAATATTTCTATCACTCATGGAGACGGTGATCCTAAACCCAATTCTAAAGTTTTGTTGGCATTTTCTCTTAATATTCCCAACTACTATCTCCCTCCTCCTCTAAAGGTTGATTAGTCATTGGTCAAATGGCCTCCCCTCCTCAAATATATTTCATTCTAAATTTTGTTGGAGTAGTTAAAGGGAATCTTGGGCCTGTTGGTGCTGGAGGAATTTTCAAAGATCACACAATAAAAATCATTGTGACCTTTGTTGAAAACTTGGGACATCAATCTAGTCATTTTGTGGAAGCTCGGGCACTTCATCAAGGTATTTTCCTCCTTCATAGCATGTAGTGTTCCAATTTAATTGTTGAAGGGGACTCCAAAAATATCATCCAATGTTTAATATCTGAGACTCACTCTATTTCATGGAATATTTCCAACATGATATCTGAAGCTAAATTTTTAATGAATTCCTTCATGAGTATCACTTTAAATCATGTTTACTGTGAAGGAAACTGTGTTGTTGATCTCCATGTGAACATGGGGATTTCTGAATAGAGTCTCACTTTTTGGAGAGACCTTTTCCCTTCATCCCTTAATGATGTCAATACCTTGTAAGTTATTACCTAGTAAGACCAGTTGGGATTGGTGGTGAGGTAACCGTTACTCCACATGGAACTATACTCAAATATTTTATCATCATGTGATAAGTCACACTATGAGTGGAAGACCAAGCTCAAGTTTTACTCATATGGAACACCCTAAGGAAAATAATGAGGATGTAGCATTACACTTCAATATTGAAGTCACTTTTAACAGGCCGTATAATTTTTATGCTTTGGAAAGATATTAAATTTGGAGCTACAGAAGCTCCAACATGGGACACGCATTAGTTCATGTCACCAGTCAAAATATTTTTATTGCAATTTCTTGTAAGAATCCTTGGTAGTTTCACCTTTGGGTAAATATGGGGTAGCTTCATCATCTAGACTGGCACTTCACCAATCCTCATCAGTACCATGTGGATTCTCCTTTTACTTGGTAGTTATAGGTGGCTACCCCAAAAAAATTTAGTCCATGATCACCTTCACCATTGGTGGTGATCTTCCCAACCAATCTGTTTCTATAGATATCACCATTCTTATCAAGAGCTTTAGAAATCACCATATTGTTGCCTTGAGATACTGCATGTTGAGTCCTCATGATCATTGATGGAGTCTTTTTTTATTTTGTTGATAACTATTGCATTCAAATCCGGTGTCACTCCCTCGAAAAGAATTTTTTCTCTGACCTGCGCTTCGTAATATTCGGTCTAGCATTCCTATTAGTTTCTCATTGTTCATGTCAGCCTATGTGTACCATTTTCTTCCACTCCAAGTGCAATCATTTCCTATGCTTTTCTAGAGTAAGGTTTACATGTTCTATGCCATTGAATTTAGAGTTGTGTTCTGGAAGGATCCCATCTCTTCTTATTCTTTGATTTTTGGCTCCTCATGTCATCATCCTTCCTCCATAGCCCATTAGAACTGGTGCATTTCTCCTCTGATCCTCTCATCCTATCAAGCCTTGTCCTGATGGCTAAAGTTGAACTCTCTACTCTTCACATCACTACTTTCATTGAGGATATCTTATGTGACCATGGCCTACTTAATTTTTTATAAATTTTTAACAGCCATGATCCCAACCTTTTCCTATATTTTTTGTAGATGTGGGATGAAGGACATGTCGCAATTCGTGGGTGGAGTTTCATAGTTATTGTAAACCTCCTAGAAAATATCATAGGGAACCTGAATGAAGGGGAGAATATTAACAGAGAGAAGCACTCACTCCAGGGAAATTTGGATCTCTTTTAAGATCATAATGAATCCTTAGGAAGAGACGAGGGTGGAATTCCGCAAGATACTCTTCCAAAGTTATGGGACATCATGATGGTGATGGTCCTCTATTTTTCATGTTGGATAGTCCTAGAGTGGTGTTGAGGAGCTTCCATTTAGTGTTCCTCAACCGACTATGAGGGAAAAAAATAAATATCCCAGAGTTCCTTTTTTGATCTATCTAACGATCAATCCTTAATGTCAAGAGGGGGGTCTAATCCTTGCCCTTGCATCAAGGACTTCATTTGGTGATCTGCAGATACATTTTGGAGCAAAAAAATCATAGAGCCATGGGAGCGGTGGTCTTTGCCATGGGACCTACAAATGATGCTGGTGGAGCAAGTGGAGACACCTCTGCATCTCCAAGAACCAATTGAACACTTGACTTCAATGAAAAAATAGAAATAACACCGAGCACCCATCTCTCCACCAGGAGAAATGATGTGGAATCACATCAAAATTTCATTTGCATTATTCTTGAGTGCTTAAATAGCACAAATTACAAAATAAAAACCCAATTATTAGATACCTTGAGCTAACTGATAGGCTAACAACTTAACAACTAAATCTAACGTGAGTGAAATCTCATGTGAATAATATATCCTCATCATTCCTCCCAACCATAGAAGCATTGGACACCAATAATTTTACAAGAAAAGTGGGAGTGTACAAGTGTCCAAAATACAATCCTCAAACTACTAAAGAAAATGAAGACCCTTTGGAAGGATTTGTTCTATCATAAAGAGAAACCATTTCCACCAAGGAATCAATACCACTCCTACAAAGGGAGTACCCAAGGAAACTATGCTCCAGGGGCTATTTTATTCTTTCTCAAAATGTTGCTTGCTCCTCACATCAATCATGCTTCCAAAAATATGGTGATACAAGTTGGCTTGAAACAAAATCCAACATATCACCTAGCCACAAAATTTGTGCTTTAGTTGGCAATAATCCAAAACTAAGAACTATGCAGTAAATAAAGTTGATAAAATTTTGCAACACCTTCTGACTAACCCCCCTATGACCTGAAGCATGCTCCTCAACTAGTAGCTTATACCCTCCTATAAACAGGTTCCCGAGTATTGCAGTTGAGTTATTATGGGGAAAATTGCAACAAGAGAATAAAATAACAAAGGCACAAATCCTCCAAGTGTCCTTATGGTAATCTTACCATATTACCAGATTATTACCATATTACCAGATTGCATGGATAACCAGTCGCTATAACCACCAAGTGTTATAGAGGATATTACTACTTACGAGGTTCACTTGTATTGAGGAGTGTCGGGTACCACCGATCATGCACTTCAATTAAAAAAATCCATGAGGACAAAAGCTTACAAAACTTACAAATGGTTTTGAGCCAAAAATAAAGTCCATAGTAGGACTAATACAAAGGTATAAATATTTTGTCATCCCAAATTTTAGAGCACCCTAGATCAAGTAATACCTTTACAAAATGGAAAAAGAGTAATGCCATTAGAACCAACTCAAAAAGAGCTTTCCAATGACTATATGCAAGCTTATACTTGTAAAAATATCAAGCCACTAAAACTATGAAAAACAATGAGCTCTCTTGAAGCAAAATAAAAGGGGTAAAATACCCTTTACAAATTGAAAATAGAATATTATACAAAATAAAAATGTGTGTGATGGGTAGTCAACTGTGTGATAGGTCAATGTTTCTTAGGAATTGTGCCAATCCACAGTGTAGAAAAGTCAACAACACTATGCCACACATGACGAGAGCTCCACGGGCCTCTTCTGTGACTTCCAAGTGGTGCCTTTTTTGGCACAATCAATTTTATAGCCATGCTAGCTAATTTGGTATCCTCATAAAGTTTTATTTAAATGCACTTAGCACCTTTGATCCCACCAATATGGGATAAATCCCACAGTTTTTTGCAAGCTCTCTGTCAGCTTGTGATACATGTCTTTGATCGACCACACAAAGAGACACAATTCACCCAAAATAAACTAATGGTTGTGTCGTTCATCCAATAAATAGCACTCTCACATCCAATTTGGGTACTAAAATATGGAAACTGGCTGCCAATAGCTACAGTCATCGAAGATAATAATATGTACATAGTCCACCTCATAAATAAAACTTATGTTATATTATTTAGTGAGTGCTTAAATAGCACACTAAAGTACATAATAAGAAAATAAAAAAATAACTAAGTGCTAACTGAAGATGCTAACTATAGCTAGCTTCCAAACAACTAACAACTCAGTCGAATGTGATTTTGAATCTCACGTAATAATAATATATGCCTATTCTTGGATGTCCATTCATGTCAAAGCATGAAATATATCGTGTCAAAGTATATCACTTCAGTTTATGCAAATACAATTCTTCAAAGCATGTCAATCAATGAAATCAACTAATAGTGTCGTCTTACACCAGAACGGATTCGAAGCTTCTAAAAACACAATAGAGTTTAACTTGGCTAGAAAATACGCTTGTGAGAGATGGATCAGCTAGATCCGATCTGTGATAAGGGGTTGAAGGAAATAACCAGAGGTAGAGGATAAAATAGATTTGTATCAAAATTTATCAATCATAGTTTACAGAGGCACCAACTCTAGGAGGGCACCTATCTCGATTGAGAGATGATCAAACTTTTTTGATCTCCTGCAATTTGACTGCTGCACTAATGTGTAAAACTAAGAGGAACATCAACAACAAGCTCATAGATGTATTTTCATCTATAGGTATCATCTTGTAGGAGATGAAAAATATTGCATAAATGGAGGCGGCTTCACTTTGTAGAAACCAAATCGGGTCCTTGAATGAAATACTCACCTGTCTTTCTATACCCTCGTGGAATAAAGGATATTCTTCGTCAAAGGATAATGATAGAAATTCAGCACCGAGATGTTGTGATACACAAACATGACTTGTACATCCTCCTCACTATCACTAGAGTGCAGTGAATATTATTTTCTTAGGCACAGCCAAAATTAATGTTGTTTCTCAGGATCCCTCTCTAAATATCAACAAACTAATCCAACAAGGTCTATTGTGTACTCATGTGCAGATGCAATCATAGAAAAATAATATGATTGGAGGACAGAGATGCCATGCAAGCAACAAAAAATTAAGGCTACAAAGGGTCACCTATTGTATAGGGTAATCCAATAAAAAAATTGATGGTCTCAATCAAACCAAAATAGAACCAATATCTAGGAAGCAATTTTACAACTTATGGTGGAGAGGGGAGGTGCAATTTTGTGGAATGAAAAATTGCAGAGAAGAGGGATTAATATTGTGCAAGAGGGAAGGGGAAATTTGTACAAGGAAAATTTCTCCTCACAGTTCAGGAACCACAAGACTCTAATACTGACTGATTTGGAATCAAATAGAAATTCTAATTTCATTATTCTTGAGTACTTAAATATCACAAATTACAAAACAAAATTCCAATGATTAACTAATTTGAGCTAACCAATAGGCTAAAAACTTAACAACTAAATCTAATGTGAGTGAAATCTCATGTGAATAATCTATCCTCATCAAGAAAAGCTAGCAGTAGAAAATGTAAGGCTCTAATTATGGTTGATAATGACTGTTTAGATGACTCTCTTTCCTTTCAGGTCAAACAGGAGATTGCACCCAAGAAAAGGCATCCTCTTGAGGGCACTTTCACCAAGCCTCCCCTACTGGCCTCTAGAGTTTCATGTTGGCCTAATCTCTCTGAAAGAGTCCACCTCTAGGACCTCCACGATATTATGAAGGCCCTAGGGAGAGCGACCAGGATGACATCCTCTCTGTTATCTTAGGTGGAGACTCTCTTGGATGAATACAAGGACCAATTAGAGATCCTAGAGGAATTTAAGAGTCTGGTGGGTGCTACCAGGGATGGGTGGTGATACAACTAGGCAACCCAACATCTAGTTACCTTTTGAATCTCTGGTGGGTTTTTTGATGTTATTGGTATTTTTTATCTGTCTCATGGTTTACCCCTATGTGGGTCTCCTTTTGGCTTTTGGGTGTTTTTTTCTATGCTTCTATATCTTGGCTTGCCCCTGCATAGGTATTTTTAATTTTGTTGGATCTATTTTGGTTACTGTTCCTTACCCTTGCAAGGGCGTCCTAATTTTGTTGAAGGAAGTTTCTATTTTATTCTATAATGGATGTCTTTTCTGTGTTTCTATTAAGGAGTGTTCTTCATTTTGACTCATTTTTTGTAAAATTTTACGGGATCCTTTCAAAAAACCTTTACCAATAAAAAAAACATTAGCATTTTCAAAAATACAAATTGGCAAATTTTGGGGACCTTGGACGTCGGCCTATTCGCTTGAAATTTTTGGTCCAAAAAATTTTTAGGGGTCGATTTATCGTGTGTTGTTAATAATATTACGTATTTTTTTAAATCATCCAACAATCCCTCTTAAATAAAGGACCCTTTTTGCCTTAAAATTATAAAATTTTTAAATTATACCACCAAATTCGTCTATTATACCAGTATATATAATTAACATGACAATGATACTTTTTCATGTAAAAAATTCAAACTATTAGAAAATCGAGAAGAAACAGTGAAAAGTAAAACCTTTCAACAAAAAATTTAAGAACAAAAACATTCAATCTATTATAGAATTCCATGAAACTCCAGTTGATTCAGATACAACTTCTAATTGGATAGTAAACCAAACCCATATCTACACCCAGATTGGGATGGACCCTGTTTTGCACCTAGACCGTAAGCCAAACATTTTTTTGCATCCGTACCAAAATTCAAACCTTGTTTTGCATCCAATCTAAGAGAAAAACCTTTTTTTGCACCTAAAATACGAGTCAAATCATGTTTTACATCCAAATCAAAATTCAGACCTTGTTTTGCACCTGGACCGAGGACTGAACCTTGTTTTACACCTGAACCAAGAGCTAAACTTTTTTTTACACTCGAACATAGAGTTCGACCTTATTTTACACCCAAACCAAGATTCAAATCTTATTTTGCACCTCGATCAGAAACCAGGCCTTGTTTTACACCCAGATCAAAATTTAGACCCCTCTTTGCATTCAAATCGTATCCGAATCATGCATCACTTGTGAAAAATAAAGTTATAGAATTTTACCTCTATAAATTCTTTTTAGAGAATATGATTTTAAGTGGTTATAGTAGTAACATGTGTTTTTTGTAGTAGTTATTATGTTCTTGTAGGTTTATTTTTTGTTGTTTAACTCTATTTTTCTCTATTCCACATTTGAGTGTTTTGATGCAGTTGTAGTAATAAGATCTATTTTTCTGTCATCTAATTACAGGTTTTTCTTTTGCTATTTTTTATCATTTATTGAAAATAGGTCCATGCTTTGTTTTCCATTTTTTCCCCTATTTTACCCTATTTTGCATGTGAATATTGTGTTGCATTTTTCAGGTACTTGTCCTTATTTTAAAGAAATGTACTTCTCTATTTCTCTTAAAACACTTTGATTCTCAGTGTCTCTTGATATATATTTTTCTATCATAAAATTGTAAATAGTTAAATGCCATATTTTTCTTAAGACACTGACATTATCTATTTTTTCCTAATTTTTAGAGAATATGAGTTCAAGGAGAATATGTTTTCCCCTATTTTTCTCTATTCGACGAGAGACTATTTTCAAATATTTTTTAGCTAGCTAAACTTCCCTTAAGACACTGTCATCCTCTGTCTATTCCATTAATACTATGAGTTTCTAGTCCATTTAGTACTATAATATGATATTTCTCCACATTTGTACCTCTAATTATATTTCATATATTGATTATATTTTTACTCTTAATAGTTACAAGTGCTATCTCCAGATAGAGTAGTGGCATGCACTAAAAAAATCAAGATAAAGCCTGCTTGGAAACTTGTACGTATTTTCTACCAACTAACCATCTGTTTAATCTAGTTACAATATTATCTTGAGGCCTCACAATTGTAAGATCTTGTTGAGTGGTATTTTCACCCAGTTGTGAAAGTACACTCTCCTTTAGGATTTGGGTTTCAAATCCCCTCTTGCAAAAAAGTCAAACAAACAACTTCTCCAAGGTCTCCGCTGTATTAGCATTTGCATATGTGTATTAGTAATCTCAAATAAAGATATTCAATTTAAATGCTTGGAACACCTTAGTGATTGCAAGTAACTGTAAACAAGGGGCAATGTTGATTTATTTCATCATGAAACTTTAGTGATTGTTCATTGTTTTTTGGATTTTGGAAATTTTAAATGTTTATTTTAATGCCTGAAAATAAGTTAAAATTTCTTGAAAAAAATAAAATGCAGAAAAATGAAAATGAAATGCAAAAAATGGAAATAAAATGCATTCAGTATGATGCTATCCTATTTTGACAAAACCGAAGATGTGACGTCTCCATGCATGCAACCTAACCTATTGGACTTGCAAAATAAGCACAATCCCCATAGACTAAGTGTTGGTTCCTAGGGTATGAAATAAAATTCAGATTTCAAATATTCACCTAATGTAACCCAAAAAAATGGCATTAACATTATCTATAAATTTGAAATCTTAAAAAAAAAAATGAAAGAATAAACATTAAATCCATAACATGCAAAGAAAATATCCTTTCTTGCCCACAAGATGCAAATTTCTAAAGACTTCTGCATTAAAAATATGTCATTTTACAATAGCAAAATTTCTGGTTTTCCCAAGCCAGTCCATGGAAAAAAAAATGACTCAAACAGGTCCAGAATGACCTCATCGCCTTCAAGTCTGCAACTTTGCTCGCAGTAATTTCCAACCCATGTCCATGAAGAAGAAAAACCAGTCTACGAAAGAAAAATAGCCCAATTAGGTCCAAAATGGCTATCTTGCCTTCAAACCTGCAATGCTACTTGCAGTAGTTTTTCTCCCCCCTGGCCGCTTTGAATGGCGTATTTAAACTTCTGAGGACATTGTTTCTCCTTCCATGACAATTCACTTCATTTTCCGATGGCTGTTCGCTTCACCTTCCCTGACTGTTCATTTCACCTTCCCTTGTATGCGTGTGCTTTGTTTTCCATTTTGTGGCCCTTCGCTGCATTTTCTCCACATGGGCTTGCGTCCGTTTCCCTCCGTGTGTAACGACCATCTTAAATGATTTCAAATCATTAAAGATTCCCTATGTAATGCTTTGTCTTCTTCATTGGATTTTGTCCTTATGTCCACGTCACTATGCAGGTCCGTTACCTTGGCGAAAATGGAACATGTCGTGATATCGTGACACTTTTGGCCCCTTCCGTATTTTGTTGCTTTTAGCCGCGAAAATGGAACATGTCACGATATCGCGACACTTTTGCCTCCTTGCTCACTTTTGTTGCTTTTAGCCGTGAAAATGGAACATGTTGCGATATCGCGACACTTTTTATTTCTTCCCTCTCTCTTTGATTTGAATCACGAAAACGCAACATGTCACGATATCACGACACTTTTTCCTGTACGGCCACAAAAAACGTAACATGTCGCGATATCGTGACACTTTTTCCTGTACGACCACGAAAATGCAACATGTCGCGATATCGTGACACTTTCCTTTTCTTGTTCTTTCTTGTATTGTTTGGTCACAAAAATGCAACATGTCACGATATCGTGACACTTTTACTTCTTGTTCTTTCTTTTCTCATTTGGTCGCGAAAATGCAACATGTCGCGATATCGCGACACTTTTTCTTTCTAGATATTCCTATTTTCTTTGAATCATGAAAATGCAACATGTCGCGATATCGTGACACTTTTTCTTTCTAGCTCTTTCTCTTTGCTTTGAATCGCAAAAATGCAACATGTCGCGATATCGAGACACTTTTTATCCTCTGACCACGACCCAACATATGTCGCGATATCGCGACATTTTTTCTCTTCTGACCGCGATGGTGCAACATGTCGCGATATCACGACACTTTTTATATTTTGGCCGCGATGGTGCAACATGTCATGATATTGCGACACTTTTTCTCTTTTGGCCGCGATGGTGCAACATGTCGCGATATCACGACACTTTTTCTTTTTTGGCCGCAACGGCGCAACATGTCACGATATCGCGATACTTTTTCTTTTTTGGCCACGACAATGCAACATGTCGCGATATCGCGAAACTTTTTATTTTTGGGCCGCGATGGTGCAACATGTCGCGATATCGTGACACTTTTTATTTTTTTGCCGCGATGGTGCAACATGTCACGATATCGCGACACTTTTTCTTTTTTGGCCGCGACAGCGCAACATGTCACGATATCGCGACACTTTTCCTCCTTGTGGTATTTTGCTTTTTTCCTTGATCTTTAGCCTATGGGCCACTTCGGTCTTCTTGGAACACATGCAAAAAAGGTGGGTCCCCAATTTTGGGGTACGTTGTGGATTAGCCACAACAAATGATGACTCTGCTGGGAAATTCTCCTGAGCATTTCGGTGAGAACTTAACCTAAAAAACACATAGACTCAAATACAAGCGTTAGCGAATGTCCCAAGAATGAAACTAGATGAGAAATACATGAAACATTAGAATTATTAAGCATCAGATCAGTGTGTGCAATGTGCTTCATTCCTTATCATTTAAAACTCGTTCAACTTTCCATTGTCAGTTTCACTTATGATTCGCATGTAAGGCTATGAATGATTTGGGTAGGATTTGACGTATGAAAACTATGTTAGAGATATAACAACCTGCTTTGCAAAGGCTCAGATCTTCCAGTATCATGAACAAACATATTAAAACTGTCAAACCCTCTTAGGACCAAACATATGTATATGAATTAATTTACTAGATCCCAAAGTTGGTTGTGTCACTACCATCTTGAACCCATGTGCAGGTGTAAGTGAAATCAAAGCTTTTGGGAATAGGATTCCCAACCTAAGCGAGATGGTAATTTAACCCTATCCTTACTACTCTGATCTGGAGTTCATTACCTCATCTTGAACAAAATGATTTAACCCGTTATGGATGAAACTGCTCGAGGCTAGCCTGTCCATTTGAGCAGTTAGTGGTCTTGCTTTTAGACAAGACGTGTTGCCATGCATGAGCATACTCCACTGCCAGCTAGGCGTCTATAGCCCCGGTGGAGATTAACCCCATAATCCATGATTTGGCTCTACTTTTATTTTTTGGACCTTGGGGATGACTACCCATCCTTGTAAGGGACATGTAGTATGATCCTTCCAATCCAATATTAATAAAGCAATGAAAAATATTTTCTTTTGAATTTCAAGTTCTTGAGTGGGAAAAATAGAAGCTTTGGGGAATCGAATTCTCAACCTAAGCGAGATGAGAATTAGACCCTATCCTTACTACTCCATGAAGGTCAAATCAGAGCTTTGGGGAATCGGATTCCCAACCTAAGCGAGATGAGAATTAGACCCTATCCTTACTACTCTGATTTTAGACTTTAAGCACTATGGGAGTGGTAAAAACCACTACTTTAAAGATTATGTTGCATGATAGGACAGACACGAAATACTACTTTCGCCTCACCTTTTCTTCCAAGTATGGTTTTGATCATTTTTCTCAACATACTTTTTAACATACGTAGAACGTGCTTGGTTCAAGATAGTTCGGGCATCAGTTCCCAACCTTAGGATCCTTTTAATATATGTTATGTAATAACCCTAAGAGGATTCGACACATTTTCAATGATTGCACATGAAATGAAGATGCAACTGAGATGGAATGTATATGCAATGCGGAATGTACATGAGATATGAATGCATTGCTCCTTTTGAAATGCGGATGGATTATACCACCTACTTTGCCATAATTTATAAAGTCGACAACTTCCTGCATCACAAGTTCCAAACGATACTCTTTAATGTGTTTGCGATATTCGTGGAGCTTTCTGCAATACAATTCTGATGTTTCATATTCTCCTAGTCTTAGTTAAAATTCATAAGGACCTAAGTTAACAAACCAAAAGCGTCCAAAGGACCAACACACAAAACTTAAAACCAAAATGAGATCTAATCCCAAAACTAAAACATGAAAACCAAAAGTATATACAAATTTACAAAAAGTTTAGATTATCATTTTCTTAGATCCCAAACCTGATTAGAATTCTTTAAAATACATATGACGTGATATGCATACCAAGTTTTGTAGGAATCCAAAAAAAAAAAGATCAAACCAAACAAAGAGACAAACCTCCACTTGCCCCTCTCACCATACCAATTTGATTTAGTTTCATTAATAATCCTATGGTGGAGTTTCAAATTTTCAAATTGATTAGACAATGATTGATATTCAATTCCTTTATGTCTATTCTTTAATATGTTCATTCCACGATGGGAAAAAGTTTCATTTACAATCTTGGTTGAAAACGCGTTTTTTGAGCTCTGGCGATTTGGCGGGAATCCTTCTGCACTGCCGACGGCCGTGGCTCTAGGGTTTCAGTTCGGAAACCTCCTCCAGCGTGTTTGGGGTTTGTTGCAGGCTTCTGGTCTAGGATCTTTCGGTGTCTCGGGAGGGCCCAATGGGGTCTCTTCCTGGTTCTCGCGAGGGAAAAAAGACCTCTTATGCGGAGATTCTACGAGAAAATCCTGCGTCTTCCTCTGCTGATGCTCAACGCAGTGCCTTCCATCTGCTAGCCAAGAATGCGGGCAAGGGCTCTCCTGGGCACAGAATCAATGGATGTCTCCCGCAATCTGCATCAAGACCGAAAATAGTCATCGAACCAGAGCTGGTTGAAGACACGATAAACTACCGGGCCACTCATGATCTGATTTGCAAGTTCATGGGCATTCGACCCACCCTGCACTTTTTGCATTCCTGGGTGAGACAAAACTGGGAGCCAATCGGTGAGTACTCCTTATGGCCCATTAGCAATGGGTATTTCATTATTAGTTTTTCTTCCCTAATGGATAGAAACAGAGCATTTGAATCAGAGAAGAGGAGCCATGGCCGGCGGGGTTATTTGTCCAGCACGTGGAGAGCGGGTTTCGACCCTCGCATTGAACCCACGAGCTGTCCCGGTTTGGATCCGGTTGTATGCTCTCCCGATGGAGTTTTGGGGTGAGCGGATTCTTGAATTGATAGGCAACTCTCTAGGTAGATTTTTGGGAGTTTCTAAGGATACCATTGAAGGAAATACTACCGTTTATGCAAGAATACGTGTAGAATTGGATATTAGTCAACCGCTACCAGTTGAGATGGAATTGGAGCTAGCAGGACAATCTTGGGTACAACAGTTAGACTATGAAGCCCTACCTTTCCGTTGTAGAGTCTGTCATTTGCATGGCCATTTGGCAAGGTTCTGTCCAAATATCTTGAGCACCAATGCGGATGCTACACAGGGAATGTCAAATCGCTCCCGAGGAGGTAAGTCCACTTCGGCCAAGGAACCACCTGTCATTCCCACTTTGGGTCTGAGGGCCAGAATGATGGCTTTGAACAGCAAGAAGAGGAGAAGAAACAAAAAGAGAAATGGTAAGGAGCAAGCTCTTCCCAAGCCAACAAATCGGTATGAAATCTTCAAATCTCTTGTGGATCAAGAAGACCAACCTATGGAAGGAGCAGATGGGATCCTTGAGGATAATATCATCCTTACTCATGCTCCTCCTTCCTCAACCCTTGTCCTTGAACAGGCGATTGACTCCTCTGAGACTTTGCATCATGAAAACCTCGGGACTCTGGTTATCCACTCCCCAGCCTGACCCGTTATTAAAGATGTTTCCATGGGAATTGCAGAAAAGCTCAGAGAAAGACCAGCTCTTGGAATTTCCCAGGTGGAGAAGAGGTCGAAAAATAGTAATTCCCAAGGGGTGGGCAGGGAAATCCAATAAGGATCTAATTGCAGTGCAAGGGGATAAGCTAATCAATGGAGGATTGGCAAGAACAATTGATTCGTATTGCTCCCAAGGTTTCCAATGATTATACAATCTTGGAATGTGAGGGGTTTAAACAGTAGAACCCATCAATCTGCTGTTCAAAGACTTTTAGAAAGAAGTAAAACAGGACTTTCTGCTCATTCGGGAAACAAAAATGTCATTAGACCTCATGAGTAAAACTGTCGGCCGAATCTGGAGGGGTGCTGGCCATATGGCAGTGGCTGCTCTTGGTGCCTCGGGAGGGATTGCTACTCTTTGGAATCCTTTGGCGTGGATAGCAATAGATCATATAGCCTGGAGAGGGGTCCTAACATCTCTTTTCAAGAATATAGTTATAGCTGAACAAGTCTTAATTACAAATTTCTATGGGGCTCAGAATACCGAAGGTCAGCGGTTTCAATGGAAAGCTGTTCAAAACATGAGGTCCTCCCGGGAAGATCTTGATTGGATTTTAGTTGGGGACTTCAATGCTAAATTATCCGCTAGAGATCAGGAAGGTGGCATCCCTGTTCTGGATACCGGGGATCGGCTATTTATTGCCCACGTCCAGGCCTTTAACCTTGTTGACATCAAAGGCCCTGGTACAAACTTTACCTGGACTAATAAGAGAAGAGAGCCATACAGTAGGAGGGTTAAGCTTGACGAGGTTTTTGGTCTCGGAGGAAGCCTATGTTAGATGGAATATCAAATTCCGGGATCTTGGAGGGCCCGATTTTCGATCACTCTCCCATTTCTTTGGAGGGAGGGACTATGTCGGGGAAAGTATTACAAACCTTTTAAATTTGAAAATTTTTGGTTGCAAAAAGAGGACCTACGAAGGAAAATTCCACGGTGGTGGGAAGAAGGCCGTCCCCCTTTTGGAACGGCTATGTTCAAATTTCATAAACGACTTCTCTATGTTAAGAGTAAAGCTGAAGCAGTGGAAGCAAACTAACAAATCTGATTTCCGGCTCCAACGGGCTCCCTTGTTGGACGAGATGGAATGAGGTGCAAAAACAATTCGAGAGAAGGAATTATTTACGAGCATCTTAAATTTGAGGATGACGCTTTACACAAAGCAGTTGAGGACATTGATAATCAAGAAGAGATCTACTGGAGACAGAGAGCTAGAAATACTTGGCTATTAGAAGGAGACAAAAATACTAAATTTTTCCATCGCTTTGCCTGTGCTAGAAGGCAATTGAATAACATGGAGTTCCTTCAAGATGAGTTTGGAAACTCTTTTGACACTCTTCTTGATATGCATTCCCTATCTATGGAGTACTTCTCAAACCTCTTCAAGGAAAGTATGCAGCATGATGTGGAAGCTCAAAATGAAGTCATTGAGGGAATTCCCTCTATTATTTCTCATGAAGAGAATCAGTCCCTTCTTAAGCCCATTGATCGTGATGAACTCAAGAAGGTGGTCTTTGGGATGTGCACGGGAAAGTCGCACGGTCCGGACGGTTTCCCTATTGAGTTCTTTCAGGCCTTATGGGATATCTTGGAGGAGGACGTGTTGGTTGTCATTGAGGAATCCCGAATTAACAAAAGAATGCTCAAGGCTCTAAATCACACCTTTATCACTTTAATTCCTAAAGGAGAGGGGGGGCTCACATTTCTGATTTCAGACCTATTGCTTTATGTAATGTGATCTACAAAATTATCACTAAACTTATGGCTGAAAGACTAAAACCCCTTCTTCAAAATTTAATTTCCCCTGAGCAAGGGGGTTTTGTTGAAGGAAGACGGATCTTGGATGGAGTGATCTTGGCTCAGGAGGCTATCCATTCTATGCATAATTCGGGTAACAAGGGAATGTTCATCAAATTGGATATGTCTAAGGCTTATGACGAGTAGAGTGGGGTTTCTTGGTCAAGATGTTGGCGGCCTTTGGTTTTTCTCGGGATTTGGATTGCATGGGTCATGAGTTGTATCTCTACGCCTTCATACTCTGTTTTAATTAAGGGGCTTCCCTCGCCACCTTTTGGAGCCTCTCGGGGTCTCCGTCAAGGAGATCCCTGCTCTCCATATCTCTTTCTTATCTTGGCTGAAGGTCTTAGGCAGACTCCTCCTGAGAAGAAGACGTCAAGGACAGATTACAAGAATTAAAATCGGAGCCGAAGTTTTGACTCATTTACAGTTTGTGGATGATACGGGCTTGGTGGGAGTTGCCAGCCTCAGAGAAGCAAGAGGAATCAAAGATACTCTTAACGTCTACCTTCGGGCTTCTAATCAAGTCATCAATGATTCAAAATCAAAAGTGGTCTTCTTCAACCTTGATCAAAGGTCGCAAGAGAGAGTTATGGAGATTCTGGGTTTCACTCGGACCTCCCTTCCTGTTGTTTATTTGGGGGTTCCTCTGCATTACAAAAAACTGACAGCTGATTTTTGGAAGGACCTGCTAGATGGCATCAAAGAGAGAATGAATCACTGGTCTCATAGATGGTTAAGCTATGGGGGCCGACTAACTTTTCTAAAGTCTGTTATTCAGGCTATGCCTATTTACAAATTCTCAATTCTGGCCGCCCCTCCCTCAATACGGAAAGAGTTGGACAAAGCGGCTAGAAGTTTTATCCGGGAAGGTGCCAATGGAGAGAGGAAATGGGCCTTGGTTGGTTGGGATAAGGTCACCCAGCCCAAGGAAAAATGTGGGTTGGGCTTAAGAAGTTCCAAGTTTAACAATCGGGCCCTGGCTGGGAAACTGTATTGGAGGTGGATTTCCCAGCCTTCGTCCCTCTGCAACAGAATCCTTTCTAGCAAATACTTGGGTCTTGTTCCTCCCAACGACTTGGGCCGCTATCCTCTGGAAGGTAATGGTTCTCTTGTGTGGCAGGCGCTCAAGCTTGGATCTTGCATTATCAAAGATCAATTGTTACGGAAAGTTGGGAGAGGGGAGAAGGCCGGTTTTGGACTGACTCTTGGGATCAGCATCCTCCTATCCTTGCTGTGTTTCCTGATTTGCTTCCGTTAAAAACAGCTCTTGAAGATAAAGGTTGGATTAATATTCAGACCTACTTCACTACCAGCCAATTGGGGGAGTATAAGGTTAAAAAATTTAAGCAGCTGGGTGAATGGCCTATTCCAATCCCTCCGGAGCGAGGCCCCAACTCCGGAAAAACTTTTGGCTGAAAGGTTTCTATCTGGGAGAGATGAGGAGGATGAGCTTGCTTGGGGCTTTGGGAACCTTGGGGTTTATTACGTGAAGGAGGGCTATGCTTCGATCCTACCTGAGACCCCCCCACACTCTTTTCCTGTTCATGAATGGAGGAAGATATGGCATCCCAAGGGCTGGCCGAAAGTGAACTTCTTTGCTTGGAAACTGATGCATAATGGTATCTTGACCTTTGACAACCTCGGAATTAGAGGCATCATTGGCCCTTCCCGGTGTGTTTTATGTTATAGGAATGAGGAAAGCTGTGGATCATCTTCGTTTGATTGCTCTTTCACCACGATAGATTTGGCACCGTTGGTTCTCCCACTTTAAACTTCGGGTGCTTGGAGATTTGTCCCGGACCAATTTATGGGAAAGTTTGGAAGAGAGGTAGATTTATTTCTAAAGCTCTTCGTACTTGCTCGGGAGCTCGGTTTCCTTTTTATTTGGTGGCAGGTTTGGTTGGAAAGAAATGCTCGTATTTTTCGTGAAACCTTCTCTTCGGTGGATGGGATTTGGCAGGTCATCTGGAGCAAAGTTGTGGAAACCATTGCCATCTATGCTGAGAAGGAAAACCAGTCAGCTTCTAAGCCTTTGAGTGGGAGAGGTGCTGATCTTGAGAGACAGGTAAGAAGTTGTTGGAAACCTCCCCCAGAAGGCTGGGTCAAAATCAATACTGATGGAGCTGCTAAAGGTAATCCGGGCAATGCTGGCAGTGGTGTTATCTGCCATGATCATGCTGGGACTGTGCTATATTGGGAATTGCAAGGTCTGGGATATGCCACAAACAATGAAGCTGAGGCCTTTGCTATTAAATCTGCCTCCATATGGGCCGTCAAACATGGTCACAGAAAGATAATCATTGAGTCTGATTCCCAAATCTTGGTTGGTGCTCTTGATTGCCTGAGGAACTTTGCCTTAAAAGCTTGGAGGCTCCGGATTTTGGTTTCCCAAATTTTAGAGCTTTGGAAGGAAATTGAGGATGTGATTCCTGTTTATGCTAGTAGATCTCTCAATAAAGCGGCCGATTTCCTTGCTAAGTTGGGTGCTGAGAGAGAGGTTGGGATTCATATGCATAGCAATTTGTCTGTGGAGAATGCCGAGATCAGACAAGGCCTTGAACAATTTCTGAAATAATGTGCAAAGTTTTTTTTGCTAAGGGTCCTTTTTGTCGCGATTTCGTGACATGTTGTCCTATCGCGGCCGTTGGCTGGTTACTGTCGCGATATCGCGACAGGTTGAGCCTCTGCAGTCTCCGGCTGGTTTCTGTCGCGATATCGCGACATGTCGCGTTATCGCGGGTCGCGATTCCGCGACATGTTGCGATATCGCGACATGTCGCGTTATCGCGTGACGCGATTCCGCGTCTTGTCGCGACATGTCGCGATATCGCGACATGTCGCGTTTTCGCGACTCGCGATTCCGCGACATGTTGCGATATCGCGACAGGTCCCGCTTTCTAGGTTCGATTGGTGTTTTTACCGCGCTCTCATTCCCTTCTTGAAGTTGAATAGCAATGTAAATATTTCATCGCGTTTTCGTGACAAGTTTGAGTTTTGGAAGCTGCATGGTTCTTCTGTCGCGATTTCGCGACACTTTTGGCACTTAGGCGGCTGGGTGGAAAATTGTCGCGATATCGCGACCTGTAGCGATGATGCGACAACGAGCTGGTTTTTGTCGCGATTTCGCGACAGGTTGTGCCTTCCTGGTCTCTGGCGTATTTCTTGCACGATTTCGCGGCATGTTTGGCTCCTTTGCGACTGGGTGGTTTTCCGTCGCGATATCGCGACCTTCATGAGGCTTGACTGCTGTTTTCTATTTCTGTCACGCTTTCGCGATGCTTTCTGTGGGTGGCTGTCGAGGGCCCTTCCTGTCGCGATTTCGTGACATGTCGCGATTTCGCGACATGTCGCGTTATCGCGCCTGTTGGTGCCGAAGTGGCCGTGACGGGTTTTCCTGTCGCGATTTCGCGACATGTCGCGTTTTCGCGACATGTCGTTGTTTCGTGCCTTCCGTTCTCTGTGCCTTGTGGTTCCTAGCGTTGCCTTTGTGCGCTTTCCTTGCTGTTTTGCTAGTGGCTCTGGCTCGGGATGTGTTCTCTCCCGCTTGTATCTGGTTCTTGTATTAATACAAGTTTTCATTTTTTCAAAAAAAAAAAAATATGTTCATTCCACACTTTGATTCATGGTGTAGAAATAAGCTTTCATTTTCATTCAATAAAGCCATAACATTAATAATATTTGAATCAAACCATTCATTAGGCAAACCCTCATTCAAATTTTGCATGGTGAAACCAAAAAGGTGAGATTTTACCTTTGGCATGCTTTCATTTGACCTTACTTGAAGAGGATTTGAAAATTCCTCTTTTCTCTCATGAAATTCATCATCATGTAGCACTTGTTCTTTCTCCATGACTCGTTTATCAAAGGCACCAAACTTAGGTACCTAATTGAAAATATGTCGATCCCTTTCAAACCATAAGTCTTGTCTATCTAGGGGATTTTCGTGATCAATCACTTGGGTTGTTTCGGGTAATGTGAGATTTTCAATTGGATCATCAATAACATCAAACCCAAATGATTCAGGTTTTGTAATTTTCTCATTTTGAGATGGCATAGTCATTGTAGCGCAAGTACGTGGATCAAGATTTTCAATTTCTTTTCCTTCAAAGGGATCTAAAGCAAGTGACTCTCTTTCTTGGTTCATGGTTGTAGAATCCTTATCATGTTCCAAAATTTGATGAGATTCGAATTCCTCTTCCAAAACTTTCTCAAATTGTACAAGATTTATAGTATCCTCATGTGAGGAAGCAATTGAGTTATCCTGCATATTAATTGACGCAACAAGTTTGTTAGAAGATTCAGATTGATAATATTCTTCCCATTTCTTCCACGAATCATAGTAATCATCTTCTAAGTTCAAGTCGTGACACTCAATCACTTCTTCTTCATCTTCTAATTCATCAACATGCTTCTCATCCAATTCATCTTCACCTTCCTTAGATGGTCCAGTTATTTCCAAAAGTGGGTTATTTCTTGAATTCAAATTGGTAAAGCTATCATAATCCAAATTTGTAACCCATGATTCAACTTTATCATAATTTGGAAGGTGTGGATCCTCTTGGTCATCACTTTCTTGACGATATAGAGTTTCCACCACCAAAATGTTGTCCACTCCTTGCTGATGTTGGGGTGGACCCTTATTTGGCACAAGTTCCAAATCATCCACTTGAGCTTGAAGACAATGGGTATACATAGAAATTTCGGGACAATTCCTTTCATTATGCACCTTTGTATTATGCAATCTACACCCCTTTTCCCACGCAAGATCAGAAATATTAAGAATGGAACTAGAGTGACTTGGTCTTGTAGAAGTATCTATCTGATTAGCAATAGGGGAAGGCACACCCCCATTGTTTGGATTTGTATTCCATTGTCTCCCTCTATCGTTGAAGTTTCGATTTGGGTGAGGGGCATGGGATTCATACTTCTATTTTTGAACCAAATCGTTACTCAATTTGTGAACCATATTTTTGAGTTCTTCAACCTCTGAATAAATCTCTTTTGGTTGAGCTATGTTATTGCTAGTTCCAATAGGATTTGCGTAATTGGTGAGATCTTGACTTAACATTTGAGTTAGATTTTGAGCCACTTGATTTACGTAGGGATTCACACTTTGAATCAAAATTGGATTGGGTGCGTAAGTGGGTGTTGATGAATATGGTTGTTGATAAGGCAAAGCATTTATGCCTGATATTTGCGATGCCATGATCTGATTCATCATAGGAGATTGACCATATGGACCATATTGTCCTACCATAGGCATCTAGGAAAACCCATAACCTTGTGGTGTCATTTGTTGTTCAAAGGTCATAGCTTCATTGTAGGCTAGAGCAAGTGTGGTAACTTGAGGATTTCGCCTTGCAAACATTGTCGTCATAGGATCCAATGCCCCAAAATATATTTGCAAAGCTACTACAGGATTAATGGTGAAATGCTGAATTGCTCTATTATAGCACTTCTAAAATATCTGATTAAAAGTTTGGATTGGCTCACCCTAGCCTCTTTTGCATGTAATGAACTAATTATAGATGATTGTGGTATCTAATGGTGACCTGAATTGGTTGACAAAAGCATTCTCCATTTGCATCCATGACATAATGGAACCAGTAGGTAAGCAAATGTACCATTCGTAGGCCACTGGGTCTAGGCTCATGGGGAAGATTCTACAAGCCACATCTTCATGTTGAACTTGCAATCTTATCAAAACATCCCTATAGGCCTAAATATGTTCTTCTGCGGTCCTTGGGCCATCCGGTTTGTATTCGGGTAAAAATCTCTCTATATTCTTAGGGATCTCGTGAATATCCCCTGTAATATTCAAAGGAATGTTATTGGATCCGTACCAAGGAGGTGGTGGAGGTTGTTCCATTTGATTCAAAATCGATGATGATAACCCTACAAGAACCTGACAAAACTCTCAGTACCTCAAAGGAAACCTGCGACACAGAAAATCCTGCAATTAATGAAATTCAAAGAATAACCTCAAAATCAATTTGTTAGTCATGAATAAAAGAAGGAATCATGACAAAGCAATATTCTAAAAATGTAAATTAGTTTTTGAATCACCAGATCACATATGCGCAAGTGAAGAGCATACTCCTAGTGTTGTAGGCTTTCTGATTCACAAGATCGCATTACATGCAGGTGAAGAACATAATACCGACAACCAATACATATTAGACAAAATAATTCCTTACAAATAAGCATGAAATGACTAGAAAATATCAAACATGTAATTTTGAATAATCATGTTAGCATCAACCAAGAGGTGTATCCATTAAAATCCAATGAAAGTAATTGCATGGAGACAACCCCGTTAGTCAATTTTTTTTTTTTTAAATCAAATCAAAACACATTACTCTTGTCTGAACAATAAAAAGCGTTAGAACAATGCATAGAAATTCATGTCCTCCTTTTAAAACTACAAGGTTGTGTTGTTAAAAGAGGGCTAAAGATAATAATCAATAGGGCATGAAATATTCAAAATTTAAATCCCTATAGCATTTAAATCACTCTGAAATAAAACAATTCATGCCCTCCTTCTAGCGCCAATCTGTTGAGTGGTATTTTCACCTAGTTGTGAAAGTACACTCTCCTTTAGGATTTGGGATTCAAATCCTCTCTTGCAAAGAAGTCAAACAAACAACTTCTCCAAGGTCTCCGTTGTATTAGCATTTGCATATGTGTATTAGTAATCTCAAATAAAGATATTCAATTTAAATGCTTGGAACACCTTAGTGATTGCAAGTAACTGTAAACAAGGGGCAATGTTGATTTATTTCATCATGAAAATTTAGTGATTGTTCATTGTTTTTTGGATTTTAGAAATTTTAAATTTTTATTTTAATGCCTGAAAATAAGTTAAAATTTCTAAAAAAAATAAAATGCAGAAAAATGAAAATGAAATGCAGAAAATGGAAATAAAATACATTTAGTATGATGCTATCCTATTTCGACAAAACCGAAGATATGAGGTCTTCATGCATGCAACCTAACCTATTGGACTTGCAAAACAAGCACAATCCCCATAGACTAAGTGTTGGTTCCTAGGGAACGAAATAAAATTCAGATTTCAAATATTTGCCTAATGTAACCCAAAAAAATGGCATTAAAATTATCTATAAATTTGAAATCTAAAAAAAAAATGAAAGAATAAACATTAAATCCATAGCATGCAAAGAAAATCTCCTTCTTTCTTGCCCACAAGATGCAAATTTCTGAAGACTTCTGCATTAAAAATATGTCATTTTACAATAGCAGAATTTCTGGTTTTCCCAAGCCAATCCATGGAAAAAAAAACAACTCAAACAGGTCCAGAATGACCTCATCGCTTCAAGTCTGCAAATTTGCTCGCAGCAATTTCCAACCCATGCCCATGAAGAAGAAAAACTAGTCTACTAAAGAAAAACAACCCAATTAGGTCCAGAATGGCTATCTTGCCTTCAAACCTGCAACGCTACTTGTAGCAGTTTTCCCCCCCTGGCCGCTTTGAATGGCGTATTTAAACTTCTGAGGACATTGTTTCTCCTTCCATGACGATTCACTTCATTTTTTGATGGCTGTTCGCTTCACCTTCCCTGACTGTTCGTTTCACCTTCCCTTGTATGCGTGTGCTTTGCTTTCCATTTTGTGGCCCTTCGCTGCATTTTCTCCACATGGGCTTGCGTCTGTTTCCCTCCGTGTGTAACGACCATCTTAAATGATTTCAAATCATTAAAGATTCCCTATGTAACTCTTTGTCTTCTTCATTGGATTTTGTCCTTATGTCCACGTCACTATGCAGGTCCGTTACCTTGGCGAAAATGGAACATGTCACGATATCGTGACACTTTTGGCCCCTTCCATCTTTTGTTGCTTTTAGCCGCAAAAATGGAACATGTCGCGATATCGCGACACTTTTGCCTCCTTGCTCACTTTTGTTGCTTTTAGTTGTGAAAATGGAACATGTCGCGATATCGTGACACTTTTTATTTCTTCCCTCTCTCTTTGCTTTGAATCGCAAAAACGCAACATGTCGCGATATCGTGACACTTTTTCCTGTACGGCCGCAAAAACACAACATGTCGCGATATCGCGACACTTTTTCCTATACGGCCGTGAAAATGCAACATGTCACGATATCATGACACTTTTCTTTTCTTGTTCTTTCTTGTCTTGTTTGGTCTCAAAAATGCAACATGTCGCGATATTGCGACACTTTTCCTTCTTGTTATTTCTTTTCTCATTTGGTCGCGAAAATGCAACATGTCGCGATATCGCAACACTTTTTCTTTCTAGATCTTCCTCTTTGCTTTGAATCACGAAAATGCAACATGTCACGATATCATGACACTTTTTCTTTCTAGCTCTTTCTCTTTGCTTTGGATCACGAAAAATGCAACATGTCATGAAATCGCGACACTTTTTCTCCTCTGACCGTGACCCAGCAACATGTCGTGATATCGCGACATTTTTTCTCTTCTGACCGCGATGGTGCAACATGTCACGATATCACGACACTTTTTCTCTTTTCGTCGTGATGGTGCAACATGTCGCAATATCGTGACACTTTTTCTCTTTTTTTCGTGATGGTGCAACTTGTCGCGATATCGTGACACTTTTTATTTTTTGGCCACGACATCGCAACATGTCACGATATTGCGACACTTTTTCTTTTTTGTCTGTGACAGTGCAACATGGTGCGATATCGCGACACTTTTTATTTTTGGGCCGCGATGGTGCAACATGTCGCGATATTGTGACACTTTTTCTTTTTTGGCCGCGATGGTGCAACATGTCACGATATCGTGACACTTTTTCTTTTTGGCCACGACAACGCAACATGTCTCGATATCATGACACTTTCCCTCCTTGTGGTATTTTGCTTTTTTCCTTTATCTTTAGCCTATGGTCCACTTCGGTCTTCTTGGAACACATGCAAAAAAGGTGGGTCCCCAATTTTGGGGTACGTTGTGGATCAGCCACAACAGATCTCTTCAACATTTTATTAATTTTCTAAAATGAAAATTATTTTCTTTACAAGTAAAATGGCATCTACTGGTGATGGAAAGAAGGGAGGCAAATCTTCTACTGAAAAGAGTATCCTTAAATATTTTAGCCATATATAGAAATCCAACGATCCATCAACATCTATGTAAATTCAAGGTACAAATGATTTTTACCTACTAAACAATTAGTTGTGTATTATGTAAATTATTTAAAATAATGATTTCTTCCTCAAAAAGTTAATTTCTAGTATGTGGCTCTAGCCATATTGCATGAAAATATGAATATTTTTTATATTTGTAATTTTTTTTTGTTAAATCCAAAAATGATAAGGAATATTATTGTATGTAGAATACTCTGTTGAACCTGATATGCCTCCAATTGAAGATATTCCTCACCAAGAGATGCCTTCTAATGAAAATTCTCTTAACAATGACATCCAACAAACACTTGAAGATATTCCTCAAAATAACATGTCAGTTGAAAAAGAAAGCTATAACCCAGGTGTTGTAGGTGAGTTGGAGAAGAGGGCAATCCTCCAATGGAGGTCCCAGGTTCGAATCTCCACCCTACCAAAAAGCTGAATTGGGTACCCAAAATCCAATTGATAATGTTGGTGCGGGCAGGGCTGGGTGCGACTTTGATGGTGTAGAACCCCTGTTTGTGGTCTCTTAGACCAAGGCGGCCCCCAAGGGGTTTTTTGCTTAAAAAAAAAAGAAAAAGAAAAATAAAGCTATAAATCAAATACAATATAAAATTCTAAGGAATATTCAAGCATTAAAACTAAATGTAGAAAGTTATCTAGATGGACTATTGGAAGGTCATTTCAGGTTGAATGGGCATCAAAATTTCTCTTTATAGAGCCAGTCCTAATGGATAACAACAATTATGATAAAAAATAATGTAGATACAAAATTTGTAGTTGGAAACTAGGTAAGGGTCATAGGATGCAAATGAATATAGATACAATAGAAAAAAAATTGTGGCAAATTTTATTCAAAAGTTACAAAATGTTATGGAACAATTAAGAAAATAGTTAGGTGTAAGAATAAATTTGAAAGGTCCGAGGTGTAGACCAATTGGTTCATCCAAACCCCATAAGGGGGGCGGAGGTCCAAGGTTCAAATCTCGGGCCTCGTCGGACTAAACGCTTGTCCCTTTCCTGGTGCTTTCAGCAATGTAAAAGGTTTAAAATGATTGTGGCATGGTGGTTATAGGGGCGGACTGCGCGAAGATCTGTGTGGCAGCTTTCGGGGTGGACAACACAGAATACTGTGGCGAACATAAAAGTTGGACAACCTGCCCAGGTTCGTGGTGGCTACCGATTCGATTCCACCATGTAAATAATAATAAAAAAAAGAATAAATTTGAATGTATGCATGTTAGATATGCAAAAAATATGATAATCATATCAAGCTACAACAATCTCTTATTGAGAAAGGTGGCATGATTGAAGCCCAATTTCATAAAATTCATAAGATCACTTTAGATTGAAAAATTTTGTAGTTTGCTATTGTATATAATATTCTAAAAAAAGGTAGACCCATGTTCGATTTAATTGATTATAAGCACCTATTTCAACTAGTTGATGTGCAAAATATTTCTAGTTCCCATTGGTCAGATCGAAGTGATTGGAAAATTGTAAAATTTCTATCATTGGTTGAGAAGGAGGACTTGAGGGAGAAAGTAAAACTTGCCAAATTTATTTCACTTTCAATTGATGAGGTGATAGTTGTGGACAACACATCTTGGATTTGCTTGCATGTGTACACATTATAAAATCATGTAAGGCAACCTAGTTTGCTAAGATTATATAAGATGGTAAAAATTTCTAATGCAAAAAATATCTATAATATTGTTGTAACTAGTTTAAAATATATTGCTGGAGGAAAAGTGTCGCGATATCGCGATGCTTTGAGAAAAATTGCATGAAAGGGAAAAACCGTCGCGATATTGCGACGCTTTGAGAAAAATTGCATGAAAGGGAAAAACCGTCGCGATATCGCGACAATTTGTGTGAAAAGCTACTCTAAGGAAAATTCGTCGCGATTTCATGCCTTTTTTGTGGATAGGACACAAAGGGGCATTCTTGTTGCGATTTTGAGATGTTTTGAGCAAAATTTAGTTAAGGGGAAAAACCGTCGCGATATCGCGACCTTTTTGAGAAAAGCCTCCCAATGGATAACCTGTCGCGATTTCGCGACATGTTTATGGAATGGAAGCACAGGGGCAAACCTGTAGCGATTTCGCTACAGTTCTGGAGAAATTCTGCTTGCAAGTTTAACGTCGCGATTTCGCGACTAGTTTTGGTAATGGGTTCCTCGGGGGTGATCATGTCGCGATTTCGCGACACTTTTGGGGATGGGGCGTCCATTGGTTTTCTTGTCGCGATTTCGCTACACTTCCGGCCAAGTGGGGCTCCAAGGAAATTCTGTCGCGATGTCGCGACACTTTCTCTAAGTTGCTGTTCAAAGGGGTCCTCGTCGCGATTTCGCGACAGTTTTGGGGAGCAGGTGCCTTCAGGCTTTCTCATCGCGCTTTCGCGACGCTTTTGGCGTTTGGGTGTTTTGGTGCTGTGCTGTCGCGATTTCGCGACTTTTTTCGTGTGTTGTGGTTCTGGCGCTTTTTGTCGCGATATCGCGACTTGTCACGATTTCGCGACTTGTCGCGTTTTCGCGACTGGTTGTTGTGGCGCGGCGGTTGTTTGGTTTGGTGTCGTGATTTCGCGACATGTCGCGTTTTCGCGACATGTCGCGTTTTCGTGCCCTTTGTACTTCTGGTCTCTTTGTGCCTGGTTGGGATGCCCTTTCTCCCTCTTGTAACTGTCTTTTGTTTTAATACAAGTTTTTTTCATTTTTTCAAAAAAAAACTAGTTTAAAATATATTACAGGAATGAATGATATATATAGCCATAAATTTAATATGCATTGGAGCTAATGGTGCTGCTATAATGCAAGGACATAAAAATGGTATTTGCAATCGACTCCAGATATTAGTTGCCCCATATATGATACCCATTCATTGCATGGCTCATAGAGTGAATCTTGCATATAAAATCATGAACACTTTTGAAAATGTTGCGAGAGTGAAATATCTCATTCGTGAAATACATGCTTATTTTTTTGAAATCCAAAAAGGTTTGCAGAGTTTCAACAGTTTACACTAGGAGTTACAGAAGGGAAAAAGTTGTTAAAATATGTGGATACAAGGTGGATTTCATTATATCAACCTACACATAATTTTTAAAGAATGTCAATCATTAGCAGGGTTTATGTACGCAAATCATAGGGTAGTTGATAATGTAAAATATTTGCTATTCCATTTGACTAACTTGGAAACCCTTTTAACATTATGTGGTATTCTTCCAATGTTATAAGAAATGAATATATTAATTAAACTTGCACAAGAAATATCCATCTATATTGTTGATTTCATTAGGATGAGAAAAAAAATTATATGTCTTCAAAGAAAATTTTACAGATTCCTTGTTTGGTAGTTGGAGAATATTAACTAACGTGAATGATCCAAAAAGATTTTTAAAGTTTGACATCAATTATTATATTTATAAAATTTCGTGAAAAAATGATACCTCTATATTGTTTTGAAAGGTGATCAAATATAGTTATGGACAATGTTGAACAATTTACCATAACATGTAATGGATTTGAAGTTGTTTTATACAATACTAATATTAAATTGTTAAAAATCTCAGATTCATTGACAAGTGAAATAAGAGATCAATTTCAGAGAGATGAGTTTCTTGAGGCCATGGGTGTGGTTAACCCTCTATTTTGGGATCCTTGTATTGACTACAAATTCACACATGAGTTTTTTATTAAACATATGGTCATACTTAGTAAGCATTTCAGTAAAAGTGTGGAAGCCAATGGTGTTGAAATCAAATGTATTCTCAACAAAGAACTTTTAAGACAAAAATAATCATATTTTGGAAGCACTATGGTTGAGCAAACATCATTTTTGAGCAACATCCATGAGCCTGGTTCCATTGCATGTTTGTGGCAAAAATTGTATCCAAGTAGTGTCTTACAAGATATGATTAGTGAATACTTTTGTTTATATGAATTATGTCAAACAATAATTTTGGGATCTGTGGAATATGAGAGGGTTTTTAGTGCACTATATTTTTTGAAATTTAAACTTCATAATAGGTTGGATAAAATTTTGAAAATTTGTTTGAGGATTTATGTGTCCATGTATGAGCTGGACAAATTTCTTTACGATAGAGCATTGGCATACTAGAAATCCCTAGCAAATAGATTATGTATCACTAATACGTATGATAAGGAGGATAATGATGGTTGTAGTGATCAGATAGTGGAGACACATATATCCGCTATGCTTAATAGTGATTTTGGAGAAGCTGAGAAGTGTTTGTTTCAGCTACCTGAATTGTAAATTTTCCAAGATTTTACAACATTCATAGATTTGACTTCATTTGATATCAGATTTCAAAATATTATTTTAAATTTATTAGATTTCACAAAATTTATTTATTCATAAATTTTATGTTTTATATCACATTGTTGTTTTAAAAATTGTATGTTTTATATCATAATGTCTCAATTGCCTTCATTGATAAATCCTTATGTTTTATATCATAGTATTGTTAATGTATGAATATTGATATATTGACACAATTGAGGTCTTTTTACTTTGCAAATAACTATTAACCAACAATAATATTTCTTTGTTGTTTGAGATGAACATAGTAAATATTATTTGATCGACATAAACTAAAAAAATAATAGAAAATTATAAATGAAAACAACCATTGAATGATAGAAGACACAAAATTAGTAAATATATTTTTCATTAATTTGATTAAAAATATATTACATTGTACAAAATTGTTGACTGCAATATAAAAAATATGCAGTCAACTAGTAATCAATCCATAGTTTTTTAAACATCAGATTGGGGGTTTTCTACCTCAACTTCTCCTTCAGTTGTCAGTTCCTTTCCTTTTTTGTTCCTCAACACCCTATGCTGGCAGTGCTCCAGTTCTAACTAGGTCTTCCTCTATTTTCTTGAATCTTCCCAACAAAGCATATTCTTCTTGGGCTGGATCTTCTAGCACTGTTTGAAGTGGTTCTTTCACTTTTTGCTCTTGTAGCACGAGATCTACATCTTGGTTCAATTTTTCCTTGATATATCTTCTTAAAATATTATTATCCCTAACTTTGGATTGCATTGTTTTCTTCATTAACACTACATTTTTCAAGAATTTCTTGGTCGCTTCAATATTAACTTCCATGCTTTTAACTTATTTTCTTAAATTATCAAAATTTGATTGCAAAAAGAAAAAGAAAACATAATTTAGAAGAGAAAAAAAAATTAACTTGTTTTGATAAAATATTAAAATTTGAGTGTAAAATAAATAGAATACTTAAGAAAACATTTGCTCACCTCAGCAACATCCCTTGCAACCTCAATAATTATAACTTTTTTCTTATTGAAAACCCATTGGTTATAAAATGCTTGGGCTTCAACATTAATATTCTCAATTATACTAGTCATAATGTTTAGAATATCATCATTATATAAAATAGTAGACTTCACTGTTCCTGATGTAGCCTGATCTAGTAGGCTAGCAAGCTTTTCTGGTTTGTTCTTGGCCAGAGAAAAAATTGATTCTCTTTTTTTTTTTTGTGTGGAAAACATCCCAAAAGGGATGCCACTTTCGGGTAAGACCCAAGGAGGCAGGGGTATCCATTCCGCAAAAAAAGCCCAGGACTCGAACCTGGCCTACCACCTTTGACATACTCAAGGAGCAAACAAACATACAAAACCAATTTAAAAATAAGTAAATAACAACAAAAATAATAAAATAAAATAAAAAACATGCTCCTTGAGTGTGTCAAAAATAAAAGCACAACCAAACACGCACAATAATATAAAAGAAACCACAACACAAACCACATAGAAAAACACAAGAACCACATAACAAAACACAAACAAGACAAAAACAACAGAACACTACAAAGACATAACCCAAAAAAACATGAAAAATAAACACAACCAAAACCTAAAAAATTTTAAAAATAAAAATAAAAAACAACCAACAACAGACAATAAACAAAAACAAAATACATAGAAAACACTCACACATAAAAACACGAAATAACACAAACAAAGACAAACCCAAGAACAAGAACGAAAAAACACAAGAACAATAAGAAAAAATATAAAAAAAAAAAACAAAACAACAAAAATACAAGAACAACAAAAAACAACACAAAGAACACAAAAACAAAACAAAACAAAAGAACCCACCCACCTTAAAAAATAAAAAAAAAAAAACAAAAAAGAAAAAAGAAAAAAAATGAACAAAATAATGACATATATAGACCAGAAGACTATTAAGGCAAGAATAAACAGAGGAAACAAAATAAAGAATAGAATGAGCGAGGGAACTAAAAAAAAATTGAATGAACCAAAGAGAAGCAAAAAAAAAACAAGAAGAAACTAGGTACCTTCAAAACTGGAGCCATCCAAAGAAATGATAGAAAGAAGAGCTTACCTAATTTGAGAAGCCCACCATATAGGAGGGTGGCCATAACAAGTAAGATCACCTTTGTCCAAAGCCCAATTAGCTAAAGCATCAACACTCTTGTTTTGATCTCTAACCACATGATTGTAATCAACTTTCAAAATTCCCATATGGATTAACTGAATCTTCTCAATAATTGTTTTTATTCTCCAATCCACCTTATGATTCTTAGAAGGAGTCTTCAAGAGATTAATCATAAGTTGAGAGTCGAACTCAACTAACACCTTTTCCCATCCAACCTTAGTAGCCTCCTCGAAGACCTTTGAGGATACCATACCCCTTAGTAAGGTTATTGGAAAGAATACCCAAATTCTCAAGCAAAAGTAAAAACCAGGGAGCCATCTGAAAGTCTACCAATTCCTCCCACACTGGCTTTTCCAGGGTTCCCTCTAGAGGCTCCATCAATATTGACTTTTCCAAAATCCTTAGGAGGAGTTTGCCAATTTCTATTCCTATCCATCTTACTAATACTCACATTCCCTTTAATTTGGTTGCCCTTATAAGGTTTAATATTCAATCTTTGCATCACTTGATCCCATATTTTGTGGGATTTTTGGGGGTGATTAAGGAGTTGATGGACTGATTCAACTAAGTTGGCTATGGTATTTTGCCAAATATAGTGAATATCCTTCCTATCTTGATTAAAAATTTTGTTGTTCCTTTCATTCCAAATATTCCAAAGAAGAATGGTAGAACCCATCCAAACTAACTACCTAATAAAATGATCAACACCCTCTTGATTAGGCCAATCCCTCCAAAGTTGTTCAAAAGTAAAAAAATTGGATTATTATGGTATAAGGTCAAATAAGGTCACCTCACCTTAGGCCAGAGCTTTTGCGCCCACAATAGAGAAAAGATGTCAGAAGAATGGTTGGTATTATTATGGCATAAGGTCAAATAACCTTGAGCAACTGAATACTCACCCTTAGTAGTGTTGTTCCATCCAAAAAAATATTTTTCATGGGACCAAGAGAGGGATCTCATATGAAGGATGCCTTGGATATCTTGTCTTTGCCTTTTTGGGATTTGAATAGGCTAGTCCTCAATAGGGATCCAATATCTACCAACCTTTGAATTACCAGTATGGTACCAACAATAATTAGCCACCTTTATCCAATTAGCTCGGTGAAGCTCCTCCATCCAAGGCCTCCAATCGGGAAACCGAGTTATCAAAGGCTTGTGACCATCCCAAGAATCTGTCCAAAAATTTACATGTTGACCATTATGAATGATCCAAAATAATTTTTTCTTTGTCAAATCCTCACCAGTCTTAAGAACTGCTAAAATGGGAGAACCTTTGGTAGGAAGATGATAGCGAACAAGGTCTTCAAGACTTTTGTTCTCATCATATTTAGCATGGATATTATTGGCCCAAAGATCATTGGGGTTATGCAACATCCTCCAATATAATTTAGCAGCTAAATCTTTGTTGTTATTAATTGAAGACCGGAATCCTAACCCCCTTTCACTCTTAGGAAGACATAAAGTATCCCATTTCACCAAGGCCCATTTTCTTTTCTCCTAAGTACCACTCCAAAGGAAACGATGACTGATTTGATCAAATTCTCGAAGAACAACCTTTGGGATATTCAAAATGGAAGAAACATAAATAGGAATAGCTTGAAGGACTGATTTTACCAAGGTGATTCTACCCCTAGAAGAAAGCCACTTGTTGGTCCACTTTCCAATTTTCTTCTTGACTTTGTCCAACAACCAATTCCAATATTTATTTTTTTGCCTTTGAATATTTATGGGAATACCTAAATAAGTGATTGGAAGAGAGGTCTTCTTATATATTAATTTATCAAAGACCATGGATTCCTGTCTAGCAGAGCAGTGACAGAAAATAAATTTATATTTGTCTTCATTGATCAACTTCCCAATAGCCTTAGAAAAATAGCTAATGATTTGCTTAATATTAGAAGCTTCCTTAACTGTAGCTTTACCTAAAAGAGTAGAGTCATCCAAAAATTGAATATGAGATATTGGTCTAGCTCCATGAGCAATGGTAACTCCCTCAAGGGTTTTATTTTCCCTCTTTTTTGTTATAGTCCTACCCAAGCATTCAACAAGAATGATGAATAAATAAGGGGATAGTGGGTCACCTTGCCTAATACCTCTAGAAGCTGGGAAAGAATGAGAAGGCCTACCATTGATAAGAACTAAGTAGGAAACTGAAGAGATACATCCCATAATCCAATCCATCCAATCCTTAGAGAAACCAAATTTCCTCAAAAATTTGATAAGGAAGTTCTAATCCACTCTGTCATAAGCTTTGGATACGTCTAACCGAATGAACATGGAAGGAGAATTTTGCATATCCATGGAATGGATGTCTTCTTGAGCAAGAACTATCTCATATACTATTTGACGTTGTTCCACATAACTCCCTTGCTCTGGGGAAATAATCTTATGCAAAAAAGGCTTCAACCTTTCTGCAATGATTTTAGTAATGATTTTGAGAAGAACATTACATAAAGCAATAGGTCTAAAAGATGAGATATAATCAACCTCTTGAGCTTTTGGAACAAGAGTAATATAATTTTTATTGATAACCTTCAAAATTTCTTTGGCTTTCCTGGCTTCTTCTACCACCTCTAATAAATCAACATGAAGGATATCCCAAAACTCTTGGTAGAAATCAATAGGAAAACCATTAGGACCTGGGGTTTTCCATTTTTGCATTTTAAAAACTACTTTTTGAAGCTCATTGATAGTAACAGGAGCAGTCAAAATAGAGTTCTCCTCAGAACTCTATTTTTTATCAAAAATTTTATATCGAGCATTAATTTCCTTCATGAGGACCTTGGCCTAATATTCCCACTCCATCACTTCCAAATATTGAAACAACACCTCTTTATGGTTATTTCAAATTATTTAGCCATTAAACCTTTTTCATCATACTTTTGTATGTCATCCTCAGTTTAAGAATGAGGGTCATCTGACTGACTAGGTGATAATTTCTACTGAGTTGTAGGGGCTTCCGTTTGTTGTGATTTTCTATGTGGATATTGAAACACATTTGTTGCCTTAAAGCCTTAAATGTTACCTTTCAATAGATAATCATCATCAAGTGGGATATTATCTTATCACACACTTGAAACTTCTGGTGCCTATGTATTTGTGTTCAATGAAAAATCCAAGAACACAGACACATTCTCACTTGGTACTGCCCCTCGCAATTTCTATGAAAAAGTTGTTTTCCAACACCAACATACATATGCCCTCTCATTATCTGAACATGTTGTTTCTATGGTGGAGGTGGTGGTAGCATCACATTGCCTCTCATAGGTTGTTGTTGAGAGGCACCTGAAAACAGTAAAAAAGATTTAGCCAAAATTATTTAGAAAATAAAATAGAAAAAAATAAATATATGTTAATTCAAAGTAAATACACATTGATTTACCTAAAAAAGATGAGATTTGATATATTTGGGTGCCAAATGGGGTGGGGCATAAGCCTGAAAACATATGAAAAAATTTAATAAAAATTATTATAATTTTAATTAAAAAATATAGAGATAAAATCTGAAAATATAAACTTACGTATTGTACGGGTGGCCTCACATTGCATATTTTGTACAAATATAGGTGCACGAGAACCCCTAGGAGAAGAAACATGCCTCAATTTTTTTTGTGGCCTCTACAATGGTGATGTGTGTGATGCAATATCTTCAAAATTACCAGTGGCCTTCGACATGTGATCCCTTATGGTAGCATCTTGTTTTATCCTTGTTGTGGCTACCCTAGTCTACATTTAGATGCAAATAAAAAAAAAACTAAAAATATGCTAAAATATAAAAAACTATTTGATGGTGAAAGATGGATTTATTTACCTTTAACTCTAGGGGTTTCATGTCAATGCTCTATAGTGTTGGATGCACTAAAGTTGGTACAGGAGTATTCTGTAAATTATGAAACTTTCATAATACAATGTTAAAATATAATTAATGGTGCCCACGATGGTTGTTGTGTTTGTTTGTATGCCATGCAACTTTATTATGATGCAATATACAATATATGTGCACCAATCAAAATTCTCATGGTGAAGATAGTGAACCATATAGGCCAATGCCCAAAACTAAAGTTTTGTTCTTTCATGCACAATCAGTCTTACTTGGAAGAACTCATGATTCACCTTCAAAGTTGAATGTTGAAAAAAGGTGTTTGTTAACCCTCTTTTTGACTTAGAGATAGAAGTTGCAAAAAAAATTAGATAAAAAATTATAAATTTTCATTTTCGAACATAATAGAATATAAGAAATGAGAATTACACCTGACAAAAATTTCGTACTAAGATTGTAGGTTATCTCCAGGTAACTTTTATCTTGTAGATATAACATGAACTTTAGTGTCACTAGAAGAAAACCTTGTAAGGAAGATCTGTTAATATCTGGATGTCTGTAGGCATGATTGTAAATGATAGTTTTCTATTATGTAATTATAGATTCACTATGGCATGGTCATGGTCATAACCATCTATGATGCTATGTAGAATGAGTTTATTTATCTTGAACTAGGGCATTAAAAGCAAGTTCTACAAACATGCATAATTTACCCATGAAAATTTGTAACCTGGGGTGGTTAACATATCTAAAATTGCAAGGCAACAAAGGTTATTGAATACAATTTTTGGTAAGGGGTTGATGTGGTGGCCATTGCTAGAAGTTGTAGAAGCAACAAAAATTGGATTGGGAAGGTTGTGGGGTAACGATTTCTTGAAGAGGGTTCGTTCTAGTTTGCTTTGGTTCACAGTCATAGAAATGAAAACAAAAACAAAACTCTTAATACCTTTTATAGATAGACATAAATGATTGAAGGTGGACACGTGTTATCATGTGATTCAACATGCAACACAGGTAACCTATAGCGTGACATGTGATAGCATAAACCTTGGTGCACCTGTCTTGAATTTGGATATAGTTTTGCACCCAGTGCAAGACCGGACCTTTTTTGCATCAATTTACTATCAAATTGTGTTTTACACCCAGTTAACTACCGAACCTTTTTTTGCACCCGATTTTGGTTGGACCTTGTTTTGCACCCGATTTTGTCCAAACCTTGTTTTGCACCTGGTTTACTTTTGGATCTTATTTTACACCCAGTTTCTACTGAACCATGTTTTGCAATCGATTAGAGCTGAACCTTGTTTTGCACCTGATTTTTTATCGAACCTTATTTTGCATTTGATTTTGGTCGGACCTTGTTTTGCACCCATGTTACTACTGGACCTTGTTTTGCATCTGTGTTACTACTAGACCTTGTTTAACACCTAGTTTACTACCAAATCTTATTTTGCACCCGATTTATTTTTGGACCATGTTTTACACCCAGTTTTGATCGAACCTTATTTTGCACCCAGTTTAAACCAAAGCTTGTTTTGCAATTGGACCACGATCAAATCATGTTTTGCACAAGGACTGTGATCGAACCGTGTTTTGCACCTAGATTGCAATTGGACCATGTTTTGCACCTAGACCACAACCAGACCATGTTTTACACCTAGACCACACCTGAAATATGGTTGAACCATGTTTTCCAATCAGTTTGCGGTTGGGACTCTCAAATTCATCATTGTTTTATAATTTTTGGTGAAAAATAAAGGTAATTCGTCATATCTCCTACATGAAGTTGGTTAGGATTCACCAGGATTTAAAAATTGATTCACCTTTTTTTATAATTATATTTCAGGTCCAACCCCTTATGCATAACCCTATTTGGGGGATCTGCAAGCCAAAAAACTAAACATAGAAAGTTAACTAGATGGACTATTGGCAGGTCATTTAAGGTTGAATGGTCATCAACTTATCCCTTTATAGAGCTAGTCCAACCAAAGAATGAAAATGACATTCCAATAGAATGTAAATGCATAATTTGTAGTTGGAAACTTGGTAAGGATCATAAGATGCAACTAAAGTTAGATACAATAGAAAAACATTGTGGAAAAGTTTATTCAACAGTTCAAGAAAGTGATGAAATCGTTAAGAAAATAGTTAGGTGGAAGGATGCATCAGAATGCATGCATGTTAGATATGCAAAATAATATGAAAAATAATTGAAGCTACAATAATCTCTTGTTGATAAAGGTGGAACAATTCAAACCCAATTTCATAAAATTCATAAGACCACTTTAGCTTCAAAAATTTTACAGTTTGTTGTTGTATATAGTATTCTTAAAAAGGGTAGACCCATGTCCGATTTTATTTATTATAAGCACCTATTTTAGCTAGTTGATGTGCAAAACCTTCCTAGTTCCCATTGTTCAGATCAAAGTGGTTGAAAAATGGCAAAATGTCTATCATTGGTTGAGAATGAAAACCTAAGGGAAAATGTAAAACTCCCCAAATTTATTTCACTTTCAGTTGATGAGGTTACAACTATTGAAAAGACATCTTGGATTTGTATGCATGTGTACACATTCCAAAATTATGTAAGGCATCCAAGTTTTCTAGCAGTACATAATATGGTGGAAAATTGTAATGTAGAAAACCTCTATAATGTTGTTGTAACTAGTTTAAAATATATTGTGAGAATGAGTGATATAGAAATTACCTCAAAGTTAATATATGTTGGGATTGACGGTTCCACTACAATGCAAGGACATAGGAGTGGTCTTTGTGTTTGAATTTAGACATCAATTTTCTTGTATTTGATACACATTCATTGCATGGCTCATATATAAATCTTGCATACAAAATTGTGAGCACTTTCGATACTGTTACAAGAGAGGAACTTGTCCGTGAAATACATTATTATTTTTTGTGCAGTCCAAAAAGCTTTCCAAATTTTCAATATTTTGCACTAGGAGTTATAAAAGGAAGAAAATTGTTAAAATATATGGATAGAAGGTGGATTTCAATGTACAAATCTGCATATAGAGTTTTTATAGAATATCTATCCTTGACAAGGTTTATGTATGAAAATCGTAGGGTAGTTGATAAGGCAAAATATTTGCTATACTGTTTGAATGACTTGGAAAAACTTCTAACAGTATATGGTATTCTTCCAATGTTGCAAGAAAAAAATAGATTTATTAAACATTCACAAGAAATATCTATATATATTATTGATTTCATCAGGTTAAAAAAACAAATATGTATGAATATTGGCAGGATATACGTATATGGAGAAAATTTACAGTTTTTTTGTTTGATAGTTGGAAAACATTAACTAATGTTAATAATCCAAAAATATTTTTGAATTTCAACATCAATTATCATATTTGTATTAATGTTCGTGGAAATATGATACTAATGGTTTTAGCACTATTATATCTACTCAAGAAAATGAGCTACATGAAGAAGTATGACTTTATATTACATAAATGAAATTGTACAATAAAGAATGGAACTAAGAGTCCATTATATAGGAATATATATTCCTTGTAATTTAATCTACCCATGAATATTCATCTACCTATCCTATGACTCATGTACATGTGGACTACATGCACATTTACATCATTGCACATTCTAACACTTGTGCATTTATTAATTGCATGAAGTAACTACTCAAACCTTCCTCTAAAGTAAACTCTTACTCTAGTTATGTACCCAAGGTGGTACATTGACATGTGCCAAATAATGTAATATACTCTAACACCCCTCTGTATTACATTATTTGGTATGATTTTTCCTTGAGTTGCATAACTGATCTCTGAAAGTTTAGAACTTGTTTCTCCCAAGAGCTTTTGTAAAAATATCTATTAGTTATTCTTGTAATAATATGCTTCAATATGATATGATGGATATGAAAGAAAAATTTAATGAAATGGAATTGTATTTCAATATGCTTATTTTGTTCATTTACAATTGTATTTTTTATCAAACCGAGTACTCCTTGATTGTCACAAAATATCAAAGTTGGAGTTCATTTGATATCCATGTCAAATAGTATATATTGTAACCACAATGATTCACATATTGTATCTCTTATTGCTCGATATTCTACTTCAGTAGATGATTGTGCCATTGTATGTTTTTTCTTACTGTGCCAAGATATAGGTCCTGATCCAAGATAAAACACATACCCTAAAGTAGACTTTCTATCATCAATAGAACCAACATAGTCTGAATCTGAGTAACCCTGTAGACAAAATTCTTAACATTATTCATATAAGTTAGGCCATAATCAATAGTCTTCTTTAATATTTTGCAATATTCTCTTTGTAGAATTCCAATGAATTTCTCTTGGTTCTTGCATGAATCATGAAAGATAATTTACATCAAAGACTAAGTCGGTTGACTATTTGTTAAGTATAGAAGACTTCCAATTAATTGGTGATACATAATTGATAAAACCAAAGGTGTTTTCATTATTTTTAGATAATTGAATATCTTGTTCCATGGGTGTATATTTTGTCTTACAGTTCTTCATCCTATATTTTTCAAGTAAGGCTTCTACATATTTGATTGAGTAATTGTAATATTATCTTTATTTTGATGGATTTCCAGGCTGAGACAATAATTCATTATTCCTAGATCTATTATTTCAAATGCCTTCTCAAGATCCTTTTTAATATCACTTATTATTTTTTCTATGCTTCTAGTAATCACTATATCATAAATATATACTATAAGGATTAGTATATCATTTCCAATTCTCTTTGTATACAGATTGGGATCAGAAGTACTTTGTTTGAAGTTATGTTGTAATAAGTGATTATTGATTTTTATATTCCATGCTTCGGGAGCTTGCTTTAGACCATATAAGGATTTGTTTAATTTTCAAACCTTATACTCTTGTTCTTTAACAAAAAATCCTTCTGGTTGTGACATGTAAACTTCCTCTTCTAAGTCACCATTAAGAAAAGCACTTTTAACATCCATTTGATGAAGTTTCCAATATCGATGAGTTGCTATAGCACAAATTATTCTGATAGTAGTCATTTTGGTTGTTGGTGTGAATGTTTCTTCATAATCAATTTCCTCAGTCTGAGTATATCCTTTGGCTACTAACCAAGCTTTGTAATTGTCAAGTGTCCCATCTGCTTTATACTTGATTTTGTAAATCCATTTGCAACCCATTATTTTCTTTCCTAGAGGTAATTTCACTAGATCCCATGTTTTATTCTTTTGTAGTGATGCATATTCAGATTCCATATTTGTCTTCCAATGCGAGTAATTTAGTGCTTGAAATGTTGATGTTGGCTCTACTATATTGCTTAGTAATCCTCTGTTTATTCTACTTTGACTATGAGTTTGAGGTCTAGTAGTAGTAATATCTAGCATTAATTCTAAGTTTTATTCCTTGAGTGTGTCTCTAAGCCATATTGGTTCTTTCCTTTGAGGAATTATGGATGTTTCAATATATTCACTATCTTCTTCTAGATATTTTGACTCTATTTCTTCACTTGTTACATCATCCTCTGAGAAATTTAGGAAGACTTCTGCATCAGTATTTTATTTCTCGGTATCTATCTTGACTTTCTCATCAAAAACTACATATTTGCTTATGTATACCTTTTTTGTATGTGGATCTATTATTCTGTACCTTGTAGATTCATCATCATAGCCAACAAATATTCCTGCCATAGTTTTGTCATCTAATTTAGTCCTTTTTTTGTTTTGGAATGTGCATGTAAGATTTGCAACCAAAAATTCTTAGTTTTTCTATATTTGGTTTTATTCATGACCATGCTTCTTCTAGTGTAACATGTTTGAGTATTCTTGTAGGTAATCTATTTTGTAAGTATATTGTTGTTTTAATTTCTTCTACCCAATATTGATGATTGATATGAGCTTCTTTTAACATACACCTAACCATATCCATTATAGATCTATTTCTTCTTTCTGCAATTCCATTCTATTGTGGAGAATATGTTGTAGTAAGTTATCTTTTAATTCCATTATCTCCTAGAAAAGAATCAAATTCTTTTGATACAAATTCACCTCCTCTATCTAAATGAATGGATTTGATAGTATTTCCTTATTCTTTCTCTACTTGAAGTTTGAATTGTTTAAAATAGATAAATTCTTCTAATTTATACTTCATGAAGTATACCCACATTTTCCTAGTGTGATCATCGATAAATAATTGGAAATACTTATGTCCTCCAATACTAGTGACATTCATTGGGCCACATAAATCTGTATATATTAATTCTAATGGTTTTTGAGTCCTATGTTGATGAAGTTCAAAAGGAATTCTATGTTGTTTTCCAACTAAACATTATGGACAAACAATAGATTCTAGGGATAGATTTGGTATTCCTTCAACCATTTGATATTTGAGCATTTCATTCAAATAAAATACATTGGTATGTCCTAGATGTTTGTGCCATAGATCTGAGGCCTTAACTAAAAAATATGAATGTGTAGCAATATCTAAAGTAAATAGACCATTTATAAAGGTACCTGATGCTACATTTTTCTCTTGTTTAAGAATATGACATTGTTTTATTCCATTGGAAACCTTGAACTCTACAATCATATTTTGATCCATGAGTTGAGAAACTAAGAGGAGATTATTAGTCAATCCCGAGACATATAAAATATTTTTAATTATCCCTTTTCCATTTACTAGATCAACTAAAATATTTCCTATCCCCTTTACTTCATAAGTTTTACTATTTGCTATAGTAACTGGTTTCTCATTTTTCTTTTGTAGAGAATCAAACAATTGTTTGTTTCTAGTCATGTGTTTGCTTGCTCCTGAATCTATATACCAATGCTCCATGGTTGTGAAGTTTTCAAATTTTCTAATATGAAGATGTCTTTTATCTTGCAAGTGTTTGAATGCACTATGAATCTTGATAGTATGCTTAGCTTTCTTAGTTTAAGTTGAATTCCTTTTGTCTCCCTAATATTCAACTTTATTTTCTTGTCTTATGTCTCCCTATTGATTAGTAAATAGAAAGCTAAAGATCAATGATGATGCACCTTCAAGTTTTAATAAGTTTCTTTTCCTTCAAGACATTTTAGTTGGATTAATATCTCATTAATGTAAGAGACTAATGTAAAAATGTGATTTCCAACTTCTAAGCAATTAATGGTTTTGCTCCTTTAACCTTTACTTTTCAATGGTTTAATTTTTCTAAATTCCAAGAAACTAAAATTTGAAGTAGTATGCCTTATAACTCCCTAATTTGGAATTTTAGAAAATAATAATATTTGCAAAATATTATTTTAATTATCCAAGGTAGAAACCCTTATATCTCCTAAATTAAATATTTACAAATATTGTAATGTTTAAATCTCAAGCAATTTATAATATCTTCTAAGATATACTTCCTTTGCTAAAATTTCTTTCTTACTCTCTAAGGTTGATATTTCAATGCATTAATAAATAAATTTCAACCTTTTAATAGGCACCTTATAACTCCTTAAACTTAGGAAAGCAAATATTAAATAATGTAAAGCTTTTACCTTCCTTGTCAAATGTATTATGCACGTTGATTGGTGTATGGAGTGATGTTTAATAAAGCATTGTAATTCTAGTCTCCTGTGTATGGTAGAGATCAACCAATGTTCAAAGGTACCATATTCTCCTTCTTAATGGTGATTTTAAAACCTTCTTTAATGCTTGACTATGCACTTCTATTCTGTATGCACTCTCCTTCAAGACTAGGCACTTAAATAGCTTGGATGCTTCTTAAAATTTTAGACAAGTGGTGCTTTGAGAGTTACGTTCTTGATGGGCATTGATTTAGATTCTTTCAATACTCATTTCTCCCTTGAATTAAGAGCTATGATAATTATACCTTGTAACCTCCAAATTGTGTTATTCAATGCTCAACAATAGGTGTTACTTACTCTTTGAGTGCTTCTTTCCTAGGCATACATTAAGGAATATATGGGTGCCTTGTTTGGATGTGCCAAGTGGCACAAGATGCCTTATCTATAAATTGTAAGTGGTACTCAAATTTCATGCATGTAATACTCCCTTCAATGTCTCTTATTTCATGTATACTTCTTGTCAGTGGATGCCCTTTGTGTCTTGTCTTCAATGCTTTCTTCCCAAGTGAATGGTGATGCTAAGAGGTTGGATCCAACTATAGTAGTTCAAGATTTTTTATGATGGTTCTATGGCACTCCAATGGTGGATTTAGGTGCTTATTTTTAGTTGGTGATTCATCCAAGCTGTAGCTTGGGTAATGCACCTTTGTCTTCACCTTGTAATTTGCTTCTTTATGTTGTCCTTAGCACTATCCTATTTACATCGGTATGCAATGGATGATAGCCTCCTTTCATAGTCCCTTAGTGTTATCCTTTTATGTAGATAAGCAATGGATAATGGTCTCCTTATGTAGGTCTTGATGCCACATGTTAATGCTACTATAGGTGTTGGAGGATATGGTGTCTTTAGACACCTTGAACTTTGGCTAATGTGAGCCCTTCATTGGCTCTCTTCCTTAGCCTGAAATCTACTCATTGAATCTACTAAAATGGCTACTTTTTAGATGTGCTTTGCAAGCTATTGTAGTGTCTTTGAGACACTCTAGATTTATCCTCTTTTTCTACATAGGATAAGAGGAAAATGGTGCAATAATCTAATGCAAAAATGCTTTGCAATAGTTAGAATAGAATACCTTAAATTTGCACCTATATTTTGAGATCTCTATATCTCCTTTTGCAATATTTCTTTCTTCCTTGATGAGGTGGATTATTTGCACTACTCCTTGGTGGAAAGTTATGATTTGATGTTGTATTCCTTGCTAGACAACTCTCTCCTTTGCTTGGTTAACTTATCAATAATAAATACAAGCTCTTAATCATGCAATTTAACTTGAACAATTTAATCCACCTATAATAACTAGTATAGTGCAATAAAATTTTCTCCTTATTGCTCCTGTAAATGAACTCTTTAAAAGTAACCTAAAATATACACTATAATCTATGTAACTATCACTTACAGATAATGTCTTCTTTGCTTTAACTAGAAAGTGAGATGATATTTTCCTTTCTTTTGAAATATATCTATTTCCTCCTTTTGTGTGCTAGTTGTAACCCTTATAAAACTATCTTCTACACTCCCTTGAAGACTTAATGTGCTACCTTATCCTTGAAAATTTTAAACTCCAATATGGTTCTTAACGAAACCTAATAATAAAATGTTCAACTAATGAACCTTTTTGCACCAAAGTTGCTTACCTTAATGATATTTGTAGTTGATGGTTGTCATGGTAATTTGAATCACCTAATAGCTACCTTGTAAAAGAGAAAGTAACATGAGGTCACCAAAACAAGAAGAGATAGTGGAACCTCTAGGAAGAATGAAGGATGGACCTCAATAATGTCTTGCTAAAAATACAAGAAAATGGGTAAATAGGGAGAACAAATTTTTAATATTATGGAGGGATGTTAGAGAAGTACCTGAAAAACCTAAGAATGGAGGATGGAAAGATAAATCAAGTAGTGATGAAAATATTCCTAGGGATCCTAACACTCCATACCCAAGTCCTAACCAATCATGACAAAGACAATGATTTGAAGTTCAAAGTCAGCAAGCAGGGGTAAAATTCCTCAAAATGGTTCAATTCATCAAAAATAATGAACCATTTATACCTCATGAGGAGGAAGGAGAAATGGGAAATAACTCAAGCAGTGATGATGAACCAATAAGAGGGACATTAAGAAGACTAAAGGTACAAGAGTATCACGTTGTTGCACATCAATTAAGAAAATAAAGGAGAGAAGTTAGGAGATTACAAAGAAGGGTTTAGGAGACATTTAGATGACCTATGCATACTATAGGAGAAGGAAATAATTCGAGAACTAATTTTACCTTCCCAAATCAGTATAGGGATGCCTTAGTTAAATGTTCTCCATATACATATTTTGAGGAAAAAATGTAGAAAAGGAGATTGTTGAGAGCAAATAGGAGGTAGAGGATTCGAAGGCAGTTATCACCTGAAACCCAAGATCATGTAGGATAATATATGTGAGCAAAACTAATTGATCAAGCAAGGAATAGAAGTAACTTGAGTAACCCATGGAGTTTGACAAGACTTCTAGGTAACCCAAGTATACCTCACCAAGGGGGGACTTTGGCTAGTCTCCTTCTTGATAGCTTGAGAGAAAAACATCTCGTGCTACCCACAGATTGACTAGTTAGCAGGATAGACCATAAGGACTATCTATAGACACAAATAAAACCAACCAAAAACCATTAACTCATGGATATGGATTGTTATGTCTATCTCATGGATCCCATGGGAACTAAATACATCATCATGAGTGACTATGGAATCGAAAAAATCTCAAATAATTAGGAGTTTGATAGTCTAACATAAGGTAGATTCGACCAAAAAGAGGGATAGGATGATTCAAAAATTTTTGTAGAGGGCATCCAAGGAATCCAGTTAAATATTTGATATGCTAAGGAGAAGAACCCAAATTTCCAAGACATAATGGTATACTTAGAGGTAGACAGAAAAACTATCATCTTGGAAGGACAAATAATCATTAGGAATAGGATAGGATACAATTCCACTATGTTTATGATAGCATAGTAATTTGTCCTAATATTGATAGACTAGGTAGAATTTGTCCTAATTATGATAGGCTAGAATTGATCCATATTTATGATGGTAGGACTAGTATAATTCATCCTAATGATGACAAGACTAGTAACTGTAATCCTGATGATGGTAGACCAAACAAAATATATCATGGTGATGGTAGGATTGACAATATCCATCCTAAGGGTGGTAGACAAGAAATTTATTAAAATGATGATAGCAATATGGATTATTAGGCATTTTATCATTTGTCAAAAAAAATAAGGAGCTAACAAGAAAATATAGATATATTAGATTAGCATATTGTAAGAACTAGAAATGATTGATTAAAGAAACAATCACAGACAACAACACCTTAAAGCTAAGGGAATCATAGGAATCACCAAAAACTAGAATTAGTTTATGGTGATGATGACTTCAGTAGTCATGAGACTCATAGTCATCAACAAGAGGGAGCATTATAAAAGATAATGGAAGTTTGCATTGGAATTACCATGCACTTCATGTGATGCCAGTGAAATAAGGTGTTAAAAAAAAGACAAACAAATATAAGGTAAAACTAAAATAAGGAAAAGATAAATTAGGAAAAAAGATAAAAATAGGAAGAGGACAACAACTACATGCAAAAGTGGTGATGTGGCACACATGCAGTAGTTAGAGCAAGAAGTAGCAATTTTTGAATGGATGCATGGTTGGAAATGGCTAGAGACGAAGCCTATAATTTGGATGGCCAAGGAGAGGAATGCTTATTTTTTATAGAGCAAAGGAAGGAATTTGCACAAAGAAGACTAGAGTTGGAAATTTTAGAGAGGAATTACCTTTTGCATCAGTATTTTTTCATAGGATGAAATCCACTATAAGTCGCATTCATTTGCAAAATCTAAAGGATTCATGAGAAATTTTTGAGATTAACAATCCATTTGCAAGATATTCTTACTCCAAGATTCATAGTTGGACAAAAGTAGTAAAATGGAGAAAATGCAATAAGAACACATGAATCATCTATGATTGTGATAGATTCCAACAACCATCAACCAAAGGAGTCATCAATGAATTGCCAAGAAGGAGCCATCATCAAGGAGCATATATTAGCCACATCGATTGAGGATTCATCATAGATCATCTGAGGTGTCATCATAAGTCAACTATAGGTAGTCATCACAATAGTAAACTATGAAGCTACTATTAGACTATAGGAGTCACATTCTATAAAAAATAGGAAGAAGTCATCATAAGGAAATAGTAGTCTGATAGTTAGTTGTTAGAAGAAGACCAATCAGAGTTACCTCTACCATGAGAGTTGATTATCATCATTAGGAAAGAATGAGTTGAAATAGATCAAGCTAGACCAAGATAACTAAGCCCAATAATTCTAGAGGAGAGAAAATGAATGTAACTTAAATATAGGAAGAAGTGCCAAAGTTAGTATCAAAAATAGCTCTACCATCACTAGGAATACTCTTGTACTGGAGGATAAATGCACAAATAGGTGCAAAAACTTAAGCAAGGGTAGAATCAAGGTATGCAATTATGTGCACAAGAAATGGTGCCAAGAACAAAAGATAAGGAAGTTCAACAACTCAAGAAGGATAGGATACCCTTGAAGGAGATTATATGGACTCATGCCACTGGGGAATTTTATCGACAATGGTGGATGCAAACACCACCTAAAGACCCAATCAAATAAAATATCAAGATGGTTGGTGTTCATTTTATTTTGTAGGTCCTAATTTTTGATGAGTTTTTTAAGGAGTACCTGATGTAGATGTTGCTTACATATGATGTAGCAAGACATACCAGTAAAGTGTAAGTGGGAGATAAGGATATAGAAGTGGGATATTCTCAACTAAGGCATTAAGAGAAGTTTTGGATTGCCAAAAGGTGGGAAATTGGTACTTAAGAAACAAGCTGATCTAAAAAATAGTTGACCTTTTATTCATAGCATCATGAACCTAAAAAAGGAGGAATTGGATGTCCTACTAGCATATGGAATTCAAGGGGTCAAACAAAATAAATTATTGAGCATATAACTTCAATGCATTATGAATGTACTAATGGCTAGGTTGTCTAGGGAGCAACAAGCCTTGAACTTACCAGTATGGTTGATCCCATATCTACAAGGCATGAAGAAGGGAATTTCCTATGATTGGGAAGCCTAATTAGCAAATCACATCCAAAAACTTTTGATGAGGCCTAACTATAACTTATCAATGGTTTTTCATGCAATAGGTTTATTTATAGATGTAGTGTATCAAGTAGGTGTGTAGGTTCTAGGATGGGACCCTCCTAAGAATTTATTTAAGTTGGCACCATCGATTTTGAGATGGATGGATGCTAAACCATAAGGAAAGAAGAACACTTTGACTAAAAATCAATAGGTAAAGCAATGATTCAGTAAGGCTTCACTAGGATAATGTCTAGTGGAAGAATCCAAAGAGGAGGATGAAGCACCACAAGCATAGGATGTGGCATCATCGATACAAGAATTTGCACCCCCAAAAATAAAGAGGAGGAAATGTTTACACCATCACTATCATAGTCACCAAATTCCATGGAAAGAGTGATAGCCAAGAATGTAGCTCATAGTCAAGTCATGTTGCATGAGATAGAGCAACAATGGCAAAAGATACGAACTGTTCTATAGACCAAGGAGATAGGGTCTCAAGAAATGGATTTTACAATCCCTATATCTCTTCAATAAATACTAGTAGAAGGAGTAAGTACTTCCATCCAAGTAGGACCTATGAAAATTTTAGTATAATTTCAAGTCTGGTAATGCTTGGCATCACCCAAAATACCCCCAAAAGTTTCATTTGAAAAGACCTCAATTACATAGACTTTACAAGCATTTTCATTTGAAGATATGCTTTTGTAGCACAAACTGAGGTAATTATCCAAACTAAGGGTCCAAGCACCACATAGGAGGCATAATTGGTTGAGAAGTAGGAGGAAGAAGCTTCCATACACAAGGACAAAGGATATCTACTAGTATGAACATAGAGAAATCCTATTTTATTGGATGATAAATTGCCTAATGTGTAGCAAGAGATAATGACAACACATGACAAGGACCTACAACAAGAATATATACCTAAAAAATAATTGATACCAGCTACAGGAGAAAATAGCCAACCCACATGTACCTTCAAAATAGTATATGGTCATGAAATGAAAAGTGGTTAAGAAGCCTATCAACCTTTCAAGGAAAGAAAAGAAGATAATGGTAACCTTGGGAGACCAATATGTCATTGTCAATCTATCAGGTCAATCTATCATAATTGATCCATCATCAATCATAAATCCAATCTATCACAACTAATCCATCAAGATGATTCATCATCAATAATCCGTCATAGGCGTATCTATCGTATAGTTAGTTGTCTAGACTAATTTATCATATGCTTAGTCGTCTAAGTAATATTAACACAGTCATAGTAACATGTTCCCTAGTATGAGTTACCACTCATTTTCCCACCAAACCTTATCATTCCCTCATCTCAAGAAGTACTCGCCACTATCTACATAGAGTAGGAAAAGTATGCTCAAGATCACATATTAAAAGAATTTGGCCTTGTAAAAAATATTGGAGGTCTTCGATAGAACCAACCCCATGCTCTTAGTACTAGCCCTATTATGTCACTCTGTGCAAGGCACGATAGTCCTGACCATCTAGTCCAACCTATCTGATGGTTGAGACAATCAAAGAGGATGATAGTTTAATGGCATACCCAATGGGACCCCATTGACTAATCATTGGCCCTAGAATTAGAAGAATAAAATAGGCTTTAACTATGGTGCGAGTCTCTACCTATCAACTTGTTGAAGCATCTAGCAACTCCACTCAAGAATGAACATTCAAAAAAACCATTTTTAAAGACATTAGATTGATATTTTGGTGAAGATCTCAATCTATCTTCTCCTAGAACTCAAGTTGTATTCATCTAGCAACTCCACTCCAACCAAAGGATCTAGAAGTGTATGAATGAGATACCTACTACCAATTCCTTTACTATTAGAAATATTCAAGAGTTTCTTCCTCCATTTGATACCATTCCACAAAGAAGGGCTAGAGGCCATAATATGGCTACTCCACCACCACCCAAAACATTCCCTACTTAGGATGATAGAGGTCCCTTGAGACCTCCTACTCTACATGAATTATGGGAGAAGACACAAATATCTATTCTTAAATATCTCTCATATTTCATTTAGGTAGACCTAATTACTATGATTGATCATCTAAACCACATGGTGCACCTATGCATTCTTCATAATATATCAGAGCAAAACATGGCTTGAAGATTATTGGAAACCTCATTCATAGATAGGTATCAAGAAAGGTATATTATACTCTAACCTATATTGATAGCTAACTAGGACCAACTTGCTACACTATTTATAGAAATATTATAAGAAAAGGTAGATGGGGTATCTCTCCTTGAATAATTGTTAACTATAAAGAGAGATATCATGGAGACGATAGATGATTTCAATATTAGATTTCATAAGACATGGCATAAAATACCTGAAGAGATTAATACTCCCCTAGGTATGGAATTTATATACTATCTAAAGTCTTTAGATTATGAAATATCATTAGTAATTAAGGCCAAATATGAAAAATTTGTACCAAATGCCTATGGTATAGCCATCCAAGCTAAACATGATTTGATTTATATTGGAAGGCTAGCACCCAGACCTCCCATGCCTTTGTATCCTAGTGTCCAATCCTCATACCAAAATCCCCCAATAACTCATCCAACAACCTTCCAAATGACCTTATTCTAACCTACAATAACTCCTTTCCCACCCACTCTAGTGCCCTCTATTTCAAAAATCCCAAAGCTTAAAGCAATGTAAATAATATTTCTCAAGTTGGTTATCAATGAGATGCTAACCAAGATAAGGGATAAATATACCCATAGGCACCCATATTAGAACAACCAAAAATCTAATTTATCATAGGTAAATTGGGGTAATAGAGCTCCATTTAACGACTACCTAGGTTCTAATTCTAGGTTAGTCAAGAAAATGATCAAGCCTAGAGCCAAAACTAGAAAATAATATTGGTTTCAACCCCTCTATAGCAAGAAATCCATAACCATGCTAGGGATATGGATCCCATTTAGAATAATTATGTTGAGGAGTCTCCTTCATGTCATTACCCATCTATAGATCCCTACTCCACCCATATCAACCCTAGAGATATCTCATAGCTTCTTGTAGTTATGTCAAATGAGGTAATGTCATCCCATACATCTACTTAATATTTGAGAGAAAAAGCTTAGATAGCAAGTCAATCTAACCTAACACCATCTCACCCAGAGTCACATTACGCTACCCAAGAATAGATCTTGGATACCTAGGGTGAGGAGGAGGTCTATACAATATATAAAAAATTGGGAAATTTGGTATCCAATAGGTCATAAGTATGATCAAAATATATCATAAGGACCAAGAGGTGGGTGATGGAGTAGGACAAGAGTAACCTTATAATCCTTAGCAGTTAGCACAATCTAGCCAAACTAAGTTTGCAACATCTTGCTATTATACCCCTGAAGCTAAGTGCACTTGTGCCTCTTGCTAGCATCAAACAAATGACTCCAAGTAGCCAAGCCAAAATAGTGTATATTGAATTGAAGATCCTAGTAGTTGTACCTCCACAACCCCTAGCAGGTACCAAGCAAAGCATCTTGGATATCCTAAAGCAATAAGCACCATAACTAAAATAAATTAGAACCAAGGCTTATTCCATAATATGTTGCTTAGAAGGCCACCTCCCTTGATTTTTTCAACATTGTGGATCATCTAAAGAAGTCCATAGTGGTGGTACTTATCTGATATATCTTTGCTATACCTAATTAGAAGGAGCATCTAAGGAAATCCCTAGAGAAGGAATAAAAAGAGCAAGGACAACAAAAAACACCTATAGTTCTATAGATTTTAGAATTGGAAGTAAGCAAACCTAAGTCACCCTCTTTTGTCTATTTATCATCTACAAGGATAAATTAATTCATAACTGTATGATAGATTTGGGAGTAATCATATCTATTATGCCAAAAGGACTAGCAAATGCACTAGGCCTAAGATATTAGCCTATGAATAAGAGAGTGGTGTAGTTTAACAATAGATCAGTCCAAATATTGGGAGCCATGGAAGAGCTCCCACTCTCCTTATATACCTACCCAATCCTAATGATTGCATAGAACATGGTGGTAATTGATCTCCCCCTTTCTTTCAACATTTGCTTGTCCAGGGATTTCACTACTAAATTAGGAAGATATCTATATTTAGATTGGTATTTGATGGTCTTGAGAGATCAATATAGGAATAATATTAAGATCCCTTATAAACCACTCTAATTGCACCATGTTGATAATTTACCTGTATCTAGCCCTAATACCAATAAATTCTAAGAATAAAAGAGGAATGGATCTAATTAGAGATATCGATGGATGAGTTGTACCCATTTATTCTAGATGATCATTGAACCAAAGGACAACTAAATTTTGGGATTCAAATCCTCCTAGGATATATGGATCAATGGGAATAGGATGATAATCAAGTGTAAGTAGAACCAATCCCTTTTAGGGCCATGCATATACCAAAAAAAATGTGTGTCCATTTTTGTTGTGTATATATCATCGTATTAGTTAATTTTATTATGCAAGACAATATTTAGAACAAATTAACTATCTATAGTTTGAAAAGGTGGGTACACTTTATCAAGGGAATAGAGGTAGAACTAAAATATTTACCAAGATCCAAATCAATGCAAGCCACTAGAAAAAAAAACCTAGAATGGCACAAAATGCAATTGCATAGACAAGCAACTTTCCAAAAAGGAAAAAGTCCTTGGGTGTATTAAAGAAATCTAGCCCTTGGGACTAGTGTAAACAATGAGAACCATCAAATCAATCATAATTTCAAGATGGTGTAGCATGAAATAAATTCAAAGAAGATGACAATGGGCATATACATAGAGGGAAAATAATTACATGTCATGTGAACGTAAAAATGAAGAGAAATATAAAGATCTTGTGTCATATTAGTCTAAGCAAGATAGGCTCAAGTTGAGTAAAATGAAATAAAATAGAGGGAGGCATCAATCCATAGAAAATAAATTTAATATGGGTAGGTACCTCCACATCAACAAGTCTATAAAAGGACTATCACACACCCCTTTCTCAACTCAAATTGAAAGATGCTAAAAATATAACACCTAAAGCAATATATGATCAAAATAATAAGATATATCATGTAATAAATACAAAGAGAAAGAAATGCAAGAAATAGTGCTCATATTTATTCATATTTGTAAATTCTCTTTTACATCAGGGTTACAAAATATCCCTTTGAGGGATTAACCATTTTGATACATATTACAATTCATAATTCATATGGAAGATGTCTTCAATAGATATTTAGGATCCCCACAAACTGATTATAGGAGGGATTAATCTGATGACCTCCACTTTAGAATGCTATTGAATATGATATTGAAGGTGATATGCTCTCAATAAGGACTGAACCTATACATAAGGAAACATACAAAACATCAATAGCAAGAGTCAAGCCTCTCAAGATGAGGCGCTGTCATGAATCAGGGTGGGCATGATTGTCTTTGGTAATGATTTACTGGACGAACACAATTAACATGATTAAGTGTTCAATTTTTTATTTCGATTATTAATTTTATGATTATGGATACCCCCTCAAGCGATGAGTCGATAAGAAAATTACAAGTGATGAAAGCAATGAGTCACTTGACCAAGATGACTGATTTGGATAGTTCAAGATGATTACAGTTTATGTAAGGTAGGTCCTATTACAATTGTGATTTCATTGATTAATAGTAATTGTAAATCTATATCCCATGGAGAAATCTGACCACAATGGCCTTATTAGGAAATCAAGATAATAACAATTCAATTTTAGGATGTTATGAATCACTATGTTCGATGATTTATGAAATTTCATAAAAGAAATGAAATGAACGCCTCATTCCCATGGAGCAGTTCGACCACCATGGCCTTCTTGGGGAGTGAAGTGAAAACATTTCAATTCATCAATGAATAATCTGGTTCAAGGGGCCTTATGGTAATTTACTCATCTTGCTGAATTGCATGGAGTGCAAGTCGCTGCAACCACCAAGTGTGTAGGGTAAATAATTGGATACGAGGCACGTTTGAAATTTTGTTTTATTTTAATTTTTTTTAATTTTGTGATTTTTTATAATAATGGTTTGGTAGATATGCATTAATGTCCAATATAAAAATCATTTTGATGAGAAAATGGGTTAATTTGTAGGTTCTCAACTATCATCAAATTTAGTAGCGAAGATTTACAAATTCTGTAGCCGCTATCCACATCAGCAGGTGGGGTTGACCTGATCTATGACCGCTCTCAAGGTGAGCAGTGGTGGAAATTACAAAATATATAAAGGAATTTTCGTATTTTTTATTTCATTATTTCTAGCTAGAAATTTAGGAAGAGTGAGCTCTAAGGAAGAAGTAAAGTCTAATATAGAATGTTGAGATTCAGATACTAACCCAATGGTAGATTAGCCTGAGGCATCATCGAGTGGTGGAGCCAGAGCTCCTAAGGTAACTCCTCATGATTTATGCATTTAAAATAAACCTCATTAAGTATTGAGTTAAATGAACCTCACTAAATTTTAAGCAACAAACCTCACCCCTTAGTTAGGTTTAGCTTAGGTTAGCTTATGGGGTTAGGGTTTTAATTTTTGGGTATTTTTATGCGGGAAATGACCTTGTGTGGGGACTATCCTGTACCCACTGTCGATGAGGGCAGATCTTGATTTTCTAAATGGGTGCCACCATAATTATGGGTGGTTGGATTTAAACCCCAATGGTAAAAAATTACCATTTATGGTGGTCGTTGACGACGTCGATAGCTGCCATGGAGGCCATCAGCATCGTGAGCAGATGAGAACCTTAGGAGAAATTTTTGATTTGATTTGTTTTTGTAAATTTGGATTTTTGGGTGAGTGATGGCTTGTGGATTAATTTTAATCCTTTTACTTGTATGTTAGACTCTGATAGCAAGGGGTAGAGAGCTCAATATACTCCTAGAATTATGCCCATTATTCGATGATGATGATTGGGCATATTCAAGATGATTAACCTTCAATATGTCATGAGATTACTGATATTTATTTTAGATCAGTCATATCTCATAGCCCTGATCCATCAATAGGATAGTAGGACTAACACATTCCATCTCTCCATTGGAGATATGCTGATGACATTGGAGGATATCTACTGTATCTTCAGGATACCCATCGATTTTTAGGCCATTGTCTCTTCTCCTACGGTGGTGAGGAATACAATTTTTGCTCTGGTGTTCCATGATAGAGATGTTGTATCACTAGGCAACATAGAGCATGGTAGGGTGCCAGTGGAGTATTGGAATAGGCAAGATGTATTCTCTCGATGATAGGTAGTTCTTATGCACATCATCATGAATGTGCTTCTACCACATCAGGGTTGAGGTTCCCTTGGAATCTCCTAGACATGGTTTAGGATCTGCTAGAGTGCGACCAAGATCATCCTCTAATTATGGCATGGGGAGCACACTTTGGCATAACTCTATGATGAGCTATATTATATTACTCGATGAGAGCGAATAGGAGTGGGATGTAGCTTACTATTGTAGATATGGGGATGGGAGCACATCTACATAGAATGACTAGGGGTATTGCCCTTGGGTATAGCTACGTTGATGGTGGCAGATCAGTGCTAAATTACGAGATGGTTGTGGGAGGCAGAGGCTAGCTAGAGTTGGCCACATGCTAGGGATTTGACCCATTATATCAGGTCTCTAATAATATTATAGGCTATTCAAGTTATATGGAGTCCCTACCTATATTGTCCTACATGGGAGGAGGTATGGAGATATCTAGGATGAGTGAGGCATGACACATGGATTATGGGGTGCTACAATAGGGTGAGTAAGTATTTCCACTACTCATAGGTCACTAGGCAGTTCAATATTTGATAGGATGTTCCATAAGAGTCAGTCCTATATCACCATCAAAAGTTGGAGACATAGATTCTATTACCATAGGTGATAAATCTATCAGATGAGGTAGATCTTGTGATTGTGGATATAGGTGCGTAGACCCTAGAACTACTGTAGAGTATGATACTTGGTAGACCACTTAGTTATGGTAGGGTGTCAACAACTTAGGTAGACCTAGGGCAAGAGTCACAGAGGAGGAGGGAGATGATGATGGGCGATGAGTGCATCACATGATAGAGGGTGAGTGGGATAGACTACAGGGCAGATGGAGGATCCTCATGATGAGGAGGGTGAGGAGGATGCCCTAGATGATGAGGTATCATAGCTTTAGGATTAGGTACATATCTTACAAGCTTAGCTACAGATAGAATAGAGGTAGGTGATGGAGTGAGATACATCTCTTGCTACTACCTAGAGTCAGTTTAGTGCAGGGCAGCAACGGTGGTGGGGATATGCAAAGGAGAGGATGACTCTCCAGGATTAGGTAGACTCAAGGTAGATGATGATATCTACCCTAGAAATGCAACTTGTGGCTAAGACCACCAAGATAGATGCTCTCATGACACATCTACCTTATGCTACTGGGGTCAAGCTACACCAGCCACTTCGGCTACTTAGGTATCAATAGTATCAGGTGGAGATACAAATATTAGGTGGCTACGGGGTCTCTTAGATTAGAATGTAGCTCAGTACGAAGTAGATGCTATGTATATCATAAATCTAGAGACTCAAATTGGTATACTAGGTAGCACTCTACCAGAGTGGTCTATAGTAGGGGGCTCCTAGTAGAGCAGGCAGAGTGATTCTAGGCAGTCATCAGTGTGACCAAGTCATAGGTCAGGTACACGATGTGAGATATCATCTGGTGGCAACTTTAGAGAGCTATGTACAGATGGAGCCGAGGATGGAGGTGACTCAAGGGGTGCAGACCCAAATTGATATGTCATGATGACTTGGATATTTTTTAAGTGTAAGGTCTAAGGACCTACGCAGTTGTAGCCTATGTGCATTTTTTATCTAATGTACTTATGATTCACATATATATATATATATGATCTTATTTTATTCATGACTCATTATGTGTATTATGTCTTTGTTTTTTATGTTTATGTGATGCAATTATGGATGCAATGCTTATATGATGATTTAATTATGCTATATGTTATGTGATGTATTGATGACATGCTATAAATAGATGATAGATATATGATTAGATGCTATGCACTATTATGTATGCTTATATGGATGCAATGGTGAATGTTAAATGCATATTCAAATTGTTTCATTTGTTTATGCATTTAATCTATGTTGATATGATATGATGAATGTGATGCATTATGGAATGCATTAATTACATGAGGATGGTCTAATGCAAATGAACTTGTATGCTTTAATCACTTAAAACATAAGGAATGAAACTAATATGTGTTTAGAAAACTAATGGAAGACACCACCGAATTTATGAAAATCATAAATATAAATGGCAACTCTTATCATAAAAATTAATCATTTAAGCATCCATATGTGAAATGAGATGATGTGAGATGTATGGGGTTTCCCTATAAGCTTCTTTAGACTATTTAATAAACACCCCTTAATAAACAAAATTTTATAAGGAAAAATGTGCATGATTGATGAGATAATTTGTTGCTATTAGGAGATTTTTGAGGTTTTCCATGAGACTCAAACACCCTAGTTGATTAATCAAAATTTGTATAGTGACTATACAAGACTCCTGAAAGATATAACCTTGTTAAGAATACCAAGATATTCACTATCCCTGTGTGTGCAAATGAATATATTAGATGAGGTATAAGACTACCTCATTACCAGGCATGTTTCATTCAACCCATTACTGTAATGAGGATCACCATATGGTCATCATCATCCTAGACTTGGATGCATTTGGACTATACTACTACGCAACACAAGCCCCCTAAAGCTAGCTCATACATTAATTAACATTGGTATGTAAAAAATAAGGTCTCTAATGTGATAGACATATCGCCACGCATAAGGATAACCCATTGCCAAGCGGGTTTCATTCAGCCCATTGCTATAATGAGGATCACCCCATGGTGGTAGAATTCTGAATATTCCAGGGATTCAAGATCTTACCCCCTTCTTTTATTTTAATTGTTTGGGATACTTGCTCATGTTTAGTGATGAAAATATTTTTTTATTTTACATTTTGTTTTCTTTTGACGCAAGGGATTTGTTTAGTGATGAAAATCACTGTTTATTTTGCTTTTGGGAATTTTTCTCATTTTGTATGAAAGCAAGGGATTTCTTGGGTAGGGGGGAGCTTGTACTTTTGCCAATAATCAACACTCTAAACCATGTGCATGATAATATGAGCAAGGAAAAACATTTCACTTAAGGTGACTAGGATCACTTTGTAGTGTCATCCTTCCTTGTTCAAACTAGGATTGTTAATGTTTAAAATGTGATGGGATTTTGATATATTCAAGGTACTATCAAAACTAGACCTCGCCTTAGAAAGTCAAGATATCTTTCTAAAAAATCTAATAATACAACTAGGGATGGATGAGTAACCAAAAAACCCTAGTATACACCTGATAACAACTCATAAGGTTGTATTGAAAAACACAATTACTCACAAGGAAAATGAATGATAATGATGATGAAGATGCATGATTGACATACAAATGTGGTGTCATCAGTTAAGAATGTAAACACATCCTATCCTAATGCACATGCAATGTATGAATATGCCTAATGCAATGCAATTAACTAAATGCATATGATGTGATGCAAATTGTAAATATTTTTGTGCTTTTGATGTTTTAAATTTTTGTGTTTTGTTGCTTTCTATTGTTTTTTGGATTTTTGATTATTTTATTGTTTTTGTTTACTTTTTATGTGTAAAATACCCTTAGGTGAAGAATGTTGAGAGTTTCAAGCTCTTCAACACCTTCTAGCGATGTTAGGTGGTAAGTCCCAGGTCCTATTTTCTTTGAAATGATGAAGGCACCTAACCAATTAGCCGTAAATTTATCTCATAGATGAGGTGATAGATTTGAGTTTTGTTGGTTCTCTTTTAGAACAAGATCCCCAACTTTAAAGTCTCTTAAGTGGACTTTGTTATTGTAATCTCATTTCAAATAATATTGGTAAACACAGACATGCTCAAGAGCATTTACTCAATGTTCATCAAGAAGGGTCAGTTGATCCGGATAAGCTTGTTGCGCAGTGTTGTCATTGATGAACTCTTTAAATGTGATGCATAGTGATAGAATTTCATATTCCAAGAGCATGATGGCCTTAGAACCATAAACTAGAAAAAATGGGGTTGCCCCAATGGGCTTTCGTATACTAGTTCAATAAGCCTATAATGCAAGAGGCAGTTGAAGGTGCCAATCCTTATGATTTTCTTTTACAATTTTATTCAAGATGGCTACTACTATTTTGTTTGAGGCCTATGCTTTCCCATTAGCTTGCAGATAATAAGGTATTGCAAAGTTTTTTTGAATATTTTATTTGGATGCTAACACCCGCACATCTTTATTTTAAAATAAAGTACCATTATCTAAGATTATTTTGGATGGGATCCCAAAATGACATATTATACTATGGAGGATGAACTTCACAATATGTGCTCTAGTCATAGAAGTTAAGGGGATCACTTCCACCTGCTTGTTAAAATACTTAGTGGTTGTTATGATAAAAATGTGTCAGCCCGATGACGAGGGAGATATCTTACCAAGTAGATCAAAACCCCACTAAGAAAATGGCCAAGATGCTTGAATGGGCTATAAGGCCTACGATGGCATGTGCATAAGATTAGCATAATGCTGGAATTTAACACATTTATTGACATATGCGCATCAATACTTCTCCATGGTGGACAAATAATAACCCATTTGAAGGATGTGCTTGATGATGACCATGCCACCAAAATGGCTACTATATGTATCGTTTTAAGCTTGCAAAATTACCCAAGCTTATTCTTGGAGCTCAAGATAATGACGAAGAATTCCATTGCAGCTACGATGATACAAGATGTCTCCTAACAAGACATATTTGGTCACTTTTTGTTTTAATGTTATTTTGATGACATGCAACAATCCCTACAGGATTATTCCAAGCTTAAGGTAATCATGTAATTGGGTGAGCCAATCCTGATAAGCAATAGCCTCGACTAACTGAATGACTTATTCTCATTGTGATTTGATTTGCACGAATGCAAATTGGGAAAAAATCTTATGGTGAATGGCCCCCAAGTTATTGGTTTAAATAAGTGTCCACAAGTTCCTTATACACTTTTAGGATAGGACACCTACACTGGTAGATTCTCTTAACCTAGTTAACTATGAGTAGGAAGTCACCAAAGATGTTTAGCTTTTTGATATTCATGGTGAGAATTTTTTGGAGACCCAAGATTAGGGCCTCATATTCAACATTTTTATTGGTTCAAGAGAAGTTGAGTTTGAATTACAAGGACATTGGATAACCTTGTGGTATAAAAAACACGACCCCTGCGCCACCCCCTTGCTCACATTTTGAATTATTGAAGAACAAAGTCATGTCAACTTTATTATCTAGTTCTTCAGGTTTCGGGTGATTCTAATAATGAAAATACTACATCATTAGGAATATCTATGACAAGAGGTTTATGATCCTGAAGTGGTGCCTCTACCATTTGATCAGCTATGACCTATCCTTTGATTGACCTTTGGCTTATGAATTCTAGGTCAAATTTTGTCAATAGCATGATCCATTTTGTAGTACGTATATTATGATATATTCTACTCATAATCTATTACAAATAATTTTGTTTTGATATGACATACATTGTATGACTTAGCACATAGTGGCACAACTTCTTAGTTGCAAAAATCGCTGCTAAACACACTTTCTCGACGTATGCATACTTTAGCTTGTTTATGATCAGTATTCGACTGATGTAATATACCACCTATTATTTGTCTTGCATATTCTTGTAGGCTAACATGGTTCCCAGTGCAAAGTCTATGGTGGATATATACAACAAAAAAAATACATCTGGTCAAGGTAGAGCTAGTATTGGTGGTGAAGCCAGATATTGCTTGATCTTAGCAAAATATCTTTGGCAATCTTCATCCCAGTTAAATGGGACCCTTTTGTGTAGCAGTCAATTCATGGGTTGACATTTATCCAATAGTTTCATGATAAAGCACTTTATGGATGCTAATTTGCCCTGTAGGATTCTATGTTCCTTGATATTTATGGGGGAAAGCATTTCTAATATTGCTTTTACTTTTGTTGGATCGACTTCGATGTCTTATTTTGAAATGATAAATCCCAAGAGTTTTCCTAATGTTACGTTAAAGATGCATTTATTGGTGTTCAACCTGATGTTATGCTCAATCAGGTGATCAAAGACCTTTTTGAGTACCTCATCATGATCTTCACATAGTAATAACTTGGCTAGTAAGTCATCAATGTAGTCTTCCAAAATCTTATGCATGTAGTCATGGAAGATATATGTCATAGCTCATTGGTATGTGGCACCAACATTTTTAAGGCCAAATGACATAAAATTATAACAAAATATCCCCATGGAGTGGTAAAAGTGGTTTTATGTTGATCTTCAGGTTTGACCCAAATCTTATTATAACAAAAAAACCATCTATGAGTGATAACATCTCATGACCAGTAGTGGCGTCTACAAGAGCATTGATGTTTGGCAATGAAAATGAATCCTTGGGTGTTTCCTTGTTGAGGTCTAAAAAATTTGTGCAAATACGAATTCTTCCATCAGTTTTTCCTATGAGTACCATGTTTGATACCCATTTTGGATAGTCAATGAAAATTATAAATTCTACATCCATAAGTTTTTGCAATTCATATTTGACCATCAGAGAAACGGTTGGATGTATTTTACTAAGTTTTTGCTTGATCAACTTTTTGGTAGGGTCCAACGAAAGGTTGTGAACAACCAATTTTAGATCCAGGCTCGTCATATCTTTGTATGTACAAGAAAAGATATTAGGTCTCTCTATTAATAGAGGTATGATACTGGCTCATCTCTTAGGAGATAAGCTTTCTCTGAATTTGACTTTCTTTGGATTCATGGTATCTATGCTGATATCCACTTCAAAAGTCTCCTCTATTGACATATGTGTCCCCTCCTCAAGTTGATGAGGCATAGGTATCATATGGATGTCATCAGTTGCGTTTAAATGATCTACCATATCAAGGGTAACCTTAGCATGATAAACATCCCGAGCACAACCTAGTGTAAAATTAAACAATTGTAACATTTCCTCGTTAGGGAAGAAATCCTTAGGCTCAAGGGGTGAATTGGTGTGATCAAAATAAATGGCCTCAGGGTTGAGGTGCAATGGTTTTGAAAGGTCAGATGGATTGTAGAGTAGGGTGGTCAAATCAATGGAGATCATGTTTATGAATGGAAAAATTATCTAGGACCACTTAAGTAGAACTCACTAAGTCTGGGCTGCACCCCATACTCCATATGTGGCTCAGGAGGTATGGGAATTTTTGGATCTACTCTAGAAATAGATAAGATGATGGGATATTCTAGAGGAAGAAATTATCTCAGATTAGGTAGACCGGGAAAGACCATGTGATAGATCTCATCTATGTTCACCGATTGTCTGACTGGTTTAAAATATCTCGAAGGGATGTTGATATCGTGCAAGTACTGAGGACCTAAATAAGTCATTTCAATATTGTCCTCATACTCATCATCATTAGAGATGTATTTTGATTCAAGTTCCTCTAAAGAGATGTTCGGATGATAAACTAGGGGAGGCTCTATGGTCACCATAGTTACTGGTCGATCACCTCTTTGTGAACATGAAGGGTTGGGGTCATAAGAATTTTGTCGATATCTTCCCCAAAACCCATACTTAGGTAGTCTAAGGATATGGCTAACAGTTCATAACGACTATGAATGAAATATCCTAAACCAAACTTATCAGCGAGTAGTTGGTTCTATGGCTGATAAGGAGTTCTGCACCCCTGCATGAATAAGCCTAAACCATTATCATGCCAATGGTAATGTTCAAAGTATTTGAGGGTAAAATCAAAATTCAACAAATAATGGTATTCGCTATGAAAGGTTCATCATCATAATCCTCAATAGGTGAAAGATCTATGACTTGATCCAACCCACCGTAGATAAAGTTGGTTTGATTTGGTGGCACCCCTAGTGGTACCATTGTTTCAATAGGTAATTTGGAAACTCTAGGTCTTCCCATATCTTGTGCAAACTCAATGATTGGTGTGAATGTCACATTTTACACAAGATATTTTGCTAATCTAGGATTAACTAAATGGATTGTAACCTGTGATGCAGATGATACCATTGATGATGCAAGTGAAGCGAGTTGGGGTATCTCCTCTACTCGATCTGGTGAATATTATTCCTCCATGGGATTTGGAACCTTTGTGGTTGCTACATTAGGGATAACCTTAGGCTCTTCTTCTATTAAAGGTGCCTTAAGCTTCTATTGGTACTTCAGTTTAGATGATATTGAAGGTTTGTCAGAAGTGATAGTTGACCTAGGAGTTGGCGGCAATGCCAATGTAGAGGGGTTGGCATGCACTAAATTTGACTTCCTATTAGTATGTCTGATTTATGATGTGGGTCATATGTCCATATGTGTGGATGGGAGGATGATGAAATCTCCTGGTAAATCAACCTAATTGCTATATTTAATAGGTTCTTCGTTGGAGGGGACTATGTGAACCTGGCCCTCATGGACATATTTTATGCATTGGTGCAAAATTGAGGGGACACATCGCATATCCCTGATCCAAGGATGCCCTAGTAAGATATTATAATGTATGATGCCTTCCAAGATATGACACATGATCGAGATGGTTTTGCGCCCTACCTGAATAGGTAGAAAAATAGTGCCTACTATAGAGCATAACATATCGTTAAATGCTCATACAGTAAATGTTGAGGCAACTATGTGTGAATTGGGAAGGCTTAGGTGTCCTAGGGCCTTAGTTGTGATAATGTTGGTTTATGAGCTCATGTCAATCAATAATTGCTTAAATGGGATGCGGTTAACACAAGCAATAATATGTAGTAGCAGTTCTGCTATAGCAGTTGAAACTTTCTTAATATTGTGATCATAGAATGTGATCACTAGCTCTTTACTTGTTGTATATGCCCCACAAAGTTTGTAAAAGCATCTGGGTTTTTAGGCTGGAGTTCTATAGATATAATAATCTTCGTTACAGTCTCCCTATGCCTAAGGGATTGTTAAATGAGCTCGTATATAGATAATTTTACTGAGGCCACCTGCAAACTTTGAGTGAGTCTATTTTTGATGGTGATCACTGGTATTTTAGTAGTCTTCCAAAGCCTCCTTGAATGTTGTGTACTATTGCAGTTGAAGCAAAAATGATATGTGTTTAGCACAAATTTTTGTAAACATCCGAGTGAGTTCAGTTGTGGGAATGGTGAATGAAATTTTTACCATAAGTTTCCACCATATGTTCCCATAGTCCATCATTAATCATCATCATATTGTTGTAAATTAGATAAGTCAGATAGATTTTTTTTCTTCTCGATGCCAAAGGAAAAACATTCCAAGAAAGCATTCACTAGTTTTTCAAAGCTAGTGATATTGTGCCTTAGGAGTTGGCTATACCACTCAAGTGCAATGCCAAAAGGGTAATTATGAAAGTTTGTAACAACAAGGTATCATTGTCTTGTAACTGGAAACACAAGTTCATAAATATTGTAATGTTTTCTTGTGTAGCTTCATCTCCCTTAAATTTATCTAGTTTGGATATCTCGAAGTGTTTAGGATATGCTAGACTTAGCACCAAAGGGCAAAGTGGTTGGTTATGGATATTAGTCAAAGTAGATTTTTGATAAGTCATTCCTTGTTTCTTGAGGGATTTGATGTGCTCTATGCTCTTTATATGCTTGATAAGAGATGATATCCTCCTCTCAAAGAGATATTTGGGGAGCAATCAGGGGTTGATTCCTATGAGAATGAGTTGGACGATTGTAGTTATTGACCAAGTCCACAGAAGATGGTTTAGGATACTACTGTTCCTGATCATCTAGTTTTGATTCCTCATATTGATCATGCTCAGTCATATTTGGCACTTAATGCTACTGTTATCTAGAATTATGTTGTGAAGCTCAGTGAGTGATTATCTATTTTTCTAGTATGCATCTCAGGGTACAATATAGCATGTCTTACATTATGCTACTATCTATACTCATAGGTGAAGGTAATTCAACTTAATCTAATCTGTTTGATCTCTCTTTGTGCTATTTTTTATCAAGGATGTGTTGCGCTCTTAGGTGGTGTTTGTACAAACATTGTCAATGCTACCTTTGTCATTCTACATCTTCTTGCTTTAAACACTTGTGCTCCATGCGCAAATGCTCCAATTTATCTTGGAGTATTTGTTATATCTGGATTGTGTTTGACCTATGAATCTGACCTGATTGATCCACTGTATAAGATCTTTGGCTATGTAACTCTGTGTGAGGATTCTTAGTAATGTGAGTTCTAGCGAAAGGGTTTGCTATCCTCTTGCCTTTATCGATGGATGTCACATTGACACCATGTTCTACCCTTTACTCTGTACCCCCATGTGTGGATGGGGTAGTTGTACTTTGGGAGCACTTGGAGCACTCACCTTGGACATAAGTATGCCACACTATATCTTGCACACTCTCTGAGTGATAATGGGTAGTTGTAGTGGCTCTATGGGTAGATATTATACCATATTGATCTAGGAAATCAAGCTAGTGGGTTCTCCATGGTCTATCATGAGGAGTACCATTCACATCGATACTACAAAAAAATATTAGATTTATTCCATGCTCAGAACAATTTGGAGCTCTTGTGGGTATGCGAGTAGGTGCATCCCCTCTGTTTTACCTCTCATTGGGCAGGTTTTTTCTATTACCATCATGTGATGATTGGGGTTTTGAAACACCCTCATTTAGATCATGATAAGATCTTGGATTGGGTCTTCTAGGTGGGGTTTCTCTATGAGATCCTTGTGTGTAGATTTATCTCCTCTAAGGCTACCTAAATGTCGTTCAGATACATTTTTTGTAGGTGGATAACTCTAGTGTTATTTGTGTTCTTTGATGCATTTAGGGCCACAAAAATTGTAGACCGAGACGCAACTCTATGTAGTGACCATTCCTTATGAATTATCTCGTATGTAAATTTTAAGAAATAGACAAAGAATACAAAATGATTCTCTTTTAAATTTTCTTTATGTTTCCTAAGAACTTGTCTTGTGTGTTATGGTGTGTTGAAAATCCAATTTTGCTCTTATCATGTTTGAAAATTGTTGATGACACTCTTGATTTGTATAAGGATTTCACCTATAGGCACACACACACACGTATCAATTCTGAAATCTAGACCGTGAATCCCATCAAACTATGGAGATGAAAACCATAATTGATAGGGGATATAGGTTCTACCGATCCTCATCCAATCCATCAAGGGTAGAAATATACCTTTCAAAGAAAAGTACCTGTTATTTTCCCAAGATTTGATGGATCTTGGATCAATATTGGCCACGATTGGGTAATGAAAAACTCTCAATCAACAAGTCAACCAAGTGGTAATGACATCCACCATTGGTCTTGATCAATTGGTTGGATGTGAGAGCCCAAATCAACTGATGTTTAATATTGAAACGTGGTGTGTGAGTTGTTCATTTTATAAACAAAAAGCAAAAATGCATCAAAGAGCACACCATGATTTTTCCACTACATGCAAATAAAGTACGTTTTATATTCAAAAATTACATGTAAGGAATGTTTCATATTTAAAAAATGTAATGCAAATTTAAAATGAATTAGCCTTTAAACAGGATCCATGCATGCAGACTCTACACTCAGTTTAAATAGTGGCCACATCTGTGAACAGTGGGCCACAATCATAGCCACTATACACACGATTAGTCAAATTCCTAGCCACTAGATTCTGGGATGGCTGATAGCAGAGACTGTTGTTTCCAACAACGACTAGCAACAAATAAAGAGAAACTAAATATTTTCCTTCTAATATTTCTCTATGTTTTGTAATTAATTCCTACTAAAGAATTTTCAATGAAATACAAAAAAATAACAGTTCAAGGCCACTTACAAGGGTAGCCTAAGTTCTAAGAAGATGTTGCCATTCTGACTTTCTATTTTTTCTCGTAGCCACTTATGATCATGGCAGTGGTGGATCTAGCCACTGGACCCTATGGTGGCAATGATTGTTAGCTGTTGTCACTCAGAGTGACTATACCTATAATGAGAAAATCAGTAAGAAACATAGTTAGTAGCTAAAAAATGGGAGAGTCCCGTACGTGATCTCCACTGAAAGATGCTAAAAATCTAACACCTAAAGAAATATATGATAAAAATAACAAAATATATGATGTAATCAATACAAAGAGATAGAAATACAAGAAACAGTGCCCATATTTATTGATATTTGTAAATTCTCTTTTACATTAGGGTTACAAAATATCCCTCTTAGGGATTAACCATTTTGATACATATTATAATCCATAATTCATATGGTAGATGTATTCAATAGATCTTTAGAATCCCCACAAACTGATTATAGGAGGGATTATTTCGATGACCTTCACTTTAGGATGTTATTGAATATGATCTTGAAGGTGATATACTCTCGATAAGGACTAAACCTATACACAAGGAAACATGTAAAACATCAATAGCAAGATTCAAGCCTCTCAAGATGAGGCCATTTCATGATTATTGCAAAATATGAAGGAAATGCATAAAGAAGCATAAATATGCATGAAATATTGGAAAGAAAGCATAAATAATGCATAAATACTAAAATTAAATCTATTAATCTATAATAGAAATTGAATTGAAATGTTGTAAACGTAATCTAATGACTAATGACAAAAGAAAATATTCATCATCCCATAGTCATTGATTCTTAGAGCAGCCGACTCTGTTAGCCACTGTCAACATCAACGGTGGAGCTTGCAGGTTCCTATTGAAAATAACAACCATGAGAAAGGGGCTCAGTCCTCTGAATTTTGGGCCTTATGATGATCAATTCTTTTGTTGAATTGATGTTCAAGGGTTAATCATGTCTCCAAACATAGTTTGGTGATAGAATGTGCTTTGATTTATGGTAATTTTAGGCTTGAACTGGTGTATGTTTGCTCCTCAAGCTATGACAGTCTCCATTGATGAAAAGGCAGGTGTCATTGTGAAATTTGGTAGTGCTTCGCTACACCTCAAAGGGATGTGATCAATTTGGCAGTGCTCTGTTATGGCATATGCACATGAATTTCTCTAGGATTTGCTTGTAAATTTGGGGCCTTAAGTAGACTTCCAAATTCCTTGTTCTAGCTTCCCCAAGAAGCCAAGAACAAGATTATTTTATGCTTGGGTCATTGAGGCGAAGCTTCTGGAGGCTTCAATTTGCTAAAACCATTGCAAATTTATTAGATGCAACTGATTTTACTTGATTTAGGGAGCTTGAGTTTGTTACAAGATCAGTCACTACTGATAGGTACAATTATAGCCATGGTCACTATCGATAGGCGTGGCTACTCATGGTCACTCTGATCATCGGTAGTAACGTTCTTTATCATTGATGATGTTAGTGTCTAAGGCTGACTAGGACTAAGCTACCCTAATTGAGTGGTTAGAACCACTTTTGAATCTTAGAAAGGTCCAAGATCAGTCACATGGCCTAAAGAGGTATCCATATGAGTAGCCTCCTCAACATAACATATGTTAGGTGTCTATACAAATGACAACATGATCTAAGTTGACCTTTTTTGCATCACTATAACCACATTCAAATGACTCAATGCCTAATATATGAGGTCTTATTCTTTGGGTTCTCCTCCTGCAAGTAGAGGACCCATATGAGCTACCAAATTTGTCATGAAGTCTCACCACAGTCCAACCAAGGAAGGGAAATTGCATTTGAAGCTAACTTGAAACCTTATGTAGAATGAAAATCCCTCAACAACCACTAGGAAGACCATACCATAAAATCATCAAGAAGATATCTATAAAGGTTGAAAATGGGTGTGAAAACCCTTATTGTGGCCAAGTTAATCATTAATTCTTAATTTCTAGTAGCCCACTATAGTCATGCTCAACCTTGTTAATGATAACTGATATTTGCACCATACCCCACCATTGGTAGGATCTTGTGAGCCTTTTCAATGATAACTAAAATAGCTCTACCAACATTGGAGGTTGGATCTAGACATCAACTTAGAACAAGCTAAGAAACCTAGTTATCATCCACCTTTATTTGGGTTTGTGGCCCTTGACCCCTAATCTATCATATCTCCACCACATTCATAGGACAATATCCAATGGGAATAATTAGTTCATGGAGAATCAATAGTTGTGGGGAATAGATAAAAATTCGCAAGATCTCATCATCAAGAGATCTCATGAGACATCAACTTCCCCACATTCAATCAAAGAGGTTGCTTGATTGAGATTTTCTTCATCCATGAATCCTTAAAAAAGGAGACCAATGCTTAGCAAGTATATTTGCAAGCATGAGGGAATGCTTCAAGTCAAATATCTCATGAACTATCAAAATTTCATCATCTATAGTTTGCATCTAAAGAGGTTTTCAATTAATTTAACTTAAAAGAACTAATAAGAAGATTAAAAGTTAAAAGGAAAAAATGGTGGAAGGAAAAGAAAAAGTATCAAACCTATAATGGAAATAAAAGGTTCCTATCAAAATTTGGATGTACTATTCTAATCAGGTTTCAAAGGGGCAATAGGTAGTCAATATCTCCAAACAACGCAAAAGGAGGTTGAATCTTGAAAGACCAGAGGTTCTCAAAAGTTTTCACCCAAAAAGAGAATAAAAGTTTTTATAGTCTAAGGATCTCAAGAAAACATAAGTAGAAGATGATGAAATAATTATAAGAGATGCAAAAGGGAAGGAATCTCTAATAGTCAAAAGTTTATAAAATTTTGAAAGAGAGAATTGAAAAAAATCTTCAAAAATACTATGTCAATTAGAAACCTCTAAAAAGCAAGACATTAAAAAAATTTGATGAAAGTGCAAAAGTGAGGATTTCTTCAAAATAATCTTGATAAAGCATCTAGAATAGGCTTGGAAGTTTTAAATGTTCCAACATGGGATGATAAAAATAAAGTTTTAATGAACAACCAAACTCTTTGGAATATGAAGCATGATGCACAACCTTTTAGAAGATGTAGATGAGCTATATTAATGCACCATTACTAAGGGAGGACGAGGATTACCTACCAAGGTCACTTCAACTCAGTCCAAGAAAAGTAAGTGATATACTAAAGACAAAGGCATGGCACCTACAACAATGACAATCCCAAAATTGACCAGAGTAATGGTAGGAAATGCTTCTATTCAATTTTTAGGATCCCTAGAAAGAGCAATTGGGATTGCCATATTATCCTATAAGTTTTAGAGGGAAATATTCCCCTTTGTAATCTATAAATAGTAGTTTGTTTAGCATTTTAAAGGATCAACAAGTTATACAACAAGTCATATAGTTTTTTATTAATTTTATTTTGTATAGAAATACTCATGTTCTTTAGTGGTCTGGTGGGCATGCCCTAAAGCCCCCTTCTGGAATAATCTTGTAATATTTTTAAGTTCATATATATTGGATGCTTGTGACTATTTGGTTCCAATTGTTTGGTTATCCCTATCTTATTTTCTTTATGTATGTGTGTTTATTTATGCTTATTTATATTTAGAGGATGAAGTATTCATTGTGTTGTCATATTAAACTCAGGTTTATTATGCAAGGGGATATTATCTTGATCTTGGTGCATTGCCTCTATTAGCTTAGGTTTTTTTATTTTTATTGTATTTTTTTTTTGTTTTCTCTAAACCTTTTCCTCCTAAAGCTAGTAGATTAGGCTAGAGTAGAAAAAGTGTGCTCAAAATCACATCTTAAAAGGATTCCACCTTTTTCAAAATTTTGGAGGCCTCCAATAGAGCCAACCCTCATGCTCTTGGGATTGGCCCTGCTATGTTGCTCTACGTAAGACGCAATAGTCCTAACCATCTGGTCCAGCCCATCTGATGACTATGACAATTGGAGAGGACAACAAATAGTATCATAGAATAACATATTTTAAGATAGAAAGGTGATTGTAAGATATTAATAGTTTTGAATGGTTGTCTAAGGTTTTTTTATGAACCTTTATTCTTATTAATAAAATTAATTCACCAATTATTTAAATAACAAAACATCCATCCAAAATTAATCATGCACAATAATAATCCAAATAAATAGACACAAAAATAGACAATACACTTGATGTAGGGCAACACCAATAATATTCCTTTAAAAATTAAATACTCCAAATTTGATCTATGATCCAAGACTATTATACGAGAATGATTGAATTGAATTCTTGATTACAATGACAATATCTCTTTTTAATATACTCCTTTTTCTAAACCTTGTTCCACTCTTTATTATAATATAACCAACCTTGGGTTATGTGTAACACATGCCTATTATCCTTAATATACATACATAATATAATGTTATATTCCCATATTACCCTTGCTAGGTACCTAACATTCCACCCCCTTATAAAAAAAACTATCTCAAAACATAAGAAAAAACTAGATAATATGATTTGCTAAGCAATGTTATCAACTAGTACTAAATTTGATCATCCTTACATCCAAGTGAAATCTTGGTTGGTAGTATTCTGTGATGATGCCAAGTTGTCATTGTGCCTCCATAACTACTCTATTGGATCCATGCTTTTGTTGCTCTACTTTGATATTCTAAATTATTGATCATGTTGTTTTATGATGTTGCTACACCCCTTTAAAATCTAGAATTACTATATTTTTTCTACCAAATACTACCATAATTAATGCCTTTTTGACTCCATGTAGATCCATAATAATGTTTATTCTCTAAGCCATACCTCCAAGAGTGTTGTTACTTCTGGTGGTGTGGGTGGAAAGATGCTACAACCTTAACCTAATGTTTTGTTATCTTTGATTATTTAGTGTTTTTTTCTTCTCTTTGTGTTCTTCTATCATGCTCCCATATTTTGGTTTATCCTTGGACTTTTATTTTGCTTCTTCCTTGATTTTTTGATTGCCTCCTCCTTCACCTCTATTTTTGGTTCTTATGGTTCTTCAATTTTTTTCAAAAATTTCATAAACTTTAACATAAATTCCTTGAACGTTGTTGTTGCTTCTTCCAATGTCTATACTACTATTACTTCTTCCATGGACTTTTTTGTTTTCACTTCTATAGATTCCACTTTTGATTTTTTTGTTGGTTCATTAATGTGATCCCCTACCATAACTACTTATTGCTTCTCCTTGAATACTTACTCCTTATTCTTGGTCTATGGTCTTCATAGTGGATTGATGTGCACCCTAGACCATATCCAAGATTGGAAATTCAAGAATTATTTCCTAAGCCAACCTATGGATAAGGTTGGTTCCTTGTTGCAAAGCAAAAATAAAATAAATAAAAGAAGAATAAAGAGAGAAATAGAGGGTTAAAGAGAGAAAAGGGAGAGAAATATTGATTTAAAAGAGGATGTTATTTAGCTAACAACACCTATCACATCCTATGTAAAGCACACTACAACTTGACTACATACAAGGCTTAACAGACCAATAACCAAGCAAAGCATTGATAATATCAATTAAGCTCATATAATACCCTATACTACTCCAATAGCCCTTAGTGAGAGTACAAATAGTAGCTATGGCCTAATAGAATAGACCACCCTTGAAGCTTTTATATAAATATCTAAAGAATTGTAAACCTCTCTTCTCATTCCATAAATCATTCAACAATTTATCAAAATATTCAACATGCATCCACAAATAAATTAATTGCACAATAAATTGCTCAATAAAATAGATATTGATTATACCCTTGAGGTAGGAAAACACCATACAATGCTCCTTTTGGAAGGAATCCACTCCACAAGATCTCTAGCTCCACGAGCCAAGACTTCTCCAAGAATACATCATATATTCCTTTCACAACGAGGGTACATCTCTCTTTATACAAGAGTGTGATGGTTCACCTTCAATGAGTTACAAGATCACACATATGGTGGTTCACCTTCCATGAGTTACAAAGTGCATAATGATATGACAATATTCCTTGCGGTTACATATGACAATATTCTCCCAATGATTACAAATATGATTCTATGACATACCTATTTCTATTTTGACATGTGGCCTTCCTTAATAATTAATTTATGGCTCATACCATTATACAATAAAATATTAAATACCTATCTTGGTACCTAACATTCCATCCCCCTTACAAATTTTTTATCCTTGAAACATTAGAAGAAGCTAAATAATATGATATTTTGAGCCATGTTGAATACTGGTACCAATCTCGATCATCCATCCATCCTAATAAAACTATGATTGGTGGTGGTATTTGTTGATGCCAATGCCATGTGTTGGAAGCATAAATTTCATCTTTTTTCATCCATATCTACTTGTATTTATGACTTGTAGCATATCCAAAGCTTTGGCTCCTTTGGTTCCTTGTATGTTCCTCATTGTTCCTATGGTACCTCAAGCCCTGTATCCATGATTGTTGCCTCTCATGGTGGTGTGGATGACGATATACTCCAACCTTAGCCTGATGTTCAACCTGCTTTTGCTCTTTTGATGTGCTCCTTTATTTTGGTTCATATTTTGCTTTTGTTTCTTCTTTGAGCTCTATTGCCACCTCATCTTTAGGTTCTATTTCAAGTTCTTCATTGTGGTCCTTTGCAATAGCTACCTGTTTTTACTTACATTGAGAAATGTCTTGTAATGTTATCTTCTTCTTTCGATACCATAACTTCATGAATTTATTTTGTACATTAATGTTAATAGTACCCAAAGAATGCAACCAAAGGTAACCAAGAAAAATATCTACTTCATTCATCTTAGTAGCTTAAAATTCTAAATGTAAAACAAATTTATCCATGGTGATCTTCAAAATTTCAAAAATTTGAACATCCTCACCCTCAAGATTTATGATTTTAATTTTTTTTGTTGAAACTTGCAAGCTATTAGTCAAGTCTCTATTGATGAAATTATGCTTGCTGCTAGGGTTTATGGAGATAATAACATTTTTATTTTGAATACAACCATGAACTTGCAAATAAAAATTTTACATTCAAACAAATATTTTTGACCACTATTTTTTTTATCAGTTAAAGAGTTTGCATTAAGTACGAGTTTTAGTAGGGACCCAAATCCAGATTACAAATAGGATGTAATAGCCAAACACCCAAAAAAGGACATCATAGGGCTTAACCCTTTATAACTAAGCCGCAGCAAAAGCTATCCTTGAAGACCAGCCCACAGATCAAAGCTAAGACAAATGGAAACCTTAACAAACAAAAACCAAAAGGGATGCTTCAGGTACCAAGGATGAAACATCAGACAAAACAAATATTTTTGACCATTATTTGGTTCTAACACAAAATATGTAGTTTCCTTAGCTTGCACTTTATTATCCTTTTCCTTTAATCCCCATTTGCTTAAAAATGCAACTTCAAATTCTTTTTGTGTAAATGTATCAGTATGAGCAAAGTCCTCATACTAAGAGCGAAGGAAATCCAAATCTTAAATCTCCATAAACATTCAAAAGAATATAAAGATTTAAAATTTTCCCACCATTCCCTAGCATCAATATCATCTTCTCCCAATAATTGTGGCAACTCCATATATATATTTTAAAGTAGCTAGGGTTTGAAATAACCAAAATTTCTCAAAAATTAAAATTTTGAGATCTCATCTATTTATTTCTTCAAATAATTAAATCTGCAAATTTTCTTCAAAACAAAACAAACGACAACTGATTTGCATACCCGGATTGAGATATATGAATTTGTTTTCTCTTTTTTCCGGCAACCCAAAAAACAACACCAAATGCCCAACTTGCAACAACTATAACTCCCTCATTACTTATCATAATTTAACAAGTAAGTAGTCATTGTTGTAGTACTCAAAATAACCTGCATGCTGATGCAAAAATATTCTAAAAATGACTGCTAAAAAATTTAATACGAATTTTTTCTTTTTGAAAAAAAATTGTGCAGCCAAAAAATAGCTTGAACAACCCAACTTCAAACAACTGTAACTCTCTAAAGAATTATCAGAAGTTCACAAATGAGCAGTCATTTTTATATTAATCAAAATAATCTATATGTTGGTGCCAAAATATTTTGCAAATAACTACTAAAAAATTTAATATGAATTTTTTTATTTTAAAAAAAATTCGCACGGCCAAAAAATAGCAAAAATAACCCAACTTCAAATAGCCATAACTTTCTCAATACATATCAAAATTTAACAAATGAATAGTCATTTTTGTAGTACTCAAAAATATCTACATAATGGAGCAAAAACCTTCTGAAAATTATTGCTAAAATAAAAAATATGGCCTCTGCAACATGTGACATTTTTTTGAAAAAACGTGCCCTAGCTCTACAAAAATAAACCCACTTTTCCAAAATTTCTGCTCTAATACCAAATGTAAAGAACCTCTCTTCTCATTCCATAAATCATTCAACAATTTATCAAAATATTCAACATGCATCCACAAATAAATTAATTGCACAATAAATTGCTCAATAAAATAGATATTGATTATACCCTTGAGGTAGAGGAACACCATACAATGCTCCTTTTGTAAGGAAGCCACTCCACAAGATCTCTAGCTCCACAAGCCAAGAATTCTCCAAGAATATATCATAGATTCCTTTCACAATGGGGGTACATCTCTCTTTATACAAGAGTGTGACGGTTCACCTTCCATGAGTTATAAGATCACACATGTGGTGGTTCACCTTCCATGAGTTACAAAGTGCATAATTATATGACAATATTCCTTGTGGCTACATATGACAATATTTCCCCAACGATTGCAAATATGATTCTATGACATACCTATTTCTAGTTTGACATGTGGCCTTCTTTACTCAATAATTAATTTATGGCCCATACCATTGTACAATACAATATTAAATTATTCAATATTAAATACCTATCTTGGTACCTAAAAATAATATAGAGCATGCATACACAAAATAATTCAACAACACATGACTAGCTAAGGCCAAACAATAAGTTAATTCATTAAGAAGTAAAACAAAATTACATAGTATACAATAGTAAAACACTCAAATTGATTACCCTTGTTCTAAGAAGAATTAAGCTACTTATATATATTTTTACAATGCATTCATCCTAGCTTAATCACTACATAGATAGCCTCCAATATGTCTAACATGTATATGCACAACCTAGATGAAATAAATTGGAGCAAAAAAATTAGAAAATATTATTCAATGTAGGTGTTTAAATAACAAGTAACTTAGGCTAAGAATAGCCTAATATAGGGATGAAAGAAATCCCCTCATGAAGGTATCTAACACCTAATTAATTAGTGCTAACTACTAACAATGTGAATATTGCCTAACTAATATCCCATGTCTAACAATAAAATATTGTTAGACTTACAATAGTAGAAAATGATGTAATAACTAATTTACCTAGGACTTATTACATATTACAAAATAAGGTAATAGTTAATAGTTACTTTACCATAGTAACTCTAAGATCCCCCATTATTACATTATTTGGGTAATGTATATAACTATTTCAATACAGTGAAGGAAAGAAATGAAATATACTAATATGCTGGCTCTTGCTCTGGCACTAGATGAGTACCTTTGGGACTATCTCTGGATCTTCCTGTGAATCTACCACTCGGTCTATCACTAGATCTACCATAGGATTTACCTTTCATATAGAATCCATACAACATTTCTTTCATCTTGGTTGAGTTTCTTTAGATCATGGCTCTAGATGATCTTGCTTAGGTCCACCTCTGGGTTTAAACAAAATAAGTACTTCTAGAGTACTTAAGAAAAAGTGGGTCATTCCTCACTTTTTTTTCACATCAACGAATATCCTTATTGTAATATTTTCATCCTATCGGATTGCATGGGTAACCAGTCGCTGCAACTGCTAGGTGTACTAGAGTAGATCACTACATACGAGGTTTATTCTATTACAATATGTTTTTGTAAAATTTTTTATAAGGTAGCTAAGGTGTCGATTGCAGCCGAAAATGCACCCTTATAAGTTTTTCCCTTTTTGCAAAACATGTTGTAATGGAACTTTTGCAAGAAGTTTGACTAAGGTGTCGATCTCTACCGAAAGTGCACCCTTATAAGTCGTCCTCCCTTTTTAGCAAAATATTGTTTTGATGAAATTTTACAAGAAGTTTGACTAAGGTGTCGGTCACTGCCAAAAATGCACCCTTTTTAAGTCTTCCTCCATTTTTAGAAAAATATTTTGTGAGGTAGGAAAGAAAATTTTTATCCCCCTAAGTGCAAAATATTTGCAACTTATGAATATTTTTAAGGCTTTTACAAAGATTGCCTCCTAGGCAAATTTTAAAAAAAATCACCAAAAAAATCCCCCTTTTATTACAAGTACTTCAAACAAAAAGAGTTTGATATTTATGAAGCCTAAAAAGAGGTACAATCCCCCCTTTATTGCAATTACTTCAAACAAAAATATTTTCTATTTATGAAGCCTAAAAAGAGGTTTGCAATGGTGTTGCCTAGGTTTATAATTTTTTTCCCTTACAAATGGGACATGAGCACTTTGTGTGCTCTTTCTGAATCAAAATCAGAAACGTCATTAGCAACATGTCCTTGTTGTTGTCTATTTTGCTTCTATGGTGTACCATTGCCCTTTTTTTTGCTTTATTCTTAAACCAACATCGATTGGCATAATGGCCATCCTTTTGACAAGTTGTGCAAAACTTCTTTTCTGATTGAGGTTGCTTGTCCTTATCTTTGGAAGATGACCCCCTCTTCTTATGTTGACCCTGTTTATGTGTATAAACTGAACTGTTGGACACTTCATATTTTTGTAGCTGATTTGCTTCTTCAATTTGAAGAAAATTTACTAATTCCATAAATGTCACTTGTCTTTGAGACACTTGAAGAGATGTTATTGACATATTGTAGGAGTTTGGAAGAGCCCTTAAAAGGATCGAAGTCAAGACCTTATATTCAACTTTTTCTCCCAAAGCATTCAGTTTGGATTTTATTTCTGCCACTCTACAGAGGAATATATCTATTGTTTCACTTGAATTCATATGGAGAGTATAAATTTGTGATTGAAGGTTAAGAATTGTGGCTTCATTTTTCCCTTCAAAAATGGTAGATAAAGCATCCCACGCTTCTTTACCTTTTTAGCATCACAAATGTGAGGCTGAATTTCATTAGTAGTCGCTAGCAAAATCAACATGAGAAGTTTGTTGTCCCTTTTATCCCATGTCTTCTAATCTGCTCTTGGTGTAGTGGGTCTTTTTATAGTGTTTGTCACTATATACCACAATTCCTCTACAGTAATAATGACCTTCATCTTGGTTTTCCATGCAGAATAGTTAGAACCTCTAAGAAAATAGGTATCATTCAGATACTTGTTTATAGTAGCTATTAGAAAGGTTTCCTATTGCACAAAAATGGTCTCTCTTTCACTCTAATTGATATTTAATGGCACCTGCCTAAAAACCCTTTTAAAGAAGGATGATTAGTTTGAGGACATTTAAGCCAAACAATAAGTAATAAAAGAGAATTTGCTCTAATTGATATTTAATGGCACCTACCTGAAAACCCTCCTGAAGAAGGATGATTAGTTTGAGGAAATTGATCCAAACAAGAAGAGTGAATTAGGGTTTTATGAGAGAATATCAATATTAAAATTGGCTTATACCTATGCAATGAATTACACAAATGAGTGTGAAATTTGGGGTTTTGAGTGCTCTTGATTTTGATGACTTATAATTGCAAAATACAAGAAACTAAATGCAATAATCAATCAAAGAGTGCCCACAAATTTGTACCACTTTAGGTGTCGGATGCAACCGAAAATGCACCTAATTTATCAAATGCCAATTTTTTAAAGGTGTTGAATGATATCGAAAATTTACCTTATTACCGTAATTTTTGCAACAAAAAATGTGATTTGTGTTTTGCAAAAAATTTGATATTCAATTTCTTCCCCCCTTGTGTTACAATTTTGCAAACAAGAAATACAATTTTTTGTCCCCCCTATGCTTTGCAAAATTAACAAGGTAGCACACCTTTCAAGCCAATTCGACACATGCCAAGCTTTTGAAAGGCTATCCAGAACCAGTCGACACACGACTTGGTTTTAGTGGACCCAAGGTCTATTTTTCATGAGAAAAACTCTTACTCTCAAAATTTTGAGAAAGTTTTAAATCTCCTAATTTGCAAAAAAAATGTGTTATTTATTTGTCTTACATCTCAAAATTTTGAGAAAACAAAAACACAATTTTGATGTTTTGCAAAAAAGGTGCTATTTATTTGTCTTACATTCCCCTCTTGGAGAAAAACAAAAACACTCTTTTGTTAGAAAATTGTAAAATATAGGTCTCTTTTTTTTATTTTAATTTGCAATTTTTTTTTATAAAAAATTTAATCAAACATTTTTAATTAATAATAAAAAAATAAAACATTTTAAAAATCAATTTTAAATTTAAAAAAATTGATTTTAAATACTATTTTAGATTTAAATTATTAAAATATATATAAAAAAATTAATTAAAAAAAAAACAAACAGATTTTTATTTTACCTTTGCAATAATAATGTTGTGCGTTGCTTTTATTTGTGCTCAATGAGCGCGTGCGTCACGTGGTCTCAAAAAAAGGAAAAAAGCCTTTGAAATGCTTTTGGGATTTCATCCCACATGTTCCCCGAAAGCGCATATAAAGTTGAATAAAAGGAGGAATCTCCCCTCCTTATATCGATTGTCGATCGGAGAAGCAACCATGAACCACCATGTGGACACCCAAAAACTCGCCACCTATCACAATTCTATTCAGCCATGTCAACACACATGCCATCTAGAAGATCCAATCACATACCACCACTTGTTATGCGCTTGTCACCTATAGATTGCCATCTCAACCACCCTATCATACAATAGCATCACACCATATCATAGCAGTTGCCATGTGTTCCTAGAATATCGTACCCACCACATCAGATGATCTTGCCTTGGGATCTATACCTCAAACTCCACACCTACTAGTCTATCAGGATGATGTCAACGGTATCTTTGTTGGGTTCTAATGTGCCAGGTCATAATTTATATACTTGATCTGTAGGATTTATGTGCCAGCACTAGAGTTTCACTCACTGTTAGTATTTACATCAGCTTGGCAAATTTGGTGGTGCGCGTTACAACTCCACATGCTAGAAAGTATTCGGGCTATCAAATTTAGGAAGTGTTGGTGGGAGGTCACCGATAGGATGCATCGACGAGTACCGATGGGAGGTCATTGATGGGAAGCATCGCATGCATCCAGGCTATCGGTAGGAGTCACCTATGGGAGGCACTAGAGATCGATGGGAGTAGTCCTACATGCGTTCGGATTGCCTGCAAAAGTCATTGACACTAAATTTCATGCGGGGAGTCATTGGTTTTTGACCTGTCAAGAATTATGACAACATCAGAATCACAAGAGATCGAATAAAGGGTTGGACCTTGCAGATATTAGTGCTGCAATTTGGTGCCTAATCAAAATGGTCAACACCCACTAATAAATAACAAAATAATTCTAGATCATCAAATTTCATGCTAAGAAACTTGTTGATCCTCAAATTTTGTGCTACAAAATTGCTGCCAATAGTAATCCAGAGAACCAAAGAATTTTATGTAAGCATCAAGAAGGGGTCTCATGGGATTTATGCCCGATTACCCAGTCAGTTGCTTCCTCAAAAAACTTGTTCGCCCAGGTATGCTCTGATACCAATGAAATAAATTGGAGCAAAAACATTAGAAAATATTATTCAATGTAGGTGTTTAAATAACAAATAACTTAGGCTAAGAATAGCCTAAGATAGGGATGAAATAAATCCCCCATGAAGGTAGCTAACAACTAATTAATTAGCGCTAACTACTAACAATAAAATATTCACTAACAATGTGAATATTGCCTAACTAATATCCCATGTCTAACAATAAAATATTTTTAGACTTACAATAGTAGAAAATTATGTAATAACTAATCTACCTAATATTTATTACATATTACCAAATAAGGTGATAGTAAATAGTTACTTTACCATAGTAACTCTAACACTAGAGTAGTTCAGGTTTTAGATATAATCAACATTCCTAAGAAGAGTGGCTATTACTTTCTTGCTTTGTCTTGGCTAGTTGTCTTGATCTTACAGTCAATCACACTTCTCAGGAGCCACATATCTTCAGTAGACTCCAACCTTTTAAGTACATAGCTTCTCCCCACTATTTTTTATAAATATACCAGTTGTCATATTTGTAGGCACTTCCATTCATGATTACCAAGGGAAGGAATCGATGTTGTAGGCCTTGTATGATTGGCTATCACTTTATTGTATAATTGCATTGATATGGAAGGCTAAGTAATGATCAGGTATTTCTAGCTTCAAAAATACATGATTTATGTTGAAAGATACATGTCAATAAGCCTTTTATCTTTTTCATTATCTATTGAAAGCTTCTACTCATTGTTAGGATCTCAAATATCTATCTAGGATTTTTGGTATGCTTTGTTTACATCATCTTCAAAAACTATCTAGCCACTCCACCCTCTGGTTACATAACCTCCTAGCCATTAAGGCTTCTGGCCACTCCAACTTATTAGACTAGCTAGAAATTTGAATCGCTTTGGCAATCATTAACTTTGAAATTTCTTTGGCCACTCCTATTCTAGAGTTTGAAGTGGCGATACTTCTTTGCCTTAGCCAAACTTTTAGGTCTAGTAAGTTGTATTTTTCTTTTGGCTAGCCATGTATCAAGCCTTACTAAGTGTTTGGACCCCAACCTTAGAAAATTTGATAAAAGTAATGCTTTGGAAGCATCTACATGGACATGACTATGTGGACCAAGTATTGGCCCATATTATTGGCACCTCCTAAGGATTTTTGCTTTCAAAAAGGAGAACCTAACTAGCTTTATCCTTTGGGTAAAGGAATCAAAAGAAGTAAAAGGACATCTAAAGGGGGGACACTTGGGGGTTTAAATGGATTTTATAGGAAGAAGAAATATAGCCTTGGACTTGGATGGGGTTCCATGATGTTACATATTTAACAAGGTATTTAGAGGATGCATTGGAAGTAGCCTCTATTTTTATTGTATCCCATTCATTAGCAAAATATGTGATTCTCTATGAAAAAAGAGGGAACTCCAGTTCTCCCCATTACTTGGAGAACTGGAGAAAGTGTTGTTTTAGCTCATGATTAGGATGAGGGGGGTGAATGGAGAGAATAATGGAGAGTTGGAAATAAAAAGAGGAAAAAAAAGGATAAATAGACTAAAATATGAAGAGAAAGAGGAGAAAGTAGTTATACCTAGATGGTGATGCCTTTTAGAGCACTAGATTTCTTCTGATAATATTTTGCAGTAACTCACATCATATTTATACAAGGTTAAGCTGTCTTGGGTTAATATTCTAGGCACGTAAATCCTAGATCCTCTTGATGATGCCCATAGCCATTCCAATGAATACCAAATTGCTTAGACCTTCCATGTAGTTATTGAAAAACTTTTGTGAGATGTAACTAGACCACATATGGTTTTATAACCATTGTTGAAGGCTATCATAGCCATAATTTTCAATGAGCTCGTATGCTTTGTTGGATCTAATGCATATTCTAATGCCTTAACTTTTTTTAGGCTAATAGCCTTTTGACATCATAGTCCTTTATTTCTTTATCATTTATGAATGCCATGTGTTTGCTCTTATAGACAGGGCTTTATGCTAACAGACTCATACACCATGTGTTGTCCTTCCTCTGAATATACATGCTAGATGTGACACTCCTAGTAGGATGAGGTTCTAGTAGCCTTATTTTATGTTCTAGCCTTATTATCCATCCCCACATTCTTGCTAATCCTAAGGAATACCTTTTAATTATTGGCCCATCAAGAAAAAAATTTTGTTGATGCTTTTCTCTTTGCTTTATTTTTTATGCTTCACTATTGCTTTCTCATGAGAGCTACCAAAAATTTTCATACATGTTGAACTATTTATTTTCCCAATTTGGCTAATTTGGTATCTTTTATTTTGGGTGAAGAAGTTAGGAAATTACACATATCAAAATATGTTATCCCATGATTAAGGAGATATCTTTAGTCTACAAAATTTTTAACAACTTGTAACATCCAAAATTTATGTATTTTTATAGACTGTAAAGTCCTCTAGATGAATTTTGTAGCTGCCACAAATTTAAGGGAAACCTCTTGGTCTAACAAGGTCTGATAAGCTTACTAACCTCTCAGAATTTTCCTCTTCTTTTCTTTCTCTTTTGTCCTTGGGCTTCACTCTTTTTCCTTATTGTTTTTTCCATATTAAAATAGTAACATGGTATATGGTGAGCTACAAATCCAATTACCAAAATAAGGTGGTTGTATCTATTGGCCCACCTCTTGGTTTAAGATATGTGCTCACAATTGCAAGTTGGATGTAAAACTTACTAATGGAGGAACCCTTTTAGCTAACACTAGGATGGCTATTGGGTTCTTACCCTTGACAAGGCCTACTTTAGCTACCATTGAAAAGGCTTAAAATAATCATTCTTCCAATCTAATAGGTTAGCAAGTCATCATGGTGCAAGGATTGTTAGGTTTGCTTACAATTTTTGTTTAAGATCCTCCCTTGTGAGCTTCTTCAATATTTTGGCAACATCAGCAACTTGGAAAATTGATGGAGCTTTAGGTCTTCTTATATTTCCTCAATTTTAAGTGGTAGGATGAAAATTATGGATGGTTGTAGTCATGAGTTGTGAAATACCAAGACAAGGGATATCCTTATATATATATTTCTACCTTGGGAAGTCATTGAAGCTACATACCTATTCCATCTCTTTTTCACAGTATTTATTTTAAGGCCATATCATGTGAAAAGACTTTTCAAGGTAACTAAATAAACAATATATACGATTATCCATATGGAACCTTCCAATATATGTGTGTGATGTAATTTTAAAAATTCTACTTTGTGGTCATATCATATTGCTACCTTTCTAGCCAATGATTTTATTACTAATAGTTGTAATCAACTTCATTTACATGTTGACTATTAACACATATTTTGCATGTCTTGCCACACCAGCTATGGCAGATATTACCACTTCATTAAAATTGGTAATGACCTAACCATATAGTCCCATATGTCTACTTTTATCAATTGTTAGTTGTCCAAAACACCTGGTTTATTTTGGCAAAGAGATTTCATTAGGTTGGCTTTAAAAATAAATGAGTTCCAAAGTCTGCATGGCATATGGCATTGGAACTCAATGAAGACAATCCTTCTTTAGCTCATAATTCCTTTTCTAACTTCCCCATGTGTTTTTGGCCTTGCTCAAAATTGGTGCCCTATATTTCATGAGTTTCTAGGATCATGTGTATTATTTCCTTGTAATGGAGTATGAAATTTTTTTTGACTGACTGTAATTCTTCTGCTAGCTTCCCTAATTTTTTGGATACGATTGCTAAAATATATGACCCTTTGAGCCTTGAAATTTCCTATTGATTGAATATGGAATCTACTAAGATTCCATATTTGTATGAATTATTATATTGGGACTAATCATGGAAGACTCCTCTTGTGTCAGTTCCACCTCACCTCCTGGCCAATATTTTATCTCCACTTTGGGATGCTTCAAAGCAATCTCAGTCATATAAATATTTTGCTCTTCATACCTTTCTATGAGATAAGGATTAAGTTCCTCACCAAATATTTGGACCTTCTTCCCTATGTAATGGATCACCACATATGTGCAATTGGGTGATAAATACCCCCCAACTTTTTCACAAACTCTTTTGATAAGAATAATCTAAATAGGGGTGATAATTTAACCAATACCACTTGTTAGATTGCTAAAATGTCCATCTTGTGTAGCAGTATCAAAATTTCTTTTATAACTCCTATTGTCTGGACTAGTAATCCATCTAGGTGTAATATAGTAGGATTGGTTGTAATTTATTCTAATCCCATAGCATCATAGACTGCTTAAGGCATGATTGTTATGGTAACTTCAAATCCTACCACGTGGTTGTGAACTATCGAGCCCTCCATGCACAAAGACAAGTAGAAGGGTGGGGGTTTAATCTTATCCATGCCAAGATATGGTTGCTTATGTGATAAATAAAATTTTGAAAGGTTGATATTGTTGTTTGTTGAACTTTTGAGAACTTCTAACAAATCAACTTGTCTATAAATTAGCAAAGTATCCATATTATTTACTTCTTTCACGATGTTGTATCCAACCATTTTTAGCAGCTTCTTTATATTTTTGAGGTGGTTGGTCAAACCTCCTTTGGTACTGATCAATAGTTTCTTTTCTTTACCTCTTATTTATTTAAGGGTACCATAGCTTCCTAAAAATGTGTTTCTTATGATCTACTTGTGGTGCTTTCAACTTTTGGTAAGTTTTCTTGGCTTTGGTTGGCTACTGGTGATACTATCCTGGATTAACCTTAGGATTATTCTAGATTTTGCTCTTCCTGCTACCTTATTTGAGGATGTAATACTACTTCCAACTTATTTGGCTCGGCTTATTCCTTAGGTTGCTTCATCCCCCACTTTGCATTTCCTAAACTTTTTGGTTTTTGGGGTTGTGACAACAAAGGACTCTCCTTGGATCCAATGAATATATTGGATAGACTGGCTGTCAAAGACTCCTTAGCTACCATATTTTGTTTTGGATCTATCAATAGGGCTATAAGATATATTTTTTTTTGATTGGTAGAAAGGGTGTTGAAAGGTCCCTGAACCTTGTACAAGAGAGATTACAAGAAATCCATAACGACCGAGGTGGTCCAAGAAGAAAGTAATAGAGAGTTGGCAAACCTTCGCACTAGGGAAGGTGTCACGAAATCGCGACCAAAATGGTGATGTCGCGATATCGCGACATGTTGAAAGGTGTCGCGATATCGCGACAAGTTGCTAGGTTGGAGCCGGACGAGAAGAAGAGTCACGAAATCATGACAAGAATGAAGACCGCAGCCGAAATGGAAAATGAGTCACGAAATCGCGACGAAAGTGGAAGCCTGCTGTCGAGAAGAGAAAGTGTCACGAAATCGCGACAAGAATGAAGACCACTGCCGAAGAGGAAAATTGTCGCGATATCGCGACAAATTAGGAGACCGCTGCCAAGACGAAAAAGTGTCACGAAATCGCGACAATCTGGAGGACCGCAGCCGAGGACAAAAAGTGCAGCGAAATCGCGACAATCTGAAGATCCGCAGCCTAGGAGGAAAAGTGTCGCGAAATCGCGACAAGAAGGAAGACCGCCGTTGGAGAGAAAAGATGTCGCGATATCGCGACAAAAAAGGAAGACCGCCGTTGGAGAGAAAAAATGTCGCGATATCGCGACAAAAAGGAAGGCCGCCGTTGGAGGGAAAAAAGGTCGCGATATCGCGACAAAAATGGAAGACCGCCGTTGGAGAGAAAAAAGGTCGCGATATCGCGACAGAATGGGAGGCCGCCATTGGAGAGAGAAAAAGTGTCGCGATATCGCGACAAAAATGGAAGACCGCCGTTGGAGAGAAAAAAGGTCGCGATATCGCTACAGAATGGAAGGCCGCCGTTGGAGAAAGAAAAGGTGTCGCGATATCGCGACAAAAATGGAAAACCGCCGATGGAGAGAAAAAAGGTCGCGATATCGCGACAGAATGGAAGACCGCCGTTGAAGAGAGAAAAAGTGTCGCGATATCGCGACAAAAATGGAAGACCGCCGTTGGAGAGAAAAAAGGTCGCGATATCGCTACAGAATGGAAGGCCGCCGTTGGAGAGAGAAAAGGTGTCGCGATATCGCGACAAAAATGGAAGACCGCCGTTGGAGAGAAAAAAGGTCGCGATATCGCGACAGAAAGGAAGACCGCCGTTGGAGAGAGAAAAAATGTCGCGATATCGCGACAAAAAGGAAGACCGCCGTTGGAGAGAGAAAAAGTGTCGCGATATCGCGACAAGAAGCAAGGGAGCGTCTGAAGGCCAAAAAGTGTCGCGATATCGCGACAAGTTTGCAAAAAAGCACCCGGAGAGAAAAAAGGTCGCGATATCGCGACAGAATGGAAGACCGCCGTTGAAGATAGATAAAAGTCTTGATAACGTGGCAAGCTGAAATTTTGCAACCAACTGTGAAAAGTGACGCGAAAATGCTCCAAGATGCCAAGACGCAGCCACAGGGGGAAAACCCGAAGCCCAGAAACCCACTCACATTGTGCAAACATTGGAACTTGAAGAAGCGTCCCTTAGGCCGATTGGGAAGGAATCTCTCCAAACCTGAATGTCTGTTGCGTCAACTCCCTTGTTAGCAAGCCAGTCCGCAGCTTTGTTTCCTTCCCGGTATTGATGTTGAATGATTAATTCTGGGTAAAGGCCAATTAGTGTCTTGCATTCTTCGAAGATGGAAACAAGGGCCCAGGGAGGCACAGAGGTTCCTTTGAGCCAGTTGATGCAATGCAATGAGTCTCCTTCTATGATGAGTTTATTGATAGTCAAGCCTTCCAAGAGAATCAAGCTTTGGAGCAAGGCCCGAGCCTCGGCCATATTATTAGACTGAATTCCTAAGTTCTGAGCAAAGGCCAAAATTATTTCTCCTCTATGATTTCTGAGAATTCCACCTCCGCCAGCCGCTCCAGGGTTGCCTTTGGCCGTGCCATCGAAGTTAAGCTTGTGCCACCCAGAAGGAGGTAAGGCCCACTTGATTACAGACCTGTCGACAGAAGTACGAGGAGTTGCAAAAAAATTGAAAAGATTGAAATGATTTGTTAAATCCAATTCAAGGCCCGGAGGGGGGGGTTTGGACGATGAGACAAGAGAGGCATTCTCCGCAGCAAGGGCCAAGATTTTGGCAACAACAATCTTCTCATTCGTGGCAAGGTTTTTGAAAATTCTGGCATTTCTCTCAAGCCAAATCTGCCACAGAAAAATGTGAAGGCAAGCTTGCCACATGAATTTGAGTTGGCTGCTCTTGAAAGGCCTGGGCCATTGTTGAAAAAGGAGGGGAATGGAATGAGGGAGGGCTACGAAGATGGCGAAAGTGTTGAAAACCTGGTTGAGCACTGCAAGGGAGAAGGGACATTCCAGAAAAACATGCGCAGTAGACTCACAGGCATTTTTACACAGGATGCACCAATTGGGGATGAGAAGCCCTCTGGTTATCAAATTGTCAGTGGTGAGGATTCTATTTTGGATGGCCAACCAACAGAAGAATTTGACCTTGGGAATGATCTTGGGAACCCAGACCAGATTAGATAAGTCACGGCCATCACTGGGAACTTCTTGGCTGTAGTAGGCAGATTTAACAGTGAAATGCCCTGAATCTTCAAGGTTCCAAACCATGGAGTCATCTTTGTGAGAGCTGGGGATTATGCAGCTCCTCAGTAAGTTTTGTAACCGCCTAAGCGCCTCGGTGATATGTCTAGGCCCATTCAGATCCAGGTGTTTCCATTCGGGTCTTGTAATGCCTGGGTTAATGAAATGACACACCTTATCTCCAAAGGTGGCTTCGGTCACCGTCTTGAGCACAACAAGATGAGGATCTTGGCTGAGAGGTTTGTCACGGATCCACGGGTCATCCCAAAAATGAATGGTCAATCCATTTCCAAGACACCACCTTAAGCCTTCCATGATGATCTTCCTTGTTTTAGTGACACCATTCCAGAAATGAGATCCGCTAGGAAGGTTGTGCTCTCCAAGAAAGGGAACCTGATGAAGGTATTTAGCTTTGATGATGTCAATCCAGGTGGCTTTTTCGTTGATGGTAAGTCTCCAGGACTGCTTGGCAATGAGAGCCATGTTCATTCGCTTGATGTCCCTGAAGCCGAGACCTCCATCCATTTTCTTGGAACAAACCTTGTCCCAGGCAACGAGGGGAAATTTGTTCTTGTTTTCGTTTCCCGCCCAAAGGAATCTGCGTTGAATTTGCTCAATTCTTTGGCAGATGGAAGCAGGAGCTTTGAATATGGATAAGAAAAAAATAGGAATACTTTGCAAGCAAGCCTGGACCAGAGTGGCTTTGGCTGCCTGACTGAGCAATGAACTTTTCCAGCCTGCAAGCTTCTTGTTGAGACGATCTAGAACAGGGTTCCACATAGCCGAGACCGATTTGCCATGAAAAAGCGGTAATCCGAGATAAGTAGTTGGAAGGCTCCCAATGATACACCCAAGGATCTCAGCAATCCTGTTTTGCCTGTGGATGGGAGTATTGAGGAAGTATAGCTTGCTTTTGCGGTAATTGACTTTCTGGCCAGCCGCCTCTTCATAAGAGTCAAGGATGCTCTTAATAATTTTTGCTTCGGGGACAGAAGCATGAGAGGAAAGAATAGTATCATCCACAAACTGTTGATGGGAAATGGCATTGGTTGTTGAGGCTGGTTTGATCCCAGAGACGAGTCCACTGATGCAGGCAGCAGAAAGGGTCCTTCCAAGGGTTTCGGCCAAAATGATGAAGAGGAAGGGTGACAGAGGGTCCCCTTGGCGAATGCCTTTAAAACTTGGAAAAAAGCCAGCAGGTGAACCATTGATAAGAACAGAGAACCAAGCAGTAGAGATACATTCTCGAACCATCTGAACCCAATCTTTGTGAAACCCAAACTTCTCAAGGACCTCGAACAGGAATTTCCATGAAACCCGATCAAAAGCCTTGTTCATGTCAAGCTTAAGGAACATACTGGGTTTTTTGTTTTTAGATGCCGAATGAGCCAACTCGTGGACGGTTATCACTCCATCGACAATGAATCTGCCTTTGACCGAGCTGCCTTGGCACTGGTCAATGATGGAGGGAAGGATGTCTTTCAACCTGTTTGCCATAACTTTGGTGATAAGTTTGTAGATGACACTACAGAGACTTATAGGTCTGAAGTCGGAGAGGGAAGCACGATCATTAGACTTGGGAATTAAAACAATGAAGGTGGAATTGGCTTCTCTCGGCATATTTTTGGCTCTCTGGAAGAATTTAACCGTAGCAACAACATCAGGGCCCACAATATCCCAAAAGTGTTGAAAAAACCGGGGTGGAAAGCCATCGGGTCCAGGGGCCTTGTCGGGTTCCATTGCAAACAGGGCATCTTTGATCTCCTCTTCAGTGTAGGATTGGAGCAATTTCTCATTATCATCGTTAGACACCATCATTGGAATGTTCTGAAGCAAAGAACTTGCTGTGCGGGGGTGGCAGTCAACACTTGGACCTAAGATTTCCTGGAAGTGGTGCACAGCTTCCTGTCTGATGGCATGGATATCAGAGACAATGGTACCATCAGCCTTGGTCAACTCAGAGATTTTATTTGAACCTCTATGGCGCAAGGTGGAAGCGTGGAAAAACTTCGTGTTGGTGTCTCCTTCTTTGAGCCAGAGGCTTCTAGATTTTTGCCTCCAGTAGGACTCTTCCTTAGCCAAAACATTGTGAAGGTTTGAAAGGAGGCGTTTTTCTTCCATGAACGTTTCAACCCTCTGATCCCCTCCCTGAATCAGATTTTCCACCCTTATGAGCTCATCCAGCAGAAGCTTTTTTTCACTAAAGAGGTTGCCGAAAACCTCCCTGTTCCAGCATTTCAGCTTGAGTTTGACTGCTTTGAGTTTGAGGAAAAGATTCGAGATAGGGTTTGGACAAAGGTTTTGCTGCCACCATTGTCGAATGCACCGACCTAAATCTGGATGAGTGAGCCACATCTTCTCAAACCTGAAAGGGGTTTTAAAGGTTTTCTAGGGTCGAGAACAATCCATAATTATAGGGTTGTGATCAGATCCAATTTTTGGGTGACTATGAAGCCTGGCATCGCCAAAAATAGGAATGAGTTCTTTGGACAAGAGAAATATGTCAAGCCGAATTTGGATGTGATGAATGCCCGCCCATCTGTTGCTCCATGTATAGTTGGATCCTTGGAGCGGTAAGTCCATAAGCTCGTTGAGGTGGACAAATTCGCTGAAATCTTCAATGCAGTGGCTAGTGATCGGATTGCCTCCTTGCTTGTCAAGCAGGTGAAGGGGAGTATTGAAGTCGCCACAGAGCATCCAAGGAAAGTCAGGAAAGTTATTGCGCATTGCGGTAATGTTATCCCACAACAATCTTCTGTTGACAGGACTGTTTGGTCCATAAACATTGGTGGCAATCCATTGAAGGTTGGTGACTTTATTAGTGAACAAAATGTTGATGGTTCTGTCAGAGACTGAAAGAACTCTCCCCTCGATAGTTGACGGATCCCACAAGCAAAGGAGACCCCCGGATGCCCCTGAGGAGGGGCAAAAGGCGAAATTGCTATTTTCCCAGATTAGCTTGCAAACTTGATTGCTGCTATTCTCATCCAGTTTAGATTCTTGAAGAAACATGATATTTGGTTTTAGGTTTTTTCTCACCGACTTGACAGTCCTCTGTTTGGCAGTTTCGTTGAGGCCTCTGACATTCCAGGAGACAAACTTCATCGATTTGACTTGGGATTTGCTTTGCGACCTCTGCCTCTCCCTTGAGACGGAGTAAGTTTAGGTCTAACCTCATCCAAATCTTGATGGGTGGGTTGTTCGGAAGTAGGGCCCAAGGAGGTAGGCACGGATCCATCGACCGCTTCAATCTCAGCTGCTTTGGCAAGCTTTTCAGCATTGGACGGTCTTCCCCTTCTCTGCTCTTTGTTGACATCAGCTTTGGGGGTGGGAATGGGAGATTTCAGAGGGCTGGATGACTGAAGAATGATGGTGGTGTTGGTCCCAGGAACAGGCCTATGGGGGGATGGAGAACGGGGAGACTGGCACAGGGCAACAGACTCAGGGGAGAGGGTAAGAGGACGGTTCTGAGTCAGGGGAAGGGGTGGGAAGGGAAGAGGAAGGTGAGAGGGACCAAAATCTGAGGGTGAGTTTGGGGAGGTCATTGCCGCCTTACCCTTGGACAAGGGAGACTGAATCACAGAGGGTGTGGATGAGATGTTTGGATCTATGGGAAGGTCATCGGAGATGTCCTCACTAGTTTGAAGATTATTTAAAGGAGCGAAATGATTGGAACGAGAAGGCGGAGCACTTACATTGTTAGGAGCAGATGTTTTAGGGGGGCCTGCAGAACGGCCACGGCCCCTGCCAGGAGCCTTTTTTTGAACGTTGGGGATCTGGGAATCCTTCTTCCTGCCTGAATCGCTGGGGATATCTTTTTTTTGGGAAGGGCATTGAGAAGCCAAGTGACCCTGAGTGTTGCACTCCAAACAAAAAGTGGGCTTGTTCTCGTACTCAACCCCTTGACGTCTTCTGAAGCTCCCGACGTTGATGCCAATGCAGGTCGACAGAGCCGAATCCAGATTAGCCATGACACAGACACGAGCATAAGTCATTCTGGATCTTGCTCTGGTAGCAGGGTCGATGGCAACTAAATCTCCAATCGGTTGAGTAATGCCTTTGAGAGCATCATTATAGAAGAACTATGGGGGAAGCCCATGGAGTTTGATCCAAATCGGAGCAATGTTGATAGACTGAGTTTTAGGGTCGAAATCTTCCCCCCATCTCCGTAGAAATAGGCTTCGACGACCGAAAAACCAGGGTCCACCAGTGAGAATGCGTTGGGTGTCGAGGGCATTGTTTAGCCTTATCATAAAGAACCCCCTAGGAAAGGCCACGAGCTCCATGCTTCCAGACAGACGCCATTTAGAAAGGGCCCATTCACGGATAGTTTCCATATCAGGTCGGGCACCGACAAATTTCCCAACCAGAGAGAGGGACTCTTGAAAGATTAGTGGCTCCATAGCCTCGCTTGGAAACGAAACTTCAGTGCCCAAAATAGAGAAGGGCAAAGGAGTTTGAAAAGAGAACGCTCCAGTCGAGGTCCTGACTTTATCCGCAAAGGACAAAGACCAAGGTCGCGTTTTGGAAAGAGAGGAAGGTGAAACCCTACCGTTAACAGACGTCGGCTTCACCGCACCGTTTGGGTCTTCACCGTGACAAATGCTGAGTGGGCCTGCAGTAGGCCCAACACCAACTGCAGGGCCCGAGGACAAAGCTGCCAGACCAGCACTATCCATCGACCCACCATTCCCGCCATCGCCATCGCCATCATCCATAGACGCACCTGGTCCCGCTCCCGATCCCGTTCCAGGGATATAAGATATTTTGATTCTTCTTTTGTTTCTTTAATTATAGTTGACTGGGATTGAGGTTGGTAAACTTGGTAGGTTTCATCATTATGATGACTATTAAATATCAAATACCAATACATGTCTAAAGCTATGGATGCTTCTTGTTCTTGAATTTTGAATACAACAATATGAAATTTATCAACTTTACTAAATGGCATATTTTGGTATTTTGAGGCATAAGGAAATTCTTTATGTTGGCCTTCTTCAAATAAATCCTCAACATTTTTTTCTCCAATATTGAAAGCTTATTTGTTATATTTTGGACCTCAACTCTCAGCTCTTGTAGTTCCTTTGGTTTTGTATTGTGTCACCTAAATAGAATACTAAGGGTATGGTTAGGTATTATGGCCAATGAATGGAAAGACAAATCCAAAGAGGGAGCTTGTGAACCTGTATAGTAAATTTAAGGGAACTCTAGCATAATTATTATGGGGAAAAGTTTTCCAATTGAGATGAGTGTATTTTTTGCTACGATAGAGAATTGAAAGATTTATGAAAACCTCATCTCATTGGATTAATATATCTAAAGAATCAAGTCAGGGGTATAATCATGAAGGTAGAATATGTGGTCTTGGGATTGTAATGGCCTTATGTGCTAAGGGAGCCTTTATAATATTTTTCTAAATCAAATATTGAAATCAGTAATACTCTCTAGAGGATTCCTTTGAATGGATAAAAATTAAGTGAGCAGTAAGAAAGGGTCCCCTACATCATTGAAATCTAGAATGAATGGTTTAGTGAGATCATCCCCCTATCCTATTTTTATCAAATGAGCAATACCATGCTAGTACTTTGCCTTTGAAAGATTACACAAGAATTATTACCATTACATCTTCATGGGCAATGTCATAAATAGTAGTCAAAGCATCAACACTACTAGTGTTCATAAGCCATATTTTCACTACCATCATAAGAGGACAAGGCCTTCAATATAACTTGAGAAATATCATGGATATTGGTAAGGTTAAGGGGTCCAACATTATTTCAGTATGGATATATGCATCCAACCATGACTTCAGATGGAATGTGCTAGGATGACTGGGAAATCATTGATCTAGAAAGGGTCCTTTGAAATTTTTTGACCTTTGATAATATCGTTATAAGTTTCTAGAGCTAATTCCTTTAGTAGAGTCATAAATTTTAGGTTCTTCCATAGTGGATTCATCAAGTGAATATGTTTTGTCTGCTTATGAGGTCAACATATTCACCAAAATATCAATCCTTCAGGGATGTGAGATAAATTTTAAATGATTCATCCTACCGAACATACCAAAAAATCTTAGTTTGTGATCAACCTAGTGGATTGATGTGTTACCTATACCAAAGCCAATATTAAATGGTTAGGAATTACTTCTTAATCCTACCTTCGAAGAAGGTAGGTTCCTTGTTGCAAAGCAAAAATAAAAGAAATAAAATAATACTAAAGAGAGAAATGGAGGGTTAGAGAGAAAAAATTATTTAAAAGTGAATGGCATTTGGTTAATAGAATTGCCATATCCTATGTAAAGCACACTATAACTTGATTGCAGATAGGGCCTAATAGACCAGTAACCAAGAAAAGTACTACATAATGTAAATTAAGCTCATATTGTGCCCTCTACTGCTCCAATAGCCCTTAATGGTACTCCAAATAGTATTTATGACCTAACATAATAGACCACCCACAAATATTTTATAGAAATATCTAGAGACTACAGAGCATGCATACACAAAAGAATTTAGACTTTATTGGCTAAGGTCAAACAACAAGTTGATTCATTAAGAAGTAGAGCAAAATTACATAATATATGTTGGAAGTATTACATTATTTGTCCCCTTGTAAATACTAGTTTGGTAGAATGATTCATATTTTATATAATGTATGTATCAATATGAGATAAAGTGTAAGGTGTCAAGAGGAAGGATGAAGAGTCACATTGATATGTGACAAGATGAGAGTTTTGTCTCAATAAGAAGAATATGAAAGGATGCATCTCCTAGCTATTAGAGGAGAGTAATAGTCAGAGCATTGAAAGTCATGTAAATTATATATTGGAGACATCTCTCCATGCAATATAATCTATCAATATAATTATTGTATTTTTGTGATTTAGAATATATTAGAGATATATTTGTGATATATTCCATGTTTGTAATTCATTGTTATTTGATGTGAGGTATTTATGTAATTTATTATTAATGAGATATAAAGTTCATGTGAGCAAATAGTCTTGGAAATCTAACAATAACATCAAATCCAGGTTGAGAGAAGGCTAAGATTATTGTAGGTGAGAAAGCATCAAGCTACAAGAAGAAGATAGCGAGTAGGGTGCAGATGGATGCATTCATAAGTAGCTATTTGAGATCTGCTCTTGATTAGGATGATTGGAATGCATCATGATAGAAGGAAGTATTGCTTGCTATCATAGAATTTCATTTATTCTTTTGAACTTGTTGTTTTTAGTTGTCTCACTTCTACTTGGTTGTGGGATTGATCATCAACATCACAAGTTTCTCTCCTAAAACCCTATTCTATCATCATTGTTTACGATCTTCTATACTATCAACACCCCATTTTAATCTTACATATTATCATATATATGTTATCAGGTCAAAATACATTATTAGGTAGATATATGTTATAATATTTCCTCATTTTGGGTACTAGCATGTTTATTTCAGCGAACAAAGTGAAAAGTAGCATATTCGAGGGAAAATATATTATATGCTCATAATATTGAAGGATATCTATTAAGGTGATAAATTTTTTAATGAAAGAATACAAATCATAATAACATGAATAATATTGATTCAAAGTTGGTGTGAACAAAATCTAGCAGCTATTTGAGTGAATGTAGAGCTCAAATCATAGGAAATATCAAATATTTTTTTGAGGTGGAGATGCTTTCTGTAGGTGAAGGTTTGGGTCATGTGACATCTAAATTGTAACCTAAGAAAAGAAAAAAAACAACAAAAATTTTGGTGCAATGGATCTGCAGGCTAAGGAATGAGTCACATGTATTTAAGGTAGACATATTATCCTTTATGGTCTCCACCTATACACTCAACCATAATTTCACATTGATGGCCTTCGAATCCTAGGCTTCATTGGTCTTCTATGCCCATATTTTAGTGTATTTTATATAGGGAGGAAGCACACACCAGTTCATTTATATATTTTATGGAGAGTCTTGGATTTTATTGATATTAAATTTCATACTTTAAGATCTCACAATAAAGTGAAAATAGGGTTAGAGAAAGAAGAAAAATATCACTATCATTCTCATGGTTGTTTGTGAATCATTTGATTTGATTTTAGCCACTCTTTAGTTGAGCATCTAAAGACATGTTCTTCATAGCTTTCATCCAAGCAATTTGACCTACCACTCATGGAGCTAAAAACGTCTCTTCTTGGTGATATGACAATTTGGCACATCATAATCCTTACTATCATATTTGCAGGTGAAGGCAATTGAGCGTAATAAATTTCAATCAAGAAAATGCCATCCAACATAAGTTATTGAGAGCAGCAATTGAGTATTGAGTGCTACTAAGGAATAATGGTGCCAAGTGGTTTCAGTGGAACATAACTATTGAGGAAGCAATGCTTATAGAGGTAATTCCATAGCACGATGTCAATAAGAAAGATCCAAAAATTTTAACATCTGCATGTAAACACATGTCAGTCATGAAGAAGAAGGAATCAAGCATAAATAGTTCTAGAGGAGAAAATTTAGAATTGGTGTTGTCTGCAATCCATAGTAGTTAGCATGTTTGCATGGGTTTCACAAAATATTTTATAAAGTTATTTTTTATAAAGTTTGAGTGATAAGTATCAAGACATGATAAATTTTATAATTTTTATTAAAGTGTTAAGTTTATTAAAAGTAAATATTGAAGTGATAAGTTTTATAATTTGGTTAATTGGAGTAATAAGTGAAATAGATATTTATTGAAGTTAATTGAAGTTTTGGAGTAATAAGGAATAAAATTAGTTTATTAAGATTTATTTAGTTTGGTTTTATTTTTGAAAAATAAAGGTTTTATTGAATTTTTGCAAATTAATTAATTTTGGAGACAAAAGGATTTCAACATCAAACATTAGGAAAATAAAAATTGCAAAAATTAATTTTTGCTTAGTTTCTAATAATTAGGGAGAATGATTAGATTTAATTTAGAAAATTTCATTTATTTAGCCTAGGAGTCATAAGGAATACTATTTCACAGGTTTAGAAAATTAAATTTTAAAAAAATTACAAAATTTAGTCTTTGAAAATTTGGAGTTATAAGATTGTCAACTTCAAAGGAACATGGCAAGGAAAAAGCAAGTGAAAGGAAAAATAAAAACAAAAATACAAAAACATGAGTTGTCAAAAATAATTGAAGAATAAAATTTATGTTTTCAAGAAGAACAAATATACATTTAGGATGTCTCACTAAAAAAGACTAAGGAAAGGTTAGCTGCAAGCTTATTGTAGTGGTAAGGGTTTTGGTCTCTCTTTGGGAGGTCCAAGGTTCAAAACCCACTCAATATGAGGGGACCAAGACCCCTCATAAAAACCTATGTAAACTCATTTGAAAATCAAGTGGCATTAGCTCAACCAATTAGATTTCTCAATATTTTGAGGAGACCCAGGTTCGAATCTTGCCAAATGATACATGGATAATATCTAAGCTTTTTTTGTAATATCACTATGTGGTGATGATGTGATACGGGTGGGGCCCATTTCAATCCCATATAACCCATTAACAAAAGGCTAAGAAATGTTGCAAGGTTAAAATTTTATACACAACAAATTATTAAACAAGTTGAACAAAAGGATACATCAATGAAGGAAAAGAGAGTCTTACAATCAATCATGAGAGAATGAGAGAAGCCAAAGGTGAAAAAAAATTAATGAGTGGAAATTATCTAAGTTCAAAGCTTTATGAAGCAGTTGAAGACTCTAAGGTTATTTTACCATTACCTAATGATATAGAAAATATAATGTATATGGCATTACTTTCTAATGAATTTCTGAAAGGTAAAAATAGAAAACAAGAGGAAATGACTAAATATTTGAAGAATAAGCTTGTTATTATTACCAGTGAAGTAAAAAAGAGAATTTTTAATTCTTTAAAAATGCATGCAAAGTATTATTAATGATGCTAATTATTGTTATGAATATTGTTACTATACCTATTAGTCTATGGAAAAAATATACAAGGAAATAATCACTTTGTGTTTCCAACATAAGAAAATAAGGAAAGGTTGAAGAATTAGAGAACAAAACAATGATAAAAGATGTTTTGTGTGATACAAATGATTTAAGTCCTATGAAAATGAATGAATGTTATGGTATTATAGAATTAAATACCATGATGATAGATGCATGTTGTGATACTAATGATATTCATCAAAAATAAAAATATGCATGTTGTGATCCTCATCAAAATGAAAAGAAAAATTGTGATGCAAGCAATGATACTTGTGACTTAGAATTCATGACAAAGATAGAAGAACTTGTTATAAAAATAGATGTTACATGTGACATAAAGGATTTGAATACAATTTGTGATTTTTTAGAAAAATATTATGCTATCAAAATTGATAATGATAGGGATTCAAATGATTATAGAGGTAGTGACACTCAGATTTGTATTGATATTGATAGGGATCAGTCTGATAATTGTTTTGGTTATTTTGAAAGACATACTAAAGGAATTGGTTCAAAATTATTAAGTAAAATGAGATATAAAGACATAGGTTTTGGAAAACATGGATAAGGAATGAAAGAGCTAATTGTACTAAAAATAAGACCAAAATGTGAAGGTCTTGGATATACAAGACAGACAAGCAATAATGAATCAAGAACTAAATTTGTGATAGGAAATAGTGACATCAAATCTATGATAGGGACTGATAAAATTAGTAATAATGAAGGACAAAAAATAAATAATGAATAAAAAAATAGGGAAAAAATAATCCTATAATAGAGAATAGATGTAATCATTGTGGTAGATATAGACATAAGATAGAGAAATGTTGGAATCTCCATTGTTGTGAAATTTATGGAGGACATAATCATTCACAAATATTTTATCTACAAAAAGAAAAGAAAGACTACAAATTAAAAATTGATTGTGGATGGATAAACATGAATGAATTGGTTATGATTAAAATAATGTTGTATGGTATCTATAGAAGGAAACCAAGTACGATCAAAGTTTGTTATGAATATTTTCAATCTTATCATAAAAAAAATTATGACCCAAGCAAAGTTTGAAAGATGGCCTATAGTGAAAGCACCTATAGTGATGATCCTATAGATATGATAGTCTTATGAATGTTCTAGTGGATGACCTAGAGACAATGATAATCCAAAGGTAACCCAGAGGTAGTGACCTAAAGTCAGTGATCTAGTGGTAATGACCTGTTGGTCCAAAATCTGCCACAGGAAAGGATTTTACAAGTGCACCCTAGACCTGGCCAACATTGAAAGGCTGGAAGCAAGAAATGGCTTCCAGACCAATCTCCAGAGTGGGCTGGTTCCCTTCACTATTCTAAACTTGGTTAAGATAAGGGTTACTGGAAAGAAATTGAAAAGGTTACAGAAAGAAATGGGAAATATGGCCACAGGCCGAAGTGATGGGATCGAAAGATAACAGCAGGAAACTTAAAAATGCGACAACAGCAAGTAACATAAGAAGTCAGCTCAATTCTCACACAACTGTATGTAGCAAATCTCTCCAATATTACACTCCAGAAATCATACTCTCACGACAGAACTTAAATCCAAGATGCAGAATTTAAATACAACAACCATTAAGAAATACGAATACTATAAGAAATGCAACCTGACAGAAAAGAAAATCACTCATACAACCGTTGCTGAAAATCTGAAGCCAATACTTTTATTCCTGCAGATACAATTCCAGTTTCTAGCAGAGAACTCTCCAACCACCCTTTCAAATGAAGCTTACATTGGTTTTTATAGAGGGCCGTCCTCTTTGCAACATTAAATATTTGAAACCGACTTCCTTGTGATCTACAATTATGCATTGGAAATTATGCACACGATCCCCTTAATTGCAGCCTTGGAGACCCACAAAATTGAATGCAATGTACATGTCAGCTTCGAAGAACCACCTTCATTAAATTTGTTTTTTAAACATGTGCATGAAAAACCGTTAAAATGATCCACGACCAGTAGTTTCAAACCAAGAAAATCTTTAATTTTGGTGGCCTGGGTGCTCTTCGACCTTGACCGCATTGAAAATCCGCAAAGCATTTAATTCGGGGCAGCATTTAATCTTCGAAAATTGGAAAAACCTCCTCGAAACTCACAAAACTGCTTTGGGCCAACAATTTAAGCATTAATAATTAATAATAACAATAAATGTGGCAAAAATGCCAACATTCTTGGCGGCTCGCGGGGTATACAGCTCGCTGTATGCAAGAATCCAGGCCTGAATCCATTGGGCACAGAGTCATATTGGAACTGTAAACTAGCTGCGGTGGTACATGTCAGGGGATTGCTGCAATCATCTTCTGCTGAAAAAGCTGAAACTGAAAGAACCTGCATATGACTGGTTATGAAATGCGACAAATGGAATGCGATAGTGGAGTGAGCTCCTGCGATTGCGCAAGCGGTGAATGCAATGGAGTGATGACAATAATGAAATGATAGATTGACAAAGCAATGTGGTAGACACAATAACAGAATGTTGTTGTACTACCATCTACAATGGATGGAATGAAAGTGAATGAACGGATGGAATGGAAATGGAAGTATGAAAAGTGTGGAATGAAAATGAACTAGACTGTAAAATAAATGCATAAAATGACAGAACTTAGAGGAAAGGGATAAGAAGGAACGGGAATAATAGGAATGGGGAAAAGAAACAACAGTCGTGGCTTGTTTCTTAACTGCAGAAGAAAAAGAAGTAAAAGAAGGAAGATGAAGAAGGGAAAGGAAGAAAAGGAGAGGAGAAAGAAGAAATTGCTAGAAAGCCACCAACTGCTGGGAGGAGAAAAACAAAGGAAAAACAAGCATCTACGGCTCGCAGGCAACAAGAGCCGAGATGAATAAATAAAAACAATACCTCTTTTTTTTTTTTTCTACTCTTTCTATTTTTTTTTTTTTTAAATATTATATACAATAGTTCACGACATGATTGGCATGTCGCCACCAGACACCTAGTATCATAGGGTTATCCGGTAAATCTGCAATGTCCTGACCAGATCTGATCATACTTAAGTCGGTCCTTGAAATTGGGTTGGCTTCTTCCTAAAGTTCTCCATGTTTCAGACACTGGCAAGTTATCATGTTGTATACCAGTACCGACACAATTTACAAATAATGCAAAAAAGAAACCCCACCATCTTGAAGAGTTCTTTGAGTGTGGACTGAGAACAGGTTCCTCCAACTCTTGGATCTGATCACAGAAATTGTCCAGCAACAGTCCTTTCTTCAGGATCTCTGCAGACTCTACCTGTTGATCTGACATATTTAACAGGTTCTGACTAAATGCTTGTATGTCGTGCCCTGGGATACAAACAGGGTGCAAATATGTGACCTCCTTGTGCTCAGGTTCTGCCACTTGAATCTCTTCTTCTTCGCTTATATCCTCTGGATCCATCTCCTTATGAAAACTGCAAGCAACCATATTGTTCATTGCCAGGAAATTTCTTGCATAGTCCAATCCTTGGCTTTGGATGAGATCTGTCCCTTGAGCTCCACACAACTGCATCTCAGGTTTCTTCTCAGTATAAGGGATCTGGCATGAAAAATACTGCATGGGATAGACAGGAGCAGCAACTACCAAAGAAAGTGATGGAGTTTCTCCCCACGGTAATTTTCTTGATAAGAGCAAAAGTTGTTCCGCTCGCACTGCTTCCTCAAAGATTTGCGGGAACCTTCGTTCACCTGATTGCAGCAAGAGGAGGCCTATGTCAGAATGGAAAGCTCGAACATAGAAGAGGTGGGCTTGGGTGGGTGATGGTCGGATCTTTCTTGGAATTCTCTTCCAGCTTCTCAAGAATCGGACATTGAAGTCCGTGATGCTCTCTAGAGGTGCTCGCTTGATGTACATTAAAAACTGATAGAGATCCAAAGAACTGTAAAAGGGATCTTCATCAAATATTTTGATTAGTGCTCCCGCTAGATCATCCCATGAACTGATGCTTTGACGCCTGAGCAGTCTGTACCACTGCAATGCCCTTCCTTCCAAAGACTGAACCAGAAGTCTGATCATGATATCCTCATGATTTATGACATGGATCATTGACAAAGTAGTAATATCTTCAACATGCGCCAGAGCCATGCCTTCGGTACCATCATATTTTTCCAGGGCCTTCAAGGCACCTTTGGGAATTTCATGCCGAATTTGGAGATTCAGAGGGCCAGGATCATCCCATCTAGGAAAAACCCTCGCCTTTGTGGCAGTGGTCTATGGGATCACGGCTATCGCCATTAAGTCAGAGTCGCCAGATGAACATTCTTTGAACTTTAAAAAAAATAGGCGTCCACGATCAAGAAATTCGGATCTTCAACTCAGCAAAGTCGCCAGATGAACTTACAAATCTCCGCTGTGAGGCCAAGACAGCTCATCAAAAATCTTGAGACCTCCGGGTGTTAAAAAAAAAATGTGGATCTTTTGAGACAGAAGAAGTCTGTCCCACCGGGCGTGCCAAAAACTGTTGGCACCGGTGGGTTTATCACTTTGGAAAATTATGCTTATCCCACCGATTATGAATTCTTGGAGACAAAACTTGTCTGTCCCACCGGGCGTGCCAAAAATTGTTGGTCCAAAATCTGCCACAGGAAAGGATTTTACAAGTGCACCCTAGACCCGGCCAACATTGAAAGGCTGGAAGCAAGAAATGGCTTCCAGACCAATCTCCAGAGTGGGCTGGTTCCCTTCACTATTCTAAACTTGGTTAAGATAAGGGTTACTGGAAAGAAATTGAAAAGGTTACAGAAAGAAATGGGAAATATGGCCACAGGCCGAAGTGATGGGATCGGAAGATAACAGCAGGAAACTTAAAAATGCGACAACAGCAAGTAACATAAGAAGTCAGCTCAATTCTCACACAACTGTATGTAGCAAATCTCTCCAATATTACACTCCAAAAATCATACTCTCACGGCAACACTTAAATCCAAGATGCAGAATTTAAATACAACAACCATTAAGAAATACGAATACTATAAGAAATGCAACCTGACAGAAAAGAAAATCACTCATACAACCGTTGCTGAAAATCTAAAGCCAATACTTTTATTCCTGCAGATACAATTCCAGTTTCTAGCAGAGAACTCTCCAACCACCCTTTCAAATGAAGCTTACATTGGTTTTTATAGAGGGTCGTCCTCTTTGCAGCATTAAATATTTGAAACCGACTTCCTTGTGATCTACAATTATGCATTGGAAATTATGCACACGATCCCCTTAATTGCAGCCTTGGAGACCCACAAAATTGAATGCAATGTACATGTCAGCTTCGAAGAACCACCTTCATTAAATTTGTTTTTTAAACATGTGCATGAAAAACCGTTAAAATGATCCACGACCAGCAGTTTCGAACCAAGAAAATATTTAATTTTGGTGGCCTGGGTGCTCTTCGACCTTGACCGCATTGAAAATCCGCAAAGCATTTAATTCGGGGCAGCATTTAATCTTCAAAAATCGGAAAAACCTCCTCGAAACTCACAAAACTGCTTTGGGCCAACAATTTAAGCATTAATAATTAATAATAACAATAAATGTGGCAAAAATGCCAACATGACCCAGGGGCAAATACCCATAGGTAGTGGTCTAAAGGTAGTGATCTAATGGGAGTGATCCAGAGGTAGTGACCCAAAGGTAGACCTAGTGGTAGTGATCCAAAGGTAGTGATCCAGAGGTAGAGACCTAGAGGTAACTCATACATTGATCCAAAGGTAAACACAAATAATTTATAAAGAAAGACCTAATGGAGGTTGCATATGTCCATATATGTCAAAGATAGAGCTAAAGAATGAAGAGAAAGAAGATATAGAAAATTAAGGCAAAACGTCTTCCTACCGAATAATGTAATCTATCGGTATCATTCCTGTATTTTTGTAATTTAGAATATATTTGTGATATATTCCATGTTTATAAATAATTGTTATTTTATGTGAGGCATTTATGTAATTTATTCTTGATGAGAGATAAAGTTCATGTGAGAAAATAGTATTGGAAAGCTAATAAAATACAACAAGCAAACACTCATATTGTTGACCCTCATTCTAAGGATAATTAACCTACATATAATTTTTTACAATGCATTCATCCTAGATTAATCATTACATAGATGGCCTCTCATAGGCCTGACACGTATATACATAGATTGATGTAGTTTAGGTTTTAGGTAAAATCAACATACCTAAGAAGAGTAGCTATTAATTTCTTTCTTTGTCTCAACTAGCTATCTTGATCTTATGGTCAATCACACTTCTCATAATCCACATGTCTCAAATAGACTCTAGCCTCTTAAGAACACTCAATTTATTCCCACTACATTTTTTTGTTATGCCAGCTGTTATATTTACAAGCACTTCTATTCATGATTACTAGGGATGATCATTGATGTTGCAATATTTGTGTGACTAGTTGTTGCTTTCTTGCATAAATGCTTTGATTTACAAGGCTAAGGAGGGACCAATTAGTTCAGGCTTATGAGACACATGATGTCCACTAAAAAATACTTTTTAGGAAGACTTTTGTCTTTGTCATTATAAGTTGAAGGCTTCTACTCATTACAATGATCTTAGAGACCTGGACAAGAATATTTCCAGGCTTTGTTGGCATCATATTCAAAAAGTATCCAAGCACTCCATCCTCTGGCTACTCAAGCTCCCAGTCACTTATGCTTTAGGTCACTCTAGCTTCCCAACCTGGCTAGAACTTTGAAGCACTTTGGTTATCGTTGACTTTAAAATTTCTTCAAGCACTCCAATTTTAGAGTTTGAAGTGATCAAACTCCTTTGCCTTAGCCAAAATTTTAGGGCCAGTAAGCTACAATTTTATTTTGACCCAATTTTTTGATCCTAGCCTTAGGAATATCTTGATAAAAGTAATGCTCTAGCAACATTTGCATAGACATGTCTCTGTGGACAAAGTATTGGCCCACACTTATGCTAAGAAATATCCTACAGTGTTATCTTCTTCTTTTTTGTACCATAAATTCTTAAACATCTTCTACACATTAATTTTAATAGTACCCAAAGAACCCAACCAAGGATAACCTAAAATAATATCCATGTCATCCACCTCAATAGCATAAAAATTTGAATGTAAAACATAATTATCTATGGTGATATTCAAATCTTCAAAAATCTAAACATTCTCACCCTCAAGCTTTATGTCTTTAATTTTTGGTGCTTGAACCTACAAAATTTTAGCAAAAACATTATTATTAAGACTATATCTACTATTAGAGTTTATAGAAATAATAACCTTTTCCTTCTAAATGTAGCCATAAACCTAAAAAATAGATTTTTTATTCAAACAAATTAATGTGAATATTGTTAAACCTATTTGTCACCAAATTTGTGGTTCCCCCAACCTATATACTATCACCCTTATCTTTTCTTTCTACCAATTTCTTGAAATTTTCCAACTCTACGACCTCAACCCAAAAACAAAATTCCAAAGTAGTTAGGGTTTACAAAACTAGGATTGTTTAAAAATAAAATTTCTCAAATATCATCTATTCCTTTCTATAAACCATTAGATCTATAAATTTTATTAAAAAAAAATAAATTGCAACTAATTTACTTATCCCAACTGATAGATATCTTCAAATTTTGTTTTTTAGAAAAATGTGATTGAAAAAATTATCATTGTAATGACCCATCTTAGTAGGACTTCCCCTTGTGTAATTGATGTATTGATGTGTTTAAATTTAATGCATGATGATATTTTACTCTATCAAGATAAGTTGATAGTTTTACTGTATGCTTTAGAAGTTGGATTATGCAATTTCAAAATATGGTACTGCTGATGAGTTTTATGGTTGCAGGACCATGTACTCTCATGGATGGATTGGTATGGAGTAGCCACCAAAGTTGAGAGAAAAGGAAAATGGATGAATTATCATTGATAGCCACAAGGGTAAAATGCATTTGCATATGTTTGATTAAATAATGCACTATCAGGCAAGGAGGTTGCTATAAAAGCAAAAGAGTCCACACCCTATGCTTAAGGGATCCTTTGTAGGTACATGATAACATTGTAGTTATCATAAGACCTCTTCCTTAAAGAGAAAATATTGTTTGTGCATATTGATTTGCATCTTAGTTTAGGCAAGGATAGCCTTTGGCAAGAGCCCTTATGTTGTATGTATTTATGTGGAATTTATTTGAGTTATTAAACAAAGTATTAGTATTATTAGTACTTGAAATATTAAATATTGATTTTAAAGTTTAATATTAACATTCGGTATTAATTAAATTCATTTTATGAAATAGAAAATTAATTTTATTATTATTATCCTAATGTTGATAATTAACATGAACATTAGAAAGCAAAAATAATATGAAATTGGTGAGATGTATAAATGATTTAATTTCTAAATATTTGTCTTGTTTAATTAATGTTAGATGGAATGTTAACAATGATATTCACATTGTTAATTCTTAATACCATTAAATATTAATGTTAATAATAATTTAATTAAAATAATTAAGTTATTATTAATATTTTAAAAGTTGGAGGGAGCACACCTTATAAAAAATATTATTAAAAAAGAATGTGGAGAGCTAAATTTATTGGAGCAAAACCGAAAGATTACATGTGTCACAAGCTGGTAAAGGAGGATGGCTGGATGGGTGGTAAGCATGCATTACGTGCCACTTCCAACCCTTGCTTCCTCCAAGCATTACTTAAACCCTTTGGGCTACCAAGTTTTGGCATTTCTAGCAAAAGAAAAGTATTGGAATATATTACATTATTTGGTACATGCTAATGTACCACCTTGGGTACATATTTATATTAGGAGTGTGATTCATAGATTAGGGTTTGAGTATTTACTTTATGCAATGTATTAAATGCACAAGTAATATTAGAATGTGAAAATTATTCAATAATGTAAATGTGCATCATAGTCCATGTGCACATGAGTCCATAGAATAGGAAAGTGAAGAGTCATAGGAAGATGGAAGGCCAAGAGTCACATACCATTATATATTGGCCTTTGTGTAAGCATTATAGAAGAGTCTCATAATTTTTATAGGAGAAGATAGAGTAGAGTAGAATAAACGTTTACTAGAATGTAGAACTTATATGAAGCATGGAGTATTAGTAATCTCCTCATTTTGTATGAAGATACTATTTTTGTGAGCTTTCATTAATGGCAGTTTTATGAGTATTTACAGAATTTTCTTATGAGTTTTACATGCTTTGCATATTTCTATTATCTTATATTTAATATTGTATGCTCATTTTATACCTTGTGGTAGATTTTACATTAAGTATTTAGTATAAAAAGCTAACAGTGGTATCAGAACCACAAGGGAGATTGATAGGAGATAGGGAGAGCCATAAGAGAGATTGAGAATAGATAGAGAGATTTCATTTTCAAAAATTTTAAAGTTATTTTGTGGCTATTCTTTCCTCAGGGTTGCATCAAAACTTGTGACGAATAGGACTTAGCATAGATCTCATTCCACTAGATTGAAGGATAACTAGTGAATTTTATTGATTTTTAAAGATCTGGAAATTTGTATGTATTTGCTTACTACAATCTAAGTTTTTTTTGCAAAAAAATAGTTCTTAAAAGTTGAGAAGCTTCCTACAACGGATAAATAAGAATTTCATCTTTGATTGTCTAAAAGTCTATGTGCTTTCCTCGTGCAAGGATTCATTCTTTGTTGTAGAAAAAGTAGACATTGGAGATAAAGGAGGTCTAAGAAACATGCCCCATTAGATATTGAATATTGAGGAAACCAATAAGGAGGTCTCCATAGAAGCTTGAATATTGAAGATTCCAAATTGAAGAAAGAAGAAAGCAACTCTATTGAAGATTGAGAAGAGATAAAGAGGCCAAGAGAAGCCCTATTGAATATTGAAGAAAGAGGAGATCCAAGAGAAGAGATCTCATTGAAGAACTTTCAGATTTGGAAGATTGAAGATTGAATATGGAGAACTATGAAAGGTCCTATTACATATTTAAGAGTTGTAAAATTTGAAGACCCAAGAAAAGAGGTCTCAAGAAATATTGAAGGGAAAAAAAAGAAGGCTAGAAAAGTCCTATTGAAGAAGTTGAAGAAGTGGTCATTGAAGAAGATTTGAATAAAGCTCAAGGTTGAATATTGTAAGCAAGAGAGACTCCTAAAAAAAATGAATTTGGGATAATTTCGCCATCCGACAACAAGCCCAAAAGGAAGAAATATTTGACAAGAAGTTTGCCAAATTTTAGAAATATTTTTTAAGACCTCAAGAAATTCAAATTCTTGAGAAATAAACCAATGAAAGAGACTATATTTGAAGTCAAAATTTGACAAGAATATTGGAGGAGAAAGAATCTAGAAGAGGCCATAGATTTGAAAGTTTTGAAGACAGCCATAAAGGATTTTAAGGCTGATTTGCAAAGGAAAAGATTATTGTTTTTAGCAATAGAAGTTGAAGATTCACAGGACAACAAGTTGAAGGTGACATAGAGCTGCAAATAGAAGAAGATTTGGGTAGATTTTGAAGTGCTCTTAAATAGCCAATTGAAGTAAGGTTTGACAACAAAATAAGGAAGTAATTTATAGGAATTGAATGTTGTTTTTGGACAGCAAGATAAAGAAGAAGAAATAAGGTTAGAGAGCAGCGAATTTAAGGCTTTAGCCCTACAAAATTGAGCAGAATTTGAAGGAGATGAGAGGGCTGTGATTTGGAGAAGTTCAAGGCAGATTTGAGATAGTTTTGGACAGCAAACCGAAGGAGGATTTAGCAACATTTGAAGCTGCAAACTACAGAGTTATTGAACAATAAGAATGCAGTATTTGTAGCTACAAATTTCATAGGTTGAGAGAATACATTCAAAGGAGAATTGAAGCTACAACAATCATATTCTCAAGCAGAAAATTAAAGGCTAAAGGGCAAAAAAGTTAGGCAGCAATTAGAGCTACAAAATTAATGATTTTAGAGCAGCAAATAAAAAGAAATTGAAGCTACAAAATTTTACAAATTCAGGGCAGAAAATAGGTGAATCAAATCACCAAGAAGTCTAACTACAAAAGGAGGCCCAAAGGCATGCAATATTGGTGCCATAAAATTTAATTATTTGAACATTCACATTAGCTTATTATTAAGTCTTTAAAAGCACCACATTTGAGTTTTTAAAGTAGAAAAATGAAAGGTCTCAAATTTATATCTTCAAATTTGAAGAAGATAATATTCACAAGGGATTAAAACCTGCAATAAAGAAGGGAGAAGTTAGATATAATATAAGGAAATAAAAATGATCAACTCCTTACTATCTCTTGGAAAATAAATAAGTCAATATTTTATAGCAAAGAATAGAGGTATTATGCTATCCAAAAGGAAAAAAATTTGGCACAAATTAAGGATTTTGGAGTCACCAAAGAAGAAATCACCAAGCATAGAGTTGAGAAGGAGCCATTATAGAAGAATAGCCAAAAAGGAGAAGTTGCCATGGAAGAGAAACCACCATCCAAGTCTTGGTAAAGAGGTGTCAGCATATTGGAGAAGAAAACCATTATTTCAAGGAATCAAGAGTAACTTTTTAAGAAATACTAAAATTACATGAGGGCAAGCAATTGAAAGGCATGAGCTAGTATCTCCTTAGAGCTACGTACAATAGCCAGCAAGCATCATGAGTCAACACCAGCCAACAAGGAGCCACGAAATAGCAAGTATAGGTCACCAAAGTGCCATTAGAAATTGAATCGATGCAAGAGTTGAAGGGTCAAGGTTATCCGATTGTTGAAGATTGGAAAACAAAGTGCCATATTGAAAATGCCAACCAACAACATCACTAGAAAGAAGTGATCACTATTAATTCTTGTTAATATCAACCAATGCAAATTCGAAGTGTCATTCACAATAAAGTAAATTAGGTGAAGTGTCAAGATTTACTAAGCGAAGAGAAAGAGAGTTACAAAGAAAAGAACAAATGCTATAGAGGAGCAGTACATTACCAACTAAAGTGGAATAGAGTAGCATTACAAAAAATATAGACATTACATAGAAGAGAAACACCACCACCTAGAAGAATAGAATATATTCTAATAGGAGAGTGAAAGAGTTACATTGCCAAGTGTCACAGTGCAGAAGGTAACTCCAAATAATATAAACAAAGTGAAACGTATTCTTTATATGAAGAACAAGTTATACAATCATACTCTTGGGATAACAAGGTAATGCAAGTGAGGGAGCGTAGCATAGTCAATGCTCAAAGAAACCAACCAGCAAGAGTAGGATAGTCAAAGTCTTAGAGAGTGTCATACACGAGGGAGAATATTAAATGTAGTGGAGGAGGATGTAGTATTGCATTGAAGTCTAGAAAAGAGGATAGTACCTAAATTAGAGTGCAAGTTTTAGAATAAAGGAGACACAAGAGAAGCAGATCGAATCCATAGTGCACCATATTTGAGAAGGTATATAAATTTCAAATCAATTTACATTTGCATAAAGGTCAAGGAGGAATAAGGAATATCAAAACTAAGGTTAGATTTAGATAATATTTTATGCATGAAATAAATTAAATAAATGGAGGTATACGGAATTGCATTGATAAACTATAACCTTAGATGATTTATTGAATGATTTGAAAGTTTTTTTTGAAGAAATATTTAATTTGAAATATATTGCAATTACTTTATTCAAGCATATAAATATTTACAAATAACTTAACTTGGAGGAATAAGGGCTTCTACATAGAAACTAAAATATTAAATTTGCAAATACCCTTATATTCTGAATTTCTAAATTAGGGAGTTATAAGGAATTCATCACCATCATAGGTTCTTGAAATTTAGAAAATTGAAAGATATAAAAAGTACAACATAGAGTTGTTAGAAAGTTGAAAAACTACATTGGAATTAGTCTTTTGCTCAAATTAATGATACATAAGGAATCCAACTTAAAAGTACTTGAAGATAGAGAATTTTATCAATTAAAATTGCATCAAAATTATCTTAAGCTTTCTACTCATAAATAGGGAGAAATAAGGTGAAGACTAGAATTTGAACATTAGGGATACAAAAGGGATTCAACTCAAAGGAAACCTTAGAAAGCTAAATATTTTATCATAGTCCTTTTATATTCAAATTACTAGGGAACTAAAATGAATTCTACCTAGAGATTTGACTATTGCTTGATCATTCTCCAAATATTAGAAAAACAAGATATACTACACATTTTGAAGAATTGAAAGTTAGAATTTGATCATATACTCATTTTTAACTTAGAATTTAAAAGTTAAAATATAGGGAGATATAAGGCTTACAATAAAAATTTGAAAAGTGTTCTTAGTCTATAAAACAACTAAGGAGAAATAAGGATGTCTACTTCAAATAATTCAATGGATAATGATATGGAAAACATCATTAGAAAGGAAAGGACAAATGTCATAAAAATTGGAATCAAGAATTTACTTACAAAAACTGAAGAAAACTTAGATCTTACCTCAAAATTGATCTATAGTGAAGTCATAGAAGAAATATTTAAAACTCTAGAATATTATCTACATGCTAGAATAGTTGAAGCAATTGATAATGTAAAATATGATATTCTAATTCCTTTGGACATTGGTAGCATATTATATATGGCATTACTTACATTCAAATATTACAAAGAAGAAAATATGGAGAAAAAGAAATTGATTGAATCACTTAAATAGAAAAAAAAAAATAGATGAATCCTTTTTAGAGAATATATTTAAGTCTTCATGTAGTATTGATACTTCAAGTTATTCTAACTCAAGATCTTATCATGATGCTTTAAGTGATTGTTCAGAATATTGTATACTAAATAACTCTTGTGATAAGAAGGAAAAAGGTAAAGAGAAAATACTTTTACAGGAATCTGATGATAGAACGACAACACATGAAAGCATAAATACTGACCCTAATGATGAAGATAAGAAAAAAGAGAAGGAAATTGACCAAGGAGGCATACAATGTAGAGTGAATTGAATATAGGATGAAGATCATATTGAAGACTAAAGTCTTCAATAATGTAATAAGGAGGGTGTTGGAATATATTATATTATTTGGTACATGCTAATGTACCACCTTGGGTACATCTTTAGATTAGGAGTGTGAGTCATAGATTAGGGTTTGAGTATTTACTTTATGCAATGTAATAAATGCACAAGTAATAATAGAATGTGCAAAGTATCCAATAATGTAAATGTGCATCATAGTTCATATGCACATGAGTCCATAGAATAGGAAAGTGAAGTCATAGGAATATGGAAGGCCAAAAGTCGCATCCCATTATATATTGGTCTTTGTGTAAGTATTATAGAAGAATCTCATCATTTTCATAAGAGAATATAGAGTAGATTAGAATACAAGTTTACTACAATATAGAACTTGTATGGAGCATGGAGTATTAGTGATCTCCTCATTTTGTATGAAGATACTATTTTCGTGAGCTTTGATTAATGGTAATTTTATGAATATTTACAAAAGTTTCTTATGAGTTACATGTTTTGCATATTGCTATTATCTTATAATTAATATTGCATGCTCATTTTATACCTTGTGGTAGATTTTACATTAAGTATTTAGTATCAAAAGCTAATAGAAATATTGGAGAAGGAGAAGGAATCGTCTTTGAATCATGGGTTAGTACTTACATTGCATGTTGTTGGAAATATTCCTAAGCTTCAGAAGCCAAATTGGAAGATCTGCAAATTGATTTCCTATGACACACCTCCTTTCACTAATATGTCTCTCCCCACCTCAAGATTCTTGTCTTAATTATTAAAATCAGATATTTACATGTTCTGTAAAATTATATATCATTCTTGTAATGGATGAGCTTTCATTTTCATCTAAAAGAACCAGATTTATTAATAATAGTTTTCTTATTAGATCCTATTAATGTCGTCAAATACTTTTGCTTATTTATACCTTGTTAGGTGGGCTTAAGATTAATATTTAGTTTCATAAAGGTTGTAGTGATTCAAAATAGTATTATCTTCGACTTAGCACTACGAAGGCCATTTCATTTCTTTTTATTATTTATTATTTAGTGTTTGGTTCTAAATTTTAAGGACTGTAAAGAAGCCATTATTCCACAACGTTGATATTTTTTTAAAACATCTAGTCATTGTAGATACATGGTAGAGTATTTATTTATTTAACCATGCAAAGGCTCTCAGATGGAGTTCCATAAATATTTAGGGAGGGCTATTTCCTCTATTGGATTGGTAGGTCTAATAAATTAGATGTTTATATTATTGCTAGCATAAATCTGGTTCTAAGGCGGTTGCATATAAATATGGTTATTAACACAGGTCTCATAGTTCTATTATTAAGTTTAGCATTGTATATTCTCAGGTTATATTTGAATGTCTGTTCATATCAAGCCTATAAGGCCCAAAGTCCATGTCACACCTGTTAATTTTACAAATTATTGGGAAGAAATAATGTTTGACATTATATATTAAATATTTGAAGATCATTTTTTCTTTTAATTAAATTGAGTTAGAGACGTTATAAGGGCATGAATCATTTATTGAAGTGAAATCCTTCTTTTTTTTAAATAAGTATTAGTCAATTTGAACAATAATTTTAAGGGTTTGTAGACCATTCCTCAAAAATAATTAATTATTTTAAATCATAAATCTTAATTTTGGTTTGATTTTGTAAGATATGGAAAACACATTCTTTTGGAGGAATTTAGTTACAGGTTTTATAGATTCGTCCATGTGAGTCAAGTTGCATCATATTGATATACATATATACATGGATTAATTTAAAAAAAAAAATGGAGGAAGGGTTGAGCTTCATTGTTCAAAACAATCGATATGGAACCAATAAATTTGTTGAATCTTTAAGCGATAAGAGTTTAGTTTTAATGAATTATGATTATTATGCTATATGATTGTATGGGAAACCTAGTATGCTTTTGTAAAGAGATATTTATAATTATTAATGAAATTTGAAGGCCTTGTTTTATTAATTTGATTTAATAAGGTGTTGATCTTCTATATATTAAATTAGTTAATAATGGAGACTTTTGCTTTACTAGCTTGAACAAATAATATGTTTGGTTTTATATTGAAGGCTATTTTTAAACAAAGTATGGTTTATTAGTCAAATAAAAATTTATAAAGTTTATAAATCAATATTCCATGTTTTAAGGATTGGTTTAATGTAACAAGGTTGTGGTTATCTTAGGGAATAAAAAAGTTATAATTAAAATGATTAAATATTAAATTTTCTAAGAGATGAATAAGGCTTAAAAAGTTAATGAATCCATATTTGAGAGAACTATGGTATTCTCTCGATAAAATTGTATAGGTTTTGCTTCCATTGTTATATGTTGTCCTCGCATAGTTCTTGTTAAATATGTATATACATTTAAGACTTGTCTTGATCCCTAAAACTTACGTTCGAGTACGATGGAGAAGACTTACCAAGAAGAAGACTATGAGAAAGAAATTGAGCTAGGGATCATTTGTATATTTGTTGAAGTATAGTATTGTAATTGCATATGGAAATACTTGAAAGTATTTTGTGTGAACATTATGCCATTCAAAGATTATGTTGAAGGAAAAGATATCTAGTAAACATTCTTGTTATATTATTGAGTTTTCTTCAAGAAATGAAAGAGTAAGTAATGTTTTTCTCTTTTATGTTGAGTTCTTAGAAATAAATCATTAACTGCAATATGGGAAAGTTGTGTTAGTTAAGAGAATGTTAAGAATATAATTGATGGATTATGGTTATGATTCTCTTAGTTAATTATTTTCTCTTTCATATGTTATATTTGGAAAGAAATACTTTAGTTTTAAGCAAAATATTATTTGAGTATGATTTTCTTGTTAGGAAGTTAAGTCACTATGCAGTATAGGCAGCCAGGAAATAGATTGCAGTAGGTTCAAGAAAGCAAGACATTTAGACTGATAGACATATGGTCCTGACATCTAGACTACCAAACATCTTGGTTGGTAGAATTTTGGGCTGCCAGATGTCTAGGCTAGCAGACGTCTAGGCCTAACGTCTGGGCTACCAGATGTCTAGCCTGGTGGATGTCTGGGCCTAACATCTGGGCTACTAGACGTCTAGGCTGGTAGAAATTTGGGCCTGATGTCTAGGCAGCCTAACATCTAGGCTGGTAGATATCCAGCATGATGTTTAACCAAGGAGAAATCTAGGATAGACGTCAATCCAAGCATATGTCATAGGAGCAAATGTCTAGGTAGATGACAGGAATATGGAAGACGAACAATCTTGGGAGCAAAAATGAACAGTATTTTGGAGGCTTTCATTGGAAGAGAAAATGAACAGTTTGGAGTCTTCCTTCTACTCTATAAAAGGGACTTGACCCCTTGCATAAATGTGGAGAAATGTGAATGTAAACTTTGCTAAAAATAATAAAAGGATAAGTTGCCATTTCCCGGTGGTTTTTCCTGCACATTGCAGGTTTCCACGTAAATATTTGTGTCACTTGTGTTACTATTTTTGTGTTTCTATTTTTTGTTACTGTGCTTCCTCTTGTAGGTGTAAAATCTAGAGTTTTTCCTAACATATGGTATCAGAGCTAAGGTTTGTGTGAGTGGAAGCTACAACAATGACAGAAGGTGTAACCAAGTTTGAGATTGAGAAATTTTATGGTAGGAACTTTGCTCTATGGAAGATGAAGGTGAAGGATTTGTTGGTTCAAAATGACCAAGCTCAAGCCTTGGAAGGGGTCACTAGTAAACCGAGCAGCATGAAAGATGAGGAGTGGGTAATTCTTGACAAGAATGTGGTTTCTACAATTTGACTCTACCTAGCGAACTCTGTTTTGTTCAATGTAGCTGAAGAGAAGACCACGAAAGCCCTTTGGCAAAAATCTTGAAAAGTTGTATGAAACAAAATCAACAACTAACATGATTTTTTTGAAAAAGCAGCTTTATATCTTGAGGATGAAGGAAATTTCATCTATGGTATATCATTTGAATGAGTTTAATACTCTGATCAGTAAACTAGTTTTAGTTAATGTGAATATGGAGGATGAATATAGGGCTATCATCCTACTTTGTTCACTCCTAGACACTTGGGATTATATGGTGATGACCATCAATAATTCATCATTAGGAACTCTTAAATTTGATGATGTGGTAGCAACTTTGTTAGCAGATGAGTTGAGGCAAAAAATATCTCTAGAACCCTCAACCAATGAAGCCCTATCTCTAAGAGGTCGATCATTCGAGGGGAGTAAACAAGGTAGAAAATAGTACAGATCTAAGTCTAAAGGACGTAAGTAGAAATGGGAGTTCTAACATTATGGGAAGCCAGGACACTCCAAGAAGGACTGTTGGCAATTAAAGAATGGTGAAAAGCAAAATCAACCATCAACTAAGGCCAATGCAACAGATTCAAGAGAGATGGAAACATGTAAAGCCTTCTATATCAGTAACAACATATTAGTTTTATATACCTAGATTTTGGACTTAGGTGCATCCTTCCACATGTCTCCCCACAGAGACTGGTTTGACAAATATTAGCCATACTATAGTGGAAAGGTATATTTGGGTTATGATCATCCTTTAGAAATTATAGGAATAATGGATATGAGGATCAGGTTGAACGATGGTAGAGAAAGGATGTTATGTGATGTGAGACATGTGCACGATTTGAGGAAGAATTTGCTCTCAATAAAAATGATGGATAAGCTAGGGTATTCTATCACCTTTTGTAACAACTACTACAAGATTACTAGGGGAGATCTTGTAGTAGCAAATGGATAATATTATGGGAATTTATATCGTTTATGTGATGATACGGTGACAAACCATGCAGCAGTAGCAACTTCTATTCAGGATGCAGTAATGTTATGGCATCAATGCCTAGGCCATATGAGTGAAAAAGGCCTAAAAATTTTGCATGATAGAGGTGTACTTTTTGGGATTAAGTCTTGTAATTTAGACTTATGTGAGCACTGTATTTTTGGTAAACAAAAGAGGGTTTGGTTTACTGCAAGTCCTGATAAGAGTTTATTTTTTGCAACTTATACATTCAGATATATTTGGACCTGTACCCACTCATTACTTGAATGATGCCATCTATTTTATAACTTTTATAGATTATTATTCTAGGAGAGTGTGGATTTACTTTCTTAAGAAATTGGAAGCTTTGCAAAAATTTAAGGAGTTCAAAGCACGGGTAGAAAAGAGTTTGGGTAAGTCAATTTTATCTCTCAGGTCAGATAATGGGGGTGAATATTGCTCCAAGGAATTTGATAAATTTTGTATGTAGGAAGGTATTCAGCACTAGAATACTATACCATACACTCCACAGTAAAATGGTGTGGCTTAGTGGATGAATCGCACAATCATGGAACGTGCAAGAAGCATGTTTAGCACAACCATGTTGGAGAAAAAGTTTTGGGTAGAAGTTGTTAATACAGTTGTTTATCTTATTAACAGGTCACCTACAACTGCATTATATGGATAGATTCTAGAGGAGGTTTGGTGCTGTAATCCAGTTTATTACTCTCATTTGTGCACTTTTGGCTATGATGTGTTTGCCCATGTACCCAAAGAAAAAAGGTCCAATCTTGACCCGAAGTCAAGCAAATGTGTTTTTCTTGGCTATGGAGATAAGTGAAGGGGTATAGACTATGGGATCCTACTGCCCACAAGGTAATTATTAGCTGGGATGTAATTTTTGATGAAAAATCCATGCAAATGAAATAGGTACAACAAAATCCTAATGTTTTACCAGTTGAAGTAGAATTGAGTGAAGCTGACTATGAAAATCAGCATGCTGAAGTTTTTGATCAGCATGCAGAATAGTAAGTAGAATAGGAAGTAGATCAGCCACACCGATCACAAGATCAAGAGCCACAACCAATAGATCATTGGGTTAGAATATCTACACGTCCACAAAAGTGTTTGAAAAGGTATTCTCATGTGTATCAGTCCTCTTTTGATTTATTAACTAATGATGGTGAACCTAGTTCATTTCAGGAAGCTAGAGAGTCTGAGAATGTAGAAAAGTGGAGGAAATACATGGAGGAAGAAATCAAGGCACTTCACAAGAATTAAACTTGGGAACTTGTGGATCTCCCATCTGGAAGAAATATTGTTGGAAACAAGTGGGTGTACAAAGTGAATAAGAACAACGATGGGTTGTTGGAACGCTATAAAGCTCACTTGGTGGCAAAGGGCTATGTGCAAAAGTCATGTGTTGACTTTAATGAAATTTTCTCTCCAATTTTGAATATGACTACTATTAGAGTTCTACTTGCATTTGTAGTTGCACAAGGTTTGGAATTGGAGTAGCTTAATGCAAATATTGCTTTTTTGCATGGTGATCTCGAGGAAGAGATATATATGGATCATCCTGAGGGCTATGAAGAAAGAGGCAAAGAGCATTTGGTTTGCAGACTAAATAAATCACTGTATGGGTTGAAATAGGTTTCAAGGATGTGGTACAGGAAATTTGACACCTTCATGAAGAGCCAAGGTTTCAACAGGAGTGAATTTGACCATTGTGCATACTATAAGAGGTTTGATGATGGTAGTTTTATTATTTTGTTGTTGTATATTGATGATATGTTGGTTGCAGGCCCTAGCATGAATAAAATCATTGATCTTAAGGCTCAGTTGGCTAGGACATTTGAAATTAAGGATTTAGGAGCAGCAAACCAAATTTTAGGGATGAAGATACATAGGGATAGAAAAGGAAGAAAGATCTAGTTAAGTCAAAAGTCATATGTGGAAAATATTTTGTAGCACTTCAATATGCAGAATGTTAAACCGGTTAGTATCCCAATTCTTCCACACTTAAATTTTTCTTTCAACCAGTGTCCTAGAATAGAAGCAGAGAATACAAGAATGTATTGTGTACCGTATTCATCAGCAAGAAGCCTCATGTATGCCATGGTGAGCACCAGATCAAATATTGCCCAAGCAGTGGGAGTAGTCAGTCGATACATGGCAGATACTGTTAAGGAGCATTGGAATGCGGTGAAGTGGATATTCAAATATTTAAGAGCCACTTCAAATGTTGCCATTTACTTTGGATCAAAATATTTGCAAGTTACATTTTTTGTGGATTCTTATTATGGTGGAGATAAATATGGGAGAAAATCCACTACAAGATATACCTTCACTCTTGCTGGAGGAGTGGTGAGTTGGGATTATAAGTTGTAGTTTGTTGTGGCTTTATCAACCACTGAAGCATAATACATTACAGCAACTCATGCCAAAAAGAGGTAATTTGGCTATAACGATTGTTGGGTGACTTTAAGGTAATGCAGGAGAAAATTACACTGCATTGTGATAGCTAGAGTACTATTCAGCTAGTGAAAAATGTAACATTCCATGATCACATGAAACACATTGATGTCAAGTACCACTTTATCAAAAATGTGATGGAAGAAGGTATGATATTATTGCAAAAATTTGCATTAAAGTAAATCTTGTAGATATGCTTACAAAGATAGTCAAGGTAGAGAAGTTTGAGTGGTGCAAAACTTCTCTGGACTTGGTAAAAAAGTAACAAGGGCAACATTGGGCAATTGGCACTATATGGAAAGATCTTTGGTAGAAGAATTCTTGAATATTGACTTCAAGTGGGAGAATATTAGGAAGTGAAGTTACTATGTAGTACAGGCATTCAAGAAACATATTACAGTAGGTTCAAGCAGGCCAGACATCTAGGCCTAACTTCTGGGCTACCAGACGTCTTGGCTGGCAAACGTCTGGGCTTGATGTCTAGGCTTCTAGACATCTATGCTGGCAAACATCTGGGCCCGATGTTTGGGCTACCAGACATCTAGCCTAGTATATGTTTGGGCTACCAGATTTCTAGGCCAGACGTCTATGCAAGTAGACGTCCAACTTGACGTCTAACCAAGTAGATGTCTAGGCCAGACGTCAAGCCAAGAAGATGTCAAGCCAAGAAAATGTCATAGGAACAGACATCTAGATAGACGACATGAATGCATAAGATGGGAGCAAAAATGAACAGTCTTTTGGAGGCTTCCATTAGAAGAGGAAACAAACAGTTTGGAGTCTTCCTTCTGCTCTATAAAATGGACTTGACCCCTTGCATATAGTATCATTGTTGAAAAAGTTGAGAAACATGAATGTAAACTTTGCTGAAAATAATAAAAGGAGAAGTTGCCATTGTCCCATGGTTTTTCCTACACATTGCAGGTTTCCACGTAAATATTTGTGTCACTTGTGTTACTATTTTCGTGTTTCTATTTTTGTTATTGTGCTTCCTCTTGCAAGTGTAAAATCTAGAGTTTTTCCTAACATTTCTTTTGGTAAAATAATTATAAATGTTAAAGACCCAAGAGTTTGGATGGGGGTTACTTTAATCCTATTAGTTGGCATCATATTAGTCAACTTTAAAATCAAATTATACCCAATGTTGGTAAGTTGTGGAGAGACAACTCAGCCAGGTAATTATGATTGATGTACCCTAGAAGTGAGGCTTGGGGTGGTCCTAGTTGTGAGGCTTGGATGATTTTAAACGACGAGGCTTCAAAAAACTTAACAATAAGTTGGTATGGGATAATTTACCAAATTATTCATATAGTATAGTGGTGGTACCTTACGATGAGGTAAGCATAAAACTTTATCATTATCAAGTTAGTTTTAATGGTCTTAGTTAGCTCATGTGGAGTTGAAGTTAACTAACCACCAAGGCATCATGCCAAATTAACCTACATATATGGATATATATAATATTAGGGAATGTGCGTCACATTTAAATGGTATGGGCCTTAAAGGATAATCTCTATATCATGGTCAAGTTATCCCATACAAGTGAGTATAAAGGAAAATTTGGGGAACCACTAGTGGCATATTTTCTAACATTGAAGTTAGAAAAGATAACCCTAGAATATTATGAGAAGTTGGCCACTCCTATCCACTTGAGTATTGTCTATAGTAACAATGAACTCAAAATTGGTTATGCCTTTATACTGATGAAAATATTTGGTCTTCTTTGTGAGTTAATCCTTGTAAAAAAATTAAATTAAATAGCTCTCTACCTTGGGTTTAGTTTGTGGGTCATTAAAATTATTGTCCTTATTTTAAATGGCTAAATTTTTAGGGTTGTATCTCCCTTAATATTGCTTAGATTCCTTTATATAACCACTTATTTTAAATATATTCAAATTTAAAATAAAATGATATAAGAATCATATAAATATCACAACTTATTCCAAGTTATATCTCCCACAAAATGAGGTATTTTTTTGGAAAATATTGCCCTAACATTTCCCTTGTTCTAGATGTATGAATTCATAGGGTCATATCTCTCTCAATACTACTTGGATTCCTTTAAATGACAACTCATTTTAAAACTCTACAAGTTCCACACAAAATAGAACAATAATCATCTAAATTAAATAACTTACACAATGATATAACTCCTACAAAATAAAATGTTTTTTTTAAATTGCCCTAATTTTGCAATCCACAAAAATACAATCCTCACTTTTCGAGAATCACTAATTTTATACCACTTGTTATGAACCTTTATTCTTATTAAAAAATTTATTCACCAATTACTGATATAATAAAACATCCATCCACAATTAATCATACATAATAACAATCCATAGAAATAGATATAGAAATCGATAATACCCTTGAGATAGGGCAACACCAATAATACTCCTTAAGGAAGAAATTACTCCATATCTACTCCACAAGACAAGATTATTATAAGAGTATACTTTATTATAGTGGTATTATCCCTTCTTTATATACTCATATTATTAAACCCTTATCCAAATCGTTATTATTATATAATATTATAATATAATGAACCTTGGGTTATGTGTGGCACATGCAAACTATCCATAATACCCATACATAATATTATATTATATTATATATCCATATTCCTCTATCCAGGTACCTAGAAAATTTCCTTTTTGAGTAGCTTGGATTCTCTTGCCATTATGGTGGTCGACCTAGCTCACTTTCACACCATGTCAACCCAATTTTTGTATATTGAAACTATCTCAACTAATCAAATTAAGGCAATTGTTAATAACTAAGCAAATCAAGGAGCTAAAGTGGTAAAAAGTGATTGGATCACACAAACTAATCATATTTTTCCAAGTAGAAGGTTGATATTGGTCCTTACAATCCTAAGATTAGAGCCTTTAATTATTTGTTTTTTGAAGTCGATTAAGGTAAAACTTCCAAAGACCATAACTTTTGCATACGAAAGCGTTTTGATCCCCCTTTTTTAAATCACATGATTTTTTAGCTCTATGAACTGGTGGTCTCATTTTACAAACATATTGTGGTGTTAGAGGTCAATTTGTGTAATATGGACCACAAATCCCTAGTTACTCATCTTAATGGGTAAAATTATAATATTTAGTCAAAATTAAAATCTTTTACCTAATGTTTTGGGAGATAAAGATGGATTTATAATAATTATAGTAGAGAGTCCCTTGGAGGCTTATAGAAAAAGGATTAAGGAGGTGCTTTATTCAATCCCTCTACCTCCTTTGGGTAATTGGTTTAGCTTATTCATGAAGATAAAATATTTCATGGTCTCTTCTCCTATTTCTTGTTCATGTACTCTTGGAAGTTTGTTATAGCTCTTCTTTTAAGTTGGTTAATGCGGATCCTATTTTGGTGACTAAAGGGCAAGAGGAAGTCTTAGAAAAGGGTGATGTATGGTATAAGAGGAAAATTTGTGCCTTCAAGACATACCTTATGCAAAAATGGAAGATTGAAAGAGATTATCTTTAAAGAAGTTGGTGATCTTGAATTATCTTCTTCATTTGAAGTCCTAACATAAGTATTTTTTGGATGTGTGTGGGAGTGCCTAATAGTGGTAGTGGTGACTATGATCTAGCCTAAAGTATTTCTTGTGCAAAAAATATTTTTATAAAAATAAATTTTAGATGATGAGGGTGATCCATATGAGTCCACCTTAAAATGCAGAGGCCCACTAGAGAATATATTATGGAGGTTATCATTATTGTTACTAATTCCTCTCCTTGGCCCCTCAGTTCATATTATTGTGGGTGTTGAAATTAAAATTTGATTCATGTCCAAAATACAATATTGTGTGGTGTATTGGTTAGGCCTAAGGATATTTCATTGTACAATGTATTAATTATTTTTTAATATTTTATTATGTAAGCCCTATAGGTCATGGTTAACCTTGTTATGGTTAAACCTTACTTATGACTTGTAATTAACCTAAAGACCTCTTGTTATGTTAGTCGAGGTTAAATTTAATAATGTAATTGAGGTTTCAATAATATTATAAATACTCCCTCACACCCCTCATTTTATTATCGAAGTGATGGGCAATATTATCTATGGATATAGTTATTATTTATGGTGCCTAAAGGTTCCCCCAAATCTATTTTGTCCTTATTTTGCTTTCTATATAAGATTTGAGTAAATGTTTTTCGTTTGTTAGTTTCTAGAAAATATTGTGGATTCCAATAGTAAAGACGATGCTTTTCATTTTAAAATAGCAAAACTAAGTATTGACATTGAATCCTCAAATACTACAATGAGATACAATCATACATTCAAAGAGGATATGGAACTTTTTGAAGTCAAGATCTTAGGAGAATCATATAAATTTTCTATCACATTGTAGTAGAAGCATAAAGAAAAAAAAAATAGAGGAGCAAATAACAAGAACTTTAAAACCAAGTACTAGCCCAAGAAAGGCAAGAGTGATGATCCAAAGAATCAATACAATAAGAGTTGGTCCTCAAATTATAATTGGAAGCAAAAGAAAGAGTCCTAAGATAAGAATCTCTAAAAGACCAAGATAAACAAATAGTCCAACTATCATAAGAGAAATTGATTTTAAAGGGAGCAGTGCCACAAAATTTTATCACTATTCACTTACACATAATCCTCTATATTCATTGCACCATTTCCTACACATCCATATGCTAAGGATATATGGAAGTGAATCATGGAAGTTGATCAAAAAATGACCACTGCCACCATGCATGCCATACTAGAGGAATGCTTGTTTTACTCATATATGTGGGTCAAGGGTAAGCCATTGCATTCCAATGTTGATAGTGAGGGTAAAAAGAAACTAATTTCTACTCATATTATAAATATTTGAGTCTTCCTATCACACCACATCCACAACTATACAATATTGGATAATCCCAATAAGTGATATATTAGTATCACTAAAAAATGTCTCCTCTTATACCATTAAACCCTTCAAAGATATTTTTTGTGTGATGTCCACTTGGATGTTTGTAATGTGATTTTGGGTCAATCATTTTATGTGGAAGAGATAGAGTGTATGAGTCAACATCTTGAATTATCATAATTATTATTGAAAGTGAATGCAGAGATAGAGTCTATTTCCTCTTCGTTTTCAAAGCCCCTATGAAGGTTTTCCAAAAAATTAAGAAACTCCAAAAAGAATTTTTATGGACTGGATCAGAGGAGAAAAAAAGGATACACCTTGTAGGATGGACCAAAGTGTGCAGACCTAGGGAAAATGGGGGCTTAGGTATAATGAGAATTTCTCATATGAATTTATCTTTACTAGCTAAGCAGGAGTGGTGCCTCATTTTTGGTGAAGAAAATGAATGGACATCTATCATCAAACGAAAGTATCTTCAAAATATAGAATTTCTAAGTGACTCAATTCCAATCAGAGGTTCTACTTTTTGGAAAGCAATTCTCAATTGTAAGGAAATCATCAAAAAATGTTTAAGATGGGTTTTAGGCAATGGTGAGAGGATAAATTGTTGGAATGACAGGTGGGCTAAGGATGAACCACTAACGCAATATCCTAACTTAGCCCGAATCAGATATATCATGAAAGAACTCATTGGCAAAAAAGTCTCCGATTATATGGTTGAGGACAGAGGCAGAATAAAGTGGAAACAAATAAGGATTCAGGGATTTCAAGCGAAATCAAATGATCTTTGTAACATTCTCGAGAAATATTTTATCCCTATGAGAACCAAGGAAGATCAAGTGACCTAGGCTCCTACAAAAAATGGGCAGTTCACTGTTAAATCAGCTTACAAGCTTCTGCTTGATGACGAGTATTTTTTCCTCCAAAAGGACTTAGTTTGGATAAAAAAATTAATTCCAAAAATTGTAGTCTTTTCATGGTTGGTTATCCAAGGAATAATTCTAACCATTGATAATATGATGCATAAAGGTATTTGTATCACTAATCGTTGTTATCTATGCAAGGCTAATTGGGAGACCATTTATCACATTTTCCTTGAGTTCCCTTTTTCCTTGACTGTCCTAAGTGGGGTTTTTTAGGCCTTCAATATTTCTTGGGTTAAACCAGCCATCGTACTTGATTTTTTTTTCTAGTGGCCTTGCCCCTTTTCAAGCCAAAGACTTAGATACATGTGGAAAATTTGTCTCAATAACTATCTTTGGTAGGTGTGGTTAGAAAGGAACCATAGAGTCTTTAATGAGTCTATCCATGATCATCAAACTATCATTGCCAGGATCCTATCATTTACCAAAGATAATGTGAACCTTATCCCTTTTGATAGCCATAAACCTCATCTATAGGAGATCACAATTTCTTAATCTTTAAGCTTAACCTTGTTAGATGAGTCTATGCCTAGGATAGTCAACCCCAGAGCTAATGTTAAGTGGTCCCCACCTCCTACGGGTTGGTTTAAGCTTAATTTTTATGGAGCAGCTAAGGACAATCTTGGTAGAGTAGGCACTGGAGGTATTGTGCGAGATCATAATGGGAATATGATGCTTGCATTTTTTGAATATTTGGGAACAAGGACGAACAACGAAGCTGAAGCTAGAGCTATGTGGAGAGGCCTTCAAATGACTCAAGACTTAGAAGGCAATTTGATCATATAAGGAGACTCTATGCATGTTATAAATCTCCTCAATAATTGGAAAACACCTCCTTGGAGGATTAAAACAATTATTGAAGAGGCTAGGATCCTTTTACAGGGAAGACAGGATAGAAAATCCCAACATGTCTTTCGGGAAGCTAACAAAGTTGCTGATAAGCTGGAAAATTTGGGTGTCGATGATGATGGACTTTTCAAATGGGAACATGGTGTCCTGAGCAAATTAGAGGAGCTTATTCAACAAGAATTCCAAGAATGATAGTCAAATTTACCAACAGGGAAGGCACTATAAGTTCTAAGGCTATGAGTATTCCCGTATCTTTTTTTAAATGGACTCACAATAAAAAATTTTAGAGTTGTTAGTCTTGGTGGATGCTGCTTGGAAATACCACAAAGACTAATCGGCACAGTCACATATCAAATAACATGGCTTCTAGTCATCTTAGTAATTTGAGGTTGGTTGATAATCACAGTGCAGGAAAGAAACAACAATATAAGACTTCGAACCAGAGCCACGTGGACCACCAGATAGCCACCGTCATAAATCTAGCCAACAGGTTCACTTCTCCAAGGCTGATTGGCCAAGACGGGATGTGGTCCCAAAGCATGTCATATACAGAAGAAAGCAATTACCAAATAATTATTAAGAGTAATTGTCAATACAAAGCTTGTGGAAGTTTTTTTAAGTACTCTGCTATGTGTGTTTGTTTATTTTTTTGTAATTATGATGTAGGTGTGTTTTCTCGGGGTATACCCAAAATTTTGTATGGGAAGTTTCTTTTTTATAACAAGCTATGTGCCTTATCGGATGTAATGGCTTTGGCAGTATGTATATTTTACATATATAGGATCCTTAGTAAGGACATGTTCATCAACAGCCTTGGGCTGATTTTTGTAAAAGGTTTTGGGTCAACCTGTAAAACCCGGTATTAATGCTATAGTATCTTATCTACCAAAAACAAAAATGCTTTAGGATACCATAGGTGTCTCCTCCTATCTATATTTCCTTAGTGAGGTCCAAAAAATGCAGGAAGATAATATCCAAAACAAATAAATTCATTCACTTGATTATTAAGCCTCAAAGAACAAGGAGGATTTTTACTACCACCACATTGCTTGTAGGATCTACATAGTACAAATAAATGGACTAAATTGTAGCATAACACAATAACTTTTCATTCCATCAACTAGGATGTAACTTTATTATGAGATTAAATATTCTAGTTATTTAGCTCTTGATTCTCCTTTGCCTAATGCACTTATGTATCTCAAATTTATCCTTGAAAAATATGAAACCACAAAGTAGGTCCAATAATTGATTCAAAAGGGGTCACATCAAACCAAGTGCTTCATCATGTGGTAGTCCAATTATCTTTTCTTTAAATAAAATGGAACATGGAGACATTGTATTGACTATATAGCTTTGAATAAAATTATTGTGAATAATTGTTATCCACTCCCTTGAATATACACCTTGTTTCACTAACTTCATGGTATAAAGTTCTTCAGCAAAGTGATCTCAAATTTGGCTATCATCAAATGCTCATGTATCCCACAAATGTATGAAAGATTACATTTAAAGATAAGCATGGGTTTATTTGAGTGGTTGGTTATTCCTTTTGGCTTAATTGATGTACCCACCAAATTCATAAGATGATGGATAATGCCCTACATCCCTACACCAACTCATTTGTGGTAGTCTACTTAGATGATATTCTCATTTATGGTAAGACATGAGAGGAGCATTTTCAACATGTTCAATAGGTTCTTTAGACTCTTTGAAGATAGGGTATATGCTAATTTGGAGAAACATTTATTTATTTATTTTAACTTAGGATTTTGAAAGGGTTCCCCTTTCCATTTTACATCAACTTAATCACAACAAGCTATATAGCCTATTTGGTTCCATCGGGATTTGAACATTGGTATGAGCTACATCACCAATCACAACAAGCTATATAGCCTATTTGGTTCCATCGGGATTTGAACATTGGTATGAGCTACATCACCCATATGTCTTAGCCATTGAACCATGGTCTCATTGGTTGGAGAAGCATTCATTTGGTGTAATGAAGATTGAGTACCTTGTGTACAGTATTGATAAAGCAAGAGCCCATGTTGATCTTAAGAATATTCAAGTAATTAGAGATTTTCCTACCCCAAAAACTTTGTTAGAGCTTCATAGTTTTTTAGGTCTTTCCAATTTGTATCAAATATTTGTATTGTGATTCTCATAGATTGTTTGGCCACTATATAAAATGATCAAAGGAGATGTAAAAATCAAGTTCCATTGGGGAGATACATAACAAAGAGCATTTAAAAAATTGAAAGATAAATTGTGTTAAGCTCCTACACATTCTTTACAATAGCCTTCTAATATAATGGCTAATGCATTAGAGTATGCATTTGGAATTATTCTTACATAGCATGGGTATCTAGTTGTCTATCATAGTGAGACATTTAATGACGTAGTTCAAAATACCCCATATGATAAAGAGCTCTATGCTATTGTCCAAGTATGTAAATAGTGAAAGCATAACATCTTGGGTAAAAAAAAAACCATCCATATAGATCATAGACCTTTAGAGTACATTCATACATAGAGTAATCTAAGAAATGAAAGAAATCAAAAGTGAGTCACATATCTATAGCAGTTTCATCTGATTGTCAAGCATAGGAAAAGGATTACCAATTCAATAATAGATATCCAATTCAATTGTCAATTGTCACACTTACCACTATTTTTAATTCTTATGGGTATGATAGTTTTAATTGGTCTACCTTGTTTGAATTTCATTCTAATTTTACAGATACATACTAGGATTTTGTTGACTTTTATTTTCAAGATAATATCCTTTGTCACATGTGACATATTTGTGTATCATTTTGTGAGTGCTCAAATATTATTTTGAAAACACATTTTATCAAAGTAGTAGGTCACTTTAGGGTGGATAAAATTATATTCATTCTCCAAAAGTATACTTCTATTGGCTCAAGATGAAGAATAATTTCAAGAGGTACATCAAGTTATGCATCCCCAATGTTGGTGTCAGAAAGAACAATAAGAAGTAAGGATTTTATAGACCATTTCTAGTTCCATCCAAGCCTTGGGAATCCATATCCATGGATTTCCTCTTAGGTTTACCCACAACTAAGCATGAAAATGATTGTATTTTTATAGTAGTTTATTATTTTTTAATGATAGCTATCATGATTCCTTTTAAGAAATCCATTTTAATTTAGAAGACTACTAAAATCTATGTCAGTCATGTATGGATCAAATTTAGTTCACCAAAATCCATTGTATCTAATAGTGATCGAAATTTTTTTAGCATTTTTTGATTTATCCTATAGACTATGATGGACATCAAGTTGACCATGTTGTTAACTTTTGAAGCTATAAACTAAATGGAAATGCAACCACAAGTAAGGAAATAATAATGCAATGATATACCTATGATAATGGAAGCTTAAAAAGCATGAAACTAAGATAAGAGACTTCATAAATAACACATGCAACAACAATTAATGGAAGCTTGATACAACATATGGAACTTACTCTCTACTAGTGCATGCTATATGGAATACATGTTTCACTAAAATGAGCCCTATATATAAGAATATAAGTTACTTAGGCCTTAATTTATCTAACTACCTTAAGGACACATGCGCTTCTGCATGATAGACACTTGTCCTTTTACATTTTACAAATTCTAACACTTGGGCATTTATTCCTTTTTTCGAAAGTAACTCCTAATATAATAATCTACCTAATGTGGTACATAGACATGTACCTAAATAATGTAATATACTCTAATTCTAACACCCCCTATATTATACTATTTAGGTATTGAAGACTTTAATATTCAATATGAATATTTGTATTTGTCTTTATTCTTCAAGTGGTCTTTGAATTGATCTTTTGCTTGAGCTTCACCTTTTTGCTTGACTTTGTATTCTAAATTTGGTACTATTACTATATTCCTTTCAATTCTATTGTAGAAGTAATTCATACCTTTCCTGCACCCATATCTACACCTTGAGAAGTATACTTGAGAGAACTCATTAATGAAATTTCTTATCATTGTATATATCCAATCAAAGGAATGATTTTCTCTGTACCAAAAATATATTTGGGAATGATTTGTTCCTCCACAAATTTTATAGCTATGGAGATTCTATAATCTCTATATTGTGCCCATGTCTGTTACAATGACCACGCCTATTTTCTATAGCCAAATCCTCTTGACCATTATGTCCTTCATAGAAATGGTTCCTGTAAATCTCTGTTACTAATTTGATATCACTATGTTTTGTTATAAACTCAGATCTTTACTTATTGTTTTTTATCTGACCTATATATTCAAGACCCTCATACTTTGATCTAATATCTTATGTCATTGGTTCTTGCATTCCCTGTTCATGTTTTTGATCATATATCTTCATATCTTATCAAATTTGAACAAAAACCATTAGTATGACCAATACAATCATTAGAATGATATTTGTCAATATCAATATGATCTTGTGCATCATTGTATTTATCATCATCTATATCTATACCTTCATTAATTCTAATAGCATAAGATTTTCCTGAATAATCATGATTTGTATCTAAATCACTTATATCACATATAGCATCAATATGTGTAAACAGGTTCTTCTACCTTATTCAAGAATTCTAAATCACTAGTGTCAATGCTTGCATTGCAATATTCCCTTTCATTTTGACAAGCATCATGATTTGCATATTTATCTATTTGAATAAAATCACTAGTATCATAGAATGCATCAATCATCAATGGTTTTGATTCTATGGTATTGTAGCATGAATCTACCATCATAGGTTTTAAATAATTTATATCATTAGAAGCATCTTTCATTTCTATCTCGTTCTTTACCTCTTCAACATTTTCTTGTTCTCTCATATTAGAAACATTAAGAGTGATAATTCCTTTATAGATTATTCTCCATAGATTGGTAGGTATAGTAACAGAATATTCATAGTAATCATTATCATTACTGAGAACACTTTGCATGTCTTTTTAAAGTGTAGAATAATCTCCTTTTCCTTTTTTAGTAGCAATATTTGCAAGCTTACTATTCAAAGCATTTGATACCTATTATTTAAATATTTTATCATGTCTTATTGTATTCTATTCTTGTCTTTGAGAACATCATTAGAAAGTAATGACATGTATATTAATTTTCCTATATCATTAGGTAATGTGAAAGTTTCTTCTTCTACCTTATTCAAGAATTCTAAATCACTCATGTCAATGCTTGCATTGCAATATTCCCTCTTATTTTTACAAGCATCATGATTTGCATATTTATCTATTTGAAGAAAATCACTAGTATCATAGAATGCATCAATCATCAATGGTTTTGATTCTATGGTATTGTAGCATGAATCTACCATAATAGGTTTTAAATAATTTATATCATTAGAAGCATCTTTCGTTTCTATCTCGTTCTTTACCTCTTCAACATTTTCTTGTTCTCTCATATTAGAAACATTAAGAGTGATAATTCCTTTATAGATTATTCTCCATAGATTGGTAGGTATAGTAACAGAATCTTCATAGTAATCATTATCATTACTGAGAACACTTTGCATGTATTTTTAAAGTGTATAATAATCTCCTTTTCCTTTTTTAGTAGAAATATTTGCAAGCTTACTGTTCAAAGCATTTGATACCTATTATTTAAATATTTTATCATGTCTTCTTGTCTTCTATTCTTGTCTTTGAGAACATCATTAGAAAGTAATGTCATGTATATTAATTTTCCTATATCATTAGGTAATGTGAAAGTATCTTCTTCTACCTTATTCAAGAATTCTAAATCACTCATGTCAATGCTTGCATTGCAATATTCCCTCTCATTTTTACAAGCATCATGATTTGCATATTTATCTATTTGAAGAAAATCACTAGTATCATAGAATGCATCAATCATCAATGGTTTTGATTCTATGGTATTGTAGAATGAATCTACCATCATAGGTTTTAAATAATTTATATCATTAGAAGCATCTTTCATTTCTATCTTGTTCTTTACCTCTTCAACATTTTCTTGTTCTCTCATATTAGAAACATTAAGAGTGATAATTCCTTTGTAGATTATTCTCCATAGATTGGTAGGTATAGTAACAAAATCTTCATAGTAATCATTATCATTACTGAGAACACTTTGCATGTATTTTTGAAGTGTAGAATAATCTCCTTTTCCTTTTTTAATAGCAATATTTGCAAGCTTACTGTTCAAAGAATTTGATACCTATTATTTAAATATTTTATCATGTCTTCTTGTATTATATTCTTGTCTTTGAGAACATCATTAGAAAGTAATGTCATGTATATTACTTTTCCTATATCATTAGGTAATGTGAAAGTATCTTTTGAGTTTTCAATTGCTTCTCCAATTTTTGAATTTAAATAATCTTCTAGTGTTGAAAAACTTTCACTTTTGGCCTCTCTCATGATTGATTGCAAAACCTTATTTCTTTGTGTAGATGTATTCTCTTGACTTTCATTTTTTTCTATCATCTTTTGTGTGCATCCTTTTAGTAGTTGCAATCGATTCTTAATCTTTTCTAGTGATTCATATTGAATGTATATTTTTTCCTGAAATTCTAAGTCTTCTCCAATGTATATTAGGTCTTCTTGTAGACATAAGTTTTCTTCTTCACCTGATTCTAACAACTCATGAAATTCTAGTTTTTGAGTTTTTATTTTTTAATTACTTGTTTTCTTTTTTATTTTTTTCTTCTTTGCCATGTTCCTTTGATGTAGGCTACCTTATGGCTCCCTAGATAGTTTATAATATGCTATAAAAGTGCTTAGCTAGTGTTAGTTCACCTTCTCCCTATTGAGATATGCACTTATCAATTTGAAGTTCTCTATGGTTGGATTTATGTCCCTTTAGTATGAGTATGAGACAAGTATGAGTAAATAATTCCAACTCTTCAAGTAATTAATGAACTTCTTTTTCTAACCCTTGATATCCAATAGTTTAATATTTCTAAATTCTAATTTTCTAAGGTTTGATGTAGTATACCTTATAACTCCCTAATCTTTGGAATATTAGAAATTAATAATAATATTTGCAATAATAATGTTGATTTCCAATGTTGAAAACCTTATACCTCCTAAATTAATTAATTGTAAATATTATAAGGTTTGAATCCCATGCAAATTTAATATTCCTAGTTTTGAAGTAGAATTCCTTGTCTCTCCAAAATTTAATTATTTGCAAGTATTGTATGGCTTTGAATAATAAATCTATTACTTTTTATAACAACCTTATACCTCCACTTTATTTTTTATATTTGATATGAACTTTATAAAACCTTAAAAATCTTACCCTTATTTCTCCTTTAATTTAACTTTATAATCTCCAAAGTAAATATAAAGAATATCATAGAGTTACCTTGAACATTTATAGAGAATATTCATAGGGTCTGCGTGCCATGTGGGGAACATGTGCTGGTAGGGTTTCTCAGTTCTTTATAATGATATTTCTTTTGATAATGTCTCCGCTTCTTATGATAATGCCTACCCATTGATGTTCTTGATAATGTTGTTGGAAACATGTCCTTTTGTAATGGAAACCCTCTTTTCTTTGTGGAATGTAACGATTAGATAGACGTAGTGATGGAGGACACGCAACTAGTTTGAAGGGTGAGTAAAAACTTTAGAGTAGTTTGGATATGTATGTGCACTATTTGTGGAACCCTTGGTCTTATGGAAATGGTTGGTGTTGGCCACCATGCAAATATGGTACAAGGTAGAGTGAATGGCAATTGAGATAATGGAATGTGGCTTCAGTTTGTTTGTAGGTTCGGGGATCATGAGATGAGTGATAGCAACGAACATATGGTAATGGTATAGCAGGGCCGTGAGATTCAAAGCAGTCAATTCGATGTATTGAGATCAATGGAAAGAACGATGAACAACTAGGTTGAGTCTTTGATAACAATGTTGGGATAAGTTTGACAAGCAATGGGTGGAAGATCTGCAAATAGGGTGGAGCAGGTTCATCCAGGGTTGCAAGTCCATAAAAGTAGTAGTTCGAAACCCGATAAAGAGTAAATAGAAATGCACAGCTTTGGTGATCTAGTGGCCAGAATCATCGAGAAAGTGCAAGAAGAAATCTGAATCTGGTGAAAATCCTACGAGTGAATCCAAAAAACTAGAACCTAAAAACCCAAAAAATAAGGTTTCAAATGTAAGGCCTGCAAAGGGAAGGGCCTTTTTTTTATTTTAGCCCTCCTTATAATCAAAATCAAAAACTTAAACCTCCATAATGATCTAGTATTTTCAACCTATCAAAAAACTCCATGGTTAAGCATATTCAGCTAGAGTAGTGCTCGGATGGGTGACCTCTTAGGAAATCTCAATTTTTACACCTCTCTTGTGGCTTTCCTATCAAAAAATCCCTTGCAACGGTGTTTGCATGCAATGATGCACAATGGTAGATCTGGTTTGCAAAGATACAACATAGTTTTTACCTATAGTAGTAATGGTGCTCTCTCATAGCTCTCCCTATGCCTATCGATCTACCGTATCTGTAATACCATGTTAACTTTTGAAGCCATAAACTAAATAGAAATGTAGCCAAAAGTAAGTAAATAAGAATGCAATGATATACCTATGATAATGGAATATTAACAAGCATGAAACTAAGATAATAAACTTTAGAAATAACACATGCAACAACCATTAATGGAACCATACGAAAATGGAAGCTTGATACAACATATGGAACTTACTCTCTACTAGTGCATGTTATATGGAATAAATGCTTCACTACAATGAGCTCTATATATAAGAATATAAGTTACTTGGGCCTTACTCTACCTAACTACCTTAAGGACACATGTGCTTCTGCATGATAGACACTTGTCCTTTTACATCTTGTACATTCTAACACTTGTGCATTTATTCCTTCTTTCCAAAATAAATTCTAATATAATAATCTACCTAAGGTGATACATAGACATGTACCTAAATAATGTAATATACTCTAACTCTAACACATGTCCATAGCCTTCCAACCTGAAATTGATTGTTAGACCAAAGTTTTGAATTAACTAATTATACATATTTTATTTGAATGTACAATTCCAAGCATCCATGCACATAGAATAAGAGTCTCCCCTACATTCAATAATAGTACAATCAAACTCTACACAACTCTACCAAACATGGCACATTTTGTATCTATTTTTGGTCATAGTCCCTGGTACCCACTAATATAGCTCTCCTTTTTTTTCCCATGGAGTACTCAACTCATAGAAAAAAATAACTAAAAATGGCAACATGGTTTATGGAACAAATTCAACATATTCAACATTTCCATGACCTTTTCGAGAATAAAAATTGTAAATACAAGCAACACCATGACCAATCATGTCCCACTCTAGTTCAATGTTAGAGATAAAATGTGGTTACAACTTCAAAAAGGACAAACTTGCAAGATGGCCTAGGAAGAGTAGACCATCACTAAAATATAGAAGAGAATGTCTTTGAGTTGATCTTCCATCTTATCATGGTTCATCTTTACATTTCAATGTTGAACTCCTTAATTCATAACATCCACCTCTATTGAACATTTTTGCAATAACAAAACTAGATATTAAAGAGCTCAATCTAAAATTTTAGCACCAATGGAGGATCAAATTGTTGATACATGGACTAAGATCACCAGAAGGCAACCGATTCAGATGTATAGAGTGGCCAAGGAAAGACAACTCTATCACTGATAGGAATGGTTCATAAAGAACCAAATAAAGAAATAGTATTCACGCCTAACATCAAAAGTTGAGGTAATAGAAACAATTATTTTTAAGGGGGACAAATGATCCAAGTTTGTGATCTTGTTGGGGTATCGCTTTATGCCTAAGAATATCTTTTTGTCCTAACCACCTTATTGGGGGTATAAATTTATGTTTAGGACTTTGTTTTGACCCATTCAAAATGCATTGGAAAGCTTAAAGAGAGAACAAGTTGATGAGTCCCAAAAATGTACATTTTTATACACTATTAAGGGGTATCATTACTAGTTTAATTAGCATGTGAGATGTATTTTTATATAACTTATGCATATAATTGATATAAAAACCGGTATTATGCTTGATTGGTGTTTTTAGTGGGAATTGTGTATAAATGCAGGTTTTGCTACTAATATGGTGTTTTCCAGTCTACATCCACTTGGACCTAGCATACTTCTACTTTCAGAGACTAAGGCATGAGAGTAGGTGCCTTCCTCTTCAAGGAAGGTGCCCAACAGAAGTAGGTGCCTTCCTCTTCAAGGAAGGTGCCCAACAGAAGTAGGCACCTTCCTCTTCAAGGAAGGTGCCCAACAGAAGTAGGCACCTTCCTCCTCAAGGAAGGCGCCCAACAGAAGTAGGTGCCTTCCTCCTCAAGGAAGGCACACGTAGGCACCTTCCTCTTCAAGGAAGGCATCCAATAGGAGTAGGCGTCTTCCTTATAAGGAAGGTACCCAAAAAAAGTAGGCACCTTCCTCATGAATAAGATGCCTCCACGCCTTCATACTTTGCCAGATTGACCAAGCCAACTTTGATCGGTTGACCAATGGGCTAAGGAGGAGGTTGCACGTGAAGACAAAAAGGAGATATTTTATTTTATTTACTATTATTAAAATAGAATGAACACTTCTATTATTTGATTGGTTGGATACCTTTGTAACGTGAGCATTATTCTTTCACGCTCACGGATGAACCAAGAGCAATGATTTTTCCAGCGATCAATGTGGGAGATATTCTATTTTATGCAATATTACTAAAATAGAATAATGTATCCATTATTTTCTGCCAGACATGTTCTGTTATGATAAAACAGAACACACCTGATTTATCCTGCAAGAGGGAAAATTAGTGTGTGACTATTTTAATTAATATATGGTTGTTATAATTGAACGGATGCAATATTCATTGCATATCTATTGTAATTGCAAGTCTAAAATATACTTGCCTAAATTTGTAATAGAGGAAGGTTGTGCATTGTATAAATGCACAGGTATTCCATGAGAGAGGGAGGAAATTTTATGGAGAAATTATTCTATTTTATTTCTTGTCAAATTTATTAAGAGTGCAATTCCTCTTATCTGAGCAAGCTCTACGTAGCTAGTTGGGCGGACTATCTACGGGAGCTTGGGCCCACTCCCTGCAGTAGTCCTCCCCTATTTATTTATGTTCTTTATTTTTTGTAGATTAGTTTATTGCTTTAGTTCTTGATTTATTTAATTTAGGTGTGTGTTTTTATTTCTGCATTTTATTTTCAGCATTTTATTTCCATCATTGTATTTTATTTATTTAAATTCTCCGCACTTAGTTTATTTAGTTTGGCTGAAATCAAAATGCATAAACTTCCCCCACCAAACTAAATAAGGTACATCCAGATTCATTTCCAAACACTGCATGCATATACTGTGTGTGACACTCATAAGTTTACGGACTTACCGGATTGATAATTTATGGAAGAGAAATAATTTTTTTGGAACGTAATTTCTACTCACCACGAGTAGTTTCGAGAGCAAGCCAAATGATCAAATTCCTAATCCTTTTCTTAAAAATAAAAAATAAACAATAAAAAAATGCTCCAAAGGCCCTCAAAAATACAAGATAAAATATTTACTAAAATTAATAATTTTCTATTTTTGGATATTCACAATAAAAATGCATCTCTAACCATGATGACACATCATTAAAGGATGAAACACAAAAGGAAAAGTCATATGTATTAATTTAATCTACACATTGTAATTCATAAAATATGAACCACTATATTTCCATATAGGTGACCTAACTTATGAAAGGTAAACCACCACATTTCTATATAGATGCCTATCCATATTCAATACGATGGATTTCCAACCCACCAAATATTGTATAAAATAGATATTTACCCTCAACTAAAAAAAGAATGAGGAATTTATACAATGTTATACCTTCATATTTCTTTTAATAGATTGTTTGCACTGTACTCTCCTTAAGCAAAATAATCGTTCGAATATGTTTCTCATATGCTTGTGTTCTAGTTTGTTGTACTTTGTTACTATTAAAATTGCAATATTTCTCTATTTTTCTTAACTTTAGATTATTTATGTGGGTACAGATGAAGTGGTTTGTCAAAGGATGATGTTGATCAATATGTAAGTCCTAGACTATAGTGGACTTATATTTAAAGTGAGTCGAGATAAATTAACACAGTAAAATAACCAGAGCAGAATATATTAATCAAATTAACAAGCTAAAAAACATTACAATTAATTAAACCTTATATAGGCTTAATACCAACGAAAGAGTAGGGAAGGGAGGTTGAAGGGAGATCAGGAGGATTAGAGAAAACATATGAGTAGGAAGTGGAGAGGGAGGTGGCAGCGGATATGGGGAAAGGAAGGAAGTGGAGTGATAAGGGAAAATGGACGACAAGGAAGGAGAAAGGACATTGGAGGGATAAGGGGAAGGTTAAATAAACTAATTAAAAATTATGCCGACCATCAAACAGGTTTAGCCAACAAAAGGTAAGAGAGTTCACACTTGCTTAGAAAAATAGGATTTTTCTAAGCCGTTTACAAATAAACCTTGTTCACACTTGCTACATTCTCCCCCTTAAAGTTGAGAGGACTGACTATACAGTCTCTCAGCTTTACAAATTGAGATTTGGCCAACGCCTTGGTGAATATGTCTGCGACGTTATCCAAAGTGTGGCAACAGTGAAGCTCAATAGTATCAGTTTCCACCATATCTCTGATGAAGTGGTACTTCATATCAAAATTATTTGATCTACTATGGTGGACAGGATTGTATACCAACTGAATGGCACTAATGTTGTCACATAATATTCTATTTGGACCACTTTGCTGCTCTCCAATCTCATATAATACCTTTCGTAGCCATAGATCTTGAGTACTAGCATGAGTGACCGCTATATACTCAGCTTTTATTGAAGATAGCACTACTACTGTCTACTTCTTGGACCTCCAAGTTATTAGTCCCGAACCAAGACTAAAACAGTTACCTGATGTGGATTTTCTATCATCAACATTGCTGCCCCAATCACTATCACTAAAGCCTTCAAGCTTGATAGTATCACTTCTATAGTACTGGATTCCAAAATCCAATGTACCCTTCACATATCGTAAAATTCTTTTAGCTGCCTGCAAATGCAGCTCAGATGGATTAGACATAAATCTAGAAACAAGAGATACAACATACTGAATGTATGGTCTGGTGTTGGCGAGAAACATCAAACTCCCAACAATGCTTCTGAAAGTGGTCACATCAACTTTTGGTGCTTCATCATCCTTGCTTAATTGGATCCCATGTCCAATTGGAGTTGCAACTGATTTTCATTGCTCCATAGCAAACTTCTTAATCATATCTCGAGCATACTTAAGTTGACAAATGAAGATTCCTGAATCTGTCTGATGAACTTCCATTCCAAGAAAGTATTTCATTAACCCAAGATCCTTCATCTCAAATTCCTGCATCATGGAGTGCTTGAACTCCATATTGACTTTTTCATTACTACCCATAAAAATGATATCATCCACATATAAACAAACTATGAGGATGTCATTTCCTTGATTCAGTAGTAGAGCGTGGGTTCATTTTTGCTTTTGATGAACCCATAATCTTTAAAGTACCCATCAATGCGTGAGTACCAAGCTCTCGGTGCCTGCTTGAGACCATAAAGAGCCTTCTTCAGTTTGTAAACAAGATGTTCATTGTCTTTCTCTTCAAATCCCTATGGTTTCTCAACATACACTTCTTATATCAAGTAACCATTTAGAAATGTACTCTTTACATCCATGTGTTGGACTGTCCATCCCTTGTGTGCAGCTAAGGCAAGAACTGTTCTGACAGTCTCCTGTCTGGCTACAGGAGCAAAAGTCTCTTCATAATCAATTCCATATTTATGATTAAATCCCTTTGCAACTAATCTCGCCTTGTGCCTCTCGATGCTACCATCATCATTAAACTTGGTCTTGTAGACCCACTTACATCCAACACGTTTCTTTCCTTTAGGAAGCTTCACCAGCTCCCAAGTGTCATTGTTTTTTATAGAGGTGATCTCCTCTTTCATGGCATCTTGCCAAATATTTTGAGTACAAGCCTTCTCATAACTAGAAGGTTCAATCTGTGAATTAGTTAACAAAGCATAGTTAACTATATCTTCCCTAGGTTCCTTCCTGGGAGACATCATCACCATACAAGTGCATATTTTCTAATCTTTGTAGAACAGAAATCATTTCACTAGCTTGACTCCTAGTGTATATTTTTGAAAAAAAATTATCCAACATCTGATATGATGGATGATTCTATAGAGTTCTCTTACCTCTGGATGGATAATTGATGTCCATTGGTGAGGAACTTATTGATCTCTATAGAGAAGGACTTGGTGAAGAAGTTGAATCAGAAGATGAACTTGGGTTTGTGAGAGGAGACTACTTACCTTTCTGTGGTGTCTGTTGTTGCACCTGCTTAGAAACTACATCATTAGATTCATCATCACTGAAAATCTGGGGCTTACCCCATTCTCCCTCTTCATCAAAAATTACTATCCCTGGAAAGCACAAACTTTCTAGTCTTGGGATTGTAGAGTCTGTAAGCTTTTGTATTCTCACAGTATCCTACAAAGATGCATGTCTGACTCTTTGGATCGAGCTTCTTTCTTAGCTCATCAGGAATGTGAGAATATGCCAGCGAGCCAAAAAATTTGAAATACTTAACATTTGGCTTTTTACCATACCAAGCTTGGTAAGGTGTCTGCCCTTCCAAACTTGTAGTAGGACTTCTCTTCAAGATATGTATGTTGGTCCTGGCTGCATTTGCCCAATATGAATTAGTCAAATGCTTTGTCTAAAGCATAGACCTTGCCATCTCCAAAATGGTGCGATTCTTCCTCTCTGTGACACCATTCTGCTATGGAGTGTAGGCAGCTGTGAACTGCCTCTTAATGCCATGTTGCTTATAGAAATTCAAGAACTCATTAGAGGAGTATTCTCCTCCCCTATATGATCTAAGATATTTTACAAAATATCTACTCTCACTTTCAACTCTTGTTTTGAAATTGACAAAGCATTCAAATGCTTCATCCTTATGTTTTAAAAAATATATCCAGCACATTCTAGTAAAATCATCAATGAAGAGTAGGAAGTAAGAGTTGTTACCAAGACTCTTGGTCTGCATCGGACCACAGATGTCTGTATGCACTAGATGGAGTGGAGAGTTGGCCCGACATGCTTGTCCATGAGGAAATTTTGATCTGGCATGCTTCCCTAGAGCACACCCTTCACAGACTTCCTTACTATCCTGAACTTTAGGAAGTCCGGTTACCATCACTTGTGAAGTTAGCATTTTCAAACTAGCTGAATTCAAATGACCATATCTCAAGTGCCATAGGACACTTGGATTGGAAATAGCAACATTTGCTAACTTATCTACCCCTGGCTAGTCAAACTTTAAAGGAAACAATCTATTCTTTGACATTGGCACTTGTGTAATGATTCTATTACTGTTATTTTTATCAAAAATAGTGCATTTACCCTCATCAAAAAGCAACTTGTAGTTATTTTCTAACATTTGACCAACACTTAAAATATTGTGTTGGATATGGGGTGTGTAATAGATATCACTTACTTTTTTGACGCCTTCTTTAGTTGGAACTGCCATGGCTCCAATGCCTTCAACTGCCAATGATTTATCATCTCCCAATTTGATGCTAGATTTGTATGAGGAGTTTAGAGTAGCAAAGAGCTCTTCTTTGCCACTCATATGGTTTGAACACCCAGTGTCCAAGATCCATGTATCATTCATGTTCTGATCTGCCTAACCATAAGAGAGAAAGATATTTGTGGTCTCTTCCTCTTCTCTAAAATTTCTAAACTTACTGGTCTGGCTGCTACTAGTTTCTTGTGAAGTCTTTGTCCAATAGTCACGAGCATAATGGCCAAGTTTGCCACAATTGTAGCAATATTTTTTTGACTTATCTCCTCCTTTGCCTCTGCATGATTATTTTCCTCTATTTTTCTATCCTCCTCTATTATGTTGTTCACCTATGTTTGAGAATCCTCCTTTGTTCTGATTTCCTCCTATGTTAGGAGTTCCACCTCTCTGATTATTTCTGCCTCTACCTTTATACTGTCCTCTACCACAACCTCTACCTCTACCTTCTTGAGAAGCAAAGGCTTTATCATCTCCTCTGTAACTTGTGGAAGGAGTTTGTTGTAACCTCTCTTCATGTGAGAGAAGTGAGCCAATGAGGGCTTCAAAAGATAGAGAAGTTAGGTCTTTGGATTCTTCTATAATTATTGCAACTGAATTCCACTTAGGAAGAAGTGTCGTCAACACTTTCTTCACTCTAACTTTAGGCTTTACATCTTCTCCTAAAGTTACCATCTTATCTACTACGGCTTTCACATGCACGCAGTAATCACCAACCTTTTCACTCTCTTGCATTTTAAGAGTTTCAAACTCTCATTTCAAGGTTTGTAGTTTAACTTGTTTGACTTGGTTATTACCCCTATAACTTTCTTTTAAAGCATTCCAAGCAGATTCAACTGTTATAAAAGAAGTTATTCTAGGAAAAATACTTCTATCAAGGGTGGCTTGGATGTGATAAAGAGTGGAAGAATTATTCTTCTGAGATTCCTTTTTAGCCCTTTTATCAGCAACATTCAAAGTTGCCCAATCAGCAGCAGTAGGTTCAGTATATCCCTCTTCAATCACATCCCAAAGACCTTTGCCTATCAAAAGAGTTTTCATTTTAATTGACCAATACTCGTAATCACCACCATTGAACTTAGGGATTGGTAGACTAGTATTGGATGCCATTTCAAAAAGCAAACTTTATTTCAACTTCAAACAAGTAGTACAGAGAAGAACAAAATAGATCACTAATTTAAATCAAATCTAGCTTTCTTAAAATGCTCACTGATTTGGCGTTCTTCTTCTTGAGGATCACCCAAAATTGAAAAGATGAAATTGTCTACTTCGTCGTCACTAATTATAATGACTTCTTGTGCTATTTCTGGCTCAAAACATCTTTTGAGAACATCTCGTTCTTTAGTTGCAGGTTTCACCTCCACTAGTTCTTCTTCCTCTTCTTCTACTTCTTCTTCTTCTTCTAGTTTTGAATCAGGAGAGCATGGTGTATAGCTCTCACTTGTTTCTACTTCAGGCACTGCAGGTGTATAACTATCACTTGATTATCCTTCAGGTACTATTTCAACCATCTTAGATTCAACTATCCTTTGCCCGAAGATATTATCTTCAGAATCCGCCTCGTATCCAGAGTCTGGTTTCCTCAGATGTGCAATCACTTGGTTTTCTAATTGGCAAAACACTGTATGAAGTCCATACCACTGGACTTTTTCATCAAAGGAATCAGGTGTCTCTCTTCTCAATAGAGAAAGTAATGCATTATAGCATCTGGCTGACCGAATCATCTACCCAGAATCATACCACATGAACTGGGTTACAACTTTTTTTTTTTTGTTGTGAAATCCTCGATGGGATTCGAACTGCTGACCTCTGTCGTCTACCTAGAATGCTGATGCAGGAGCATCCAACGAAAAGCAAAAATACCGCAAGGAGAAAAAGTGTCGTGATATCGCGACATGTCGGCAAAGAAGAAAAAGTGTCACGATATCGCGACATGTTGCATTTTCACGACCAAAAGCCGAGAGAAGGCTCAAGAGATAAAAGTGTCGTGATATCGCGACATGTCGCATTATCGCGACCAAAAGCTGAGAGAAGGCTCAAGAGAGAAAAAGTGTCACGATATCGTGACATGTCGCATTATCACGACCAAAATCTGAGAGAAGGCTCAAGAGAGAAAAGTGTCACGATATCGCGACATGTCGCATTTTCGTGACTTAGGAAGGAGAGAGAAAGCACGGAGCAAAAATGTCACGATATTGCGACATGTCACGAAATCATGACCGAAAGAAGACAGGAAAGGCCAGAGAAGAAAATTTCGTGATATCGCGACATGTCACGAAATCACGACCGAAGGAGCAGAAAGAAAGCAAGGAAGGAAACTGTCATGATATCGTGACATGTCATGAAATCGCAACCGAAGGAGCAGAAAGAAAGCAAGGAAGGAAATCGTCGTGATTTCATGACATGTCATGAAATCGTGACCGAAGGAGCAAAAAGAAAGCAAGGAAGGAAACTGTCATGATATCGCGACATGTCACGATTTCACGACCCAAAATAAAGAGGGAAAGTAGAGAGCAAAGCTGTCGCGATATCGTGACATGTCATGATTTCGTGACTTGAAAGGCGAGGAGGAGGCAGAAAGGAAAGATGTCATGATATCGTGACATGTCGTGATTTCACGACCGAAAAGGAGAAAGAGGAGCCAAAAAGGAAAGATGTCGCGATATCGCGACATGTCGCATTATTGCAACCAAAGGACGAGAGAAGGCGCAAGGGAGAAAAAGTGTCACGATATCGCGACATGTCACATTTTCATGACCAAAAGGTGAGGGAAGGCGCAGGAGAGAAAAGTGTCACGATATTGCGACATGTCGCATTATCGCGACCAAAAGGCGAGAGGAGGCACAGGAGAGAAAAGTGTCACGATATCGTGACATGTCGCATTTTCGTGACTCGCAACTGGCAAGAAGGTCGAAAAGAAAAAGTGTCGTGATATCGTGACATGTTGCATTTTCATGACTCAAAAAGGGGCAGGAAGGCAGTGAAGCAAAAATGTCGTGATATCGTGACATGTCACGTTTTTGCGACCAAACAAAAGGAAAGAAAAGGCAGGCGGTTACAAGGGCCGTTACAGAGGAAATTGTTGAGCGATGGGTATACCAAACACCATCATTGGTTGATAGGTGGACAGAGTCTACAGTGGTAGCACTGGACAAGCACGTGGCACCAAGGTGCAGTGAAAGCAGACGAAGATCAAGAGTCGGAAAGAAAGACGTTTCGAAAGCCAAGACAACGAAGAGGCACGGGAAATGAAACGAAGGGTCAGAAAAGGGAGATGGAGAGTCATGCCAGAGATTTTAAAAGGGGAAGCGATGGCATGCACAAGGGGTTGGAAACGACTGAGACAGAGTTGTAGACGTGAAGGCAAGAGGGCCATTCTGGACCTATTTAGGCTATTTTTCTTCTAGAGTTGGAAATGTTGTAATGTAAAATAAAAGAAATAAACTACCTTTCTGAATAAAGGAGTTTGAATGGCAGAGTCTGCCATTTTTGTAAAAAAAACTTAAATTTAATGAATGAGAATTTTGAGTATTTGGATTGAGCGATTTTGGCTCCCCCATCAAAGTCTTAGCCGCTGCACCACGCGACTGTTGTGGTAGAACAGTGAAAAAATGAGTTCATAAACCCTCGCGTTCTCTGTGATTGCAAAAAAAATAAAACCTTTGTATTTTGACCCCGACGGGATTCAACCTCGGGTCTCTACTCTGCAAGCAGGTGTCCTGACCGATAGACCAAGCTAGCCAGACGGGAGGAAGACGGGAACAGGGTATGTTTGTATTTAGCGGCTAAAATAATTTTTTTAAAAAATGTTTAGTCCCACATGCAATGGGAGGAGGAAGTGTTCAGGCTTTATCAAAGCCTGCAAACACTTAGTAATTCGATTGCCTTCAAGAAATCGACAAGCCAAACCTTTTGTTCCTCTCGGCCAGTTAACCTCTGCCACATGGCACACTTAGTGTGCCTGTACCACGTTAGCTCCCGGCTTGTCCACATTAGCACTCTGCTCGCTATGCCATGTCATCTCTCAGCTCGTCCATATCAGCACTCTGTCTACGTCCAATCAGATCCTCAGGATCCGTGCACTCCTCGAGATCCATGCTGTGTGCTCCTTGGGATTCATGTGCTCCTCGGGATCGATGCACTCAATTTTTGTGCCTCACCTCGGGGTCTATGTGCTCGGTTTTTGTGCCTCACCTCGACCTTCGTGCCCCCTCTGGAGCTCTGATACTAGTGTAAGTCCTCGGCTGTAGTGGACTTAGATTTAAAGTGAGCCGATATAAATTAACATAGTAAAATAACCAGAGCAGAATAATTAATCAAATTAACAAGCTAAAAAACATTACAATTAATTAAACCTCATATAGGCTTAATACCAGCGGAAGAGTAGGGAAGGGAGGTTGGAGGGAGATCGGGAGGATTAGAGAAAACGTAGGAGTAGGAAGTGGAGAGGGAGGTGGCAGCGGACATGGGGAAAGGAAGGAAGTGGAGTGATAAGGGAAAATGGATGGCAAGGAAGGAGAAAGGACATTGGAGGGATAAGGGGAAGGTTAAATAAACTAATTAAAAATCATGCCGACCATAAAATAGGTTTAGCTGACAAAAGGTAAGAGAGTTCACACTTGCTTAGAAAAATAGGATTTTTCTAAGCCGTTTACAAATAAACCTTGTTGACACTTGCTACACAATAGTGGTCAAATTAAGTTCTTGTGTGTTGTATTGTTGACTAGAGCATGGTATATTGAAGATAATTCAGTTGTGAAGGATACGTGTTATCTATGAAATGTATTCACAAAGCTATTTGCTTTGTGTACCTTTGTTTATAAATAGTGGAATTACTTATTCTACTTCTACACACTATGTAAGAAATTTATCTCACATTTGTAAGCTATTTTCATATTATTACTTGTGATAATTGTAACCCATTTTTATATTGTTATTGAAGATTATTGGATTGTTAATGATACATGTTATCTTTGCAATGTATCCACAAAGTCATTTCCATTGTGTTCCTTTTTTTATTTATAAATAAGGTAATTATATTGTAGTATTACATTATATTTTTATACCTTATGTAAAAAAATTATCACAAATTTGTAACATATTTCCATGTTATTTATGGTCATCGTATCTCAACTCTATTGAGAGTTTTTATATTATGAATAGGATTTATCACATCCATATTTACAAGAGACAAGGCACTAGAAAACCTTCATTAGCATCACTTCTTTGGGATCCTAGTTGATGTTGTCCTAAACATCATTCAATATATTATTCAAGTATGTGTCCTCCATATGTCCAATAGAGGAAGGGGCATACTAGCATAATGTTGGAGGGATGTATAAATAGAACCATTCACCCACACTTGCAATACTCAATGGGTTGACCTATCCATCCCAAAAGGAAAAAATAAAAATAGGGATGTATAAGATATAGTTGATATAAAGGCTGAGAAACTTAGTGATAAAAATATAAATCAAGTGTATATATAGGCTTGGATGTTGACCGCCCTTCAAATTGTAGATAGAATTTAAAATTAACATATGTAGAATAGATAATGTGTACTTGAAATAGGTAAAGTTCAAATTCATCTGTAAGGTAAAAATAAATCAAAAAGGTTGTTTTTCATAGGACAACACACATTAAAGATCAATTTGAAAAAATATCTTAGGAAAATACCATAATATCTAGAATCAAATTGTCACCTAGATAAGTTAATGAAGATCAACTACTAATTATCATACTATTGTCCTCTATGATTGTCATGGTCACCCTCTATAGAGACCAGATGCATCCAACAATCATAATTTGCATGGAGTGACATAACAAGACAACTCTAAGATCTCAAAAAGCGGTTCAATCGGATTACCTCCAAGATTTTTTACAAGGCCAAATCCTTATAGGATGTGATCTTCAATGCTTGCTTAATATAAACTAACCTAATAATATTTTGGTGTATGAAGGAAAAGGGGAAGAAATCAATGCTCACCTACTCTGACCTAACCTAACAAGATTTTGGTGTATAAAGGAAAAGGGAAAGAAAAACCACAAGAAACTGAGGAAAGTAAATTCTTAAGCTAATAAGGGATGATGTGCCAATATTAAGAGATTATTTTGCATAACATTGGGATAAAGGAACGTGTGAATAATTTGTGAAAAACACACAAGGAACACTTTCTCTTCTCGACATGAATAGTTAAGCACAAGCATGTATAAGAAATGGGACCAAAAAACCAATAGTCATAGCTTATATATATAATAGAGAATAGAATTATGCTAAAAGATAGGGTTCGAAGGCATGCCCATAAAATGACCCAGGTCTCAAATCTATACTATTATATAGAATAAAATGAAAGGAAAGTTACATAAAAGTCCTAGCAATAGGCTCAAATAAGCAACCAACCAATACTTTACAATGCCTAGAAAATCACTATTTATAGATAAAAATGGAGAGAGTTTTCCTCCAAAAACTATGCAATAATTTGGACAAGGCTTCTTTATTGCTTTCCTTGACCTAGTTTATTTGATGTCATTTTAGCCATTTGAGTTATTTGGATCTAAAATCATCAATTTTACCTCTTGTATGTCCATCTACTGCTAACATTCTCAATTGCCATCCTAGAGATCCTAAAATATGAACACAGGCATCCAATGTAATCAATGTTGTCTGACTTGGGGTTGTTACAACTACCACATTTCTATCTTCAATAGGTCAAATGCTGCCAATAGATTATTTTAGCTCCTTTTAGCAATTGCTCATTGGTATAGTTCACCTACATTTCTAGGAGTTTGTGCACCAACAATATAGTCTTGGGGATCACTGGTTACACAATCTAATATTTCTCTTTTCTATCAATTTGCTTTGTTGTATAATTGTTTGTTGGCTATTTTTACATTGTGCACGTCTTATTTATCAGTCTCTTATCTTCTCCACAACTTCCCTACTTTCTGAAGCAAAGTAGACTGTCAATATTTAGTTAGAAAGTCCTCAAAACTTTTGCTTGTATTTCCATGTCAAACTTTTATATACTTGTGCAGCTTTCTTAAATCTTTGTCAGAAGAACCATGGAAATATTTCATTGGATTCTTTTTGGATGGTCCAAATGTTAAAACTTTTATTGCACCCACCCTTTAGATTTTTCTTGCAATATGCGAGCTGACTCGTAAAACTTTCTTTTCTCTCCTACTTTGGAACTTTTTGACTTTCTATCTATGGAAGTTTTGTTCTTCTTGCACCCTCTAGAACTTTTATTGCCTTGAAAATTTTAGAACTTTTTGGTGCTTTGTGGGCCATAAAAATTTTTCCTTTTGCTTTTGATCAAAACTTATATAAAGTAGTACCAACCTTTGATTGAAACCTTCAGCCTACACTTGTATGAAACTTCTTTCTTTTCCTTCCACATGTTTTTTCATGGCTTTTTTCTTCCTTCAAAATATTCTTAAGGCAAAATATCCTAAGTGTAGTGAATGCTCACTATAGTTTTGGTGACTCATAGGGGCCTTATTTCTTGATGAAGGAGAATCTAGAATGCTTGCCTTTATCCTTGGGTGCAAAGTCAAAAATAAAATAATCTAAAAATAATGCATAAACATTATTTATCTAGTAACTTATCTAGAACTTGCTTAATAACTCCTCATTCTTCTTCTAAAGGGTGTTAGATTTGCTTGAAGTGGTTGTAGATCGCTTGGAGCTCTAATTGGTTATCATGGGAGAAGTATTTTGTTTGAATAATGACCTCATGCACCTGTATCCTTAGCTCTATTAATGGTTTGATTACCCAAGCCATATCATTTATCGTATGAGGGTTTGACCATGCTTTGAAAGGGAAAACATCCTCCTTATATTGCCTCAGCCACTACAAGTATTCTTACTCTAAGGAGATACTGTCATCTTAGATCGAAGGAGAGGAAGTCCTTTCTACAACAATGAGTTAATGTGACTCTTGAGCTTCCCAATGGTAAAAATCAAGATAGCTATTTGGGCTTTGCATTGTTGCACCACCTGCTCCTTTTGGAGGATATTAATCACCTTATACACTAATGTTTCTCTATTTTTAATTTTTATGGATACCAACTCAAAGTCCAACATAGTAGTCAACTTTGTTTTATAAGCTCTAGCTTCAACCATATTTATGGAGGTTTCAACAAGGCTATGCTCAATCTCCTGGATGATATGGACACTCTGAATAGTGGTTGCATAAATAAATCTGAATACCTAGGAGAGATTTATTATGGAGTTAGCAATCTCATCCTAGTAGGAATTGCTAATCTTCTTGACCAGGATCTTGATCCCTTATCGTTTCTCAATCTCACTTTCTACTTTAGCTCTAATTTTTTATAGATATTTTCTCTCTCCTAGTTAAATAGAGCTACTTGTTCAACAAGCCTATCTGTGAGGCTTTTGACTTGATCCTTTGATTTAAATAGAAATTCATAGGGTTGCTCCTTTAGGTGTTTGGCAAGCAATTTTATCTTATCCTAGAGCACTTTAGTCTCTACCTAAGAGTTATTCAAGGTGTTATGTATTCCAACTCTCTCCTTCACCAATTTTTGGCTCAATGAGGCATAATGATATGAAATAACCTTTTTGGCATCTTTCATGAGTTGCACCTTGTCTCCAACCCATGCATTTTTTAGATCAAGTCCCATTGTTGCCAACTACCAATTGTTAGGACCCCATCCTAACATTATTTTTGTAATTCTCATATGATTATGTAATGATACCTTTCCAATATGGGGACCCCTTTATAATATTATTTTGAAATATTTTGTAATGGTATGTGGTAAGTTAGGCACCTAGACTATGGTATGATAGTTAGGTGGAGCAATAGAAAAATGTAAAGTATTATTGATTCGCCAAAATGCAGTGTTTACAATGCTTAAATAATAGGAGAATTAACTACCTTAGAAAACTTAGGGAATATATAGGGAAGAAGAAAAATAGGGAGGAAAGGAGGAAAGGAAATAGGAGTCGAACTCCCTGTCGTCCATGTTGTCCAATCTGCCCAGTCAATTATCGTCCAAGGAGGTAAAAGGGTAAGGTCCAAATCTTACCATTGTCAAACAAAATTTTTACCTTTTACCGCTTTAACTTCCAACATTCTCTCCCTTAAAGTTGAGAGGACTAACTATGTAGTCTCTCAAATTTATATATTGAGCTTTAGCTATACCTTTGGTGAATATGTCTGCAATGTTATCCAAAGTGTTGCAATATTGAAGCTCAACTATCTGTTGTTCCACCATGTCTCGAATGAAGTGATACTTCATATCAAAATGCTTTGATCTGCTATGGTGGATTGGATTGTATGCCAACTGAATGACACTTATATTATCACAATACATTTGAGTTGGACCACTTTGACTTTCTCCAATCTCTTCAAGGAATTTTATCAACCATAGGGCTTGAGTACTAGCATGTGTGATGGATCTATACTCAGCCTCAGTAGATGATAATGCTACAACAGTTTGTTTCTTGGAACTCCATGTAATTAGTCCTGACACTAGACTAAAACAATTTCCTGATGTAGATTTTCTATCATCTATATTGCTGCCCCAATCACTATCACTGAAGCCAACTAATTTCACAAAATTACATTTTTGGTAATGGATTCCAAAACCCAATGTACCTTTTACATATCTTAAGATTCTTTTAGTTGATTGTAGATGTAGCTCAGATGGACTTTCCATAAACCTTGAAACTAGAGAAATAGCATATTGAATATCGAGCCTTGTATTGGTAAGAAACATCAGACTCCCAACCATGCTTTTGTAAGTGGTCATGTCAACCTTTTATGCTCTGTCATCCTTGCTTAATTGGATCCCATGTCCAGTTGGAGTTGCAACTGATTTGCACTGCTCCGTGGAAAATTTCTTGATCATATCTCGAGCATACTTGTGTTGACATATGAAGACCCCTTTGTTTGATTGATGCACTTCCATGCCTAGGAAGTATCACATTAGACCAAGATATTTCATCTCAAAATATTTCATCATGGATTTTTTGAACTCCATATTCATTTTAGTGTTACTACCCATAAATATTAGATCCACATACAAACAAACTATGAGAATGTCTACTCCATGCTTTAGGTAGTATAAAGTGTTGGCAAATTTTGGGTACCTTGGGTACATTGCTTTTGCTCAAGTGAATAAGTTGTCATTGATGTCAAGAAGCTTTTGAAGGAATTTGATTTGATGTAAAATAATTTGTTTTGATGAAGGTTCGGCATGACAGGTTCGAAAGAAAGTAAGTTTGAAAAATGTAGCGATATCACGACATGTCACATTTTTGCGACTTAAGCAGGAGAGAGAAAGCTTTCTACAAAAGTGTCATGATATCGCGACATGTCGCATTTTCGCGACTTACGCAGGCGAGAGAAAGCTTTTTAGAAAAGTGTCGCGATATCGTGACATGTCACAGTTTCGCGACTCAAAGAGGAGAGAGAATGTTCGGAGTCATAAATGTCATGATTTCATGACATATTGCAAGGAAGGTTGAACGGACGAAAAAGTGTCGTGATTTTGCGACATGTTGCAGGAGAGAGAGTCCGAAAGAAAAAATGTCGCGATTTCATGACATGTTGCAGGAGAGAGAGTCCGAAAGAAAAAATGTCACGATTTCATGACATAATGCAGGAGAGAGAGTCCGGGAGAAAAAGCGTCACGATATCGTGACATGTTGGGTTTTCATGACCCGAAGAAAAGAAAAGCGCTAAGGAGAAAAAGTGTCACGATTTCGTGACAAGTCAGAAGACAAAGTGGAAGCAAGATAAAGTGTCGTGATTTCACGATATGCTATAGAAGAAAATGTTCCAAGTAAGAACTATCACGATTTCGCAACATGCAAAGAAAGGGAAGAGTCTGAAATGAGAAGCGTCACGATTTCGTGATAGGTTGCTGAGAAGTCGTACAGAAGTTGAAAGCGTCGTGATTCGGTGATAGGATGCAAAGAAAACGTACAAAAGCTAGAAGTGTCACGATTTCATGACAAATTCAAGGAGGAAGAGCTCAAAGGCGAAAGCGTCGTGATTTTGCGACATGTTCCATTTTTGTGGGTGTAAGGCAGAGAAAAACACAAGGCAGTGAAAGTGTCACGATTTCGTGACATGTTCCATTTTTTCTAGTGCAAGCAGACAAGAGTGCAAGGAAGAGAAAGTGTCACGATTTCATGACAGATTGAGATGGTAGCGTTTGGTTGGAGAAAGTGTCACGATTTCGTGATAGAAACAGAATGCAGGTCTTCTATAGGAGAAGTGTTATGATTTCATGACAAAAATAGAGAGGAAGGCTATGAAGACAGAAGTGTCATGATTTCGCAACAAAAGCAGAAAGAAGGTCGATGAAGGGAGAAGTGTCACGATATCATGACAAAAGGAAAAATAAAGTGTACGGTTGCAAAGATGTCACGATATCGTGACATGTTGTAGTTTCACGATAGAAGCTACAGAAGAGTTGTAGAGGTAGTGAGGCCAACAAAGTTAAATTTGGGCTGATGAAGATTAGGGTTTGCAACCGACGTATTTTAGAGTTGTGCAGCCGACTACAATCAAGGTTTGATCTTGAAAGCATTAGTATAAAAGGAGGGCTGTTTGGAGAGTGAAAAAGAGAAATTGTCGAATGTGCGTCGAAGTGTGCGAGATGCAGTCGAAAGAGCGTAGAGAGCGCAGAAGTGGGGAGATGATGCCGAAGTGAGCAGAGTGAGTGCAACAGGCAAAGATGAATGAGGACATTTGTGCTAGACCGAAGGACTATGTTTAGTGCAAATTCAAGGACCAGCTTTGGAGATGATAGAGTTGAGGACAGAGGTCTCCAGCCAAAGCAGGGAGGACAGGTGTCTTTTGTGGATAGAGTTCCATTTGCTAAGGGCAGCGGAGGCAGAGGTCTTCTAAAGGATCACCAGCCAGAGCAAAGCTAGGGTATTGGTGTCTCCTGTGGGTTGGTGCCCACGAATTTGAGATTAGGGGATTGGTGTCTCCTTTGGGTTGGTGCCCATAAACATTGTAATCGGGAAAGGTATTCCCAGAATTTAGATTGATAAAATTTAATGAAATATTTTATCCATGGATGTAGCCCAACCATTTTGGGTGAACCACATTAAAATGAGTCTTCAATGTGTGATGCTTTCTGTCTTGATTAATGTTGTATTGATGCCTCTGCTATCTAAAGTTAAAATTATTAATTGCTTAAGTCTTATACTGTTCACCCCCCCTCTTAGTATAAGCTTGTGTTCTTCATAAAGTTGGTTCACTTTTACTTCTTGTGAATCCATACTTGCTAAAATAACCATCAATGCATGGTACCAATCTCTTGGTGCGTGCTTGAGGCTATAAAGTGCTTTTTCCAATTTATAAACAAGGTTCTCCTTTCCCTATTCTTGAAAACCTTGATGTTGTTGAACATAAAAATTTGGGTACATTGCCTTTGCTCAAATGTATAAGTTGTCATTGATGTCAAGAAGCTCTTGAAGGAATTTGATTTAATGTCAAATAATTTGTTTTGATGAAGGTTACGGCATGACAAGTTCAAAGGTTATTCAGAGCATGGATAGTGAGTTTCCAAGAAGACCATAGTAGCCCTTTTGCAAAAGATCAAAGAAAATGACAAGTAAGAAAAGTGTCGCGATATCGCGACATATACAGTAGGCAAGAAAAATAGTCACGATTTCGCGACATGTTAGAGGAGAGAGAAAGAGCAGGGAAAACTGTCACGATTTCGTGACATGTTGGAAGAGAGAGAAGAAGCAGAAAAACTGTCACGATTTCGCGACATGTTGGCAGAGAAAAAGGCAAGTGGAAAAACTGTCACGATTTCGTGACATGTTGGCAGAGAAAGAGAGCAAGGTGGAAAGTGTCACGATTTCGTGACATGTCGCATTTTCACGACTTGAAAAGAGCAGGAAGGCAGAGAAGGAAAAGTGTCACGATTTCGTGACATATTGCAAGGAAGGTTGTACGGACGAAAAAGTGTCACGATTTCGTGACATATTGCAGAAGAGAGAGTCCGTAGTGTGAATTGTCATGATTTCATGACAAGTTCGAAGAGAGAGAAAGTAACATGAAAAGTGTCACGATTTCGTGACATGCTGTAGATGAAAATGTTCCAAGTAAGAACTGTCACGATTTCGCGACATGCAGCAAAGGGAAGAGTCTGAAGTAAGAACTGTCATGATTTCGTGACATGTTGCAAAGAAAACGTATGGAAGCTAAAAGCGTCATGATTTCATGATAGGTTGCAAAGAAGACGTACGGAAGCTGAAAGCGTCATGATTTCATGATAGGTTGAAGAGAAAGCAAACAGATGCAGAAAGTGTCATGATTTCATGATAGATTGAGATGGCAGTGTTTGGTTGGAGAAAGTGTCACGATTTCATGATAGAAATAGAATGCAGGTCTTCTATAGGAGAAGTGTCATGATTTCATGACAAAAGTAGAGAGGAAGGCTATGAAGACAGAAGTGTCACGATATCATGATAGAAGTAAAGACGAAGTCTGTAGAGGCAGAAGTGTCATGATTTTGTGACAAAAGCAGAAAGGAGGTCGATGAAGGGAGAAGTGTCGCGATATCATGACAAAAGCAAAGTTGATGCTGACAAAGTCAGAAGTGTCACGATATCATGACAAGAGCTTAGTTGAAGTCGACAAAGGCTGAAGTGTCGCGATATCATGACAAAAGCCAAAAGAAAGTGTATGGTTGCAAAGGTGTCACGATATCGTGACATGTATTTTCGTGGTAGAAGCTACAGAAGAGTTACAGAGGCAATGAAGCCGACAAAGTCAAATTTTAGCCGACGAAGATTAGGGCTTGCAACCGACGAAGATTAGGGTTTGCATTTGTTATAACAGTCGACTAAGATTAAAGTTTTCATCATGAAAATTTTGTTATAAAAGGAGGGCTGTTTGGAGAGTTGAAGGGTCGATGAATGTGTTGTTGAAGTGCGACGTTCGTAGATAGTGCGCAGAGCAAGAAGTTCGATCATCGAGAGCAGAGTGCAAAATTCGATCGTAGTGTGCAGAGTGCATTTCATCGAATCATTCTAAGTGTGAAAGATCACAAAGGAAGCAGAGTGTGCGAAGACAGTGTCACTGTGATTGCGTAGAGGTGCAAAGGTTGAAGTTCGATCAAGTGCGGCTGTGATTGCACAAAGAGAGCAGAGGGCGTAGAGAGCACAAAGGGCAAAGATGAATGCGGAGTGCTACTGCTTGAGGACAGAGGTGCATTGGTTCTTTGAGAAGAACCTGAGAACATATTTGGTTGCTGAGCTACTGTGGACGTGATCATAGAAGGCAGAGGTCTCTTAGGCTAAGCATTGAGGACAGGAGGTCTTCGGTGGAAAGGAGTTCCACGTGCTGGCAAGAGGTAGAGGCAGTTGATCTTCTGAGGGATCATTTCCAGAGCAGAGGGGAAGGTATCTCCTTTGAGCAGAGGCTCATAAATTCTGATTGGGGGAAGGTATCTCCTTTGAGCAGAGGCTCATAAATTCTGATTGGGGGAAGGTATCTCCTTTGAGCCGAGGCTCATAAACATTGTAATTGGGAAGGATTCCCAAAGAACTTTGAGATAACTTTTAGAGAAAAGTTTTGTGGACGTAGCCCACCCATTCTGGGTGAACCACGTTAAAATTGATGTCACTTTGTGGATGATTTTGTGCATTGCTTTGATATTGCTTTGGGTATATTGCTTTACTATTTTGAAGTATAAAGGAAAAAGTAAAAAGAGGTCTTATACTGTTCACCCCCCCTCTCAGTATAAGCTTGTGTTCTTCAATTGGTATCAGAGCGGGTGCCTTCGAAAAGTTTAACAGCCTTGAAGGAAAAGCTAGTAAAGAACACAATGGATTATTCAAGTGGCAATGCAACACCTATTCTTGATGGGTCAGATTTTGGTCTTTGGAGTGCAAGGATGAAGGTTCATCTAATGGCACTTGGTAATGAGGTATGGGAAGTAATTGAGGATGAGTACACTATTCCTGTACATGGTCCAAATACTAAAGAAGAAAGGCTCCTACATCACAACAATTCAAAAGCAATGAATGCAATCCTGAAAGGCTTACATAAAGCAGATCTCACCAAAGTGATTCACCGCAAGACAACTAGTGAAATGTGGAAACGATTGCAGGTGGTTCATACAGGTGATACAAATGTCAGAAAGGCCAAGTTGAGACACTTCAAAGGTATGTTTGAACAACTCAAGATGAATGATGATGAAAATATTAGTGACTACATGCTTCGTATGGATGAGGTTGTTAACTCCATGAAAGACTTAGGTCTTGAGCTTGCTGAAAATGATGTTTGTGATAAGATTTTAAGATCTCTTCCGAATAGATTTAGTGAAAATATTTCTGCTATTGAGGAAGCTAAAGATTTGGATAAGTTGAAAAAGGATGAGCTCCATAGTATACTTGCAGCATTTGAGTTGAGAACTCAAGTGAAGGTTGATGTCAAGAAAGAGGCAGCTTTCAAGGCTACCAAGAAATCCAAGGGTAAACAACTTCAAGAGAGTGATGAGTCTTCTAGTGATGAAGAGGCATATTACAAGCAAGAAAGGCAAGTTCTCTAGAAAGCACAAAAGCATGAAAAATATAAGATGTTTCAATTGTGGAAAGTTTGGTCATTATGCTACTGATCGTATCTGTTCCCAAGAATGAAAGTGATGAAGATAAACAGGATTCTAAGAGCAAGGATTCTGAAAAGCACAAGCATCACAGGAAAAACAAAGATGAGCACAACAATCAAGGAAAGAGGTATTCTCACAAGCACAAGAAGAGTTTCTACCTAGACAAAGCAAGTAAGTGTTCTAGTAGTGATAGTGAAAGTTCTTCAAGTGATAATGAAAATGAGATGTTGTTCATATCAGAAAAAGAGGAAGAACCGAAACATAGATTCATTATCATGAAATGTCTTAGATGTGGAAATTTTGGTCACCTTGAGGATGATTGCACAAATAATGATTTGGTTTCTAGTATGTATGAGGATGCTTCGAAAACTATAAGGAAGATGCTTGTATGGTTTTTGAAAAAGGTAGCACCTCTAGTGATAAGAAATCTGAAAAAGGCTTTGATGATTCAGAAAGCAAACAAATAAAGGATCTTGAAAGTGAACTTACTAACGCTCTTAGTGCTTTGAAAAAGGAAAGAAAGAAGAATGCTAGACTCAAGGATAAGTTAGATGAATGTTGTATGGAGAGAGATGATCTTATAGAAAGTCTTGACTTCTCTATGGCTAAGACACAAGAACTCAAGGATGAGTTAGAGTCTAAGGTTCTTGAGTATAGTGAGTTAGAACAGAAAATGGCTTCTTTGAAAGAGGAAACTAAAGAGTACAAGGATAAGCTTTACAGGTTTCAAGATAGCTCCAAAAGGGTTAAGTCACTCATCAAAGGTCAAAGAAAGACAACAGATAAAACAGGCCTTGGTTTTGTTAAGCCACACAAGGAACAAGCTGGAGAGTCTAGTAAGAGACTCCAAAAGGAAGAGAGTTCTGATGAGGAAAGTATTTCAGATCATGAGTTCTTGAATGATAGATGCGCAGAAATAGAAAACAGAATTCAGGATGAGAAGAAGAAGTTTTCAGGACCCAAGAGGTCAAATAAAGGAAAATTTCAAGGCAGATGTTTTGCGTGTCACAGGTTTGGTCACATGGCTTCGCATTGCATGACTCAAGTAAGGAAGGTAAATGACAGTTTCAGAGGTGGTAATTTCTTTCAAGGGTATTGCTACTCTTGTAAATAGTTTGGGCATAAGGCAATTTTTTGCAAGGCTAATAACAGGAACAGGGTTAGTCAGAACAGGCGGATTCAAAGAACAGGTATGCCTAAAAGAAATAACATTGTTACTTGTTATAAGTGCAACAATGAAGGTCACACAACTAGACAGTGTAGAGCTGAACTTCCAAGGTACAGGAATAGGAACAATGGTATGAACAGGTCCAAGGATCAAGGCATGGATAAGAACAGGAATGATAACAGGAACAGGAACAGTGACAGGAACAGGAACAAGAATATGGACAAAGAGTTCAAGAGAAGGCCCGACAAGGAAGTGATAGATGCTGATGATGATCAGTGCCTAATGGGAGTTTTACTCCCACCCAAGAATTAATCACCTCATCGGGAGGTGGGGGAGGGACTAAGCTAAGAGGCTCATTCTTAGTCCCGAGCCCCAAAGGTGACCCTTTGCCATTGATGACAAAGGGGAGAGAGATATGAGTAAGGGGGAGAGCTTCAAAGTGAAGAGGAGAACTTCAAGTCGTGGGGAGCAAAACTTCAAAGGAAGATTCTCACTTGTTAGCACAGTTGGTTTCAGTTTTGGCTCTTGAGAAGTGTTTTCAGTAAAGGTTTGCCATCAATGACAAAGGGGGAGATTGTTGGCAATTTTGGGTACTTTGGGTACATTGCCTTTGCTCAAATGTATAAGTTGTCATTGATGTCAAGAAGCTCTTGAAGGAATTTGATTTAATGTCAAATAATTTGTTTTGATGAAGGTTACGGCATGACAAGTTCAAAGGTTATTCAGAGCATGGACAATGAGTTTCCAAGAAGACCATAGTAGCCCTTTTTGCAAAATATCAAAGAAAATGACAAGTAAGAAAAGTGTCGCGATATCGCGACATATACAACAGGCAAGAAAAATAGTCACGATTTCGCGACATGTTAGAGGAGAGAGAAAGAGCAGGGAAAACTGTCACGATTTCACGACATGTTGGAAGAGAGAGAAGAAGCAGGAAAAACTGTCACGATTTCGTGACATGTTGGCAGAGAAAAAGGCAAGTGGAAAAACTGTCACGATTTCGCGACATGTTGGCAGAGAAAGAGAGCAAGGTGGAAAGTGTCACGATTTCGCGACATGTCGCATTTTCACGACTTGAAAAGAGCAGGAAGGCAGAGAAGGAAAAGTGTCACGATTTCGTGACATATTGCAAGGAAGGTTGTACGGATGAAAAAGTGTCACGATTTCATGACATATTGCAGAAGAGAGAGTCCGTAGTGTGAATTGTCACGATTTCGCGACAAGTTTGAAGAGAGAGAAAGTAACACGAAAAGTGTCACGATTTCGCGACATGCTGCAGATGAAAATGTTCCAAGTAAGAACTATCATGATTTCATGACATGCAGCAAAGGGAAGAGTCTAAAATAAGAACTGTCACGATTTCATGACAGGTTGCAAAGAAAACGTATGAAAGCTGAAAGCGTCATGATTTCGTGATAGGTTGCAAAGAAGATGTATGAAAGCTGAAAGCATCATGATTTCATGACAGGTTGAAGAGAAAGCAAACAGATGCAGAAAGTGTCATGATTTCATGATAGATTGAGATGGCAATGTTCGGTTGGAGAAAGTGTCACGATTTCATGACAGAAATAGAATGCAGGTCTTCTATAGGAGAAGTGTCATGATTTCACGACAAAAGCAGAGAGGAAGGCTATGAAGATAGAAGTGTCATGATATCACGATAGAAGTAAAGACGAAGTCTGTAGAGGCAGAAGTGTCACGATTTCATGACAAAAGTAGAAAGGAGGTCGATGAAGGGAGAAGTGTCATGATATCGTGACAAAAGCAAAGTTGATGCTGACAAAGTCAGAAGTGTCACGATATCGTGACAAGAGCTTAGTTGAAGTCGACAAAGGCTGAAGTGTCACGATATCATGACAAAAGCCAAAAGAAAGTGTACGGTTGCAAAGGTGTCACGATATCGCGACATGTTGTATTTTCATGGCAGAAGCTATAGAAGAGTTACAGAGGCAATGAAGCCGACAAAGTCAAATTTTAGCCGACGAAGATTAGGGCTTGCAACCGATGAAGATTAGGGTTTGCATTTGTTATAACAGCTGACTAAGATTAAAGTTTTCATCATGAAAATTTTGTTATAAAAGGAGGGTTGTTTGGAGAGTTGAAGTGTCGATGAATGTGTTGTTGAAGTGCGACGTTCGCAGATAGTGCACAGAGCAAGAAGTTCGATCGCCGAGAGCAGAGTGCGAAATTCGATCGTAGTGTGCAGTGCATTTCGTCGAATCATTCTAAGTGTGAAAGATCGCAAAGGAAGCAGAGTGTGCGAAGACAGTGTCATTGTGATTGCGCAGAGGTGCAAAGGTTGAAGTTCGATCAAGTGCGGCTATGATTGCGCAAAGAGAGCAGAGGGCGTAGAGAGCACAAAGGGCAAAGATGAATGCGGAGTGCTGCTGCTTGAGGACAGAGGTGCATTGGTTCTTTGAGAAGAACCTGAGAACAGATTTGGTTGCTGAGCTACTGTGGACGTGATCATAGAAGGCAGAGGTCTCTTAGGCTAAGCATTGAGGATAGGAGGTCTTCGGTGGAAAGGAGTTCCACGTGCTGGCAAGAGGTAGAGGCAGTTGATCTTCTGAGGGATCATTTCTAGAGCAGAGGGGAAGGTATCTCCTTTGAGCAGAGGCTCATAAATTCTGATTGGGGGAAGGTATCTCCTTTGAGCAGAGGCTCATAAATTCTGATTGGGGGAAGGTATCTCCTTTGAGCCGAGGCTCATAAACATTGTAATTGGGAAGGATTCCCAAAGAACTTTGAGATAACTTTTAGAGAAAAGTTTTGTGGACGTAGCCCACCCATTCTGGGTGAACCACGTTAAAATTGATGTCACTTTGTGGATGATTTTGTGCATTGCTTTGATATTGCTTTGGGTATATTGCTTTACTATTTTGAAGTATAAAGGAAAAAGTAAAAAGAGGTCTTATACTGTTCACCCCCCCTCTCAGTATAAGCTTGTGTTCTTCAACCTCCTCTGTTAAGTATCCATTCATAAAAGCACTTTTCACATCTATGTGTTGAACATTCCATCTTTTATGGACTGCTAAGGAAATAACAGATCTGATTGTCTCTTGTAGTGCAACTAGAGCAAAGGTTTCCTCATAGTCAATGCCAAATTTCTAAGTAAAATCTTTTGCTATTAGTCTCACCTTATGCCTCTCAATGCTTCCATCAACATTGTATTTGGTCTTGTAGATCCATTTACATCCAACACATTTTTTTCCTTTGGGTAGCTTTACTAGCTCCCATGTATCATTATTTTTTATAGAGGTTATTTCCTCTTTCATGGATTCTTGCCATACATTTTGAGTACAAGCCTTATCATAGCTAGCTGGTTCTAGATGAGCATTAGCCAATAAATAATAATTGACTACATCTCCCCTAGGATCATGGGAGTCATCATCCCCATACAATTGCAAATTTTTAAGTTGTTGCAAAACTGTATTCATTTCACTAGCTTGGCTTCTATTGAATCTTCTCTGGAAATTTTGATCCAACATTTGAAAATATGGATGATGTTGTAATGTTCTTTTGCCTCTTGATTGAGTCTCTATCAATTTCCATCGGTGAAGAACTTACTTATCTCTGTGGAGAAGGACTTGGAGTGGCGGTTGAAGTACTTGATGTAGTACTCCTATATGGGCTTGGAGGGGGTGGTGTGCCTTTATTTTTCTTAGGAGACACATGTTGTACCTATGAAAAACTTACATTTTGGGACTCACCATCAACAAAAAAAATTTAATGACCCCATTCTCCCCCTTCATCAAAAATTATATCCCTGGAGAGTACAATTTTATGATTCTTGGGGTTGTAGAGTCTATATGCTTTTGTAGACTCACAATACCCTACAAATATACAAGCTTGACTTTTGGGATCAAGCTTCTTCATTTTCTCATAAGGAATGTGCACATATGCTAAAGAACCAAAAAATTTGAAGTGCTTTACATTTGGTTTCTTTTCGTACCACCCCTCATAAGGAGTGATACCATCTAAACTAGAATTTGGACTTCTATTTAGAATGTATACACTGGTTCTTATAGCATCAACCCAGTACATATTAGTTAGATGCTTAGTCTGAAGCATTGTTCTCACCATATCAACTATGGTACGGTTCTTTCTCTCTGCCACACCATTCTGTTATGGAGTATAGGCAGTGGTGAATTGATTTTTTATCCCACTTGCTTTAAAATATTTCAAGAATACTTTTGAGGAGTACTCACCTCCTCGATCTATCCTAAGACATTTTACATAATTTCCACTTTGATTCTCTACATTGTTTTTGAAATCTATGAAGCAATAAAAAGCTTCATCTTTATGTTTCAAGAAATAAATCCAGCACATTCTAGAGAAATCATCTATGAAAGTGAGAAAATAAGAATTATTTTCGAGACTATGTGTTTGCATTGGACCACAGATGTCTGAATGCACTAACTGAAGTGGATAGTTGGCTCTCCATGCTTGTCCTTTCAGAAACTTTGACCTTGAGTGCTTTCCCAAAGCACATCCTTCATAGACCTCCTTCTGTTCATTGATTTTGGGAAGTCCTGTCACCATAGCTTGAGAAGTGAGCAGTTTCAAGCTAGCGAAATTAAGGTGACCATATCGCAAGTGCCAAAGCACACTTGGATTTTTTATAGCTACATTTGCAAGTTGAGCTCCTCTTTGAGAGTGAATAATCGATTCTTGGTCATGGGGACCTGTGTGATGACACTATTACAATTGTTTTTATCAAAAATGATACATTGTCCTTCATAAAATACAAGTTTGTAATTATTCTCTATCATTTTCCCAATGCTTAACATATTGTGTTGGATATTTGGAGTGTAATAGATGTCATTCACTTTCTTTAGTCCTTCTTTGGTTGGAACCTCCATGGCTCCAATTCCCTCTACTTGCAATGCTTTATCATCCCCTAATTTGATTTGGTATTTATAAGTGGAATCTAGAGTTGCAAATAATTTTTCTTTGCAACTCATATGATTTGAGCAACCAGTATCCAGAATCCATGTGTTATTTAGATTCTATTCTGATTGTCCATATGAAAGAAAAATATTAGAGGTATCATCTTCTTCTCCATAATTTCCATATTGACTACTGCTGCCTTGTGAATATTTTGACCAGCAATCGCAAGCAAAGTGACCTGGATTGCCACATTTGAAAAAAGCTATTTTGGACTTGGCACTTCCTCGCCCTTGATTTCCACTTTGTCTTGGATTTTCTCCTCAATTTTTATTTTCACCTCTATACTGATTGCCTCCTCTGTATGAGTTACCTCCTCTTTTGGAGTTGCCTCCTCTGTTCTGGTTGCCTCCTCTATTTTTATTGCCTCCTCTATAGTTGCCTCTGCCTCTACCTCTTTGTTGTCCTCTGCCTTGACATCTTCCATGTCCTCTTCCATTGTTTTCATTGGAAGTGAAGGCCTTCTTATCACCTCTATAGCTGGTTGAAGGAGATTCTGTAAATATCTCTTCATGTGACATTAATGATCCTATTAATGTATCAAATTTTAAAGTGGAAATATCTTTGTATTCTTTTATAATTATGGCAATATGATTCCATCTCTGTGGAAGTGTTCGTAACACTTTTGTTACAATTATCTCAGGCTTGATTTCCTCACCAAGTGTAACCATTTTATCAATAATTGATTTTACTCTAATACAATAATCATCGACTTTTTCATCATCTTTCATTTTGAGATTTTCAAAATCTCTTTTTAGTGTTTGAAGCCTCACCTTATTCACTTGATTACTACCCTAGAATCCATCACTCAAAGCTTTCCATGCAGCTTGTGCAGTTGTACAAGCGGCGATTCTAGGGAAAATAATTTTCTCCCACACTACTTGGAGATGAGAAAGAGCAGAAGAGTTGCTCTTTTGTCCTTCTTTTCGTGTTTTCTTGTCTGCGATACTTAGTTTTGTCTAGTTTGAGGGTTCTGTGTAACCCTCTTCTATTATGTCCCAAAAACCTCTTCCTATGAGCATGGTCTTCATTTTTATAGACCAATACTCGTAGTTATAACCGTTGAACTCTGGTATAGGTAAACTGTTGTGTGAGGGCATAGTTACTAAAAAACTCTTTTTATTTCACGGTTACAATAAAGCACTCTACTTTTTCAAAGAAGGAAGGAAGAAGAAAGAAGAAAGAATAAATTACAAACTTAAGTCAAATCTAACTTGATTTACTCTATCATTTATTTCTTGTTCCTCTTGTTGTGGGGATGCTATCTCTTGATTCACAAAATTGTCTGCTACTTCTTCTTCGTCGTCACTTATCAATATTATTTCTGGTGATTCTGGTTCTAAAATTTCCACTGAAATACTATAGTGTGTATATTATGATTCTTGTGGTGCAGCTTGTACGAATTCTGATTGTTCAAATTGAATCCTGAAAGAGTTATCTTCAAAGTTTGCCTCGTACCCTGAGTTAGAATACCTTTGATGTGCAATTACTGCATTCTAAAGTTGGCTAAACACAATGTTGAGCCCATAACATCTTATTTTTTTATAGAATATCTCTTCACCTTCTCTTGCTAAAATTGCACATAAGGCATGATAAAAATCATTTGGTCTTATCATCAATGCCTCTTTACAATTTTACAATTTTTATCCTTTATCTCTTTTACAAAAAAAAACTAAGCCTCTTAGGCTTATTACACAATATTTCTATAGTTTGTGATTCCTCGAATCAAGTGAAAAATGAACCCTTCTATTACAATGAATTGCCTCTTAGGCAATATTCTCCTTCTTTTATAGTATTAAAAAAAAATCTATATTGCTATTTAATAAACAAAATAATTGCCCTTTAAAAAATAATTAAAAAAAAAAAAACTATATTTAATTTATTAAATATAATATAAATAATTAATTTAATAATATAAAGAAAATTTTCAAAAAAAACTTTAAAAAAAAATTAAACCCTTGCAGGAATCGAACCTACAACCTATCTCCTTCAACAAATCATGCTTACCAACTTGGCCACCACCGTCGATGAGAACCAAAGGCAAAGAACATCAATTTCAAGACTTTCGACTTTTGCTTTCATAAAAAAATAATGAAAAAACGTTACCATTGGGTTTTGAACCTACGATCTGCCAGGGGCGGGCACCTTAAGGCTGGCTCCTCAAGCCATTCGAGTTGCATGGCTCGATGGGAAGGCAAAGGAGGCTTGCCTCCTTTATTTTATCGTGGCCATGCACAAGACAAAAAAATTAAAGGTACTTTAGTCCCACATCCACTGTGCAATGTCGTTTGAGGTGTTTAAAACCCTCAACGTGCATAATGTCACTCGATTGCCTTTGGGCAATTAGTGACCGCCATTTTGCCTCCTTCTCAAGCCTGTTTCTCCTCACCACGTCGCCTGTCACCTTTGCTCACCACGTAGCTTGTATTCTGTTCTGCCACATCGCCTATTGTCTGGTCTATGATCTACGTCGACCTTGCTCTCTTATCGCCACATGTCAATGTCTGATTGGCTTCTCCTATGGTTTGTTGTTTCTCCTTGCATGCTCTCTGTATGGACCTTCTGCTGACCTTGCCTCGATTCATGATTTGCAGGCCCTCTCGACCTTGCCTCGATTCACATTCTATAGGCCCTCTCGACCTCACCTCGGTTCACATGCTACTGGTCTCCTCTTAACTCAATCCGCGAGGCCTCTTCGACCTGGCTCTGATACCATATGTGGCATGGTAGTTAGGTATAGCAATAGAAAAATATAAAGTATTATTGATTCACCAAAATTTAGTTTTTACAATGCTTAAATAATAGGAGAATTAACTACCTTAGAAAACTTAGGGAATAGATAGGAAAGAAGAAAAATAGGGAGGAAAGGAGGAAAGGAAATAGGAGTCAAACTCCCTACCATCCATGTCGTCCAATCTACCCAGTCAGCAACCGTCCAAGGAGGTAAAAGGGTAAGGTCCAAAGCTTACCATTGTCAAACAAAATTTTTACCCTTTACCGCTTTAACTTCCAACATAGACAAGTGGGGCTATTTCATGTAACTATTATCAAGAATGTAACTAATGTTTGGTAGAAGATTCTATCTCAAGTGACACTTTGCATGTAAGCCAACTCTTGAGCATTATATTAGGGTTGCATGAAGTGTATCTTTAAAATAAAAGGGTCCATGAATGAATTTATCTTTTTGTAAATTAATAAAATTATTAAAGGAGCTTGCTCTCTTGAAGAGGCCTATGATTCTATGTTGTTTTGTGAGATTGTTTTAATTTTGTATTTACATTTGTATTGCAATATATAGTTCTTTCATGAAATTTTGCTTTAATTGCAATATTTATGTGAATGATTTTATTTTTATTAGAAGGTTCCTAACAAGTGGTATCAGAGCGTTTTCTAAGATTAATTTTTGTTACAACTGTGATAGTTCTTGCCCTTTCATTTTGACTGTTAGATATAAATTTCTCGTAATTTCAATTTTTTTCTTATTTCCTTATTAAAACAAAACATAGACATTTTTTTCTACATTAGTTTATTAGGTTAGAAACCATGTGTCGAGGGTTTTAAAATATTACAGAGGAGCTATCATTATTGGCTAAACTGGATTCTCCATAAAGCGTCTAGTGAAGTGAGGGGCAATCAGGCTCCAATACCTAGGTCTTAGACAACACCCATCTATAAAATTGAGTTCCCATATCTTTGAGTATATTGGGAGAAACCCTAGGATTAGGAGAAACCTTTAGCCCTAGGAATATTTTTGGCCTTGTATTATCCATACTACACCAGACACACATCCAAAAATATTTCACTCTCGTACTATTAGAGAGGCAGGTAATGTGCTCAAGGGTATGCGTGGAATCATCCTTGAGTAGTGGCCTAAAATATTGGTCTAAGCACTATTTTTTGTCATTGTAGTATAATAGATGGCCTATGGGTTGTACACACACCCTAGCTTAGAGTACCTTGTTTTGTAAATGTTTAACCTACAAAAAAACTCTTGTTCTATGTTAAAACCTACAACCAAATCCTACCACAAAAATTGAGAATATGGAGAAAACTTCCCTATCCCAAAATTACTACATGAAACAACTGAAAGAAGTTGGAGAGGAACATAATCAATATAATAATAGTTAGAATAGATTTATCAATGTCAAAAATAGTCAGGTATAATTTCAATTAGAGTCAGTAATAGTCAATATAGAATTACCAGTTTCCCATATCAATAATAATTTCCTATGACGGTCAAAATTCATAACAGATAGGGAGTTGATAGTGACAAAGTTAGAACAGTGTCAATAACAAAATAGTGTTAGTGACAAAACAGTGTCAGTAACAGAACAATATAATAGACATTATCAATGATAAAATAGTGTCTGTAACAAATAATGTAGAGTCCCATAAGGGTTGTCTAACAAGAAACCAATTTTTTGAGTGAACCAAACCTCTAGGAGAAAAACCAACACTTGAACACAACACTTCCTTTTAAAAAAGGAAGTCTAGGGTGCCCAAAAATAGTGTTGTGATATATAGCTCATTGCGGTCATCTTGTCGAGCTGATCAGTTTGGTATATAGCCTCCATGCACTTTTGTTTTTATTCCAAAAAATATCATTTTGGGATCTAATCCATTAGGATCATCTTTCTGAGCTGATCAATTTTATATATATCATCCAAACATATTTTTTGGCTCCTTACTAAAAATTGTAACTCCTAAAATAACACTTCTATTTTTAGTAAGTTAGTGGAAGTGGTCCAAATCATACCAAAATGGCTAGCAAAACTAGAGGACACCAAAAGGAGAGACCAAAACATTTTTTTGCAAGAAATGCATACAGTCATTACTTCCCTTCTCAGTGACTTTAAAGTGATGAGGGAATAAGTAGCACTTTTGAGAGGTGAACACATGAGATCCAAAGCAAATATGGAAGAAAAAATATTAAAGGTTAAGGAGAAACCTAGGGATGGTCCAAAGGTATTTGAGCATATAGGTGGTAGTACCACCAATAAAGAGAAAGGATTATATAAGGAGAAGTCTATAATTCTATTTTTGACATAGATAATCCATTTAATATGCCTAAATTAGGCTTTCCTAAGTTAAAATATTGTTTGAAAAGTGTTATTGTGTTGCCCTCAATAGTCCTTTTTCAACCAGTGAGGAGGTAGACTAATGCGTGTAGAATGAAACAGTTCTTGCAGGGATAAGAAATAAGGTTAAAAGTAAGTTCTAGTTGGAGTTATAAGGTAAGGTTCAATTACTACAATGACTAGAGTCAAAAATCATACACAGGATGCAGGTTTGTAGTGGGTTGCACAATAGAAACCCTTGCGCACAATGGGTAGAAAAAACAATAAACAAAATTGGAAGTAGTGGTGACGACGAGCAACAACAGCAACAAAAAATTCTGCTCATACCTAGTTGACAGGAGTAGCAGGCAGGGTGAATAACCAGTGAGGGATCAAAACCTAAAAAGGGGAAAAAAGAAAAACCCAAAAAATAGGGTTTTCAATTATTTCCAACCCATAAATGGGTGAGTTAAAAAATGAAACAAGCAAGAAAAGAAGCAAATGAAACAGGGTTTGGAGCGACCGAATATTGATGGGGAATGGCTAGCATAGGAATCGGAGTAGGGTAGGGCTAGACTTGGGCCTTGGAAGATACGCCAATGGATGGGGCCTTAGATGAAGAGCTATATAATGGTTTTTTGGGAAGAAAATTCCAAGAACCTCTTGAAAAAGCTATCCTAGAGAAGGGGCAAGATGAATCAAAGGAAGACAACGATCAGGAGAATCAGGCCCCAGAAGTGGGACATAAACGCTCTTAGGCCTAGGTGGTACATGGTTATAAAACTGCTACTACTCTTCCTCTATTTTTAAGCCACTTAAAATTGAGAGTTAAAGATGACTTTCTCAACATTCCCTCGGAGATAATTTTGAACATGAAGGCAAAAGGGAAACATAATTTGGTGGGCAAATTTTTTGGGGCAAGTCCAAATATAGATGCTATTCGAAGGTGGGCCTTTGCTAGATGGAAACCAATGGGATGCATGGATATTGTGACACTCCTAAATGGGTTCTTCATGATAAAACTTACTAAGGTAAGTGACATGCAGAAAATTCTAGGTGGAGGACCATGGTCGATGGGGAAGCGTAGCCTGTTTCTCAGAAAATGGGATGTGGATTTTAATCCTCACACCCAAATTCTTAATACAGTTGTTGTTTGGGTAATATTACCTCACCTTCCCTTTCAATATTGGCATGATGAATTTTTAATGGCTATTGCAAATGGTATTGGTAACTTTGTTACTATTGATAATGTAACCAAGCTAAAGTCTCGTATGGTGTTTGCTCGAATTTGAGTTAATGTTGATCTGGATAGAAATATTTTGAAAATAATAGACCTAACATCCCTAGTGGGTACCTAGAATCGGAGGATAGAGTATGAAAATATTTTACCCCTTTACGATCTTTGTAAAGGGAAAGGTCATATCTCAAGATTTTTCCCAAAGAAGAAGAAAGCTCCCATTAAGAAATTCTAGTAGAGGAAGGAGAGTAAAGATGCAAAGCATGGTAAAGGCACAGATCTCATGGTGGATAATCAGAAGGAAGCAAGCACCTCACACCAACCAATTGTTGATAGTCTCACAATGACACTGAGAGGGGGGGTGAATCAGTGTAGCTATTTTAAATTCAAATCTACAACTCTTAATGTCGAAACAATGAAAACTTAAAATCAGATAAAGCAAGTATAACAAGAGAGCATTCCACAACACACGATGTAACGAGGTTCACCAATTTGGCTACTCCTCAAAAATGATTGCTTGGACTCCCGTCCAAATCCAGTCTTTGCAAAATACCAATTTTACAATCAATTTACCAGCACCCACTGGAAGGAGCACCAACCCATGATTTATCTGCACCAACGAAAAGGAGCACCAACCCCCGATTTATCTGCACCAACAGAAAGGAGCACCAACCCCTGATTCCAAGCACCAACTCGGACTACAATTTTGAAACTATAAGATTGACATAAAAATGCCTTCGCTTATACAAGACCCTGACTGGTCTATTGCTAACCCAACCTCTCTCGCTATTCACCAAAACACCACACACACTTACGGCTCTACTTGCTGCACTTTTATGGCCCTCTTACAACCCTCTTGCTGCGCTTCTTACTGCACTCTTACGGCTCTCTCGGCTCTGCTTAACGCTCTCTTACGACACTCTTCCAACCCTCTTTTCGTAGCACTTTTCCTCTCTTTTTCAGCTAACTAATTCTCCACGCAGACCTCCTTTTATAACAAAGTTCTGACTTTTCTCTGTAACTGCACCTGTAACTGTCATACCGACTTCAGTTAACTCTTCTTATTTTAGCTACACTTCTTAAGCACTGTAATCGTCGTACCGACTTGCTGTAACTCTTCTTATTTTATAATGATACTTTCTTCTGTAACTGCACCTGTAATGTCGTACCGACTTCAGTTAACTATCACATATCTTATTTTGGCTGGGTTCTCTTCTTAGCTCGTGAAAACACATGTCATGATATCGTGACACTTTTGCCTCCTTGCTTCTTCTCTTGGCTTGTATCCATGAAAACACAACATGTCGCGATATCATGACACTTTTCTCCTTACTCTTTCTCTTCGCTTTACATCGACATGTGCGATATCATGACATTTTCCTCCTTTCTCTTTCTCTTCCTTAGTCGCGAAAATGGACAATGTCGCGATATCGTGACACTTTTCCTCCTTCTCTTTCTCTTACCTTCGGGTCAAAAACCCGACATGTCATGATATCGTGACACTTTTTCCTTTCTCTTTCTCTTCCTTGGTCAAAAAACATGTCACGATATCGCGACACTTTTTCTTTTGGACTCTCTCTCTGCAATATGTCGTGAAATCGTGACACTTTTTCTTTCGTACAATCTCTCTTGCAATATGTCATGAAATCACGACACTTTTTCTTTCGGACTCTCTCTCTTGCAATATGTCATGAAATCGTGACACTTTTTCTTCCGTACAATCTCTCTTGCAATATGTCACGAAATCGTGACACTTTTTCTTTCGTACTCTCTCTCTTGCAATATGTCACGAAATCGTGACACTTTTTCTTTGCCTCTCTCTTGCAATATGTCACGAAATCGTGACAGTTTTCTACTTGCCTTTTCTCTTCGAACATGTCATGAAATCGTGACAGTTTTTCTTGCTTGCGCTTTCTCTTCGAACATGTCACAAAATCATGATAGTTTTGCTTGCTTGCGCTTTCTCTCGAACATGTCATGAAATCATGATAGTTTTGCTTGCTTGCACTTTCTCTCCAACATGTCACGATATCATGATAGTTTTCTTTCTTCTCAACATGTCGCGATATCGCGATAGTTTTTCTTTCTTCTCAACATGTCGCGATATCGCGACAGTTTTCTTCCTTGTGATTTTCTTTTGATTTTTAGCATATGGGCCACTTCGATCTTTTGGAAAATCACTGTACATACTCGAAGAACCTCTTAACTCCTTAACCATTGCATCAACCGATCTGTCTGATCGTGTTGACAACAATGACAATATTGTTGCTGCACCTTGCTCAACAATCTCCCCCTTTGGAATTGTTGGCAACACACATGCAATTTCCTGTAATTCTTCTCCCCCTTTGACAATAATACCAAAGGGCTGCTGCAGACTCCCCCGAGTCCATGCACAACATTCTCAGGCACAAATTATTACAGTTAGCAAAAATTACAAACATGAGCAAAAAGATAATCAAATATATAAATGCTCCCCCTGAGAATGTGGTCCCGATTGCTAGTCAATTCTTGGGAAGCGTGACCACTCCCAATTTATTGCGAAGGTACTCAAAAATTTCCTTGGGCAACGGTTTTGTGAAGATATCCGCTACTTGCTCTGTAGTTGGGACAAAATCCAACTTAACCTCACCTTCCGCAACTTTCTCCTTCAGAAAGTGATATCGGATAGCAATATGTTTTGTGCGAGAATGCATAACCGGATTCTTTGAGATGTTAATGGCACTGGTGTTATCACACTTAACTGAAATTGGCTCACTGAAGTTAATGCCAAGATCTTTCAGGGTTTGTTTCATCCATAAAACCTGCGTACAACACGTTGATGCTGCAATATATTCTGCCTCTGCTATGGATAAGGAGACTGACTCTTGTTTCTTACTGTGCCATGCGACCAACTTGTCTCCAAGATAGAATGCACCTCCACTGGTACTCTTTCTATCATCGACACATCCTGCCCAATCTGCATCTGAATACGCAATAAGGGTGAAATCCTTACCTTTCGGATACCATAACCCATACTCCATAGTACCCTTCAGATATCGAAGAATCCTCTTCATTGTTGTCACATGAGTCTCCTTGGGACTAGCCTGAAATCGTGCTACCATGCAAACTACCTGCAAGATATCTGGTCTGGTAGCTATCAAATATAGTAGGCTCCCAATCATAGATCTGTACATGGTTTGATCAACATCTGGAGATTTGTCATCCTTGCTCAACTTGCAACCTGTCATCATGGGAGTGCTAACAAGCTTACAATCCTCCATTGTGAACTTTTTTAGCATCTCTTTCACATATTTAACTTGAGAAATAAATATGCCCTTCTCATTTTGATTAACTTGCAGTCCGAGGAAATACGAAAGTTCACCAATCATAGACATTTCAAATTCTTTCTGCATCTTATTTGCTAAATCTTTACACGACTCATCATTGCTACTGCCAAAAATGATATCATCTACGTATACAACAAGGACAATGAGATGGCCATTCTCTGTTTTGACATACAAATTGCTGTCCACCATACCCTTTTTGAACCCTTGTTGAGTAAGATAGTTGTCTAGCCTTGCATACCATGCTCTGGGTGCCTGTTTCAAGCCATACAGTGCTTTCTTCAACTTGCAGATGAAGTTGGGATTATCACCGAGTTGGAAACCATCTGGCTGCTCAATATAGACCTCTTCTTCAAGTTTTCCATTCAGAAATGCTGATTTCACGTCCATTTGATAAACTTTGAAATTCTTGTGAACTGCTAAAGCCAAAAACATTCTAATTGCCTCTAGTCTAGCCACTGGTGCAAAGGTTTCTTCAAAGTCAATACCTTCAACTTGTGCATAGCCTTTACAGACCAATCTTGCTTTATTCCTGACTATCTGTCCATCTTCATTCAATTTGTTTCGAAAAACCCATTTAGTACCGATTATATTTTTATTTGCAGGTCTTGGTACTAACTCCCAGGTTTTGTTTTTCTCGATCTGATCTAATTCTTCATTTATTGCCGTCATCCAACTTTCATCTTTGCTTGCTTCAGCAACATTTTTGGGCTCAATGTTGGATAATAGAGAGTAGTTACTTACTACTCTTCTTCTTGTCTGAACACCAACTGTGGGGTCTCCAATTATTTGCTCTCTAGGATGATTTTTCTGCCAGCTGCTTGTTTTGAATTTCTTGTTTTCTTCCTCTTCTAAAACACTACTTAAATCATCTGAGTCAATTTTCTGTTTCTTTTCCGTTTCCTTTTCCTCATCTCCTTCAATAACCTCTTCATAAATTGGGTAGTTTTCTTCATAGCTAATTTCTCGTTCCCTACCTTCATCAACTTTAACATCGGCACTCTCCACAATTTTCTTTAGCCTCTTGTTGTAGCATGTATAGGCTTTGCTTTTTGTCGAATAGCCAAGAAAAATACCTTCATCAGCTCTATCTTCAAACTTACCAAGATTATCTTCAGTTCTTTTGATGTAACACTTGCTGCCAAAAACTTTAAAGTATCTTGTTGTTGCCTTTTTACCGAACCACAGCTCATACGGAGTTTTGCTTTCATGTGTCCTCAACATGCACCTATTTTGGATGTATACCGCAGTATGGACTGCCTCTTTCCAAAATCTATCTGCTATTTTGCTCTCGATCAACATAGTCCGTGCCATTTCCTGCACTATCCTGTTCTTTCTTTCTACCACACCATTCTGTTGAGGTGTCCTTGCTGCTAAAAATTGTCTCTTAATCCCATACTTTTCATAGTACTCTGCAAACTCCTCTGAAATGAACTCTCCTCCTCTATCTGATCTTAAACATTTAATCCTTTTTCCTGTTTGATTCTCAACTTGTTTTTTGAAAATCTTGAACATCTCAAAGGCATCTGATTTAAGCTTCAAAAATAGTACCCATGTCATCCTGGAATAGTCATCTATGCACAACATAAAGTATTTGTCACCATTTATGCTTTGCGTTCTCATGGGTCCACATAAATCAGTATGTATTAGTTCTAAAGGTTTGCTTGTGAAGTACTCTTTTGTTTTAAATATGGCTCTAGTTTGCTTCCCCTTTTGGCATGAAGCACAAATGCTATTTAATGGTTTGCCAATGGTGGGAATATCTCTCACTGCCCCTTTTGAGCTGATTTTTACTAGATTGTCAAAACTGATATGACCGAGCCTCTTGTGCCACAACCAATTTTCTTCTTCCTGTCCAATCAAGCATGCTCCTTCTGAAGTCTCTGAGAGAGTATACAGGTTGCCAGATGTCCTTGATCTAGTTGCTATCAACTTTCCACAGTTTGTTGTTCTGACTTCACAACCCTGCTTCTTGAAAATTACTTCATGACCTCTGTCACAAATCTGACTTACGCTTAACAAGTTATGCTTCAGACCAATCACAAACAAGACTTCTTTTGACTTGATTTTTCCATCACTGATCTTAACTGATCCTTTGCCAACTATCTTAGCTCCATCATTATTTCCAAATTTTACAGAACCACCTTCATATTTCTGTAACTTCTCAAATTTTTGTTTGTCACCTGTCATATGACTGGAGCATCCACTATCAAGTATCCATCGTGTAGATTTGTTCTGTGCTTTAAATGCTGTCTGTACGATCAAGGATTCCTTTTCTTCCTTGGGTCGCTCCTTTTCTTTCCACTCTGGTTTGATTACAGTTTTGGTCACTTGTTTTGACTTTTCTTTGTCAATAGCCTGTGCATGTTTTTCGAGAAATTTTCTATTTTGTCTCAAACCATTTGGTTGAAATTTTCTTCCCTGATGTTTATTTGCTGCAAATGTACTTCGACAATTTCTTGCAATGTGCCCAAAATTATGACAGTTATAACATTCTACTGCATAATCCATCAACGGTGAAAAAACATTTCTACTGGTAAAGTTCCTTTGTCCTACATTATACTTGCAATCTGCAATCTTATGTCCATAACCATTGCATTTAAAACAATAACCAGAAAAGAAATGAGTGAACCTGGGTGATGGTCTTTGCCATTTTGTAGTGGGAGCCACAAATCTTCTTCTCCTTTGATGAGTGACATTGGTGAATCCATCATTGTCAATACTCCTCTCGTGCCTGGCATTATTGCTTTCTTTAGCATGATTCATTTTTTCTTGATCAATCCTGATCTTATCTTCATTCTTTATGGGTTCTACAGTTATGGCCTTTGATCCATTTGATGATTCTCCTTCGACGAAGCCCAAACCAAATTTGATGCCTGTAGTCCTTTGGCTATTTATAATCTTATCCAACTTTATAGAACTTTCTTCAAGTTTGTGATAACAACTCACTTTTCGATTCATCTCTTCTAGCTGCATCTTTAAACCAACAATCTCTTCTTCTAACTTGTTGCACTCATCTATTTTCATGGTTAATTGTACTTTGATATCTTCAGATATTTTCTTAGATTCGTCTATCTGTACTTTCAAGTTGGTTATGATTTCATTGGCATCCTCAAACTTTCTTGAAATTTTCTTATTCTTTTTCCTTTCTATACTCAACTCTTTAAGTGCAGCGATCAGCTCACCTTCCAGATCTACTTCAGCCTCAGCCTCAAGTTTTTTATCACATTCCTATTTTTCCTCTGTTTTTTCTTCTTCGAATGCCATGAAAAGAGCTTCACCTGTTTCTTCTTCAGAATCCTCACCGGAGTCTGTCTTCTAAAGGACTGACATTCTTGGATATGAAACTTTTCTTCTTGAAGTTGCCTTTTCTAAAATTTGGTTTCTTCTTCCAGTCACTTCTTTCTTGGTGTGAACCTTCATCACTTTTGTTTTTCTCATTAAGTGGACATTTAGCTGCAAAGTGCCCAACGCCTCCATAGTTGAAACACTTAAATGGTAGCTTTCCTCTGTATTTTCCTTTTCCCCTTATTAGTTTTCGAACAAAGTTTGCTTCCATTTCATCTGATGTCTCTTCTTCCTCGGATTCTTGTTTTGCTTTTATATTTTTATGTGCTTTAAAAGCAGCTTCTCTATCTGTGGGTTTAGTTTTTCCTATTCTCATCTCATATGCAGTCAAAGAACCATGCATCTCATCCATACTAAAAGTATTTAGATCTTTAGCTTCTTCTATTGCTGAAACTTTAGAATCAAATCTTTGGGGAAGAGATCTTAGTACCTTTTTCACGATGACAACATCTTCCATTTCCTCGTCGAGTCCTCTAATCGCATTAATGATTCCATTAACTCTCAGCATGTATGCCTCTATGTTCTCATCGTCATTCATTTTTAATGCTTCGAACTGAGCTCGATGCGTTTGTAACTTGGCCTCCTTGATCTTGTCGTCTCCTTCATGAATGCTCCTTAGTTTGTCCCACATGTCTTTTGCCATTTTACAACTCATAATATTTATCAGTTCGCTGTCCACTAAACCGCACATGATAGCATTCTTTGCTTTAGAGTTATTCTCAAATAGTTTCTTACCGGCAACATCGGTTGGAGGAGTGATGGATATTGTGTATCCACTGTCTATTGACTCCCAAATGTCGTATCCCAAAGCACATAGATATGTCTGCATCCTGAGTCTCCAAAATGCGTAATTAGTTCCATCAAATAATGGTGCTTTGTTTGATGAGAATCCTTCACCACCTGCCATTGTCTCACTTCCAAGATCACCTTAGCCGATTAAGCTTGTTCAGGAACTTGGCTCTGATACCAATTGTTAGTCTCACAATGACACTGAGAGGGGGGGTGAATCAGTGTAGCTATTTTAAATTCAAATCTACAACTCTTAATGCCGAAACAATGAAAACTTAAAATCAGATAAAGCAAGTATAACAAGAGAGCATTCCACAACACACGATGTAACGAGGTTCACCAATTTGGCTACTCCTCAAAAATGAACGCTTGGACTCCCGTCCAAATCCAGTCTTTGCAAAATACCAATTTTACAATCAATTTACCAGCACCCACTGGAAGGAGCACCAACCCCTGATTTATCTGCACCAACAAAAAGGAGCACCAACCCCTGATTTATCTGCACCAATAGAAAGGAGCACCAACCCCTGATTCCAAGCACCAACTCGGACTACAATTTTGAAACTATAAGATTGACATAAAAATGCCTTCGCTTATACAAGACCCTGACTGGTCTATTGCTAACCCAACCTCTCTCGCTATTCACCAAAAACACCACACACACTTACGGCTCTGCTTGCTACACTTTTATAGCCCTCTTACAGCCCTCTTGTTGCGCTTCTTACTGCACTCTTACGGCTCTCTCAGCTCTGCTTAACGCTCTCTTACGACACTCTTCCAACCCTCTTTTCGCAGCACTTTTCAACCTTTTTTAGCAATCTAATTCTCCACGCAGACCTCCTTTTATAACAAAGTTCTGACTTTTCTCTGTAACTACCTGTAACTGTCGTACCGACTTTTAACTCTTCTTATTTTAGTTGCGTGATTTTCTTCTATAACTGCACCTGTAACTGTCGTATCGACTTCAGTTAACTCTTCTTATTTTAGCTACGTGACTTTCTTCTGTAACTGCACCTGTAATTGTCATACCGACTTCAGTTAACTATCACATATCTTATTTTGGCTGGGTTCTCTTCTTAGCTCATGAAAACACAACATGTCGCGATATCATGACACTTCTACCTTCTTACTTTCTCTCCTCATTTAGTCACGAAAACACATGTCGTGATATCGCGACACTTTTCTCCTTTACTCTTCTCTTTACTTGTCCATGTCGTGATATCGTGACAGTTTTCCTCCTTCTCTTTCTCTCTCCTTCGGTCAAAAATCCGACATGTCGCGATATCGCGACACTTTTCCTCCTTTGCTCTTTCTCTTCTTCGGTCGCGAAAAAATGTCACGATATCGTGACACTTTTTCTTTGCTCTTTCTCTTCCTTGGTACAAGACATGTCACGATATCGCGACACTTTTTCTTTCGGACTCTCTCTCTTGCAATATGTCACAAAATCATGACACTTTTTCTTCCGTATCTCTCTTGCAATATGTCGTGAAATCATGACACTTTTTCTTTCGGACAATCTCTCTTGCAATATGTCATGAAATCGTGACACTTTTTCTTCCGTACTATCTCTCTTGCAATATGTCATGAAATCGTGACACTTTTTCTTTCGTACTCTCTCTCTTGCAATATGTCATGAAATCGTGACACTTTTTCTTTTTTTCTCTCTCTTGCAATATGTCATGAAATCGTGACACTTTTTCTACTTGCTCTTTCTCTTCCAACATGTCACGAAATCGTGACACTTTTGCTTGCTTGCGCTTTCTCTTCGAACATGTCATGAAATCGTCGACAGATTTTGCTTGCTTGCGCTTTCTCTCCGAACATGTCGCGAAATCGTGACAGTTTTGCTTGCTTGCGCTTTCTCTCTAAACATGTCACGAAATCGCGACAGTTTTTCTTTCTTCTCAACATGTCGCGATATCGCGACAGTTTTTCTTTCTTCTCAACATGTCGCGATATCGCGATAGTTTTCTTCCTTGTGATTTTCTTTTGATTTTTAGCATATGGGCCACTTCGATCTTTTGGAAAATCACTGTACATACTCTGAAGAACCTCTTAACTCTTGTCCACTGCATCAACCGATCTATCTGACTGTTTCCATTACATCAATTGATTTGTCTGACTGTGTTGACAACAATGACAATACTATTGCTGCACCTTGCTCAACAATTATGGTGGTTGAGGAGGAACACATGAAAGATCCCTCTTATGGAGTTGTGGTAGTCCAACGCCCCCTGGAGCTATGAAATCCCTTGATTTTGAAAATCCTAACTCTTTTGCTTGCTTGAGAGGAACTAAAGAGGATGAAATGAGAGATCCAACCAAAGTTGTGTAATTTGTGGAGGAGACACAATAGGTGAATCATGAGGGGGTACAACAGGAGAGTGTAAAACCTCTAGAATTGGATGTAGAGGTTAACCCTATTGACACGATTCTTACAAGTTGCGACAGGAAATATGAAGTTAGAAAAGCATTAAGGGAAGATAAGCAAATCTTAAAAAATATAGAGGTGAAGCATGTAGCTCCAATACAGGAGGATTTCAGTTTAGAGGAGGTTCTGATGAAGCCCTCAAGGGTGACTAGGAATCAAGTAAAGAGAACTCCTATAGATGTTGGCAAGGAACACACTATAGGTAGACCCCCTTTAATAGAGGTAAGGAAGAGGGAAACAATGGCAGAGATATCCAAAGAAACACAAACCATCATCAATATGGGTGAGGGAGGGAATAAATCAGCTAAATCTAAAAATGAAGGTTTTGTCATGGAATGTACAAGGTCTCAATGGGACTAGAAGACATAGATCAGTATAAACATGATGAATGGGCTACTCCACCTAGCACTTGCATAATACTCAAAATCACAGAAAAATTTAATAGAAAACCCACATATAATATTAAATCACATAAAAATTCAATAGAATCTCCACATCAAATATTTCTTCAATAAAACTGTATTAGAAAATCAAATGTATGACCATAAGGCCGATTTTATTACAAATACTGGAGATCTACAAATTGGAGCCACGATATCTGATACCAGACCCCTTCGGTAATCTCTATTCCCCTATTAATAACTTTCCAAAGAATGTTCTGTAAGTATAACTCCTTTTCCCACATTTCATTTTCCCACCAAGAAAATATTCATTTTTAATTTTATTTTTCTCGCCCAAGAAAATATTCACTTGAAATTTGAATTTCTAACATATGGGTCTAAACATATGGGTTTAAACATATGGGTCTAAATACATGGGTCTAAACATATGGGTCTAAACACATGGACCTAAACATATGGGTCTAAACATTTTTTTTTTTTTAAACACATGGGTCTAAACATATATATATTATTTATTTATTATTATTTTTTTGGTGATGTAAGATTGCTCTGCTACCATTGGATGCTCCTACATCAGACACCCAAGGTAATTTTGAGAAGTGATCTCACTTCTCTATTGTTGGAGGAAAACCAAGGCGGTCAACCTCGGACTTGGACAGCCAAGTCAAATCCTCTACAGGCCTTCCCTTCCATTTCATCAGATATTCTTCATACTACCTATTTCTTGTACTTCTACCGATGTGGGTATCCAAGATTTCCTCTATCTCTTCTATCATTGGAGCCAATGCCAGAACACTCCACAACTCTACAATTGGTTCCTTAGAACTATCACCTTCATGATACTATACCAAATCAGAAATATTGAACATAGGTGATATGTTCAATCCACTCGGTAACTCCACCTCATATGCATTTCTTGAATCCCTTTTCTGTATGATCCTACATGGTCCAAACTTCTTCATTTTCAACTTGTTATATATTTTAGTAGGAAACCTCTCCTTTCTCAAGTGCACCATGACTTCATCACCAACCTGAAACTCCTTAAACCTCCTTTTTTGATCAGCCTTTATCTTGTACTGAGTGTTCATCTTATTGATGTGTTGTTTGACTCTTCATGCAAATCCTTCAGAAGCTCTACAAATTTTTCAGCTTTAGCACTATTCTTTTCTCCCCTATCCAACTTCCTCAACTCATAAGCATTTCTTGGACTACTCCCATATACAATCTAGTATGGTGATTTGCTAGTACTCCTGTTGACAGAATTGTTATAGGTAAATTCTTCCTGTGTTAAAATCATATCCCATCCCTTGGGCTTATCTCCTACTAGGCATCTCAGTAGGTTACCCAAACTCCTGATCACCACCTCTGTTTGTCCATCAATATATGGATGGTGTATATAATTGAACTTCAAATATGTCTTCAACTTCAATAGCTCTTGAACTTTTTTGTTCAACTCATCATTCTTTGTAGGAATCATTATATTTGATAAACTAGCTCCTGGCATAAAATCCATCTGATGACTAATCTCCCTCATAGGTGGTAAACCTTTAGGAATATTATATGATACAATATCTTGAAATTCTCCCAACATATTTGAGGCTTCTACTAGTATATCTTCATATTTTTCCTCATTAACTCTAGGAATCAATGCATAACACATATGTTCGTGCTTCATACCATTCAAAAAATTTCTACCATCAACTAAACAAATTATGGCACTACTACATACCTTTTCATCCACCTCCTTCAAGGGTTTCAGCTTGTGGCAAACTCCATCCTTTATCAGGAAATAAGTGTTGGCATATCCATCATGGACTGCATGGTGATCAAACTGCCATGGTCTTCCTAATAGCATATGGCAAGCATCCATAGGTAGGATATCACACAAGACCTCGTCCTTGTATCTCCCAATATTAAACTTAACTAAGCACTGTTCACTTACCAATGCCCTGTGGTCCTTTTGCAACCACGCAATTTGATATGGATGTGGGTGTCTCCTCCTCTCTAGCTGTAACTTAGTAACCATTTTTTCAAAGACCAAGTTATCAGTACTACCATTATCTATAATAACATTACATACCTTACCTAAATATTTGCACCTTGTGCAAAATAGGTTCTTCCTCTGGTCTGGTTCCTTCTCCTCATTCAACAAGGTTCTCCTTGTGACCATAACTTTACCTCTCTCTACCTCCTTAGAGTGCTCTGATTCAACTCCTTCATTTGCAATAGCAGCTCTGGAATTACCCGTTGGCCTCATATTTGGTTTATATTGGTGTTGTGGACACTCATATGCTCAATGTCCTTCTTCTCCATAGTTGAAGTAGGTTCCATGAGACCCTCTTCCTCCATTTTCTTGGCCATATCTAACTCTTCCTCTTGGGTAGTTGTTGTTCTAACCATGATATCTATAAGCATTATCTCCCTTCTAGTCCTGACTGCTGCTAGCTTCTTCTTTCTTCTCACCTTGTCCTCCACTTGTTCTTCCATCGATTCTTTCTCCATGACCTCTTCCTTTCTGCTTACCCTCAAAAATTCTATTTAGCTTCTCTTCAACTTTTAGAGCAAACTGGTAAGCATCCTTAATGGTGCTCATCCTAACCAGACTTAGCTCTTCTTGAATACTGTTTCTCAAACCATTGATGTAATAGGTTGCCTTCTCCTTTTTAGCCTCATAATGGTTGGTTCGGATCAAGATCTTGTAGAACTCCTCGGTATATTCTTTGATAGACTTTCCTAATTGTCTAAAACTTTGCATCTTCTTTAGAAGATCCAACTCATAATCTACTGGAATAAACTACCTCTTCAGCTTTTCCACCATTCATTCCCATCTAGTGATCCTCTTTTTTCCCCTTCTATTTCTATCAAGTTGTACTCTTTTCCACCAAATTCTAGCATGACCCTTCAGTTTGGTCTTAGCAAACTTGATCGAGCAGGATCTTCCACCTCTTCATATTCAAAATATTCTTCAAGGTCATTGATCTAGTCAATCAACTCCTTCGGGTTAAGATTTCCCGAGTATGTGGAAACCTCCATCTTTGACCTCTTCCCAATATGGGATATGGCTCTGTACAACCTCACTTGGGTAGGATCTACTACCTCTTCTTCTTCCTCAAACTGGTCTTCCTCTTCTTCAATTTCATCTTCGCTCTTTTCCTCTCTTCTTGGGTCAAACCTTCTATGCAACTCTTCTTGTAATGCCTGGAATTGCCTCTACAAAGCTCAAAAATCCTCTACTGTCACTACGGCATTACTGGTAACACCTCGATTCCTTCATGGGGGCATCTTATTCCAGCTTCTCCAAACCTGAACCATAGATCCTGGTGTAAAATACCTCACATTCGGCGATCTTCTTACACACTTAGGAACTCCCACTCTGATACCACTTGATGAAGGGGTTACTCTACCCAACACTCACACAGTACTCAAAATCATAGACAAATTCAATAAAAACCCCACATCTAATATTAAATCACATAAAAATTCAATAGAATCTCCACATCAAATATTTCTTCAATAAAACTATATTAGAAAATCACAATGTATGACCATAAGGCCGATTTTATTACAAATACTGGAGATATGCAAATTGGAGCTACAATCTCTAATATCGAACCCCTTCAGTAATCTATATTCCCCCTATTAATAACTTCCCAAATAATGTTCTGGTAAGTATAACTCCTTTTCCTACCTTTCATTTTCCCACCAAGAAAATATTCATTTTTAATTTTCATTTTCCCACCCAGGAAAATATTCACTTGAAATTTGAATTTCCAACATATGGGTCTAAACATATGGGTTTAAACATATGGATCTAAATACATGGGTCTAAACATATATGGGTCTAAACATATGGGTCTAAACACATGGACCTAAACATATGGGTCTAAACATATATATTTTTAAACACATGGGTCTAAACATATATATTATTTTTTTTGGTGATGCAAGATTGCTCTACTACCATTGGATGCTCCTGCATCAAAACATTGAGAAGAGATAATCACCTAGACATTTTTCTATTACAAGAGATAAAGGTGGTAGAAGCAAACTTAGCAATGGTTAAAGACAATATTTGGAAAGGAGCAGACTTTTTTTCTCAACCCTCAATGAGCTTCTCAGGAGGAATGATGTGTATTTGGGACCCAAATAAATTGGAAGGACAAAAATTATCTCAAATGATATATTTTGTGCTATCCACTTCTTTTCGAAGGAGTATAATTCCCACTGGATCATTACAAATGTCTATGCACCCACTACTATGGTTGGAAGATGAAGATTATGGAGGGAATTGAGTGAACTCAAGCATGTCTTTGTAGGAATCCCATGGATCATTGTAGAGGACTTCAATACCCCTCTATATTTATCTGATAAGAAGGGAGGTGTTGAAGGATATTCAAATAGTATGACTGAGTTTGGTGATTTTATAAATTCAAATGCTTTGATGGACTTGGAGCTTAGACAAGCAAATTTTACCTGGACTAATAGGTGGTTGGGGAGTCAATTGATTCAGATCAGAATGGATAGGGTGTTGATTTCTCAAGAGAGCTTAGTGTTGTTTGGGTACACTACTCTCACGACCCTCCCAAAAATTGGCTCAGACTATAATCCTTTGATTTAGGAAACATCAGATAGGCAAAAGCTCTTTGCTACCCTTTTTGGTTTGAAAATATGTGGATCCTTCATTCTGATTTAGAGAGTATGATTCAATCTTGGTGGCAACAAGATTTTTTGGGGATATATTGACTCAAGTAGCAAAGAAACTAAGATTTGTTAAGTGGAACTTAAAACTGTGGAATAAAGATGTGTTTGGAGACATTATGGTTAAAAAAGTAGCTTTACAACAACATATCATGGAGTTAGAAAACTCTTTACATTTGGGAGAGTATTTGAAGGAATTTTGAACTAGAGAAAAGGATTTTCTATGTGATTGGCATAATACTCTGGTGTGTGAGGAGGCTTTCTGGTGGTAGAGTTCAAGATTTTTGTGGTTAAAGAGGATATGAATACGAGTTTTTTCCATGTTTCAACTCTCAGGCACAAAAGTTTTAATAAAATCTAAGACATCAAGATTGTTGATGGTTCTTCTACAAGGGATCCTTTCCAAATTAGAGGGGAAGTTGTTCGATTTTTCCAAGACATGTTAGGAGTGGATTCAAAGCTAGATGAAGAGGTGATGAACTTGTTTTTAGGTCATATTCCCTTAAATATTACAAACCAAATAAATGACTATCTACTTAGCCTCTTTACGAATGAGGAAATAAAATGTGGTCTTCTCCATGAAGGGTTACAAATCTCCTGTTCCATATGGGTTTTTAGTGCTCTTCTATCACAAGTTTTGGCACATCATTGGCAATGAGGTCACCTTAGCAGTTAAGAAATTTCATACCTCTAAAAGGATCCCTTCTGATGTGAACTATATGTTCTTAGCCCTCATACTGAATATTGCAGGTGCTAAATGTTTTATAGATTACCACCCAATTAGCCTGTGTAATACTCTCTACAAAATTATGTCTAAAGTCCTTGCAAACTATCTGAATATGACTCTCCATTGACAAACACCAAAGGGATTTTTATCAGGGATGATATATTCTTGATGGGATCATTTTGATCCATGAGATCCTACACTTTATCTCTAAATAAAAAAAGGAAGGTATGTTTCTTAAATTGGATATGAATAAAGCGTATGACAGATTTTCTTGGGATTTCTTGATCAAAGTGCTCCAACATTTTGGTTTTCATGAGGATTGGTTGTCTATGATGAAAAAATGCATCTCCACAGTGATGATCTCTATCTTAGTTAATGGTTCTATAGTGGGTTATTTTACTAGCAAGAGGGGGTTGAGATAAGGGGACCCCCTGTCCCCTTATCTATTTATAATTTTAGCTGAAGCTATGGGTAGAGCCTTCATATCAACCACAGATATATGATACATAGAAGGTATCAGTCTAGCTTCCACTCTAGAACTGATCTATTTTTAATAGTTTATGGATGATACTCTAATTTTTACAAGAACATCTCTTCCCCAAGAAGACATATTAATATGATTTTGCATTTCTACGGGCTTGCAGTAGGCCAAAAGGTAAATTTTAATAAAAATAAGCTTTTTTTTTTAATACCTCCAGAGCTCTCCAATTGCAGATAGCAAGAATCTTCAACTGTGGCATAGGTAATTTTATAAAAACCTATCTAGGGATGTATTTATTTAGTGGGAGTATGAAGGAAGCCTTGTGGGTTTCGATTATTGAATGTGTTACAAATTATATTCCTAGAAAGGCTCTCTTCTTAGCCAAGTAGGAAAGGCCTAGCTTATGAAATCTTACCTTCAAAGTATACCTATTTACTTCATGTCAATTTTTAAAATGCTAGTATCTGTCTGCAAAAATATTGAACAGATTAAAGGATTTTTCTATGGTCTAGGGCTAAGGAAAAGAAGAGGATATATTTCCTTGCTTGTAAAAAAGTCTATACCTCTAAAAAATATGGGGAATTGGGATTGAGAACTCTTCCCAAAATGAAAAAAGCTCTAATGGGGAATTTGGTGAAGGAAGAATACACTCCCTAGGTCAAAATTGTAAAAGCTAAGTATTTACATAATTCCTCCTTCCTGGAAAACCTCAACCCCCCTAAGGGGTCTGGCTTTTGGAATAGCCTTCAACAGGTAAGACCTATGATCCAGCAAGGTTGTAGATGGAATATTGGGGATGGTGCTAACATAAGATTTTGGGAGGATAATTGGCTCTTCAACTCTCCCCTTTGTGAGATCCCAAGGTTTGCATCTTGACTCATATTTATGGGTTGTTGGTTTAGGATTATATGGTGGAAGAAAATGGAAGTGGAAGTGGTTTTATGCTGAGAACATCAATGAGGACTTACACACCTAGAAAGTCTTAATAAATTCTTTAATGCCTACATCCTTAGCCATTGGTGATCGAATGATATATTTATTGGGATGAAAATGAAGAGTGGATATTATCCTATGAAGTCTGGTTATAATTTGGTTGAAGGTGTAGGGGTAGAATGGCCCCATGTAAAGGTTTGGTACAAATATCTCATCCCTAAGATTACTATTTTTCAGTGGCTAGTTATGCATAGTAAAATTATGACCCAAGATAATATGAAAAATATGGTTTCTCCTTACCAAATAGATGTATTTTTGTGTGAAAAAGAGGAGGAAAGCATTGATCATCTACTTATTTAGTGCTCCTTTACCAAAACCTTGTTTGATCATCTTTGTACTAAATTCTAAGTTTAGTGGGTTTTCCTTAGAACTATCTCAGACTTGAATTTATAATGGGATCCTCCTTTTAGAAGCAAAAGAATTAGGAAGATGTGGCTTCTGAGCCTTCCACATATCTGGTGGAGATTTTGGAATGAAAGAAACCACATAATCTTTGATTACTTGAAGATGAATTGGGAAATGGTTTGGAACTGATAAAGAAGTCTCCTGAAGGATAATTTTAACACCATCTACTTCAAGGAGGGATGAGAAGCAGGGCACAAAATGTGGATATTAGAATTCTAGGAAATAAGAGAGAAATTACCAATGCCTCGAGTTCATCCCATAACTCGTGCAAAATGGATACTGCCACCTATTGTATGGTTCAAATTAAATTTTTATGAGGCCTCGAAAGGTAATCTAAGGCTATCAGGAGCTGGAGGGGTGATCTAGAATCATCTAGGTAAGGTAATCAAAGCCTTTGTTGAACCATTGGGTGAACAGAAAAGTCACTTTACTGAAGCAAGAACAACTTATGTAGGAATTTATTTAGCTATCATTTGCAATCTAGATAATATCATAGTTGAAGAGACTCACAAAATATTGTGACAATTATAAAGGGAGGACAACCAGTCGCCTCGACTATTGTTTTAATGATGGTGGAAAGTCGAGTGCTTTTGGAAAGACTTGATAATATGTCTATCAATCATATTTATAGAGAAGCCAATAGGGTAGCATATGGTCTTGATAACAAAGAAGTTATGACAAATGCCAGAAAAGAATGGGGGAATGATATCCCAGTGCACATAAATATTTTAGTTGACAATAATAATGCCACAAGAATTGACGATGGGGATCAATAGGAAGAGGCTACCAAGAAAGCATAGAGTATATGATATTTAGATATGTAAGGTGTATGTTGGTTTTCTAGTTTTGGATGTGGTTAGTGAAGTGTGTTTGTTGTTACACAGTTGGTATATGATTTATACTAGTGGGAAACCCTTCTTGGTAAAATGGACAGTGATTGGCCATATCAATTAATGTAAAAGGTTAGCATTCCTTTCAAAAATGCACTTTTCTAACTTAACAAAAAATAAGACTTTTCTAAGTTCAATTGAAAGGATGTTGATGGGTGGTTATGTCAAGCAAATCAATTCTTCAAAATTCACAATGCCCCTAAATATTTGTGGGTTAATATGATATCTTTCAACTTTAAATTTGAATTCTTACAATGGTATCAATGGTTACAAACACAACTCTTCACCCTTCTTGGGAAGATTTTGAGTCCCAATTACTCACTCGTTTTGGTCCAAATGAATATGAGAACTTTACAGGAGCATTAACCAAACTAAAATAAACCTCTATGGTTCAAGACTATCAGACCCAATTTAAAAAACTGACTAACAAGACCAAGGGGTTAAATGAAGGCTTTTTTAGAGTTGTGTTATCAGTGGCTTGAAAGATGATAACAAGGCTAAGGTCAAGATGTTCAAACTATAATTTATGATGCAAGCCATATGATTGGTGCTATTGTCCGAAGAAAAAATTATGGCTCAAAGGAGGCCATATAAATTTCCATAGGCCAAACCCACATTTCCTTCCAAGTTCACACCTAATACTAGCAATAAATCAACCCCTAAAAGCACTTGACTACATAAGAGATAGATAACCGATGCACACAAGGCTTATGTTATAATTTTTATGAGACACCAAGTCATAAATACATCCAAAAGAAGCTATTTTTATTGGATGTAGAGGAGTTATAAAGCAGTGAAAAAATTGATGATGAAGCAGAACCATCAAAGGAACCACTTTAGGATGAGGGTGAAACACAAGATCCACAACCAAAAAAAAATTCCATGATCTTGCAAGAATTACTACCCCTCAGCCGATGAAAGTGGTAGGATTTTTCAAAGTACGTCTTATAATTCTCATTGATTCATATAGTACGCACAACTTTATTGATCCTCGAGTTGCCAAGTAAGCCAATTGTTACATACATGCTTAGAACTCCTTTGAGGTTATGGTGGCAAATGGTGGAACATTGCCTTGTAAAGGTAAATGCCATAATGTTAAGTTGAAAATAGGATATTATGAACTCAAATAGGATATGTTTGCTCTCCAACTAGGAGGATGCGATGTTGTGCTAGGATCTCAATGGTTAGGCACTTTGGAAACCATAGCCTAGAACTTTGTATAGTTAGGGATGCAATTTTCATAGAATTATAGATCCTACACTCTATGTGGTTCGCAAGTAGGATCTCCCCAAGATATCAGTTCAAACTATATGAAGAAGTTAAAAATATATTCTTGTGGGGTAGTTGCTCAAATATTTGCAATTCAAACTCCAACTTCAATAGAGGATAAACTCCCAAAAAATTTGTAACTCGTTCTGACTAAGCACGATGTAGTTTTTGTAGAAACGATAGAATTACCACCCTAACATTCTTATGATCATGCAATTCCATTGGTACCTAGTAGTGTGTCACCTAACCTTAGACCCTTTCGGCACCCCTATTTACTTAAGTCAAATTTTGAGAAATTAGTACAAGAATTGTTATGAGCAGGAGTCATTAAGCCTAATAATAGTTCTTATTTATCTCCAGTTTATTGGTTCGAAATAAATATGGGTCCTAGTAGTTGTGTATAGATTTTTTGAGATCAATAAGCTCACCATTAAGGATACATTTCTTATTTTAGTGGTAGATGAATTTTTGGATGAGCTGCATGGTGATATGTTTTTCTCGAAGTTATATCTTCGCTCAGGTTACCATCAGATTTGACTCAAGGAGGATATTCCTAAAATAGCATTTTGCACTCATGATGACCATTATGAATTCTTGGTTATACCATTTGGCTTAACAAGTTTCCCTTCCACATTTTAGAGCCTCATGAACATCTTCTGCCCATTCCTTCATAGATTCATTTTAGTTTTCTTTGATGACATTTTGGATTATATTCACTCTTGGGAGGAGCATCTCATCCATTTGGACCAGACTCTGTAGCTTTTGTCTCAACATCAGCTTTATGCTAAGCAGTCTAAGTGTTCTTTTGGGTTGATATAAGTAGAGTATTTGGAACACATTGTCACCAAATATGGATTTAAATTTAACCCTAAGAAGATTCAAGCCATTCAATACTGGTTTATGCCTCACACTTTTAAGGATCTTTGTGGATTTTTAGTACTTATAGGGTATTACCAAAAAATTATCCGAAGCTATGGAAAAATAGTTGCTCCTTTAACGACCATTTTAAAAAGGAATTCTTTTACTTGGATAGGCCTATATGAGAAGGCTTTCTTTGACCTAAAGCATGCTATGAAAACCACTCAAATCTTAGCCATGCCTGATTTCTCAAAACCTTTAGTAATTTAAAATGACGCTTTGGGAAATGGTATAGGATTCATGTTGATGCAGGAAGGAAGACCATTGGCCTTCACTAGTAAATTACTTTCAAATCGAAATATAGGTAAATCAACTTTTGCAAAAGATATGCTCATCATTCTACATGTGTTTAATCACTAGTAACCCTATCTCATTGGGTGTTATTTTTCCATCAAAATAAACCACCTAAGTCTCAAATACTTCCTGGAGCAATGGGTCGCCACCCCCGAACAATAAAAGTGGATATCAAAATTAATGGGCTATGATTATGAGATTACATATAAAAAATGCAAGAAGAACATTGTGGTTGATACCCTCTCTCACCAATTTGAGGATCAAAGTATGTTATGTGCTATGTATTCACCCATATCTTAGTGGATTACTTGTCTCAGAGAGGAAGTGCTCAAGGACTCCAAATTATAGACATTTATTACCACACTTCAAACTAATTCTACCTCATGCCTAGGATACACTTGGGATGGAAAATATTTGAGATATCTTCAATGCCTTGTTATTCCCCAAAATTCTTAACTATGAGAACTCATCTGTAAGTAAATGCATGCTTCACCAACTACGGGTCATTTTGCATTCCTCAAGACTTATGAACGGATTAAGTGTACCTTCTTTTGGAAGGGAATGAAGAAGGATATTCAAAATTTTGTGGTAGAGTGTGATATATTTCAATGAATAAAAGGAGAAATAGTGCATTTACATGGAACTCTTCATCCCTTTCCCATTCTAGAAAAAGTATGGACATATATTTCCATGGACTTTATTTAAGGGTTACCTAAGTCAGAAAGAAAATAAGTTATTTTGGTGGTAGTGAATCGTCTCACAAAATATACTCATTTTTATTCCCTTTCTCATCCCTACACAGCCTCAGTAGTAGTCCAACTCTTTCAAGACTCTATTTTTTTCCTTCATGGCATGCCCACATCCATTATGTCTAATCGAGACCCTAACTTCACTAGTCATTTTTTGCAAGAATTATTTAATTTACAGGGAACTTAGCTCAAGATGAATTAATTCTATCATCTACAAATGAATGGTCAAATAAATATTGTAAACAAATGCTTCAAGATATACCTTTTTTGCTTTACCTTTGATCATCCTACACAATGGGTGAAGTGGATTACCTTGTCCGAATGGTGGTATAACATTTCCTATCACACTGTGACCAAGGTTACCCCTTTTGAAGTAGTTTATGGTCGGCCTCCATCAACACCCTCCTACATGTAGACAATAGTTCCAAGCAATATCGTTCATAAAGAACTATTTGATGACAATGTCCATCAATTTTGATTATATATAATAATTTTGGAATGTTATGTTGTCTTATTAAAGTTGTAAAATCAGCTAATGAGTGTTGAAGGTTTTATTAAGTACATAGAGTACTAGAGATAAAAATAGCATCATTTGTGTTAGTCAGCTAACTAGGCAATACGTCTAGGATTAGATGTCTAGTTAATCAAACATTTAGCAAATGTCATTAGGTGTCTAACAAGTGGTTAAAGCAAATGGTTGGGCGGTTGGAAGTGAAGTAGTTGCAGTAACTACTTTGCCTCCACATTTATACACCCCATTCAAATTTGTATAGATCATCATCATTTTTCTTATAATGCCAATGCTCTTGTACATGATACTTGTTTTGTGTGTGATATTGTGAGGTTTCCAAGTTATTTTAGGTTGTGTTGTAGATAGTGTTGACTGGTTTTGTTGCAAGGTTTATCTTGATGATTGATTGCAGGTTGTATGTAGCAGTTTATATGAGAACAGGGTGTTGCACTTGTAGGTATGAAGGACTGGAGGATACATATTGTAGATGTCTAGACCTTAATGTCTAAACTACCCATCAGATGGCTATCCATCTAGACCCTAACCCTAGATGTCTAACCTTGCATTAGATATCTAGTTTTGTCCTCTAGACATCTAACTCATATCCTTAATGTCTAACCCTATGTACTAGATGTCTACACCCTAACTTGATGTCTAGATTGAACCTTATATGTCTAACATCTAGAAGTCTATCCTAATTTTCCAAATGTCTAGCCTGTGATGTCTACCCCCAGACATCTAGCCTTTGATGTCTAGATAGTGCACTTAGACATCTGACCCATTAACATCTAGAATTGGCCTAGTGAAACATATATTACCTAAGGTCTATGATTAGACATCTTGATTGTCATCATCCCTTACCCTAGAAATGTACTCACCCCTATCTACATTTGGCACTATTGGCTAATTGAACTCATAGTCTAGAGATGTAAGTGATAGGAGTAAGATGTGAATGATTGATTTCAAGTTACAAATAAGGAGTCAAATACTAATAAGAATAAATGCATGACTGATGAATTTAAGAACACATGAGGCAACAAAAGTCTCTCATCCGAAAGTGGAGAGAATATAGAATTCTAAAGATGAATATAATCCAAGTATTTAAATATTGTTGGTGACTATAGAAAATGAAGAGCAGGTAGTCGAGGAAGTGTCCATCATTGAAAATTGGATGATAACACCAGAACCAGCAAGAGAGAGTTGGCTAGAGGATACTAGACGAAACCTTGTATCAGGGAAACAACGTGAGGGTTCATGGGGAGGAATACCAAAGCCATGTTTGGTGTATTCATGAAGGAGGCCGTGAAGTAGAGATAAATTATATTTGGGAAGAAGGCTATTTGGGTATAATTTTGCACCATCAACAATAGACAAACAACCAAATTGAACTCCATAACCACTGACACCAGGGAGTCCAACCAATAGAAAAAATACTATGGCAAATCCTTCCAATAGAATAGTACAACATAAATGCCCATATTTTTTATGTGAATGAAATGAGGACCCATCATGGCATGTTGGAACGTTTATTACCATTTGGGGAGCAAATGGGATCACACAATAGCTGCAATTATTACTAGCCACATTGCGAGGTATGGCGATAAACTGGTACTTGAAAAGATAGAGTACATAAGCATTTACATAATGCGATGATTTGAAAACTGCATTCATAGAGAAATTTTGACCACTGAGAGATGACACAAACATCATCACAAAAATTTATGTCACCAAGAAAAAACTAGACGAGGATGTCAAGAATTACAATAGAATATTAAAGCAATTAACAGACGAAATGGAGATGACATCTATCGATGGCATGGTGAAGCGATGGTTTTTGGATGGGCTACTACAAAAATTCAAGAAGAAGATGAAGGTAGTACCATCCTCAATATACATGAAAGCATTGGATAAGGCCAAGAACTTTGAAAGTGAAGGCAAACAAACAACCATAGGTATCGAAGGATACTTAAAGCATAATGAAGATTCAAACAGTGATGCGAAAGATAAAGTTCAAAGCATGATCCACTCCTTTCGGAGAGAATTTGAAAAAATTCTAATGGAAGCAAAAGTAAAAGGTTGCAAGGATCGAAAAGATATTTGGTGCTTATACTGCAAGACAGAAGGATATTCAAATGTCAACTATCCAAAGAATGCATACTGTAACATTTGTGAGATAGTCGAACATCCTATAGTCGACTTTCCATTCAATCTAAAAAGTAAGAGGTATCAGACATTGGCTATACAATAGTAGGAGGAGCCAAATACGCCAAGGAATGGACAAGGAGCCACTAGTGGGGGATATAGTAATAGTCATCAAGGAGGAAGACAAGGAGTATAGAGTTGACTACAATATGACTTTGATGGTCGACTGATTATCCAATGTCAAAATTATCAGGAATGGAACCATTTTGTGAAGAATTGTTCTAAACCCCAGAATGTTGGTAATAACGATGGTAATAATGCCACTCAAATGTGTAAATGGTGTGGTCCAAAAAACCACAAAGAAGCCACCAGTGGAACTCAGAATATCAACCTCATTGGCATTGGAGAAGTGATGAATATAGAAAATGAAGTATTGGGTGTAACAAGAGCACAGACCAAGAAGATAGAGCAATACCCAAATCCTTCCAAGGAGAAGGAGTGATGGTAGGAATCCCAAGAACTAATCAAAAAATAATTAGTAATGGAGAATCAAGACCAACTAGTTCTGGGGAAAGTATTGAAAAGACTAGAGGTCAGTAAAAAGGCATTAGTAGAAGGCTTGGTAACTAAGGTACTAAATACAAAGGTGGAAGTGAAAGTCACAAACTTGTTTATTATAGTACCTTATTTGTATGCTATGATTAGGTAAGTCATCAAGAAGAATGATGAAACTTGATAGGTAGCAACTATCAAGCAAGGGCAATTTATCGACCCAAAAATCTTGATGATTGAAGCCGAGAGGAGGTCAGCTATAGTCCAGATGGAGTTTTTGGACCATAGACTGAATTAGGTTATTGTGGATGGAGGATCGAGTGTGAATGTGATACCCGAGAAGACATGGTTGATTATTGGACAACCCACCTTACGGTCTCCAAATTTCAAACTATATGGCATTGATTAATATGGCAATGAATTAATAGGTATTTTGATGAATCAAAAAGTATGCATAGCATAATAGGATTTCATCCTAGATTTTTTTGTTATTGCTATGTAGAAAACCACATACGATGCACTGCTAGAATGAGGATGGTAGAGAATAGCAAAAGTCAACCATAATATGGATAAATAACGGCTATCCTTCAAGTAGGGATAACACAATTATATAATCAATTTGAAGAATCAGACAATGATTCAAGACAAAAAAATTAGATGATTCAGAATCCTCTTCATAAAGTGGTGAGATAGGGTATGAACCAGATTAGGAAGGAGTGATGCACCTCGAAGAATGCATGGAAGATGAGTATGACCAGGACAAAGACCTACTACATTGGTAGTTGGAAGATTATGAGATATTCTCTCCCTAATGTTTTTGCATTTATGTGAAAAAGAAAATTCAAAAGGATGAGATACAAGAACCTGAAAAGGAAATTAGCAATAAAATATAGACAACAACAGATAAGGATAACGAAAGGGAGAAGTGGATATTTCCCAAGAATTTTGCATAATATACGATGGGAGATGCAGTGATTGAAGATAAATTGGCCCATCCCATCAATGTATTGAAGCCAACAAATAATTCTAAATCCATTAAATATGAAGGTCCTAAAATGATTCAGGTCAACTTGGGAGAAAATAGTGAATAAAAAGTGATCAAATGTGGAGATGATTGGGATCCAATCCTGAAAGCAACAACATTCAATATTTTCTTGGACTAGAAGGATGTTTTTGCTTGGACATACAAGGACTTGAAGGAAGTTCCATCAAAACTTTACATACATAAGATTCCTCTAAATGAAGATGTGAAACCTATAAGAATGTGACCTTACAGAATCAATGCCAAATATGTAGTGTGGGAAATACCAAAACTGAGAAGATGTTGGATGCAGACATTATATTCAAGGTTATGACAAGTGAGTGGGTGTCACCGATAGTGATTACCCTAAAGAGATAAGTAGATAAAATCTAAATCTGTGTGGATTTTAGAATTTGAAATGCCATAACCATAAAAGATCCCTTCCCGATCCCCTTCATAGACTCCATACTAGAAGAAGTAGTTGGCCATGAGATATACTCATTCTTGGATGAATTCTCAGGCTACAACCAGATCAACATAGTAGAGGAAGATAATTTTAAGACCACCTTTGTTGTGGAAAATGGAATATACACTTATAACTGTATACCATTTGGATTGTGTAATGCACCAGCTACTTTCCAAAGGATCATCTTATACATTTTTGACAAGATGTCCACAGGGAACTTCAAAGACTTCCTGGATGACTGGTCACTGTATGGTAGGACACAGGAGCATTTAAAGGCATTAAAAGAATGTATGGGATTATGCAGGAAAGCAAAGATATCATTGAACCCAAACAAATGTGTCTTACTAATACCATACGAGAAGCTACTGGGGCATATAGTATGCCAAGAGGGTTTGAAATCTGATTCGAATAAGATACGGGTAATATTGCTAATGGAGGAGCCACATGATGTGAGCTTGGTCAAAACCTTTTTGAGGACATTTAGATATTACAGAAGGTTTATCTGAAACTATGCACTAACATCTCATCCACTAGATGTGCTTACACGTAAGGGTGTTACATTCAAATGGATTGAGGAGCACCAAGGAGCGTTTGAGGGATTGAAAGGGCACTTGGTGAAAGTGCCTATCCTAGTTTACCTATACTAGGATAAGGAATTCCATGTACATGTCGATGCATAAAACTTTGCTATTGGATGTGCATTAGCATAGGAAGACCAATTCAGGCTAGATCAGCCCATATACTTTGCAAGTTGTCTATTGTTAAGAGCCAAGAAAAATTACAGCACAACAGAGCAAGAACCACTGGGAATGGTGTGTGCGGTACAAAATTATTGGCACTACTTATTAGCTAAACCCTTTGCTTTTTATGTGGATCTTCAAGCCATGTTATACTTGATCAATAAACCAACAATCTACGGATGAGTAAATCGATGGCTCATAAAAATGTTGGAGTTAGTGTTTAGAGTGGTTGTAAGACCAGGGAAGAAACACGTAATAGCAGAGCAATTGTCAAGAATTTGATTTGAAGAACCTGTAGAGGGAGGAATACCAGACGAATTCCTCAATGCCCAATTATTTATGATTAATGCAATACCAGGATGGTACAAGCATATAGGGGAATACCTTTCGATAGGAGAGCTACCAAAGGAGTTGACGATAGCCGAGCAGAGAAAGGTGATTATGAAATCAACACCCTTCACCTTGATAGGAGGACTACTAAATAAGATGGGGGAAGACCACATATTGAGAATATGTATAATGGAGGATTAAGTACAACAAATCTTGAAGGAGACACATGAGGGATTGGCAAGAGGACACATGGGACCGAATATGATAGCTAGGAAAGTGTTGTTGGTAGGCTTATGGTGGCCCATTTTGTGGTCACATGTGATACATGTCAGAGAACAGGGAAGCCATTGAAAAGGGACTCCATGCCACTACACCCATCACAGCATCAGGAACTCTTCGAGATATGGGGGTTGTATTTTGTCGACCCTCTAAAAACAAGCTGAAGAAGGAAATGTCGATATATCATAGTTGCCATGAAGTACCTCACAAAATGGGTGGAATAAAGAGATTTACAGGACAACTCGATAAAAAGTATGGCTCACTTTTTTTATGAACAAGTGATTACAAGGTTAGGAATACCTCTACAACTGACAAGTGAAAAAGGAGGCCATTTTTTGAATATAATTATTCAAAACTTGATGAAATAATTTAGGATTTTTTACTCCTTATCAAGTTCATATTACCCTAGAGCAAATGGGCAGGTAGAAGTGACAAATAAAATCCTGGTTTTAATCATGTACAAAAAATATGGAGTAGAAGGAGCCGACTAGGAGGAACAGTTACTAGTAGTGTTATGGGCATACTGAACCACCTTCAAGCCCACCACGAACCACACACCCTTTCAACTTATGTATGGATAGGAGGAAGTAGTACCAGTTGAATTCCTTATGACAAGTTTAAGGGTGGTAGTCGATAATCGGTTGGATATGGATTTTATTCAGATGTGGTAATAAACGCAGAGACCTTATTGAATATCCATTATATAAGAATACATATAAATGTTTTATAAAGAATATTTTAGGACTTGATAGAGGATATGTAGGATATGTTTTCAATGCATTTAAATATATTATTGCATACATCATTGGGCCAAGCTGACCCATATTGCAATCAACCTGCTATTCTCCATCAAGGGAAAACCGAATGTAGAAATTCAGATTCGTTATGGCATGGACAGATTGCTTGGGAATATAATCAGACGTGGTCAAGCCATGTTCTGTTCCATTCTTAATAGCTTTTGTATTTCAATTTCAGAAGAAAACAATTTAGTGCATAAAGAGTCTATGTTATGTATATGGGTACGCAGCTACAGGAAACAAACTTTATATTTTTATATTACAATATTTGGAAAAATTTTAGTTAAAAGTTGGGCTATATATTTATATCAAAGTCGAAGTTGTCAATATGGCTATTGCAAATTATGAAAATATTTAGGCATACATGGGTGTGATTGATACTGTGAATGATCTGTGTGTGTTCTTCTCTAAAAGGATATCTAAAAAAATATATAATTAATCATTATCAAACTGTCCTAGAGAAAACGTTTTCTCTTTTGTTGTATAAGTGAAATTTTTATACTGTTGAAGCGGATTTTAAAACGTTCATTTGGCCTCCACGGTGATGGACGTCTTTATGTTCAATGGCTATATACTAACAAGGTGGCCCAAAAATTATATGTAACTTTTATATGGAGTTAGGACCGAGTGACAAACAAAACTTGTGCTTGAGATATGTGAAAACGTGTGTTTGCTTGGATAGGAAACATCCTCTGCTAGGTGTAATTGGCAATGGCTTCTTTATGTTTTTTATTTTAAATAAAAATAAAATAGCTTAGGAAGTTATACTGAATATTTAGCCTGGATAATGGATCTTGAATATCGTCAATAAATATTTAGACATTCATTTCATAGAAATTCCACATCTGACTTAGAATTAATTAAAATGCCTTGCAGTTGAGGAAAAAGAATAGGGAATTGAGCTCCTTAATGTACTATGTGAATGGTCCAAACTCAAAAATAATCTCACTTGTGTTATAGTTAAATGATAATAAAAGTCTTAGTTATAAAACACAAGTTTTGTTGATAGTAGTACAATGTTTCAAATAATAGAGTAGCTTCATATTATATGCTTCAGAGGGGTATAGTCGTCGCTTACGGTATACGTCCTCAAAAAAATATATAGATCCGGTATTAGAAAACATGCCAATATGTACAATGGAAAGCTTTGGTATGGTCAATGATGTTAAACTTGCCCTAGTTAAATGAATACCAAGAGGCATCGTATTGATTGTAACTAAAAACTTGCTCTACCAATACGTAGGGCCTAATGTGCAAAACTAGAAATATTTTGTATATTAGGGTTTGATGTGTAAAGTTAATAAACCTTAGTAAAATCTTCATTATAAAGTGACATAAAGCCAATTCATTCGTACCACATAAGTGTTTATTGGAAAAAAAAAAATATATATATATATATATATATATATATATATATATATATATATATTAGGAAATTAATCTATTATAATATAGATCATATGTTGACTTACTTTTAATTGATAATCATCATAGTTCTAGGATGATGCAATTTGTTTGTTTATATAGCAACTTCAACATTATGTGAAGACATGTATAGTTTTACATGTTTTTCTTTGTTTTTGCATTAAGTCCTTAATAATAAATAGTCTTATTCACTTTTGTATTAATTTATATTTCTAGACTATTAAATCTTTACACGAAATCAAGTTTATCCATTAACTTATATTTATGATTTAACATCTTATAAACAATGTGGTGGGATGGAAAAATAAGTTCTGATGACCTTAGTCTATGAGAATACAACCTCTAAGGCTTCTTATTTTCAAACTATAAAACATTAATTTTCAGCATATTTAAACTCTAAAAAGGGAGGGATAAATAATATTTTATCGACTATATTATAGTGTCTATCGAGAAGGATGGTACTCACCCAACTCCAATAGTTCACAATTGTGACTATTGAGGATCGGAGGTATCCATTCTCTAGCTAGAAAAATAGGGACAGAGGTCCTACGTTGTTAAGAGTAAAGGATGATAGTATGGGATGTCATTCCAGGATACCATATGTGTAGTATGTGAGGATTCTCACGAGCCTACTCCGATTGTGGAATTACCAACAAGACTCAATATAAGAAGTAGACTTGGGGTTGGAAAGTCCTACGGTATATGGTATGGGTAGCATTACCATCAACCGAATTTGGGTCTAAGACATCTAGTCTGAAATCTATACGATGGCAGACCCTGGTTAAACTTTAGTTGAAGATCAATGATTAGACACTGGCATAGCTACACTAACCCAAACCATGAATCTTTAATAATTGATAGGTCAGTGGACCAATAAGGACAAGAGTAGGATTGATAATCCAAGTCTATCATGCTTTGATATGGGGAATTAGTGCATCCATCATTCTAGGCGATATGGACCCTGTAAGGGAAACCCCATGCCAAGATCGAGAGAACTTGAGAAGGGAGTAAGGATATTTTTGTGGCAACCTATCATGGGAAGTTGGTTGATCTCAAGCACTTGAGAAACCAACTATAGCGGTAAAAGTTCTTGAAGTGTGATTCTCTATGCCAAAGTACTAATACAAAGTTGGGTATATCTGCATAAATGTGTGACATTTATGTTTGTATTTAGCAAAATTTTGAATTTGTGTTTTGACAACCAGGTGAGTAGACCTGGGTTGTTACAATAATGTAGGTAATAACAGTGGTAATAATGCCACTCAAATGTGTAAATATTGTGGTCCAATAACCAATTGTCTAAACAAGGCAAGTGCGAGTGGAACTCAGAATATCAACCTCATTGTCATTGGAAAAGTGATGGAGGTAGACAATGAAGTCTTGGTTGTAACAAGAACACAGACCAAGAAGATAGAGCAATACAAAAATCCTACCAAATAAAAGGAGTGATGGCAAGAAGCCCAAGAACTAATCAAAATGGAACTAGCAAAGGAGAAGCAAGACCAACTAGTTCTAGGGAAAGTATTGAAAAGATTGGACATCAGTAAAAAGGCATCAGTAGAAGGCTTAGTAACTAAGGTACTAAATACAAATGTGGAAGTGAAAGTTGCAAACCTGTTTAGTATAGTACCTGAGTTGTATGCTATGATCGAGGAAGTCATCAAGAAGAAGGATGAAACTCGATAGGTAGCAACTATCAAGCAAGGGCAATTCATTGATCTGACAATCCTGATGATTGAGGCCGAAAGGAGGCCAGTTATCGTTCAGATGGAGGTTTTGTACCATAGACTAAATCAAGTGATTGTGGATGGAGGATCAAGTGTGAATGTGATGCTAGATAAGACATGGTGGATTATTAGGCAACTTGCCTTACAGTATCCAAAATTCAAACTATATGGCACTGATCAATATGGTATTGAAATAATAGGTATTTTGATGAATCAAAAAGTATGCATAGCAGAGAAAGATTTTATGTCATTACTATGCTGAAATCCACATATGATGCATTGTTAGGATGAGGATGGTTGAGAATAGGGAAATTCAATCATAATTGGGAGAAATAACATCTATCCTTCAAACAGGTATAACACAAGTATATAATTAATCTAAAGAATCAGATAGTGAGCCAAGACATAGCAACTTCAGATGATTCAAGATCCTCTTCATTGGATGGTGAGATAGGGTATGAACCATATGAGGAAGGAGTGTTGCACCTTGAATACTGCACAAAATATTAATATGATCAGGATAAGGGTCTATTACATTTGCATTTAGAAGACTATGAGATTTTCTCTCCCCAGTGTTTTTGCATTGATACGAGAAAATAGATTCAAAAGGATGAGATGCAAGAACCTGAAAAGAAAATTAGCAATAAAATACAGATAGCAATAGATAAAGATAAGGAAAGGGAGAAGTGAATATTTTCTAAGAATTTTGCTAAATATACGATGGGAGATGCAGTCATTGAAGATAAACCGGCCCATCCCATCGATGTATTAAAGGTAGTAAATGATCCAGAATCCATTAAATATGAAGGTCCTAAAATGATTCAGCCCAACTTGGTAGAAAATGGTGAAGGAAAGATGATCAAATGTGGAGATGATTGGGATCCAGTCCTGAAAGCAGCAACATTCAAGATTTTTTTGGACTATAAGGATATTTTTTCTTGAACATACAAGGACTTGAAGGAAGTTCCCCTGGAACTCTGTGTACACAAGATTCCTCTGATTGAAGGTGCACAACCTATAAGAAGGAAACCTTACAAAATGAATCCCAAATACGTAGCAAGGGTGAAGTCAAAATTGAGAAGATGTTGGATGCAGGTATTATCTTCAAGGTTATGACAAGTGAGTGGGTGTCACCAATCATGATACCCTAAAGAGAGAAGTAGATAAAATACAAATTTGTATGAATTTTAGAAGTTTAAATACCATAACCATAAAGGATCTCTTTCTGATCCCCTTCACAGACTCCATACTAGAAGAAGTAGCTGGCCATGATATATACTCATTCTTGGATGGATTCTCAAGCTACAACTAGATCAGCATAGCGAATGAAGATAAGCTGAAGACCACCTTTGTTGTGGAAAATGGGATATACACTTATAACCGCATGCTATTTAGATTGTGTAATGCACCAATTACCTTTCAAAGTATCATCCTATACATTTTTTACAAGATGTCCATACGAAATTTCAAAGCCTTCCTATATGACTAGTTATTGTATGGTAGGACATAAGAATATTTAAAGGCCTTAGAAGAATGCATGGGATTATGCAGGAAAGTACAGATATCATTGAACCCAAACAAATGTGTCTCACTAGTACCATAGGGAAGTTATTGGGGCATATTATATTACAAGAGGGTTTGAAACCCGACCTAGATAATATTCAGGTAATATTTTTGATGGAGGAGCCACATGATGTGAGCTCGATCAAAATATTTTTAGGAATAGTCAAATATTACAGGAGGTTTATCTAAAACTATGTACTGATATCTCATCCACTGGATGTGCTTATGCATAAGGGTGTTCCATTCAAATGGATAGAGGAGCATCAAAGAGCATTTGAGATATTAAAGGGGAACTTGGTGAAAGCACCTATCCTGGTTTACCTAGACTAGGAGAAGGAATTCCATGTGCATGTTGATGTACCATTGGATGTGCATTGGCATAGGATGGCCAATTCAGGCTAGATCAGCCCATATACTTTGCAAGTCGACTACTATCAAGATTTGAGAAAAATTACAGCACAACAGAGAGAGAACCACTGGGAATGGTGTATGTGATGCAAAAATATAGGTACTATTTATTATCTAACCCATTTGCTTTCTATGTGTATAATCAGGCCCTATTGTACTTGATCAATAAACCCATAATCTATGGATGAGTAAGTTGATGGCTCATCACCCTACAGGATTTAATGTTTAGGGTGGTAGTAGGACCATGGAAGAAACATGTAATAGCAGATAAACTATCAAGGATTCACTCTGGAGAACCTGTAGAGGGAGGAATACTAGAAAAATTTCTCGATGCCCATTTGTTTATGATTAATGCAATATCAGGGTGGTACAAGCATATAGGGGAATACCTATCGATATGAGAGCTTCCAAATAAGTTGATGTCATCCGAGCAGAGAAAAGTGATTATGAAATCAGCATCCTTCATCTTGATTGTAGGATTGCTTTACAATATGGGGGAGGACCACATATTGTGAAGATGTATAATAGAGGATAAAGTACAGCAAACCCTAAAGGAGACACATGAGGGATTGGCAGGAGGACATACGGGACCAGATGCAACAGCTAGGAAAGTACTATTTTTATGCCTATTGTGGCCCACCCTCTTTGATGATGCAAATAATTTTGTGGTATCATGTGATACATGTCAGAGAACAAGGAAGCCATTGAAACGAGACTTCATGTCATTACATCCATCACAGCCTTAGGAACTCTTTGAGATATGGGGGATGGATTTTGTAGGTCCTTTAAAAACAAGTCAAAGAAAGAAATACCAATATATCATAGTTGCCATGGAGTACCTCACAAAATGGGTGGAAGCAAGAGCTTTATCGGACAACTCGATAAAAAGTATAGCTTGTTTTTTGTATGAACAAGTGATTACAAGGTTCTAAATACCTTTAAAACTGTCAAGTGATAGAGGAGGCCATTTTGTGAATGTAATTATTAGAAATTTATGATATAATTTAGGATTTTTCACTCTTTTTCAATTCTGTATAGCCCTAGAGCAAATGGATAAGTGGAAGCAAAAAATAAAATCTAGGTTTCAATTATGTAAAAGACATGCAGAGTATAAGGAGCCGACTAGGAGGAACGGTTACCAATAGTGTTATGGGTATACAAAACCACCTTCAAGCCTACCACAAACTACACACCCTTTCAACTAATGTACGGACAGGAGGCAGTAGTACCAGTTGAATTCCTTGTGACAATTTTAAGGATAGCAGTTGAAAATTGGTTGAATGACGAAGAAATAATTCAAGAACGACTGATAATATTGGTATAGTTGGATGAAGAGATGGTAATGGCATAATGGGGAATAGAGATCGCATAGAAAAGAAGAAATTTCTAGCATGATAAGCATATCTAAAATATGGATCTCAAGGCTGGTGAACTAGTTCTCAAATACAATGGTAAGAGAGAACTCAAGCCAAGGAAATTAAAAACCTTGAGGCTTGGACCCTTCCAGGTGGAGGAATTACTCATGAATGGGACAGTAAAACTGAGAAAACTAGATGGAACACTAGACCCCAAGGTAATAAACGGTTCCAAGTTGAATGTATATAAGCCACATGCTCAGGTAAACATGATCAACTTGGAACAATCAGGAACTTCTTGGAACAAGGATGGGAGAAGTAAATCCAAGAATACAATCCCTTGAAAATGATGAGCAAAGTTATGTTGTTCAATAGGAGAAACTCATAACCTGGATTGGTTATTTGGGACTAAAGGAGGACTAGCAATTGAATGAAGGGAGTTAGAACCTCTACAAGGAAAGCAGTGAAGGTTGTAGCTACACGTTCAATTTCCAAATGACAATGAGGAAGACCAACTTCGGGCCCTGATAGAGGATGCTCTACAAGAAGTTTCGAAAGAAGAAGAAGTAGAAGAAGAAGAACAAGAAGGAGAGTGAGCCAAAATTCTACAACAAATGCAGTTGGAAACACAAATATTGCAAGAAGAATATGAAACCTTAAGGCAGTACAATAACCAGCTGTAGGAACAGGTATTTCGAGATTTGGACACGATAATGCAAAAAATGAATGAATGAAAAAAAGCACGTGAAGTGGAATGGCCTAAGTTAGAATAAGGATAACTAAGAGGAAGTGCAATGGGTAACTCTTCAGAAAGTAGTATATTTTCCTTAGCAGAAGAAGAGCAAGGAGATATTAAAATAGTAAGCCCAGTTAAAAATAGAAGGGGAAAGGAAATTGCAATAGATGCATGCTCTAGGAGTTCTTCTTCAACCACATTAAAAATTGTACTTAATTCGAAAGAGTCCTCAAGATAAGATTCAGTGAACCATCAAGAGATGAGATAATCCCTAGAAAGACCTAGGGTATGGGAAGAAGGACAAAGTTCGACTGCAAAACATCAAATGAGCAAGGAGGAAATGGTAGCAATCATATGGAAATATGTCGAGACAGTACCAAAAAAACCAAAAATAGGAGGTTGGTTGGATGAATCAAGTAGTGATGAGAATCTACCAAGGATTCTTGATGTACCATATGCCAATCCTAACCCATACATTAGAAGACAGAGAGAAGAAATTTATAGTTGACAAGTAGGATTTAGATTTATGGAAACTACACATGTAATTAAAGATGATGATTCACTGATCCCACAAGATGAGTACAATGGGAAAATTAATGAGGACATGATACCAAAATAACTAGCTCCTCATATATGGAGAACACCATATGTAGGAGCCATGAGACATCCAACAAAATGATAAGAGTTAGCTAGGTATCGGATGGCTGCACTTGACTTACAAAAACATAAAATAGAAGTACTAATATTGCAACAATCAGTTCAAGAAACCTCACAATGACTAATGAACATGACAGGATAAGGAAATGACTCAAGCATTGATTTAGCCTTCTCATAATAATATCAAGAAAACTTAACTCATTGTACCATGAAATGACACTTTGAGGAAACAATATGGAGATGAAGGCTAATAAGGGTCGATAGGAGGTTGAGAATCTTGTATCAACTAACACTTGCACATTTACACCATCCACCAAAAATAAGAGCACACCTGATAAACCAAGCCTATAGTAGATATAACTTAGGTACTCTTGGAAGACCATCAAGAATTTTGAGATCACCTAACCAAGGGAGGACCATAGGTCGACTGGTTCTCATATTGGATCGTAAGGACCATATAAGAACTTATTCCAAGCCAACCCATTACTATTTTCTCTTGAGAAAAGATCGATTGGTCCACCTCAATGAGCTCATAGGAACCGAAGATGTCATCAGGAATGACTAAGGTATCGACCGAATCTCGGGCAGCTAGGAGTTAGGTAGCCCAACACTAGGGATATTCAATAAAAAAGAGGTTGAGGATGCATTAACCAGGTTCAAGAGAGAAGAGCAACCTGGGATATAAATTCTAATCCAAAACAAAGAGATGAAGAGAGGGTGGTTGCAAGAAATGAAAGAGATCGAGGAAGAGGCCCAAGAGCAAGATGACAACATCAGAATAGGAGGCATCAAAGACAACAACAACCCAATCACGATGAACCAGCACACAAATGAGAGAGGTTCCACTATTTGGATGGCTACATAATTATCTGGTGCATTTACGGAAGTACAGAATGGATTTCATGGGAGACAAAGCCTGCACATCCAAAAAATGATAATACACATTTGAATCTAGCCAATAAACACTTTGTAGACGTAGTTGAACACTTGGATTACAATAATAATAATCCAAAATAGGGATAAATTTTCTTGGTAGAGGAATTAATGGAACAAACACATCTAGTGGCGGAAAGAAATCAACAAGCTGTTAATAATGGTAGACGATGAGTCAATAACTACCAATCTTGTGAGCCAGAAACATGACATCATTCAAAAGAAGCTAAATGACTAGATTGGTGTATTGTACCAAGAAAAACCATAAGGCATTAGCATCAGTCATGACCAGAAACTCCCCAAATATGAAATAATCACCAAATACATCAACCGATAGAGGGAACAAAAAATGCTAGTGATGATGACTTCAGCAATTTCAGAGAAAGTAGTTGTCATCAATAAAATAGCATGTTGGATGCATGGATCTACGTATTGGCTTGGCCATATGTCTCACCCACCGACGTTAATAAAAAGACGTCAAGTGAAAAAGAAATTTTGAAAAAATAATAAAAATAAAATAAAAAGAAGAAAAAGTCAAAAATAAAAGAAAAAAGTCAAAAATAAAAGAAAAAGACAAAAAGTAAAAAATATAAATTAAAACCCTAGATGTCTCAACTAAACGAGGTGGTGCACATGCAAGGAAGTGTTTTCAAGGTGGTGGTTGCACAACAGTTTTAGGAACGGCCAAGCAACTATAAAAGGAGGAGAGTAGAAGCATTTTTGTTGTTGGAAATTTGAGCAAGTTTTGTTGTCATTGATGTCAAGAGGTTTGATGTCTAGTTTTTTCATCATTGATGTCATAAGGTTGTTTTTCCAAAAGGCAAGTGGTTAAAAGAAAAATAATATAATATTTATTTTTAATATTATATGCCTAAAGAGGCCTAAAATATTAAATACCCAAGGAAAGAGAAGCAAGTTTAAAAAGAAATAATAATATTATAATATTTAATATTATAATATTTGGGAAAAAGGAAGAGGTGAAAAATAACGAGGTCCAAGGAATCATTAAAAAATATATATCTTCGACAAGACCCATTGAGCATATTATAAAGGTTTTAATTTAATTTATTTAAATTAAAATATTTTAACCTAAGGTTAAAATTTTAATTTAAATAATTAAATAGCGCCAAGGTTTAAAGTTTAAATTCGAATTCAAAATTCAAAATTCAAAAGGGCCGACATGTTTAATGCAAAGGATAAAGTATAAATAGGAAATGATTTTCATTTCCAAATTACAATGCTATTCGAATGCCAAAGTGACTATAATATTCGTGCATTGCATTGTTGAAAAGAAAAAGATATTCGTATGGTTTTAATAAAAGAAGGCAGACTTGTATTCGGGTGGTGAAACAAGATAATCCCAAGGTACTGGGTAGCGTAGATGGTGGTCGAAGGTTGGCTAAGACGCTTGTAAGGAGCAGGTCATGGTTGTGAATCCCACGCGATTCATTTTTTCTAGGAAGAGAAGTTTCATTTTTGTCGAAATCTGCAGGAAGCAGATAGTGTATAGGTGCAAGGAAATTTTCATTCACATGTGGGCGTATAGCCCAGGTAGCAACTTAGCCTTGGGCTAAGGCACTGCAGTGGATTTGTTCACGAGTTCGAGTTTGGGTACAATCGAAGTCGTGCACAATATTTTGGTGACGTGGGCCATTATTAAGGTATGCAACATTTAAATTAATTTGCTAAAGGTTTTTGAATGCAGAAATATTTTTGAGGCCACGTGTGAAGTGTGTAGGGAGTCATAAGGGTTGTTAAAATAATATTTTATTTTGGTGCTTTGAAAATATAAAGATTGGAGATTATAAGGTGTTAATAAAGGAACCTTATTTTTATGTGTTGAATATTATTTTGAGAAGTATTGGATATTATAAGGTTTTAACAAAGGAACTTTATTTTTATGTGTTGAATGTTATTTTGAGAGGATTGGGTATTATGAGGTATTAACAAAGGAACTTTGTTTTATGTGTTGAATTTTATTTTGAGAGTTTTGGAGATAATAAGGTGTATTTATGACTTGACATTTTATTGTATTTCTTGAATGGTGAAATAACTATTGAGGAGTATTTGTGTGGAGATTTTGAGATAGATTGTTGCTATCTAACCTAGAAATTGGTAAAGAGGATTTGATTGTGATTAAGATAGGTTTTGAATACATATCTCCATCAAAGCAAAAGGTATGGGCACACTATCTTTTGTTTAGAGTGATTGAAATGATTGTATGAAATATAAGGTGGAGTGAAAAGGATTGAAGAGTATTGTTGGATATATGTGAGCAAGTTTGAGTGCACCTTGTTAATGAATGATTTGATTTGATTTGAGATTGAAAATTATTTGAGTTAGGGTTTAAGACCCACATTGTGCTTTGTGTTGAAAAATGTGAAACACTTATTTAGGGTTTATGAGCAAGTTATGTTTCATTGGTTGAAAGATTGAATAAAAAATTTTAATGTTGGTTTGATTATGTTTATGATTGAGCAAGTTATTGAGAGGACTTCTAAGCAGATTTGAGCAAGTCTTGGTAAATACTTGAGACAGCATTGCGAGTAGAGTTGATTGATTTATTTATTCAAAGCTTTGTGTTAAGGCTTGGGGTGAATCTAAGCAGAGTTGATCAAGATTTGTGTTAAAGCTTGAGATATATTTGAGGATATATTTTGGTACAAATTTGAGGGTAGATTTATGCCAAACTAGAGATAGATTTATGCTAGACCAAGGACAGTGTTTAGTGTAAATTTGAGATGGAGATTGAGTAGATTTTAGAGCAGGATTTGGAGGTGATAGAGCAAAGGATAGTGGTCTCAAATGGATAGAGATCCATTAGCCAATGTAGTGAATATAGAGGTCTACTGAGTGAGGATAGAGGTCTTTTGTGGAGAGATATCTACAAGCCAGTGCAGTGGGGATAGAAGTCTTCTAGAATAGCACCAGGCAGAGTAGAGAAGAAAAAGTTATCATATGGATAGAGATCCATGAATCAGAGCAAGGTGATTGGTATCTCATTTGGAAAAGAAGTCCATAAATATTGTAATAGGGAATTGATTCCCAAAAGAATTTATTGAGAAAATTTATAACAAATATTTTCTCTGTGGATTAGCCCACATTTTGTGAACCACGTTAAATCGTGTCTCTCATGTATATGATGATTTATGGAATTCTTACTATTTTAATATTGTTTATGTTATCATATGGATTGAAAAGTAAAAAAACAATTCTTATACTATTCACCCCCCTTAGTATAAGCTCATGTTCTTCAATTGGTATTAGAGCAGATTTCTCTATGAAAAGACTAATAGCTTGGAGGAATATCCAACAGGAACACACATGGCTTCAAAAAATGAAGAAGAGGCCATGATCGAAATAAAATAGGAATTCTTTGTTGCTCTCAGAAACTTGGAAAATGTTAGAAATAAGAACTCAAGTTTGAAGGATCAAATTTAGGAGGATGAATAAGAAAATATGGAAATTCTATAGAATCCCATAGAATTCAAGATAAAGGTGGAAGAGGGAAAGAAATTTGAAAAGGATATGGCATATTTATTAAGGGCAAGAGAAGCAGAGTGTGAAATATTAGAATAAAAAAATGTCTCTCTAAGGAATGAAGTTGAAAATACTAAGTTACGACAAGATATAAAGTTAGGGAAACAGAAAGAGGATTCGAGCTCTCAAGAAATAGAGACATCAAACAAAGATAAGCTCATGACTCATACTAATACTCTGGAATGAAAAGGCATCAGGAAAGAATATGGAAAAGAAGAACCATGGACAAGAGTCAATCACAAGAACAACAAAAGAAGAAGCACTTGACCATATTTTCCAAGGCACTCAAATAGGATACAGAATCTCTTCCATGGCTATTGATTTACATCTAATAAATATGGTCATAGAGCTGCACATTGCACTGGTTATGTGAAAATTTAAGTTGATAGAAATTTCAATTATTTTTCACCTCTTATGAATAATGATGTCATATTTTATAAATACAATAATTTTGGGCACAAGACTAGATGGTGCAAAATGGTATTTCCTGAGTCAAGTAAAAAGAATACAACTTTAACAATTAGGAGAGAGAGAAAAGAGCATGAGAAAGTTAGATAAATGTTAGTACAAATAGATCTTCATGTTCAAGTTAATGGAAAACAATGGTTTCTTAATAGTGGTTGTTCTAGTCATATGACAGGAGACAAAAGTAGATTTCTTGTACTCAAAGAAACTTATGGAGGATCAGTAAAAGTTGGTGACAATGGATCAGCAAAAATATTTGGAAAATAAACTTTGAGTTTAGATAATGGAAAAACAAATACAAAGAATGTGTTGTATTTCAAAGGGTTGAGGCACAATCTACTGAGTGTAAGCCAACTTTGTGATTAGTGGTATATTGTTACATTTCATCCAAATAGGTGTGAGATCAGAAAGTCTAAAACTGGAAAACTTATCGCAAATACAAATAGAACTACAAACAACCTCTATATGCTAAGTGATATTAAAGGAGATAAGTGTTTTCTATCACAAGAATATGAGAGTTGATTGTGGCATAGAAGAATGGATCATTTGAACTTTGACAATATAGTGAAAAAATCAATAAGCAGGTTGTTAAAGATTTACCCAAGATAAAAAGGCCACAAAACATAATTTGTGCACAATGCCAGCATGGGAAGCAAGCTAGAACAAGTTTCAAATCAAAAGGATTTATGTCATTTGAGCCATTGAAACTAATACACACTGACCTATGTGGTCCTACAAGGACAAAGAGTCTACAAGGTGAAAGTTTCTTTATATTATTTATACATGATTATTCTAGAATGATTTGGGTAGCTTTCTTCAAATAAAGGTCAAAGGCTCTTGAGAGGTTTAAATATTTTAAAGAATTAGTGGAGAATGAAACATGTAGAAGGATTAAGGGTTTAAGATCAGATAGAGAAGGAGAATTTACCTCAAATGAAATCATAGATTTTTGTGAATAATATGGGATCAAAAGAGAATATTCAGCAATAATAACTCCTCAACAAAATGGGGTAGTTGAAAGGAAAAATAGGACTGTTGAAAATATGGCCAGAGCCATGTTAAATGAGTCTAATATTTTAGATGGTTTTTGGAAAGAGGTAGTACATACAACAATATATATCATCAATAGAGCTCAAATAAGAGTAAATCATCACAAAACCCCATATGAGCTCTGGAAAGGAATACTAGCCATAGTAAAGTATTTCAAAATATTTGGAAGCAAATGTTACATAAGACGAGAAGAGAAAAATTTGGGTAAGTTTGACTCAAGATGTGATGAGGGTATTTTTCTTGGCTATTCCACTAAGAGCAAAGCCTATAGATGCTAAAAACAAAGGACACATACAATTATAGAAATAATAAATGTAACATTTGATGAGAAGATAGGGTCAAGAGAACCAACTCGATAAATTGTGTATCAGAAATAATAAAGTTACCAAGAATATTTAGGTCAAGAATCGAAAGAAGAAGAAGAAACACAAAGATTTTTACCTAAGACTCCATCCAGGTATGTATAGAAAAATCATCCAAGAGATCTAATCATTGGGAATCCATATGAGAGATAGACAAGGACGAAGATAATAGCAACAAATGAGCATGCTAATTTCTCTTTGTTATCTAAAATTGAGCCCCAATATTTCAATGAGGTAAGAGAGGATAAATTTTAGATCAAGGTAATGAATGAGGAACTAGATCAAATATAGAAAAGTGAGACTTGGGAACTTGTCCCACGACCAAAAGGAAATAATATGATTGGCACTAAATGGGTATTCAAAAAATAAGTTAAATGAAGATGGTCAGGTAGTCAGAAACAAAGCAATATTAGTATGTAAAGGTTATGCACAGGTTGAGGGAATTGATTTTGATGAGACGTTTGCTCCAGTTGCATGCCTTGAAGCTATAAGAATGTTCTTAGCCTTCTCAAGTTTCAAAAACTTCAAAGTATATCATATGGATGTTAAATCATCCTTTCTAAATGGTGTCCTAGAAGCAGGGGTGAATTTCATTTTGCAAGCTCCCAACTTTGACAAGGAGTTTTTCAAAGAATACCTACTCCAGATGCTAAAAACGTATGACAAAGAGAATAACATCAACCGAGTGTAGGTGGGGAATCATACATTGGTAGTTGATTTCTCTCCTATAATGTTGTAGCGCACATTTGGATTTCCACATAAGGGTAATCCAGAGGTGAATGAAAGAGTGGATCCCAAGAAAAAACTAAAATTAATCAAGAGTCACAATATTGAAAAAGGAAGAGGTGCATGCTATGTTAGGCACTCATGGTGAGAGAGGGATTAAATAGATACATTTGAGGAATAGTGGATTGGAGGTCATAATGAATATCATCATGGCTAGATTTTTAGGAGAATAGTGCAGTTTAGATCTCCCTATTTGGTTAATTTCATACTTGCAGGGGATGAAGCAGGTATTATCCTATGATTGGGCAACACACTTGTCACTTCGTATTTAGGCTTTCCTTATGTGAACAACAAAGAACTTCTATATGGCATGTCATGCCATTGGATTGCTCCTGGATCCAGCCACTCGAGCTAGAGTACAAATTTTGAACTTGGATTCTCTAAGAAAGCTACCTGAATTAGCACCATCTATCTATCGATGGATGGATGCTCAACCAACAAAGAAAATGATACTAGAAAGGAAGGCCCACATAAAATAGATATCACACAGGCCACATCAAGAGAAATTGGTGGTTACTTTAGAAGGGGAGGATACCACAATGGCACAAGTCAAGGAAGAGAAGGTACAAAAATATAAGGTTGCCCAGTCACCAAAAGAGCCCTAGAGAAATAAGAAGAAAGGGCAATTTTATGAACCACACCCAGCTTTATCCCAGGAAGCACTGTAAAAAATAGTCCAAAATTTTAAGGTAGCTCGTACTCGAGAGCAATAGCAGTAATATAGAGGGAGAAAGTGGATTTTACCATACCTTCAGTTCTGCATGAGTAGACAGCCAAAACCAACTCAACTACATGGATTGGACTTGCAGATTATCTGGAAAAAGCTAAATTTTGGGCCCATACAGGTTCACTCGAACCAATTAGGGAATATTTGGTGAGACCAACTACACTAGCAGACACCTTGAGTATATTTTCACTGGAGAAAATGTTTGTTGCAGCAGTAGCTCAAGAATCAGCTGACATAAGTAATCCAAGAGCAAATAATAATACTAGGGTAAAGGAGGGCCTACCACAAGATATGGCACATTTGGCACCTGAGGTAGACAATCCCATTGTCATAGAGGAGGAATAGAAATCCCCATAAGAGAATGGGAACAACCCCCACAAATAATATACCTTCAATAGTTGGAACAGTAGGAAGACTAGAACAACTAGTTTCCAGTACAACCTAGAGTAGCCACAGATGAGGTAGATAGGCCAACTATTGATCGATCAGATAAAGAGAAAGAAGTAGTACATGAGGAGAAACAAAAGGACACATAGACCAAATATTTTCTTGTACAGGTTCCCAACTTCATGGACCGATCAGATTCCATGGATCATCAAGTAGTAAACTATTTTACAAAATTGGGAGGCATTATGGACAGTTTACACTTGTAGTTTGAAATTTCATGTATGGGTCAATGGAAGAAGTAGAAAGGCATGATAAAGGATGATTTGCACCAATTTGTGAAGTATGTGGCACAAGGATGTTGGCGTAAAGACATTTCTAGCATATACGCATCTCAACCTTTGTCACTGCCCACTGCCCATTTGAAGACAATGGAAGGAATTGAACAATTACCTAAAAAGATACCCAACCTCTATCTGGAGACAACATAGGTGTATGTCTACAGCCACAGTATTAATCCTCCTTAGCATCCTATGGATCAAGGATCACAAGTGGATTTAGTACCTAAATTACTGCCAATGTATACACAATTGAATTTTCTTACACATTTGTTGAGTTTGTTGGGAGAAGGGATTAAGTGTGTGCAGTCAACAAAGCAAGTAGTGGAGACTAAATTACAAGATACCTATGAAACTATGGAGAGAAAGGATAGTCTCTTAGAGCAATGAATGGCATGGATGGATGCAGTCAAACAGGAAATGCATGGACTAACATAGAACTTACAAGACCTGACCACTCAACTGGAGGAAAAGGATAAGCAAATTTCCTAGTTGTAATATGATGTCTCATAGCTCAAGAGGGCAAAGGAACTGTTAATCAAACAAACAAAGGCATTTACAGCTAATAGGAGTGAACAAGAGCGTTCTTGGAAACAGGAAAAGAAAATTTGGAAAAAATAAGAAGAAGCCTTAAGGTAAGAACTATGACTAGAACAACAACAGTTAGCACAAAAAGTTACACTTGCTCCTTCAATGTCATAACAGTGCATGAAGGAAATTTTCCTACGCAACTGTTATCCAGTATCAGGCAAATAGAAGATCATGCCAATGCCTTGGGAGTGGAGTGGGCCAAATATTTCAATTATACCAAGAGGCTCAAATAGGAATGTGAGACCATGCAAGCCTAGCTTCAGGAGTACTAGAAAGTGTTTCAAGCCACCATACCACAAACCCCAGTACCCACGGATGCTGACACCCCTCAAGTTGAGCAGAGAAAGTCACTGAGGATATCGACTTCTTCGAAGGAGAGGATAGATGTAGATAGTAGTTCTAAGCAATACCAATCATAAAGAACTAGTTGATGATAATTTCCATCAATTTTGATTGTATATAACAATTTTGGAATGTTATGTTGTCTTATTAAAGTTACAAAATCATCCAATAAATTTTTAAGGCTTGATTAAGTACATAGAGCACTAGAGACAAAAAAAGTCAGCATTTGTGTTAGTCGGCTAACTAGGCAAGACATCTAGGATTAGACATCTAGAAAATATCATTAGGCATCTAACAAGTGGTTAAAGCAAATTGTTGGGCAGTTGAAAGCGAAGTAGTTGCAATAACTACTTCACCTCCCTATTTATACCCCCATTCAAACTTGTATAGATCATCATCATTTTGCTCATAATGTCAATGCTCTTGTACAGGATACTTGTTTTGTGTGTGGTGATGTTGTGAGGTTTCCAATTGATTGCAAGTTGTGTTGTAGATAGCACTGACTGGTTATGTTGCAGGGTTTATCTTGATGATTGATTGCAGGTTGTATGCAACAGTAAATATGAGAACAGGGTCTTGCACTTGCAGGTATGAAGGACTGGAGATACATACTATAGACGTTTAGACCTTGATGTCTAAACTACCCATCAAATGGCTAGCCATATAGACCCTAACCCTAGATGTCTCACTTTTCATCAGACATATAGTTTTGTCCTCTATATGTCTAACTCCTATCCTTGATGTCTAACCCTATGTACTATATGTCTACACCCTAACCTGATATCTAGCTTGAACCTTAGATGTCTAACCTCTAGACATCTATCCTAAGTTCCTAGATGTCTAGCCTATGATGGCTAGCACATGATGTCTAGCCTGTGACTACTAGCTTGTGACATCTAGCCTATGATGTCTACCCCTAGACATCTAGTCTTTGACGTCTAGACAATGACCTTAGATGTCTGATCCATTGACATATAGACTTGGTCTAGTGAAACACATATTTCCTAAGGTCTATGATTAGCCATCTTGATTGTCATCATCCCTTACCTCGAGAATGTACTTACCCCTATCTACACTGCATTCCAAGAAGCTCCAAGGTCCATGTTGTTGACACTTCACTCAACCAACATGTCGTAGTTCTTCGTCAATTGAAGCTAAATTTGGAATTGGCCCATAACCATATCGGACAAAAGGACTGTGTTTTTTAAGGAAACAAGCAAAATTTTGAAATAACGAAAAAATTATACTTAAAAATCAAAATAGAAGGGCAATAATTGTCGTAGTCATAGCAAAACTTTGCCCTCGAAAGTGCTTTGATACCACTTGTTAGGAACCTTCTAATAAAAATAAATGCATTCACATAAATATTGCAATTAATGTCGAATTTCATGAAAGAATAGTATATTGCAATATAAAATGTAAATGCAAAATTAAAACAATCTCACAAAACAATACAGAATCACAGGCCTCTTCGAGGGGGCAATGAGTTTATTTTTATTAGAAGGTTTCTAACACAAATTTTGCTTTGTCATTTCTCCTTCAAGTTTTGATGCCTTTTTTGAGGGGCAAAGTGGCTTAGTATCTAAGCTCTAATTGATCATTGAGCTTATTTTTCATGCTTTCTCTTATCATATTGCATTTTCAATTGTTGAATCATTTGATATTTCTATAGTGCACTTGAAGTTGGCATAGTTACTTGTAAACTTTCTTGGTGCCTTTGAGGTGATAAAAATATAATCAAAGGTATAAATAATGGTACTATTGAAGGAGGAAAATATGTAATAGGGTCATATGAGAGCAAAGTAATACAATATAGATAGATTATTGCTTCCTAAATGGATATTTCAAAGACAGTCATAAGAGTATCAACCAATGTGGTTGTGATGCTAGGCATCTGGGCCAATGGGGCTAAAACAATTTAATGTGGAGGTTGTTGGAGTGGAGGAAGGAATAGAAGTAGGAATATTATTAGTCAAAAGCTCAATCCTTGTGGTATCATTTTATTTTTCTTTTTCTCTTACAAGATTGACCACTATGATAGAAATGAATACCAATGCTACAATCATACCTTCGGCTACTGGTGTTGCTTCCTCCTACAATTGGAAAATCAGCCCATCAATTGCTATAGAAGATTGAGGAAGGGTATTTTGAGGTGAAAACTCACTCCTTTATCCTTCCTCTACTTATTCTAGTTCGAGGATCGATCTTCGCTTTCTTGGGAACTTTGACCTCTTATCGACCTCTTCCATGTTGCCTTTTTCTCTAAAGGCCTTGGCTATGCTGCTGAAGTTGTCCCTAGAGCTATTGGAATAGTGTTTTTGGCCAAAAACCATTGTGTTTAATGAAATTGTGTATTTTTAACTTCTTTTCTTTGGCTCATTTTATCACAAGGAACTTCTTCTAGGTGTTTTATGTCATTGCATTCACTAAAATATTCATCCTTTTTAGGTCCAAGCGTCTGAAAGGCATCTTGGTATCATTTATTTCCTAATGGAATTTCCATCGAGCTCTGATCTTATAATTACTCCATTTCAAATTTTGCAAAAAATTATTTCTGATTATGTTAACTTGAGACATGGGGTCAACATCCTTCACCTTTGTATAGAAGCTTTCATACAACTACTTTTGGGTCTTGGACAGCAATAATTATTCTCATCAGAGTAGCGGGAAAACTCCTATAGTTTGACATACTTTAATTTCAAGATTGGATTGATGGTCAAATTTTTTGGAAGTTCTTGCACTTTTTAGCCATGTAGCAAACTTTTTGTCTAGGTTGTAATTCTAGGCATCACCCACATTTCAAATCCCAATTCCTTTAGCTTAGCTTCCATTTCATGGGTTGTATTTATTTTTATTTGAGATATACTTCCCAACTAAATTGGAGTTTTATAGACTATCATTTTTCTTTTCTCACGTCCATAGGTAGCGTTGATTAAGCCCGCCTATCTCAATATTTCAATATAGACCACTCTTTCTATCACATACCTAGGTAATATATATATAGGCTTGTTGAACCCAAAAAGACATACAATGGTGGCATCCTCTAAGAAATATTAGTCTCCTTTGATTTGCAATCATAGGACCCTAATATTTTCTTCTAAAATATGTTAGATTTTTTCTCTTTAATTGCACTTAATTCTGGTACTAAGAACCTATTTGGAAAACAATAATAGGAGGAGCTCTGGCAGAGGATTTATGTCCAAAAGAAGGTAGGCCTTCCTTGACCTTGATCTTCCATTCTTAATTTTAAATTCTCAAACAACTAGATGTTCTAAAATAACACTAAATGGGCTAAGAATGAGCAATACCTAAAGATTTTATTTTTCCTAATATTAGATAGCCCTTCATCTGTTGGGCTATAAAATCACTATAGTCAAGGATTAGGGGTTTTTTCTTTGGGCTATACCTTAGCATGTGGACGGTGCTCAATCCTTCTTGCAATACTTCTCTATCATCCTTGATGTTGAAAATAAATGTTATACTGAAGGCATCTATAGCATCTTTGAATATTTATCAACTTAAGAAAAAATTTGGCATGGCCTCTTTAGACTTGTTGAGCTCTAGATTCAAATATTTTAGCTTATCCTTGATCTTAGCATAATATTGGTTTGCAAATCCTGATCTTAGCTTCAACCCCTCTAGTACTAGTAGCATTTGTTGTATATCCTCTCCTAGTATGACTACCTCAAAGTAGTCATCATAGGCTAGAACCATATTTAGTTGGAAGTCATAATGTAATGCACATACTTCCACCAACTCATAATAGGGATGAACATGAGGAACCAACTATTAGGCCATGTAGTTGGTGTAGATCCTTATGGTAAATTATTCTTCTTTGCTCTTCAAGTGCCTTCGATAGCCATTCTCCCTAATTTTTTTTGTATCTTTTGATATATTAGGATCTATCATTTTCTTAGTTGCATTTTTTATGCACTTTAGGGGTTAGTTTTTTGTGTCTTGGGTGTGATTTTCTCTCTTTGAATCCAAGTGATAATTTGCAATGGATTTTGAAGGTGTAATCACAAAATTATTCTTTCTTTTGGGTTCTATGGTTGTTGTACACTATTGAATCTATAGAGTTTTGCTTCTGCCTTTGTGCTTGATAGCTTTGTGATGCAAGTGAAGTTGATAGGACTCAACACTTAATTTCTTGCTATTAATACACCTATAGAGAATTGGTCTCTATTTGGTTGCAAGGAACGACCGTAATCTTCTTTCAACTATTGAGACCAATTGGTTTGTGTACCATTTTGTATGATTGGCTAATTTCAAATTTTATCATTTAAATACTATCTGCTAATTTGACACATTGAAGCTTTCCATTTTGTCAACTTATGTTTGATCTAACAACTCAAGCTTTGTCTCTTTTGACGTGATGAGCTAGATGCTAAGTATTGCAAATTTTTATTTTAGGTGACTACTTTGGAGAATCCAATGGTGCCAGCAAGGTCAAAGGGTCCGTAGGCCCTTGTGATTATCTCTCTCAATTCCTTTAAATTTTTCCCTTAATCACCTTATTATAGTTGCATGAGTGGACAACACCACATGGCATGTGCAAAGTTGGCATATCCTTGCCAAGGATTTGCTTGCAACCCTTGGTGTGAGATATGCTCCATAGTATTCTTATAGATTTCTTTGTGCTACCTTGGGAACTCCTTGATATATGTGAAGCCTCCTTAGTGATTCTATAAGAAGATGATATGGCTTTAGATGATCAACATCCTCTAAATTTTTTCTTACTCAAGTCTTTTCCCTTATGGTTGTGCAAGATAGCTTCAGATGATGTTCAAAAGTCTAGTAGTGATGCATCTCCCTTACTCAAGATTTCCTAGGATTTTAACTGCATGTCACAGTCTCACCCCCTATTCCATTTTTTATATACATAAAGGTATCTGAATAAGTGATGGGGTGTGTCATTTAGTTGTTCTTCAAGAAAACTTGGTCATGGAATTGGTACCTTCTACAACATTGGCATGAGAGACCATCCACACATTATCATAGTATGACTTCACATATTGAGTTTTTGTCTAAATTTACCCTCACTTGGATGAGTGTTGCACCTTGTTTGTCCATGCCTAAATGAGGTATGATCTCATTCATTTGAGAGGACCTCATCCAAAACCCTTCATACAAAGTCTCTTTTATAAAGGGCCTATATATATATATATATATTTATTTATTTATTTATTTATTTATTCTTTTTTCTTTTTCTTGAATATATATATATACAAACACACAAAATTATATTTCAACCCACACTTTTTGGTTCAAAGCTCTCATCAGGACCAAAATCCCAAGCCTCGATAGCCCATTACTCTTTTTAATTATGGTAAATGAAGATATGTACCCCATTTTTAGATAATTTTGATGTGGACCACTCATTTATGAAGGCCTAATTAGTGCCCATCCTTTCTACTAATGGACATGAAGTGACTCTGATGGAATTTATTCTAGTCCCATCTTGATATCTAAGGATCATCAACAATAAATTCATCTATAGATAGCCTCTTATTTTAGCAGTGAAATCCCTTGATAGATGAATACCAAATTATGTAGGGAGATCAATTACTATGACATATTGGGTCATTGTAAGGCTTGAACAAGCATCCAAAGTAAGCAAAAGTTCTTCAATTACCTCAAAAATTTGGACTACACTTCCATCCAATGACACCACCCTTTTATTTACAGGCTAATAACCCAGACCTAATGTATCTGCCACCCCCTTCAGCATAAAGGAAGTACTTTCCTTAGAGTCTATGATGTAGTTGTAGATAAACTTGTCTTTATAATCAAGGACAAATAGAAGGGTTTTTTTAGGCCTAGTTACCCTTGGGCTAGAAATTTGCAAGACCACAGGTGTCTTTTGTTGTCTTAGTTCCTTTTCTTTTTGCAACTCCTTCAAATGCTCCTACTCAAGAATGGATAATATATCCCACATGGGCACAACCATCATGGATTTATTCAAATGATCTACTACACTAAATGTCCCAAGGGAATTGGTCTTAGAAAGGAAACTTAGTAATAGCTAAGATTTATATTTATCCATAGCTAATTGAATAGGCTTCATCTAGGGTATGCACTACTTTGGGACCTCTAAAATATTCTATTTTCTAATCACCCAAGGTTTTGGTGCACTTTTCTTTGGTGGTGCTATGATGGAAGGCTCCCCTCTAAAATTAGTTGGCCTTCTCTAGCTGTTCGATATCACTTGATTAATATTTTTTTACTCCTCTATTACCTACTTTTTGGCTCATCACATAGTTTGATCAAGACTTGTGGCTTGTTGGTTACTAGAATTTCTACTCCATCAGATATTACTTACACTTCTTCCCCATCCCATGTGACCAAGATTTGTTCTAAATACACACCACTCAACTCAGGGAGGGCTAGGGTAGGTTTGTTATCACTTGCACTTCAACCCATAGATGAGATATAGATGTCTAAGCAAGCATCATTTCACTTGGAATTATTGGGGATGGCAAGGAGCTTTCTCCATGATAGATTTGGGTAGGGTAGCCAGGTAGTACCAAGCAATGGATTCCTCCACATAATTGATTTGGCTGGGAGCTATCTCCCTAGTAGGGTTAGGAGAAATTTACTATAGAGGGGTCAAAATTAGCACCATTTTTTGGTTATGGATCTATGCCCATTCTGCATCCCAATTGGCGTAGAATTGGAGCCTTAGATATTCATTAAATAGGGGTCTATTTCCCTAATTGTTTAGTTGGAAGGGAGGCCTTGATTATTCTGATACTAGAACCTTTGGGTATTTTGTTGTCTCCTTAGGGAGAACACCTCATTAGAGACTATTTTTAGCAAAATTTTCATTACCTCAAACTTAGAATTATTTGTAACAAGGAAACTTGGGGTAGGGAGAGGAACATGGACTACAGGTATAACTAAAGTTTATTGGAAAGTTGTTGGTTGAATTACTTGAGGTGGTTGACATGGTGATTGAACATTTGGAAATAGAGGCATAGGGGGCCTAGATGCTAGCTTTCCTATTTGTATTAGGCCATTTTCTTCCTGGATGGTTATCCCATAAGTGTCTAGCAAAGAAGTTCCTTCCTTGGCCTTTACCATCATAGATATTTTTGAATATAAAGCCTTCAAATAAAATATAAATGTCATACCTAGGTGAGGATGAATATCATCAAGGATTCTATGCCATGCTTTGTGAAATCAGATGTTGAAATTGTCCATGGCTTCCATTGGTGCTCTCTTTATAGTTGATAATTGATCTAATAGATACACTCCATATGTCTTCTCTCTGAATATTTCAACAAATAGAGTAACAATTTGACCCAATAAAAAATTGAATGTGGTTGAAGTGAGACATACATCCGCATCCTTTACCTCAAAATGATGCCACGAACAAGATCAAAGCGACATTCTACTCTACAACTTTGTGAAGTGCACATAGGCTAACCATGTGCTATAAATGCTCCAATGATGTGGTAAAGTCTACATTTGTAAAGTAGGGAAATATTTCAATGTAGATGTTAGGATGGCATCCCATATTATAGGTGGAGCTAGAGGTTGCAATGGACCTCAGTAATTCCATGCAGGGAAACTTCTAGGTGGTTGAGTAGCCATGTTTTGGCCTTGACCTCTCCTTCTTGGAATTCTATCAAGATGTGGGACCAACACTTGAGGATTTGTAACAATGTAGGATCTAGTAGCAGGTAATGCATTCATAAACCTTTGGGTGCTTTACTTTGAATATAGTCACCAATTAAATATTGCATATGCTCTTTAAGCATATAGATTGATACTTTCACCAAAATCGCAATCTAAAATCTTTATGAATGGCTTCTTCTAGGTATTTTCTTTCAATGGAGTCATTAGGTGAATTTTTAGATGCTTCAATAAAATAGTAAGGCAAATATCTTAACCTAACATAGTTATCTTCTTAGTGGGACCAGACCAATTAATTCAATTAGGTCCCACCGAACATGCTATTAAATTATTGTCCTCTATGATTGTCATGGTCACCCACTACGGAGGTCGAATGCACCCAATAATTGTGCCTCATGAGGAGTAACACAATAGGGTAACTTTGAGAGCTTGCAAAGTAGCTCAATCAGACTGCCTCTAGGGTTTTTACAAGGTCAACTCCTTATAGGATGTGATCTTCAATGCTTGCCTACTCTAACCTAACGTAATAGGCTTTTGGTGCATAGAGGAAAAGGGGAAGAAAAACCACAAGAAATATAAGAAAATTAAAGTCCTACGCTAATCGGGGGTGATGCACCAATATTAAGTAATTATTTTGCATAATAGTGGGATAAACGAACACGTGAATAATTTATGGATAATGCACAAGGAAGACTTTCTCTTCTCAACATGAAAAATTAAGCACAAGCATGTACAAGAAAGGAGATAGAAAAGTAAGTAGTCACATCTCCTCATACATGCATATATAAACAATAAATATGATAAAAAAAATCAGTAGTCATAGCTTCTTATAGATATAAATATATATAACAAAGAATAGAATTATGCCAAAAGAGGGCTCAAAAGAATGCCTACAAAACAACCCAGGGCTCGAGTCCAAACTGTTATATAGAAGAAAATGAAAGGAAAGTTACATATGGCCTAGAAATAGGCTCGAATAAGCAACCAACCATTAATTTACAATGCCTAGACAATAACTATTTATAGACAAAAAAGGGAAGATTTTCCCTACAAAAACTATGCAAGAATTTGGACAAGGCTTCTTTGTTGCTTCCCTTGACCTAATCTTTATGAGGTCCTTTTGGCCCTTCAAGGTCTCTAGATCTAGAATCATCAATCCTCGGCTTCTTGATTTTCATATACAACTAACATTCTCCACTATCATCTAGGGATCCTAAAATATAAACACATGCACCCACTGTAATCAATGTATTTAGACTTGGGGATGTTGTTGTTATAGCTACCACATTTCTATATTCAATAGGCCAACCACTTTCCCTATATTGTTGAGCCCAAGTGATGCCAATAGATGATCTTAGCTCCTTTTGGTATTGGTCCAACTCACCTACCTTTCTATGTGTTTGTGCATCACCAATAAAGTTTTGGGATCATTGGTTATGCAATCTGATCTTCCTCCTTCTTGCAAATTTGCTTTGTTGGACCATTATTCTTTGTTGGAAATTTCTACATCATGCATGTCCTGATCATCATAGTCTCTTGTCTTCTCCACAGCTTTCCTAATTTCCAAAACAAAATGGATTATCCATATTTAACTAGACGGACCTCAAAACTTTTAAATTTTTTGTGTCAAAATTTTATAAACTTTAACTACTTGCTTAAACCTTTGTCGAAATACCTATAGAAATATTTCATTAGATTATTTTTGGATGGTCCGAATATAATAATTTTTACTTCATCTACCATTCAAAGTTTTCTTGCAACTTGCAAGCCAACTCGCAAAAAAAATTTCTCTTCTGCTTTGGAACTTTTTGACTTCCAATCTTTGGAAGTTTTTCTTCTTGCACCCTTCAAAACTTTTGCCTTCCACTTCCGATCTAAACTTTTGTAAAGTGACGTCAACCTTTGAACAAAACCTTTTTCCAGCACTTATCCAACACTTCTTTCTCTACCTTCCACATGTTTTTCCCTGGCTTTGGTCTGTAGATAGTTGTTCAAAGAAGACATAACCTACCAAACTATTTGACAAAATATCTATAGAAAGATAGCAATTTTGATACCAATTTTGATAATGTATAAAGCAATTTTGATAAATATAAGGTTTGCAATGTAAAATCAATCACCGTGATGTAATGTGGTCTGATTAATAGAAATGCACAAAAGGATAAAACTAGCCATCATTTATTAAGATGTCTAGGATTAGTTACAAAATCTATGATTAGTTACTACGTCTATGACTAAGACTAGTTTTTATGTTGCAAAACAAGATTAGTTAAAGTGGTAACATAGGGAAGTTGGGACGATTGATCCAGGTTGGTTGTGGTAACCACCTGGGCTTACCCTATAAGTACCCCCTATTCATTTTTGCAATCTATCCATACTTGACATAAATGCAGATCCATTGTGAATATACCAAGTATTGTTTTGGAGTGTGTTCTGTGTGATTGCATTGTGATTATATTGTTGTATTGTAGGTATTGATAAATAGATTGTACGAGATAGATTGGCATAGACTTGTATTGTATTTTTTTGTATAGTTGCAAGTAAAATTAGTTACATATTAGAGAATAAGTGTACATTACAGTAGACATCTAGGCCTACCAAGACTAATTGTTAGATGTCTAGGCCTATCCATCTAGGCCTTGCTATTGAACCCATCTGAAACATCTACCCATCTATAGTTACAAGTATGAGATGTATACTCATCTATAGTTACCATTCTAAGATGTCTACCAATCTGCACCAATCTAAGACATCTACCCGTCTACAGTTACCCATCTAGACCTTACACGTCTAAGGCAAATCACCCGTCTAGCTCGTACCCATCTAACACAACACATCTAGTCATCTACATGTTTTAAAAATTACATATCTAAAGTTGTTCATGTCTATCCCAACTCGTCTATATTGGTTTACCCATATAATCTAGACGTCTACAGTAACTTACACGTCTAATATTGAGCAATTTAAGTCATGTCAAGCTTCATAGTCAAGTTAATCCATCCTTCCTAAATTCCTATCATTCCCTCATCTTGGGAAGGCACTCACCTCTATCTACATTTGGTGTCATTGCCTAAACTAACTTTGGGTCAATAAGTATATGTAACAAGGCAAAGAGGTGAATGGCAGATTCGAGCCACAAGGAAATCAAGGAAGGAACTAGATGTCGTTACGATGAAGTGCACAATTGGTAAATCAAAGGATACAAACTCAAGATGAATTTTTACAACCAGAGTTGGAACAAGTGTGGAACCCTTTGGAAAATAACAATATACAAGAAGTGCAAGAAAGGTGGGAGGCATTATTGGTGACAATAGAAGGTAAATAACGAAATCAAATAGCAGAAGTCATATCTCATACTGAAAGTGAGGTGCGGATGGTAACACCTAAACTAGTGAAGGAAAGTTGACCAATAGGTACAGAAGAGGAAAGCTTTGTACCAAAGCAACCACACATGGGTTCATAGGGATGAATACCAGAACCACACCTTGTATATTTGTGAAGGAGGTCACAAAGTAGGAACGTACGTGAGTCAAGGAGAAGGCTATTTGAACACATGTTTGAACAATATTTTACACCACCTACAGTAGATAGACAGTGGAATATAGCACCACAATAATCACTATTAAGTGGCATGCCTAGTGGGACAGTCTCAATGGCAAATATTGCCAATATAGCAAGAAAGCAAAAATACCCACCCTTGGAAAAGAAGACCCAACAAGGTTATGCATAAGGGATAATATCGAAAAAGTATTTATAAAAATTTGGTGAATCTTAATGCAAATCAAGGCAAATCGTGTCTAAACTAGGTGGTGAATTTTTTAAAATTTTGCAAAAAAATTATCAAATTTTGGAAAAACATTTAAAATTTTCCAAAAATATAATAAATATGGTGACTAGCAAATGGTGGCTTGAAAAATATGATTGACAGAAGGTGACTGGAAGAAGGTGACAGACAGAAGGTGACTAGCAAAAGGTGACTGGCATAAGGCGACTGGTAGAAAGCAACTAGCATAAGATGACTAGCAAGTGATGACTAGTAGAAGGCGACTGGCAGAAGGTGATTGGCTGATGGTAATTGGCAGATGGTGTGACTAGCAGGTGGTGATTATCAGACAATGACTAGTAGATGGTTACTGGTATATGGCGACTATAAAAGGGCAACTAGCATAGAATGACTAGAAAAGAGTGATTGGCAAAGGGTGACTGGAAAAGGATGACTGGCTAAGGGTGGCTAGAAAAGAGTTACTGGCAAAGAGCGACTAACAAAGGGCGACTGGAAGAGAGCAACTAGTAGAGAGTGATTGGCAAACAATGACTAGTAGAGGATGACTATCAAATGGTAATAGGTAGAGTGCACCTGGTAGAGGGTGACCTCTACTAGCATCAATAATATGCTTCCACATGCCCTCTCCTCTACCACGTGTCATGCATCCACAAACTTTAGCCATGCAGACTTCTATAAATAGAAATGTGACTGGAAGATGGCAAATGGTAGATTGTGACTGGAAAAGGGAGACTAGAAAAGAGTGACTAGCACAGATCGACTAGAAAAGGGTGATTGGTAAAGGGTGACTTGTAAAGGGTGACTGGATAAGGGTGACTAGAAAAGGGCAACTGACAAAGGGCGTCTAGTAGAGGGTGACTGGAAGAGAGTGACTGGAAGATAATGACTAGAAGAAGATGACTATCAATGGGTGATAGGCAGAGTGCACCTAGCAGAGGGTGACCTCTACTGGCATTAATAATATGATGCTACCATGTGCCCTCTCCTCTACCATGTGTCGCGCATCCATAGACTTCAGCCATGCAAACTTCTATAAATAGGAATGCAGGCTCATTTTCTCCCTTCTTTTCTAGCGCAGATTTTTTTAGAGCTTTTTCCAGAGCATTTTCCAGAGCATTTTTAGAGCTTTTTCCAAAGCATTTTTAGAGTGTTTTTCAGAGCATTTTCAAATCGTTTTCAGAGCATTTTCAGACCTTTTTAGTGTAGAAATGGCTAGCTCTTCCTCTCCTCTACCTGCGAAAGTGTCATTCAAGAACTACTTTTACCCCAACATTAAGAATATTTTTGGCACACTTGGAAGAGATTCACAATGGGTTTACACCTCTGGAGTCGTAGGAGTGATCAAGATGCCACAGTTCAACGCCAACGTCTCCCTGATGCAAAGGATAGTTAGTTCCTACGACCATGATGAGTCCACTGTTCACATCAAAGTGGATAATAGGGATATTATTTTTCTGTGAAACCCTCAGATGTGCAGTGACTAATAGGGCTGCCATTTATGGATGGTCACCTAGTGAACAACCAATACACCTTGATCGAAGAAGACAAATGACTACTGGCGACCAAATATGATGTCCATTCCAATAATTTGAAAGGTATATTTTTAAAATTTAGTTTTTATTTTTTTGCATTTTTTAGGTATTGTAGTTTCCATTTTCTAATAATGTTCTCCCTTTTGTAATTTTTATTTTCTAATAATGTTCTCCTTTTTTTAGTTAATTCTACTAAGTCAAAAAGGGGCTTAAACATTTCCAATGTTGGAGATAAATTTCTTCATGCTTGCATTGAATTTTTCCAGGCAAGACTTATTTTGTAGGGATGACCTATAAATATCCCATTTTGGGCATTGGCCTATTTGGTTCGATGTATTTTTGATGCTATATTTGATTGGTCCATGCACATTTTGAACCGTGTTAAACAAGATCTTCTGAATGCCTAGAAAATACAATCTTCTTATGTAGTAACAACCAACAATTTTATTATTTCTCTTTTTAATGAAGCATATTACAATATTCAAAATGGCCCTCCTCCAACTGCATTGCACCCAAGCTTGATGGCTATTGGTATGACGAAGATAGAAATACAGGTAAAATTATTTTTTCAAAAAATCTATGTTTTCTTTCTTTCCAATCAATCTTTTTATTTTCTAATTTTCTTTTGAAAGTAGAAAAAAATAGCTCAATATTCTAGTAAAAGGGATGCCACCTTTAGGATGCATGAAGCCTCTATATATTCTGACATGCAATCACAATCATCACTAATAACTACCTCAAGAACCATGAAATGTTTGAGGTCTCCTATTGAGCAACATACACCTATCCTTTTATTTTTGGACATGTTACAATCGACGTTGAAGAAGTAACCTCCAGCTCACAAGGTAACCTTATTATTCAAAACTACTATTTTAAATGATGTATTTTAATGATTTTAAATTATATTTAGTTTAAGGAAATATTTTATATGTTTTCAGAGCAAGGGCAAGTGGATGCATCATCAACGGGTGTAGAGTCTGAGTCTGGTATGTTTGGTTAAATTAAATATCTTTTTATGGCATTGTTTTTACACTAGTTTTAATTGATATTTTCATGTAAAATTTTGTAGATGCATTGGTTACATTCAAAAGACTAAAAAAATATGCCTCCACCATCTCCACACCCACAAATGCACCCACAACAAGTGCCATAACAAGTCCATCCATAGTAGGTACCACCAATGGTGAGGAACCAATCTCGCATGCATGGGAAATAGTTCCTCACACCACCACCTCTAGGAGTAAGCAAAAGTCTTTTCCAAGACACACATTGTTGTCTAATGTTTCTCACTTCCCAATATTTTCCCTTGGGAATTTCTCAAATGTGTAGAGCGCATCTCAAATGCCCTCTAGGAATCTCGATGATGATTTTCTTTATCAGGATACCAATCCTAAAACTTTCCCTTTCAAGGCAAGTGATGTGCTTCAGGGTCCATAGAGCCATCATGAAGTAGAAGAGAATGTTGAGGCAGATGTCATCGAAGTTTCCTCTTCCCCCCATCAAGTCACCACCCATCATCCTCTGAATGATGATGATAAAGTTAATTTTTTAGAAAATATTTTATTAGCTAATAGATGTAAAGCTATAGTTAATGATAGTCTACTTGTAGATATTGATAGTTTAAAATATTGGGAATATCGGGCCAAGGTTTTGATAAAAGAAATAAATGCCCGATATAAGAATTTTTCAAATAGAAAGGAGTTGTTTTCAAAGGTGGAGAATGAGCCACAAAAGCTTGATGCTTTGTTACATAAAGTTGAATCTAGCACCGTGTAGGCCGAGTCTATATACAATGATGAAATTCTGAAAATTATGTTGAATCGATTAGAAAACCTCAATGTCGAGGCCCAAGCATATTTCAATGAATGGGCAATAGATAAGAAAAAAGTAGCAGTTGCAGAAACTGCAAGACTTACCATTGATGTAAGTTTTACATATAACTAAAAATCATTTTTTTCTTAAATATATTTTGTTTATAAATATTAACCTTTTTCTCTTCTATTTTGTAGTCTAATTTTGAACACTTAAAGATGCAAGTCAGCGCCATGAAAACGTTGATTAAGACTACAAGAACTAGTGTGATTAATGCTATGGAAGTGAAGAAAATATTACAATACACTATCAGAGAAAACAATTGGCTGAAGAAGTTTATCAAAGATAAGGGCCTGGATGTGGAGGTTGTATTAAAACAAAATGAGAAAGAACTGAATGCACCTTTTAGAGAAGATCCTACGAAGGGAGAAGGTGTATTTCTAGTGGAGATGAAAACTACAGTTGGAAGTCTGGTAATAGTTTGTGCATTGCAAGCAAAGGATATTGAGGAAGATCCAGCTGAACCTTCAGGCACCATGGAGAAAGAAAACTAGATGACTATTGTTTTTTTATTGAGGAGAAACCAAACATGTTGTATAGCTTTTTTGTAAATTGTAAAAGAATGGTTTCAAATCAATAAAAGAGACAATTTCCAAAAAATTGTATTATCTTTTTGAAATTTTGTTTTAAATATTGTGATGTTTTGATTAGTTATGTGGATGCAATAAATAATTTTGAATTATGAATGAATTTCTAGGAAAAATGTACATAGCCAAAATGTTCTTTTATGTTTTATAAAATAATTTGAAATGATTGAAATGCAACACATATATTTACTTTGCCATAAATGGTTTATAAAATATAAATCTATTAAATAATTTGAATATCATAGACTAATAATCCAATAACAAGGCTTAAATAACATGATATACAAAATATCCAATAACATGTCTATGATATAAAAAATAATCCAGTGATCCATAATCAACATATATGTAATCAAATAATCCAATTTCATCAAAATATACATAATCAATTAATAGGGCTATGATATACAGAATATCCAATAGCACATCTAATCTCATATTATATGATATCAAAAAATACATGTCTCAAATTATAATCAAATCTCAATATTCTGTAGAAAATTGATAACATAATATGTGAAATCTATTCAAATGAAAGCATCCATTGATTATAATGTTGGAAGCTAGAACAAACACTTTTTAGATTGTACAAAATATTTTGTACTCATACCCAAAATTTTGTCACCATAGTCTGATCAGTGTTACCATTATCCTCATCATCATGAGTATTCGTGACACCTCTTCTCTCTACTAGAGATTTCCAATATGCCAAAGCTCTTTCATAAGGATACTTCTCCACCTCATAGGTCGACACATATACTCTCAAACAATTTTCCAAATTTTTGTCCAACCTATTTCGAACTTTAGATTTTACATATGATAATGCACTAAATACCCTTTCATCTTCCATTGATCCTAAAATCATCATTTGACATAATTCATATAAAATAAAATATTCACTCATAGTATGTTGTAAGATACTACTGGGATGTAATATTTTCCACAAACGTGAAATAGAACCTGTTTCATGATGGTTAGTGAATTGTGAAACTTGAGCAGACATTATCGTTCCAAAATAGTTTGATTATTTTATCAAAATATCTTTGTTGAGAATACCATTGATTTCAATACCATTGACTTCCACATGTTTAGTGAAATGGTTAGCAAGAGTGCCCATGTATTTGAGAAACAAACCATTTATAGTCTGGTATTCATTACAAGGATCCCAAAACATCGAGTTAACCACACCCATAGCCTCAAGCAATTCATCTCTTTGAAAATGGTCTCTTATTTCTTTTGTCAATGATTCTACTATTTTTTTAGTTTAATTTTTGTATCATGTACAACTACATCAAATTTGTTGTATGTTACGAGCATTTTTTCAACTTCATTTGTAGCTATATCCATTCATTGACCAAAATAATATAAAGGTATTTCCTTTTCATGGACATTAATACATAGATGATCATTTATGTTGAACTTCAAAAATTTTTGAGGATCATTGACGTTTGTTAATGCTCTCCAACTCTCAAACATGGGATCCATAAAACTTTCACCAGACGCGTACATCATATCAATATGCATACAAATTTGTTTTCTCACCCTGATGAAATCCACAATATAAATCGATCTTTGTTGTGCAAGTTTAATCAAAGTATTCATTTCTTCCAAAATTGGAAGAATACCACACAATGTGAGAAGTGTTTCAAAGTCACTCATTCAAAATAACAAATATTTAGCCTTATCAACTACCCTACGATTTGCATACATAAACCCTACCAAGGATTGATATTCTTTGAAAACTCTATATGTTGGTTGATACAATGAAATCCACCTAGTATCTACATCTTTTAATAGTTTTTTACCTTCAGTAACTCCTAGTGCAAACTATTGAAACTCTAAAAATATTTTTGGACTATGCAAAAAATAATCATGAATTTCATGGACAAGCTCTTCCACTCTCGCTACATTTTTAAATGTATCCACAATTTTGTATGCAAGATTCATTCTATGAGCCATGCAATGAATAGGGATCAAATATGGGGTAATAGATGTTTGTAGTCGAACACAAAGACCATTCTTATGTCCTTGCATTGTAGCAACACCATCAACTCCAACACATATTAACTTAGTGGCTATTTCCATATCATTCATTCCTACTATTTCCTTTAAACTAGTTACAACAACATTGTAAAGGTTTTCTGCATTGCAATTTTCCACCATCTTACATACTCCAAGTAAATGAGGTTGCCTTAAATGATTTTCCAATGTGTAAACATGCATGCAAATCCAAGATGTGTTGTCAATAGTAGTCACCTCATCAATTGAAAGTGAAATGAATTTGGCTTTTTTACTTTCTCTTTGAGGTCATCCTGCTCAACCAATGAGAGACATTTTACAATTTTCCAACCACTTCGATCTGACCAATGGGCACTGGGAAGGTTCTGCACATCAGCTAGTTGAAATAGATATTTATAATCAATGAAATCAGACATAGGTCTACCCTTTTTAAGAATAGTGAATACAACAACAAACTGCAAACTTTTTGAAGCTAAAGTGAACTTATTCATTTTTCGAAATTGGGCTTGAATCATTGCACCTTTCTCAACCAAAGTTTGCTTTTGTTTCATTTCTTTATCATATTCTTGTGCATATCTGATATGTGCACATTCTGATGCATCCTTCCACCTATAATTTTTTGGTATTGTTCCATCACTTTCTTTTGTTTTTATATAAACTTTTCCACAATGTTTTTCTATTGTATCTTTCTTAACTTGCAATCTATGATCCCTTCCATGTTTCCAACTACAAATTATACATCTCAATTATTTTATTTCTTCACTACTATTCTCTGGCTGCATTGGCTCAATAAATAGAAATTTTGATACCCAATCAGGCTGAAATGATCTGTTAATTGTCCACCTAGATAACCTTGCACGTTTATGTTTCTTAGAAGAATATTCTTCGAAAGTAGGGATTGTATGAGAACTATTATTTTCTTTTCCATTTGGCATGTTAGTTTTAGGAATCTCTTCATGTTGTTGTTGCATTTCATTAAGAAAATTTTCATCTGTGGACTTTTCATTATCGAGGATATGTGGAAGTGGAGGCATACCAGGGTCAATAGTGTTTTCTGTAAAGAAATTTTTCCATATCATTTTTGCATTTAAAAACATACATTCTGTTAAAAAATATAGATAAACATTGGACAAAGCCATCAACCAAAAAGCACCCTTCTTAATGAATAAAGATATTATATATAAAATTAACAATGTACAAAAATTAACTGGTTAGTAACTAAAAGGTGTTTGTACCTTGAATTTGTGTAGATGTTGATGGTTGACTAGATTTTAAAATATTATGAAAGTATTTGAGGATACTCCTTTTATCGGAAGACTAGCCTCCCTTATTTCCATTGCTAGTAGGTGATATTTTACTTGTATAAATGGAAGAGGAACATGAACATCATTTTTAAAAATGAAAATAATTGGTAAAAGAGAACTATTGTTCAAGACAACATGATATATGATGCCAAGAAAGCTTGATATTGGTACCCAAATAATAGGAAAACCTCCTTATTGAGTGTCCATGAATAAAATGTTTAAAAAAGGAAAATTAATGGTAAAAGAAAATTATCGGTAAATGGTTGTCATTGTATGTCAGTCACCCTTTATCAAAAATATTAGACATCACCTTGTGTCAGTTGCATTGTGTCAGTCACCTTGTGCTAGTTGCCTTGTGCAAGTCACCTTGTGCTAGTTACCTTGTGCCAGTTGCCTTGTGCTAGTCTCCTTGTGTTAGTCACCTTGTGTCAGTCACCTTGTGTCGTTGCCTTGTGCTAGTCACCTTGTGCTAGTTACCTTGTGTTAGTTACCTTGTGCTAGTCACCTTGTACCAGTCACCTTTTATCTTTTACCTTGTGTCAGTCACCTTCTAACACACTGTGCCTGTCATCCTTTGTCTATCACACACTCTCTTTGTTCTGCTTTCTTTCACTTATTGCTTGTTGTCTCTCACCTACTTTGTATCACTCGCTATCGAAGAAAATTAATGTTTTAAATGTATGAGTGTCGCTCTCATGTTAGCTATATATAACGGGGTATAAGAGGTGAATTTGGTGGGATAAATAATTTTTTTATAATTTGAAGGTAAAAATTAGGTGGGAAAGCTACGTGAAATAGGGACTAATAAGTATGATAGCAGGGTGAATTGACCCTAAAAAAATTGATCCCAAAAATTTTGGGCGAATGGGCCGACTTCTAGGGTCCCCAAATTCACCAAATTCCAATTTTGAAAATCCTAATATTCACCCTATTTGCGAATATTCGTCGCTATGCATAACCCTGAGACCCGATATGGCATATAATAACTTGCATTACCATTTGGAGTTCCAATGGAGTATCACAATAGGTAGAATGGTTACACTTATTTTTGTCCACCTTACAAGGAATGGTTATGGATTGGTATCTAAAAAAATAGAACACTCAACCATTCACATAGTGGAATCCTCTAAAATATGCATTCATTGAGGAATTTTAGCCATTGAGGGATGACACAAAAATTATTAAAAAAAATTTGCAACAAAACAAAGACTAGACGAAGATGTCAAAAGCTATAATCGACGATTGAAACAATTAGCTGACAAAATGCAGATGCAACCTGCCAATGGGATGGTAAAGCATTGGTTTTTGGACGGACTGTTGCATAAATATTGAAATAAAATGAAAGCAGTACCCTCTTCTACGTATGCGGAGGCTCTTGAAAAGGCAAATAACATCGAGAGTGAAGCTAAAAAAATAGCCATCAAAATTGGAGGACATCCACGAAAAGATGATTTCGACAACGAGGTAGATGATAAAGTTTAAAGTGCAATACACTCCTTTAGAAAAAAATTGATAAGATCATAAAGGAAGTTAAAGGATAAGTACGTAAATATTGTAAAGATATTGTTTGTTCAAACTGCAAAGGGGAAGGACATACAAATGTCAATTTCCCAAAGAACGCATATTGCAATATATGTGATATAGTAGGACATTCAATGGTTGATTGTTCATTTAATTTAAGGGGGGCAAGACATCAAACTTTGATAGTCCAACAAGAACAACCAAATTGCTCACGAAATGGTGAAGGCACAACTCATGATGGATTCAAGAAAAATCATCAAGGAGGAAGACAAGGTGGATAAATTCATCTAGAATATGATTCAAAAGGAATACCAATCATTCAATGTTGAAACTGCCAAGAATGGGTCCATTTTGCAAAGAATTTTCCCAAGCCTCATAATACAGGCAACACTAATGGTAGCATTGCTACCCAAATTTGTAGATGATGTGGTCCAGGAAACCATAAAAAAGTTAATTTCTTGAATAAATCAAGTTCAAGTGGAACGCAAAATGTCAATTTGATTAACATCGAAGAAATGAGTATGGAGGTAGAAAAGGAAAATGAAGTCCTAGCATTAACTAGAGCACAGGCTAGGAAAATTGAGCAGTACCCAAATCCTGCCAAGGAGAAGGAGCGATGGTAGGAAGCTCAAGAATTTATTAATATAGAGCTAGATAAAGAGAAGCAAGAAATGCTAGCTCTAGAGAAAACCTTTAATAAATCAGAGGTCATAACAAAAAAGCAGGCGTTTGTTGAAGGCTTGGTGACTTAGGTACTTAATACAATCGTGGAAGTAAAGGTGACCAATTTATTCAATACAGTACTTGAATTGTATGCTACAATCAGACAAGTAATGAAAGCAAAGAAGAAAAATGAAAATTAACAGGTCACCAACATCAGGCAAGAGCAATTTATTGATCCAACCATACTAATGATTGAAGTAGGGAAGAAGCTAGCTTTGGTTCATATGGAGATGTTGGACCATAAGCTGAATCAAGTCATAGTGGATGGCGAATTAAGCATAAATATGATGCCAGGATGGATATGGTGGAGTATTGGCCAACCCACCTTGAGATCTCTAAATTTTAGATTATATGGTGTTGATCAATATGGCATCGAAACAATAGGAGTACTAATGATCCAAAAAGTGTGCATAGAAAAACAAGATTTTGTTCTGAATTTTCTTATAATAGCTATGCAAAAGCCGATGTATGATGCATTACTTGGACATGGGTGGTTAAGGATGATGAAAGTAAACCACAATTGGGAGGAGCACCTATCCTTCAAGAAATGCTAGCACAAGTATATGATTAATCTCAAAAACCAGGTAGTAATCCAGGACATTGCAACTTTCGATGAATCAAAGAACTCTTCATCGGATGGAGAAATCGGATATGAACTAGATGAAGAATGCATGTTGCAATTGGAAGAATATACGAAGGATGAGAATAATGAAGATAAAGGCTTACTCCACTGGAAATTGGAATATTATGAAATATTTTATCCCCAATATGTTTGCATCAATGCAGGAAATGAAGCACAAGAAAATGAAAAGGAACCCAAGATAGACAAAGGCAATAAAAATAAAATAGCAGTAGATAAATATAGAACAAGAGAAGTGGATGTTTCCCAAGAACTTTGTTGAATATACGATGGGGGATGCAATCATTTAAGACAAGCCAACTCACCCCATTTAATGTTTTGAAAGCAATTGAAGAACCTAAATCCATCAAATACGAAGGTCTTAAAATGAATCTGATAAATTTGGAAGGAGAAGAGAAGATTATTAAATGTGGAGATGACTGGAATCTTATATTTAAGGTGTAGACACCTAAAATGTGTCATATCAATGGCGACTACTCATATGGATATGCTACAATACCATATGGAAGATCTTGGATAGACTCCAAGATAGAGCTTTGGTTCTAACCACTCAAGTTGGGATCCTTGGCCTAATCAGTCTGAACCGTAGTACAAACTTGTGGTCTACAGTCTGAATAGCGGCTAAGGCCTACAGTTTACAGTCTAGACCACAGTCTAGACCACAGCTGTAACCTACAGTCTTAACTGAATTTCAGTTGGCCTTCATCCAAGCTAAATCAGTTTGAATGGCCATTTGTTCTAGAAGAAGGTGGTTAGAGGATGAAAGCTTCCAATCCAACTATCCTAACCACCCCTTCTTGATATTGGCTTCTCCATGAAGCCACCCCTATCCTTGGGACATTCTATAAGTACCCTTGAGAATTAGGGAAAATAAGGAAGCAAGCATTGGAGTTTAGAGCAGTGAAGCCCTATCAAATTATGGACTCACTTGAGTGCATAGAGAGAGCCTTGTTGCCATCCCCATTGCCAATTTGTCAAACATCATGACGAATTAGGCCATGGATGCCCTAAGGACCTAGGGGAGCCAAGAAATGCTAATTCGGTAAAATGGAGGCCCCATTCAATGATTCAACCTCCAAACTTGTCAGAGGACACCAAAGGCGACCCTTGAACATCAATTGGACAAGGAGGTCAAGCCCACAACCCTTGAATTTGGAGGGCAAACCACTTGGTTGCTCATCATGGCCTTCAACTATGGTTTACAGTGCAGACCGCTCATCAGAGTTGTGATTTGCAACAGAGGTGACTTCTCCTTACTGTTTCATTTCTAGTATGCTTAATTAGATTACATTTAGCATTTTCATGGTTTAGTTAGGATTTTAAAGACTTCTGACCAACATAATTAGTGTTTTTACTAACTTGTCCTCATTATGGTAGTTTAGACATTAATGGTTTCTTTTCATGCTTTCATGCTTCATTTCTCATAATTGATCCATTAGATTGATAGTTGTAGTTCTTGTTTACATCTTTCAAGCAATATTGATGAATCTTGCATATGTCTAACATCTTTTATTAGCTTTCTTGATTTTAGTTATAATGGCATATACATGTTTATTACCTTCAATGGGCCTCATCACGAGAGGTTGTCTATTCTTTTAATCCTTTTATGTTGTTTCTTGACTATAGGAAAACATATTCAAATGAGATTTCATTCAAATCCTTCCTCAACGCGAAGAAGAGGGTTAACTCCACCCTAGGGCAGTTTACGACTATTTAAAAAAGCATTAATAGTGCGCCTACCCCGTTGGGGGATTTGGCAATTGTATTGATTGTATCAACATTTTGGGTGACCCTAAGAGGGGCAATATTGTAATCGAGATTCATTGGCTATATCAATAAAGAAACACATATTTTCTTTGATTCATGCAATCTTGTTATCTTGTCATGCTTTTATGTTGATTTCCATTAATGCAATAGCTAGGTGTATGCTTTTTGGGATAGGTCAAAAGGCGATCACATTGGAACTCCGCAATTCATGCGATCTAACTATTGTTTCTTGATTTTTGAAATTGCAGGTATAGACCGCAACTATCAGTTGCGGGCCAACAATTGAACCACAGGTACAACACGTGGTTTACAGTATAAACTGTAGACCAGACCTACGGTTTACACCTGACAACACAGACAATAAAAAATAGAGTGCAGACCAACTCAGGACTTGAGGTAGGCCCTATTTTCCACTCTCTGTTTCTTTTTACTTCTCTATGTTTTTACATAATGCTTGTTTTTTAATGTAACTAGGAAAAGCAAACTAAAAAATGGAAATCAATCATGTCCTAGTTCATTTCAAGTCTGCATTTGTAGAAAGGTGTTGCTAGGAACAATGGATCTTTGATTGCAATATGCCCTAGAATCTAGCATGCTTGATAAAACTTGTTTGTTTGGTGTGCATGTGTGAGGCCCAAGTAGTGGCCATTGTCATTGTAATATGCATTGTCTAAAAGAGCATCTAGAATAGCTTACATTTTTTGAACGTAAAATGTTCTTTCATTTTTCATAGCATATATAAATTGAGCATGTGTGTTATATGATGCATTTCTATTATGTACAATAAAATGAACCACACACACCACATCTCACTTAAATGCTAGTGAGTTGGGCTTGACATCCAACCACTAGTAGGGTTAAGCGATGGTGGTTGTAATTTCCATCTGCTGGCCCAAATCCTACGTACCCTTTGTTACTAGATCAATATCGGATCCAAGAACCTTTCGTACCCTATAAAATTTGCATGTATTATCTTTGGAGGGTATAACGCTGACTAGGGAAAAATGGGTGAGGATCTGGGAGGACCTGTGCTCCTTGTTCGGGTGTGGACTTTCATCACCACACACGAGGGATTTACGTAGCCTGGAATTCACATACAGGTTGTCGAGCTACGAGCATGCAGGTGAAATCCAATTTAAACTGAGAATATCATTCAATGCTTTTCAAAACATGATAAGGATTTTTATACTAATACAACAAATATTTGAAACAACATCAAATAGTATAGGGCTCACTTTTAAAAATTAATACAAGATAAACACCATTGTATACCTTGTTTGCTTAATAAAGAATAAATCTATACATTAGGTGCACCATGGTGGAGACACGGTGTGGTCGGCAAAGGCACAAGCCTAAATCCCATGACCAAGCCCCAACAGATTCCCATCAGCACATGTCGAATCCTTGCCCACATGCGCTTATCGAACGTCGTTCGACGAGCATTAGAGGAGATAATTCAACAATGGGGGAACCTATTGAGCATATCCCTAATAGAGGAGCTTTTGTGCATTCCTCTAGACATAGAATAGAGCATGGATCCTCTCAGCATGAGGGTATTCCACTCAAAATCCATTACCAGGATCGCATTGCACGTGCATCCACAAGATCGGTTGAAGAGTATGTTATACAGGGATCCAAGTTGGTACCCCTACATCATAGGTCTATAGGAGGATCCTTGGCTCCACATTCAAAGTACAAATGTGATCGAGACCCGCCCATTTAGGGGTATGCAGATAGGGCCGCCATTGAGCATAGGCCTGTGAAGACTCCCACATGTGGTGAACATCAAAAGATCACTATTGATATGGCTAAGGTGGGAGCCAATGGCACACCACCACATGAGCAATGGAGATCCAAATAGTTAGATGGATTAGGTAGCATCCTTGAGCAACTAGGCTATAAGCCTTCGGCTCCACCCACCCATGCTCCGAGTGAGCGTAGCGAATATTCTATTAGGACTGCTAAAGAATATGGAGAGGCTTATAAGCACCCTCATGTGACACATCCACCATCCACACATGGTGGCATAGAGCACAGATCACAATAGGACACCCATGACATTTTTATAGACAAGGGCAAAAGCATCGCAAATCAGTCAGATGGGTACAAAACCCATAAGTTCGCTTGCATAGAGGATGCATACCAGAGACCTGTCATAGCCAAAGACCTTGATAAATTGTACAAACTAATATTTGAGCAGCGGTGATAGCTCCTCAAAGATTAATTGGAGGATGCTCACCTAGAAAGGCAGTGCATTGAAGATGAGAATCTTCAATCGTAGAGGCTCATAAGACAAATACTATACAAGCAGCACCTACGAGAAGAACGCATCCTTACCCAAAAGGAGCACGTAGAGTAGGAGGATAGGCTAGCCAGGGCTGGTCTATATACTCGTGTCGATAATAGAGAGCGCACTCAAAGAAAGGCTTTTTCACAAGCTGATGTGCAGTAGGAGCACAGAGATGCTCATACTCATATTAGTGCCCAACAAATAGAATGGCCACTATCGTTCGAACATTAGGGGAAACAATAATATGAGGAAGAAGAGGGGCAAGAAACAATCAAGAATATCATGAAGAATCCCTAGTCGAGGAGGAGGAGGAGCAATGACCTCCACCTCGATAGAGGAATAATGTACCTCCAAGACCATCCTCACATCAGCTTAGGGAGGAGGACTTCTTATCCTCAGAGGCTTATAAAGCCCTAGCTGAGAAGGTAAAAGTGATTGAGAGGCAAGGCATGACACTTCAAAATTTGATATTAAGACAGGTTCATAATGAGCCTTTGGACCCCTCAATACTTGCTCCATCTTACCCTGAGAATTTTGCTATGCCTAGGTTAGAAAAATTTAAAGGTGATGAATATGCACAAGAGCATGTCACAGGATTTTTGGATGCTTGTTTCCAAATTGCTAGCAATAATGCCTTGCTTTTGCACATATTTGTTATGACCCTTTCAGGCCCAGCCTGTGAGTGGTTCAGTTAGCAAAAGAGGCACAGCATTACCAATTTTGAGCAACTGGCTGACGCTTTTCTTTTGGCATCAAGAAACAAGCTAGCCTTTATGACTTGGTTGCGCTAGCTCAGCGCGATGATGAGCCGATTGAACAATACGAAAAGAGGTGGAGAAGATTGATGGAAAATTTTCCATTCCCTATTCCTGCTATGGAATTAACCTGAATATTCACCAGGAGTTGTGCCAAGCACATATCGTTACTATTGCAACTGCAGCAGTATCCAACATTCGAGGAGACTTTTGCGTAAGCTAAGGTGATTGAAGACATCAAGTTGCAGGAAGGCAATTTGAAACTTAAGAATAGGAAAGAGGGGCCGAAGAAAAGCTCCATGAATCAAAAGGGCAAGTAGGCCCACATCAACTAGGTAGTGCTAAACCTCCAGAGAGAGGATAAAGGGCAGCAAAAGCAGAATTATCAGGCCCAACCTCCTCCTATGTAGTACAAAAAGTTCAATAAAAACTATAAGGGCAAACACAAAGAACAGCATCTGCCTCGCCAATTCACACCTCTAACAAAATCATTGACTTCAATATTCCACCATTTATGAGAGGCTAAGGCGATTATACTGACCGAGTTTAAGCGAGTCAATCCGAATCAGCCCAAGTTGAAGGGATATCAGGACGACTTGTTTTGCATCTACCACCGAGCGAAGAGCCACGACATCGAGATATGTTGGTCCTTCAAGCATATTGTGCAAAACATTATTGAAAAGGGCAAGCTTGTAATACCAAGTAATCCATAGGTGCTTGATAACCAGAACATGGGGATTACAAAAATTTGCTACCAAACCATGAGTCACTGTGCAACAACATTGGCCAAGTCAACTAAGTGCACGTCGAACCGCCTACCCAAGGGTTCATAGGTGTGGTGAATGTTGTTACAAGACATGGGAAATATGAGCAGCAGAATCAACCGCATGCTCCCATAAGAATACAAGCCATGCCAAATCAGTGAATGTCACAAAATATTCCAGGCCCACCAATAAGACCGGTGGTGATCATACGGAGCAGGTTAGTCCAGAACTTGTAGACAGCTCCTACAAAGTTGTCTATATATGAACTAATACAGTAGTCCCCTAGGCATAGAGAAACTCTTATGGACATTCTAAGGTCCATCGAAGTACAATCTCAGGATGCACATGAATTTACCAATTTCATGGGACATGTACAGCAGTGCCAGGAGCCCATGATTCAGTTTTATGATCATGAAATTAAGATGGTTCCTACAGATACGGCTGACCCACCGTTGCATATCATTGTGTGCATTAATCACATACCATTTAAGAGGGTCTTGATCGACACTGGTTCGTCGATCAACATAATAATGACCAAGGCATTGAATCATTTGAAGCTACCAAAATCACACATTGTGCCCACCACCTTCACGTTGAGAGCATTTAACAATGCCCTATGCTCGACAGTTGGCACTATTGTCCTACCTATGCAAGTAGGCCTAAAGACCATCTATGTGATGTGTCATGTGAACGAGGGGGCCATGCAATACAACATCCTACTCGGGAGACCTTGGATTCATGAAATGCGTTGTGTTCCCTCTATATTACACCAATGTGTAAAATATCTTCATGAGGGACGAGTTCACGTAGTGTCATCAGATGGAGAACCTTTTAAGTTCTTGAACCTAGCGGATTTTCCTGGGGGTTTCATACTCCCATAAACGCACCTGGACATCCGGCCTGCATCATTGATTAAAAATCTAGGAGGAAAATCAATAGTACATGCTCAACCATCGATATTTGTGTCACATAGATCTGAGTGCACTACTGCTACTTCGCTAAAACTGACTGCATCAGTGATTCTTCAAGATGACAAGAAGTTAAAGGTGAATATGGGAAAAAAAAGAAAAGAAGCAAATACCCGAACTAGTCACTAAGGAGGCTTCCATCCCCATGGAAGTGGAGGAAGCCCAAGACATATCCGAGGAGGTACCTCAACCTGCCTCACCTGCATCATCAGTAGGGTCATCCGCACCACGGGTGATGGTACATCTTGCCAACACCATATTAGGTGAGTATATTGTGCAAAATTTAACCTTTAGACCTATTCTGGAGACTGCACAAGATATGGGTCGACCGATCGCTCATCATTATCCAGTTGGATCAGTGGTTCCGTTAGGAGAACCACACAATCACACTAATTTCATCTACGTTGGGCTAGATCAGCTTCCAACGCGAGAGCCCGTGGATGAAGATAGTGATAAACTTTTTGTAGTAAATGTTCTTTATTTATCCAACTTGGAGTACTCCATGTGTATTTTCAAGTTGTATCACTGGCATGGGTATGGACTTGGTCTATTTGAACAAGGGCGTAGAACTCTATTCGAGCCACGTTATTAGCTAGCAGTTGATAGGTTTGGATTGGGGTTACAGATACAAGGACAAGATGACTTGTTTGCAACATCCTTAGATCACTTGTACTTGAGTCTGGGGGACGATGTGGACTTCAACCCATATCATCCAAATCTTTCCAGCTTTTGGAGGACTAACCCGATGGTATTTTTCGTCACTACTGAACCACTTGAAGAACATCATGAAGGGTTCCTAGAGCATACTGATAAAAATCAAAACCCTAGAGGCAATCTGGGTCATCAAATCCGTAGTGCAACTGATGACATAGGTGTGCAGGGGCATAACCCCACAGTTTTATGTGATCTTGAGTCATATCTGTACAACGATGATGGAGAGGAGTCCACCTTCGAAATAAGTGGACCAAGTTATGATGTCGATAGCAAATACTCAAACAATTATCAATCTAAGGAGGAAGATGAGGGGGGCTATTTAAGGCCTTTGTATGCAGATCATCTGTTGCCTATAGAGTTGGTACATGTTACCGAAGAGATCCTTCCCAACATTGATCATTTAGGGGAAGAAGCAAAGTTATATTTCTTCACGGTGTCGCACTTATGGTATAATTATCTAGTTTTTCTAGATAGTGATGACAACAATCAAGAAGTTAGATTCATGGGGTCACACTTTCCAGAGCGTCCCATAGGAGTAGGAGCAAATTATGGATTTTGGTTGACAGTGACAAAGAAGATGAGTTAGAGAGGGCCTACCTTGGTCCTCCTTATTTATGTTACCTTCATCAACCCATCGACATAGATGAGGTCTATCATCAGTTATGTGTCAGTCCTCGTCTGAGAGTAAGACATTTAAACTAGAATAAAATTTATCAGTTGGTTAATCCCCTTACACAAACCTACATGGAGCTCCATGAGCCAAATGATCCTATTTTGTAGCCAGTACATAGGTAGGATCTAGTTTCTCGTAGTCCTCACAAAGAAGACCCCTTTGTACCTATGCTATTAGAGCCAGATCGTGGGTATGAGGACTATATTGATTATGTAGAAGTTGGTCCGTGTGGTCCTAGAGATCAATTCCATTCCATAAACATGGTCTCCATTGATTTGACCACTCCACTCTGTAATCCAGTAGATCCATCCAAACCGTTGTATCTTAACAAAGAAGATATCGACTGGGATCGCGTTGATTCACCCGTTGAGCCTGAATATTTCTTCCCCAACAAAGAAATGTTACAACTATTTCATTTTGTGCCAGGTTGTGCATACGATGTCTATCATGACAAAAATACTTCCAACGTGGAACCTATCAACCCGGCTGATGATATCCATTTGATTCCCACATCTCATCAACTTGAGGAGGGATTGCATAGGTCAGTAGATGAAACCTTTGAGGTGGATATCAGTAATGATCCTACCAATGCAAATAAGGTTAAATTTGGAGAGAGTCTCACTTTAGATGAGCGGGCCACCCTCATCCCTCTGTTGAAAGAGAGACCAAATATGTTTGCTTGCATGTATAATGATATGCCAGGTCTAGACCCAAAATTGGTTACACATAACCTTTCTCTAGATCTGACAAAGAAGCTGATCAAGAAAAATCTTAGAAATATGCATCCAACAGTAGCCTTAGTGGTGAAAGATGAGCTACAAAATCTGTTGGATGTAGAATTTGTAATCTCCATCGACTATCCAGAATGGGTGTCCAATATGGTACCCATGGGAAAACCCGATCGAATAATCTGTATTTGCATAGATTTTAGACACCTAAATAAGGCAACACCCAAAGATTCATTTTTTTTGCCCAATATTGATGCTCTCATAGATGCAATGCAGGTCACGAACTGCTCTCCTTAACGGATGGTTTTTCTCGTTACAATAAAATTTGGATTAAACCCAAAGACCAACATAAAACCGCATTTATAATGCCATGGGGAACATTTTGCTATAAAGTTATGCCATTTGGCCTCAAAAATGTTGGTGCCACCTATCAGCGGGTCATGAAATACATTTTTCATGACTATATGCATAAAATTCTAGAAGATTATATCGATGACTTTTTGGCCAAGTCATTGTTGTGAGAAGAGCATGCAGAGGTCTTAAGGAAGGTCTTCGATCACCTGATAGAGCACAATGTCAGGTTGAATCCTAAGAAGTGTGTATTTGGCGTAACTTCTAGAAAACTACTAGGATTCATCGTCTCTAAGCGAGGCATCAAAGTTGACCCAGTGAAGGTCAAGGCTATATTGGAGATGCGTCCTCTCACCAACATTAAATAGTTAAGGAGCCTTCAAGGCAAGGTAGCATCGATAAAGTGATTCATATCTCAGTTATCGAATAAATGTCAACCCATGAATCGACTGCTACATAAGGGGATCCCATTCAACTGGGATGAGGACTGTCAAGCAGCCTTCACTAAAATAAAGCAATACTTGGCAACGTCGCTAGTGCTAGCTCCACCAAGGCTAGAGGTGCCTTTTCTACTATATAAATTAGCAACTGACTTTGTACTAGGAACCATGTTAGCCCAAAATAACGTGCAAGGCAAATAACAGGCCATATATTACATTAGTCAAACCTTGGTGAGCTATGAGCTTGGGTATGCATATGTAGAAAAATTATGTTTAGCAGTAGTGTTCGCTACAAAGAAATTGTGACACTATATGTTAAGTCATATGACATATGTTATATCCAAACAAAATCCTTTGTAGTACATGATGAGTAAGATGTATCATAATACGCATATTGTGAAGTGGATCATGCTATTGATAGAATTCAATCTGGAATTCATAAGCCAGAATTCCATTAAGGGACAAGTCATAGCAGATCAATTAGTTGAGGCACCACTATCAAACAATAGACCTCTAACCATAGATCTTTCAAACGATGCATTCTTCGTCATATCTGAAGCTCCCGAACCTAAATAACCAGAGAACAATTTTGATATGACTCTTTTCTTTGACGGTTCAAAGTGTGAGCAAGGGGGTGGTGTGAGAATAGTGTTTTTTACATTGCAAGGAACTCCTATGCCCTTGTCATTTAAACTAGACTTTCCATGCACCAACAACAACGTTGAGTACAATGCCCTATTGTTGGGCCTCCACACAGACGTCACCATGAGTATTAAAAGATTAAACATCTTCGATAATTCCTTGATCATAGTAAATAAATTTAAGGGTCTCTTCTAATATCGATGTCCCGTATTGAAAGCTTACAAGGATCTTGTTGCAATATATCTAGCTAAATTGGAATGGTATGATATCAAGGCAATCCCTCGATCGTTAAATAGGTTTGCAGACACCATGGCTTCTTTGGGATCCTTAATCCCTCATAATCCATTTACTGATTTCACTACCATTCATGTTAAAATACTTTCGCTCCCAAATACAAAATGTGAAGCCTTTGATAATAGAATTTCTGTCAACATGATCAGCATAGAACCAAAATCCGAATGGTTTTGCAGAGCTAAATACTTTATGAAGAAGGCACCCTTGGAGTCATTGACCTCTCAGAGTCTGATGAGGAGTGGTACCACCATTCACCATAATGTTGTTTCCCAGTCTGCATTTGTAAAATTAAATACGTAGGAGGAGCAAGTCGTCTTAGCAGTCAAATTTGAGGCTTATCAAAATTGGATGTCACTAATCCATAACTTCTTGAAGCTTGGTGTAATCCCAGAGGGATTATCGCATGTTGTGAAGTGCACATTTAAACAGAAAGCAGATAAATATGTCTTAATAGGAGACATATTGTACCGACAAGGTTACGATGGAGTTCTCCTTTGTTTCTTAGAGCCCCAAGAGGCATCATGGGCAATTTTGTAGGCTCATGACGATATGTGCGGTGGCCATTTCAACAGCATGGCCATCGTCAAGCGCATCATTCTAATGGGCTACTATTGGCCCACTATGGAGAAGGAATGCAATGTGTATGTCAAGAAATGCGTCAAATATTAGCATCATGTTAATATTATGCACTTGCCATCGTAGGCCTTACAGCACATCCAAGCGGCTTGGCCATTTGCTCAGTGGGAACAAGATCTTATAGGCAAGATATCTCCTCCATCATCGGGCTAACATACATTTATAATCACGACTACTGAGTATTTTACAAAGTGGGTGGAAGCAATACCCTTAACAATGACAACTGGAGCTCGTATAGCAGAGTTTATACTGGAGCATATCATAAGTCATTTTGGGATTCCATCCAAAATAATATCAGATAATGGAGTGTCCTTCAACAACAAAACTATGAGAGCTCTGACATCTAAATATAGAATCAAACACAATTTTACTACTCCATACTATCCGCAAGCAAACGAGTAGGCTAAATCTTCAAATAAGACAGTGGTGGCCATCTTGAAAAAGACAATCCAAGAAAACCACAAAGACTGGCATATTCAACTGCCTCTTGCATTATGGGCTTACAAGACTAGTATTTGGATGCCCATTCAGGCAACGCCATTTTCACTAGTATATGGTGTTGAGGCTATTATGCCCTTGGAATTATAAATTCTAATGTTGCTCGTCGCATTGAAAGAGTTCATCGATAACGACACCGCACGACAAGCTCGACTAGATCAACTAACGATGCTTGATGAACGTCACGTGAATGCCCTGGAGCATCTCTGCGTTTATCAAGAGCGACTAAAATGAGCTTACAATATCAAAGTCCACCAGAGAGACTTTGAAGTTGGGGATATTATCTTGAAAGAGAACCAACATAACTCTAATTTGTTGCCTGATATGCAAGAAAAATTTGTGGCTAATTGGCTAGGACCCTACATCATATCTGAAAAGATTGGTTCAGGTACCTATCACCTAACATTGCTAGGAGGTGTTGAAGAGACTGAACCTCTCAACATCATTCATCTTAAGGCATTTTATGCTTGAATAGCATAGTAAAAGGCTCTTAGGGTTTTCTTATAACCGCTCGATCATCCTAAAAGGCTCCAAACACTCTCATAAGCAGTTTGGTCAATCAAAAAGCTCCAAAGGCATCTATAAGCCCTCTGGTCAAACTCAAAAAGGTCCAAAGGCATCTATAAGCCCTTTGGTCAACGCCCAAAATGCTCCAAGGGTTTTTAAAACCGCTTGGTCGTGTCAATCAAAGGCCCTGAGGGTTTGCTTAAAATCGCTCGGTCATCCTAAAAGGCTCCAAGCTCATCTATGAGTAGTTTGGTCAATCAAAAGGTACCAAGAGTTTCTAAAAAATTGCCTGGTCAACCCAAAATCTCCAAGGATTCTTCAAATATTGCTTGGTCATCCCAAAAAGTCACAAATGTGCTCATAATTCCTTTGGTCAAACCCAAAAGGCTCCGAGGGTTTGCGTAAAACAGCTCGGTCATCCTAAAAAGTCCCAAGGATTTTGCTAAAAAATTGCTTGGTCAATCTAAAGGCTCCAATGACATTCCTCACCGTTTGGTCACTCCTAAAGGCTCCAAAGGCATGTACTCACCGTTTGGTCAGATATGAGGCTCAAAACTCATAAAAATTATAAAATCAATAAAATCCAAAAAAATTTGTAAAGCATAAAATCCAAAAAAAATGGTAAAGAATAAAATCCAAAAACATTTGCATTTACATTTGAATTTTGCATTTTCATTTTGCATTCACTCATGCATCCGCTACATTATTGCATTGTATATAAACATTCGTCATCCATTGCATTCCTTAATAGAAGGGATTATTTTTGTCAGTCTTACAAAAGACACCACGTTTGTGTCTAAATCATGCATCTCTGCATTTATCATTATCCATAATTCATGTGAGTAATTATGTTTTTCAACACAACCTATTTTGTTGCTATGGAGATATACTAGGGTTTTTCGATCATTCAACCATACTTAGAGGTCTTATCAAGAGTTGGTAGAAAGCTTGATTTTATTTTGTAGCTGAGGTTTAGTTAGTGAAAGCACGAGATTCCGAAAGAAAAACAATACTAACTTGATACCAAATGAACATGCACAAAATAAGATGAACGTAATCGAATCAAAATTAACATAAAATGAGAAACAGGAGCACAACCCTTTTTTTTATTTATTAATATGATTCCGGATTCGGTTACAATCTCTCTCCTTCCCTTTTAAGGGCTAGGAAGATTAGCATGTTTCGGTTACAATCTGTCTTTAGTAGTTCTCCTTCCGCGTGCCCACATGTAGAATGGGCGGGCCAAACTGTCACCGCCGCTTGTGTTGGTGAATCTTCAATCACTGCTGCTTCTCTTGCGTTCAAAGAAACAACAGATCCGTTAGTAGCACCTGTGTAAAAATAAAACATTCGATCTTTAAAACAAATAAAACAACGACATAAAAGAAAATACGGTTTAGCTACAGCATGGAAAACATAACATAAACGTAATAAAATAATTACGTCATAATACATATAAAGTCAACTAGGTCTGCATCATTTTCGAATGAAATAAAATCCGATGAATGCATGCTTAAAATCAAAATCTGCATGTTGATATGCTTGCAATTAAAATCCCGAGATCATAATGCAAAAGAAATAAAAATAGAACACTGAGCTTTGTCGACGAGTGGATGGATCCAGGGATCCGGATTCACGTTCTCCATGAACACCCGATGACCTCCCTTGCAAAAGAGATCACGGATGCGGATGACGTAAATCAATGCTAAAACGTCTGGCGGTAAACTGGCAGGGCTTCGCTGCTCCAAACGTTTCTTTTCTGCTCTCCTCTTTTTTGGGTGGAAAAGTCCACCATTTTATAGACCCAAGGGGTCTCTTTGGATAGGCGTGCATAAGCGCCATGTGTTGGTCATAGGTGCCATGTGGCGGTCATGTCTTCCCACGAGAGAGGAAAGTCCTCCATGACTCGGGCTTTCATGAATGCCTCTGTGATAGTCCTCTAACGGCCCACGCACTTGACTGACTTCCACTTCCAGTTGTTTAAAGTCCACCTTTGTATTTTTTTAACGTCCGCTTTCGAATGTTTAATGCTCGCTTTTAATTTTTTAAAACGCACTTCTAATTGTTTAAAAGTCCACTTTAATTGGTGTAAAATCCGTCCTCATTGGTTAAAGTCTACCCAGGCATAAATGCGGAGTTTTGTCGCGATATCGCGACGTCGCGATATCGCAACACCAAAAAGGAAACAGGGCGCAGTGGTAGGAGCTGTCGCGACGTCGCGACTGTCGCGATGTCGTGATATCATGACGATCGCGACGTCGCGATGTCACGACATCACGATATCGCGACAGGCAGCATTTGCCTAAGTGCTTAAAGCAGCATTTGCTTAAGCTCAAACCCGAGCTGGACTTGGAGGATACATTCGATAGTTGGGCCTTCTCACCAGGGAAGGCGGAACGGTCGAAGAAAGCAAACGGGAAATAACCAAAGCACTGTCCCGTAATCGGATTGGTGTTGTTTTGGTGTCTACAGATGCCCCTTTTTGGGAAGCGCTACGGGTGACGCAGTGCTAAGCAAAAATAGATAACCAAAGCACTAGTGATTAGGGTTTCTCAGTAACCCGACCAACTTGTGATGCCCCAAGCATGGAAAGGGGATGCATTCTTGAATCCTTGCCTCCGACGAGCTAAGGAATTTGATTTCAAGTATTAACCTATTTTGGTGAGGTGTGACTTGAACTTAGACATTGATCAGTCATGAATAGGCAAAGGGCGCAACCTTTTATCCATGGGGGAACCTTGAGTTCATGTTTCGGGAATGCCAAGCGTTTGATCGCGTTTGATCGGTTTGTGATTGTTGCTTGTTTACTGCCCCAAGCAGGAGCGTGATTGTCTTTGTCAATGATTCTTTGAATGCATGCCAATGCCCCGATTGGGTGTGTGTTTGTTGATTGGTGACTAAGTGTGACTACCCCCTCAAGCGACGAATCGATGAGGGAATGACCGCCATGAGAAAAGCGACGAGTCGCTTGACCCGAGGTGACTTAGGTTAGGGTGCCTTCAGATGTTTGTCCGTTGAATGTGCAAGCAGTTTTTCGACTTTTGGACCTATTGTTGTTGGGTAAAAACCCTTTTGGTGATGCCATAATGGGGTGAAAGTGTCGAAAGTCCATCTTCCCGTGGAGCGGTCCGGCTATGGTAGCCTTCTTGGGGAAGTAGGAGAGTGACAATTTGAGCCCCGACATCGATTTTGCTATGCCAAGAGGTTAAGTGCAAGAGCACTTGTGTCTGGCAATGTTTATTGTTGTTTGTTTGTGTTGCATTTATTTTTTTGTTGTTTTTGTTGTTTTGTTGTTTTTTATTGTTTTTGAGTGGGTGTTGACCCTTTTGTGATGTCGTTTGGGGTGAAATTGGCCAACATCCGTCCTCCCGTGGAGCGGTCCGGCTATGGTAGCCTTCTTAGGGAGTAGGATAGTGACAATGTAAACCCCGACATCAGTTTTTCTATGCCAAGATGTTAAGTGCAAGAGCACTTGTATCCGACAATTTTTATTGCTCTTTTGTGTTGCATTTTTGTGATGTTTTTGTTGTTTTGATTTTCTTGCTTTGTGTATATGTCATGATTTTATGTTATGCACAATGATTGATGTTGATGGATGCATGTTTATGGTGACGTATGCATATGGTATGATAAATGCGCATGTTGTTGATTCATATGTGATATGAAGAAATGAAATGGATGAATGGAATTTGTGATGTTTGGCTATGGTACCATAGACTCGTTTAGAACTCTGTTATTTGTTTTTAGGCGATTGCCGTGATGAATGACTTTGTATGTATACATGTGGTTTTTCTTTTTTTGTATTTTTTGATGGTATGGCAAAGATGAAAAGTAGCGCAGCTTGGTTTAGAAATGTAGCTAAGGTTTTCTCGAGACTCGATACGGTTTTAACTCACTAGCCATGACTCGTACTTTATCTTACAAGACTTTTGGACAAGGTATGAATCGGACTTGTTTTTGACCAAGCTATTTCACATCCCCCGTGTGTGCAATTGAGTTCATTTATGTGGTATTTATCATGATACCGCCAATGCCGGATAGGCTTTCAACCGAACCTCGTACCGAGGATCACCTAATTATCTCCACTAACTCCTTTATTGTATTTAATCGGATTAATCTACGGTGCTATCTAGGATACCATAAGCTAGCTCATCCACATGCAAACATTGATCTGTACACAAGTTAATGTGACAGATATATCGTCATGCGGGAGGTTTACCGCCAATGACCGATAGGCTATCAACCAAACTGGTACTGAGGCTTGCCTCATGACCCTGTCGAAATGTCGAGAGTTCCAGGGATTCAAGTTCGACTCCCTTCTTTTCTTCAATTGTATTGGGATACTTGCTCGATTGTAGTGATAAAAATCACTGTTTATTTTTATATATTTTTCTTTTGAGCAAGGGATTGGGATATGGAGTGACGAGAATCACTATTGTATGTGCCTTTTGATGTGTGCACCGTAGGATGTCAAATTTTGGTGTTTTGACTTTTTGCAAATTTTTGATGTTTTGCAACTATTGAGAATTTTGGGATCTTGGGGAATTGGGTAGGGAGGATGCTTGTCCTTTTGCCAACTCTCAGCATTCTTTGGGTCATTCACATAGGGGGATGAGCAAGATAACCATTTCGCTTATGGTGACCTAGATTACTGTGCAGGTTTCATCTTTCGTTCGTACAACTCAGGAATTGTTTTAGTGTTTTAGCTTGTGATGGGATGTTACGTAACAAGGCGTATTTCAAGTAGAACTCTACCTTCGTAAAATCTCTCTGACTTGGTACAAGACGTGGCTAGAAAGCACAATGCCGACTGAAAGATGAAAACTCTTGATACATTACGAGACCACTGACTCTATTGTGGTAAACAATAGTTAATGGTGTTTGTTTGTTTGTTTTGTAAAATGGAAAAGTATGGAACAAGATGGATTAGCAGAATAATTACAGTCTATGGTGCCTTTGACCTGTACGACCATAAATGTGTATTGGTGTGATGCTTAATGCAACTACATATTTTTGTATTTTTGATGGATTGATTTTGATTATGAAGATGAGATGTGAGAAAAGCTCTCTATTGATGAATTTGAGCATGCCTTGAAATGAGATGCAAATTTTTGTTGTTTTTGATGATTTTTGTTGTTTTTTTTTTGAATTTTTTTTTTGATGGTGACCAAGGGATTTCGAGAATCCTTTGGGGCCTTTTTGGGGTGACCAAGCGATTGCGGGAATCCTTGGAGCTTTTTGGTTTGACCAAGCGATTGTTGGAATCCTTGGAGCTTTTTGGGATTGACCAAGCGATTGCGGGAATCCTTGGAGCTTTTTGGGATTGACCAAGCGATTGCGGGAATCCTTGGAGCTTTTTGGTTTGACCAAGCGATTGCGGGAATCCTTGGAGCTTTTTGGGATTGACCAAGCGATTTGGGAATCCTTGGAGCTTTTTGGGATTGACCAAGCGATTATAGGAATCCTTGGAGCATTTTGGGATTGACCAAGCGATTTCAGGAATCCTTGGAGCATTTTTGGATTGACCAAGCGATTTTAGGAATCCTTGGAGCATTTTTGGATTGACCAAGCGATTTCAGGAATCCTTGGAGCATTTTTGGGATTGACCAAGCGATTTCAGGAATCCTTGGAGCATTTTTGGGATATGGCTCTCTTAGATATAGAATGGTCGCAAATGACTGATATTCAAGGGTTCTGTTTCCTTGATTCCATCAAGAGAGGCTAGCCGGTACGTCCCGGGTCCTATTTTGCTATCAATGACATATGGACCTAACCAATTTGCCGTGAACTTGTCCCTTAGGTGGGACGGCAAATTAGAGTTCTGTTGGTTTTCCTTCAAAACCAAATCACCAACCCGAAAGTCCCTTAGGTGAACTTTCATGTTGTAAGCTTTCTTAAGCCGCTCTTGATAGATACGTAAGTGCTCGAGAGCATTAACGCGTCATTCATCAAGCAACGTAAGTTGGTCTAACCGGGCTCGCCGCGCAGTGTCATCATCGATGAACTCCTGCATTGATATGCGCAGGGAAGGAATTTCCAACTCGAGAGGCATTACTGCCTCGGAGCCATACACGAGCGAAAATGGAGTGGCCCCAGTTGGCGTCCGAATGCTAGTGCGATAAGCCCAAAGGGCAAGTGGAATTTGGATGTGCCAATCCTTATGACTGTCTGCGACCGTATTTTTAAGGATGGCAACTAGCATTTTGTTTGACGCCTCTGCTTGCCCATTTGCCTGCGGATAATAGGGTGTCAAAAAACTGTGCTGAATTTTGTACTTTGTGGTCAAAGCACGCACGTCTTTGTTCTTGAATGATGGCCCATTATCCGAGATTATTTTGGATGGAATACCAAAATGACATATGATGTTATGCAAAATGAACTCCACAATGCGGGGTCCTGTCGTAGAGGTCAGCGGAATTGCTTCCACCCACTTGGTAAAATACTCTGTGGCCGTTATGATAAACGTGTGACGGCCTGACGATGCAGGGGAGATCTTTCCAATTAGATCGAAGCCCCACTACAAAAATGGCCAAGCAGACTGGACTGTCTGCAAGGCCTGGGAAGGTACGTGCATCAAATTGGCATGATGTTGACACTTCACGCACTTCTTGACATATGCGCAACAATCTCGCTCTAAAGATGGCCAATAATAGCCCATGCGAAGAATGCGCTTTGCAATGGCCATACCACTAAAGTGGCCACCACATGTACCATCGTGCGCTTGGGCGACCGCCCAAGTGGACTCTTGCTGGTCCAAGCAACGAAGGAGGATCCCTTCATAGCTGCGACGATACAAAATGTCTCCTATCAAGACATACTTAGCCGCTTTCTGCTTGAATGTTCATTTTGCGGCATGCGTCAATCCAAGCGGGAGATTACCTAACTTGAGGTAGTCTCTAATGGGTAAATACCAGTCTTGTTGATCGAAAACCTCGACAGTATGAACAACCAATCCCTTTTGAAGTTCCTCCCTAACAAATGCTGAGCGGGATAGAACTTGTAAGAACAACGTTGTGTTGCTATTAATGGGAGTAGGGGAGAACAAGGACCCCCAGTTGGCATGTTTCAGACGATCATGGATTCGAGAGAACTTATCCGAGGATGGTTCAATCTGGATCATGTGGATTCCCGACGTCAAGTCAGAGCTTGCACGCTCCATCGTGGATTGCGATAAGGTTTTGACTTGAATGGTTGTCATATCACCGAAAAGGTCTTGCGGGATTAGTGACCCCAAGGAGGCCATTGTGTCCGCAAAATGATTCGATGACCGAGGGAGTGCCTCGATGTCGTACCATTCAAGTTTTGCCAGGAATTTGTCCACAAGGGCTTTATAAGCCTGCAGAACTAGGCATTTGCATTGGTATACCCCTTTGACTTGATTGACGATTAACAACGAATCACCAAAGATGTTTAGTCATTTGATGTTCATGGCGATTGTTGTCTCAAGACCTATGAGCAAGGCTTCATACTTGCATTATTGTTGGTGCATGGGAAATTTAATTTAAATGACAGGGGCATTGGAGCGCCCTACGGTGTGAAGAATACTATTCCCGCACCACCACCTTGCTCACATTTAGAACCATCAAAAAATAAGGTTATGTCGGCTCGTGACTCAGGCTCATCAGAATCTGGCGATTCTGAGACATGGAAGACCCCATCATCGGGTAGTTCTATGACTAGAGGCTGATCGTCTTCAAGAGGAGCCTTTGCTAGTTGATCGGCTATGACCCGTCCTTTGATAGATTTTTGTCCAATAAACTCTATGTCAAATTTCGTCAACAACATGATCCATTTCGTCGTGCGACTACTATGATAAGTACGACTCATCATGTATCGCAATGGATTCTCCTTAGACACAACATACGTAGTGTTGCTCAACATGTAGTGGCATAGCTTCTTGGTAGCAAACACCACCGCCAAGCAGAGTTTCTCAACGTATGCATAGTTAAGTTCGTAATTGACTAGGGTGCGGCTAAGATAGTAAGTAGCCTGTTCTTTGTGAAGTTCATTCTTCTGGGCCAGCATGGCGCCCAGTGCCACCTCGGTAGCTGAGATGTATAAGTAGAACGACACTCCTGGTCTAGGTGGTGCCAATACCGGCAACAAAGCCAAGTATTGTTTGATTTCATCAAAGGCTGACTGGCACTCGTCATCCCAGTGAAATGTAACCCCCTTGTGCAATAATTTGTTCATGGGTCGACACTTTTCAGATAACCGCGCTATGAAGCGCTTAATCGACGCGACCTTTCCTTGCAGACTTCTGAGCTGCTTAATAGTAGTTGGGGGAGCCATTTCAAGGATTGCCTTGACTTTCTTTGGGTCCACCTCGATGCCTCGCTTTGAGACTATAAAACCCAAGAGTTTTCCAGATGTGACGCCGAATACGCACTTCTTGGGATTCAGTCTGACCTTATGCTCTATGAGGCGATCGAGGATCTTGCTTAAGTCACCGAGATGATTTGAGCGCAAAAGAGACTTGGCTAACAAATCATCCATGTAATCTTCCAAAGTTTTATGCATGTAATCATGGAAGATGTACGTCATGGCACGTTGGTAGGTGGCGCCAAGCATTTTTAAGGCCAAAAGGCATGACCTTATAACAAAATGTCCCCCAAGGCGTTGTGAACGCCGTTTTGAGTTGATCCTCGGGATTGATACGAATCTGATTGTATCCCGAGAAACCATCCATGAGGGATAGCATTTCGTGACCTGCTGTAGCATCTACCAACGCGTCGATGCTTGGCAAGGGGAAATCATCCTTAGGACTCGCTTTGTTTAGATCTCAAAAATCAGTGCATATGCGAATCCTCCCGTCGGGCTTTTTGATGGGCACCATGTTGGACAGCCATGGCGGATAATCCACGCAGATGACAAACCGTGCATCCAACAACTTTTGCAATTCGTCTTTGACCATCAAGGCCACTGTTGGGTACATCTTACGTAGTTTTTGCTTAATTGGCTTGATTGTCGGGTCAAGCGTTAGATTATGCGTGACTAGCTACGGATCTAGCCCCGGCATGTCTCTGTATGACCATGCAAAAACCTCCTTCTTCTCTTTGAGAAGGGCAATGTAGTCGGCTTGCTCTTCAGGGGATAAGCCTACCCCCGACTTGAGAATCTATGGATTCATTGGGTCTAAGCCGATGTCTACGTCAGTCGTCTCCTCGATCGACATGTGGGATCCGTCCTCCAACTGATGTGGAGTCAGGATCAAATGGATATCATTAGCCGAGTTTAGATCTGCGTTTGGAACCTCGGGTCCCTCTTCAGCCTGAAAAATATCCCGAGTTGTCCCCTGGGGTAAAATGAGGCATTTCACCGAAAGGCCAATACTCTGATGGGGAGATAGGTGAATTGACGCGATCCCAGTTGATGGCATCTGTGTCTAGATGCAATGACCGTGCTGGATCGGCCGGATTGCGGATGGGTGCGGTCAAATCAATGGAGATCATGTGGATGAAATGAATTTGGTCTCCATTACCGTGGGTGTGATAACTCGAACATTATGGATGCTCCCTATGCTCTGGATCCGGCTTGTAGGGACGGGCATGAACGGATCGGCCCTATGTGTTGATAGGAAGACAGGGTCTTCCCTCGGCACTGATGTCATTATAGGGTCTCGGGGTGGACGGTGCTCGTCGTGAACTTGGAGCCATTGATCCAACACTTGGTCCCACCCTACTGGGTCTATGTACCATTCATGCCCTAACCTTATGCCTAGTTGTGCCATCAGTTGTTCATGGGTTACAGGGTGATTGTGCCATCGCGCATGATTAAGATATTCCATCTCAGTTTCATCTATGTAATCATTGTCGGTGATCCAAAGGCCCTCATTGGCCCCGATAGCTGTCTGCGCCATATTATGCTCATCTTGTTCGAGCAAATTAATCTGATCCCATTGTGGTTGTTCCACACTCAATGGGGGGACCTGATTCGCTTGACATTGCACTGGTTCAATTGGAACCTCTAAAGGGAACAATTTTGAAAAGATATCTGGACACTGTTTATGTTCTCCTTGGAAGTTAGTATCCGAACTCTCACCTCTCTCTATCAACAGAGAAGGGTTATTGTTGTTACCAAGGGTGGTTGTTGACCATGGGAGGTAATCTCCCAATGTGTACGTTGTGTTCGGGTTGGCATAAGGATCTGATGCCAATCCACCCTTGTCGCCTATTCCTAGGCCTTGCATGTTTTCCACCAAGATGTCTAAGGGCAAGGGGTGGTTGAACCCTACTCCCGACTTATCATAAGGCATTTGATATCTTGGCTGGCAAAGGACACGCACCCCTTGCTCATACCTGCCTAACCCGTATCCGTGCCAATTGCATTGGCCTAGATATCTCAGAGCGAAGTCCGGGTTCGACAGATAATTGACATTTTTGGCAAAAGGCTCTTCGTCCTCGTCCTTTTGCTTGCATGGTTCAACACCATGATCAAGGCCCCCATACACAAAATTTGTCTGGTTTGGTGGGTAACCTAAAGGAACAATTGTACCTATGGAAATGCGAGGTCTCCCCATGTCCCGCACCGATTCTAGCGCGGGCGTTGCTACAACATTCTGCACTAGATATTCTCCCAGTGCCCGTACTCGGCCATTTCAACAATAATTGTTGACGATTGAGAGGGAGGAAATGGAAGGCCTTCCCGAGTCCATTCCATGTTGGGTGGATTAGGAACCTCAGCTTCCATTGTGCTAGGTATTTCTTCTATTGAGACAGTTGATATCGTTGGCAACACCTCTTCTAGGGGTTGAGCCTCTTCCAAGATCTTTTTTCCTTTGTCCTTCTGTTTAGCCATGACAGGTGGCATTGGTAATGAAGGAGCAGATGATGTAGATGCACCTGGTTGGGGTTTTGATGGATTAGTCATCCGTGGTGCCTGTGGCATCGGACCCTGTCTAGATGGATTTAACTGGAAATCCAAGTGCGTCGACGGGAGGGTCGATTGCGGCATCAAATGCACTGCATTGCAATATTTGAAGGGTTCTAAGTCCATCGGGACTACATGTATTTCTCCTTCAAATGCATACTTTAGACACTGGTGAGCTATCGAAGGGACACACTTCATGTCCCTGATCCATGGTCGCCCTAGCAGTATGTTGTATGCCATCTCGCCTTCCAAAATGTGGCACAATGTGGGTATCGTCTTTTGTCCTACCTGGACGGGTAGAACAATTGTGCCGACTGTCGAGCATATTGCATCGTTGAATGCTCGCAGTGTGTATGTTGAAGCCGTGATATGAGAGGTTGGCAGCTTCAGATGTTTTAATGCTGCAGTGGTAATGATGTTACTGGATGAGCCAGTATCTACCAACACTCTCTTGTACGGGATCCCGTTGACCCGCGCGATAACGTGCAGGGGTGGATCTGCCATGTCATTCGGTACTATTTTAACTTCATCCTCTCTGAAGGTAATGACTCGGCTCCGTACATCGTTTTACATGTCCTACGAAGTTATTGAAGGAATTTGCTTCGTGAGGCTGTAACTCGATGGCTTTCAGAATTTCCATGAGAGCTTCTCGATGGGGCGCTGACTGCTGTATAAGCTCATAAATGGAAAGCCTAGCCGATGTGGTCCGCAAACTCTACGTGAGTTTGGTCCGTATCGTGACCTCGGGTCTAGGCGGAGGCAATTGCACAGTAGGTTGTTGAGGTTGCGACGTTGAAGGAACTTCTCTTGTAGCTGCCTCCGGGGTAGCTCCTGGGTATTTCCTGTTCCTAGTTACTATGCCGATCATTCCCACATATCCTTGCATGGGGAGATTCTGTCGCACCTCATTAACCCGAAGAGGTTTTTCCCGTGCCTCGTGGGCAGGCAAAGGGTCCTTGAATACCCCCATCTGTTGATTATTTGGCACTATGGGGTTGTCCACTCGCCAATGTTTGATTATCAATCAAATCTTGTATTGATCCCTTGAATTTCCAACATGTGTTCAGGTCATGTCCTCTTCACCTATGGAACCTACAATATAAATCCTCCCCGTATCCCTTAGGCTTGGGAGCGTTAGGATCTATGTTTTGGATTTCTAGAAGGGTGATTAGATTTGCCACTGACAAGCGGTCAAATAAGGAGTCCCTGGACTCCGTATAAGGGGTGAATTGTCGCCTAGGGCGACGCTGCTGATTTTGCTCCTGTCTTTTATTTTCTCTTTCATAATTAGGAGGCACTACCTGATAATTAGCCTTTTGAGGCTGTATTTCTTGCACAGGCTTGGGAACATTTATCGCAACTTGATTAACTATAGCGGGTTTTGGTTGCGTAGTCCCTGTCTTAGTGTTTTTGTTCCACTCTTTCTTTTTAGGCTTGGCGATTGCGCCTTCCCCTATTTTGATCTCTTCAATAACTCTGGCTTGCGCCAAAGCTTCTTCTAAAGAGGCATATTGTCTGCAACTACAATAGCCCAGAGATCGATTTCAAGCAACTTCGTGCAAACATCTCGTGTGAGGTCGGACATAGGGGGAAGGTAAGGTAGCTTAGAAAGCATAGTCCTCCATCGATTCCCATAGGCCGCCATTGTCTCCTCCTCATATTGCCTGAGGCTGGCCGTATCACTCAGTGATGCCTTCTTCTTGGTGTTGAAGGCGAAGCGTTCAAGGAACGCATCTACTAATTGATCTAGGTTATTTATGCTATGCTTCGATAACTGTGTGAACCAATCCGAGGTAGGGCCCGCGAATGTGGTTATGAATGTCCTGAGCAACAATGCATCATTATCCTGAATGCCAAAGCATTGGCTCAGGAATCTTGTGACATGCTCTTGAGCATCCTCTTCACCTTTAAAAACTGCCAACTGAGGCAACTTGAAATGTTCGGGGTAAAGAGGTGTGGGCACTGATGGATGCACTGGATGACTGTGGAGTTGACGTAACATGGGCTTTTGATGCCCGTAAGCTTTAGTCTCCATAGACTCCAAATGCTCTAATAGCGCTTTGTATGCATCGAAAGATTTAATCTCTTCCTCCGTAACTCGTTCCCGTTGTGTGTTACGGGAAACTAGGGGCCTATGGAGGGGTGGCTGGATAGCACCTCCTCCGCCTTGATAGGGCGTTTCGGCCCGTTCTTCTTGTTCATACTCCTCATAATCTTCTCGAGGAGTTATTGGGCGAGCTCGATGAACAGGGGTGGGCGCCCGTGAAGGGTGCCCATCGTCATTCCCCGGGAGTGGCCTCCCGCTCATGTCTCGGGTGTCTTAAAGGCACCTCTTGGCGAGGTCTTGGGGACCTATCATGCACTATGAGGTTGTGCCTCTCGTACCTTTTTTCCCTCTGCATTTGGGGGGTCTCAACCTTTTCAGGCATAGTGGTGCGGAGCAGCTCATTTGTTTGGCACCGAATGCGCTCTTTATTAAGGTGATATAATTGTTCTAGTTGTTGTTGATCCTGCTCAAGCTGCTTGATCTGCGCTTGGCGGGCGGCATGTCTAGCAAATGATAAGTCAATTTGCTCTATCGTTTTGATTCTAGGAGGCCTAGTCACCTCTCCGATGTATCTATCTTGGTTTTGAGGATCCGAGACTTCTATGTGGCGCTTCCCTCCGTCGAGATTAGCGGCATTTACTTGAGGCTCTGGCCTTAATGTTTGATCATGATATCTAGCAGGGGCGGAAGCGCAAGGCTCCCGTGCTGTATTTGCTCTCGAGGAATGCGATGATCTTCCTCGTCCTCCCTTTCATGGGTGTGAAAGGGGCGGGCGGAGTTAGCTCACCCTATGTGAAGAGCCCTGCGCTCTGGGTTTTGTCTGTCGGTTCTAACAATGATGGGAGGCAAAGGAGAGATGCCATATTCACGTTGTCTCTCCTCATGGACACTGTGCCTCTCTAGCGCTTCATCGCGCCGTGGCCACTCATATCTAGCCTCAAAAGGCGGTCTTCTATTTGCGTTGAGTGTCACACGTAAAGGTTCTTCCCGAAAGGGGCTATTCTGAATGGGCGTATCCCCCGCAGGGGTGTCCCTATAATTCCACCTAGACATGGAATGATGTGGATTCTCTTGTGGCCTGCGACCGCCAAGGCGGTATGACCAAGTCTTCAGGACTAAAGCGAAGGCGACTTGTGCCTGCTTCTTGTGTACCTTTCGGAGCTTCTGCCCTTGATTGGGCTTGGCTACGGGTGTACACCATTGTGGTGCTTTTCTACTAGCTAAACAGATTTTTATCTTTTTGTTTATGATTTTTGATTTTTTTTTTTTTTTACACTAAGCATAAATGAACACACACATACACAAACGGTGATTATCTCTTTTAAAGATTAATGGTGTGTCCTAGACTCGGTTTTAGTGTGTTTTGATGATTTTGTTTTTGTTTTTGAATGTTTTTGAAGAACGTTTAAATGCATAATGAAGGCTCATATAACTCCCAAAATGGTCGCCCCTTCAATATACCAACCAGGCCGATATACCAACCTCTCTATATACCCGCCCTTACGAGAGGGAGACTATAGGTACGTGAGAGCAGATGGTACATGGTACGTAGGCGATACGGAAGGGGGATTGTCCCGTTAATGGCACCTACCATAGAAGACTTATCCTTGCACGCTGGGAATCACCCCAACAACACTCGGTCAGCTTTCGTCAGGATTTACGCCTAACAACAATGACAATCGGGGTAATGGATGCAAAATCAAGCCAAGGTGGTGATGAAATCCACCGATGGTCTTGATCAAGGGTTGGGGTTTTACGACCAGCTCCTTGGTTTAATTTTACCACGTGAAGTGTGTGTGGTTCTTTTTATTTAAAAATGAAACAGGTAGCAACCTCTTTCCCTAAGAAGGCAAACATGACAGAAAACAAAAATATCACAGCAGAAAATGACAGGGACAGTTAGAAACCGTTACCTCTTTTCCGCCCAAATCGGCTGTCTTTCCCGCCCAAATCGGCTTTTTTTGATTCTCGACCCAGTACCTGCAAGCATAAAAACATAAATTTCGATCAATTTCTTGATCTCAAAAATGCAGGGAACAATGGTCCCACCGTGATCGCCATTGAAAGCACGAGATTTCGAAAGAAAAACAATACTAACTTGATACCAAATGAACATGCACAAAATAAGATGAACGTAATCGAATCAAAATTAACATAAAATGAGAAATAGGAGCACAACCCTTTTTTTATTTATTAATATGATTCCGGATTCGGTTACAATCTCTCTCCTTCCCTTTTAAGGGCTAGGAAGATTAGCATGTTTCGGTTACAATCTGTCTTTAGTAGTTCTCCTTCCGCGTGCCCACATGTAGAATGGGCGGGCCAAACTGTCACCGCCGCTTGTGTTGGTGAATCTTCAATCGCTGCTGCTTCTCCTACGTTCAAAGAAACAACAGATCCGTTAGTAGCACCTGTGTAAAAATAAAACATTCGATCTTTAAAACAAATAAAACAAATGACATAAAAGAAAATACGGTTTAGTCACAGCATGGAAAACATAACATAAACGTAATAAAATAATTACGTCATAATACATATAAAGTCAACTAGGTCTGCATCATTTTCGAATGAAATAAAATCCGATGAATGCATGCTTAAAATCAAAATCTGCATGTTGATATGCTTGCAATTAAAATCCCGAGATCATAATGCAAAAGAAATAAAAATAGAACACTGAGCTTTGTCGACGAGTGGATGGATCCAGGGATCCGGATTCACGTTCTCCATGAACACCCGATGACCTCCCTTGCAGAAGAGATCACGGATGCGGATGACGTAAATCAATGCTAAAACGTCTGGCGGTAAACTGGTAGGGCTTCGCTGCTCCAAACGTTTCTTTTCTGCTTTCCTCTTTTTGGGTGGAAAAGTCCACCATTTTATAGACCCAGGGGGTCTCTTTGGATAGGCGTGCATAAGCGCCATGTGTTGGTCATAGGTGCCATGTGGCGGTCATGTCTTCCCACGAGAGAGGAAAGTCCTCCATGACTCGGGCTTTCATGAATGCCTCTGTGATAGTCCTCTAACGGCCCACGCACTTGACTGACTTCCACTTCCAGTTGTTTAAAGTCCACCTTTGTATTTTTTTAACGTCCGCTTTCGAATGTTTAATGCTCGCTTTTAATTTTTTAAAATGCACTTCTAATTGTTTAAAAGTCCACTTTAATTGGTGTAAAATCCGTCCTCGTTGGTTAAAGTCTGCCTAGGCATAAATGCGGAGTTTTGTCGCGATATCGCGACGTCGCGATATCGCGACACCAAAAAGGAAACAGGGCGCAGTTGTAGGAGCTGTCGCGATATCGCGACAGGCAGCATTTGCCTAAGTGCTAAAAGCAGCATTTGCTTAAGCTCAAACCCGAGCTGGACTTGGAGGATACATTCGATAGTTGGGCCTTCTCACCAGGGAAGGCGAAATGGTCGAAGAAAGCAAACGGGAAATAACCAAAGCACTGTCCCGTAATCGGATTGGTGTTGTTTTGGTGTCTACAATTAGTATAGCCCTTAGCATATCATAATCCTATCACTAATAAACAAATTAAACAATCCTAATAAGGACTAGGGGAAGATGAAAGTTGCGAAGCAGGACCGGGTATCCTGAGGTGAAAATAGTTATTCTTGCTTATCCCTCTATGCAGACGATCTGAGAAATGTTTGCAGTTGGCAAAAGGATAGGTTAGTTTCCTATTCAGAATCCCTTGCTTACGATAAAATGAGCAATATCCCAGAGTGATATTCCACATCAATTCTCAAAATTGATACCCTAGATCGATATCATAGATTGATTTCCCAGATTGATATCCCATATTGATATCATAAGATCGATATCCTCAATCGATATACCAGAAATAGTTTTCCAAAGTAAATCCCCAAAAGGAAAGTTTTTGAAGAAAATTATCACATGTAAATTCCAAAAAGTGAAGATCAAATGAAGATCAGAAAATAGGCTCAAATCAAGTTCAAAGTGAAGATCAAATGAAGATCATAAATCAAAATTTCGAGTGGAGATCAAATAAAGATAAAAAATCTAGTTCAAAGAGAGATCAAATGAAGATCCATAGATAGTTTAGAGTGAAGATGGAATCGACTCCCTTGCTTCACCACATATGAGCAAGTATCCCAAAAATTGAAGGATAGAAAGGAATGAGCCTAAATCCCTGGAATTGTTGGCACTACTATACCTTACGCATGACAATATGTTTGATACACTTGCATCTCGCTCGTGGGCAGACCAATGTTTGAATGTGGAAGAGCTAGCTTCAGGTGTCCTACATTTCCTAGTGTCTTAGTCCATCTAAAATCTAAACTTGGGATTGGATAAGACATTTGTGAAACCCCTATCTTGCAATGGGTTGAAATAATCTCGCCTGACATCGAGGAACACTCATGTCTTATCTTAATATACTCATGTGCACACACAGGGATAATTAACAGTTAGGGCCTATCCTAGCAAAATCCTCACACTTCAGAAGTCTAGTGTGGTTAGTATGCAACTTTTGATAAGTCTACTGAGTCTCATGGAAAACCTCAAAAATTTCTCTAATAGCAAAAAAATACCAACTATTGCAAACCATATAAAATCATCAAACTGCAAAGTATCGAGTCCATGATACATCATCATATAAAGCATAATCAAGATATAGGATAGATACCGAATGGATATTAGAAATAATATTTAAATGGACACTGACTATATTGTGCATATTTTTCAAATTTGCAAAGGAAAATAGAATGACACATTATATCATTCGCATCATAACATCACATACCATTGCATTTCATATATGGGTGATTAATTGATCAAATTCTTATCTTAAGGATTTTCAATTACATTCATGATTTTTAGACATTTTGTGGTGTCGTCCATTAGATTGATAAACATAATTGTATTCATTCCTTATGTTTTAAAGTGATTAAAGCATACAGGTTCATTTACATTAGATTACCATCATGTAAATAATGCACTACATACATTGCATTAGCATATTGTGACATCATCATAAATTAAATGCATGTAATAAAGCAAAATCAAATATGTATTTAAGCAAATATCACATTCATGTGCATCCATCATACATTGCACATCTAAGCATCTAGATCACTGCATATCATCATCATCATAAATTAAATAGCTATCTAGTGCATGTCATCCATACATCACATCATATAGCATCAAATTAACATAAGCATTGCATTCATGTGCATCACATAAACAGATAATTAAACATACATAAGTACACATAATGAGTCATAATTGATCAATCTCATATATATGTGTCCAACAGAGTACATCAGGAGTACAAAATGTTCATAGGGTACAATCGTGTAGGTTCTAGACCTTACACCAAAAAATGATACATATGCAAAAATGTAGCCTAGATATGGTAGAGCCCTAGCTCTGGCCTGCTCCCCCTGAACTGGAGCTCTCGTCGCCTCCCTAAACCCTGTTCTTTGGAGCCTACTTTACAGTCGACTCTGGTGCCTGTTGTGTGCCCTGTTGAGGGCCCTGTGCACCACCTAACCCAAAGAGGTCTAACACATGGGATACTGGTATGTCTATGCATATAGACATGTGACTAGAGGTCGCACCCGTCTCCCTGGCCCTAGTATGGGAGCTGCCTCCACGTGTGCTAGAGGACATATGTGTCCTCTCTATCCTGTGAGTCCACTGGCTGGAGCTCACTATGGACTGTCTTTTAGTCCAGGACCTAGTCCTTTGAGATCCCGTAGCATGTCTATCATTTGGCACCTATAAGCCTCATAATCTGATAAAGCCCTCTAACTGGGAGATGCGAGCTGCCCTCACATCGCAAAGGTCATTTCCCTCCTCTATGAGGGAAGTGAGCTACCTAATCTTTGTCGTGGGATCATAACCTCCTAGAAGTATAGCTTATGGTGCTACTGGTGGTGCTATGATATATTGATATGAGGATGGGTCTCCTCTATGAGCCTAGGACTGAGCCAAGTCCCTCTCTACTACAGCCATAGCTCGATGTGCCTCTAATACCTATAGTGAGCTAGTCAGCTCCTGAATCTGACCCTTTGCTGCTATGGCACGAGTCGTGGCACCTATGACCTCCTCCTGGATCTACTGTCGCTATCTCTAACTATGAGCTAGCTTCACCTCTAACATGGTGATACTAGTGTCCGTCTGCACCATTTGAGTGTGGAACCACCCAACCTGGCTCTTCAGATCTACTACTTGGGCTAATAGCTGATCTACCTTGCTATCTAGAGGCACCTTGCCCTTATCCAGTGCCTCCTCCTCGATCTCCATAGGGGGTGAATCTCTTGCTATAGCCTTTGCCCCCTAATCACCCTCAATCTGTGGGCACACATTGCACCCCTATGGATTAGCCTCAGCCTCGTCATAAACCCAACTGAGGGGTCCAAATCCCTACCACTATCATAGCGACCACCAAGCATCATATGCAAGAGTAGTCCCAGCCACAGAAACCCCTGACTTTTAGAAATCGTCAGCCGCATCCCTAAGTGTTGTCAGTTGTATCCACTACAAACCTGTCTCTAGATCCAGCTGCCTGTAGACAATCGGTTGCTTTGGTATATCCTGAACTAAGCCAAACTGTTGCAAGACATGAGAGTAAAAATGGTACTCCCTGATCTCATACTTGCAGCCCAGGAGTCACCTATCTCGACAAGCCTGACGCAGCTGCTCGTCAGCCTCCGACCATGTAGGGCACCCCATGTATGGGCGTCACTCTATATCTTCGGGCCTCAATCTCGTGAATCTACTAAGGTAATGCCCAATGTCCCCTGCATGGGACCTGCTCCGGAACCCCTCCTCCTCACGGGGCCAGCAAGCTGTGTAGCACTGGTGCTCATCATCAATAGAGTCAATCTCAAGTGGCATCTCTATAGGATGCTTAATGTGAATATGCTACCAACCCCATATCTATAGTAGTAGGCTGCAGTTGATGCCTACCCAACTCCTGCAAGTCACCTGATATAGCTCGCGGTAGAGCTGGCATAATAAAGTGCTCCCCCAGGCTAGGAGTAGTGGCCGACAGATGGTGCTTTGAACAACCCTCCTAACACTGATAAGAATGTTCTAGGGGATCCTTGCACCTGAGGAGTGGGGAAGGAATATCTACATGACCAGGTGCATGAAGATTGTCTCTCTGATAGAGAAGATGCACTCCCCCTACTAGTAGCTGATGTGTACACCTCTGTGATCCATCTGTCGTTGGGTCTCATCGCTCTGATCGCCAAAGATAGCATCACAGACAGCATTCTTCCTCCGAGAGGAAGAGGAGGTGATGGCCTCGCCATTAATAGGGATCCTAAAGATCCGATAGATGTCCTCTAAGGTTATGGTCATTTCACCCGTCGACAGATAAAATGTGTTGGTCCGGGCATTCCAGCTCTGGGCCAACACGGTCATATATGTTGTATCTACGTAATCATGGCTAGATCTAAGACATAGCTGACGACAACTCTGAAACACTCTCGCTCCCCTACAGTAATTTGTATGTGGAGGGTGCAAAGTATATCTGGCTCTCAGGCCCTATAAGTCAATGTCTGGAAATAAACAGTGCATAAGAGAAAAATCTAACTAAAAACAAGCAAAAACAGATAAAAAATGACTCTAGAAATATCAAAAACATCAAGAAAATTCAAAAGGTATCTCATACATGCAATAACTGGTATTAATTGCCAGAAAACCTTAGAAAAAGTGAGAAAATTTGGAAAAAATTTCCAAAGTCATCGAACCGCAGGTCAACCTTGCAGTCTGACTGTGGTCAAATTTGACCATTAGAAATTTCAATTCTAACTGCAGTTGATAGATGCGGTTCCCAATCTAATAATTGGGAGCCGCAGGTTCCAGCTGTGGTCTAGGAACGAGATCCATTTTGGGTCCCTTCCTAGCCTAGCTAGCCAAAAAAAATAAAAATCTAGCCTAGCCTAGTCTACGGTGAGGTTCGTTGCCAACAATTTAGTGAAGTTCATTAACCCATTACTTAATGTGGTTTATTTTTTTAATTTATATTTTTATTTTATAATGAGTGTGAGGACTCGGTTTTGAGTTACCTTTCCCGCACCGCGGCCTCTGCTAGTGGATGGCTGTCCCGGGTCCGCCATCGAGGTACGAGTGAAATTTGAGGTCAAGTTTGGCAGTGTTCCGGATCAAGGAATGTCTCTCACCTCTTAAAGCTCTCTGAAATGCAGTTATTTGAATGATAATAATGAAATTTTCAAAGTGGGAAAACTATTTATAGTTTCCTCTAATTTCGATAGACCACAGTACCGACTTGCAGTTTCCAAATTGGAAATTTTCAACCGCAGACCGTAATTGCGGTTTGCAACCAGCATTAAATGCACTCAAACCCCACCATGGGAAGGTCTAAAATGACAAATTAATGAATTCTAATGGATCAAATTTCAAAAAGAGCAATCAATATTGCAAATTTGGTGATATTCAAAGCACTAGGATCGATCAATAAATCAAAATTAACAAAAAAATCAAATAATTAAAATCCAAATGTGCCTCGTATTCAGTCATTTACTCTACATACTTGGCGGTTGCAGCGACTTGCGATCCATGCAATCCGACAAGATGAGTAAATAACCATAAGGACATTTGGGGTAAAATTGTCATCATTGATTTGATATATTTCTTCTCAATCCCGAAGAAGGCCTTCGAGGTCGGACTGCCCCGCGGGAATGAGGCGTTTCATGTCATTTCTCCTCTGACATCTTTTTAGCAAATCATCGATAACGTGATTCAACACAAATATAATTGGCATTGTATCATTTTGATTCTCTAAGAAGGCTATTTCAACCCGACTGCTCCATGGGATAGGAATGTGCAATTATTATTAACAGTTGGAATCATAAACTGAACTAGGCTTAGCCAAGTAATTCAAAATGCTCAGATCTAAATTTTTTAAGATCATTCATAGTGGTCAAGCGACCTTGTCGCTTCAATAATTGTCATTACCCTCATCGACTCATTGCTTGAGGGGGTAGTCATAATATCAAATCATAATCATAATTAGTAGAAAATCCTAGAGATCGTAGATCCCTTGATCTTGTCAAAATTGTGTTCGTCCTTGCGAATAATTGTCAACAACTATCATAAGCTTACCCCTTTGCTTGGAGAAAATAGCAAATATGATAATTTGTTTGTAACTCTCATCCTTTCGGTTATATAGGCCTAACTCCTATTGTAGCACCAAAGCTACTCGAATTTTTGATGACGAGTGCAAACTCTTTCAAGTTTAAGCCTCCAAAGAGTTGGAAACAATGATTCCAGGATGCGCATTCTTTTGCTAGACCTGGGGCATCTAATGTTGATTTGACTAATGATCAACATAGAACCTTCAGCATCATTTTAGGTCTATTTTTGCTCAGCGTTGTTCAATCTCACAATGCATCTCAAAAGGGGTATTTGTAGATACCTAAAATGTGTCATGTCGATGGCGACTACTCATATGGACATGCTACAAGACCATATGGAAGATCTTGGACAGACTCCAAGATAGAGCAGTGGTTCTAACCACTCAAGTTGGGCTCCTTGGCCTAATTAGTCTAAACCGCAGCCCAGACCTACGGTCTACAGTCTGAACCATGGCTAAGGTCTACGGTTTACAGTCTGGACCGCAGCTGCAACCTGTGGTCTTAACTGAAGTTCAGTTGGCCTTCATTCGAGCCAAATCGGTTTGAACAACCATTTTTTCTAGGAGAAGGTGGTTAGAGGACGGAAGCTTCCAATCCAACTGTCCTAACCACCCCTTCTTGATCTTAGCTTCTCCATGACGCCACCCCTAGCCCTAGGACATCCTATAAGTACCCCTAAGAATTAGTGCAAATAGGGAAGAAAGTATTGGAGTTTAAAGCAGCGAAATCCTATCGAAATGTGGACTCACTTGAGTGCATAGAGAGAGGCTTGTTGCCATCCCCATTGCCAAATTGTCAAATATCATGACGAATTAGGCCATGGATGCCCTAAGGACCTAGGAGAGCCAAGAAATGTTAATTCGAGCAAACGGAGGCCCCATTCAATGATTCAACCACCAAACTTGTTAGAGTACACCGAAGGAGATCCTTGAACATCAATTGGACAAGGAGGTCAAGCCCACAGCCCTTGAATTTGGAGGTCAAACCACTTGGTTGCTCACCGCGGCTTTCAGTCATGGTTTATAGTGCAGGTTGCTCATTAGAGCTGCGATTTGCAACAGAGACGACTTCTCCTTACTGTTTCATTTCCAGTATGCTTAATTAGATTACATTTAGCATTTTCATGGTTTAGTTAGGATTTTAGAGACTTATGACTAGCATAATTAGTGTTTTTACTAACTTGTCCTCATTATGGTAGTTTAGACATTAATGGTTTCTTTTCATGCTTTCATGCTTCATTTCGCATAATTGATCCATTAGATTGATAGTTGTAGTTCTTTTTTACATCTTTCAAGCAATCTTGATGAATCTTGCATATGTCTAACACCTTTTATTAGCTTTCTTGATTTTAGTTATAATGGCATATACATGTTTATTACCTTCAATGGGCCTCATCACGAGAGGCTGCCTATTCTTTTAATCCTTTTCTATTGTTTCTTTACCGTAGGAAAACATATTCAAAGGAGCTTTCATTCAAATCCTTCTTCAACACGAAGAAGAGGGTTAACTCCACCCTAGGGCAGTTTGTGACTATTTGAAAAAGCATTAATAGTGCGCCTACCCCGTTGGAGGCTTTGGCAATTGTATTGATTATATGAACATTTTGGGTGACCCTAAGAGGGGCAATATTGTAACCAAGATTCATTTGCTATATTAATAAAGAAACATGCATTTTCTTTGATTCATGCAATCTTGTTATCTTGTCATTCTTTTATGTTGATTTCCATTAATGCAATAGCTAGGTGTACGCTTTTTGGGATAGGTCATAAGGTAGCAACATTTAATTTTTTGCAGAGTATAAGGATGTCTTTGTTTGGACATACAAGAATTAGAGCTATGTGTGCATAAGATCCCATTAATTGAAAGTGCACAACCAGTAAGGAGGAGACCGTACAGGATGAACCCAAAATATACAACTCTGGTGAATGTTGAAATAGAGAAGATGTTAGAAGTAGGCATAATATTCAAAGCTACGATCGAATGGGTGTCACCAATTGTGATCACCTTGAAAAGAGAGGCAAACAAAATTCAGATTTGTGTAGACTTCTAAAGCCTCAACATCATAACCATCAAAGATCCCTTTCTAATTCCCTTCATGGATTCTATCTTGGAAGAAGTAGCTGGACACAAGATTTATTCATTGGATGGATTCTCGGGGTATAACCAAATCATTATAGAAGAGGAGGATAAGCGAAATACCACTTTTGTAGTAGAGAATGGAATATATGCTTACAATCGCATGTTGTTTAGACTATATAATGCACTAGCGATGTTCTAAAGAATCATATTTGATAAAATTTCCATAGGAAACTTCAGAGCTTTCCTAGATGATTGGTCCCTCTATAACAAGACATAAGAACATCTAAAGGCATTGGAATAATGTATGAGCCCATGCAAAAAAGCTCAGATATCATTGAATCCAAGCAAATGTATCTTAATGGTGCCATACAGAAAATTATTATGCCAAGAAGGATTGAATCCCAAACCAAATAAAATTTGGGTGATACTGTTGATGGAGGAGCCACATAATGTGAGCTCAGTAAAGACCTTCCTAGGGACCATGGGCTACTATAGAAGGTTCATCAATAACTATGCACTATCTTCTCATCCATTAGATGCCCTCACACGTAGCTGTGTTCCTTTCAAATGGGCAAAGGAGCACAAGGAGGCTTTTGAAGGCTTGAAGGTGCACTTAGTCAAGGCGCATATCCTAGTTTATCCCGACTGGGAGAAAGAATTCCACGTACATGTGGATACCTCAAACTTCACAATTGGTTGCACGTTCGCTCAGGAGGGACAATTTGGGTTAGATCAGCCCATATACTTTAAAATTTAGTTATTATATAGGGCAAAGAAGAATTATAGTACAACAGAATGGGAAGCACTAAGGATGGTGTATGCAGTACAAAATTATAGGCACTACTTGTTGGCAAACCCTTTTGCTTTCTATGTGGATCATCAAGTGTTGTACTTAATCAATAAACCTATGATCTATGGATGAGTAAGTAGATGTCTCATCACTCTGCAATAGTTCATGCTTTGGATGGTAGTAAGACTTGGGAAGAAACCTGTAATAGTGGACCAACTATCAAGGATTCACTCTGAAGAACCTGCAGAGGGAGGAATATAGAACGAATTCCTTGACGCATAATTGTTCATGATAAGTGTGATACCAACTTGGTATAAACACGTAGGGGAATACTTATCGACAGGATAGCTACCAAAGGAGTTGACGATGGCTGAATAAAGGAAGGTGATTTTGAAAGCAACACCTTTTACGTTGATAGTAGGTTTGCTATACAAAATGGGGGAAGACCACATTTTGCGAAGATGCATGATGGAGGATGAAGTACAATAGACATTGAAGGAGGCACTTGAAGGATTTGCAGGAGGTCATATGGGTCCAGATGCAATGGCTAGGAAAGTATTGTTGGTAGGGTTATGGTAGCCAACCCTATATCATGATGCCAAGAACTATGTCAAAGCATGTGATACATGCCAAAGAATGAGGAAGTCGTTGAAGAGGGACTTCATACTGCTACATCCATCACAACCTCAAGAACTCTTTGAGAGGTGGGGTTTAGATTTTGTGGGCCCATTGTGAACCAGTCATAAGAGGAAGTGTAGGTATATTGTAGTAGCGACTAAATATCTCACAAAATGGGTGGAAGCGAGAGCATTACCTGATAACTCTGTAAGGAGCATGACTCAATTTTTGTATGAGCAGGTTATCACATGGTTAAAAATACCTCTTCATTTCACAAGTGATAGAGGGGGCCATTTCGTTAATGAGATTATTCAAAATTTGATGACGGAATTCAGGATTTTTCATTCCTTGTCAAGTTCGTACTACCCCAGGGCAAACGTGCAAGCGGAGGCAATGAATAAAGTCGTAGTTTCAATTATGTACAAAACATGCAACATAGGAGTCGATTAGGAGAAACGATTGCCAATAGTTCTATGGGCATACAAGACTACCTTAAAACTGACTACAAATCACACACCCTTTCAAATGATGTACGGTCAAGAGGCAGTGGTACCAATCAAATTTTTGGTACCAAGTTTGAGGATAGGAGTAGACAACCGCCAGAACGATGAAGATAGTATGGAGATACTCGCAACATTGGTGTAGCTAGGCGAGAAAGGGGTGATGGCACAATGGGCAATAGAGATAGCTCAACAAAGACAAAAATATTGGCATGATAAGCATCTCAAGAAAATGGATTTGAAGGTTGGAGAACTAGTACTCAAATATAATGGGAAAAGAGAACTTAAGCCAGGAAAGTTGAAGACTTTATGGCTCGGACCCTTCCAAGTGGAAGAGGTACTAGACAATGGGGTTGTCCGATTAAAGAAGCTAGATGGTACAATTTGCCTTGATGTTGTGAATGGTTCTAAGTTGAAGGTGTATAAGGCACAGGCACAGGTAAATGTAATCAACTTAGAAACCTCGAAAGACACTCCTAGAAAAGTGATAGAAGAAGTACAACTAGGTATACAATCCTACGAACATGGTGAGCCAAGCATTATCGTTCAAGAGGATGAACCAACCAACTTAGAATGACTATTTAGGATGGAAGGAGAACCGGTGATCAAGAAGAGGGATTTAGAACCTTGAGAGGGAGAGCAAAGACGATTACAAGTCCATGTTCAATTTCCAAATAGCGAAGCAAAAAAATGACTTCAAACCCTCATGAATATCACTTTACAAATATGAATACTAGAAGTGGAAGAATACGAAGGTTAGGGACCATGATTTCTGCAACAGATGGCTATGGAAATGTAGATATTGCAGGAGTATGAGATCCTATGCCAGTATAATGCGCAATTGTGGGAACAAGTAATTTAGGAGTTGGATGAAACCATGAAACGAATGCATGAGTGATAGGAGGCATGTAGAATTGAATAGGCTAACAAAAACCAAGAAGAATTCGGGAGAAGCGCGGATGGCAATTCTTCAGATAGTAGCCTATTTTTCGTGGCTTCAAATAATTCACTTTCAGCACCATTAACAATCCACCTGAGACATTCTAGGAGGCAAGAGAATAGAAGGCTATAAGTGTTGGAAATTTTGAGTTAGTTGTGTTGTCATTGATGTCAAGAGTCGGTGTCAGGAATCAGTACAAGACTTGGTAGAAGAAGGGTTAAAATATTTATATTTTAATCCAAAGAGATTTGATCTAAGAGATCCAGTTGCTTGGTCAAAATGAAGCTTAAATACCCTGAAGAAAAGGCCTAAAGGAAATAATATTATAATATTTATTATTATAATATTAAATGCGGTCAGAAAAGACCCAAGGGCGAAAGAGGAAATCACCTAGGTCCAATGGAAATAATATTATAATATTTCATTATAATATTAAAAGTTTAATTATGCCTAAGGTAGTTTATAAATAATTTATAATATTTATATTTTAAATTTAATTTATAAAATAATATTGTTTATAACCCAAAGTTGGGTTGGGCACCAAAAACAATTTAATTTTATATCTCCACCGACGTGGGAGAGAGGGAGGCATATGGTATAAATACCATAACCTTACCCCTAAGGAAAGCAAGTCTCCGAAATATTTTTAATGCATGCAACTTTGAGGAATGGCAAAATATTTTCGTGAGCAAAGATAAGGACAAGGTGATAATTTTGTTTACCCCCGATATTTGCAGAAGTCAAGCGATAAAGGTGGAAAGGCTAAACACCAACCATCGGTTGGGCTAGCGGCGAATCCGAGGTGTGCAAAGGTTTTGGAACACGAGGTGCTAAGTTCGATTTTTGTCGGTGACGTGGAAAAAACCTTTTGGCTTTTGGTGGGCAAGTAGGAGTCAAAGCGCCCTAGGCACCTTTGACTCCCACGTGAGTGCTTAGCTCACGTGGCAAGGGAACCACAACTAAGGCATTGTAGGCGCTTCGACCAGGGATTGAATCCCGCAGGGAGCGCACGAGGAGGTATTTAATTTTTTATTAATTTGTGTATTGCCCTAAGGTTGATAATAGCGCTCAAAGTGCTTGGATTATTTTTGCGCTTGGAGTGTAGTGTGAAGAGGGAAAATTAGCACGTGGGGTTATTTGTTTTTGTTAAAGTGTTTAGGGAGTTAAAAGGGTAAGGTAATTAATTTTTACCTTAGATAAGTTGAAATATTTTTATTGTGGGTTAAAAATATATTACACTATTTTATAAAGTTAATTACTTGAAAATGCAATATTGGGTAGGGAGACATAAGTAGTGTTTGGATTGTTTCATGCATTAAAATTCTGAAAAATGATTATCGTGAAATTGAATGCTTGAAGTCTTTATTTGATAAAGTTTGGAGATAATAAGGTGTACTTGAGTTTTGTTAATCTTGTAATATTTGAGTGAGGATTTTTGCTATCTAATTTTGAGATTGGCAAAGAGGTTGATTATGATTGAGACAGGTTTTGAGGTCTTTTCTCCATCAAGAAAAAGGTATGGGCATATCTTCCTTGTGAGTGAAATATTGTTGGATTGAGTGTTGTGAATGCTAAGTTGGAGTGAAAAGGATTGTTTGATAAGCATTGTTGAGTTTGGTTTTGAACTATCCAATATTGATTGATAATTTTTTTTGGAATGAAGGTTGATGCTAGAAACCTTGTTTGATAAGCATTGTTGGAAATATTGAGTGAGCCTTCATGTGCATGATTAGGGTTTGTGAAAGATCATGAGTATCATTGTATGTGAGGTTTGTTTGATAAGAATTGTTGACTAAGCTTTCATTGAGTGATTGGTTGAGTGGAGTTGATTGAGCATAGTTGATTGAAAGTGTTGGAGTGATAGTTCAAGTTCTGTGAAACAAATTGTTCTTTATTCTTAATTGATTTGAAGAGAGTTTTGGAAGTGATTGAGTGTTGTGTGAGAGTGAAACATATTGAGTCTCTAATCATTCTCTATATGTTTCTGTGGTAAAGCAAGAGAGATTGAAAGTGATTGAGCATTGTTATGAGTGTGAAGCATATTGAGTCTCTAACCATTCTCTATATGTTTCTGTGAGATTAAAACAAGATTTTGTGTGAAACTTGTTTGTGTGATTGAAGAGGTTTTTTGTGATAGATTGAGTTGATTTGAACAAGCTTTTGTGAAAGCTAGTGAGCAGATTTGAGCAAGTCCTAGAGTGGACTTAAGGACAGATTTGTGTGAGCTTTTGTGGAAGCTTACAATCAGATTTGAGGTAAGTCTTGGTGAAGACTTGTTGAGCAGATTAGACAAGTTCTAGTGAGGACTTGTTGAGAAGATTTGAGGCAAGTCTTGGTGAAGACTTGTTGAGCAGATTGGACAAGTTCTAGTGAGGACTTGTTGAGCAGATTTGAGGTAAGTCTTGGTGAAGACTTGAGAGCAGTTTGAGCAAGTTCTAGAGAGGACTTGTGGACAGATTTGAGGTAAGTCTTTGAGAAGACTTGAGAGCAAAGTTGATTGATTGATTTGTTCAAACCTTGAGTTAAGGTTTGGGGCAGATCTAGCAGAGTTGATTTGTGATTGAGTCAAGATTTGTGTTAAGGCTTGAGGACAGATTTGAAGATAGATTTTGGTGCATATTTGAGGACAGATTTGTGCTAGACTAGAACAGAGATTCAACAAATTTGTGCTAGACTGAAGGATTATGTTTAGTGCAAATTAGAGACAGAGATTGAGCATATTTGTGTTAGACCAAAGGACTGTGTTTAGTGCAGATTTGAGACAAAGCTGAGAGCAAGCTTTGGAGGTGACAGAGCAGAGCATAGTAGTCTCCAGTGGATAGATATCCATTAGCTAGGGCAGTGAGGACATGAGTCTTCAGTGGAGAGAGATCCACAAGCCAGTGCAGTGGAGGCAGTAGTCTTCTAGAGGATCACCAGCCAGAGCAGAGAAGTTCTCCTGTGGATAGAGATTTACAAACCAGATGAGGGGATTGGTGTCTCCTATGGATAGAGATCCACGAACTTGATTAGAGGATTGGTATCTCCTTTGGATAGAGTTCCATAAACATTGTAATAGGGAAGGATTCCCAAGATATTTGTTGAGAAAATTTTAGTGAAAGATTTTCTCCGTGGAGTAGTCCAAATTGGGTGAACCACATTAAATTGGTGTCTCTATTGTGTATGGTGATTTGTGCATTGCTTTGATTATTGTTGTTGATATTTTCATTGATATATTGCATAATATTGTTTGGGAAAGAAAAGTAAAAAGTGGTTTTATACTATTCACTCCACCTCTCAGTATAAGCTTGTGTTTTTCAATAAGTACATGAATTAGATATGCAACTAGGAGTAAGGGGGAATACATAAGATAATGCAGAAGAACCCTCAAGGAATAATGCATTTTTGTCATACTCAAGTAGCTCATCTCCAACAACATTGAGAATTCTCCTAAATACTGAAGATTCCTTAAGGACTGCTTCACCATTAATCAGACATCCTCAAAGACTCTGGGGCTCTCTAGAACAAGCAAGGGAGAGGGAACCATGTCAGAATTTGGTTTCCAATCGTGATTATCGAATCGGTCGGGAGCAAGTAGTTGAGATTTTGCAGAGGGATGTCAAAGAGGTACCTGAATAACCAAGGTATGGAAGATGGCTAGAAGATTCAAGCGAGGATGAGAATCAACTTCAAGACCCTGATATACCCTACGCAAGCCCCAATCCAGATCAAAGGAGACAAAGGGACAAGATCCGAAGTCAACGTGCAAGAGTTCAAAGCCTCAAAACAACACAAGTGATTGGAGATGAGGATTCACTCAATCCATAAGATAAAGAGGATGGAAGAATGAGTAATCCGTTAGATAATGAGGGTGAGGTACCCAGAAGACCAACCGAGCATTGGCATAGGGTTCCATACGAAGAATAAATGAGAAGACCAACCGAGTGTTGGGAGGTGGCAACCTATCAATTGGCTACAATGGACTTATGCAGACATCAAAGAGAAGTGCGACGATTCCAAAGAAGAGTTCAGGAAACCTCAGATTGGCCAATGAATACTATAGAAGGGAACAATTCAAGCACAGATTCAGCCTTCTCAGATCAATACAAAGAGGCCTTAGTCCTATGTGCACCACAAAGATGCTTTGAAGAAGCGAGGTGGAGACGATGATTGGTAAGGGTAGACAGAAGGTTAAGAATGCTAAGTCAATTAACACCTAACAATCAAGCGCATGCAAAACCAAGTATGCGAGCATAACTCATGGATCACACCCGAGATAAAGGTGACTTAGGCAATCCCAAGAGTTTTTCAAGACTACTGGGTAACCCAAGCCTACCTGACTAAGGGAGGAGTATGGTTTGTCTCCATCCCGGTGGCTTGAGAGGAAGAAATTCACCTCCTGCCACTCATAGGTCGACTAGTCCACGGACTGGGCCGCAAGGACCATCTGTGGATGTAGTTCAAACCAAACCATCACTATGTGTTCCTGAGGTAGACCATTTGATCTACCTCAGCGAGCTCATAGGAATCGAAGACGTCATTAAGAACTATTGAGGTACCAATAAAATCTCGGACAGTTGGGAGTGCGATAGCCCAACACTAGGAAAATTTGACTGGAAATGGGTCAAAGATGATTCCAGCAGGTTCGGGAAAGACATGGACCTAGAGGTAGGAATCCAAATCAAAACTAGATGCATGAAGGATGGGCAACAATCTAAAGATAAATAGACAGACTACAAGGTAGAGGACAAGCCCCAGGACGAGCCTATCGAAATATCGAACGAAGGGGAAATCATCATCCGAGTGGAAGGATAAATAGTCATCAAGATCAGGAATGGACGGAGTTCCACTACCTAGACGATAGTATGATCATTCGACGGGCAGATGGAAGAACTGAAAGAATCAGTCTAGAAGACGACGAGACCTGTCTGGATGACGATTTGACCCATCTAGATGATGTCTATCCAGAGTTGACCCATTTGGATGATGTATGTCCAGAGTCGACCCATATAGACAATAGTAGAAGACATCTGGAAGACGTCTGCACTTAACCAACACGTATGGACATGGGCACAACACGTCAGACTGGAAGACGTCTGGATGCAGATCATCGGATTGATGAACAGGGAACTCATCAACCAACGAAAGGGACAAGTCATCCTCACACTAACGAACGGGCATAATGGCCCATCATTCGATGAGGAAATAATGGATATGATGAACAGCGTCAGACGGAAACCCCCTACAACCATGGTACTCACCGAAATCGCCAACAATTGGAAGCGCAGGATGATGGCAATGATTTTAGCAATCACGGACTGGTAGCCATTAGCAAGAAGACGTCTCGTTGGAAACTCTGGAAGTATGCATTGGCATTGCCATGCACTTCATTGGACGATGTTAAAAATGAAAAGCACCTTTTTTTTTAAATATAAAATAAAATAAAAACAGAAAAAGACAAAATAGGGAAAAAGACAAAAACAAAAAAATATGAAATAAAGAAAAGGACAAAAGACATGTGCATGCAAAAAGAGCGAGGTGGTGCGCATGCAGACAATAGGGCATAAGGTGGCAGTTACATAGGAATTTATGAGGGCGACAACGCATCTATAAATTGGAAGCGCTAGGACAGATTGCTCATTTTGTCTCGAGCATTTTGTAGTCACAGCATAAGAAGAAGAAGGTTTGGAGCGGAGATTGGATTGCTGATGCACCAAGCATTATTCGAGACAAAGCAAGACGCCATCTCAACTAGTAGATCATACGCTTCGTGGAAATTTTTCTAAAAATTTTGTGCAAGTGCAGTAGTTTTATCTCTCGATTCGTAGGGAGATGGACAACGAATGCAAGGGAGGTCATGTGCATGTCTTGGTTGCGACGCGTCCAAATTTGAGAGGTTTGAAGGTGAACCGTCTGCAGGGAAGACATCTAGGGCTACCCATACAAAATTGCAACACCTCTGGAAATTTCCACCTATTTGGAGAGTGTACCCGTTTGGGATTTCCACCCATTTGGAACTGCTACCCATCCGACAGTGCACCCGTCTAAAGTTTGCACCCGTCTGGTAGAAGTAGATGTCTAGGAGCAGTAGATGTCTGACACAATAGATGTTCGACAGAAGTAAACTTCTAGAATAGTAGACATCTGGAGCAGAAGACGTTTGGAAAAGTGGACGTCTCGCAGTTTTAAGTTGTCTAGAAGTGTACACGTCTACCAGAATCAATCGTTAGGAAATTAAGACGTCTAGGAGAGGAGACGTCTGGTATAAGAATGAGTCAGTCAGGACACCTTTAGATTAATGAGCCAGAGCATTCTAGAGGAAGTCGAACACCGATTACACCACGATCCGAATATTTACCAAAATCAGTTGTTGCAAAACGACTTCGTCATCATCAAGAGCATGAAGGAATGATACATGGACAACTACCAAGCCCTGAGCAAGTAACAACACCTGCAAGGAGAACCAAAGATGTCCAACAGTTCAAGAAATATCAGGTTCCAATTGGCAAAATTACTTGGATCCACGCCAAAGAGGATTTTTTCCAACAATGGTAAGAATAGGCACCAGCCAAGGACCCCATCAAGCAAAAAATAAAGGATGCTAGAGTCCATTTTATTTTGTAGGTTTTGAGTCCTGATAAGGATATTTTCAAGGAATACCTGATTCAGATGTTGCAAACCTATGACTGTTAAGCAACACTAGTATAGTACGTATTGGAAATACGGATCTAGTAGTTGATTTCTCTACGAAAGTGTCTCGACGCACATTCGGACTTTCGAAGAAGGGCAAACCAATGGTGAATGAACGGGTAGATCCCAAGAAGACTCCGCAGTTGATTCAGAGTATCACCACCTTGACCAAGGCAAAGATTGATGCTATGTTATCAACCCATGGTAATCATGGAGTCAAGCAGTCACAGTTGGCCAATGAAGGGTTACAGTGCATCATGAATGTATTGATGGCTAGACTGTCAGGAGAACAACGAAGCTCAAATCTTTTGATTTGGTTGATTCCATACTTGCAGGAGAATGAGAAACATGTGGCTCACGATTGGGCAACCTACTTGGCGCTTCATATTCATAATTTTCTGATGCGAGCCACAAAGAATTTTTCAATGGTCTTTCATACCATTGGATTATTGTTAGATGCAGCATCCAAAGCAGGAGTATTGATTATGGATTGACCCTCCTAAGAAGTTACCAAAATTGGCACCAACGATTTTGCGCTGGAAGGATGCGAAGCCATAATTCAAATGCCAAACGTTGGTGAAGAAGCCACGAGTGAAGCAAATATCTCATAAGCCTTCACCCGAGAAGGGTCATTGACCGATTCAGAAGGGGAGGATACTGCACCACCACTACCTAAGGAGACAAGGCCAACAAAGAAAGTTATTGTACCCCCGTAAGAAGTGCCTAATCTAACAAGGAAGAGGCGAACATTATCTGATCTGATGGATGAGATAATAGCTGATAAAATCGCACATAGTCGGGAAGTAGTTCGGAAGCTTGAGCAACAGTTGAACCTACACACTACGGAAGTTGATTTACAAATTCCCTCAATTTTTTAGGAAATGCCAACAGGATCCAATACTGTTGTCTACGTAGGGCCTACGAAGTATTTGGCAGAGGCCCAATTTCGGGATCGTGAGGAGTCACCTGAAGCACCCTGAAATCCCTGATTGCTTGAACTTATTTTATAGATACCTTATGGGATTTCTCGTTTGAAGAGATGCTCGCATCAACAAAAGTCAAGGCAGCAGGTTGATCAACAGATATTGGGATGCCCACAAAAGCTGCAAAAGAGATGATGGGTGGACTACCACTCCCGACTATTGTAAATCCAACAACAGGGACATAGAAGCACCCTATTATGATCGATAAAGAGGTCTCTTTGGAACCTGAGACCAAAATAGTGCAGGGAGAGAATCCCCAGCCAATTACAGAACCCAACAAGTTGTTGGGATAGATGGCGGCAGCAGCCAAACACAAATACCTAAGGAGCAGCCCGTAGTCACAAAATGGAAAGCAACCAAGAAGAACATTGCCCTATCCGAGAAGGGGAAGGCAATGTTGCAGGAACAAGAGGAGGAACCTGAGGATGCATGGTCAAAACGGATTTTGTTGGAACTGCCTAATTTTGTAGATCCATCTAACATGGTTGATCAACAGGCGGTAGACTATTTTTCTAAATTGACCCATGTGATGGATAATTTGTGCTTGTAGTTTGATGTCACTTGTGTTGGTCAATGGAAGAAGTGGCATTTGATGGCGGAGGAAGAGCTAGACAAGTTGGTGGAATGGGTCACACAGGGATCCTAACTAGCAAAAATTTCTACATCTATCAAGATCAACCTTGGACTCTGCCTACCACGCACTTGACGACTATGGAGGGAATGGAACAACTGTTAGAAAAGACACCTGCCCTCCACTTGGAACTAGCGCAAGTGTGTGTTGTTGGCCATGGCAATAACCCTCCCTACCAACAACACAGATCATAGGTGGAGTTAGTACCCGAATTGTTATCAATGTATAGCCAGTTTAACTTCCTAGCCCATTTGTTGTGTTGGCTAGTTGAAGGAATTAAGCATTTGAATCTAGCTAGGCAGAATTTGGATAAAGATCTACAGTTGACAAAGGCGAAATTGCAAGAGAAAGAGCGACACTTGGCAGAAGGGGTCACTCAGATGAACGATGTTCTACAGCATATTCGGGAAAAGCAGCAGCAAATGACAGACCTTAGCACACAACTCACCGAAAGAGAAAAGATGATCATATACAAAGGCTGAAATGTTGCAGCATAAAGAGGCTAAGGAATTGCTGATCAAGTAGACTAGAGAGTTAGTGGCCTAAAATAGCCAAAACATGGAGACTTGGTAGAAAGAACGAGAAGCTTTGTGCAATGAATTGTTTCAATCCCAAAAGTGTGAAGCCGCTCTCAAGGCAAAATTGGCAAAGAAGGCACCATCTTCCTCAACCCTGACAACACAACAGATGAAGGAGATCTTCATTCAACGTGAATCAGAATTGTTGTCTAAACTTCAGGAGATGGAAACACGAGCCAACAACATGGGAGTAGAATGGGCCAAGTACTACACTTACGCCAAGCGAGTTCGAGATGAACATGAAGCTTTCCGACTCAGGGTACAAGAATTGGAGGCACTACAGGCTACAACACCAAAATATGTTGATACCCTAATAGGACAGCATAGAAAGTCATTGAGGACATCGACTTCTTCAAAGGGGAGGATAGATGTAGACATCAGTTCGAAGAAGACGATACCGAACTGTTTGACAAAAAGTCTCCAGAAAGAGCAATTTTGATACCAATTTTGATAATGTATAAAGCAATTTTGATAAATATTAGGTTTGCAATGTAAAATCAACCGCCATGATGTAATGCGGACTGGTTAATAGAAATGCACAAAAGGACAAAACTAATCGTCATTTGTTAAGACATCTTGGATTAGTTAAGACGTCTAAGACTAGTTGTTATGCTGCAAAACAAGATTAGTTAAAATGCTAACATAGGGTAGTTGGGACAGTTGAGCCAGGTTGGTTGTAGTAATTGCTTGGGCTTGCCCTATAAGTACCCCCTATTCATTTTTGTAATCTATCCATACTTGACATAAATGCAGATCCATTGTGAATACAACAAGTACTGTTCTGGAGCGTGTGTTCTGTGTGATTGCATTGTGATTGTATTATTGTGTTGCAAGTATTGATCAATGGCTTGTACGAGATAGACTGGCGTAGACTTGTATTGTATTTGTTTTGTGCAATTGCAGGTAAAAGTGGTTGCAAACTGGAGAATGAGCGTACGTTACTATAGACGTCTAGGCCTACCCGTCTAAGGCTAACTGTTAGAAGTCTAGGCCTATCCTTCTAGGCCTTATTGTTGAACCCGTCTAAGACGTCTACTCGTCTGCAGTTATTAGTTTGAGACGTCTAGCCATCTGTAGTTACCCATCTAGACCTTACACATCTAAGGCAAATCACCCGTCTAGCTTGTACTTGTCTAACCCAACACGTCTAGTCGTTTACACGTCTGACCAGTTACACGTCTAGCCCAACTCGTCTAGACTGGTTTACCCGTCTAAGCTAGACGTCTACAACAACTTACACGTCTGAGACTGAGCAGTTCAAGTCATGTCAAGCTTCATAGTCAAGTTAATCAATCCTTCCTAAAATCCTGTCATTCCCTCGTCTCGGGAAGGCACTCACCCCTTGTCTACATGGTATTCATTCAAAATCTTCTTAAGGGAAAATATCCTAAGTCTAGTGAATGCTCACTACACATACTTTGAGTCCTACCAATATCATATAATACTCATGACATCCTTACATCTCAAACTATGACCTGAAGTGTGACGAACTAGTTGCAATCTTAGCAAAGAAGCCGCATAATAAGAGGACAGCTTACATTTTAATAAGGCACACTTTTACTCGCAGAAATAGGAGGAATTCCAATCAAATCGAAAATTGTGGTAGATGCAGAGATGATCTCGTGAAAAATCCCCAATGTTTTATGGTATTTTTGTCACATATATGGCAAAGGATTCAACAGCTTTGTCATGACATAAAAAGTCCTATATATGACCATTGTTGCAAATCATAACAATGTGGGCAACTACACTTTCTCCACAAAGATTGTATTGTGTTTATCAAGGTGCCATACCATATTGATTATCATCTTCACTTCTCAGTTTTCATCTTTGGATTTTTATTCAATTGTGGACCCAGGTCACCCCTTAAATTGCAGCTCCATGTGCATGAGCTGCAGAAAAGCAAAATTGTAGAAGCCAATTCACATTTTTTGACAGGTCAAGAGACATTAGAGACCAAGACAAACAATCAGTGACTGGTTTTGAGATGAATCTTAGAATTTGCTTGTTAGAGATATGTAAAAATAGCATCCTGGCCAAAGCGTCACCTATAACAAGATAGATACCATACATGAACAGTTCAAAACCAGGTTGTGTATTTTGAAGTCTTGATCTAAGGTTTGGCATATGGGACCACCATGTGGGGACACGCTCACTCTACCCTACAGGGTTCAACCTTGTAGCCTAGCTCTGACGTCTAAAGCTGCCCTGACCAACTTCTCACCCATAAAGGCAAGTAAATCATTTAATAAATATTCACTAGCTAACAATCACTAATGAAACTGGGGATATTTGGTGGACTTAAGTTTTTTAAGTATGCAGCATGAGTTTTTCTCTTTTTCTTTTTCTTACATATACACACAAATTTTACACAAACTAACATACAGTCATGTATTCAAATAGCTACAATCTGCATTTATACAAAAATCTTCTGATCATCATGAACTCAAAAGAGGCGAAAAAAATTAAAATTTTTTGTCTGTCTTAAGAGTCGCTTGTATAAAATATCTGAGATACTGCAAGCCAAAGGCTGTATTGTTGCCCCCACTTTCCTGTTTTATGCATGATTTGTTTGCTGGTGCTCAATTACTCCATGCCTTGAATAACAAGAGTTTGAAACGATCACAATAAATCTTATCAATGACACAGGACCAAATCTAACATTGAGACTTTGCAATTGCATCTAAATGTAAGCATTTTTAGATGTTGATTCACTCAACCAAGTATATTTCTTGTCATGAATTTTGAAAAGGCAAAAAATCATTTCGCTCAAGTAGAAAGTAGCTGGAAGCTTTCAGAGTGACACAAAAAATATGATGTAGACTGGAGATAACTTATGCCTCGTATCTAAGCAACTTGCACTCTTACATATAGAACTAGCGAATTCCATAGTTCTTTTTCACTGCAGCTCCCAACTTAATTTAACTGCACCTTCACATGCATAGATAACGACTTTATAACTAAAGAAGCATAGGCACTACTTATAGGCAGGCCAATTAAAATCTCAATAGAACGTAGAGTCTTTGCAACTGCAAAAAGACCGTGCTTTTGCATCTTTACAGAGCCCTGGTATGATTTGCAAAGCCAACATCGCACACATTACCACGACAAAGTGGGCATACCCTGCACAAGCAGGAGAACTTCATGAGTACAACTTAATCTGAGGAAATGCATATCTTGGAGAGAAAGATACCTGTTTATGTGTAAGTTCTATATAATGTTTTTTTGTTCCACATCTTTAAGACAGGAAAATTGGGCTCCAATATCAACTATAAATAGAGTTAAAATAAGAGAGAAAGGGGGTCAAATATACATTTGAGCATTAATATGAGATAAAATTGACAATTTCAAAAGAAGAAACAGCAAACTTTTTAGACTAGAAAATATCTTGACCAATCTCCAGCTCAATTGCTCTCCACCATTAAGTAGATTGGATATGAATATGACTAATGTGCACATTATACACATACATTTATAAAACAATGGAAATTTTGAAAGAATCAAAAGTCAACAGAACACATTGATTGTTTCCATCAGAATATTAAGAACTTGTTTAGAAACCATCCTGCCATTCCTGTTGGAGAAACATTCTGGTAATGTGAATATCAAGAATTATCATTATGAAAGATCCGATATCTTGCTGATCCACACTGAAGAAATCACTCAGGAAATAGTTTCTTTGTCTTACCACCCATGTTTTCCTGCCAGAGGATGAGCTATGGCATTTCTATGATACACCATTAGGGAAGCTTCTGGTACATGTTCTCTGTTGAGTCCCAACAATCTAAAACTAGAGAACAAATAGAATAAAGTAATCAAGAAGCATATAAGACGAAGGTTGCCTAAAACTAACATAAGATCTTGGATGTGATGTAAAAAAAATTTACTATCTACTGAAATCTGAATCTAGTAAGAAAGATTCGAACTTGAATTGAATATCATGTATAATGCTTATGGATTTGCACTCTACATTTTATAGAGGTTATCATCAGTATAACGTTTGTCTTAAAATTCCTTCATGACTAGTCCCAGCCTTGGCTTTCACCTGTGGTCTCCATCAGCTTTATCATTCTTGGAAATGAATCTTTCTTATACATGAGCTACTTGTACTCTATTTGTAATTTCATGATGTTTGGTGGCAAGGATTCTCGTAATTTTTAATTTGTAGCTATGACTTTGGAGTTCAATTGGATTCACCTCAGTATCATATCAAGATGTACTTTTTCAGTCCCATTGACCTACTCCATTCACTTGAAGACATCAATAATTGTTCTTTTTTCTTTCATTATTTATGTATTTTTCCTTATTCATTTAATATATTTTATTTTATTTTCTTACTTTGTGTACTTCTACTTTATCAATATGGTAGGTTTATGTGTGTGTCACATCACAAGACCTTTGAGAAAATTTAACAGAATATGCACCTTAACAATAAATTGCAGAAATCAAACAAGCAAACATATATTAATAGAAAACGCTCTTTTAAATTTTATCACCCCTCTTAATGACTAAGTTGTTGACTCCTACAGTAAGTCCATCCCAACATTTTACAAATTTGTTTTGGCTAAAGTCTTGATAAAGATAGAAGTTATACTGCTGCATCATGGAAGTAAAATAGATTATTTCCTGTGCTTTGGGCATTCCCCTAGAGAATGTGGTCACCAACCTCAATGTGCTTTGTTCAGGCATGATACACAAGATTCTTCACAAACCTTAGCAGATTTTAGCAATTGCTAAACTCCCATATCATTAGGGACTCTTCTCAGCCAAACTGCCTCACATGTCATACCAATAACCTCTATGTATTCTGCTTCTGTCCATTAAAAATCCATTGCTGTCTACTTTCTGCTTGTCCCAAGGAATAACTTGTCCTAAATTCTTCTCCCAGGATTGTTCTCAATTATGTGAGGTTGCATTATGCCTGTCAAACCAAGACATGCAATTGTCACTTTTCTATCAGTCTCTTGTCCCACACACCATGAAACGCGCCACCATGCAGTAGTTGATGTTGGACTCTTGTCCCCTACACCACCAAACACACCATAGTGCAAGCCCCCCCCGTGCCAAACTACCATCATGCATAGCATAGTTACGAATATCCCGATTAAATCGCAAGCCAATCCACTTTTTTCCGATTCAACCAGAATTCTGATTTGAATCACAGCAAAAAATCCTTTTTTTGGAAAAATTGGTGATTTTTGCCCCTTTTTTCCAAAAAATCATGATTCCCGAGGAAAAAAATCAGCCGCAACCGCATGGATAGAGAGTACGCTATAATTTTTTTTTTTCATTTTGCTTCATTTTTACCTATTCCAAACTGGAGAAAGGGGTCTGCCTACCTGCTACCACACCAAACAAAACACACTAGTGCATCCTAACAGCCGATTTTTTGCAGTTTGAAGGAATCTGGCAGCCACCAACAGCAATGCTATACATTATTAACTAATGAAATTCTCCATAAAAAGATGTTGAACTATCAATTCAAACTTATTGCTCAATATGCTTGTATATAGGAGTAATATTTAAACGCACAAGTAATTATTTTTCTTGTAGGTTCATTAGACCACATGGGTCTTAAGAGACAGTAAAAAATTAAAACCAATTGCAACCATCATTTAAGTTAATTTGTTGGTGTTTTATTATGCCTGTGAGTTGTTGAAGTCCCGTATTAGTAATTGCAGCATCTTTTTTACACCAAAATGCAAACAAGGAGAAGAATTCAGCCTATGCATGAAGGGCGCTGCCCCTTGACCCCCGACACAGGTGGCAACAAGCGTTAGCAGCCAAGGCACAAGAAGAGGCACGAGCACAATGACAAAGAGAGACTAGAGCTTCTGCTAGGGCAAAGGGCAAAGGCATTCAAATATCTTGAGGCATTGTATTTTTCATGACTCATGATACATTTTGTAATTTGTACCTTTTTTATATTATAAGCAATACAAGAATATTATAAGTATCGAGGCCATTGACCTAAGTGAGATTGATCCATCATCTGAATGGTTCACAAATCCACAACAGGAGCATGTGAACCACAACAGGAGCAGCAAGAAGAACCTCTCTTCTCCATGGATGAATTAAAAAACTTTGAAAACCTAGCGGAGGAGATAGCAGCCAAGGCATAAGAAGAGGCACGAGCACATCAACAAAGAGAGACTAGAGCTTCTACTAGGGCAAAGGGCAAAGGCATTCAAAGACATTAAGGCATTGTATTTGACAATTTGTCATGACTAATGACACATTTTGTAATTTGTACCTTTTTATATTATAAGCAATACAAGATGTGTTTTGTCACTTTCATGTGTAGTTTAAGCTTGTATCACTTGCCACTTTCATATGTAGTTTAAGCTTGTATCACTTACACTATTAATATTTGATTTGCATGATGTTAATTCATTGTGATATGCATGGAAAAAGCTTTTTTTCAATGAAAATTTGCATTATCTTCGAGATTTTTTTTATCGATTTTTTTCCCAATTTTTCCTGATTCTCGATTCTTTTCCAGTACGATTCCAATTTTCTCAACTCTGATGCATAGTACATACCATTGGACGAACCAACCTTAGTTTCTTCAATGGCTAACTCCTGTTTTGCACACCATCGAATGCATTGCACATGTCAATTTTTGTACTTTGAAGAATGGTAAGAAAAATCACAACTCTGCAAAAACTCAACACTTCAATTTTGGAGAGTTGTTCGACAACTCGGAAAAACTTGACAAAAACTCGGCCAAAAAAACATTAAAGAAAATAATTTAAGTCACAAAAAAAAATATATTTAAAAAAAAAAATTAGAGAGATAGGAAGTTAGTTTTCTATTAAATTTTCATAAAAGGAGCTCAATTACAATTCATGATCATGAATGATCATCAAAAACCAACAAAATACAACATACTAAACTTAAAGCAGTTTTAAACTGCTCTTTGCTTTCCCTTCCTTCCCCTCAAACTAGATGCTTGAACGAAATGTTGAATTGGAAAATCCTTAGGTGTAGGATCATCGTTGTATAGGTCCTCCAATCCTCAAGTATGTTCTCCTTCTGTCTCTATAGCCTCAATGTCCTCCAGAGTGAACACTGTATCTTGTGGACCCTTGGTAATCCAATCTTAAAGTGGATCTAAGTCATCCAAGTCAATTGCATCACTAAAATCGTTTATCTCCACTTGTTTGGTGCAAAACTGAAGATTGTATTGCACAAAGACAAGTTCATTGAGGCTCTCCTGAGTCAACTTGTCGCGTTTCTTGATGTGTACAACCTCAAATAGAGACCAATTGTGCCCACACCCAAAAGCGCGACAAGGCTGACTCAAAATGCAAACGACAATCCATTTAAGATTTGGTGTTTTAGCTCATTATCTTCCTAGCACAAATCTACAAAGAAATTAAAAAAATTTACAAGAAAAAAATCGTAATTTTATTTCAAGAATGAAAGAAAATTACACTTCTCAAGTGCCTTGGCACAAACAAAAACCCAGATAAAAGCAGATTACTAGGAGTCAAAATATAATTACAGTCGGGCAGATCAGAGAGGAAAAAACCCATCTTCAAAATAGCATGGGGATAATAAGGATAAATATCCTTATATATCAATACTTAATCATCCAAATAACCTCCATGTCCAAAACCTGGATAGAAATCAGTGAAAAAGAAACCAGCAGAAAGAAAAGAAACAGTTAAAATCTGCCATAAAGCTCTAATCAAATGAATAGGCCCACAGTAAAAACCCAGAGCTAGCATAGAAACTAGGGGTATGATATGTGGGTGAAAGAAGAAACTCCATCCTTGTTCTCTTCCATTTGCAAGAAACCTTCTGGAACCTGTTGACCTTCTTTTGATAACCTATTTGCTTCTTGATTTAATTCCCTATAAACATGAGTAAAAGAGATATTTTCAAAAAGGGAAATCACCTCCAGTAGTTCATCTCCCACTGGTCTAAGCAGATTATTTTTTAATTGAGTAGATCTATTCATCTAGTTGATGACTAGAGTAGAATCTCCAAAAATTTGTAATTTTTTCACATTTCTCTCCACAGCACACTTCATTAGCAATCTCAACGCCTGAAACTCAGCAAAATTGTTGGAACCTGTCCCAAGACCTACTTTAAATTTGATATAGTGGGTATCTGAGAAGTACATAATGCCTCCCACGCTACTAAAAGCCGATTGTCTCTGACTAGCCCCATCAAAAAAACCCCATGGTTGAGACTTTTCAATGAACAAATTGTCTACTTGTCAAGGTTTCTTATGTTTGCCAGGCCCTTTATTGATTGAGACCAAAGTCCTCACCTGAAATATGACCTGAAATGGGGGTATTAACTTCCCTTCAAAAATAGTTGCATTCTGTGCCAACCATATACCCCAACATATAAGACATGGTAAAGAAAGAAATTGTTTCAACTCTTTTTTCAAAAACCATTGTCTTAAGCATACCTCCATCTGTTTCTCCTTCCCAAATATTTTGTACTCTAGTTATCTGTTCAACTTCTAACCAAACTTGTTGAGAAAAAGGGCATTTGATTAACAAATGTGTGATGTTTTCCTCCTTTGATTGACACAACATACAAATACTTGGACCTTGTCTGCTTCTCCTCTGTAAAACTTCCCAAGTCAAAGCCTTATTTCTCAAAGCTAACCACATGAAAATAATTATCTTTTTTGGGGTAGATAATTTCCAAATATGCTTCCACCACCAAGTAGGCCCTTGAGGATGAGGGTCAAAATTTGCTTTGTAACCAAGTCTAGCCATATACTGACCCCTAGATTTGTTGTATGCCCAAGCAATAGTATCTGGTTCAGCTCTCAACTTGATATGACTCTTATTAAGACTATCAGTGTAAGCCTTCCACAAAACAGCTCATTCATCAGAAAGACCCAAGACCTGAGCCTGCTTCCAACCTTGGGTCCAAAGACTAGAAGAATCTGATTCCCCCACCTGATGAAGAAAGTAAAAACCCTTGTCTTGTAAAGAACTTATCATAGCTTTCGACAACAAAAATGTTTTCTCCACAACCCAAAATAGAATCAACCCCTATTCTAACTTGTTCACCATTGCCCACTTTCCAAGCCAAATATTTTCCAATCATAGGAAAGGCTTGTACTAGTGCCTTCCATTGAATGGAAATATTTTTAATGTTTTTTTGTGGACTTCTGATCCAATCCATAAAGGTCCCTGGACGAATATACTTCTGTTCAATAATCTTCTTCCATAATCCTTCTCTGGTCAAAATCCTCCATAAACTTTTTGCTGCCAAAGAAGAACCAAAAATATGGATATTTTTAAGTCCCCAACCACCTTCCTCCTTTGGCCTAGCAATACTCTACCACTTAACTAAAGGAATGCCTTCATGTTCCTTGCATCCAGTCCAAAGAAATCTGAAGCAATGTTTTCTTATTTTCTCTAGAACTCCTTTGGGAATGAAGGCCAAGGAGTGCCAAAACATAGGAATTGCCTCAAGAACCGACTTTACAAGTGTTAATCTCCCACCAATAGACAACCATCTATTACACCAATGGTTAATCCTAACTTCAATCTTCTCTAAAAGCCATCCCCAATCTCTCTTCTTGTAAGTATTTGGCTTCAATACAAAACCTAGATACTTAAAGCCTTCCTAGAAATCTAAGAGATTAAAAGGAAAAATTCTGATTAGACCCTGTTCAGTCTCCTGCTCTAGACCATTAAAGCAAATAGAGGATTTTTGAAAATTTATCTCCATGCCGGTAGCAATACTGTAAGTGTCCAATATTTCCTTCAACTTTCTAGCTTCCCTTAAACTACCATTTGTGAACAACAATACATCATCAACAAATAATAAATGAGATAAATAAAGGACCCCCACTTTGATCCCGGATAAGGATCCTACCCTCTTTGCATCCAAAATAGCTCTACTCAATCCTTCAACAACCAACAAAAAAGTAAAGGAGATAAAGGACATCCCTGTCTCAGTCCTCTCGAGGGTCTAAAGAATTTGGAAGTTGATCCATTGATAAGAACAACAAAATATATAGAATAAATGCATCCCATAATCCACTTTACTATCGGATAGCTAAAACCCACATGTAAGAGCATCAATCTGAGATACAACCAACTAGTTCTATCATAAGCTTTAGATAGATCTAGTTTAAGGACCATTGCAGGAAGATTTTTAGTTTTAATAGAGTGAAGGCCCTCTTGTGCAGCTCCTATGGCTTCAAAAATCTGTCTACCTGCTATAAACCCAAACTGCTCCTGGGAAATAACTTCAAAGAAAATCTTCTTCAATCTAATAACCAGAATATTTGCAATGATTTTATAGATATAATTACACAATGAAATAGGTCTAAATTCATCAAAGGTTTTAGGCTTCTCCTTTTTGGGAATCAAAGCTAAAAAAGTGGAGTTAAAAGCCCCCAAAACCTGACCACTCAACCTAACTTCCTCCATTACTCTGAGAAGATCCTCCTCAACAAGATCATAGAAAACTAGGAAAAACTCCATAGGCCATCCATCAGGCCCTAGAATTTTATCCTTTTTGAAAGAAGTTAGGATAACTTTCAGTTCTTCCTTTGTGACCTCCTTCATAAGTAACTGATTGTCCTCCTCTATCACAAAACTAGGGAAGAAAGTAGTTAACTTTAAAATTTCCCCAATATTGACTCTATCAGGTTCTTTATAGATAGATTGAAAATGTTTTACTCCCAAATCTGCTAACTCAGAAAAACTCCTAACGAGGACCCCTTCTTCATTCTGCATCTCCCAGATAGTGTTAACCTTCTTCCTATGATTAGCAAAATTATGAAAAAACTTAGTATTTTCATCCCCTTTTTTTAACCATACAACTCTACTTTTCATTCTCCATTCAACTTCCCTCCACTCCAAGAATTTGTTCTTCTTAATTTCTAGTTCAACCAGTCTTGTTTTCTCCTCCTCTTTAAACAAACCAACCTCATTCTTTTTATGAATTTCTGAAATTTCCTTCTCCACCAACTTAAGATCTCTATCCATACTCTCCTTTTTAACTACAATCCAAGATGACACAACTCCTTTTAATTTTTTTAAAGTAGCAACAAATTGAAAACTCGTCGATGACCTAGAACTTTGGTCATAACCAATCCATTCTTTTTTAATCAGTTGTTGAAAATCTTCTTCCTCCAACCAAATTGGATTGAGCTTAAAAGGACTGGCAGGTTTTGCCTCTTGACTTTCTAATTGAAGAAGTATGGGAGAATGATCTGAGCCACCTCCAGTCTCAACCCATGACCATTTTCTATCTATTTCATTGTATAATGACTCTGAGATCAAAAATCTATCCAACCTCTTTGAGATCCCAACTTCCCCAACTCTATTATTTCTCCATGTAGGCATTAATTTTATTGGTTCCAAATCAATTAAACCAGCTTCTTCAATCTTATGTCTAAAGTAATCTGCAAGTCTATCAAGTCTTGCAGATTCTCCCCATACCTCACTTCTATTCATAGTAAAATTTAAGTCCCCACCAATGATAACTCTTTCATCCCTAACACACCTTTGGGAGAAAAAATCATCCCAGAAGACCTGCCTATCTTCATAGGGACCATAACAATTAATAACTGATAACCTCAAACCCAAGTCTTTAAAAAAGAATTCTGTCCACAAGCTTGAAACCATAAAGGAAGAATTAATTAAGGATATTGAGTTCTTCCAGCCAGTCAAAACACCCCCTGAATTTCCGGTAGCATCTAGAGCCAAGAACTCCTAGTCCCTAAGCAATTTACTTAACCCTTCAATGACTTTTGTACTTGCCCCCATGGTTTCTTGTAGAAGGATAACATCCGGATTATGAATTTCCACCAGCCTGGCTAAGGCAAGTCTTTTAGAGGGACTGCCAAGACCTCGGATATTAAGGGATAACAAGATCATTTAAACATCTTAGAGGGGTTTTGTCCCGCTCTAAGGACCCCTTTGATAGATTTTTGTTTACCCTACTGAATTTCCCTCAAAGCCTTCTCCTATGCATGAAACAAAAAATATTTCCTACCTGTTGAAGAAGTGGAAGATTCCTTTATAAGGTCCAGACCTAACCCTAACCTTCCAACAACTGCACAAGTTCTCAACTCGGATTCCCTTTTCCTAGAACGTAACAAATATCTGCAAGAGGAGCCTATCTCCAAACCATCCCCTGAAATAGATACCTCCCTAGAAGATTCACCTGATAGGTCAAAAAGACTTCCCCCAATAGCAGAAATATTTGGATCACAATCCCTATTCAATGTGTTTGAGGTTGTCGGCCCATTGTCCAAAATCCTAGAAAATTCCTTGTCCCTAGGACTTCTCTTCAAAGATTCATAAGGAAGTGTACAAACTTCTTTATTACCTAAGTCCAGATTATTCTCCACATGTATTGGACAATAATTGTCATAAGGCTTAGATGATTGACCAACAAACTTAATAGTATCGGGTTCCAATCCTTTCATAGTTTTCTTTATGACTCTATCTCCTTCTCTAACAACCTGTGAATAGTGAAATGGAGACAAAGCTAGGCCCAAAATTTCTTCCTCCTCCAGAGTTTTGGTTCTAGGTTCAACAACATTCTTTTTGCTTGTTTGTGCCAAATCAGGGAGCACTATTGAGCTCTGAAAAATAGGTATCTCTTGATTGTTGTTAGCTGACTTGAAATCCCCACTAGTCATTTGTTTTCTCCTCCATACTTTCTGTGTGAAAGATTGAGAACATTCCTTAGCAATATGTCCATAAACATGACAATGAACACATCTAAAAGGAATCTTCAAATAGTCCAAGATTTGATTATGAACTGTATTCCCCACAACTATCTCCATACAATCCGGTAAGCCTTCACTAATATCCATCTCAACCAAAACCCGAGCTACAGACCAAAAAACACTAGATTTGAAAGAAATATCTATATCCAAGGTTTTACCTAATGAATCTCCAATCTCTTTCAAAGCTCTTTCTGACCATAACTCCATTGGCAGACCTAGAAGTTTTACCCAGATTGGGATTCTCCTAGCAACTTCAGTCCTAGGATCAAAGCAAGTCGTCCAAGCCTTCAAAGCCAAAAAAGAAGACCCCCAATACCAACGACCTCCCAAAATTTTCTGTGCATCTTCCTCAGATCGAAAAAGGAAACCTATCCATCCTCTGGCAAGTAAGTGAAAAATTGGCCCATATCCTAAAATTGGGACCCATACCTTCTGCAACCACTCATTTAGTGTATTATCAGCTATTTGACGTCCATGAAACTTTCCAATAAGGGCCTTCCTCGAAAACTCCAAAACTTGTTCCATCCTCAGGTCTTCCCCAAGTACCATTCTGATCTTCGACCTTCTCTTTTTAACCACTTTATGTGCCTTACGCACTTTAGTAACCGGAGTTGTAGTCTGTGCTGATTGAAAGTTTGGACCCACTCCACTTAGGGCCTCTAAATCAAGACTTTTACCAATAAAACCAGAACCAAACAAAGGAAACTCTGTCAGACAAAGTGAGTTTGGGTTGTTTGGAGCCTGCTCAAGTTTTTCTTCCCCATAATGAAATGCTTGCTCATTCATTAGACCCATCACTTGAGTAGAGTGTTCTGAGACACCTGAGAGTGAGCAGTCAATAGGACAACCGACCTGATCTGAACCTTTTGACATAGACTCCCCTCTGTCCACTAAAGTCTGATAACCTGCAATATTATTCTGGCCACTCAAAAAACCCAAGGACCCCTAGTTCTCAACTTCTAAGTCTTGTCCAAAAATGGGACCCTTGGCCCTTGGAGTTGAAAAGATGCGTTGCCCCTCAAAGGGGTCCTCTGAGAAGTCCAAATGTTCCTCTTCATTCTCCATCAAAACAAGAAACCAATTTCCCAAACTATACTACCATTTTAAAAATACCAAATAAAAACAAAAGTTAATATTTTCCTTTTGCAAACCCTAGCTTTGTTGCATGAACTTCATGATTCCAACCGATAAACTTCTTCAAACAACCATTCACATGCACAAAAATATTCCTCCCTATCAAAGTAACTCCTTTCACCTTTTGCATGCTTCGAATCTAGAAAGTAAGTTGTCCAGCCTTCATTTTCTTCACATGAACAGATCTGAGCGCACTTCGGTTTTAAAAAAATGATGATGCTTCTTGTGTCATTTTTTTAAAGATATCAGTCAAGAACTGGACCCACCTTCATTTTATTCACATGAATAGATCTGAGCACATTCTAGTTTCAGGAAAAATAAAATACTATCACTTCTTGTGTTTTTTTACTTTTCTCTGTGCTTCACTTGTAAACCCTAGCTTTACTGCGTGCACTCCACAATTCTAGCCAACAAAATTCTTCAAACTGTTGTTCACATGCATAGAAATATTCCTCCCTAGCAAAGTAAATCCTTTCACCCCTTCAATTTAATTCCTCTGTGCTTCACTTTGCAAACCCTAGCTTCATTGCATGCACTTCATGATTGCAGCCGACAAACTTCTTCCAAAGAAAATTTAAATGTAAGAAAGAGGAATGCTTACCTCCTTCATAGTCCGAGCTTTCATCAAAATTGCAGATGGGTCTTCAGCTGTCATCGAGCGGCAACGATGATGGATCAACCACAATGCACTACGGCAACGGCGACAACCTCCAACAAACCCTCTCTTCTTCCTCAAAACCCCCAAACTCTATCATATAGATTACCATGAAATCATCATCAAGAAAGAATTTTTATAAATTATAAACTTACATTTATAATTTTGTAAATTGCAAATGAAGATTAAAAGTTTAAATTTTTTACTTGGCTAGAAGATCATCCTTGATTCAATACAAAAAAGGAGATGAAAACAGGCTCCCTTGAGGCTCCTTGTAAGCTTGACAATCGGCAAGGATGAAGCGATGTTTGGTTGAGTCATCTATCATCCTATCAACACAAGGGTAAATGCCCCTTGGTCATCTTCATCATTATTAAAATTGGGACTGAAAAAGAATTTGGGGTTCAAGAAGTACGTCGCTGCATGAAGAGGTCAATGGAGTTGCCTTGTCCATCTCTTATCAATAATTCACCAAATGGGATCGTATTTGCATTAATAGCTACTATAATAGTGTTTGATGGCCTCTTTTGCTTGAGGCTCCTTGTAAGCTTGACAATCGGCAGGGACCAAGAGATGTTTGGTTGAGTCATCTATCATCGTATCAACACAAGGGTAAATGCCCCTTGGTCATCTTCATCATTATTAAAATTGGGACTGAAAAAGAATTTAGGGTTCAAGAAGTACCTCGTTGCATGAAGAGGTCAAGGGAGTTGTTGCCTTGTCCATCTCTTATCAATAATTCACCAAATGGGATCGTATTTGCATTGATCGTTGCTATAATAGTGTTTGATTGCCTCTTTTGCCCTATCCATGACCTCATACAAATATCCAATTGTCAATTTTTTTCCATCTACAAGGCAAAGAACCGTGACCAAGGGGTCTGTCACTTGAAAATAAATAGTAAAAATTAATCGCTATAAATTACTACATATATTAAATTAAAAATTACAGATCTGAATTTGAAAATTTTTAATTAAATTTAGAAAAATTCACTAAAACTTTAGATTTTCGACTACCAAATAGTTAACTCGAGTATTTGTTGCCTCCTTGTTTCTCTTTCCTCAAGAGATTTTGTCTTTTTCTCCTTGCTTCCTAAGGAATTTGCTCCCTCACTTGCATATTATGCCATTGAAGTCGTTCACATTCCTCCTGCAGTTGTTGTGTTTCAAGGTGTATACATTGGTGTTGCAAACCAACTCTTGCACGCAAACTCATGTCTTCATTACTCCCTTCACTCCGAAGTTCGTGATTGGTTGGCTCTTCATTCACCATAGCCAACAATATTTGTTCTTGTTCTTCATCTATTCTTGGGAATCTTACGTGCACCCCCAATATTCTTCATTTTGTGGGGTGTGGTTCCAACTCTTCCTGTTCACTGACTAGTTGCTCTCCATTTTTCTGTTCCGAACAACCATACTAGGTTCATTCCTTCACTTTCCTATGTTGCACCCTGTTCTTGATAGGTCCAACTTGGTTCTCCTCTCTCCTGGACCTATATGCCTTCAAAATTCCTTGAAGATTGTTGTGGTGCTTCAACTAGTCTTCCTATGGCCTCTTCCTCAAATGGTTCGAAATCCACCATATTGACTTGTGCTTTCACTTTATGTGGCTTCAGCTTCAAGCCATTGACCGTTTCAGGACACTGCCTCCCATCCAACTTTTGCAACCTAACTACACCATTATCTAGTACTTTGACCACTTGGAAGGGGCCAAGCCATAGGATCTTCAACTTCCTTGGTTTGATCTCTCGCTTGCCATTGAATTTTAGCACTAAGACACTTGACTTCAACTCCATCTTTCTTAGGTGCTTATCCTGCCAAAGCTTCCTTTGTCATTGGGCAATCTTCGTTGCCCACTGAGCCATTACCCGCTTCTCGTCCAGTCATACCGGTGCCTAAAGCCTCTCTTGTAGGCTCTCCTAGTCATCCAAACGGTTCTCTACCGCTACTCTCAAACTAGGTACTAGGAACTCCACTGGCACTATTGCCTCTTGACTGTAGAAATGAAATTTTATATACATACACACAATTCCATTTCTACTTAAAAAAATTCTACAGATTTGCAACCATTAGCAATAACAATACACAGAACAATGTACAAAAACAGCAGTAGCAACAATAGCAGTTGACAAATAAATCAGCAGATTTGTATTAACAATGGCATGTCTGGTTACAACAATTCATATACAATCTGCAAATCCTATGCAGAATCCTCTTTATGACTGCATCATGCCCTATGCAGATATGGACCAACCTTCTATCACACGTACCAATGCTCCTCCAGCAATGCATCCCTGAATGAATGAGGAGAGGTTCTTATTTATACAACTACAAATTAGTTTCACCCTCCAGCTACCTGACACATCATTATTCTTCTAAATTATATTTCATATGCATTTAACTTGCATTTACATGACATTTCCCAGTACAAAAAAAACTAACTTATGACTTATGACTTTACCAACATACATGACTTAACATTATATTATTACGTACAATATTAAATTGCCACTTTATAACATTATTAAATCTATGTACGCACATATCAATTTGCCTATCTACATTGACCATACATTAACTGGAATGGCGTATGGTTCATCGTTGGCTTGAAAGTTGTCTTGTACGCCCACAGGACAGCTGGCAATATTTCTTCCCAATCAGCTCCTTCCACTCCACGTCTTATATATGATTGAGACCAAGACCTTATTTGTCGCCTTTGCCTGCCCATTGGCTTTGGGGTAATACGGACTTGACAAAGAATGAAAGATCCTAAACTCTGTGGTCAAATTCTGAATAATTTCATTGACAAAGTGTCTCTCTGTCACTCATCAACTGCAAGGGAATTCCAAATCTTGTAATGCATGTTCATACAAGAATCTGACTATGCTTCTTGCAAAATTGTCCGGTAAGGCTCGTGCCTCTACCCACTTTGTCTGTTATTCAATTGCTACTACAATGTATCGGCTCTTCCTCCTTCGACTTGTCTTCAGTGGTCCAACAAAATCCAGACCCCATCGCTCAAACAACTCCTATGGTTGTGATGGATGTAGCGGCATGAAATCTCTCTTCAGCGGCTTCCCTATTTGTTGGCATGTATCGCATGCTTTCACATACTCCTTGGCATCGCAATAGAGAGTAGGCCACCATAGCCCTGCCAACAATACTTTCCTTGTTGTTGCGTCTTGCCCCATGTGACCTCCTGCCAGTCCTTCATGAGCCTCTTTCAATGTTGTGTTTACTTCTTCATCCAACACACATCTTCGCAAAATTCCATTAGGTCCGATCTTGTATAGCAAGCCTACAATCAGTTGAAATGGTGTCGACTTGATAATGATGCATCTTCGCTCTGCTGTTGTCATCTCCTTTGGCAACTCTCCCTTTGACAAATATTCCCCAACATACTTGTACCATGTGGGTACTGCATTCAACATGAACAAATGAGCATCCGAAAATTCATCCAATACTCCTCCTTTAGCAGATTCTCCTAAGCAAATCCATGACAACCGATCTACTATTGCGTGTCTTTTCCCGGGTCTCACCACTACCCGAAACACAAAGTCTTGCAACATGATGAGCCTTGCTCACTCATATGTGTATTATCGGCTTGTTAATCAAGTACAACAATGCTTGATGATCAACATAGAAGGCAAAGGGATTGGCAAGCAAGTAATGTCTGAATTTCTGCACTGCATACACCATCCCTAAGGCTTCTCTCTCCATAGTGTTGTAATTCTTCTCCGCTCTAGATAACAGCCGACTCGAAAAATAAATGGGCTGGTCAAGCCCAAACTACCCCTCCTGGGCCAACCCGCATCCAATTGCAAAATTCAATGCGTCTACGTGGACATGAAACTCTTTATCCCAATACGGAAATACCAGAATGGGCATGCACACCAACTTTGCCTTTAGCTCCTCAAAGGCCTTTTGATGCTCCTTCGACCACTTGAAGGGAACATTCTTGCGCGTTAGGGCATCTAATGGGTGGGACACTTGCAAAAAGTTCTTAATGAACCTTCGATAATACCCGACAATTCCTATAAAGGATTTCACTGAACTAACATCGTATGGCTCCTCCATGCCCATTACGTATCATACTTTGTTAGGGTTTGTTTTCAACCCACCCTTACAAACAATGTCCCAACAATTTTCCATAAGGAACCAACAATTTGCACTTCTTGAGATTCAATGCCAGATGAGCTCTCCTACGCAAACTCATGCATTCCTCCAATGCTTTTAAATGCTTGTCCTTTCTCCCATACAACGACCAATCATCTAGGAAGACCTTAAACTTCCTTGTGGACATTTGCTCAAAAATATATAAGATTATCCTTTGAAACGTGGCTAGTGCATTGCATAAACCAAAAGGCATCCGGTTATATGCATAGATTCCGTTCTCCACGACAAAGGTAGTCTTCAACTTGTCCTCCTCAGCGATACTAATCTGATTGTAACCCGAGAATCCATCCAAGAATGAATAGATCTCATGTCTTGCTACTTCCTCTAGTATTGAATCTATGAAAGGAATAGGAAAGGGGTCCTTGATTGTTACTGCATTCAGACTCCGGAAATCCACACAAATACGGATCTGACTTGCCTCCTTCAAGGTGATTACTATTGGTGACACCCACTCACTAACCGTCACCTTGAAGATAATGCCCGCATCTAGCATCTTCTCGATTTTCGTTCACCAGGGCTGCATACTTTGGATTCATTTTGTATGGCCTTCTTACTAGTTGTGCACCTTGAATCAGTGGGATTCGGTGTACACACAACTCTAGTGGGATCCCCTTCAGATCCTTATACGTCCATGCAAATACATCCTTATACTGCAGGAAAATTCTGAAAGTTGTTGCTTTCAGCATTGGGTCCCATTCATCTCCACATTGAATGAACCTTTCTTCCCCTTGTTTGCCGAGGTTCACCTACACCATCTTTGGACCTTCATACTAGATGATGTCAAGTTCATCTGTTGCCTTGAGTACATCGATCGGATGGGTTGGTTTTTCATCAATTACCGCATCTCCTATCATGTACTCTGCAAAATTCTTGGGAAATGTCCACTTCTCTTCTTCCTTCTTCGGTGCAGATTTCTTTTTCTGACTGGACTCGTCGACCTCAAACACACTTCCTCCTTGTTTATCATGGTCTTCTTCCGCATGGATACACAAACAATGTGGGAGAAACATCTCATAGTCCTCCATTTTCCAATGGAGAAGCCCATTATCAGAGTCCTCATCGTCCTCTATACAACCTTGAAGTTCCAACACGCCTTCTTCATTAGGTTTATATCCACTGTCCTCATCTGATGACGAACTTCCCGATTCATCAAATGTTGCAATGTCTTGACTAACGGACTGATTCTTGAGATTTATCATATATTTGTGTTGTCCCTTCTTAAATGTTAAGCATTCCTTCTCCCAATTGTGGTTCACTTTTGCCATTCTCAACCATCCACGTCCTAGCAATGCATCATAAGCTGGTTTCTGCATTGCGATCACCACAAAATCCATGATAAAATCTTGATCGGCAATTTTCACCTTTTGGTTTGTCAATACACCTTTCATCTCTATGCCATATTGATCTGCACCATATAAACGAAAATTTGGAGACCACAAGAATGGTGCTCCAATATCCTTCCAGGTCTTCTCTGGCATAACGTTCATGCTAGACCCTCCATCCACGATCACTTGCATTAACTTATGATTCAACAACTCCATATGAATCAATGCCGGTTTCTTTCTTGCTTCAATCATCAATACTGTTGGGTCAATAAATTGATCCCTCTTGATCATAGGCACCTCCTGACATCTTGGCTCCACAGCCTTCTTCGTGCATGCAATCTCTCCTACCTTCGCGTAAAGCTCAGGTATTGCACCAAGTAAACTAGACACCTTCACTTCCACTGTCGTGTTCAACACTTGTGCCACCAACTGCTTTGTTGATGATTGCTTTTCCAGAACTTCTTCTATAGTGATTGATTTCTTTAGTTTCTTCTCTTGGAGGAGTCTATCTTGTTTGGTCTTTTGCATTTCTTCCTCGATCAAATCATGTGTTGCCTACCACTTCTCCTTCTCCTTGGCAAGGTTTGGATATTGCTCTGTTTTCTTCGCTTGAGCTCTCGTCACTGCAAGCACATGTTTGTCCTTGTCCTATTGGTTCATCGTAGTTTCCTCAATGCCAATAAGATTGACATTTTGCGTTCCACTGGAACTTGCTTTCTTTGGGCAATTCACTTCCTTGTGATTGCCTGGTCCACACCACCTACACATGTTTGTGTTGTTTCCATTCATTCCTCTTGCTTGTGGGTTCTGACAATTTCTCGTGAAATGTCCCCACTCTTGGCATCTTTTGCATTGAATGATCGGTCTACCATCCGAGTCATACTGTAATCGACTCTATCCACCTTGTTGTCGATTACCTTGCTAGGGTTGACTTCCACCGCAGCAATTGTTTCTATAACCTCCACTTGTTGCCCCTTGTCCATTCTTAGAAGTGCTTGGTTTTTCTTCTTTTTCTTCCTTTTGCATTGTCATTGTTTGGTGCCTTGCACTCCTTAGATTGAATGGACATTCTCCTACTACATGCCCCATCACTTCACAAATATTGCAATATGCATTTCTCGGACAATTTACATTCATGTGCCCTTCTAATTTGCAATCTAAGCACCATATCTCTTTCTTTTCCTTTTTCTTATCACCCTTCACTTCGTTGATCATTCTTTCAAAGTCCTTCATTGATTGGATTGCTATGTGCAAATCTTCCTTGTCACTATCAGAGTCATCACTTCTGAAGTGACTTAATCTCGTTGTCTGCTTCACTTTCTAAATTTCTTGCTCTTTCATACGCTTCTTCATACATGGTAGGCAGTACTACCTTCATCTTTTTCTTGTAGCGTGGTAGCAATCCATCAAGGAACCACCGTTTCTGCAATCCATTTGCTGGTTGCACCTCCATTTTATCAATAAGTTCCTTGAGTCGTCTATTGTAGGACTTTATATCTTCATCCTTCTTTTGCTTAGTGGAATATATTTCTCCTATGATCTTTGTATCATCTCTCAACAACCTGAATTCCTTCTTGAATTCATCCACTAAGTCTGCCCAAGTTGTGAAGGCGTTTGTTCTCTCCCTCTTTAGATGCCAATCAATTGCGATTCCTTGCAATGTAGCTGGAAACAATCTCAACCATGCGTATGGATCATCCACCCCATTAGCTCACCATATGGTAGTACAAGTTCCTATGTGACATTCTGGGTCTTCCTTCCCATCACCCAAAAAAGGTGGGCACTTCTACTTTCCTGCCGCAATTGCAATATTCGCCGTTGGGAGTCGATCTTCTTCACCTGGTTCTTCTCCACTCAATGATGGCTCAGATAGCACTTCCTCTCTTGGTCCTTCTACTCTTGACACCTCGACTCTCAACGCTTCCTCACCTCGTGTGTTGTTGCGAAGAAATAGTCTTCGACTGATTTTTGGTGCACCTTCACTTCGCGAGTATATGTGCGTTGGTTCTGGTCTATTCACTCAAGATCTGGTGTCTAACTCCCATCCTCTGCACCTCTTGTGCCAACGTTACCAGCCAATCAACATCGTTTCTGCATGCACTCTCCACGTTGGCGTCTTGACTTGCGCAAATTTCTCCTTCATTTGTTTGCTGCAACTCACTTTGCACCTAGTCTTTCATTGTTAAAAACAATGTATGCCACCTTCTACCTTTGTCACCGGAAGTATCCTCTTGAGGATTCCACACTCTTTCCACCTCTGGTTGCTCAAGATTTTGTTCTCCTTGACTGCAATTCTCAGTTGGCAATTCTCTAATTTCATCTCACCGATTGATCTTGATTTATCCCACCATTGCGTCTTCCTCATCCTTGCGGTAAAGAATCTGTCATCCACCTCTCCAATCTTCACAAGTGTTAGGTTCAAACTTTAAATTGCAACGACACCAAATGTAGCACAGTGGTGGGTATTCCAATAGTTAGAGGAACAATTAGATTAACAAATCCTAGGAGCCAACTAAGACTGCAGTCATTGCAAGTTTAGCTCCACACATCATCAAATCTTTAAGGCAACAATCAATTGTACGGCAAGTGTTTGTACGACACGCCTGCCTAACGGCAAGCTCCACTCAAGTCAGAAATCCTCTTGTACGGAAACAGCTACATCTCCTCCTCGTACAACACTTGGTGATGTTCTCATACGACAAGTTCAACTGTACGGTGACTCGTGTATAGTTACACTAACTTCCATCTGTTTTCCTCACTGTCTTCTGCCTCAACCTGCAACTCACATACACAAAACAGATCCTACAACTCTACAATAGCAATGCATACACTCAGAGATGGAAATGGAAATGAGATGTAATTGGCATTATCTCATGGCTTGTACGACACTGTCATTACATACACAACTGCAACTGCAGTACATGGAATACTTCCCCTCACAGGATAGTTTGGATCCTATCTCCTGCACTATGCTCTCAATGCACACATTCCTCTACCAACACAATGGCATGATATGCATATGGTCTGAACTTCTCTACATATGCTCCACTCTCCTATGCATACAATGATGAAATGAAGGGTGTGGGTCTCGGGTCTCTATTTAAGCTTGGGCCTTGGTCATTCCAACAAGGGCCCTAGTTGTTCCAATAACGGCCTTTGGGACAACTCGCCACCGTACCGTCTCCCCCTTCTACATGACACCCTTAGCCTACTATAGCCTATTTGTAATTTATCAAACTTAACCCCAAATTGCATTACATTGTCATTCCATGACATTTACATTTCATTTCATTTCACATTTGACTCTACATTTATTTACATTTACAAAACTTAAGTGCATTTTGCACTCAAACTCCTATGTATAAAATTCTACTTTGGCTTTCATCTAGAACTGGGAGGGGTCTAAAGGTGCAGGGTAAAAGTCACAAACCAAGTGTTGTTGTTCAAGTGATGCTGTTGTACAAGCAGCTGTTGTGATTGCAGTACAAGTGAAGAGTCCTGGCTGATTATTAAATCTGTCATTCAAATTGTTCCTCCAAGTGTGGAATACTCCCGCCGTGCTATAAACCTCACACAAGCCCCAAGAAAATTTGCTCTAATACCATATGATCCATGGCAGCCCATCAATTGGCTGGCTCACATAGATCTCTCTTCATACAAAATTAGATAACACAAGAAACTTTGATCAATGCATTGAAACAAGGGCAAACAATGCTCGAAATTGCATAGGAAAAGAGCAATGAATTAAAACAATTGTTAGCAAGAAAATCGTATCCAATAAAACAAAATGTACACCATGATTTATAGGTGGAAAACCCTCTAAGGAAGAAAACCCACAAAAATATGCTATTGCAGCTTATATTGTTGGAATACAATTGAGAGTACAATGTGCTTGTGCAGAACAAAGTCTCTCCTAAAGGAAATAAGGAGAGCGCACGAGCTCATACAACTCAAAATTACTCCCAAACATTATTGTCTTGTCAATGGCTAGAAAATGTAGCAACATCATCAATTTATGCTTTTCCAAAAAGGGGGAAGGAAAGGAGGATGTGGAAGTTTAAAAGCCATGCCCTTTCCTCTTCAACTCCTCCTTCAATGACCTTCCATATTCCAATCTTTCTTCAGATCCGAAAATAGGATTCATCTTATTTGATCAACCTTCAATCCTGATCACAGACTTAATAAGCTTTCTAATGAGATCAAACCAAATTTTATAAAGTATTGGTATCAAGACATGGTTTTAGGTCTGTTACTTTCTAGCCTCAAAACTTTCATAAGTAGAAAAATTCAATAATGATGGGCAATTAAAAGAGATCACAAGCAGTTATAAAAATATTCTCAAGAAAGGAAGATGTGAGAAAAGATTACTCAAAGTTAGGAAAACATTTTCTCATTCAAATGTTTGACACTCTTTTGTAATATTCTACCTTGAGGGTGAAGTAGAGAACCATTGGAACAGCCTTGGAAAGGCCAGATTTTCCTCAAAAAAAGCAAGAGGTATTCTTAACTAGATGGTGTTCGAAAGGGGAAGAAGTAGAATTCTTAAAGTTGAATCTCAAACAATTATAAAAGAAGTTAAAGTAAAAGAAAGAGCAAATCAAAATACTTCAAACTCATAATCAAGTATTATTATCTGAAGTCAAACAATTGAAGAAGGAAAAGGTTCAACAAATTGTACACAAGGATAAAGAGGTTAAAACTCGAGCACCATCAACCTCAAAAATATCAATTGGAGTCCAAACAGAATTAAAAACCATTGCATCTAAGGCAAAGGAAGAGGAAGTGAAGCAAGATGACCACCCTCCAAAGGTGAATCTCTATTGACATCCATATTATCAAGAAAGCCTTGATTCAAGTGTTTAATAGAATAGAAGGAACAAATACATCACACATAAAGGACAATCATGGATCCAAAGTCCAAGGATTGACATCAAAAGAGACTCAATGCCAATCAAGATATCGTTAAGATGGATTGATTCTGATACAACGCATTGCTTCTCTAAAGGTTGTGAAGGTCGTACCGATTACTTCCCTTAAGTGCTTCAAGGACAAAGCTCTTTAATGGAGATGACAAGTTGCATACCAAAATGCAATATTTTGATATTAATGTTTACATTCTATTTGTGTCTAAGCCCATGTTTTATGTAAGTGGATAAATTCAATGTATGTAGTTTCAAGGACAAGTGTTTAGGTTCAATGTATCTAGACATATGATAGCTTAAGGAGCAAGACACTCTTACCATAAATAAAGGGTTTTACCCACTCTTGTACTCATCCCTTCTTTTAATATATCAAAAGACATTGTTTCTCTCTTAGTTGAGAGTATAGAAAAAGGTTCTTCCTTCATGCTTTGGGATAGCAATGTATCCCATCTTTAATGCATTGTCCAGTCATGTCTCCTTGTGGCTGTAGACCATCTAGAGAAGGATTTTTGTTGGTTGTCAAGGAAAGGGTTGTCATCCATGTTGAAAGATAAATTAATCTTGTCAGTGAATTGATGCACCAACCAAAGCACTGACCACCGGGTAGCTAAAGACTTGTCTAGAATGTCGGTTTAAGCTTTAACTGTAATGTTATATATACACTACCTATGCAATGCCATTATCAAGAAACCCTGGGTATGTGCACATTGATCAATGAGGATGGAGAGACATCCAAGGAGGACTACAAAGAGATGTAGTTATGTAGAAGACATACACTAAGTGTAGGATGGAGAGACATCTACCATTCCAAAGACGCAAAATGATCGTGGTGAGGTTACCATAACATGAAGGCACAAAAAGAAGACTTGATGAAGACCGAGGGACCCAGACAAGATTTATATTCCTATGTTGTGTTTATGGAGAGTCTTCAAGTCTTAGACAAAATTTAGGGTTTTTTATTTTTTTTGAGGGGGGGGGAGAGCGGGCTTAGATGATAATTTATATGTCTAATCTTTTGTCAACTGTATAAATGCACATCATCATCCCTTGGCATGTAGACAAAATAAATGAAGGTTGTCCCTATGACAATGGATATCATTACTCGGCATGTAGACTAGCAAAAAGAAGGCAAAGTCATATCACCTTACATGCATGTGTCATCCCAAATGTATCTGAGAAAGTGAGAATTGTCTGCGACAAGATGACTGCAATACAAGGCTTTGTCATTGCTTCGGGAATGTTGTCCCTCACCACCAATATGTCATCCATAGGAAAAATTTATACAGCCCAAAGAATATTTTGGCGAATGTTCTCGAGTGAATAAAGGGCATTGCCTCTCAACCCTATAAGAGGAATCCTACTCCCTTTGACCCTCAACACATGTGGCAATGGGCATTGCCATTGGACTTGCAATACAGCTAGATACAAGAAGCAAAGAAGGTGATTGGTAAACAAAGTTGTGTTGGTAGAGTTTTGCAGATTCCATTTTTGCGGACGATGTATGGAACCAAAAGCTTAGGGAGTACAACAAGTGTTTAACATAGATAGGTCAGTGCCTCTGCCCCAATTGATCACTTTTTTTGTCTATTAGGACACCAACAATTCCAAAGGTGGGGGTAGATGTAGGCAGTTGAGTTGGCAGATGAATGCATTGTGCAAATGGAATTTGCATGTGTTTTGTTGTAAGTGTTGTTGTCAAATACTTGTGTCGCATGTGTAGACATAATGAGTCATGACACATGTTTGTAATAAATATAATGTAATGTGTTAGGAAGTATATTCAATGTTTCATGTATACGGATAGTTTGATGGTAGATCCCACTATACCTATCTATATGCAATCTACCTTGTCAAGGTATGACATTTGTCGATGCATGTTCATCTTATGTGGTAGTTGAAATGGATACCTGTGCAGTAGATGGGGTTCAACTAAATCATAATGTATCACAGATGATTTGAAAATGAAGGGTACATGATGTGTGGGTAGCATATTTACGTATTTGTGAGTTCTTCCCATTCTACATCTTTATTTATATAATGAAACTATACTGCATTGCATTGCATTCTCTCTTTGTGCATGTTTGGAATACTCCCAGATGCTACATATTCTAGCCCTGCAACCAAATATACAATACAAGACACTATGATACATTTCCATATTATACAAGGGAAGACAATGCAGTGGAAAGAATGACTTATAAATATACACAAGTATGAATCAAATGGAATGTATCCTTTACTTTCCAATCATTTACAATACATCTCTTGAATATAACTTTGTCACGCTTACAACATACATATAACCTTGATGATGAGCATGCGTCAATGATCAACTTCTTGATGCTCTAGACCAAACAATAGGAAGTACATGTAGTTCCATGAGGGTGGAGGTTGGCAGGCAACAATTGTGGTAACCACTTAACTAATTACTACCCATATATACACAAAACATTAAATGTTCCCCCAACACAACACATGCTCTTTTATTACATCAACAATAACATAAAAACATAACAAAACATATGCACGATTATGTACAAATCATATAAACTCAAGTGGCCCATGTGGACCAACTTGTCCACCTACAACAAGGACACTGATTAGGGACATTGTCTATTATTTAGTAGTCATGTTTTGCCTTAATTTCATATAACATTCAAAGAATTTTTCATAAAATAAAAATAGAGAAGACTTAAAAATCACAGATAAAATTTAAGCATACCTATGTATCTCTTTCAACCATTTATCAATACAGGTTAGATGAAATTCATGATGGCATGGAAGCACCCTCATGTGGTCTCCTTCTTCATACTCCATAAGACATATGTAGCACCTAAGAATAATAAATAATAAAGAAATACATTAGTGAGACCTCAAAAATGTCAACAATCCATAACAATTCACAAAAAATGGACAATCTAAAACGAAGGTTTTGGAACCAAACCAGCGTCTAAAGATGTGTATGCAGTAAACCCAACTTTCAAGGCACTTTAAGGTTTAGTTTATGGGTCATCATGTTGATCTGTTTGATTAAATGCAGCCCATGGATTACTAACTTGTGGCGTCTTGGGAACAATGATTCCATAATCTGGGGCATATAAATATCTAACATGCACCCATTTCTGACATTGAGTTTTCCTTCTCCTTGATCAAAATTTGTATCATCCATATTTTTATGGTGTCTATTGACACTACCTTATGTTTGTGATTCATTGCTTATTTTTCTTTACAGTTACATTTTTTATCTTGCTGAAGTTCAATAATATTCAAGAAATGTGAATATGCAAAATGCAACTAATCGACCCATATCCAACTTTACCATAATTAGGCTATTCTTAAAATGATGCCAAACAAGAAATTGAAAAAAGAATGTCCCTTAGGTTAGCATCTTGACTGACCTCACAACACAAGTACAAACCAAGGGAGTGACTCGGTAGTAGGAAAAACCTCATGCAAAACTTTTTGCACCATAAATATGGACTAGTTAGCAGGGCCCCAACATTAGTCACTAAACCTGCAAACAAGAAGCAGAATGGTACAAAACCCCATTGATTGAAATATCGCTTTGTGTGAAAAATATAACCCCTACACTTTATTTCCATTACAGAGAGCATATCACACGAAGCTTGTACTAAAGGTAGTGCAATTGGCATGAGAAGAAAAGTACCATGGGAGGTAAGAATAGTATAATTCATGCTGCAAGTTGTAGCACGTTGGTGGTATTCCGCAGTTGAGGGAACAGAGAATGACTGATAGAGTGGGTTAGTGAAGTAACTCAACAACATGCATGTAATGTCCCCTTCTAATCAGCTAGTGGGAGCACATTGAGACTAGCCTATACACGGGTTCCCGTAGGCTATGTCATATGGATGAGAGCCTTTGGAGATATTTGAGACAGCTTTTGGATTCTTAGAGCTCAGTTTTGGTGGTCATTCGGGATCAAACGGAGCTAGGATGCTGGAATTGCTATTTTTAGCAGTGTCGGGTTTTAGGGTTTCTTGCCGAGCGGACAAGGGGATGTTGTTCTACAACGAAATGGGTATCCGGAACAGGTTTCAGTTGGTCAATCGGAGTTTCATAAGGCAGAGTTTTTAAAGCGCAAAGCTTGGCTTTATTAAGTGAATTATTAAATTCATTTTATAAAGTTAAAACTTTATATTATAATTGAAGGGAAAGAAATATGTTTATCCCACATTGAGCGCGCAAAAAAGAGTTTGCCAAGGAGGAGCCTATTTATTCAGTGACTTAGTCTCATTTTAGACATTCTGGTTTATGTTATTTCTTCTCTTGGAGATTAAGGCCGACGGCTGATATTTCTTCATCGAAAGGGACGGAAACCCCAGTCTATAACCCGACGGACGAAACCCCGAAGGACAGATCGGTTCCATTTCAGGGATCGACAGTGTGCATATTGTTGAAGTTTTGAGGATGGAAACCCTCAGTATTGGAGAAGGGAGCTGGACGAAAACCTAGTTCTTGGCTGGTGAATTCACTCAGGATTCACGCTTATGTGATTCAATCAAAGATTCAGAGGTTTATAGTCCATCAGTTGGAGATAATAGCAAATTGGTATGTTTATAATGATATTCCGAAGACATTTATCCATCTGGAATTTCTAAACATTGTTGTTAATTTGCTGATATGAATTAATAAGCTATTTTGATTATGGTTTCTGCATAAAAATCGATTATTCAGTGTTAAATCCATCTGGGTATCATTGCATGATTGCATGTTGTTGTTATTGGCTTCTTTCATTTGGGTATTATTGCATGTTCAAATTAATCCATAGTTATTGCAAAAACACCAAACACAGAACAGGGGGGGACATTACAGTGGTATCAGAGCTGGTTTTTCCTGCCAGCCTGTTCAGGGTTTCATTGCGAATTTTGTGAAGTCTTCTATCGAAGACAAAATTCTCAAGTTTGATTTGGTGGAAATAATTCTCTGTCTGAAATTATATTGCTTGAAAATTTGCGGAGTATAGAAGATTAGCAGAAGTTAGGGTTTGGTTGCCGTTTTCAAATCTAGGGTTTCCAGTTTCTGGGTATTGGTGATTTGAATACCCATTTGGTTGATTTGGGCTTTAAGAGTTCTGGGTATTGTTAATTCAGAGCTCAGGTCATTCCTGCCAGCCTGTGGAAGCCTCAAATTAATTTTAGATTCATGGCGTCTATTAATGACTGGACTAAGAGACAACGTGAGTGGGATAAGACCCAAGCATGAGATAGAACAGTCCCTCAAAAAATTAACTGCAATGATGCAAATTTCTCTACCAACAGGTGCTCCTCCGGTCAAGATTGAACCTTTATACACCGAGTTGCCAACACAAGTTGGAATTAAAAGAGATGAGCTTGTTGTCCCAGCAAGAAATGACAAAGGAAAACAGAAGTTGGTAGGTAAAACAGTGGCTTCTGAAGTTTCACAGGATAGAGGACCTCCTCGTATAAGCAGGAATCAATTGAGGAGAGGGAACAGGTGTTTCACATGTCACCAGACTTGGACATTTGGTCATGTTTGTGGAACTTGTAATGTTAGTAATTTATTGCAGCCACACATAGTTTAGGACAGCGGAACAGTTGAATTTATAACAAATGCTTCATCTCAGGAGGTAAGCGGGATAGAGACTCAAAATGATTTGGGTGGTGATGAGCTGGTAGAAGATGGTTTGTCACAGGTTGAATCCATATCAGATTTTCAGGATGACCTGGTTAAGGAATATTTTGATGATAATAGTGATGGGGCAAAAATTGTGGGTTTACATGCAGAACAATCCATTGACAGTTATGGGATTTATTACAGCAGGTTGAGTAGCCATTTGTCTGTGCATAATGATGACAATTATGATGTTCCTGAAGATCCTAAGTACGATGAATTGGAAACCCATGATGATTCTTCAAGTTCAGAGCTAGAGAGGATCAACAAGGTGTTGGATGGTGAACCGGATAACCCACAGGTCCCAGGATTGGAGAGCGGAGATGAATTTCCTTGTGATCATGGTACTATTTTCGATGAAGATGAAGTTAATTCATCTTGTGGGTCCACTTCTGGAGAGATGTACAATGGAAGTAAGAAAGTGGAGAATGTTGATTTGGTTGTTAAATTAGCAATTGTTGACGACGCTTGGGTTGAGAATGAATCGGTTATAACTTCGATACACGAAGTTGGCGAATGTAGTGTTAAAAGGGATGCTAATATTGATCATTATGCTAAGGTGGTCAAATCAGAAAAATTCTTGTGTGTTGTTGATCGTGAATTAGAACCTGAAGCAAAGCAAACTTGGAAAGACAAATTGCAGGTCACATATGGGCAGATTGTCCAAGCCTTAACCCACTTGGACAGCACACATAAGTTGGCTGAATACCTCCTCTGGATTGCCCAGTGACAAGAGCGACAAGAAGGTTTGACAAAAAGCGTCTCTGTAAAAAGCATGCAAGCAATTAAAAATGCTTTAGAGAAGATCAAATCAGATTATTTACAGTTGTTGTCTGATAGGGACTTGGCTGTTCGTTTTGCTGAGGAGTCTTACCAAGAACTCACCAAAAAGGAGAAGATAATTAACAAACTTAACCTTGAGTTAAGTTTTGTTCACAAAGAAGAAAATTGGTCAACTGTTACAACCACTCAGAAGGAACAGCCCGAGTATGATGTTGATGCAGGTTCATTTCCTTGTGTTATGATTGGCGAAACATCTCCTGACTTCGTGTGCAGAATGTTGAGAGTTGTAGCACAAGTGATTGTATAGACCCTTCCATGGAACCAGTTGGTGAAGTTCAGATGGACTGTATAGTGAGGTATGCTCATAGTTTTTCTTTCAGTCCACATGTTGATGATTTGACCATGTCATATATGAATGGGAAGAAGGGTTGGTATAAGGAGTTATATGTATCACCTTGGCATGAGGTGCTCTTCCCTGTAGTGGTAGAATCAGTTTCTTGTTGGGTTCCTCGTTTGTCAGTCCAGAATGGGTCCGTTGAGCTGTAGAATAATTCAGTTGTAGTCATAGTGGCACAGCAGAAATTATTAAATTTTGGGAATGACAAAATCTCTATTTGGCTATGGGATCCAAGAATTCCTCTGAGGGATGGATTGTTTTATAGAGTGGCAGAGCTCAACAGAGTTACCGGGGCCGGTTGTATCGGTTTGGTGACAAAGCTTGATAGTGTTTTCAGTTTCTGGGATGACAGTTCAAGGCAGTGTCTTCATCATGAGACATTCTTCAGATTTATTTGGGATCCTGGCATACAGATCATATTGCTTGAGGACACGCAATATTTGGGAAGGGTGGACTATAATGTCCCCTTCTAATCAGCTAGTGGGAGCACATTGAGACTAGCCTATACACGGGTTCCCGTAGGTTATGTCATATGGATGAGAGCCTTTGGAGATATTTGAGACAGCTTTTGGATTCTTAGAGCTCAGTTTTGGTGGTCGTTCGGGATCAAACGGAGCTAGGATGCTGGAATTGCTATTTTTAGCAGTGTCGGGTTTTAGGGTTTCTTGCCGAGCGGACAAGGGGATGTTGTTCTACAACGAAATGGGTATCCAAAACAGGTTTCAGTTGGTCAATCGGAGTTTCATAAGGCAAAGTTTTTAAAGCGCAAAGCTTGGCTTTATTAAGTGAATTATTAAATTCATTTTATAAAGTTAAAACTTTATATTATAATTAAAGGGAAAGAAATATGTTTATCCCACATTGAGCGCGCAAAAAAGAGTTTGCCAAGGAGGAGCCTATTTATTCAGTGACTTAGTCTCATTTTAGACATTTTGGTTTATGTTATTTCTTCTCTTGGAGATTAAGGCCGATGGCTGATATTTCTTCATCGAAAGGGACGGAAACCCCAGTCGATAACCCGACAAACGAAACCCCGAAGGACAGATCGGTTCCATTTCAGGGATCGACAGTGTGCATATTGTTGAAGTTCTGAGGACGGAAACCCTCGGTATTGGAGAAGGGAGCTGGACGAAAACCCAGTTCTTGGCTGGTGAATTCACTTAGGATTCACGCTTATGTGATTCAATCAAATATTCGGAGGTTTATAGTCCATCAGTTGGAGATAATAGCAAATTGGTATGTTTATAATGATATTCTGAAGACGTTTATCCATCTGGAATTTCTAAACATTGTTGTTAATTTGCTGATATGAATTAATAAGCTATTTCGATTATGGGTTTTGCATAAAAATCGATTATTCGGTGTTAAATCCATCTGGGTATCATTGCATGCTGTTGTTATTGGCTTCTTTCGTTTGGGTATTATTGCATGTTCAAATTAATCCATAGTTATTGCAAAAACACCAAACACAGAACAGGGGGGGACATTACAATGCAGTCTGAGTATTGAGCCCACTAGAAGCCATAACGATGTGACTTCTACTCGAATTCAACCAGCCTAGCCTTCAATTCAGCCTCCCTTTATGCTGCTTCAACTTCCTTCCTTGCAACTTCTGTCAGTTGCTCATCACTCTCTATAATTAGCTGGTCTCCTATATCTTCGCTTCTAGAGTTCGTTCCCTCACTGCATGCCTAATTTTAGCTAACCAATTAACTGATATTGTTCTTGGACTTGCCTCCCATTTCTGTTCTCATTCTTGCTAGTTCTACTTCGGCCTCTTACAGCACCTGCCAAAGCTATCCTTCCACTATTTGTAGCTAGTTCGCTTGTTCTTCTTCTTTTAGATTTAGGTTGTTCACCATCTGTTGAAATGTCTCCAAACCTGTTGCCAACCACTGAATTAGATATGCGAAGAAATTTATTCTAGCATATGACTTTACCAACTCTGGTGCCATTTTAATTGTCTTGGCACTTGGAAATTCAGGATACTGGTCCATGACTCCTTCACTAATATATACTCTTGGTGGATGTTTATACAAAGCCAGAGTTCCTTCTAGTAGTTCCCTTACTTCCAACATTGACTAGATACCGCTACTTCCAACACCTAACTCCCATGGCTGCATATGATGGATTCTTGCAAACTCCATTCCTTCCTTGTTTTGGGCCCCAGCTCACCAACTTGGCCAACTCTACTTCCATATTTAATTGCCATAGTCGCCAGTCACCAACACAACCAACTTGGAACTCACTCCGGACTCTATCAAACAATCCACTCACCTTCTCAAAGAATGCATCAACCTATTCATTTATCTACTCTTCATGAACCGGAGGCTGCCTCAAGTTAGGCACTTCAATCATAAAATGCTCACTTGTTTCTCCATGTTCTAGTTCCTCCTTCGTATCATTTTTCATCGTTGTTTCTTCGATATCTTAACCACCTTGACTCTTCAAGTTGATTCTCTGCTTTGCGGCCTTACCTTCCTGAATTTCTAGTTCTGCTCCTCTCTCTACATCAACTCGTTGTCCAATAGTATCCACAGTCTCCTTGCCTTTGTCAAGTTCATCCTCAGGTGATTGACTACTCTGGCCCTTCTGCCACAGTATGTGCTTTAATGCAAGTTGTTGTCCTTTCTCTCCTCTTCTGATGCAAGTATGTGGTCTAAATTGTCGTAGATGTAAGCTCAACAAAGGTGAACCACACCTCTCCACTTCCTCCAAAAACTACTGCAATGGTGTTGTGGCATAGCTCTCCGACGCATAGTTAAGAAAATCGGAATCAGCACAGAATTGGCAAATGATTGACTCGGAAAAAATCGAGAATCGGGGAAAAAAAATTGGCAAAAAAAAAAACCAAAGAAAACACAATTTTTCATTGAAAAAAAGTTTTTTCATGCATATCACAATGAATTAACATTATGCAAATCAAATATTAATGATGTAAGACTATAAGCTTAAACTACACATGAAAGTGGCAAGTGATACAAACTTAAAGCCTTAAACTACACATGAAAGTGACAAAACACATCTTAGATAAAGAAATTTTAATGCTTCCAAAATTCAAATATTCTTGTATTGCTTATAATATAAAAAAGGTGCAAATTACAAAATGTGTCATGAGTCATGACAAATACAATGTCTCAAGATCTTTGAATGCCTTCGCCCTTTGCCCTAATAGAAGTTCTAGTCTCTCTTTGTCGTTGTGTTCATGCCTCTTTTGTGCCTTGGCTAATAACGTCGATCATCACCTGTGTCAAGGGTGAAGGGGGCACGAGCCCCCTTGCGGGGTTGAGGGGTTCTGCCCTTCGCACATACCTCAACGGTAATACCATTAATCCCTTCACTATCTGAACTAAATTTTTCAAGTGGATTTAAATATTACTCCTATATACAAGAATATTGAGCAATAAGGTTGGATTGATAGTTCAACATCTTTTAAGGAGAAACTCGTCAATTAATGATGTATAGCATTGTCATTGGTCGTTGTTGCTGGCTGCCAGATTCCTTCAAACCACAATCCGCTCGCTCTTAGGATGCCCTAGCATGTTTGGGTTGGGGTGGTAGCAGGTAGGCAGTGTCTTTTTCTTGTTTGGAAGAGCTTAATTTGAAAAAATGAATGAAAAACTGAACTTTTTCAATTAATTGGCCGCAGCCTCTACCCATGCATCGAATCGCCGACTCGGCGATTCGATGCGATTTGACTTGGCAAATCATTGAATCGCCACGGAATCACGATTTTGCCGATTTTCGCTACTATGCTTCGATGTATCCACATTCATCAACATTCGTACATCACCTACATACTCTCATCTGGGTACTTCCTCCAATAGTGGTGATGCTTCTATCACATTCACTATAGTTTGCACATCATCTACATCTATCATAACTAGTGCCTTCGACACCTACTCCTATGCAGTTCTTTGTTTCTTTGGCCGTTGCGTTGCTTCTCCTGTACATTGAACTTCTTGCACAACAAGTTCTGATTGTTTTGGTTGCTATCCTCCTATGGCAACCTCAGTGGAAGCCAATTTCATGGTATCTGCAATGGCACCTACAGTTCCTCCTCGCACACACTGGCCTCCCAATTTTGCTAGAGTACCCAATGGCATTGCAACATAGGTTAATCCACGCAATTTGTAATGTTAAATCCCATGATTCCTATGTTCCGTCAGCTGTCCCAATCACTGTGGCATCCTGTGGGGGTCCCGAACGTGAAAACACTTGAACACTTTGTCCCAGTAGCTGATTTTGTTGATGTTGTTGTTGCTGCAATTGCGCTTTCATCTACTGCCACTGCTGCTCCGACTATCATTGCCTCTTCTTCTTCCTAACTGGCTCCTCAACACTAGGCAATTGTTCCTTTGCTCCATCAGAGTCAACACTTTCTTCAGCCAGTGCATCAGTATCTCCTTCGTCTTCTTCTAATGAATCTTCTGCATTCCTCTTTTTCGTTGTCATTTTCTTCTTCCTTGATGCTACTTTTCCCGTCAGTCCAATCATCATCAACAGGGCAACATCTACCCAACGAAAAATAGTAGGCATTGCTTCTAGTATTGTGTGTGGAGGATTCAGTCCTAAGAACTGAATCTTTTCATGCAATGTTGCATCCAGAAGTAATGCAATGGTGTGGAATGCCATAGAGAAATTTATTGTATATCGCAACACTATATGCGGTTTGACAAAAAACTTGCCCAATCATACTTTTCTCCAGCCATCACTCCTTCCATATATGGTATGAGCCAAGTGGGCATTTCCAAGGCTCTCTATTCACCAAATAACCCAAACATAATCACATTCATTGCTTACCACAATTTGTAGGCACCAGTTCTAACATGACTTAGCCGAAGTAGGAAATTCAAATAAGAGAAGTCTAAGTGCGCACAATGTAATGTAAATTTTTATTAATTATTGTCACATCAAAATTTATGATGTAAGCATTTTTTATATTCCAAAGTTTATAATGTAAATAAAGTTGTACGATGAAATGCATGAAATTACGTGTTAAGTGAGAACATAGGGTAGTTATCACCCAGTTAGAGGTAAGGTGTCCAAGGTGATTGTTGTTGTTAAATACCATCCCTCAAAGATAAATAGGCCCCCTCATTCAATTGAACAAGTACGTAACCAAAGACCGTGCATCATATTGTAACTAGCTATTGTACAAAGAGTATATACTTTTGCACAAACATTGTTTTGGAAAAGATACTTTGCACAAGATCGTAGACTATGAATGTAAGACAAGTGTCGTACGCATTCCATCGTACAAGCAGAAGTTAATGCAATATCTACTCATATTTATCCTTCATCTATTGCCATTGTATGTTTCTTGTATGTGTTGTCATTGCTTATTGCTGCAATAGATAGATCTGTAGTTGTTCCTTCCAAGTTCTATATGCAGGGTTGAAGTCGCACTATGAGAGATGCCATACAACAAAGTTGTCACATATTGAAATCGTAGGAGAGTTATCGTACAGTCATTGTCGTAATACCCTACAACCATTGGCATACAGTGACTACCATACATGGGATTGTTGTACTAAATTTGTTGTAAAATGTGGAGAGATAAGCTTGTACGTTGAGTTAGCAGGCTAGAAGATGGTAGATTTTTCTATTCGTAGACTAAATTGTTGAGTGGTGAGATGAATGCAATCATAGTTGATCATTAAATCTGTCATATCAAATTGTTCCTCCAAGGGTGGAATACTCCCACCGTGCTACATTTGGCATCGTTGTCGTTTAGAAGAACGAACCAACACCATTTGAGGCTTGGAGAGGTGAATGACAACTTACCATGAGGACATGGGAGACGTGGATGCAAAAGAGTCGAAAATTAGCCAATAAGGAATCAAATATTTGCACAACAACATCAAAATGTTGTGGAAAACGAAGACTTGAATGTTGCTAATGAAGGACTACAAAGAAGATTGACAAAACTTGAACCTGAAGTTCAATGAATGTGGAGTCCTCACTTTGAGGATAGTTCGAGTGAAGAAAGGTGGCAAACATTGTTTCTAACAACGGAGGAGGAAGTGCAAGTTGAGGTGCATCGAGCAATCGAGGATCAAGTCGAGGATAATGTTCACGCAAGTGGTGGAGGCGCACCAACGTGGAGTGTACCTAGAGGTGGAGGGGACGAGAGTCACTCACAAGGGCAATTGCAGGAGTGAGCAAAGACCAAAACCGACACTTGTATATTCGTGAAGGAGGTCATAAAGTGTAGGTCCAGAAGGTAGCGATTGACAATTGTTTGCGAGTGTAGACTTATCAAGTGACGAAGAACAGCCACTTATGGCAAATATTGTCGTAGCAACAGGCAAGCAAAAGTGCCCAAAAATTTTGGGTGATAGGAAGGACCTAGAATGTCATATTGGAACATGTGAAACAATATGGTAGGCAAACTGAGTGGACAATGAAGGATTGTAGTTGAGATTATTTCCAACTACATTGCAAGGGATCGCAATGGATTGGCATCTAAAGAGAACACGTCCTTTCACAATGTGGGATGAACTAAAGGATGAATTTAGCAAGGAAATCAGATTGCTTCGTGATGATATGGATATCATCAGAGAGATATATTCCACGAAGCAGAGGAAAGACAAAAACATCGCCATACAATCGACGATTGAACTAATAGATAAAATGGAGGCAAAACTAGCAAAAGGGTTGCAGAAAAGATGGTTCCTAGAAGGAATACTGCCATAATGTAAGAAGAAGATAAAGGTAGTCCCACCAACTACCTATCAGGAAGCCTTCAATAGAGCACTCAACTTGAAGAGTGAGATGAAGACAACCGCGAGAGGAGTAAGTCGCTACCGAGATGATGATTCAGATAGTGATAGAGATGACTCGAATGCTACAATCCAGGCCATGAGGAAGGACTTGGAATGAATGATAAACGATGTGAAGAGAGATAAAATGAAAGAAAAGGAATTTTGTGTCCTAACTGCAAATCAGAAGGACCCATAAATGTCAACTATCCAAAGAACGTGTTTTGTAATATATGCGAAGTTGTAGGGCATGCCATTGTTGACTTTCCATCCAACCTCAGAAGCAGCATACATCAGATCTTAATAGTGCAAAACAAGACCAAGGAAGAAAAGCCAAGTAAATCCAAAAGCAAACAAGGAGCAATGAGTGGCAGTTACGGGAACAACCGCCAAGGTAGGAGACAGCCCCAACAAGGAAATTTTATTAGCATTGAAGAGCCTACAAAGCACCAACAACAAAAGGAAAAACATGTGCTAGCAGTTACACGGGCACAAGCAAAGAAGACCGAGTAGAACCTGGATCCTGCTAAAGAGAAGGAGAGATGGCAAGAAGCACATATTCAACTAGAAGAAGAAATGCAAAAGATCAATCAAGAAAAATTGCTCCAAGAGAAAAAGCTGAAGAAACCCATCATGAGTGAAGAAGAGAAGTCAACACAACAGTTGGCCACGCACGTACTGAATACAAGTATTGAAGTAAAGGTATCCAGTCTACTATGTACAATACCGGAGTTGTATGCGATGGTAGGAGAGATGATGTGAACAAAGAGTGGAGAAGCGGCAATGCCAACAAGAAGCAACAAGAATAAGAAGGGATCAGTTCATTGATCCGATAGTTTTAATGATTGATGTTGAAAAGAAGCTAGCACTAATCCACATTGAGTAGCTTAATCATAAGTTGATGCAATATTGAGTATGAATGTCTTGCAAGAGAAGACATGGAGAGATTTAACGGTACCATTTCTATGGTCTCCAAATTTTAAATTGTATGGCGCAAACCAACATGGCATATAAATGAAACGAGTCTTGACTACACAAAAGGTGAAGATTTTTGATCAAGAATTCAGCATAGACTTTGTGGTTATTACAATGTAGAAGCCTACCTATGATGCGTTGCTAGGACGTTGATGGCTATGAACGGTGAAGGTGAACCACAATTGGGAAAAGGACCATCTAACATTCAAGAAAGGCCAGCACAAATATATGATCAACTTGAATAACCAATCCATTAGTGAAGACTTGGCAACATTCGATGAATCGTGGAGTTCATCATCGAAAGATGAGAATAGACAAGAACTGAATGAAAATAGCGTGCTAGAATTGGAGTGCATAGAAGATGAGCACTCAGACAACGGACTTCTCCATTGGCAAATGGAAGACTATGAAGTCTATCCAAACTGCATGTGTATTCATGCAAAAGAAGACAACCATGATGAACCAAGACGAAGTGTGTACGAGATTAGGAGTGCAGTCAAAATACGAAGTCTACAACCAAAGAGGAGGAAAAGTGGACCTTTCCAAAGAACTTTGCAAAATATAGTGTTGGTGATGTTGTGATTGATGAGAAACCAACACACCCATTCAATGTGGCTAAAGTGGCAAGTGAACCTGATACCATACAATACGCAGGACCAAAGATGGTACAAGTCAATCTCGGGGAAGTTGATGAAGAGAAGATGACCTATTGCAGGGACAATTGGGACCCAATATTGAAAGCTACAGCTTTCAAATATTTCATGCAGAACAAGGAGGTCTTCGCTTGGACATATAAGGACTCAAAGGGGATCCCACCAGAACTATGTGCATCGGATTCTGTTGGTTTTAGGTGCATAGCCAGTATAAAGAAGGTCGTACAAAACCAACCCAAAGTATGTGGCCTTGGTCAATGCAGAGATCTAAAAGATGTTGGATGCCAAAATTATCTTCAAGGTGACTGTGAGTGAGTGGATGTCACCGATCATGATCAGCTTGAAGGAGAGCAATCAAATCCACATTTGTGTAGATTTATGATGTTTGAATGCAATGACCATTAAGGACCTGTTGTCACATTTTGCACGGGGTGCAATGTTTTCAATTTTTGTAAAAGAGCTGCTCTTCCTTCTCCCCCTTTCTCTCTGTTCCCTACATTCTCATTCTTCTCAAAATTGACAGCACTTGCCCTGAAAAATGGCTAAGTGTCAGGGTATGCTGAGGTGTTCGGGTTTTTTGCGGGCCATAAACAGGGGCGATAAAATGGAAAAAATGAGCCCTGGATATTTTATTATTGCAGATCTTCTCGCAAGCTTTCCAACGATATATTATAATAGGCGATCGGATCAGCGGATCAAAAGTTATGGCCCCGGGAAGCTTAACCAGGAAACCCAGTTTTTTGTGCGAAGTGCGCACTTCGCCCAGTTTGGTGCGAAGTGCGCACTTCGCCCAGTTTTGGTGCGAAGTTCGCACTTCGCCCAGTTTTGGTGCGAAGTCCGACTTCGCCCCTCTTTCTGGCGCACCTTGTAGCCGGCGGTGGCAGGTCGACAAAGAAGAATGATAACTCGCGGAGCAGTGTCAGTACGATGGCAGACACCGGTGTTCACTCGTGCGCAGCCCGACTTTTCAGCCGAGCCGGAATGCGCCCTTGACGGGTGTACCATAGGGGAACAAACCCGGAATTTGACCAAGGCGTGAAGGCCTTCCCAACCTGCACTGTTTCTGCCCACGCATCCCAAGGAGCTCCGATCCCAAGCGAAGATAGATAGACTGCCCTTCAAGGCAGACATGTGTCACACAGCATAACCCATCATACGACAAGTGTCCAGCTTCGGGATTTGAACCAAGACTGCCGACCAAAAGGGATAAGTATGGGCTGCACCGCTTGTGTCGACTGCCTCATTTAAGACTGATGAGAGTTTCCACCTGCCTCAGCTACCCACATTTCGTCAATATAAAGTTCTACCCAACGCGCCGCCACGTGGTCGTTCAACCTTCGGGGAGACCATGCCGAGGGTACAGTCCAGCCTGACAGAGGTCAGCATCAGCAGTTCCGTGGCTGCTTTTGTCAGCTAATGTTTGACTGGGACGTTGTGCCCATTAATGTAACGGGGGAACTTTGGGCTATAAATAGCCACCACGTTTTCATTGTAAGGGGTGGAAGGGGAATGTTTGTTAGGGAACTACTGTGCTTATCGTAACCGTGCTTCTGCTTATGAATACAATCTGTATGCTCGGTTCTGTTCTACTGTCTTTATTCTTTTATGCTGTCTTTCATTATATGCCTTAGGCCCACCTGTGTCGCTGCTCGTTAATTCATTTTGGCATTTGGCGATCAGGTTCCTCTAGCATTGCTTGCTTAAAGCACCTTCTGTACTTCATTATTTAAAGCATTCATTATAAATTTGGTAGCAGTTCCATCAGTTGTGTGTGACGTTGCTGGCCCGTATCTGGTGATTGATGCGATCCCCTGTTGTTAGTTCCTTGTAGGGAATGTTTGCTAGGGAGCCATTGAAGCCGTGCGGTTAAACTCTCTACCTAACACATATACCTGGCTCTGACATCTCTAGGTTTACTTTCTACCCCTGTCAGTGTACGTATCTGGTGATTGATACGATCCCCTGCTGTTAGTTCCTTGTAGGGAATGTTTGCTAGGGAGCTATTGAAGTTGTGCATACGCTGCTGGTGTATCGGAAGTACGCCTAGGTTTTGCAGTTCCTTGTCATGCTCTGTGTTTGTATGCAGTAAGTAGCGGTGATTGGTGTGTTCCCGTACTGTTAGTTCCCCCCCACCAACCTTTGGACATATTTGTATCTCTTTCTGTACATTTGTCTCTTTCTGTTCCTTTATTTCTTTCTCGTTCCCTTTAGCTTAAATCCCCCCCCAAAAAGGAGCCGGCCTTCTCCGGAGATCGGCCCGGAAGGCATCCCTTCCTTCCGGCCTTTCAATGTTGGTTCGCGGGTCCAGGGCGCAATAGCAGCAAATACTTTCCTCGTGGCGGATTCGTGACCAACAGGACCCCTTCCCAATACCCCTTATTGATTTGATTCTAAAGGAATTAATCAGACATGAGATCTATTCATTCTTGGATGGATTCTCAAGATACAATCAAATCAGTATCATCAATGAGGATAAATTGATGACCACATTTGTGGTTGAGAACGGCATTTGTGCATATAATCAAATGCCCTTTGGTTTGTGCAATGCCCCAGCCACATTTCAAAGAATAATTCTATACGTTTTTTAGCAGATGTCCACTGGCAAGTTTAAAGTGTTCTTGGACGAAAGGTCGTTGTACAAGAGGAAGGATGAGCATTTGAAAGCATTGGAGGTATGCATGAAGCTGTATATGAATGCTTGATTATCCTTTAACCCGAAGAAAAGCGAGTTGTTGGTGTCATACGAGAAGTTGCTCGGACACGGTGTGCAAAGGAGGTTTGAAGACCAACCCTAACAAGATTATTGTTGTACTGAGCATGGAAGAGCCTTATGACACAAGTTCGTTGAAGTCCTTTTTGGGACATGTTGGGTACTATCACATTTTATCATGAACTTTGCACAAGTATCACACCCGTTAGACTTGTTGACGCACAAGAACGTTCCTTTTCGATGGGCGGAGGAGCATCAAAAGGCCTTTGAGGAGTTGAAGGCGAAATTGGCTTGCACACCCATTTTTGTGTTTCCAAATTGAAAAAAAGAGTTTCACGTCCATGTAGGCGCGTCCAATTTTGCAATTGGATGCAGGTTGGCCTAATTGAGGCAGTTTGGGCTGGATCAGCCCATATACTTTTCAAGTCGATTGTTGTCACGAGCAAAAAAGAATTACAACACAACGGAACAAGAGGCATTGGGAATGGTATATGCAGTACAAAAATTGAGATATTATCTGCTTGCCAATCCCTTAATTTTCTACATAGATCATCAAGCATTGTTGTACTTGATCAACAAACCAACCATTCACGAACGATTTAGCCGACGGATTGTCACGTTGTAGGAGTTTGTGTTTTGTGCAACGGTGAGACCAGGAAAGAAACACGTAATAGCGGGTCAGTTGTCAAGCATTCGCTTGGGAGAACCTATGGATAGAGGAGTGTCGAATAAATTTCCATACACTCATTTATTTGCAATAACTACGCTACTGTCATGGCACAAGTACGTGAGGGAATACTTGTCGACAAGAGAACTGCCATAGGATTTAACAATTGTCGAGAAAAAGAAAATAATCATCAAATCAGTACCATTCCAATCGATAGTTGGATTATATCATTATTGTACAAAATCGGACCAGATGGAGTTTTGAGGTGTGTAATGGATGAGGAAGTGAACTCAGTGCTAAGGAAGCTCATGAAGGGCTAGTAGGAGGGCATATGGGACTGACTAGATGTGATAGTGAGAAAGATGCTTCTAGCAATGCTATGGTGTTCTACCTTCTATCGAGATGCAAAGGAGTTTGTGACAGATTGCGATAAGTTCCAAAGAGCTTGGAGACCACTAAGGAGGAACTTTATGCCATTACACCATCACAACCATAGGAGTTGTTCAAAAGATGGGGTCTAGATTTTGTGGGACCATTAAGAACCAGCAAGAGAAAATGTAGGTACATTGTGGTGGCAATTGAGTATTTGATGAAGTGGGGCAAGGCAAGGGCATTTCCCAACAATTCCACAAAGAGTACTACGCATTTCTTGTATGAGCAGGTAATTCCAAGATTCGGCGTACCTCTCTAGTTGATAACTGGTTGCAAAGGACCCTTCATCAATGAGATCATCCAAAAAATCACCATAGAACTCAAGATCTTGCATTTGCTATCTAGTCCATATTACCCCAAGGCAAATGGGTAAGTGTAGCATAGTGGTGAGTTTCCCAATTATGGAGGAATAGAGTGATAGGGTTAGAGGCCAAACAAGACTGCAATCAATGCAGATCTGCTAAACATCCTACACTTGAACGACATCAAACTTGACCAATTTTTCAGCAACCAACGAAGTGCTTGTACAGCAGCGTTCTTGAACAACAACTTAATTGAATGGCAGTCAACAACCTATTTGTATGGCATCTGCACTAGAACAGCCACAGGCAATCCACTAGAACGGCAACTCCACTAGAACGGAAACCCCACTAGAACAACAACCTCCGCAATCCCACTTTTATGCCAACGTCTGCATGGTGTAATGGAATACAACTTCCTCATTCCTCACTCTGACTGCAACAACTTGATACCTGCACACAAAACCCAATACACAACTACCAACTACCAATAGCAACCATATTACACATAGATCATACACATCATGGATAGAAGATGAAACATCCTTTGCATTACTCCGTTGTACGGCATTACAGAGTCTCATACAACAATACAATGCACACAGAGTCTCTCTCCTAGTACATGCTCTACAGGACACATCCGCTCATACACATATATGATCATATTGAAATGAAAGGGGGGTCCCTATTTATGCTTTGGTCTTGGTCGTTGCCAACAATGGCTTCCAAGACACCTCACCACCCAACCGTCTCCCCTTCGGATGTACACATGACACCCTTAATGCACACTATAGTTTATTGCAATTTATCAAACTCATGATCAAATTGCATTACATTGACATTTCACATCACTAGCATTTGACTCACATTTGAATTTACATTTAGTGCATTTGCACTTTATTTCCTACTCTATACACTTCTTTTTCTGAGGTTCAAAACCAAGCCTACATTTGCCCTCCTCTTTAATTTGGTCAACGTCGTCGTCGAGTCTATCTCTACCCTTGGGGACTCGGCTGCTACAGTTGAGGTATCAGAACAGGCACTCCTAATTCCATGATTTGCAGCTTCAATGCCTCCTCATCCTTGACTCTCTTGGCATAATTATGGTATCTAGCCCATTCTATACCATAATGATTGGCCCTTTTTTCCATCTCAGCCAACTTTGCCAAGAATTATTTCTCCCTATTTGCAAATGCATCTTCGGCTTCCTTCCTGGCTTGCTCAACCACTTCAACAAGATACTCATCTTTCTTTGCAATCAATTGATCTTTATGCTTCAACTACTTATTCTTTGCTTCGATCAACTATTCTCTGATTGAACACTCGGATTTTAGCTGTGCAATTAATTCACTCCATTACTCTTGAGTCTTAGTCTTCTCCTCAACCTCTTGTTTCAAAGCAACCGATTCTACCTCAACCTCCTTCATCTTTTTCTTTGGTTCATGTTGATTAGCTTGTCCTTCCTATGACTGGTGGATCTTCTCCAATCTTGTAGCTAACCATTCAATCTAGTATGCCAAGAAATTAATTCTTACATACATCTTAATCAACTCAGGTGCAATCTTCCTATACTCCACACCTGCTCCATTCTCTGGACAAGGCATCAAGTCTACTTCATCAATATATATTTAGGCTGGCTGCTTGTATATTGTCCGCATTACTACTAGCAGATCTTTTACTCCAACCATATTCTGTATACCACCACCCTCCAATTCCCATGGCTACTTCTAATAGATTTCAGCGAGCTTCTTCGCCCTCTCATCATCTTGATCCCATTGTGTTAATTTGTCTAACTCCTCATATACCATCAGCTGGCATTTCTTCCACTATCCACTGAAACCAAGCCTGAATTCCAATCTTGCTCTATCAAAAACTTTTGTAATTATTTCAAAAACTACATCAACCAGTTCATCCACATACTTTCCTAATTTTGGTAGTTGTCTAAAATTTGGCACTTCAATCATGAAATGCTTGTGTCTTGCAGTAATTCGGCCTCTATATCTTCCTTAATTAAAATCTCCTCTTTGTCTTCTTCACTATCACCTCTCAGATTGATGTGTTTCTTTGCTGCCTTGCCTTCGACTATTGGCCGCTCCACAGTATCAATTCTTTGTTCAACCACTGGTTCCTATGCTCTTCTTTGCTTGCTACCTTGTCTCTTTATAAATCTAAACTTCCCTGTGAGCTGCTTCCCTTTCTCCATTACTTCTGTTGGCACTGTCTCTCCCCTTGCCAACTAATCCACTATGGATGTAATCTCAAAATATACCTCCTCTCGCAATGGAGGTGATGCACATGGATCTAATTGTTATTGGAATTCTACAAAAATATCAAGTGACTCAAGTCACACTTCTTCAACAGCTTCCACTTGAACTGCATCCACTGCATCCTATACTTCTTTATCAATATCCACAACTTTTGCTAATTTTTGCACCTGTTGCACGGTTCTTTCTTCTTCTTGCACAACATTTTCCACAGATTGTTGCTCTCCTACTATAGCTTCTTCTCGAGTCTCTTGTTGTTCCAACCTTCTGTGCCTCTTTTCTTGTTGCACCAGCTATTGTTCATCATCTTCTGAATCCTCACTTCATCATCTGATAGGTCCTTTTTCCTCTTCAATATCTTCTTTGTCCTTACCGAAGTACTTGACTTTGTAAGTGGCATCACATTGGTCCACCTCAAAATTGTTGGCTCATGCTCCCCTAAGTCCCTTGGACGATTCAATTCAAGAAACTGCACCTTTGCCTATGTCATAGCATTTATCAATATGGCAATAGCATGGAATGCCATCGAGAATTTTTTAGAATACTGCATTAAGAAATTCTTAATACACTGTGACAAATACAATGCCTAGTCATACGTAACTCCTTCCATGATTCCTACACATATGGTATGAGCCAGGTGGGCATCTCTGAAGATAATTGTTCTCCTGACAACTTGGACATAATTACATTCATGGCACGCTGCAATTCCATTGCCTTCAACTATTGTTTCCTTACTCCACGGCTTCCATGCTTCATCAATTTTGCTACTTCCTTTGGAATACTATTGGTGATCTCATGGATTGTTTCATTCCACCAGTTTGGATCTACTGCCTCCTTTCTAACCGGTAATCCATGGCTTGGAAATCCAAACATTCTTCAGAAATTGCTAGGTGAAAACAGCACCTACACCCACTTGTCACCAATCCCAACTCTGCTAGTGTTTTGTTGTGGATTATATGTTTGTAAAATCTGAAACATGTCTACAAGGACAGTGCAATGGTAAGGGCTTTGAGCTCTCTTTGGGGAGACCCAAGTTCAAACTACGGCGTACCCAGAAGGAGATAGGCTGGATGGTAGTGCCCAAGTGTTTGTCGGTTGGCTGCCCCAATTCGATTCCCTGGAGGGTCGAGGGTCCCGTTGACTTGGTCGTACCCAGTAGGCTAGGGTTTATAGTGATGGGATCCGAGTTTGATCCAGTGTCCTACCCCGTATCAGGCAAAGGTGTTACCAATTCCCCTATGTAACAAAAAAAAATATCTAATACAAATAACTCTTGAAATTTTCCATTTCAAAATTTGGAATCTGTAGTATACAACTCACACCTACATTCTTAAATGTAGCTCTCAACGGGTGATCCATTGCACTCGCCTTCCACCATTTGCAACAAAATTCTCCTATTGGTTGTTGCCATGAAACATCTTGTAATGGTACCAGCATCCTTTCCTTCCTCTTCTGAGGTGAAGTGTCCATTCTTTGCGCCTCATGAGTGTTAGCTTGAGGTTGTTCCCGCGCATGTCCACTACATTGCCTGCTTCAACCTTGTTCTGCATCAAAACTATGTTCATTCTCTCTCTCCTAAATACGTTAAGCAAGATTCCTCGCACTGCTACTAACGCCTTCTTCATGTATGCGAGATTCCAGTCCCATCCCTAAGCCAGTTGGAATCCTTCTCTGCTCCTATTCCGCCCACTCCATCCTTTCGTAGATACTTGGCCTCTGCAGATTTTCAATTGCAAATCACTCCATCACACTACAACGTTTGCTTGTATAACCCTTACCATACACCTCTGACACTTGTACGACACCTATCGTACACGTCCTTGCACTTGTACGACAGATACTTGGGTTGTACGACAACCATCACTCTTCACTTGTATGGTGCACGCCCTACAGTCCCGCACTCATACGACAATTTTTGTTTAACACCTTTGACATGTGCGACCCAGCTTAACTTGCATGGCATGACATGAGGACAGGGTTTTCAATTGTTTGTATGCCATGGCTCACCCAACAGCTTCTTCGCACAACTTGCACGATAACCTCCCTTGCACGTCTTCTGTGTTGTTAGCATCACTTCTATCATTCAACTTCCACACCATCCACACCACTTTTCACAGCAACTTTACTAACCTTCCTATGCCTTCAACTTGGAAAATTTCCTTCCTTCCTTGGTTCGTATAGTTCTACACCTGCAGTTTCTCCAACAAAACCTTTTTGTGCTTCCACAATTCCCTGTCTACGCAAAATTTAAGGTACCATCCTTTGCAATTTCTTTGTCGACGACAGTTGCTTCTTCCTCTGTCAATAGCTTCTACTGTCAACAACTCCTACAACAACACTTTTGTGCACTTCTCTTAAACTCGTTCCTCCATCGTTTGCTCTTTAGATGCAATCTTCGTCCTCCCTCTCCTGCAAACTCTGAACTATACCTAGGCCGCCCCGAGTGCATCTATTTATAAGTTTGGCGGGGTGGTTAGCGCCCATGCATAATTGCTTGTTGGTCGCCACCTTGCATGCAATTGTCATGCTTTATTTTGTCTTTCTCTATTTTTCAACATTTTTTCCAAAAAGGGAACATGCCATCTAAGTTTGATTGCGCCATACAATTCGTACAACCACTGCAACTACCACTTCAATTGCTATTTCCACCGACAAATCTCTCTTCTTGCAGATGAAATCTCTTCGACTGCTCTGCCATTTAACCTCCATTCACACAACGATTTTCTCCTTATTCACCATTTGTACTGCGATTTGTCGTACAAGTGGCATCATTTATATGGCAATCACTTGTACAACATGCTTCAATTGTATGGCCATCACAACACTAGCTTGTACAGCCAGGACTTGTACAGCGATGTGTCATACAAGCCTCCTCCTGCCTTGTTGTGGTTGTACGACCGAACATTTGGCCTCTTTCTCCAGCATTGCATGATCGTCTTGGTACCTATCTCATCCAATCAGGTTCTTCATTTTCTCAACCTCATCTTTGTCTACAATTCATAGCAGCATTCCATTCCGCAAATCAAAGAAATTTTCAATGAGGTCATACAAAATGGCTTCCCTACCGAGTGGACAACTAGCTTGACCATTCCTTTGTTTAAAAGTGGAGATGTAAATAATCCCTCAAACTATCGAACTATCATGATCAACCCTCTCTTTGCAAAGTTGTTTGGGAGTATGATAGAGCGTAGGATCAGCATATGGGCAGAAGAAAAGGGAAAGAGAGCAAAGGGGCAAGCAGGTTTTAGGCCCAAGCACTCAACTATTGATCACTGTATCACGCTCAGACACATAGTGGAAAAAATATGGGACAAAAAAGATGAGGCTTTTTGTTGTTTTGTAGACTTCAAAAAGGCATTTGACACAGTGCCAAGGAAAAAATTATGGAGCAAAATGGAAGAGCTAGAGGTTCCAATTCACTACAGGGCAGCAGTTCACAGACTATATGAGCATGTAAAGGCTAGAATCAGAACACGGGAAGGGTTATCTGAATGTTTTGGTAGTGACATAGGTGTCAAACAAGGTTGCCCTCTATCTCCGACCTTATTTGGGTTGTACATTGACAAGTTAGAACTCCTCATGTATGCAGATGATGTAATTCTTGTGCCCAAAACAGCCAAAGATCTAGAAGATCACCTTCAAGCTCTAGAACTCTTCTGTAAAGAAGTTGGGATGCAAGTGAACACGAGCAAAACAAAAATTATGATTTTTTCAAGAAAAAAGAAGAAGCAACAACTCAAATTTCAGTTTGCAGGAGAACCGCTTGATGTAGTAGTAGAATACAAATACATGGGCATAGACTTTCATGACAAACTTAATTGGAATACATGTAGGATGAAAAGAACTCAAAGTGGCTGGAGAGCACTATATGCACTTCAAAACAGGTGTAGGAATGCCGAGTTGTGGGACTGGAAGACCACCAAGGTCTTATTTGGCCTACTTGTTACACCGGTTCCGTTGTATGGTTGCGAGGTGTGGGCTAGTGGCACAACAAATGCAAAATGGAGGCAAATAGAAAGGATTCAAAAATATCTAATCACAAACTTTCTCAAAATTAAGGCCACAACCCCTTATGAAATTATTCTAGCTGAAATTGGAATGTTCCCTTTAGAAGCAATTGCTATGACCAAGCTGTTATGTTACTTGAAAAAAACAGAAAACATGACAAATGATAGATGGCCTAGAGCAGCTAGGGACGAAGAGTTGCATAGGCGAAAGAATACGTGGATGAAACAAAATCAGAAATGGATGAAACGTTGGGAAATCAACATAAATGAATGCCCAAATGTCAACAAAGACATAAAAAATTATGTGAATGAAAAGTTCAGAAGTGGAATGTGGAAAAATGCAAGCAGGAAAAGACAATATTATATTGCAAATTTTAACCCAACGTATGACCACAAGGAAAAAGAGTATATAGGCGCTGAAATCAAGTGGAAGGAAAAAATACTCATTGCTCAGATAAGGACTAGCTCTCATAGGCTTAGATGTGAAACAGGGAGATGGACAACGCCCAAAGAACAATGGGAAGAAAGGATATGTACTCTATGAAGCACAGGGGCAGTAGAGACAGAGGAACACTTCATCTATAAATGCCCGAGTTTTTCAGATATCCGTGACAAATACAAAGAAACACTTGGGAACGAGTTTATTACAGATTTATTTGAAGACAAGAAAATAAAAAAAGTTGGAGAATTGCTAACACAAATCAGCAGGAGAAGGAACAACCTTCTCAAAGATATTAAAGATCATATGATATGATTTGAGTAATTGTACTTCCATATTTGAGGTCCCATAGACCATATTTGGGTCTCGTAGACGTAATTTAAATCTTTCATTTCATTTCATTTCAATACTGAACCATTAACTATTTTGGGAATTAAAGTCCCATCTAGTTGTTGCAATTTCGTCGCACCATTATCCATAATCTCGATTACTTGGAAAGGTCCAAGCCACAAAATCTTCAGCTTTCTTGGCTTTATCTCTTGTTTGCCATTGTACCTCAAGACCAAGTCATCTGGCTTCAATTTCATCTTTTGCAGCTACTTGTCATGCCACAACTTCCTTTGACATTGGGTGATCTCCGTTGCCCATTTAACCATCACCCTTTTCTCGTCCAGTTTGACAAGTGTCGTCAACCTCTCCTCTAGGCTCTCTTGGTCACCAAGACGAGTCCTATACCGCCACCCTCAAACTCGGTACCAAGAACTCCACTAGCACTACTACTTCTTGTCCATAAATTACTTGGAAAGGTGTGTGGTTCATCGTTGATTTAAATGTAGTTTTGTACTCCCACAGAATTGTTGGCAATCTCTCCTCCCAATCAACACCCTCATCTCAGCAAGTCTTATACATGATGGAAACCAAGACTTTATTCATTGCCTTCGCTTGCCCATTTGCCCTGGGATGCTACAAACTCGACAACGAATGTAAAATCTTGAATTTCGTGGTCAACTTCTTAATGACCTTATTGACGAAATGGCCTCCCCTATCACTTGTTAGCTGCAAACGTATTCCAAACCTTGTGATCACCTGCTCGTACAAAATCAAGCTATACTCTCTACAAAATTATCCGGCAATGCCCTTGCCTCTACCAATTCTGTTAAGTACTCAGTTACCACCACAATGTATCAACGCTTTCTTCTCCGACTTGTTCACAAAGGTCCCACAAAATCAAGACCCCATCTCTTGAATAACTCATGTGGTTGTGATGGGTGTAATAGCATAAAGTCCCTTCGTTACGACTTCCTAGCTCATTGGAATGTATCACATGCCTTGACAAATTCCTTCACATCGCAATATAGGGTGGGCCACCACAACCCTGCCAGAAGCACTGTAATGTCCTACCCCTTTCGAAGGCAAATAAATTTGCCACCCAAAGAGCCAGGTTCCGATCTTGGGTTCCAAACTGAAAACTTGAATGTCTTGTTTGTTGATTGCTTTGATATCACGTGATTTATGCAAATATGAATTTTTTATACTTTTTGCAATAATACAAATTCTGGAAATAAAAAATGCAGCAAACTAGAAATGCTTGTATCTTAAAAACTACCCCTCCAATGACTACGAAATTTAGGCACAAACTTCTTCTAATGATATTGAGCAAACCCAATGAAGGAAATTGTACAAGGATAAGTGTACCCGGAGATCTAAAGGCCTGATATAATTCTGGATGTTAACACCAGCAACAACAAACTTATATATTCATTAAATATGTTTGTAATATAATTCCTCCAGCATATTAATTGTTGTTTGGTTGTCCAACAAAAAAAAGACCTCATACAACACAATGAATACTCCAAATGGGAGGCGTTTGGCCTCAATAAGTGCACGCCCTTCACTACAACTGGTACGGCTTGTTAAAAACCCTTCACAAATGACATAGCTCCCTTCCAAACTGCTGAAGTGTACGACTGATAAGCTGATCAAAAACTATGAATAATCAGCAATACAAGCTTCTTCAAAACCCAAGCAATCTAATTCAAAATAGCCTCTAATGGTTTGGCTTCATTGGAAACATCTGCAATCTGAAGTAACTCTAAAAATGGCACCAAGTGCACCCCAAAACTCATCAACAACCTGCCACTTTGAAGCTCAAATCATTCCCCGTCACGGAAATGCCACAATCACTCCAAGGATATCTTGCAATCCCAAAAGTGATGTTCCTGCTGGAGGGTTTCATCTCCAAACAAGCCAAATCTGCCCTTGCCTGTGGTTTTTCATCACAAACAAGCTGGATATCTTCCTACAAACTCTGCTGCAAGCAAGCTCCTTTCTCCAAACATGAAATGTAATAACCAAAGATGTCTTCAAATGCTCTCACGACCTCTATTTATTCTTTCCTCGAGCTGGTCAACCCAATGTGGGTAGAATGTGGGATTAAACTTCTTTCTTTTTTACTTGCTTTATGTCAATAATTCATTTACTAATGAGCACATATAATGACTTAACTCCACAATATCACTTAATCATATTATAATCTCCCAAAGTGGCGTCCAAGCTATGCATTAATAAAACTACATTAAAATATACATTATTTCCTTCAAAATGAGTACTCATAAGCCCCCTAACAAATTATAAAGTCATACTTAGGAGAATAATATAATAATTTAATGACTTTATAATAATTATAACTTCGACGATTAAAAACTCCATGACCGCTCATCCAAACTCACATCCGAAGATAGAAACGAGTACCTATTTGGCCAAACTAGCCACTCGTAGGACTTCCGCTCCGCCAAAACCAACTTACTAAAAATAGTAAGTTCCCTGCACTAATAACCAAACGGGTCTAGTCAATCAATCGAAGATATATCTGGATACCCAATTCGATGAAGAACAACATTTTGCAGTCAATTCGGCCAGAAACCTGAATCACCGACTTACTATAAACAGTAAGTCCTCCCTCAAATCTTAGAATGTCCCCGAAAAACTGGCATCCAAAGGCATACAACCATCTGGCGAAATCCCAACATCCTCTGAGAGCATTCTCACAAAAGACAAGCCTAGAAAGGGACATTTCCATGTCATCGCATCTAGCCCCATATGCCCTCCTACCAATCCCTCATGAGTGTTATGTTGACTTCTTCCATCACACATCTTCTCAAAATTCCATCAGGTCCCATTTTATACAAGCCTGCAATCAACTGGAAAGGTGTTGACTCAGTGATGACTTTCTTTCTTTCTGTTGTCGTTATCTCCTTCGACAACTCTTCCATCGACAAATATTCATCGATCAACTTGTACCACGACAGTATCACACTAATTACAAATGATTGAGAATCAAGAAATTCGTCTGATACTCCTTCAACAGGTTCCCCCGAGCGAATCCTCAATAATTGATCCGCTATCACATGTTTCTTTCCAGGTCTCCACCACATGGAATGCAAAACCCTATAACGTGACAAGCTACCTGCTAACTCGCCCGTGAATAGTCGATTTATTGATTAGATACAACAGCACATAATGATCTACATAAAAAGCAAAAGGGTTGGCCAGCAATAATGTCTGAACTTTTGTATTGCATAGACCATCCCTAAGGCTTCCCTCTTTGTTGTGTTGTAGTTCTTTTCTACCCTTGACAACAACCGACTAGAAAAATAGATGGGTTGATCCAGCCCAAACTGCCCCTCTTGGGCCAATGAACATCCAATTGCAAAATTGGACACCTCTACGTGGACGTGAAATTCCTTGTCCCAATTTGGAAACATTAGAATGGGAGTACAAACCAATTTTGCCTTCAACCCCTCAAAGGCCTTCTAACATTCCTCCGACCATTGAAAAAGAACGTTCTTGTGTGTCAATGCATCTAGTGGATGGGACAGTTGGGCAAAGTTCCTAATAAATCTCATGTAGTACCTGATAGTACCCAAAAAGGATTTCAATGAGCTTACGTCGTATGGCTCCTCCATGTTCATTACGACACGAATCTTATCAGGATTTGTCTTCACCTCTTCTCTACACACTATATGTCCCAACAGCTTGCCATACGGCACCAACTTGCACTTCTTGGGATTCAATGCCAAACAAGAATTCATGCATAGCTTCATGTACTCTTCCAATGCCTTTAGATGCTCGTCCTTCCATACAAAGACAGTCATCCAAGAAGGCTTTGAACTTTCCAATGGACATTTGTTCAAATATATACAAAATAATTCTCTAAAACGAGGATGGGGCATTACACAAACCAAACGGCATTCAATTGTATGCATAATTCCATTCTCTACCACGAACGTCATCTTCATCTTATCTTCTTCAGCAATGCTTATTTGATTGTAATTGGAGAACCCATCCAAAAATGAGTAAATTTTATGTCCAACTACATCCTCCAAAATTGAATCAATGAATGGTATTGGAAAGAGATCCTTAATCATCACAGTATTGAGACTTCGAAAGTCTACACATATGTGGATTTGATTTGTTAACTTGTTCAAGGTGATCACAATTGGTGACACCCACTCGCTTATCGTAACCTTGAATTTTATGCCTGCATCCAACATCTTCTGAATTTTCGCATTTACTGAGCCTTCATACTTAGGATTCATCTTGTATGGCCTCCTCATAGGTAGTGCACCAGGAATAAACTAAATCTTATGTACACACAGTTATGGCGGTATCCCTTTCAAATCTTTATAGGTCCATGCGAAGACATCCTTATATTGCAAAAGGATTTTGAAAGTTGTTGCTGTCAATACGGGGACCCACTCGTCTCCACAATGGATTAACCTTCTTTTCACCTTACCAAGATTAATCTGAACCATTCTTGGTCCCTCTTACTTTATAGTGTCTAGTTCACTTGTTGCTTTGACATCTATCACGTGTGCTGGCTTCTCATCAATCACAACATCACCAATAGTATATTCCATAAAAAAAATTGAGAAGGTCCACTTTTCTTTCTCTTCATCTTTTGGTGTAGACTTCTCCTTTTTGCTACTTTCACCAACCTCGAACACACTCCCTCCTCGTTCATCATGGTCTTCTTCATTCTTTACCTAAATGCAGAGACAGGTTGGCAAAAACACTTCATAGTCCTCCATCTGCCAATGGAGAAGTCCACTATGTGATCACTCCTTGTCTTCCGTACATTCTTCCAATTGTAGCACTCCTTAGTTTGGTTCGTGTTCGTTGTCTTCATCCGAAGACGAATTGTCCGACTTATCGATCGTTATGAGATCTTCGCTTATGGACTGATTTTTCAAATTAGTCATGTACTTATACTTCCCTTTCTTGATTGTGAATTGACCCTTCTCCCAATTGCAATTGACCTTCGCCATGCGGAACCATCCTCTCCCCATATGTTGGTTTCTGCATGGTGATCACCACAAAATCCATGACAAACTCTTGGTCAACAATTTTCACCTTCTAAGATGTTAAGACTCCTTTCATCTCGATCCCATACTGATCAACACCATATAACTTGAAATTTGGAGACCATAAAAATGGTGCTCCAATCTCTCACCAAGTCTTCTCAGGCAGAACATTGACACTCAACCCCTCGTCGACAATCACCTGCATCAACTTATGATCTAGCAATTCAATATGAATTAATGCTAGCTTTTTGCCAACATCAATCATTAATACAATTGGATCAATGAATTGATCCCTTCTCTTTACAGTTGCTTCTTGTTGGCTTTGCAATTCCATCACTCTCCTCAACTGCATCATTTCTCAGGAGGGCAGAATAGTTCCTCCACAATACCTTCAGCAGCACACAATGCATAGTCTTCGGATCACTATTGGGCAACTCAGGGTGTGTTCTCACCAACTCCGAATTGAGTCAGATCACCATCTTCCGATGGAGGAGCGGATTTGCTTGTTTTGCTCCTTGGGTGAAGTTGAGACCCTGCATCACTTTATTTTTTGTTGTCCCATTTATTATGAGATCCGAGGTAGGTTCCATTGCCTTTTCAGGGACACTCTCGATGTGTTTCTACCTTCTTCAGATACCTAGACCAGCGTTGTCTCGCACTCTTTCTTAGGGAGATAACTCGGCTTCGACGACATAAAATTTCTCCAAATGGATCTCACCCTCCTCAACATCGGCTCATCACAACATACTTCACCAACTCCGACGGACCAGGTGACTTCGATCGAAAACGCCCCACACCTTCCAGTTTGAACAAAAGCAGGGTCACTAGACAACGCACCAACAGTTTGTCAGGGTTCCGAACTAGCAATGGGCAGAGACATATCATGGACTTCTTCAGCTCCAATACTTCGGCCTCGACTGTTAGGAGAGATTAGTTTTTGGGGGATTCTCGGAGCTTGCCCCTCCTGGTCTGCTCCCTCCCCCCTTCTCCTCTCTCTCCGTTCTTCTTGGCATGCACTTCTCTCTGTTGGACTGCAGCCCTCCCCCCCTCTGCTCTCCCTTTTCTTTTCTTTTCCCCTTCTCTTTGGCCCGTTTGTCGGGTTTGATCTTGTATTTTTCTTAGTTCTTTTCTTTGTTGGGCTTTTTAGCCTGCTAGCTGGCAATCATTATTGTACTTCTTATAGTCCCTTGGGTCTTATTTTGGCCCACCGCGAACATTAATAATATTTCATTTCATATTTCATTTCTCCTACCATCACGTACAACTCCGATATGGCACTATGTAGGCTTGAAACTTTGACCTCCACTATTGTATTAAGTACTTGCACCACCAACTCCTATGTTGACGACCTTTCTTTTGTAACGGTGACCGGGTTCTTCAACTTCTCTTCAAGGAGTCACTCCTTCCTGGTCTTTCTCATCTCTTCTTTGATTGCATTGTGTGCTTCTTGCCATCTTTCCTTCTCCCGGGCAAGGTTGGGGTATTGTTTAGCTTTCTTTGCTTGACCCCTTGTGACTACAAGCACATTATTTTCCTTCTGTTGTTGGTTCATTGGAGGCTCCTCAATGTCAATAAAATTGACATTGTGCGAGTTACTCGAACTTGCCTTCTTCAAGCAATTTGCCTCCTTATGACTACCCGGTCCACACCAACAACACATCAATGTGTTATTATTTCCGGAATTATCTCCGACTAGTTGGTTTTTATAGTTACACACGAAGTGCCCCCACTTTTGGCATCTTCGACATTGGATAATAGGTTTGCCATCTGCATCATATTGTAATCAACTCTATCCTCCTTGTTGATTGCCTTGTTGCAATTGTCTTCCACCTCGATGGTTGTTTCTATATCCACCACTTGTCGTTACTTGTCCATTTTTAGTTGTATTAGGTTTCTCATCCGTCGCTTCCTGTTGCACCGACAATGTTTGGTACCTTGAACTTCTTATATTAAATGCGCAATCTCCAATCGCATATCTTGTCACTTAAAAAATATTGCAGTAGGCATTCTTTGAACAAGTAATATTTGTATGTCCCTCCGCCTTATAATCTGAACACCAAATATCTTGTCTTTCTTTCTTCTTCTCTTCCTTTGCGTTGCACACCATCCTTTCCAAGTCCTTCCACATGGCCTGGATTGCCAAGTGTAAATCGTCATGGTCAATATCTGAATCTGAATCTTTGTATGTAATGTCCCTATTTTTCGTAATGTGCTTTGTACATAAGTGTGGTGTGGAGATTTGAGTTTGAAGGGTGTTTTGGCCTAGGTATGGTGTAGAAGTGTTTTGTGTGGAGTTAGATTAATAAAAGAATAAAAGAAAATACTAAAATAATAAAGGAGAGATATAAGGGTAATGTGACTTTATTATTAAAATAATAAAATAATAAAAGTGCCACCTCAACGGCAAATTAGAAGAATATCTATATAAGGAGGAGTAGGGGGCTCATTTGAGATGTGTTGGATTAATTATTTCTCTTCCACTTCGTGTATTTGGCTGAAAAGCTAATACCATTTTCTCTTGAGGACGAAACCCTTCAAGAGAACAACTCTTGTGGACGAAAACCAACAGGAGCTAATCCCTGAGGACGGAAACCCTCTTGGATCAGGGACTAAGGACGAAACCCCTTAAGTCTCATTAGCAATTTGGCAGCATTGTGAGCATATCTTGCCCTAGGGAGGTAGACGTCCCTATTTTGAGCATCATTGGCAGTATTGGCAGCATATCAAGATCCACGTCCCACTCCTAGAATCTGATTTCAGCATTACAGGGTGGACGTTGCATCTTTGAGAGGTGGTTTTAGTGTTTAGAGGAAGAAATAAGGTTGACGTCAGGTTTGAGGACCCATTGGCAGACTTTATGAGGTTGACGTCCTCATTCTAAGGGGAGTTCTTCAGAATTTGGATATCAGAATCAGCAATCTTGCACTCCTAGACTCCAACGTTCCCTTTCTGGTAGCAGATAGTTTAGATGTTAAATTCATCATTGTGGTGATTCTAGACCCCAACGTCCCATCTAGGGCAATTTCTTCAGCAGTAGCAATCTGATTTGGTGTTTTGTGAGTTGTTTTATGTGATTACTCTCAGAATTGTTTATGTAATTGTCTTTGCATCTCAGATTTAATGCAAAATTGTGTTGTTGGTGTTTTCTGGCAAAGTCTTGAGTAATTTTGTAATTCTAAATTATAGATCAGAATTTATATTTTAAATAGATGTTATTTTATTTGGGAGATATATTGCAAAATTGCTAGGGTTTGGTAATTTTTCAGAATTAGGTCATTACATTGTAGTGACTCAGCCCTGCTGCCATTTGTTTATCCTCACTTTCCAATGTGGTTGCTCTATTATACACCTCCTCATAGGTAGTTGGTGGAACTACCTTCATCTTCTTGTATTTTGGCAGCAATTTGTCAAGGAACCAACATCTTTGCAATCCATCTACTAACACAACCTCCATCTTATTGATAAGTTCCTTTAATCTTCTATTGTAGGATTTGACATCATCATCCTTCTTTTGGTTCGTGGCATAGATCTCTCCAATGATCTCGATATCATCTCGAAGTCTTCTAAATTCCCAGATGAATGCTTTTGTCAATGCTTCCCATGTGGCAAAGGGTTGGTCTTTCTCCTTTAAATGCTAGTCCATTGCGATCCCATGCATTGTCATCGTAAATAATCTCAGTCATGATTGTTTTTCCTCAACTCCATTTGCTTGCCATATGGTTACACATGTTCCAATATGGCATTCTAGGTCTTCCTTCCCATCACCCAAAAATGGTGGGCACTTTTGCTTGCCCATAGTTGCTACAATGTTAGTCGTATTCACCATAGGTGGTTGTTGTTTTTCAAGTCTTTCTTCTTGTTCTTCTCTTGGAGCTTCCTCACCTTGCACATTATCACCAACAAACAATCTTCGACCAATATCAGCACTTCGTGACCTCCATCGCAAATATACGCATGTTGGTTCTAGTCTATTTGCCCAAGCACTCACCTAGGGTTGCCCTTGTTCTTGACTCCCGTCCTCCGCACCTCTTGGCACACTCCCCCACTCTTGTGTCGGCATTACGAGCCAATCAACATCGTCTCCACGTGCACTCTCCACGTTTGCGCTCCCACTTGCATGAACGTTCTCCACGATCTCTTTCTCGTTTGCTCTTGAACTACTTCCATTGTTAACGTTTGCCACCTCTCATGTGATTCACTTGGATTCTTCTCCTCGCAAGAACTCCACACACATTCAAATACTGGCTCTTTGAGTTCTGATTCTTGAGACTGCAATACTTGGTTGCAATATTTTGCTCAACACCTTGTTGCCGAGCAATCCTCGTACTCACAAAAACCTAACCTTCTCCGCAAGCTTGTCTTTCACGTCCTCGCGGTAATGAATTTGTCATTCACATCCCCACACTTCATGCGTGTTGAATGTTCTTCAACTGGACTCAATGCGGTTTTGCTAAACATCCTGCACTTGAACGGCATCAAATTTGACCAATTGTAAGGCAATCAGCAAAGTGCTTGTACGGGAATCACTTGTACAACAACTTGCTTGAACGATAGTCAGCAACCTACTTGCACAACATCTACACTAGAACGGCCACAGGCAATCCACTAGAACGGCAACCTCTGCAATTCCACTTGTATGCCAATGTCCACACAGTGTCCTGGACTGCAACTTCCTCGTTCCTCGCTATGACTGCAACAACTTGATACCTGCACACAAAACCCAATACACAACTACGAACTACCTTTACATACACATCATGGATAGAAGAAGAAACATCCTTTACATTACTCAGTTGTATGGCATTACAAAGTCTCGTTCATCAATACAATGTGCACAGAGTTTCTCTCCTAGTACATGCTCTACAGGATACATCCGCTCATACACACACATATATGATCATATTGAAATGAAGGGGGGCCTCTATTTATGCTTTGGTCCTAGCCGTTGCCAACAACGGCTTTCAGAACACCTCACCACCCAACCGTCTACTCCTTAGATGTTGTACACATGACACCCTTAATGCACACTATAGTTTATTGCAATTTATCAAACTCATGATCAAATTGCATTACATTGACATTTCACTATCATTTACATTTCATTTCACTATCATTTGACTCATATTTGAATTTACATTTAGGGCATTTGCACTTTATTTCCTACTCTATACACTACTTTTTTTGAGGTCTAGAACTAGTGGCTACAGCAAGCGGAGGCAATGAACAAGATCTTGGTTTCAACAATGAACATTACATGTGGAACCAAGAATGTTGATTGGAAGAAAATATTGCCAACAGTTCTGTGGACATACTAAACTACGTATATGCCAACAATGAACCATACACCATTCCAGTTGATGTATGGGTAGGAGGCAGTCGTACCAGTTGAGTTCCTAATACCAAGTTTGAGAGTGGTAATGCAGAACCGTTTATGTGACCAAGAGAGCCTAGAGGAGAGGCTAACGGCACTAATCAAACTAGATGAGAAAAGAGTGATGGCTCAGTGGGCAACGGAGATTGCCCAACGTCGGAGGAAGTCATGGCATGACAAGCACCTGAGGAAGATGAATCTAAAGCCAAGTGACTTGGTCCTGAAGTTTAATGGCAAAAGAGAGATCAAGCCAGGCAAATTGAAGACTTTGTGGCTTGGACCCTTCTAGGTTGAGGAGATGATGAATAACACGCAATGAAATTGAAGAAACTGGATGAGACATTGTGTCCCGAGACAGTTAATGGTTCGAAATTAAAGCCATACAAAATGAAAGCACAAGTGAATATGGTTAATTTTGAACCAGCTGAAGAAAAAACAAGCATAGGAAGGTTGATTGTGGCACCAAATCAGCCTTCGGAACCTTTTGAGGGTATGTTGGTCCAAGAAGATGGGGAGTCAAGTCGGACCAAGGAGGGAGATGGTGCAGGAGAAGACAATGACTCAAAACTTGCAAAACAGCTAGCTTGGCTATTCAAAGGAGAGAATAATGTGCAACCCATAATTGAACAGGAGGAATTGTAGCCTCAGCCTATAGAACGTAGAAGAATTCGGGCGCATGTGATATTTCCAAATGTGGAAGAGGAAGATAGACTGGGCTCATTAGGTGATGGATGTTAGACAAGAAGAAAAAGAACCACCAGAGAATGAACCTCGGAGTGAAGGAAGTGATTATGAAGGAATGAGTTTTCTAACAGCCATTGGACATGCACGGCAAAGAATGAGCTAAGAAACACAACAATTGCATGAGCAAGGTGAGCAAGCACAAAAGAATTGAAGATATAAGGAGATAATGTACACAAGAAATATTTCGGCTTGGGATGATATCCAAGTAAGGAGTAGAACTGTAGCAACCAAAATAGGATGGAGAGGCATGCATGAATTGTCATTGCCAAGCAATGTGGAAGAGGGGAACTTGAATCAAGAGCCTAGCAATGTGTCCTTGACGAGTTCAAGCAGTAATGAGGAAAACTAGTATAGCGCCAGCTCAGACTTAAAACTCGAAAGAAGAGTCAAGAGAGGGACACGAACGAGACAACTTGCCTAACCGACACAGTGTTGATGAATGGTAGCTAGCAAACCAAAATGCCTCTGAAACAAGTAGGCAGATGAATGGACGGAGTTATGATCCACCACTAAATCTGAATGGTTCCTTAGGCAACCAGACAACCCAAGGCATGTGTACGAATCAAGCAATTCAAGTAGTCTAAGAGGACCATCAGGTTCCCTGGTCGTCTAAGTTTACCCGACCAAGGGTGGAGCATGGTTGACCTCTTTTCGAGCTATTTGAGGCGAAGAAATTTTCCTCAAACTACCCCTAGGCTATGCAGCCAGCAGGGTGGCCCGTTAGGACCACCCCTTGGCCACTCAAAAACCAACCCAAACACATACAACCAACAAAGTGGTCTATCAGGACCACCCTTGGTTGTCAAGGAGACAAGAGACCCCAAACAATTCTCAGACAGTTTGAATTGAGGATCAGACCATCACAAGCTGTTGAAGGTTGTTTGAGAGGAATTAACAAAGAAATGAGTGCATTTGAGTTTGGAAGATCATCACAGAGATGACGACAGAGAAGACAACCAAGGAGGGGTAATGAGCAGTCAAGCCACCCAGGTCGTATAGAGTGTAGCAACAGGTTTCGATAGCAGGTGAATGAGCAAGAAAGTATAGCACAATGTTGTATAGCACAATGTTGTATGACACGATGTATAGGGGGAGGTTGTATGACAAGATGTCGTACAAAAGAGGAAGGTACAGCAAAACGTCGTATGACACAACGTCGTACGACAAGATGTCGTATAGAAGGGGAAGATATAACAGAACGTTATATGACACAAATTCATACCATAGGACGTCATATAAGGCAGTAGTGTAAGGCAGAACACCATGCAGTGGAACGTCGTATGACAAAATGTCGTACAGTGCCACACTGTACGACAAAACGTCATACTAAGGATGGGCATACTATAGAATGTCGTACAGCAAGACGCCATACAACACCAAGGTAGATAGGAGATGGATGACGTTGGGAGGAGAATGAGAAAGAGTCGGCATCAACAAAATAGACGATTTGATTGGATGTCTGGATCGTCATATGGATGACATGGCAAGGATGAGTCAAAAAAAAGGAAGCTAATATGGGAAAAAGCACAACATATAGTTACATGCAAGGTGGCAAAGTGGTAGTTGGGAGGCAGTTAACACATGCAAGATAACTATCCTCCCTACTCCCACCACCATAAATAAATGTTGGAGGGTGGCCATGAGCATTCAAACACTCAATGCCTGAGGAAGATAAGAGGAAGAACCAACCAATGTACGAGGAGAAGAGATTGCAAAACTGTATGGAAAGAGGAGGAAGCTGCGGTGCAAAAAGTGAAAGATGTTGGGGAGACGGACAACATTGTAGACAAAAGATTGAAGCTGCCAAAGAAGGGTTGTACGGAAAATTGCTGAAATTTTTCAAATCATACAGGTTGTACAGACTACTACAGAAAGAACAAATTCGAAGTTGCAAAGAAGTGAGCAGGTTGATTGGAAGATGCCGAGATCACCATACAAAGGATTGTGAAGAATTGGGTTGTTGAGAAAAACGTATGGTGAGAGTGAGTGCAGCAAAGAAGCCATATAGAGGTCATCCAATGGGTGGTAGTAGTCTGGAAAAGGGCAGGTTGTCCTATTCGCAAACTGTCCCATCTGGAAGCAAGCCATATGACAGAACACCAGGAGAAGACCATACAATGCAAGGCATACAATAGTTGCCCGCACAAGGAGCATACGGTAGACGTTGTACAGAGTAAGGTCGTATGACAAACATCGTACAGTAGTGAATTGAACGACAAAACCTTGTACAACAAGACTAAGTAGCAAGAAGCGTACATTGAAAGGCCATATGTCCAGGAGCAGGCGTGACACAGAGAATGCCAAGGATTGCGAAGAGAATGCATGGAACAATAGAGGAAGGTTCCACCTAAGGTAGTGTTGCAAGGAGAACCTCACTCACATGGGGAAGGCATCGGAGTCAGCTTTGAGAGAGGCCTAGTTGACTACATGTGTGTGAGAGAAAGGGAACACGCCATGGACGTAGGGTGAGATAGAATGAGGCAACACATGTAGAAATGAAATTTAACATACTAAAACTCAATTCCATTTCCACTTAATAAATCTACAAATCTGCGACCATTAGCAATAACAATACATACAAAAAACATAAAATAATAGCAAATGATAAATGAATATGAGTAGATTTGTATTAACAATGGTTGTACGGTATTAGCATTACAATCTGCAAACCTTGTGCAAAATAGTACTATGCATTGACCGAATGTACCCTGATGACGAAATGCGTATAAGATACAGGTTGAGATGCTGGCTTATAAGAAATGTGAGGGGATCCTTTTCCCATCTTCGTTGTGTGTTCAATCAAGGTCAACTATGAGGCCAAATAACCCTCACTGATTTTGTCTTTTTATTTTGTTTTAAAAAAATAATCTCAATTTACGATTTTACATGTGAATTATTAAATTTCTTTTTTCTTGGTTGTTTCTAGATTTATGTTGGGAGGACTTTGGTGCATATACGCCCAATCTACAACGCTTCACCATTAAAGTTTTACTATGCAACACTTCAGGTTGTCAGTGCAATTGGAGTATGTTTGAGCACATACATTCCAAGAAGCGCAAGAGGCTTACACAAGAAAAGTTGAATGATCTTGTGTTTGTTCATTACAACCTTCACCTCGACCAAAAAAAAATTATAGGAACAAGTACCTAGGCCATTGACCTAGATGAGATTGATCCATTATCTGAATGGATCACAGAGCCACAACAGGAGCAGCAACAAGAGCCTCTCTTCTCCATGGATGATTTTGAAAACTTTGAAAACCTAGCAGAGGAGATAGTAGCCAAGGCACAAGAACAGGCACGGGAACAAGAAGATGCACGATCATAGTGACAAAGAGAGACTAGAGTTTCTTCTAGGGCAAAGGGCAAAGGCCTTCAAAGATCTGAGGCATTGTATTTGTCATGACTCATGACGCATTTTGTAATTTGTACCTTTTTTATATTATAAGCAATACAAGAATATTTGAATTTTAGACACATTAAAATTTCTTTCTTTAAGATGTGTTTTGTCACTTTCATGTGTAGTTTAAGGCTTTAAGTTTGTATCACTTGCCACGTTCATGTGTACTTTAAGCTTGTATCACTTACAGTATTAATATTTGATTTGCATCATGTTAATTCATTGTGATATTCATGAAAAAAGCTTTTTTTCAATGAAAATTTGCATTTTCTTAGATTTTTTTTTTTGCCAATTTTTCCCACATTTTTTGTTGATTCTTGATTTTTTCAGGTTCTTTTTCCATGCCGATTCCAATTTTCTCAACTATGGTTCAGATTGTGTTGTAGGTCATTGTGATGATCATGTTTGGTATTTAAATGTTGGTGGTATGTAATGTCCCAAAAATAAATATTTTTTGTAAATGTCTCCTACACTTAATTATAAAAGTGAAAAAGGGGTTCATGTGACTAGGAGACATAACTTAAGTTGTGTTTATTTATGTTTTATGTTTTATGTTTTTATGTTGTAATAAGGCACTTTAAGTGATTTTAGAGTTGGAAGATGTCAACTCCAAATTAGAACCTCACCCTATATAAGGGAGTGAGACGTCCCATTTTGGGCATGTTATGTTGATATCAGAATTGAATATTGAAACCCTAGAGGTTCCATGAGTTGAGATTGCAGGTCTTGTTCATTCCCATAGTGCATTGGAGGTGCATGGTTGCGGTCTTGGCAATATCATTGCAGGTGTTATTGCCCTAAAATATCAAAAATACAAAAAGAGGCATTTGTGAGGAGTTCGTGGCATTTTTGGGAGCATTTGTGTCATGTGTTTCAGATCTGTTGGCAGCCCCAAACCCTACGCTTGTATTTGGGGTCATTTTTGAGGAGTTTTTGCATATGTTCAGCCTTGGGGTTAGTTCGTCCCACTTGTGGGAGTTTGTATTTGCATTTTGAGTTCCTTGAGGACCCATTTGTCCATTCCAGTTGTTATATTGGTTTGGCCATATTTAATATATGATTCTGGCTGATTTCTCCTCATACTTGTGTTATTTTATGAGCAATTTCTGAGTTATTTCCTTGCTGTATTTAATTTCTGCATTTTCGTAGTAAGGGTTTGTTGTTCCTAAAAAAGGGACATTACAAGTGGTATCAGAGCTGGAATCTTGTCAGCCTGTGATTCGTGGTGATAAGTGTGTTTCTGTGGTGAAAAGTTGTGCCCTAGTGAAAATCGCGGATTTTTAGGGGATTCGCAGATTTTTAGGGATTTTTTTCAGAAAATAAAAATTGCAGATTTGGATACCCTTTTGACCAATTTGCAGTTCTATGGTTTCAGAAATTTTTTTTGGTGGTCAAAATTTTCAGAATTTCAGATTTCCATCTTTTTAGGGTTTGATAGGGTTTTATGCATCGTCCTTCTGTTCATCAGCATTTTACTAGGAGAAACAAACTCGCTTTGGAAATGTCAAACAGGGAAGAGGTTGAGGAGCCCCAAAGGCCAGTTGATAGGACTGAAGAAAAATTCGATGCCCTACTTGACATGTTGCAAAGAATGGTGTCCTTACAAGAGACAAATCAGCAAGAATTGAGGGCAGCTTTGGGCAACCCAAATGGCACAAGGAGGGAAGGAGAAAGGGGAGGCAACAACAATGGGCATGAGTCATCATCTAACTCACACACTCCCTTGCCTAGGCCGTCCAAGCCTATGTTCCTTGTTCCACCACCTCCACCGGAGGAAAATGAGGTAACTGATGAATTAGATGAATGGTTTGCTGCTTATAGTAATAAATCTGAGGGTTTTAGGGCAGCAGTTTCTTTTGATAAATATTTGAAGATTGTGGGTAAATCTGTTGTTGAGGCTAAAAAAGAGAAAAAGAAGCCCTTTTTGCATCAAAAGGTGACCGTTCCCTCATTTAATGGTCAAGATGGTCTTACAGCTAGGGCATGGCTTCAAAAATTGCAAACTTATTTTACCTTGGAGCCTATTTCTGAAGCTAATGCAGTTCAGATTGCTACACTCCACCTTGAGGGTAGTGCTTACTCATGGTGGCATCATGGGTTAGTAACCCAAGGGCATGGTGATATTGATACATTTGATGAATTTTGTACCATGGGTTTTGAACAGGTTTGAAAGGAGGAATGTGGAAGAGTATTTCAAGGAGCTTGCCACTTTGAAGCAAACTTCATCCATTCATGCCTATGTGGAGGAGTTTAAACAACTTTCAGTTCAGGTACAAAATATTTCACCCAAGAGGGTAATTTTTCTTTTTATGGATGGTTTGTTAGAACCCGTGAAGGGATTAGTTAAAGCTTTTGAACCAGCCACTCTTGAAGATGCCATTAAGAGAGCTTTAAGCTTAGAATCTATTTTACCTCCTAGACAGAAATATTTTGCACATAATCCACCTGCTAGACCACCTTTTGCAGCCAGAAAAACAGTTTTTGGACAGCAGTATGGGCAGCAAGGAAACCTCACGCAGCAAGGTGGAAATGAGAGAAATTTTTATGGCAGGAATCCCACGCATGGAGAAGGTTTCAGATCTGGTTTTCAGCCACCTAATAAGCCCCCAAATGGCCCACGCTTGACACAAGAAGAGAAAGATGAGCTAAGAAAACAAAACAAGTGTTTCATTTGCAAGTCTCCTTGGCAAAGAGGTCATAAATGGAGAGAAGGAGGTATGAAAATCATTGAATTACATTCTGATTCTGATTCTGATAATCCTAATTTTTATGAGGTAGATGAGACACCCTTGGAAGAGGAAGCACAAAGGGAGTATGAGGAAGTTCTTGAAGGTTCCCTAGCCACTTTAAGTGGGCTGAATCAGTTTTGCACTATTAAGGTACCAGGTAGATCTTTTGATGAAAAGGTTATTGTTTTAATAGATGGTGGTGCTACTTACAATTTTGTTGATGAGAAGTTTGCCACTAGAAAGAATCTTCCTACAGCTATCATTCCTAGTTTTAGTGTTGCTATTGGCAATGGTGATCTTATCACATGCAACAAAGTGGTAAGAAACATAAAAATTTAATTTTGGCAACATGGAAGTAGATGAGCAATTCTTTGTTTTTCCCTTAGGAGGTATTCCACATATGGTTTTGGGTGTGCAATGGTTGTATTCACTTGGTGATTATGTTACTAATTATCAGAAATTAGAACTGAAATTTGTGCTTGAAGGGAAAGATGTGGTGTTGCAAGGAATCAAGGAAAATGGGTCAAAAGATTCTTGCAAAATTTTGGAGGTTTCATACAAAAGAATGGAGAAGATGATAAGGCATAAGGACGTTGAGTGGGCAGCTGTAATTTTCAGTTCAGAAGGGAAAAAATCAGCCACCTATCATCCTCAAATTCAAGGTTTACTACAAAAACATCGTAAGGTATTTTCTGACCTACCTAAAGGTTTGCCACCTAGTAGAGGTTTTCAGCATGTTATTGAATTGGAAGCAAATAGTAAACCTGTCATAATTAAACCTTATAGGCATCCTAAGGTTTTCAAAGATGAGATTGAAAAGACCATTGCTGATTTACTTGAGAGTGGGCACATTATTTGCCAAGATGGGGTGAAATTTGATCAAACTAAATTTCAGCTGTACAAAGATGGCCTATACCATCCAACCTAACGGAATTGAGGGGTTTTGTGGGTTTATGCAGTTACTACAGGAGGTTCATTAAGGGGTTTTCTTCTTTGGCTGCCCCCCTTACTGAATTAACTAAGAAAGGGGCCTTTTCATGGTCCAATGAGGCTCTTTTAGCTTTTCTAAAGCTGAAAGATGTAATGACTTCCACTCCTTTACTTGCTATTCCTGATTTTTCTGTTGCTTTTACTATTGCTTGTGATGCTTCAGGTGTTAGAGTTGGAGCTGTACTTATGCAACAAGGACGCCCCATTGCTTATGAGAGTAGAAAAGCTCTCAAATGTGAAGAAAACTTTCAGCATCTATGATAAAGAGATGCTAGCTATCATGCATGCCTCGACCAAATTCAAGCAATACTTAGTGTGTGGCAAGTTTGTGGTCAAAACTGATCATAACAGTTTGAAATACTTCTTGGGGCAAGTTGAACTGAATGAAAGACAGCAGAAATGGGTAACAAAGTTGCAATCATATGATTTTGAAATTGAGTTTGTAAAGGGTAAGAAGAATACAGCTGCTGATGCACTTTCTAGGCACCCTACTTTTCATTCTCTTTTCATTATTTTTGCTGATTGGAAGGTGAAAATTATGGTTGAATATGCAAAGAATGATTTTTGTTCTAAACTAATAAATGGGCAAGTTGAAGATGACAGGTTCAGCCATAAAGAAGGACTGATATTTTGCAAGGGAAGAGTGTTTTTAGTACCTGAATCAAAGATGAAACAAGCTTTAATTACAGCCATGCATGATGCTCCACTTGTAGGCCATCCAGGTTTCTACAAGACTTACAAACAGGTTAGAGAAAGATTCTATTGGAAGGGTTTGAAAAGGGATGTCTTCTTGCATGTTCAAGAATGTGTTATTTGCCAAGAAAACAAGGGGGAACATGAATTTGCATTTGGTTTACTTCAGCCACTTCCTATTCCCAATCAAAAATGAGAAAGTATCTCCATGGACTTCATTACTGGTTTGCCCAAGGTATACATGAAGGATTGCATATTTGTTGTTGTTGATAGATTGACAAAATTTGCTCATTTCTATGCCATTTCAACAACTTGTACAGCCATACAAGTTGCTGATTTGTTTTTTAAATAAGTTTTCAGATTGCATGGTTTGCCTAAATCCATTGTGAGTGATAGGGACAGCAGATTTGTGAGCATGTTTTGGCAAGAATTGTTTAAGCTATGTGGTGCTAAATTGACTCCTAGTACTAGCTACCATCCCCAAACTGATGGGCAAACTGAAATTGTTAACAAATGGCTTGAAGGATATTTGAGAAATTATGTTTCAGGTCAACAAAAGGCATGGGTTAAATGGCTGCACCTTGGTGAATATTCTACAATTCTACTTATCATATGTCCATAAAAATGTCTCCATTCAAGGCACTTTATGGTTATGATGCCCCACACTTTTCAGATCTGATTTTTGGTGATTCAAGGGTCCAAAAGCTAGAGACTTTGCAGCAGAAAATCAAGATATTCTTAATGCTTTGAAGGACAATATTCTTACGGCACAAAATCAGTAGAAGAAGTATGCAGATCAGCAGCGTAGTGAGCGCTCATTTGAGGTGGGAGACTTGGTTTATGTTAGGTTGCAGCCCTACAAACAGTCTACATTGAAAAGAAGTGGAGCAAAAAAACTCAAACCCAAATTTTATGGACCTTACAAGGTGTTGAGTAAGGTTCGACAGGTTGCATATGCTTTGGAACTTCCAAGTGGAAGTAAAATACATAATGTCTTCCATGTTTCTTGTTTGAAGAAGGCCTTGGGCCAACATATTCAGCCATCTTCAGATTTGCCACCCCTTGATGATGAAGGAAAGCTCATTCTTGAACCTGAATTGATCCTTGAGACAAGGGAGAGAAAGCTTAGGAGTAGGACTGTCAAAGAATATCTTGTGAAGTGGAAGGACTTGTCTATGGAGGATGCTACTTGGGAAGGTGCAGAAATTTTAGATGCTCCAGCTTTGACTTTGCTTGAGGACAAGCAATTTGAGGAGGGTGGACTTGTAATGTCCCAAAAATAAATATTTTTTGTAAATGTCTCCTACACTTAATTATAAAAGTGAAAAAGGGGTTCATGTGACTAGGAGACATAACTTAAGTTGTGTTTATTTATGTTTTATGTTTTATGTTTTTATGTTGTAATAAGGCACTTTAAGTGATTTTAGGGTTGGGAGATGTCAACTCCAAATTAGAACCTCACCCTATATAAGGGAGTGAGACGTCCCATTTTGGGCATGTTATGTTGATATCAAAATTGAATATTGAAACCCTAGAGGTTCCATGAGTTGAGATTGCAGGTCTTGCTCATTCCCATAGTGCATTGGAGGTGCATGGTTGGGGTCTTGGCAATATCATTGCAGGTGTTATTGCCCTAAAATATCAAAAATACAAAAAGAGGCATCCTGTGAGGAGTTCGTGGCATTTTTGGGAGCATTTGTGTCATGTGTTTCAGATCTGTTGGCAGCCCCAAACCCTACGCTTGTATTTGGGGTCATTTTTGAGGAATTTTTGCATCTGTTCAGCCTTGGGGTTAGTTCGTCCCAATTGTGGGAGTTTGTATCTACATTTTGAGTTCCTTGAGGACCCATTTGTCCATTCCAGCTGTTATATTGGTTTGGCCATATTTAATATATGATACTGGCTGATTTCTCCTCATACTTGTGTTATTTTATGAGCAATTTCTGAGTTATTTCCTTGCTGTACTTAATTTCTGCATTTTCGTAGTAAGGGTTTGCTGTTCCTAAAAAAGGGACATTATATGGTAACAATGACATAGATCAAAGTGATGATGAAGAACTTGGGTGCTTTGAAAAACATACCAAAGTATTTGGTTCAAAAGTAATGAGAAAAATTGGATACGATGGTACAAGATTTGGAGGATATGGGCAAGGTGTGAAAATGCCCATAATGCAAGATATAAGGCCTTGGATATGAAGGACAAGCAGGAAGTAGTGACAAAATATTTGTGAAGAAAGAATCATATGCAGAAGTTCCTAGGATGAGTTGGTGAAGTCATTGTGGAAGATCCGGACATGTGACAGCTAGGTGTTGGAACCTACATACTTGTAAGAATCGTGGAGGTAATAATCACTCTCAAAGGAGGGAGGGAGAGCTCTGGAAGAGAAAACTAGGGCATCAGTTGGGTAGCCGAAGAGATTTTTGGTTAGTATGGACTTGAAGACAAGATTGCTGCCCCAGGAGGGCCCAATGGGGACACCTCTGGATCCTCTTTTAGAGAGACATAGTTCTTTTGCAGATTTTTTAAAGGATAAATCTCCATCAGAGACTGAAGAAGCACAAAAAATTGCATTAAAAATGCTCTTTATGGCTGCTGGAAATAGATCAACATCTCAACGAGTTAATGGATGCTTGCCACAGTCAGAATCAAGACCAAAGATTTTCCTTGAGCAAAGGATGGTCGAAGAAACAGTTTTATATAGAGCCAATCATGATTTGATCTGTAAATTCATGGGTACTCGCCCTACCCTGAATTTTTTGCATTCTTGGGTCCGGCAAACCGGGAGTCTCTTGGTGAGTATTCTTTGTGGTTTATTAGCAATGGATATTTTATTGTTAGTTTTTCTTCACTTGCCGATAGAAATAGGGCTTTCGAATCATAAAAGAGGAATCATGGTCCGACAAGATTATTTGTTCAACCCTGGAGAGTGGGATTTGATCCTCAAATTGAACCCACTGTTGTCCCGGTTTGGATCCGTTTGTATGCACTTCCAATGGAGTTTTGGAGTGAGTAGGTATTGGAAATTATTGGCAATTCCCTTGGAAGACATTTGGGTGTTTCCAAAGACACAATGGAAGGAAACACAACTGTTTATGCAAGATTATGTGTGGAAATAGATCTTAGCCAGCCTTTGCCAACAGAGGTGGAACTCGAACTTGCAGGACTATCTTGGATTCAACAATTGGATTATGAGGCATTGCCCTTCAGATGCAAAGTTTGCCACAAATATGGGCATTTGGCTCGATCTTGCCCAAATAATATGAACATAAAAATGGAGGCTCCTATGGGAATGTCAAATCTTCCTAAGGAGGGTAAGTCAACAATCAATAAAGAAACAACCAATATTTCTTAGGGCAAAGAAGCACAGGGAGATGGTTTTGAACAGCCCAAAAGAAGGAGAAGGCAAAAGAAAAAATATGGTAAAGAGCAAACCCAACTCAAGCCCTCCAATAGGTATGAGATCTTTAAGACACTAATGGACCAAGAAGAAGAACAATTCATGGAAGGAGTGGATGGGAATAATGAAAACAATAACAGCCATGTTCAAGCCCCTCTTTCACCTCCTCCCATCATAGAGCAAGTAATTGAGTGCAGTGAGTTACCGCAATCAGAGAGTGCAGGGGCATTGATAGTGCATAACCAAGAGCAACCGATAATTAAGGATGTCATCATGGGCATAGCAGAAAAGAACAAAGAAAGGCCAAATCTAAGGATAACTCGGGTGGAAAAGAGATCAAAAAATAGCAGCTCTCAAGGAGTGGGTAGAAAATCAAATAAGGAATTGATAGCAGTTCAAGGAGACAAACTGATCACTGGACGATCGGTGAGGCCAATAGATTTTTACTGCGCTCAAGGTAACCAATGATTATACAATCATGGAATGTTAGGGGTTTAAACAGTAGAACCCATCAATCTGTTGTTCGAATACTCTTAGAAAAATGTAAAACAGATTTTTTGCTTATCCAGGAGACAAAAATGTCGTTGGATCTTATGTGTAAAACAGTAAATAGACTGTGGAGGGGTGCTGGTCATATGGAAGTGGCTGCCCAAGGGGCCTCGGGGGGATAGTTACTTTTTGGAAATCTCTTGAATGGACTGCAATAGAACATATAGCTTGGAGGGGTGTCCTCACATCACATTTTAAGAACAATGTCACAGCTGAATATGTTTTAATCACAAATTTTTATGGGGTTCAAAACCTAGATGGTCAGATGCATCAATGGAAATTTGTGCATAACATGAGAGTCTCAAGGGAAGAGTTAAACTGGATTATTGTTGGGGACTTTAATGCTAAATTATCCTCTAGAGATCAGGAAGGGGGAACCCCAATTTTGGACCCAGGGGACCGACTTATGATTGTCCAAGTCTAGGCATTATGTAGACAGCAATTCTAAGCAAGACAAATCCTAGAACTGGCTGGAATAATGTTGTCCACCAATTTTGATTGTACATAGCAATTTTGGAATGTATATGTTGCATTTGATTTTGTAAAATCAGCCAATGAAAAGGAAGGCTTGATTGTAAACATATAGGACACTAGATGACAAAACTAGCCGTCATTTGCTAATGGGCTAACTAGTGTGTTAGACGTCTAGTTGTTAGACGTCCAGGATTAGTTAGCATCTAAAATATGTTAAGGCAAGACGGTTGGGGTAGTTGAGAGCGAAGTAGTTGCAGTAACTACTTTGCCTCCCTATTTATACCCCCCTCTTCAAACATTGCAGGCATCATCATGATCAACATTTTGCTACGAATGCCAATGCTCTTGTACGGAAGTTATGTTCTGTGTATGGTGATGTTGTGAGTTTATGAGATTGGAAGTTGTAGTGCACTGACTTGTGAGTTGCAGGTTTCCCTCTTGATAAAGCATTGCAGGTTGATTGTTGCAGCAAGGACGAGACCGAGTGATGTTTATTGCAGGTACAAGGAGTAGATAAAGGAAAACTGTAGACGTCTAGCCCTTGACGTCTGGGCAGCCGTCAGACGGCTAGCCATCTAACCCAACTGACTTGACGTCTAGTCCTGGCCAGTAGTCGTCCGAAACCAAGCAAGATATTAGACGTCTAACCCATCTGTATGACGTGAGGTCTCTATCACGTCAAGTTACTTGTGACGTCTAACCAACTTGTGACGTCTAGCTGACCTGCGTGACGTCAAGCCCTTGTGACGTCTAGTTCCTTATGACGTCTATCCACCCTGTGACGTCTAACTGACCTGTGTGACGTCAAGCCCCTATGACGTCTAGTCTTAGACGTCTATCCACTACATCTAGACATTTGATCCTTTGACGTCCATAACCAGTCTATAGGAGTATACATTATATGAGCTTGGAACCTGACTGTTATGATTGTCATCACCCCTATCCTGGGAATGTACTCACTACTGTCTACACATTACACTTGGTGGATATTAAATGCCCTCGAACCAACTATACTTGGACTAATAAGAGGAGGGAGCCACATAGCAGGAAGGTGAAGTTAGATCGTTTTTTGGTTTCAGAGGAGGCATTTGTAAAATGGAATATAAAATTTTAGATTTTGGAGGGTCCAGTTTCAGATCACTTTCCCATTTTGTTGGAAGGGGGGATCAAGACAGTGCAACATCACAAACCATTTAAATTTGAAAACTTTTGGTTACAAAAAGAACTTCAAAAGAAAATTCCAAAGTGGTGGGAAGAAGGCCGCCCAACATATGGGACAGCAATGTTTAGATTCCACAAACAGCTTCATTATGTCAAAGATCAACTGAAACAATGGAGGCGAGCTAACAAGACAGACTTCCAGGTCCAAAGAGCTCCATTGGTGGCCAGATGGGATGAGGTTCAAAAACACTTTAGGGAAGGAACAATTATAGAGCAGCTCAAAGAAGAGGATGATGCATTGCGTAAAGCGGTTGAGGACATTGACAACCAAGAGGAGACCTACTGGAAACAGAGAGCAAGAACCACTTGGTTATTAGAAGGTGATAAAAATACCAAATTTTTCCATCGGGCTTCCTGTGCTAGGAGACAGACGAACAACATGGAAGCTCTTCAAGATGAGAACGGACACTCCTTTGATACAATTCCAGGTATGCATTTCCATTCAATGGATTATTTTTCTAAACTATTTAAGGAAAGTATGGTGCAAGATGAAGAGGCTCAAAAAGAAGTTCTTGTTGTCATACCCTCTGTTATCTCTGAAGAAGAAAATCAGGCCCTACTTAAACCCATTGATAGAGAGGAACTGAAGAATGTAGTCTTTGGAATGAGCACCGAAAAACACCAGGTCCAGATGGCTTTCCAATTGAGTTTTTCAGGCCTTCTGGGACAACTTGGAGGAGGATGTAATGGCTGTTATAGAGGAGTCCAAAGGTAGTAAAATAATGCTTAAAGCATTAAATCATACTTTCATTGCCTTAATTCCAAAAGGGGAGGAGGGGGTGCATATTTCAGATTATAGACCTATTGCCTTATGCAATGTCATATATAAAATAATCACAAAGGTAATGGTTGAGCGGCTAAAACCTCTTCTACATAGCATTATCTCCTCGGAGCAAGGGGGTTTTGTAGAGGGTAGGCAGATCTTGGATGGTGTGGTTCTAGCTCAGGAGGCAATCCATTCAATGCAAACATATGGTAATAGAGGAATGTTCATAAAATTGGATATGTCAAAGGCTTATGATAGGGTGGAGTGGAGCTTCTTGTCAAAGATGATGGCAGCCTTTGGTTTCTCTCAGGATTGGATAGAATGGGTCATGAGTTGTGTTTCTACTCCAACATACTCAGTGTTAATCAAGGGTCTTCCCTCGCAACCGTTTGGAGCTACTCGAGGCCTTCGTCAAGGAGATCCTTGTTCCCCCTATCTTTTTCTCATATTGGCTGAAGGTTTGGGTAGACTCATCTTGAGGAGAAGACAACAAGGTTTGCTAACAGGTATCAAGGTGGGTGAGGAAGTTTTGACTCACCTACAGTTTGTGGATGACACAGGATTGGTGGGAGTGGCCAACTTCAGGGAAGCAAGAATGATTAGAGATACACTTAATGTCTACCTTAGGGCTACAAACCAAGTCATCAATGATAAAAAATCCAAAGTGGTCTTTTTCAATCTTGATCAAAGGCTTCAGGACAGAATTTTAGAGATCTTGGGATTCACAAGGACTTCTCTCCCAGTGGTATACTTGGGGGTCCCTTTGCATTTTAAAAAACTAAAAATAGATATCTGGAGGAATCTTTTGGATTGTATCAAGGAAAGAATTAATCATTGGTCTCACAAATGGTTAAGCTATGGGGGTAGATTAACTTTTTTACAATCAGTCATTCAAGCCATGCCAATTTATAAATTTTCTATCCTTGCTGCCCCACATACCATATGGAAAGAGTTGGACAAGATGGCTAGAAAATTTTTATGGGAAGGAGTAAAAGGAGAGAGGAAATGGGCCTTAGTAGGTTGGGAGAAAGTAAGCCAACCCAAGGTAAAAGGAGGTTTGGGACTGAGAAGATCAAAGTTAAATAATAAAGCTTTGGCTGGAAAGCTTTACTGGAGGTGGATTTCCCAACCAACTTCTTTATTCAGTAGAGTTTTAACTAGTAAATATTTGGGACAGGTAAACCCAAATGAGGTGGGTCGTTTCCCTTTGGATGGTAATGGATCCTTAGTGTGGCAGGCTCTTAAGTTAGGATCTCAGGTAGTGAAAGATGGATTATTTTGGAAAGTGGGGAGAGGGGAGAAGGCACGATTTTGGACAGATTCATGGGATCAATACCCACCTATCATTGTTGAATTCCCTGAACTGCAACCAATAAAAACAGCCATGGAAACCAGGGGTTGGGTCCAAATTGAAAGTTATTTCAACACTAGTCATCTGGGGGATTATAAGTTTAAGCAGTTTAAGAAGTTGGATGAGTGGCCAATTTCAATCCCTCCGGATTTGACACCCATCATGACTAAAATCTTGGCAGAAAGATTTCTCACAGGTAGAGATGAGGAGGATGAATTAGCTTGGGGCTATGGGAGCCTTGGTGTCTACACAATGAAGGATGGATATGATAAGATCCTTCCAGAGCCTCCTCCTCATGCATATCAGGTTGAGGATTGGAGAAAGATTTGGCAGTCCAAGGGTTGGCCGAAAGTAAACTTTTTTGCCTGGCAGTTCATGCATAATGGAATTCTTACTTTTGATAATCTCAGATGTAGGGGAATCATTGGTCCATCTCAATGTGTTTTATGCTACAAGAGTGAGGAAACATCTGATCACTTGATGTTTGAGTGCCCATTCACGCGCCAGATCTGGGAGAGATGGTTTTTATATTATAAAATTCGAGTTAATGGTGATTTGAATCGGATTAATATTTGGGAAAGATGGAAGAGGGGTAGATTTAAATCTAAAGCTCTTTGTATTGGTTGGGAGCTTGGATTAAACTTCATTTGGTGGCAAGTGTGGTTGGAGAGAAATGGCAGAATTTTTAGAGAAACCTTTTCATCTTTAGATGGAGTTTGGCAGGTCATTTGGAGCAAAGTCACAGAAACTGTGGCAGTGTATGCTAAAGAGGAAACTCAGGTTGTTATAGGGACAATGGAGAAGGAAGTTGAAGTGCAAGAGGGGCAGGACAGAGCTAGTTGGAAACCACCCCCAGAAGGTTGGATTAAAATTAATACTGATGGAGCTGCAAAAGGCAATCCGGGTAGAGCTGGAATTGGAGTGGTTTGTCGGAATCATGTTGGAACAATGCTCTATTGGGAACTGCAAGGCTTGGGAAGGGCCACAAACAATGAAGCGGAAGCCTTAGCTATCAAATCTGCTTCTATTTGGGCAGTAAAACAAGGTTACAGGAGGATAATCCTAGAATCAGATTCTCAAATAATGGTTGGAGCTCTAGATTGCATGAGGAACTTTGCTTTGAAGACATGGAGGTTGAGGATTCTTGTCACTCAAATTAAGGAATTGTGGAGGGAATTAGATGATGTGATTCCAGTTTATGTGAGTAGAGATCTAAATAAAGTGGCAGACTTCCTGGCTAAGATGGGCACTGAGAAGGAGGTAGGGGTTCGAGTGGCACAATGACATGGCTATTGAGGATGAGATGATTAGGCAAGTTGGTGAGCAAATCCAGTGTTTAGCTAATTTGGACAACCATTCCAGAAATATGGTTTAGGAGATTTGTGCTCCAATGTAGATCTTCTTTTACAGTTGTAAACAGGTGAACAACCATTGTAGAAATATGGTTTAAGAGATTTGGCTCCAATGCAAATCTTCTTTTACTATTGTAAACATGTGTTCTCTTTGGCTAAGGCTGGGAGAAGTCTCATCCCAACTTGTAAATGATCTTTGTTTTAATACAAGTTTTTTCAAATTATTTTTCAAAAAAAATAATCACTCTCAAAGAAAGTGTTGGCACAAAGAAAAAGTGACCAACAAAATACATATGAATTGTGGATGGATGAATGTATCAAAATGGGATAAAGCAAAAGAAATGTTGAATGGTTTCTATAGAAGAAGATAAAATTTTGGTGGTTGAGAAATATCATAATATAATTTTTCCCATGGAACAGTGTAATCGTGGGATATTTGATATGCAGTAAGACATTATGTGGAAAATTCCGAAGATGTGGAAGATTCCAAAGCTATAGTTTAGTGGTAATTTCCCAAAGGTAATGACCTAAAGACAGATCCAGAGGCTGACCCAAAGGTGACCTAGAGGCAAAAGACCCAGAGGTGATGACCCAAAGGCAACGACCTAGAGGCAAAGACCCAAAGAAGACCCAAAGGCAATGACCCAAAGGCAAAGACCCCAAGGTGACCCAGAGGTGATGACCCAGAGGCAAACAAAGTGACAGACCAAAGAGGCAGACCTAGTGGAGATTACTTAAAGCCAAAGTGAGACCCAAATCCAAAGCACAATTCCAGTGTACCACCCCTGGAATCATGGGGGGGTAATAATCTTTATTCCAAATAATGTAATAAGGGGGGTGTTAACCATTATTACATTATTTGATGTGATGTATTAGAGGATGATTGATGATTTCACCTCATATGAGGTTGGATAGTCACATATCCTATGAGAAGAATAAGAAGGTGAAAAGACAAAGTTGAAGGTGAAACACCAAACAGTCTCTTGAAACAAAAAGACACATTGATGGATAAGAATGTATGCTGTATGCAAGCTTAATCTGGCAGAAATACACAATATTCTGTTTTGAATTTGCTTGCCTTCCCCCTGATTCCAACAAACAGAACATGTTTTCCTCTCAACTCAATCTAGAAATTTGTTAGTTCCATTTGTATCTGTATTACATTGTTTAATGAGCTTATTTAGGTTAGAAGTTTGATCAGAGATATTTTATGGAATTTCTCACCAGCTGCACCCAGAATGCTGATATGTTTTCAGACACATTAACCACCCATTGACCATGGTTATTTGAAGACATTAATATAATTCTGATTGCAATTCCATACCCTTGAAAGGGAACACTATGATGCAATGATAATATCAAGAGAAGGTGTATGTTGATCAATATGCTCCATGTTTTTAAGAATCACATTTGAACTGTAGATTTCAGATATATTTCTCTGAAGTTATATTATTGACTGTATAGCCTTCTAGCACTACTTCAATGAAAACTTCAACAGAGCTCTATGGAATGCAAGCAAAAATTACATGGGAAATTGGACAAAGATCAAACAATCAGTTACTCAGCAAAGAGATTGAGAACCACCTAGTAGTAAAGATTAACCAATACTAGCACAATCTCCGTAAGTAAATTGTTACAGAAATAGTATCCACTTAAGAACAAATATATGGCTGTGTATTTTATTAGAATGCCTATTTACATATGATTATCGAATATTAGAAAAGGCATTGAATATTAAAAACCATCTCCAATCAAAAAAATTTCATTTACAAGAGAACTTACTGTGCAGGTTCCACACTAGTAACAATTTCACATTCTTTATATATCCGCACTGGCATGGACTCAACAACGTAGTCTGGAGCAGGGAATGGCCCAAGAGAAACAACTGAGGCTCGTGAAGTTAAAGCCATTGACTGAGTATGGATTTCATCCAGTACCTGACTCCAAATAGAGATCAATTTTTCAAGAGAGCATTCAGCTGTATGTCAATAACTTATCTGAACCATAAAACCCACAGTAGGGAGACTCAAACTTCTACTTCTGTTATCTGATTGCATAACAACCTTGGCTATAGTTCATACCTCAAATAACGCTTCTGCCAGCATTATAATCCTTGAGATGTTTGCCCTTGTGGTTGACTCATCAGTCGGTCCAATGTTTTGGCAAGAACAGCGTCCTGTATGATAGTGACCAGCCAAAAGACACGCTCTCTGATGTCCAGCTAAGTTTCCAAAGTTACTGCCGAGGTGTTGCAATGCCCGGACCTATATCAATGAGACAATGTAACAGAAAACAATTATATCCTCAAATATGCACCACTGCTAATTAAAGAAACAAGTTTAGGTATTACAGCATACCTGTGATCTGGCTCGACATCTTCTTTCCTCCAGAGATAAACTTCTCTGTTCTACAAAGTTGCCACTGTCAGTAATTGCTTCTTGATTTATTCTATAAATTTCATCACTCCGCCTTCGATTGTCACTAAGAGATCTTAGGGTGTGAACAAACTGATCCTGTCCAAATGGTACTTGGGTTGCAACCTGCCGATGCGAGGAACTTCTCCTTAAAGAATCCCAAGGCCTTCTGCTATTATGCTGCCTTAGTTCTCTGTCCATTGAATCTCCATCTAGCACGGTAAGCAAGCCTTCAGATGATTCTTGCCTAAGTGTTCTATCCCGCAAATGGCCACTCTGCCTTCGATTGTCATTAAGAGATCTAAGGGTATGAACAGACTGATCCTGTCCAAATGGTACTTCGGTTGCAACCTGCCGATGCGAGGCACTTCTCCTTAAAGAATCGCAAGACCTTCTGCCATTATGCTGCCTTATTTCTCTGTCCATTGAGTCTCCATCTAGCATGGTAAGCAAGCCTTCAGATGATTCTTGCCTAACTGTTCTATCCCGAAAATGGCCAACACTATGAGTTCTTCTAATTCTTGCATTCCTCTCAATATGTTCCGGTGTCCCATATCTGCTCTGAATTCGTCTTGCTTCCCTAGACTCCAATCTCATTGATGAAGAACGCCTAAGAATGGATACACCATGGTCATCATTTCTGGACATTGCTTCTCCTGAACCCATGTAATCATTCTGTGTCATACTGGAAGATTCAGAATACACATCTCTCCACTCTGTTGAGTTGAACGAAAGGTCTGCATATTGGCCTTGCCTCCTTTGCACTGAATGATTTCTGTGATGCCTAGACCTGATTTCGGACACAGCACACAATTCATTCTCATGCCTTTGCTGTGTAGTTGTGCCATTTAGTGAATGATCAACGTTAGACCCTTGATCCAGGTCAACATTTGAGCATTGTTGTCTGAGACTCCTTTTGAAGATGGAGTATGATTCTAATGACCCTGAACCTGTGGACCTTCTTGATTGGACAGTAGAATGATCTGCATTACTGCTGGGGAAACTGAAGCAATAGTTGTTCTCCTTGTGTTTGGTAACCTTACTTCTTGTTGAACTGTGGCTGTTAAAACTAGTTGAAGATTCCAATTCAGGAGCCATGCTATCTCTCATAGAGCTGCTACTAGCATTAGAAACTGGCTTAAAATGTCTCTTTCGACTTCTTTCAATGGAAGTTGTTGAATTAATAGACTCGTATGAGTCATAGGATTCACAAACTTTTACATTTTTGGTATTCAATTGCTTTCCAGAATTGCTCTCTTGTCGAACTTGAGCTCTAGTTGTAGGCACTACTGGCCTTCCATATTTTCTATCCCGGACAGTAGAATTCTGAAATATCGAATGAAGCAAACTAATAAAGAACATTATATTTTCAACAAAATATAATTTCCAAATTAAGAGGAAACACAATATACGTATTTGTCTTTTAGAACCTTGCCATAAAAGCTTTGCGGGGGAAGGAAACCAAAAAAAAAGAACTTCCATAACTGGGAAAGCCAGTGGAGCCATACTCAATGAGAGTTATTGCTAATTAAAATCTAAAAGATTGCATCAGAGTTAACTAAATGAATGATTTCCTGCAAGAACCAGCATACTGTGCGCTGCCCTTGATTGTTACATGTATTTTCATTGAAAGCTTAAGGACAAACGTGATCAAAGTTTTATGACTTGAGTTAATGTTAAAATTAGATATCGCAAGGGAATTCCAATCAAAGGAAACCAATGGTTTTAACCCCAAAGGGTTTACCCATTTTTTGGGTCCAAACCTCAAGGCTGAAATTCGATGCCATAAAGTTGTTCCACTTTAATATAGTTTACCCTGGTTCTTTACTCTAGTTTAGCTTTTTCTCCATAGTAATTTTTTGTTTACTACAATGCATTATAAAAGCTCTTTTTGCTGCTTTGGCAAGTCCCATTGACCTACTTTGGTCATCTGTGGACATTAATAGAATTGTCTTATCTTATTGTCTTATCTTATCCAGGAGCCTATGTTGAAAAGAAGAGATGACTGCCAACATCATAAAAGCAAACCTATTGTCACAAAGTAAGACTACAGATGCAACTGAAGACCCCAAGACCAAAAGATTGATGCACAGTAAGGCTCAACCTCATATTGAGGGAGCAGAAAGAAGCACTACATATAATGTGAGAAAGTCTATACGAGACTCGATATAAGCTGAGAAGAGTAACATGGTAAGCCCGATTTAGGAAGCCTACAAAACAGCAAAGAAATTCAAACAGTTGAAAGTTGAAACCTTGCAAAGCCGCAGGCAAATAGCTCCGTTACAAAGCAACATGTCTATAATTTAGCAAGCACATGAGGGTGTTACATAGTGGAGGCATTTTTAATGCTGCAATTCAAATAGAAAAAGGGAAAGCATAAAACCCACAAAAAAAAAAAAAACATAATTCTGCACTGAACACTAGAGATAGAAAATAAAGAACAAAGGTACATGCATATCTTCATTTTGTCTTACACATCTGGATGTCCGAAACCTTATATATTAGAATATCTGTTTAATCTGCAAACACTTAAATAAAAATGACCAGGCCCTGTACCTAGTAAATGGAAAGAGATTCCAGAGTGACTTAGAAACATTATAGGAAGACTAGATTCCTCATATTCGCATTATACAGCAGTTATTTGAGCACTTTTGTTGACTTATATGATGCAATGGGCTCTGCAGTGTGCCAGACTATGCAAAAGAACTCATTTACATCCTTCAGTATACTAGCCTAAATTGAAATACCTCATTTGATGGTTTTCATTGTTAAACCCTCTTTCTTTCACTTGACAATAAACTTGCCACAGTGTTGACCATCTAGTTTTGCCATATTAGATCCTTAAAAGTTGCTTTAAAATCATCTCCTAACCTATCTATGTTTGTCAATAAAAAGCCAATTAGCAATGCTATCTCCAGGATTGGCGAGTTCAAAGCTACAAAGTTGGCAATGTTGAATAAAAGAACATATGATGAGATTGGGAAATACAAACTTCAGATGCAAACTATAGCATCCTTCAAACAGTTCTAGATCCAATCCAGGCACATTCTACAAATGATAGGCCCCAGGAAGGAGGAAAATCCAGGCCTTGACACAAATATGGATTCAGCATAATTCTCGAACCAAGGAAATCTGAATTAAGACACCAAATAAAGAGCTATTAACTTCTGAATTGAGTTCAGACAAACAGAAGTTGTTTACGGTATGTAGTTTCATTAGCTTGGCATCAATTTAACTGCATACAGATTAGATAGAAGCCTTCTCTAGGATAGATCCTTTCAACTAAAACCTGGCTAACAGTCAATATTTCTTTGGTTTTCCTGACTAATAAATGTTTTCCAGTAGTAAATGAAACTCTAACTTTCCAGCTTTGATTAATCTAGAATCATAGTGCATCATTGCATTAAATATTTTTTCATTGAGATTAAGCCAACTTAACTGTTTAAACTTTACACATCCAAAAGCATGTTTTGAAACACAATAAGTAGTTCCTCCATATGACATTCCCCTGTCCTGCTTCAGACTCTTGGAGAATTGTATATGTTTGTCTTTAGTATTTACAGATGAGTGTTCTTTTCTAGACCCATGTGATAAATTAGCAACCAAAACCTGGTTATAAACTGGGTGTTAATGTGATACATGTTTTCTCATTTTTGGCAATCAACTCCTTTATAGTGTATTCCCTGTCCTTTTTCAGACTATAAACTTGTATGCTTGCTTTTTCACATTTACAGATGAACATTTTACTAAACCCATGCAACACTGCTAGAGACCAAAATCTAGTAAAGAGCTGGTGTTTGAGTTATGTTCCAAACCAGAACATATATTCTAATGTAATATTATCAGTTATTTTGCATTGAAGCTTATATTTTTATAACAATTTAGTATTTTGTATCCAGTCACTTCCCCCTTTTGCAAGTTCAATGTATCTAGGATGGCTTGCTCTACAAGCTACCTCCTTTTCATATATAGGGAATCCTCCGTCCCCCTCGCCCCCTTCTCTATTGTATCTCATTTATCTGCTATGGTACCTAGAGATAGGCATATTGGGATATGATATTGTATTGTATATGATTGTAATGGATAGTTGGCATGGACCACACATAACCCAAGGTTTACTGTATTGCAATATTATATTATATTAATGAGTTGGATAAGGGTTTTGGAGCCAGCTAGGGTTAGGGTTATACCCTCCCAAAAGTAGCATTAGATGATTGTTATATAAAGAAAGGATATTGACATTATAATCAATAGTGAATTATATCAAATATTCTTTGTAATCATTTGCCCATGAAATGGTTTATGAGACTTTGCCTTCTCTAAGTGGCGCTTCCATCTTAGGAGATCTTATGGAGTTATTCCTTCCTTAAAGAGTATTATTAGTGTTGCCCTACCTTAAGGGTATTATCTATCTCTGTCACATAGTGCGGATTATTGCATTGTGGAATATTTCATTGTGGTTGAATTATTTGATATTTTAGTATTTTTGTGGATGATTTACATTTATGATACGAAAGTTTCGATCATTTTCAGACTTCTAATGAGACTAATCATAGTTTCAGCAATTGTCTGCATTTTCTGAATTGAATTTAAGAGTGCAATCTGTAGTTTGGGTATGCAGGGGCCTCTATCTTTCACTTTATGGGGTGCCCGTGCAGCAATGCCCTTGGCCTACTCCAGACATGCTACAGGCATTATACGAGTAGGTTTCATCTAGACGCAGAGAATTTCCAACAAGTGATGGTTCACTATTTTTGTTGTTGTCTCAAGGGACATGTAGCTACTGCAAATTGCCCTTTCAGGCAAACCCAACTGAATACACGATCAATTCTGGTACTCTATCTTCTAAAGAGCATAACTTACATCACGGTGTCTAGTTGACATGACAATTTTTGTCCTTGGTTTTTTGTTCTTTTTGCTCGAAATAAGACTGCAAGTGCTTTCAAATAAGTGGCCAAAGGATATTTTTCTAAAACAACATTGAGAAAGTTACACACTTCAAAAGTGGATGTTCTAAAATTGCAATTTTCAATGTCGTATAGGGGCATGGTTTGAATGACCTATTTCTCACACAGTTGGAAAAATTGTTTGTTTCCCGCAATTTCTCGAAACTTGCATGAAATTGTGGGCAGCGATTTTTTTTTTAATTTCTCAACGCCAAGAAAATCACCAACTCACGGCAAGTTTTGTGTGACATATCATCGTTTTCTCGCCAAAAACTTGACAAAACTTGCAATCCGTGTTGAAAATGACAAAGGAATTTTTTAAAAGCCAATTTGGCCCCTTTTCTCTGTTTTTTCTTCTCTCTTTTTTTTCGGTTACATAGGAGAGTTGGTCACAACCACACTATTTTTAGTAACTGACAAGCGCAGGGTTCAAACCACAGGGGCTGCTTCCACCAAACCTATTCCGCTACACTAGTTTTAGTAACTGACAAGCGCAGGGTTCAAACCACAGGGGCTGCTTCCACCAAACCTATTCCGCTTCGTTATTGTTGACCCGGCGTTAAGGGGACCACCGGTCGCTCGGGATTCATACCATCATCGTCGGTCTGGCGCGCACTTAGAGGATTCAGATCAGACTACTACCTTTGCAAACAAGCTGCCCCCAAGGTTTGAACCTGGGTGTCTTCTTGGTAAGTGCTTGGCCAGACAAGCACTTACCAATTCACCTAGCCCTCGAGGACTAAAACCTTAAGTTAAGGAAAATTGTTCCCCGTATCCCCGAGAGGCCAGGACTTTCTGTTCCACGGGGTCTGTCCCATCCGGGTATACCCCTCAGGCTAGCAAGGGGGGTTTTTTCGTATCCGGCGCAGGCCACCAGGCTTGAACTCCGAACCTCCTTCCGAGGATTGAGGGAACTTGCCAGTAAGGTACCTAGTGCGGATTGTTTTTTCTTCTCTCTTGCTATCAATGAAATTTTCTTAGAGGTCAAACACCAACTTTAAACCACTTTTGAAGATCAAATCAAAGGATTTTACACCGTTCAGAGGAGATTCATTCATTTTCTAGAAAATTCAAAGTATTTTTTTTAATGCAAAATCTAGGGTTTTTTTAAGAGTTTTTTTTGTTCCTTAAGCATGTAGGCTAGGCCTTAGGGCATTTGATTAGTTACTTATTTCTCTCTTTTTTTCTCCCCATTGGAAAACTAGATGGATTCTTCGGGTGAGGTCCATGGAACCACCACCAGCAATAATGAGCCTCAACCGACTATTTCAAGTTCAACCCCCAAATCCAAGCCCAGAGAGACACCAATGTGGAAGTATAGGATTAAAGGAAACTTGCCAAATCAAGTGTTTTCTAAACACTATGGCCAGGACATTCGAGGAGGCATCCATTACCTCAAATACCATCTAATTAGTCAACCAAGGCATAATGTGGACCTTTTCCCTAAAGCAAATGTTATGATAAAAAATGAGGTGAAGAATTTTCAGAATTAGGTGAAAAGGGGTTGTGTAGCAAGGAGGCAAAATAGATAGAGCAAAAAAGGACAATATTTGTAGTGGGATATGGAGTAGGGCCTTGGGCATCTTTGATGAGGTTGAATTGGAGGATGTTCATGTCTTTGCCGAAGAATCTGTTCATGGCCCTCACATCTGACAAGGTAATGGAAGTGGAAGTGGGAGTGTTAGCCGAGGCTCCAACACAAGACAAACAACCCTTATACTACATGGGGGAGGGGCAAGGTGAAGGAAGTAAGGATAGTCGTAGCTAATTTTTGGTATTACTGCGACAAAGTATGAATTGTTGTATTCTTTTTAGGTTTCAATGAGAGAATTCAGTCTCATCAACAGAAGAAATTGACCTCTAGACAACATTATTGTGGGAAAGGTCATAATAACAGAGGAATTATTACCACAAGACATAGAGGAGGAGGTCACAAACATCTATATTGTCAAATAAATTTTTGGCAAAATAAGAAAGACATCTCAAGAGAAATTGTAACAATCGAATACGACCCTAATAGAATTGCATCCCTAATAGAATTGCATACATTTGTCTTTGCACTACAAGGATGGTGAAAAGACATATTTTGCATCCCAGAGGAGTCATGATTGGAGATACTATTTTTTCAAGTCCAAGAACTCCTATATCGATGGGGAATGCCCTACCTTTGAGTGCGGTTTGAATTATTAATTTACGTAATCAGAAGCAACCGATTGGGTTTACAGTGAAACCTGAAAATTAATCACTGATCCAACTAGGATACCTTTATGTATGGGATGAATCCCAAAGGGAAACTAAGGATAAATGGAAGCGTCTGATAGAGTTCAATACTTACTCATATAGAATCATTGGCTCTAGAGATATGATAATATGGAGAAGACTGGATTGTCTGAAGCAGAAACAAACGGGTTACAGGAACCCTTATTACGAATAGAAAGACAAGTTACTCACATTTGATTTGATGGTTAGAGGCAGATTCAGAGCTAGACACTGAGAATATTTACTAGATAAGGATTAAAAGAAGAAAATAGAAAGGATGGCAAAAAAAATGTTTAAAATGCCTCCTACATTATCCGGAAGATATGGAAGTATTGACGTAATTTGATATAATGAACACCCCCACTTGCTGGTTCTGAGTTATTTTGGTTTGTGCTTGTTTGTTTTTGCAATGAAATGATTGGTTTTGCTTGTTTAGTTTGAGACATTGACTTGAATTTCATTCATAATGCAATAAGGAAACAAACATTTGAACAAACGATAAATTTGCAATAAGGAGATTTATTTATTTAATTTTCTAACCTGAAAGTACAGGTCTGTATTTGCACAGCAAACTGGAAATTACACAGCTGAAACGTTCATTTGCTCATAACTCGATCACCGAAACTCCGATTCCTTCCCCGTAAAGTGCAGTTGTCTCTCCCAATGAAGCCGCCCAAAATGTAACCTTCAGAAATGTGAATCCAAGCCCAATTAATTGTTGCACGCACCCCGAGGTAGTTGCAGGAAAGATGTACGGCTGCTGAAGGGTTCGACCTTGCCTTGAAATTCGTGCCTCACTCTAAATGCCTTCAAAATGCCACTAAAATGATCAACTGGTGAGCCGAAGAGATTGGTAAATTGCCCAGAATGATTCGATGGGATATTTCCCTGCTGTGAGCAAATGACACAATTCCCTAGGCACCCATATGTTGTACGGCCTGCTCCAGTATTGCATCTATCACTCCAAAATCAATCAAAATGGCACTGACCCAGATGAAGTATAGCCAAAACAATATAACCCAGATGGTCGGTTCATCAACCCGGATGAATTCAAAATTTGGCAAACCCTTGTCCGCCTCTCGTTAAGCTCGGATAATCTCTCCGTGATGAGAAATTCAATCCCCGATCAGCTAGAGATAGTCTCACACATTTGAAACTAATAATCTTGCTGAGAAATCCACTCCCAACAAGCCTTGTAGATTCTCTGACGAAAATCTTTGCAACTCTTCACAAAAAACACAAAATCTCCATATGCAAAATGAGACCCAACGTGAAAATATGAGGTGAGGGTCGAATTAGGGTTTGGGCACCACATTTGCCTTGGGTTTTTAAAATTAAAATGATGTCTTTCAATACATGTAAAGGGGCCACGCCCACCCCCATGTCCTAGTCCAGTCACTTTTTACCTTTTAAGTTATAACTTAACATTATAATTCATCATTATAACATGTTCACCTTTCCTAGTGACCATCTGCCTTGGTCAACACTTGTAATTGATAGAATTAAGCCCTGTAATTGGTAAAATATTCGGTGTCAAGGTAAAACTGACCTCCTGAACCAAAACTGAATCTCTGCCATGGATTAAAATAGTGAGATCTTCGCCAAATTGAGTCCCACACCATTCTGTTTAGCCTAGGGGACCCCCATGACTAGGCTAACAGGTCCTTATTTCTCCTACTGTTGAGAAGGGGACATTACAGTCTCCCCTTCCTGAAATTGCTTGTCCCCAAGCAATTGGAAACCCGGAGTCTGCAATATTGAATCTCCCTCCCATGTGGCATATTCCTCAGGTAAATATTTCCACTTGATTAAATATTCCTTAATAGTTCTCCTCCTGAGGGTACGTTCACGCTGGTCAATCACTACCTCTGGAATTAGTACCAACTTGCCTTCTTCATCCAGAGGTGGCAAATCTACTGAGGGTGTGACATTGTGTCCCAAGGCCTTCTTGAGACGTGACACATGGAACACATTGTGTATCCTGCTGCTCTCTGGTAGCTCCAGCTCATAAGCTACCTCACCCACTCGCCGAGAGACTTGAAATGAGCCATAGAACTGGGGTTTGAGCTTCTCAGCTCCACTCCTCTTCAGTGATGACTGTCTGAATGGTTGCAGTCTCAGATAGACCATATCTCCTACCTCAAATGTGCGTTCAATTATCTTCTGATCAGCATATTTTATTTTCTGCTCCTGTGCCTGTCTGATGTTCTCTTGCAATGAATGCATGATATCCTGTGTCTCCTGTAGAAGATCTTTGGCTCTGGGAACCCGGCTGTCACCTAACACCAAATCCATGAAGCTAGGAGCTTCATACCCATACAAGGCCATGAATGGGGACATTTTGATTGACATGTGATAGGATGAATTATAGCAGTACTCACTCAGATGTACCCACCTAACCCATGCCTTTTGCTGCCCCAACACATAATTCCTCAAATATCCTTCTATCCATTTGTTGACAATTTTGGTCTGACCATCTGTTTGAGGATGATAACTTGTGCTGGGTGTCAACTATGTCCCACACAATCTAAACAACTCCTGCCAAAAGAGACTCATAAACTTACTGTCTCTATCATTGACTATGGACTTAGGTAGGCCATGCAATCTGAAAACTTCCCTAAAAAAGAGTTCAACCACCTGTGTTGCTGAAAATCCAGTGGTGATAGCAAAGAAATGGGCAAACTTGGTAAGTCTATCTACCACCACAAAAAAAGCCTTTCCCTATGCCTTGGGAAGTCCTGTAACGAAATTCATAGATATACTTTCCCATTTTTGTGAAGGAATGGGAAGTGGCTGTAGTAACCCTGCTGGAAAAGTATGCTCATGCTTGTTCTGTTGGCACACATAACACTCTCGGATGTACTGTAGAACCTCATCCTTGAGTCCTCTCCAAGCAAACCTCTCACGGATCAGCTTGTAAGTCTTGTAGTAGCCACGGTGACCAATCATTGGTGCATCATGTAAAAGCCTGAATATTTGCCTCTTGAATTTGGAATCTGTAGGAATCCAAATTCTCCCTTCGTAATAAATCACATCATCCCTGACAATATATCTATCGTCATCCTATGTACCATCCAATACTCTGCGAGCAAACTCATCTTTGGCATAGTCTGCCATAAGCTTAGGCCTCCAATCTTCTGAAATCTCTGTCAATGAATATAAATGTGGGCGTCTAGACAGTGCATTTGTTCCTATGTTCTTCTTTCCTTTGACATATTCAATGTCATAGTCATAAGCCTGTATTCTACTGACCCATTTCATCTGCCTATCATTCAAATCCTTCTGGTTCATGAAATATCTAAGGCTGTTATGGTGAGTTTTTACAATAAATTTCTTACCCACCAAATATTGCTTGAATTTCGCCAACGCATCCATAATGGCTAGCATCTGAATTACAAATTCTAATCCTCACATAAACTGGAATCACATCATCTAATTCTCTCCACAATTCCTTAATTTGAATGATAAGAATCCTCAACCTCCATGTCTTCAAAGCAAAGTTCCTCATGCAATCTAGAGCTCCAACCATTATTTGAGAATCTGATTCTAGAATTATCCTCCTGTAACCTTGTTTTACTACCCAAATAGAAGCAGATTTGATAGCTAAGGCTTCCGCTTCATTGTTTGTGGCCAATCGCAAGCCTTGCAGTTCCCAATAGAGCACTGTTCCAACATGATTCCGACAAACCACTCCAATTCCAGCTCTACCCGGATTGCCTTTTGCAGCTCCATCAGTATTAATTTTAATCGAACCTTCTGGGGGTGGTTTCCAACTAGCTCTGTCCTGCCCCTCTTGCACTTCAACTTCCTTCCATTGTCCCTATAACAACCTGAATTTCCTATTTAGCATACACTGCCACATTTTCTATGACTTTGCTCCAAATGACCTGTCAAACTCCATCTAAAGATGAAAAGGTTTCTCTAAAAATTCTGCCATTTCTCTCCAACCACACTTGATACAAAGAGCTTTAGATTTAAATCTACCCCTCTTCCATCTTTCCCAAATATTAATCTGATTCAAATCACCATTAACTCGAATTTTATAATATAAAAACCATCTCTCCTAGATTTAGCGCGTGAATGGGCACTCAAACATCAAGTGATCAGTTGTTTCCTCACTCTTGTAGCATAAAACACATTGAGATGGACCAATGATTCCCCTACATCCGAGATTATCAAAAGTAAGAATTCCATTATGCATGAACTGCCGGGCAAAAAAGTTTACTTTCGGCCAACCCTTGGACTGCCAAATCTTAATCCTCAACCTGATATGCATGAGGAGGAGGCTTTGGAAGGATCTTATCATATCCATCCTTCACTGTGTAGACACCAAGACTCCCATAGCTCAAGCTAATTCATCCTCCTCATCTCTACCTATGAGAAATCTTTCTGCCAAGATTTTAGTCATGATGGGTTTCAAATCCGGAGGGATTGAAATTGGCCACTCATCCAACTTCTTAAACTACTTAAACTTATAATCTCCCAGATGACTAGTTTTGAAATAACTTTCAATTTGGACCCAACCCCTGGTTTCCATGGCTGTTTTTATTGGTTGCAGTTCAGTGGAATTCAACAATGATAGGTGGGTATTGATCCCATGAATCTGTCCAAAATTGTGTCTTCTCCCCCTCTCCCCACTTTCCAAAATAATCCATCTTTCACTACCTGAGATCCTAACTTAAGAGCCTGCCACACTAAGGATCCATTACCATCCAAAGGGAAACGACCCACCTCATTTGGGTTTACCTGTCCCAAATATTTACTAGTTAAAATTCTACTAAATAAAGAAGTTGGTGGCCTCTGATACCACTGTAATGTCCCCCTTGGTTGGGACTATTAAAAAAATTTCTGATCTAAATCTTATTGCGGATATAAACTTGAAGAAAAGGAACAAATTCCAACAATATAACCCAAATTGCAAAATATACAAAATGCATTGATTGAGAAATAACTTGCAATTTCATTTCAGATTTTAATCTAGGGCACAAATTACAATGTTTTCAAGATCAACAATCTTTTCACAAATTCTTATGCAATCCGATTTTAAAACCCTTGAAATATTTTATCAACAAACACCAAAGTACGTCTGACAAACTGATGAAGATCCAAGTGTGAATCCTGTGTGAATTCACCAACAAAGAACTGGGGTTTCGTCCAGCTCCAAAAATCTGAGGGGTTTCGTCCTCAGCCACACCGTTGGGGTTTCCGTCCCTTCGGAGAAGAAGTCTCAGCCACTGGCCTCAAACTCTAGAGAAAATAACTAAAATCCAAAATGACATGAAATGAGACCAAGCCACCGAATAAATAAACTCCTCCACAACAAACTCCTTTTGCACGGTCAATGTGGGATAAATCATGAAACATAACTCTTTTTTAAGTCCCACGTCCCCTTTTTATAAAATAAGGTTTTAAACTATATAAAGTATTTAAATAATTTTACTTTATATAATTAAACCTTCGCACATTAAAAACTTGGCCTTTTGATTATCCGATCCGCAAACTGAGGATAGATACGGACACCCATTTCGGTGAAGAATATCACTGCACCATCCGTTTTGCCCGAAACCCTAAAAACTAACTTACTAAAAATAGTAAGTCAAGGCTCTGTCCATTCGATTCAACATCTGAGAGTGGATTCGAATACCCATATCGCTCAATTATCCGCTCCCAGAACTCTAGTTAGGCTCCCCTGCAATCTGCCCTAGCCTACGGGAAGCCGTGAGTAGGCTAAACTGTTCTGCACACTGACTGCCTAGAAAAATGGGACATTACAGTCCGCCCTTCCCAAAGATTGTTTGTTCTCAAGCAATATGCATACATACTCCAGTCAAGTGTCTGCATCCCGGTCGAGGTCCATCAAATCCCCGGATCCCATAACAATCTCAGGAAGTAACTGCCACGCCAACACTGCGCTACTTCGATCATCACCGTCCCTCCGACATGGTTACGTTGTTGAAGTCTCAACCGCAATAGCATGATGAAATCTCTCCCCAACCTGGCACTAGTCCGCCTATCTAAACTGAGATGAAATATCATGTGCCACGTCATATCCAAGAAATCATCATCATAAACCACTGCAAATACAATGTTGGAAGTGCCTCCATAGTCATCACCTGACCAGCTCAACTCAGCGTTCACACTCTTGGAATAACCCAGATAATCCCATGTAGCCCAATCTACTGCAGTCAACAAAATCTCCTCTGGAAAGATGACATCCCTCATCATACTCAACCAAGTAGGGTGTAAATTTATCTGTGAGACTCCTGAAAGACCATCCATACTCCACTCCTGCAACTCCATAAGAAGCTCAGCCTCATAATCAAAATCGGTATGCCCATAATGACTGAACTCTGTGCCAAGAAACATTTGATGCATAGGTGACTCAACCAGGCCTACCTACTCACTGATTAAACTAACCCCCTGAGAGAACATGGTGTTCAAATAAGTAGGATACTCCATATAATGCCAACCAAACTACTGACCAACCTCCATCAAGTAAATGATATGGCTGCCCAAAAAGTGAACAGCGGCATATCTCTCATACCCATGATCAACTATCACCCATATAATGCTCCTACCATCACCCTCGATGCTCATCAATGCAAGCATATGATCCTGGGACCTAAGGGTTATGGGACCTGTAATGTCCTACCCCTTTCGAAGGCAAATAAATTTGCCACCCAAAGAGCCAGGTTCCGATCTTGGGTTCCAAACTAAAACTTGAATGTTTTGTTTGTTGATTGCTTTGATATCACGTGATTTATGCGATTATAATTTTTTTATACTTCTTTGCAAGAATACAAATTTTGGAAATAAAAATAGCAGCAAACTAGAAATGCTTGTATCTTAAAAACTTCTCCTCCAATGACTACGAAATTTAAGTACAAACTTCTTCTAATGATATTGAGCAAACCCAATGAAGGAAATTGTACAAGGATAAGTGTACCCGGAGATCTAAAGGCCTGATATAATTTTGGAAGTTAACACCAGCAACAACAAACTTATATATTCATTAAATATGCTTGTAATACAATTTCTCTAGCATACTAATTGTTGTTTGGCTGTCCAACAAAGAGAAGACCTCATACAACACAATGAATACTCCAAATGGGAGGCATTTGGCCTCAATAAGTGCACGCCCTTCACTGCAACTGGTACGGCCTGTTAAAAACCCTTCACAAATGACATAGATCCCTTCCAAACTGCTGAAGTGTACGGCTGATAAGCTGATCAAAAACTATGAATAATCAGCAATACAAGCTTCTTCAAAACTCAAGCAATCTAATTCAAAATAGCCTCTAATGGTTCGGCCTCAATGGAAACATCTGCAATCTGAAGTATCTCTAAAAATGGCACCAAGTGCACCCCAAAACTCATCAACAATCTACCACTTTGAAGCTCAAATCATTCCCCGTCACGGAAATGCCACAATCACTCCAAGGATATCTTGCAATCCCAAAAGTGATGTTCCTGCTGGAGGGTTTCGTCTCCAAACAAGCCAAATCTGCCCTTGCCTGTAGTTTTTCATCACAAACAAGCTGGATATCTTCCTCGCAAACTTGCTGCAAGCAAGCTCCTTTCTCCAAACATGAAATGTAATAACCAAAGATGTCTTCAAATGCTCTCACAACCTTTATTTATTCTTTTCTCGAGCTGGTCGACCCAATGTGGGTAGAATGTGGGATTAAACTTCTTTCTTTTTTACTTGCTTTATGTCAATAATTCATTTACTAATGAACACATATAATGACTTAAATCCACAATATCACTTAATCATATTATAATCTCCCAAAGTGGCGTCCAAGCTAGGCATTAATAAAACCACATTAAAATATACATTATTTCCTTCAAAATGAGTACTCATAAGCCCCCTAACAAATTATAAAGTCATACTTAGGAGAACAATATAATAATTTAATGACTTTATAATAATTATAACTTCGACGATTAAAAACTCCATGACCGCTCATCCAAACTCACATCCGAAAATAGAAATGAGTACCCATTTGGCCAAACTAGCCACTCGTAGGACTTCCGCTCCGCCAAAACCAACTTACTAAAAATAGTAAGTTCCCTGCACCGATAACCAAACGGGTCTAGTCAATCAATCGAAGATATATCCGGATACCCAATTCGGCGAAGAACAACATTCTGCAGTCAATTCAGCCAGAAACCTGAATCACCGACTTACTATAAATAGTAAGTCCTCCCTCAAATCTTAGAATGTCCCCGAAAAACTGGCATCCAAAGGCATACAACCATCTGGCGAAACCCCAACATCCTCTGAGAGCATTCTCACAAAAGACAAGCCTGGAAAGGGACATTACAACTTTCCAAAATAATCCATCTTTCACTACCTGAGATCCTAACTTAAGAGCCTGCCACACTAAGGATCCATTACCATCCAAAGGGAAACAACCCATCTCATTTGGGTTTACCTGTCCCAAATATTTACTAGTTAAAACTCTACTGAATAAAGAAGTTGGTTGGGAAATCCACCTCCAGTAAAGCTTTCCAGCCAAAGCTTTATTATTTAATTTTGATCTTCTCAGTCCCAAACCTCCTTTTACCTTGGGTTGGCTTACTTTCTCCCAACCTACTAAGGCCCATTTCCTCTCTCCTTTTACTCCTTCCCATAAAAATTTTCTAGCCATCTTGTCCAAATCTTTCCATATGGTATGTGGGGCAGCAAGGATAGAAAATTTATAAATTGGCATGGCCTGAATGACTGATTGTAAAAAAGTTAATCTACCCCCATAGCTTAACCGTTTATGAGACCAATGATTAATTCTTTCCTTGATACAGTCCAAAAGATTCCTTCAGATATCTATTTTTAGTTTTTTAAAATGCAAAGGGACCCCCAAGTATACCAATGGGAGAGAAGTCCTTGTGAATCCCAAGATCTCTAAAATTCTGTCCTAAAGCCTTTGATCAAGATTGAAAAAGACCACTTTGGATTTTTTATCATTGATGACTTGGTTTGTAGCCCTAAGGTAGACATTAAGTGTATCTCTAATCATTCTTGCTTCCTTGAAGTTGGCCACTCCCACCAATCCTGTGTCATCCACAAACTATAGGTGAGTCAAAACTTCCTCACCCACCTTGATACCTGTTAGCAAACCTTGTTGTCTTCTCCTCAAGATGATTCTACCCAAGCCTTCAGCCAATATGAGAAAAATATAGGGGGAACAAGGATCTCCTTGACGAAGGCCTCGAGTAGCTCCAAACGGTTGCGAGGGAAGACCCTTGATTAACACGAGTATGTTGGAGTAGAAACACAGCTCATGACCCATTCTATCCAATCTTGAGAGAAACCAAAGGCTGCCATTATCTTTGACAAGAAGCTCCACTCCACCCTATCATAAACCTTTGACATATCCAATTTTATGAACATTCCTCTATTACCAGATGTTTGCATTGAATGGATTGCCTCCTGATGATGTGATTCCATTTTATGTCCTGATTTTCTGATTGCTGATTAGAATTTTCAGAATTAGTTTCATCATCTGAATTATATTCTATCAGTTGTAACTTACCCTTAAACTCACATTTATGCCCAGGAGTCCATGACTTTTTGCAAGTAAAACATAACCCCTTCTTTCGAAGTTCATGAAGGGTGTTTGGATCTAACTTTTTGAACGTGCCCTTTTGCTGGTCAGCACCCTTTTGCTGGTTAGTGTCCTTTTTTATTGGTTTTTGTTCCTTCTCTTTTTTGAAATCCTTCCCTTTGTATTGACTCTTAGACTTGTATGAAGTGACTTCCATGTCCCTAGCCTGTCTAATGGCATCATGCAAGGTAGTTGAGTTGAATGCTTTGACCCAACCTCTCAAAGGTTCAGATAACCCATCCATGAATAAAACCACCAAACGTCTCTCTGACATATCTGTGACCATCACTGAAAACCTTTGGAATTCAGTTATGTAGGAGTCCACTGAACCCCATTGTCTCAAATGTGTCAACTCCTTGAATTCCAATTCTTGTTCCTTCCTATCAAATCTTTGCATAAGTCTCTTAGTGAACTCAGCATAAGTATCCACCCTGTCATGTCCTAAAGTGTGCATACCGTGATGCCACCAGTCATGGGCAACACCTTCCAAATGCAAAGTACAGAATTTAATGGCCTCGTCTTCTGTCATTGGGTACAACTGCAAATAAGTGTCCATTTTTTGGACCTAGACCTTAGCTGTTATTTTTCCTGATGCATCAAAGAAGGGTATGTGGATTTTTCCTATCCTCTGTATTTTTGGGCGTCCCTGAGATGTAGACTGTACAGGATCTCCCTGTCCCTGTTGGAATTGCCCCTGCTGAAATTGTCCCTGGTGAACGGGCCTTCCCCTATTTCTAGGAGTTTGCATGTTACGAGTGTCCACGAAGTCCCTGAATGACATGAGATTCTGAAAATCAGGACCCAGTGCCTCCCACTCATGCCTGTACTGCTGATACTGATCTACCACTGAAAGTTCTGGTTCCTCTTCTGCTGGGGCTGCTTCTGGGGCCACTGGAGGTTCAGGACGTGGTAGAAATTTGGGCATAAATGGTCTAGAGCTACTAGCTCTCTCTGTCCTAGTATGAGAGGCCTCCCAAATAACTCTTGATTCCTCATTTCCCAATTTATTGTTAGGTGTGAAGTCCGTATGGCCACTAGACGTCTGACCTGGCAAACGTCTAGGCCAGACGTCTGACCTGGCAAACGTCTAGGCCAGACGTCTGGACTGGCAGACGTCTGGTCTGGCAGACGTCTGGGCTGCCAGACGTCTCGTCTGGCAGACTTCTAGGCCAGACGTCTGGGTTGGAAGACGTCTGGGTTGGCAGACGTCTAGGCCAAACGTCATGCCAAGAAGACGCCAAAGCAATGGACGTCTAGGTAGACGTCGCACGCGGAAGACGAATGGTCTTGGAATGCGGAAGACCAACAGTCTTGGGAGCGGAAACGAACAGTCTTTTGGACGCTTGTGTTGGAAGATGAAACAAACAGTTTTGGAGTCTTCCTCTACTCTATAAAAGGGATGAGATCCCTTGCATTTAGGTTGAGTTGTTGAAAACGTCCAAGGACGTGAATGTAATCTTTGCTGAAATTAATAAGAAGAGAAGTTGCCATTGCCCCGTGGTTTTTCCTGCACATTGCAGGTTTCCACGTAAAATCTCTGTGTCACTTGTGTTACTGTTTTCGTGTTCTATATTTTTGTTATTGTGCTTCCTCTTGTAGGTGTGGAATCTTGGAGTTTTTCCTAACATCTGGTATCAGAGCTAAGGTTTTGTGCGAGTGGGAGCTGCAACAATGACAAAAGGTGTAACCAAGTTCGAGATTGAGAAATTTGATGACAGGAACTTCGCTCTATGGAAGATGAAGGTGGAGGATTTGCTGGTTCAAAATGACCAAGCGCAAGCCTTGAAAGGGATCGCGAGTAAACCGAGCAGCATGAAAGATGAGGAGTGGGTAACGCTTGACAGGAAGGCGGTTTCTACAATCCGTCTCTGCCTAGCGGACTCCGTCTTGTTCAATGTAGCTGAAGAAAAGACCGCGGAAGCCCTTTGGCAAAAGCTTGAAAATTTGTATGAAACAAAATCAGCAACTAACAAGGTTTTTCTGAAAAAGCAACTTTATAGCTTGAGGATGAAGGAAAGTTCATCCATGGTAGATCATTTGAATGAGTTTAATACTCTGATCAGTAAATTGGTTTCAGTTAATGTGAAGATGGACGATGAAGATAGAGCTATCACCCTACTTTGTTACCTCTCGGACACTTGGGATCATATGGTGATGACTATCAGTAATTCATCATCAGGAGCTCTCAATTTTGATGATGTGGTAGCCGCTTTGTTGGCAGAAGAGTTGAGGCGAAAAACGTCTCTGGAACCCTCAACCAATGAAGCCCTATCCGTGAGAGGTCGATCGTTCGAGGGGAGTAAACAAGGTAGAAAGCAGTCCAGATCTAAGTCTAAAGGACATAAGCAGAAAGGGAAGTGCTGGCATTGTGGGAAGCCAAGACACTCCAAGAAGGATTGTTGGCAATTAAAGAATGGTGAAAAGCAAAATCAGCCATCAGCTGAAGCCAGTGCAGCAGATTCAGGAGAGACGGCAACATGTGAAGCCTTCTGTATCAATAACAGCAGATCAGTGTTATATACCTGGGTTTTGGACTCAGGTGCATCCTTCCACATGTCTCCCCACAGAGACTGGTTTGACAAATATCAGCCATACTGTGGTGGAAAGGTCTATTTGGGTGATGATCATCCTTTAGAAATTGTGGGAAGAGTGGATATAAGGATCAGGCTGGACGATGGTAGAGAAAGGATGCTATGTGATGTGCGACATGTGCCCGATTTGAGGAAGAATTTGCTATCAATCAAAATGATGGATAAGCTAAGGTATTTTGTCACTTTCTGTAACAACTACTGCAAGATTACCAGAGGAGCTCTTGTAGTAGCGAAGGGAGAATCTTATGGGACCTTATACCGTTTATGCAGCGATACGGTGACAAACCATGCAGCAGCAACAACTTCTGTTCAGGATGCAGTAATGCTATGGCATCAACACCTAGGCCATATGAGTGAAAAAGGCCTGAAAATTCTGCATGACAGAGGTATGCTTTCTAAGATTAAGTCTTGCAATTTAGACTTATGTGAGCAATGTATTTTTGGTAAACATAAGAGGGTTCAGTTTACTGCAAGTCCTGGTAAGAGTTTTGATTTTCTGCAACTTATACATTCGGATATATTTGGACCTGTCCCCACTCAGTCCTTGAATGGCGCCATCTATTTTCTGATTTTTATAGATGATTATTCTAGGAGAGTGTGGGTGTATTTTCTGAAGAAGAAGTCGGAAGCTTTGCAGAAATTTAAAGAGTACAAAGCACGGGTAGAGAAGAGTTTGGGCAAGTCAATTTTGTGTCTCGAGTCGGATAATGGGGGTGAATATTGCTTCAAGGAATTTGATAAATTTTGTATGCAGGAAGGGATTAAGCACCAGAAGACTGTACCATACACTCCACAGAAAAATGATGTGGCTGAGCGGATGAATCGCACAATTATGGAACGTGCAAGAAGCATGCTTAGCGTAGCCATGTTGGAGAAAAAGTTCTGGGCGAAGGCTGTTAATACAGTTGTTTATCTTACTAACAGGTCACCTACAGTTCCATTGGATGGACAGATTCCGGAGGAGGTTTGGTGTTGTAAGCCAGTTGATTACTCTCATTTGCGCACTTTTGGCTGTGACACATTTGCCCATGTACCCAAAGAAAAAAGGTCCAAGCTTGACCCGAAGTCAAGCAAATGTGTTTTTCTCGGCTATGGAGATATAGTGAAGGGGTATAGACTGTGGGATCCTACTGCCCACAACGTAATTATTAGCCGAGATGTAATTGTTCATGAAAAATCCATGCAAAGGAAGGAGGTACAGCAAAATCCTAATGTTGTACCTGTTGAAGTAGAATTGAGTGAAGATGACTTGAACATGCTGAAATTTTTGATCAGCATGCAAAACAGCAAGTAGAACAGGAAGTAGAGCAGCCACAACGGTCACAAGACCCATAGCCAGAACCGACAGATCATTGGGTTAGATGATCTACACGTCCACAAAAGTGTCTAGAAAGGTATTCTCATGTGTATCAGTCCTCTTTTGCTTTGTTAACTGATGATGGTGAACCTAGTTCATTTTAGGAAGCTAGAGAGTCTGAGAATGCAGCAAAGTGGAGGAAATCCATGGAGGAGGAAATCGAGGCACTTCGAAAGAATAAAACTTGGGAACTTGTGGATCTCCCACCTGGAAGAAAGACTGTTAGAAACAAGTGGGTGTACAAAGTGAAGAAGAACAACGAACGGGCTGTTGGAATGCTATAAATCTCGCTTGGTGGCAAAGGGCTATGTGTAGAAGTCAGGTGTTGACTTTAATGAAATTTTCTCTCCAGTTGTGAAGATGACTACTATCGGAGTTCTACTTGCACTTGTAGCTGCACAGGATTTGGAACTGGAGCAGCTTGATGTAAAGACTGCTTTCTTGCATGGTGATCTCGATGAAGAGATATATATGGATCAGCCCTGAGGGCTATGAAGAAAGAGGCAAAGAGCATTTGGTTTGCAGACTGAAGAAATCACTGTACGGGTTGAAACAAGCGCCAAGGATGTGGTACAGGAAATTTGACACCTTCATGAAGAGCCAAGGTTTCAGCAGGAGTGAAGTTGACCATTGTGCATACTACAAGAGGTTTGACGATGGCAGTTTTATTATTTTGCTGTTGTATGTTGATGATATGTTGGTTGCAGGCCCCAACATGAAGAAAATCATTGATCTTAAGGCTCAGTTGGCTAGGACATTTGAAATGAAGGATTTAGGAGCAGCAAACCAAATTTTAGGGATGAAGATACACAGGGACAGAAAAGGAAGAAAGATCTAGTTAAGTCAAAAGTCATATGTGGAAAAGATTCTGCAGCGCTTCAATATGCAGAATGCTAAACCAGTTAGTACCCCATTTCTTCCACACTTAAAGTTGTCTTCCAACCAGTGTCCTAGAACGGAAGCAGAGAAGACAAGCATGTCTCGTGTACCGTATTCATCAACAGTAGGAAGCCTCATGTATGCCATGGTGAGCACCAGACCGGATATTGCCTAAGCAGTAGGAGTAGTCAGCCGATACATGGCAAATCCTAGTAATGCGGTGGAGTGGATATTCAGATATTTAAGAGCCACTTCAGATGTTGCCATTTACTTTGGATCGGCAGATTTGCAAGTTACAGGTTTTGTGGATTCTGATTATGGTGGAGATAGAGATGGGAGAAAATCCACTACAGGATATACCTTCACCCTTGCTGGAGGAGCGGTGAGTTGGGCTTCTAAGTTGCAGTCTGTTGTGGCCTTATCAACCACTAAAGCAGAATACATTGCAGCAACTCATGCCAGCAAAGAGGCAATTTGGCTAGAGCGATTGTTGGGTGACTTCAAGGTAATGCAGGAGAAAATTATGCTGCATTGTGATAGCCAAAGTGCTATTCAATTAGTGAAGAATCCAACATTCCATGATCGCACGAAACACATTGATGTCAAGTACCACTTTATCAAAAATGTGGTGGAAGAAGGTAGGATCCTTGTTAGGGTAAAATAGGTAGTATATTGCATTATACTACATAGGTTATTACATTTACTTTTCTACCATAGGAGATATTTACTATTCTATGAATTACCTCCTAGTTAACTAAGGTTAATAACTAAATATCTTATGATATTTAGTTAGGTTGTTAGAATAAATCTATTATTAATCATCGTTAGCGCTTCTAATGCTAAGTGGTTAATAATCCTATTTTGTAACCTACTTAAGCTTCTAAGTTGAATGCAATTCCTAATGTTCGATTGATCATCATTTGCTTAATCTTTTCGTGCATTATTGCTTCATTGGCATCAGAGCCATTTTTTTTGCTCGCCCGGAGGACGAGTTGGTGCCATTTGGTAGCCACCGAACCCACCTCGACAGGCGAGCTCAATGGCAGGAGTGGCTATAGGCCAAACGCTGGCCAGGTCAAATTGACCTGCCAGGGCCCAGCCCACTGTGGGGTCGATCGACCGACACGATCACCGAGGCGATCACGATCCGATCGATCGCCCGCACGACCAGGCTCTCAACTTTTTTAGGTCGAAGCCTATCAGCCTGCGATCCCATGGCCATCCTTGGCCAATCGGGACCGCGCTGACTCCCATAGACCACACGCGGGATCGGCCTACGCTGTCTCCCGTAGTCTACACGCGGGATCGTCAGGAGGGCAAGAGCGCCCTCCCGATCCCACGTGGACGTGGCCCCCGCAGACTGGGAGAGCCGAGAGGGCAGGCGAGCCCTCCCCTCCCAGCTGGATGCACACGCTCCAGACCACATCGGGATCTGAGAGGGCAGGCGCGCCCTCCGATCCTCGACAACCTCGACATCCATGAGGGTAGGAGGCCCTCCGATCCATGCAGATCTATGCCACGTGGTGAGATCCGGACAACTCTAGACTACACGCACCCCGAGGTGCTGACCTGGACGCTGACTGGACCGACCACCTGACACAGACCTGACACATGGCGGACAACCACAGGACGACACTTGACATGACACGTGGCGGACAACCACTGGATGACACGACATGACAGACCCTTTGGCACCACGTGGCGACATCCAAAAGGGTATCGGGTTGGACCATGATTGCCCGTAGGCAATCACATCCCAAGGGGCGTGCTACGGCTTTTGAAGCCTTCGGCATCCCCTGTGGGATGCATGTGGGATAAATCCCACTGTAGTCCCGTGGAAGCCCGTAGGCTTCTTGAAATACTACGCATCGAGGCTTTTGCTCCAAGCCCTCCGACAGCTTGGTTGGCCAAGGCGGATGCCTTGGGCCCAACGGGTCACGTGTTCGAGCCCGCGCGATGCCCAAAAATTCTTTTTTGAAGGTTTTAAACTCTATTCTCTCAAATTTTTTTCCTAAAGTTTTTTATGCTTGATTTAAATATTTTTTTTAGTATTTTTTTATAATTAAGTATTTTTTTTGGATTTAATCATCAATTAAAGCAAAATGGTTGATTTTTTTCCAAAAATAAGCTTTATTATAAAAATTATTCAACTTTAAAAGATATTTTTTTAGCATTTTTAAGAACTAGGAGATTTTTGAAAGGAGACAAACAACACCTTCATTTTTTTTGCAATAAATTCCTCTAAAGTTCTATAGTTTTCTTCACAAATTTTTGGAGATACAAGACATAGAAACTCAAAATTCTATTGCAAATCAAAGAAATTGAACACATTGGCAAGGACAAAGGTCATTTTTTCTTTGCAACAAAATCCAAAATTTGCTTTTGTTTTCTCCTTCACAATGGAGATATAAGACATAAAATTGCACATTTTTTTGTTGTAAAACTTGAGAAATATTTTTTGAACCTATTTGCTCCTTATGCTTGAGTGTTGAAGACAAAAACCAAAGTCGTGTGTCGACTGGTCTGGAAGCCTTTCAAACGCGGGTCGTGTGTCGACTTGTCTTGAAAGGAGTGCTCGAATTTTTTTTCTCAATTTTGTAAAAATTAAGGGGGGATAGAAGTCATATTTTGTGATTCTATTTTTTGCAAAATTGTAAAGAGAAAGGGGGGATATTTCAAAGTAAGAAAGGTGCATTCTCGATTTTACTCGACACCTTTTCTTAAAAAATTGACTATACTAGGTGCATTTTCGGTTGCATCCGACACCTATAGTGATAATAATTTGGGTTGCTCTCTTGTTTTGATTATTGCACTAACAATCATGTTTTTTGTGTGCAATTAAACAATCATATAAAACATTGAAGAAGCATTTCACAAAACCCAAATTTCACTACAATCGTGCTACACCTTGCACAGGTTAAACAAAGTCAATTTTTTTTACTCCTCACCCAAAGGTCAAAATCCAAACACCTTGATTCACTCTCTTTGTTTGGCTTAATTTCCTCAAACTTTCCATCCTTCTTGAAGGGTGTTAAGGCAGGTGCCATTAAATATCCTAGAGAGCAAAATCAGAAGTCTTTCAAAACCTACCCCTTTAATTTGCTCTATTTTGTTTGGCTTAAAATCCTCAAACTTTTCATCCCTTGTTAAGGGTGTTAAGGCAGGTGCCATTAAATATCTTAAAAAGAGCAAATTAAATATCTTCCATATACTCTTTTGAGGGTATACTGCAAGATAAAGTCATCTTAGTCCCATCAAATTTGAAACCTTCACCATGGCAATGATAAACAAATATCTCACTGAAAGCCAACTGCTTAAAGGTTCAAATTATTCTGCCTGGAAAACTAAGATGAAAGCCATTTTAACTATAGAGGAGATGTGGGGAATAGTGGATGGCACTGATTCTAGACCCACATCAGCAGGAGCAGATCAGACAACTTATGATAAAAAGGATAAAAGACTTTCCTTATTGATCTTGCTAGCTATTACTGATGACATACAACCTCATATAAGTGAAGCTAAAAATGGTAAGGAGGCATGGAATGCCCTAGCAACCATTTTTGAAGGAAAGAATCAATCAACAATTCTTAACCTTCAAACACAACTTCATACTCTTCATATGAAATCTGGAGAGACAGTAGAGCTATTCCTCTACAGAGTCGCAGATATAAAAACAAAACTGCAAGCCTTAGGAGAAAAAGTGGAAGACAATGTCCTGACCTCAATCATTTTAAGGGCTCTTCCAGACTCCTATAGAATGTTGATCACTTCACTACAAGTCTCTGGGAGGACAGTGACTTTTGTAGAGTTGGTAAATTTACTTCAAACTGAAGAAGCTAATCAACTCCAAAGAGATGAGGCATCCAACAATGCACTTTTCTCAAACAAGCAAAGTGGAAAGAAAAAGTGGAATCAACAGAAAGGATCTTCTTCTAACAAAGACAAGGGTAAAGGCAAAGAGATTCAGAAGAAGAAGCAGTATTGTAAAATTTGTGATAAAGACACTCATGAAACCAAAAGATGTTGGTTTAAGAACAAACCACCCAATGAACAAGGTCAAAATAAGGGCAAAGGTAAACCAAAGAACAAGAATAAACAACAACAGGGACACATTGCCACTGAAGATTCTAGTTCGGACTCTGAACGAGCACACAAAGTGCTCATGACACATACAAAATCCTCTCACAAGGATACTATTTGGTACATAGATTCAAGCGCTAGTAAACATATGACTGGCGATAAGTCCTAGTTTGAGACATTTGAGGCTCGAGAAGGTAGACCGGTAACCATTGCTGATGATCGGACCTATCGAGTTCAGGGAGAAGGAAGTGTTTCTGTCTCCCTTCCAGATGGAGAATGTAAAATTCAAAAAGTTCTTTATGTACCAGGATTGAAAAATAATCTCTTGTCAGTTCCACAAATCCTGGACAATAACATGAATGTCAATTTCAAAGTGGACAAAGGAAAGAAACATTGCTTTATCACTCAAAAAGGAAAATAGATAGCAACAGGTTCATACAAACATGGTTTGTTTATCTTAGATGCAATTACCTCTACACATACTACAATGGCAGTAACCACAAAAGAGGCTACTTCTCTATGGCATAAGAGATTTGGGCATCTAAGCTCAGGGTATTTACTAGAACTCAGTAAATATCAAATGGTGAAAGGACTGCCTACTCTTTCATCTACTTTGCCAGTGTGCTCAGATTGCTTGTCAGGAAAGCAACATAGAGTACCTTTTGAACCTAGCTCTTTTCGAGCTAAAGTACCTTTGGAGTTAGTTCACACAGATTTGTGTGGTCCTATGTCTACTAGTTGTGGAGGAAAAAGGTATTTTCAATTGTTTGTAGATGATCACTCACGAAAAATGTGGGTCTTCTTCTTGCAGTTGAAGTCTGAAGCATTTGACTATTTTTAGCAGTTCAAGAAGCTTGTTGAGAAAGAATCAGGATGTTTCATAAAGACCCTCCATTCAGATCGAGGGGGGAATACACATCAAAATAATTTTCCTCATTTTTATAGAAACATGGGATAAAAATACAGTTAACAACAACCTATTCTCCTCAGTCAAATGGAGTTGTTGAGAGAAGAAATCGTTCCATTATGGAAATGGTTCGATGTATGCTTAAGGGAGCCAATATTGAGCACATTTATTGGGCTGAAGCTGTAACAACTATAGTATATCTTCTAAATAGGGCACCCACAAGGGCTCTTGAAGGTATGACTCCTCAGGAAGCATGGAGTGGAAGGAAACCCTCCATATCTCATCTACGAGTATTTGGGTGTAAGGCTTTTATGCACATACCTAAGGAGAAAAGAAAGAAGTTAGATGAAAAGACCCTACAATGTGTTTTTCTTGGATATGATGAATTCTCAAAAGGCTATCGGTTGATAGATCCATTCACCAAGAAAATACATGTTAGTAGAGATGTAGTGTTTGATGAAGCTTTCACATCTAACACTACATCAGTATACCTGGAAGATGAGGAGCAACAACCACAGACTCCTCCACAATAGAAAAAGCCTCCTAAATGGTATACAAGTACTATGAGAGATTCCAAACTCACTTCACCACCAGATCTCACTCTCAATCATCCTAAGACATGAAGCATGTCTAGACAGAGAAAGGCAGAAGCATCTACTTCAGTTGATGATCTTTGTGCAGATTTTCAAGAGCTTTCTGTTGATAGAGATTTAGAAAGTGGAGATGATATGGAAATTGATGAGGAGAGGGTTTACATGTCTTCATATGATGAAAATGAACCTTCTACAGTTGATGCAGCCCTTAGACAGCCTCAGTGGAAGGCAGCTATGGATGTTGAACATAACTCCCTCATGAAGAATAAAACATGGAAGCTGGTAGATTTGCCTAAAGGAAAGAAGCCCATAGGCTGCAAATGGGTTTACAAAGTCAAATATAAGGCAGATGGTACCATAGACAAGCATAAATCCCATCTTGTAGCGAAGGGCTATGCTCAAAAGGAAGGCCTTGATTATGAGGAAACCTTTGCACCCACTGCAAGGATGACCACCATTCGAGTTCTTTGTGCTATGGCAGCACAGTTCGGATGGAAATTACATCAAATGGATGTAAAAAGTGCCTTTCTGAATGGTGACTTAAAAGAAGAGGTATACATGACTCAACCTCCGAGGATTTGTTGAGGAAGGCCATGAGCAACAGGTTTGCAAGTTGGTCAAATCATTATACGGGCTCAAACAAGCCCCAAGAGCATGGTACATTAAAATGGATAGTCACCTACTACAACACGGATTCAAGAGAAGTCCATCTGATGCAAATCTCTATATCAAGAACACAGGTTCTGAAATAGTGATTCTTGTATTATATGTAGATGATCTGATCATCACTGGCAATTCAGAGAAATTGATCAACGCCGTGAAAGATGACTTGAAAGAGTCATTTGATATGACAGATCTAGGACTTCTCCACTACTGTCTTGGTCTTGAGATAGAACAGAAAAAGAATCATCTTAGGGTGACTCAGAAAAAGTATGCCAAGACTTTAGTAGAAAAATATCGTATGACTAATTGCAAGCCCAAGGCAACACCGATGGAATCAGGGCTTCAATTATCATGGTATGATGACTCACCACAGGTAGATGGCACGCTATATAGATAGATGATTGGAAGCCTTATCTATCTGACCAATACTAGACCAGACATTACTTATGTTGTAAACTATCTTTCTCGGTTCATGCAGGAACCAAAGGCCTCTCACTGGAAAGCAGCTAAGCGTGTTCTTCACTACATTCAAGGTAGTGTAGAATATGGTCTAGAGTATAAGAAGAATAACTCATTCTTCTTACAGAGTTATACTGACTCTGACTATGTTGGATCCCTAGATGACAGAAAATCAACTTCAGGATATGTATTTCATCTTGGATCTGGTCCTGTCTCATGGCATAGTAAAAAGCAATAGGTGGTTGCTTTATCTTCAATAGAGGCAGAGTATCACGCTGCACGTGGAGCTGTGTGTGAAGCGATATGGTTAAGTCGCATCTTGGCTACCATGGGCCTACCAAAGAAACTTCCTATTCACATGTTTTACGACAACTCAGGTGTTTTGAACTTGGTCAAGAATCCAGTCCATCATGAATGCACAAAGCATATTGACACGGATTGTCATTTCATTCGTGATGAAGTTCCTAAACACAGGATCAAGCTCCAATACATTCCCACCGACGAACAGGTTGCTGACATCTTCACAAAGGCACTTGGACATGTCAAATTTGAACTGTTCGAAGTAGACTTTGTATATCAAAGTAATGTAATAAAGGGGGGATGTTAGGGTAAAATAGGTAGTATATTGCATTATACTACATAGGTTATTACATTTACTTTTCTACCATAGGAGATATTTACTATTCTATGAATTACCTCCTAGTTAACTAAGGTTAATAACTAAATATCTTATGATATTTAGTTAGGTTGTTAGAATAAATCTATTATTAATCATCGTTAGCGCTTCTAATGCTAAGTGGTTAATAATCCTATTTTGTAACCTACTTAAGCTTCTAAGTTGAATGCAATTCCTAATGTTCGATTGATCATCATTTGCTTAATCTTTTCGTGCATTATTGCTTCAATCCTGTTGCAGAAAATCGACACTAAAGTGAATCCTGCAGATATGCTTACAAAGCCGGTCAAGGTAGAGAAGTTTGAATGGTGCAGAACTTCTCTGGGCTTGCTGAAAAAGTAACAAGGGCAGCATTGGGCAATTGGCACTGGATGAAAATCTTTTGGCAGCAAAGTTCCTGAATACTGACTTCAAGTGGGAGAATATTAGGTGTGAAGTCCGTATGGCCACTAGACGTCTGACCTGCCAGACGTCTGGGCTGCCATACGTCTGGGCTGTCAGACGTCTACGCCAGACGTCTGGGTTGCCAGACGTCTAGTCTGGTAGACGTCTAGGCCAGACGTCTGGGTTGGAAGACGTTTAGGCCAGACGTCTGGGTTGGCAGACGTCTAGGCCAGACGTCATGCCAAGAAGACGCCAAAGCAATGGACATCTAGGTAGACGTCAGTACGCGGAAGACGAACAATCTTGGAATGCGGAAGACCAACAGTCTTGGGAGCGGAAACGAACAGTCTTTTGGAGGCTTGCATTGGAAGATGAAACGAACAGTTTTGGAGTCTTCCTCTACTCTATAAAAGGGATGAGATCCCTTGCATTTAGGTTGAGTTGTTGAAAACGTCCAAGGACGTGAATGTAATCTTTGCTGAAATTAATAAGAAGAGAAGTTGTCATTGCCCCGTGGTTTTTCCTGCACATTGCATGTTTCCACGTAAAATCTCTGTGTCACTTGTGTTACTGTTTTCGTGTTCTATATTTTTGTTGTTGTGTTTCCTCTTGCAGGTGTGGAATCTTGGAGTTTTTCCTAACATTTATGTCCTACATTAATTTGTTCAATCCGTAGGCCTTATGCATTAACCAAAATATTAATCCAATGTACCTGTTGTGTCATCAAACCCACTAATTGTTCCAAACTGTGCTGCACGTTATGCTGCGTCTGTTTGATATCCTCAGCCATTTTTCTCTCTATTTCATCTTGTGCATTTTTATCCTCCATGGCAATAGATGGTTCGGAAAATGAACTTGTGGATATTCCCAATATGTCAGTTACTCTCTGATCCGGAGGAGGTTTGGGCCACTGCTTCTGCCTATGCTACCAATTCAAATAGTCATGTTTTGCTTTTTTCTTCTCCCTCTCAAAAGCCCGTCTGTCCCTCTCACTCATGAAACGTGGGCTTCACAGGCTGGCAGGATTAAGTGGCTCTTATACCACTATAATGACAACCCCACTTGTTGGTTCTGACATATTTTGGTTTGTGCTTGTTTGTTTTTGCAATGAAATGATTGGTTTTTCTTGTTTAGTTTGAGACATTGACTTGAATTTCATTCTTAATGCAATAAGGAAACAAACATTTGAACAAACGATAAATTTGCAATAAGGAGATTTATTTATTTAATTTTCTGACCTGAAAGTACAGGTCTGTATTTGCACAGCAAACTGGAAATTACACAGCTGAAACGTTCATTTGCTCGTAACTCGATCACCGGAACTCTGATTCCTTCCCCGCAAAGTGCAGTTGTCTCTCCCAATGAAGCCGCCCAAAATGTAACCTTCAGAAATGTGAATCCAAGCCCAATTAATTGCTGCACGCACCCTGAGGTAGCTGCAGGCAAGATGTACGGCTACTGAAGAGTTCGACCTTGCCTTCAAATTCGTGCCTCACTCTAAATGCCTTCAAAATGCCACTAAAATGATCAACTGGTGAGCCGAAGAGATTGGTAAATTGCCCAGAATGATTCGATGGGATATTTCCCTGCTGTGAGCAAATGACACGATTCCCTAGACACCCATATGTTGTACGGCCTGCTCCAGTATTGCATATATCACTCCAAAATCAATCAAAATGGCACTGACCCAGATGAAGTATAGCCAAAACAATATAACCCAGATGGTCAGTTCATCAACCCAGATGAATTCAAAATTTGGCAAACCCTTGTCTGCCTCTGTTAAGCTCAGATAATCTCTCCGTGATGAGAAATTCAATCCCTGATCAGCTAGAGATGGTCTCACACATCTGAAACCGATAATCCTGTTGAGAAATCCACTCCCAACAAGCCCTGTAGATTCTCTGACAAAAATCTTTGCAACTCTTCACAAAAAACACAAAATCTCCATATGCAAAATGAGACCCAACGTGAAAATATGAGGTGAGGGTCGAATTAGGGTTTGGGCGCCACATTTGCCTTGGATTTTTAAAATTCAAATGATGTCTTTCAATACATGTAAAGGGGCCACGCCCACCCCCATGTCCTAGTCGAGCCAATTTTTACCTTTTAAGTTATAACTTAACATTATAATTCATCATTATAACATGTTCCCCTTTCCTAGCGACCATCTTCCTTGGTCAACACTTGTAGTTGATAGAATTAAGCCCTGTAATTGGTAAAATATCCTGTGCCAAGGTAAAACTGACCTCCTGAACCAAAACTAAATCTCTGCCATGGATTAAAATAGTGAGATCTTCGCCAAATTAGTCCCACACCATTCTGTGTAGCGTAGGGGACCCCCATGACTAGGCTAACAGGGCCTTATTTCTCCTATTGTTGAGAAGGGGACCTTACATTTGATAAAGTCATTCATTTTGAATGTTAAATGAAGAAAGACAACAAGCCAGATGATGGAATAGAGAGACCTAGGATGTAGAGAATATGGACATAAGGCATAAATATATGCCCTTCATCCTAGATCAATGGTTATAGATCTATTAATATAGATTCTATATTGATATTTGATACATGAATATCAAGTACATCCAGAAAGTGGTATGCCCTGAGAGAGGCTAGTACAGTTTGGGAAGGGATTTTTACAAACTAAAGGTCTACTTCAACCAATATACCCTTGGGCACAGCTATACATAATGTAGGAATACAAGTCAGAAAAGGAGAATTAGCTAGAGTGGCAGGTGCTGTAGCAGAACTGATCTCAAAAGAGGATGGATTGGCCACAAGAAGATTACCATTTGGGACTCAGTATGAGGGGACCAAGATCCCTCATAAAAACTTGTGTAAACTCATTGAAAAAAAAATTACCATCTAGGGAGGTTCATTTAGCATCTAAAAACTGCTCAACAACAATTGGACAAGTAAATGGGAAAGAATTCTTCTAAGTATGTTGATCCCAATGACCCAAGTTTAATATTTACTGCATTCTCTCTACCTAATGGTTCTGTTCTTTGGAATGGTTTAAAAACATTTATTGATCTTATGATTAAAGGTTTAAGATGGATGGTGGGAACTGGAGGAAAAAATTCTATTTGGATGGATACTTGGTGTGATTAAAAACCACTCAATTTAGATCCAATTTTGAAACCTTGGATGAGATTGCTTCAAGACAAATATGGTGATAGGGTTTCAAACATTTTGTAAAAGGATCAGGAAGGAAGACACAAATGGAAAGAAGATTTTTTTACAAGTATACAAGACATTGATGCTAGGAGGCAATTGAGTAGAAAGATAACAACTGTGATTATTCTGAGGGGAGCTAAGGATAAATTGATTTAGGAGTTGAATAACTTAGGAGAATACACAACAAGAAGTGGATATAACGTACAACACCAACAAAATAATTATATCGCTAGAATATGGAGAGATATTTGGGATAGCCAAAGCATTCCTAAGGTCAAAATGTTTTTTTGGCTAGTAGGTCATAGATATATTTTATCCTGGGATAACATTATGAAAAGGGGTTTTCATAGCCCCTCTCAATGTGTTCTTTGTAAAAAGGAGGAGGAGAGTATAGACCATCTCTTGGGACACTGCTTAATAGTCTGGAATCTATGGCAATGGATTCTTAATATGTTTGGTAAATGCATGGTGATGAATAGCATAATTGAAGATTAGTTGAAGCAATGGCAAAGCACTTATAAAAGTGAGGCTTTATAGACAATATGGGCTATATCAAAAGATACAAAACTTTGGACTGTATGGCTAGAAAGGAATAGAAGAATTTTTAAAGGAAAGGAAAGAAGTTTAGAAGTAATGAAAAGGAAGATACGTTTAGCCATAGAGGAGTCTAAATCAACCTTATCAACTCACCCAATCCCTAATATGGAAGCAAAGAGCCTTGATAGATGGATTCAAGTCATTAAATGGAATTATGATGTTGGGTACAAGAGAAGCAAAAAGAAGGCAAAGAATATAAAGTGGAAACCACCAAATGTGGAGTGGGTTAAATTGAATTTTGATGGAGCATCTAAAGGAAATCCAAGACCAGCAAGAGGAGGAGGAATAATTAGAAATAATAGAGGAGAGATTTTGTCTCATTACGCTTTCAATAGTGATTTTAAGACAAATAATGAAGCTGAAGCTTGGGCGGCTTTAGAAGGGTTAAAAATATGCAAACAAATAAAATGGAACAAAGTATGGATGGAAGGTGATTCTCTCATAGTAATAAATGCAATTTTGAGGAAAGCAAAGGCTCCATGGAACATACAAGAGATAATTATGGAAATTCAAGATCTTGCTAAAGAGTTTGAAGAAATCAGGTTTACACATACTTTAAGGGAAGGAAACAAATGTGCAGATAGGCTTGCCAATAGAGGGGTTTTGATCGAGGATCGTGAAGTTAAATTCTCCTTTCCATGGTTAGAGGAAGTAGTAAGTTTAGCTGAAGGTGACAAAAAAATGTTGATTGCCTGAATCAAATGATGATTAAGATTTACTTTAATGTTTTCCATTGGTAATATATGTTTTATTTTGTAACAATAATGTGTTTTCATATAAACTATTTATTATAATTTTTGTGGTTGCACTTGTGTTTCAGGAAGGAAACTAGCAATCCAGATTTCGTAAAGCGGACTATGATAGTGCAATGTTTTGGAAATATTACTCTACTAAGATGCAATGCATAGATAGTAGAGGTGAAGTTTTGGTATTGTGAAGGCTGCTATAGAAAAATGTCAAGAAGGATGCCGAATTCTGGAATATTTGTATTCATACAAAAAATTGAAAAGATCCAAAAAATGAAAATCAAGAATTCAGACATTTTATGTAAAATGATGTAGGTTTCTAGCTATAGCATCTCAATTGAGATGAGAAGTGTTTCTATTTGTAAACTCTCAAGCTCTAAAGAAAATAGTTGTATTTTGTCAAGGGTGGGGGACCCGAGTACAACCCATTATTATTCAGCCAAAAAAAAAAACAATTGGACAAGTAGGTAATGTCAATTCAAACAAAAGGAACTTTAGGTAAAGCTGCATCAAAAAGTTGGCTGGGCAAGCGTTTTGAAGTAAGAGTAGTTATGAATCCTGTGGAGCATCCTCATGGAGGTGGCGAAGGAAGAGCCCCAATTGGTAGAAAAAAACTTGTGACCCCCTGGGTTTATAGTGCGCTTGGAAGGATGGGTCAGAAGAGGAATAGATATAGTTATGCTTCAATCCTTCATCAACGTAAGTAGAAATAGTTGGAAATCCATTTTATCTTTTCTTTTAACAAAAAGAAAGGTAATTGGCCATGACACATTCACTAAGAAAAAATCCTTTTGTAGCTCATTTTTTATTAAGTAAAATTGAAAATCTAAACAAGAAGGAGAAAAGAAGATAATAGTGACCTGGTCTCGGGCATCTGCCATTGTACCTGCAATGATTGGTCATACAATTGTTGTTCATAATGGAAAGGAACATGTATCAATTTACATAACAGATCATATGGTAAACCACAAATTAGGGGAATCTGTGCCCACTGTCATTTTCCAAGAACATATGACAAAAAACGATAAGAAATCTTATTGTTAATAGTATTTGTAGATTGGAGAGGATGAAGGTTAACGATAAGAAATCTTATTGTTAAGTCCAAAAATACGAGCTTGGGCTAAACATATATGTATGTCTGCTCATAATGCACATAGAGTAATTAATCAAATTTGTGGTCGTTCCTATGTACAAGCACTTATGATACTGGAACCGATGCCTTATGAGCATTTTATCCCATATTACAGTTAATTTCTGCTGCAGCCGCAAATGCTAATCACAATATGGATTTAAACAAAGCCAATTTTTTTGTGAGTAGAGCCAAAGTGAATGAAGGTGCTCTTTTAAAAATATTTAAACCTAGAGCTCGAGGACGTGGTTATCAAATCTAGAAACCAAATATCTAGATAGATCAAAAAATCCAATTATTCGAGAGAATAACAAAAAGGAAAATATGTATGGGAAATAAAATAAATCCACATGGTTTTAGACTTGGTTTCACCCAAAATCATCGTTCCCATTGGTTTGCACAACAAAGGGATTATTCCGAAGATCTATGAGAAGATAAAAAAATACATAATTACATTGAAAATTATATACAACTTATAAAGAGCTCCTCGAATTATGGGGGACTTGCATATATAGAGATTGGAAAAAATATTGATTTGTTTAATATCAAAATTTATATTGGATTTCCCAACTTGTTAACCAAAAGACCAGGTGTACATCAAGAAATGATAAAATTAAGAAACGATATACCAAATTTGGTTTTACAAAATAGGCTTTCTATGCACCGAGAACTTTTCATTTTTCTAGAAAAAGTCGCTAAACCTTATAGAGAACCTAATATTCTTGCAGAATTTATTGCGCTACAAATAAAAAATAGAATTCCATTCAGAAAAATAATGCAAAAAACTATGGAACTGGCTAGAGAGGCAGGTGTAAAAGGTATTCAAATCCAAATCGTAGGACGTCTAGATGGAAAAGAAAGGGCCCGTGCCAAATCGACCAAGCAAGGTAGGGTTCCCCTACAGCCCATTCGAGCTAAAATAGGGTATGATTATCGTGTGGATCAAACCATTTATGGAGTGTTAGGTATCAAAATTTGGACTTTTGAGGATGAAGAATAATTGGTCCTTTCCATAACCTAACGATGATAAATCATCAATTCTATAAGATCAAATAGAAATTAGATTGACCATCCTGGAACAGTGCTATGCTTAGTGTGTGACTTGTTGAGATCAAGCTTTTACTTCTTTTTTGAAATGAGTGATGAAGAACTCAGAATAAGGATGGATTGGTCTCTGGTATTAGAAACAAACTCATGACTTTATATTGCCAAGATCAAGCTAATAACTATAGGTAGATAGATCTATTACATAGTTATATGAAATGAATGTAAGACCTTCTTCCACAAAGGGACAGACAAATAAGATCTATATCTCTCGTGAAGCAAGAAAGGTGTTCGGTAATGCAGGAAGGGAAAAAAGACGATTTTGCGAAGCCCTAATGAGAGCATTGAGCGATGCTGGCAAAGGGGTTAATCCACCTTCTACAAAATATTTTAGTGGACCATTGTTTAAGGACTTTCATGAACACACGTGCTCTTCTAGAAGAGCAAAAGGAGATATGGCGGAGAAAGGGCTTCAGCATTCTCTCTCATGGATGGACGGATACGAGGAACCACATGCTCCTTAAATTCATGGTGGCTTGGGGTGGATCCATGGTCTTCATGAAGTCGGTTGATTCCTGTCGAGAAGTGAAGAATACATAGATGTTATTCAATTTGTTGGAGGTCGTGCTGGAAATAGGAGTGGAGATGTAATGTTCCTTCCTTGATGATAGCAGGTTATGTAACCCACTCACCTATTTTTGTGGAGCATTCGTGGTGAGTGGATGTTTGTGTGTAGGAGGCATAAGTATGAGTGACTATATGCATTTGTTTTGTATTGTTTTGTATTGTTTTCTAGGTGAATAAAAGGGATATTCCTATATTTTAGGAATCTTCCTAATCCTTAGAAGATAATACCAAGTTTTGGAGTGGCCTTGGTTATTCGATGTGTTCTAGTCTACCCTAGCTTTCATTAAGTGTAATTCGGAGTCGTAATGGAAATTTTAATGGATGAATTAGAAATTTTGAATTTTGAAAAAAATTATTTATCCCACATAAGTTAAAAAAAAAAAAAAAGGGATGGTTGTATAAAAGGGGAGTTTTGGAATTAACACGGGAGTTTTTTGAACATTCAAAAAAAAAAAAAACTATTCTACAGTTTTGGGTGGCAGTTGTGTTTTAGCAGCTAATTGGTAGATTCGAGGATGAAAACCTTTGAATCTCAAGATCAGATCTTTGATTTCAGCTGGCAAATTGATTATCGGGTCTGCATTGTGCATTCAAAGGAATTTAATTAGCAACTGGTGGTTGTTTGGCTCTTCTATTGTAATATCTCTACATTAATTATTCAGTTAATGCAATTACCAGGTATATCTTTTCAGTTTATTGTTCTATTTTCATTTGTGTGAATCTCCATGTATTGTCTCCTATTGAAATAATAATAAAAAGGCATATATATATATATATATATATATATATATATATATATATATATATATATATATATATATATTATGTTGTTCGAAAATTCTATGGCTGGAAATTTTGGGTGTTTTGTTTTGGAAATTGCATGTTAGTTTATATTTTGGGTAGGGGTTTTTATAGTGGTATCAAAGCTAAGTTCCTACCAGCCTGAGGGGTTATAAGAGTGTTGATTCTTGAATGTCACTTAGTGAAAGGGAAATAAGATATCAGCAGAGAGAACAAAGGAAACTTCAACAAACCCTTATTCCACCACAGAACACAAATAGCCATGTGAAGATGTCGGGTGAGGATAAAGAAAAGGAATTCCTTGAAACTATTAAGTCCTTGAAGGATGGACAGCAGCAGCTTATTAACCTTTTCACCCAAGCATTTCAAAGTCCAGGTTCTATCCCCACTGCTATTCCTCTTGGTAACAGTGATAGAGGGGAATCCTCTGCTTTGGGAGCAAATCAGAAAACTCAGCAGGCATCTAGGACAGTTAGTGGTCCCGGGCCACCTAGAGTTACCTTCTTACAAAGAGAGGCAGCACAGCCAGAGGAGGAGGTGGCAGTGCAGCAGGATGATGATTTGGCAGCTCTCCATGCAGAGTATAGAGCATTGAGTGAGGAGTTTTGGGCTAACATCTCTTTCTTAATTTTTTGTACCTTGAAGACAAAAACCAAACCTAAGAATGAAAGAAGGCCAAATCAGAACCATAATCATAGGGATCTGTAGAACAGATTGGAAAAATTCATAGTTCCTTCGTTTGATAGGTCGAACAAATCTTCAGCTCGTGCTTGGATTCAAAAGCTAAACACCTATTTTTCCTTGAGTCCAATGTATATGAAGGCGATTAAGTTTGGTATCATGGTCTAACAACCCAAGGACATAGCCTTATCACCACTTACGAGGAGTTTTGTAGGAGATTGATTGACAGATTCGAGAGGCAGGATCCTGAGGCCCATTTTCAAGAGTTGGCATAGTTGAGGCACAGTGGTACAATAGACGCTTATGTGGCTGATTTTCAGAGGGTTGCAGTGATGGTCCCCAATGTGTCAGAGAGGCAATTGACTTATCTGTTCATGGAGGGTTTGAGAGAGCCACTTAGAGGCCTAGTTAAGGCTTTTGATCTAGCAACACTAGTTTATGAGTTTATGATCATTCCAAAATGCTGCAGGAAAATAGAGTCTCTTCTACAACACTAATTTTTCTTTAGAATGAATGGAATGAGAAAATACTATTGTTGGTGAATTCTCTTTCCAAACTTGAAAAATGCCAAGAAAGAGAACAAGATAAAGCCTATATCAAATTTCCATTTGAATATTTTGGCATCAGAATGAATAGAAATGAAAGATTATGCACTGTGTTTAACAGTGAAGCGTTCTATATTAAACGTGAGCAAGTTGAATTGCTGCAGAGACAAGGATGTTCTATAGAGATTAGTGTCCATAATTTTTCCATGCATGCAAAATACTCTCTTTTGATGGATCTCTTTTCTACTAGGTAGGAAGTATTGAAGAAACTAAAAGAGATCTATTTTTCTTGTACAGAGCAATACAGTATGCTTACTATTCAAGGTGTCTTAATACTTCAAATGTACGAAGTTTCAAAAGATTTGAAAGCTATCCGGCAGTTGTCTAGGACTAGACAAGTCAAGAGCTTGTACAGGATTAGAAACCTTGAAGAGCGATTCTTTAATATTTTTTCCACACTAAGGCACTTTGAAAACAAGGAGGAATTTCTCTCTTTGCGCAAGGAGCCAACAAGCAGAAAGATCCTTGAAGACGCAACCGTAAGTAAAATAAACAAAATACATAATGGTATAACTCTTGGCCAGATTGGTAAATTGCGATTGTTGCTTCCCCTTTTGCCAAGGAATCTGGTGACAGCATACGATGAAAAAATTATTCAGGGTCTTGCTGAAAATCATGAGTGGAATAATGAACTCCTTTGGTCACCTATTGACACATTTACAGAAATCAGTGTGGAGAATAAAAGATGGCATCTTGTAGAAAGCTTTGTAAGAGCTTTATTCAACACTTTTATGAGCTGGAAACCAGGAAAACAATTTGACTATATTTCTCCACATATTTGTCTCTCTCTTTTGGAGAAGTTGTTTTTCCTTTCACCCTCCTATGGACTTCCCTCAGAAAGCTTGTTTTTGCCAAGGTCTTTCTTTTTAGAGTTTATGACTGGTGAACGAGGGAACTTTTTCTATACTTGGTTGCTACAATCACTATGTGTGCCAAAATGTGAGAAGAGACTTGAGAACTCCTAGTACCCGTTGTAGCACATGATTGCTCAGCTATTAGTAACTTACCAATTAGAAACATTAAGATGGATTAATGCTTCCAAGATGGACAGAACTTACTTCTCAAAGTTGACTCCAAGTACTAGTCATCATCCTCAGGCCGATGGCCAAATCGAGATAGTAAATAAGTGGGTTGAGGGATACTTATGGAGTTTTGCTACCGATCATCAGACAGCTTGGGTGAGATGGCTCTATTTAGGGGAGTATTGTTACAATACTACCTATCACATGTTGATTGGGATGTCTCCATTCATGGCACTATATGGGTATGATGCACCTACCTTTGCTGAGTTAACTCTTCCAAAGACACGGGAACCTGTAGCTGGTGATTTCATAAAGCATAGTAGGCAGATCTTAACAGGTTTGCGTGACCATTTGCGACGTGCTCAAACCAGCAGAAGATCTATGTTGATAGGCATCGCACTGAGAGATACTTTAGGTGAGTGATATGGTTTTGCTTAGGCTGCAACCCTACAGACAATCTTCTTTGAAGAAGAGTGGAGCAGAGAAGCTTAAGCCCCATTTCTATGGCCCCTATAGAGTGGTACGACGTATTGGCGAGGCGGCATATGAGTTGGAGCTCCCTTCTAGCATCTAGATCCACAACATCTTTCACGTGTCATGTTTGAAGAAGGCAATGAGTCAGCGTGTGATACCTTCAACCAAGCCACCACCACTCAATGTCGAGGGAAGATTGGTTCTAGTACCAGAGCAGATCCTCGGAGACTAGAGACAAACAGTTGGCGAACCGTGTGCTAACGAAGTATCTCATACAATGGAGGGGCCTCCCTCAAGAGGATGCTACTTAGGAGACAACTGCTATTTTGGATCATCCCGCTTTAGTGTGCTTGAGGGCAAGCAAATTCGGGAGCGGAGGACTTGTAATGTCCCTTTCTGGATGATAGCAGGTTGTGGGGCCCACTCACCTATTTTTGTGGAGCAATCATGGTGAGTGGATGTTCGTGTGTAGGAGGCATAAGCATGAGTGACTATATGCATTTGTTTTGTATTGTTTTCCGGGTGAATAAAAGGGAAATTCCTATATTTTAGGGATCTTCCTAATTCTTAAGAGGTAGTGCCTAGTTTTGGAGTGACTTTGGTGATTCCCCTAGATGTGTTCTAGTCTACCATGGCTTTTGTTTGGTGTGATGTCTACCATGGCTTTCGTTTGGTGTAATTCGGAGTCGTAACGGAGATTTTTATGGATGCACTATAATTTTGAAAAAAATCAATTATCCCACGACTTAAAGAAAGAAAAAAGTAAATTGGGTGGTTGTATAAAAGGGGAGTTTTGGGAGTAACATAGGAGCTTTTTGAACATTTAAAAAAAACTATTCTACAGTTTTGGGTGGCAGTTGTGTTTTAGCAGCTTATTGGCAAATTCAAGGACGAAAACCTTCGAATCTTAGTTGGCAGATTCAAGGACGAAAAGAAGTCGACACTTAGTCATTTTCAACCTTTTCACGTTGTGCTCTTGGTCGCTGAAAAGAAGTGCGACGACGGGCGTCGCTGAGAAGCGACGGCGATCCCGGTCGTCGACACTTAGACGATTTTTTCTCCGCCATGGATCGCCCAAACAGCCCGCGCCGCCAAGAATCGCCCAGCAGCGACGGCGATCGCGGGATAGCCATGCCTTAGAAACTTTTTGCATTTTTCTTTCAAATTTTACATTCAATCTTGAAAATTGATCTGCTTAACATGAACAAACTGAAAATGAAACATGAAAACTGGAAATTGCACCGAGGAAGGAGGGAGACAACAACCTACTTGAAATTTTCAAAATTCTTCTACCCTTAGCAAAATGTGACAACAGTACCCCTCTATTTTTTGGAGCCCATGCACTGCCATTGCATTGAACTCATGCTTGAGGGCATTGGCAAACTAACATGGGTGAAGATCATGGCGGAATAGGAGAAGAACATTACACGGTTTATATATAATCACACATGGGTGCTTAGGTTGATGAGGTAGCATAATGATGGGAGGGACATTCATTGCCCACGGATCACCCAATTTGCCTCCAATTTCATCACCTTGCAAAGCCTGCAAGTGGCATCACCTGCTTTGAAGTGGATGTTAGTGAGCAAAGAATTCTATGCCTCACCATTTCATTCAAAAGAGGAGGGGGAGAGGGTCTAGAGGCAAGTTTTTGATGATTATTATGGGTGACCTTGAAGGAAATTCTCAAGGTAATCAATTGTTCAAATTTAACTTTAAAATCTTATTTTATACTTAAAAATTTTAGTATTTCATTTTCTAAGCTTTAAGTATTTACTGTTTAACCGGAAATGATGAACCCTTGGTAAGGGCTCTTCGCCTTGTAGATGTCCAAAAATAAGCAATGGGTATGAACAATGGATAGAGCAAAAGATAGAGCAAAAGAGGCCATCAACACTGTTACGGTGGCAACCTACAAAAGTATGAACCAATTTGGCATATCATGGATAAAATATGGACGAGACAACTCCATTGACCTATTAATGCAGCAGGGTCCTTCCTAAACCCCAAATTCTTTTATAGTGGCAGTCTTAGCACTAAGGAAGAAGTGCAAGGTGGGTTTTAGACTTGCGTAGAGAGGATAATAGATGACCCTGTCAAACATTGCCTCATCCTTGTTGAGTCACAAACTTATAAAGCCGCATATGGGAGCCTATTTTCATTCTTCTTTCGTAAATAATCAAGGTCAACCTTGCGGCCAAGTAAAAAAAAAATTTGCCAAGTTTTTGCAAGTTGTCGATAAAATCTCCAAAATTAGGGTGTTGAGTTTATCCTGAGTTGCGATTTTTCTATGATTTCTCACCAACCACATGTCCAAATCACCTGAAGTTTTATGAAGGTGCACATTGATACCTAACATATGTAGTTAAAAGCTTAGCCTAATTGGATTTGTGGCTGCTGAAAAGCCTAAAATATACCCAATTGAATTTTGCCGGTTCGAAAACCCTCATTTTGAAGAACTCAATGATAAAAAAATGGACAAAGAGTTGAAGGGGTTACAACTTAGGTTCATTTTGCAAGGACAAAGGATAAGGACCCAGTTAAAAAAGATCATCATCAAGAGGGATTTTAGGAGTCGAAAAAAGTATAGAAAGGAGATGCAAGCCCCACAAACCTAGAGAAGAAGTCTTCCTGTCTTGCATAAGAGATATGGTTTCTACTTCTCACAATTGCAGCTCTTAAAGGATAGGAAGAAGTCCCTGGGGGATAGGTCGATTGGTTGCGGCAGAGTGCTTACCAGCGGGCAACCTCGGTTCGATTCCTTTGGGGGTTGGTGGTCCACCTCACACCACTCAGCAGGTAGTCGTCACATTTTATTGAGAGTAGATAGGGGTTATAGTGGTAGCATCCAGAATCAAATCCTTGTTCGGAAGTAGATAATGATGGGCAGTTACCAATTCCCCTATATGTCAAAAAATAAATAAATAAAAGGAAGAAGAAGAAAAGTTATAGAGGCTGAAAATGACCCTCAATATTCAGACCTTGAAGAAGAGGAATCAACAAAAGCAGTAAAGAACAAGCATTCCTAGGAAAGTGGGGAAGGGCCACAAGTTATAGAGGATGAAGATTTCTCTGAAAACAACAAAGGTAAAAGGAAGGCAATTTTGAAAAGGGCCCTCTGCGCTTTGACACAGAAGATAACAAGTCAGATTCTGAGTAGATATGAAGAAAGGAAGAAAAACAACATGCTATGGAAACAGTCCATGGGGTTTAGAACAATTGGTTTGGTGTGAAGAGTTTCACAACCTAAACCAGAGTTCAAATTTCATGAGTGAACCTTAACATTTGCCCATGGGGTTTGGGATAAATGTTAAGGAACCAAGAGTTTCACACCATAGACAAAGGTTCCAATCCCATGGGTGAACCTTGACATTTTATCAAATGGTATGAGCTCGATCGGTTAAATTCCTTGACTTTTGACTTTCAAGAAGGAGACTTAGGTTCGAATCTTGCCAAGCAATACATGCATAATTGTCAAGCAGTTGTAATACCACTATGTGGTCATATGATGTAATACAGGTGGAGCCCATCTCAATCCCATATAACCAATTTAAAAAACATGTTGTGGAAACAGAAAAAGAAGAGAAGGTGGTGAAGGAAACAATTGAAAGTAGGGAAGATATCAAAACAAAGTATGATGACACGAATAAAGCTTTAACCCTCACATGAAAGACTCTCATCCTCTTTCTAGATATTGAAACTACCATCATGGGTATATTATTAGAGGTTTTGGCATATATAGCCATGGTTTCTCTTGGAAGCATCCCAAAAAACAAAAAGAAAAAATAAAGGACAATGTCTATAGAAGGACCCTTCTAGGGGTACCCATACCATATACTCATCACACAAGCATCTTAAGGCATCTTGTTGGAAAAATGAAAAATAAAAAAGTCTCAAGTGATTGGGATGTTTGGGGTTCAAACAATGTTCTCAAGTTCAACATATCGTTTCATATTACTGTTGTTTTAGGTTGTTGTTGTATCTACGTTTGAAATTTTACAATTCCACAAAACATTCTGCATCTTGTATTTGCAGGGAGATCTCGAGCTCAGATTTCTCATATTTTCAAGGCATGAATTATTGTGGTCACCAAATCCCAGGTTCTATGTCAAAATTTCATTACCACTTAAATAAACAAAGAATACAATGGGAATAACTTACAGTACAAATGGATACATTACGCACACAGCATGTATCCTACACAGCAACTATCTGCAATACACCATACTCCAACAAACCATCAGAAACACACTTTGAACATCAACATGCACACACACCTCAAGATACAAACAAATAGATGGATGAAGATCATCTTCTCTTTGGGAAATATAAAGAGGTTTACTTATACTTTTCCTGGGAATGGGGAGGTAGTTGCCAAACTTTCTTGGACCTAAACCTAACTAACCCAACAAAACACTTCTAATTACGCAACATCATAATTAAATGAACATTAGAATTATAGGTACATCCAAATTACATGAACATTCTAATTACACATACTCACATTTCATCAAATATTTTGCGTACAAACTACAAAATAACACAGAATGACAAATTTTATTCATTGATTATGCAGACATGTCAATTCATCTGCCTACAGAATGAAAATTTAACCCTCACATCAAAGACTCTAGTCCTCTTTCCAGATATTGAAAGTTTGAAACTACCATCACGGACATAATTATTGGAGGCATTGGCATAAATAGCCATGGTTTCTCTTGGAATCATCCCAAAAACAAAAAGAAAAAATAATGGACAGTGTCTATAGGACCCTTCTTTGGGTACCCATACCATATATCCATCGCACAAGCAGCATTGGAAGGCATCTTGTTGGAAAAAATGAAAAAGAAAAAAGAGTCTCAAAAGATTGGCATGTTTGGGGTTCAAAAAATGTTCTCAAGTTCAACATATCAATTCATAATACTGTGTTTTAGGTGGTTGTTGCATCTATGTATGAAACTTTACAATTTGACTAAACATTCTGCATCTTGTTTTTGCAGGAAAATCTCCAGCTCAGATTTCTCACATTCTCAATTCATGAATTATTGTCACCAAATCTCAAGTTCTATGTAAGAATTTCATTCATTTAACAGTTTCTACAACTCAAAACAATGTTTTTTCATTTCTTTTATGCTATTCTACTGCATAATTTTGTGAGGTATTGCAGCATTCACAAGTACTTGAAATATGTACTATTCTCCAGAATTTTCTACATGTGCACTTATTTTTTGGGGCCTCTAGCACCAGGGACAAAGCTTACCAAGGGTGAGGGCAGGGGCACACCGTGTTCCAAGCAACAATGTACTTTGTAACAATATATTTTGAACTCTTTTGTATCAAAGCTCAAATTTATATATCACTTAAGTATTTGGTTATTTTTTATGGGGCCATTCCCCTCTATTCTAAGTTCACTGCATCTAGACATGATAGGCTTGAGCCCTTCTTGACATATAAGGATTTTCACCCTACCTCTTGTATCTCATTTACACAAATTATTGAGACTTCACAAATTATTGAGACTTCACATTGTTTTTTTAATTGGATTTGTATGAGCAATCCTTAGTTTTGGTGTGCTAATGCCTGTTATCTACAAGTACGCTAAAGTTTGCTTTGATAGTCTATTGGTATTTCTTCAACCAGGCTAACAAATATTTCCAAGAACCCCGTTTATATACATCAACTATAAAATGAGTAGATTTTTAGACCTTTTATTTAACTGAAACAGGATACTCAACTTTATCAGCAAATACTATATGACAAATGAACAATATGTCATATACAACTCAATTCCAGAAACATTGCCTGAAACAAATACAAGAGCATATTCTATCAAATACCTGAACAAATATGATACCTCCAATACCCCCAGCCACGAGGTACCTCTGAAACAGTTGACAGTTCATGCAGAATGCCAATATGTCCAACAAGAAAAGCAATTGAGGAAGATGATTGGCTAACTTTGGCCATGATTGATATGCTTAATTCTATAGGAATTACATGGATCCAAGAAATCACAGTTAGAGCTCATCTCACATTTTCTCATCGTTCAGAAATCTATCTTTTAAATATAGGGTGTGTATATATGTGAAATTCCTTACAGCAATATTGTTTTGGCCTAAATTTTTTAAGAGTTAGTAGCCAATATGTGTATCTGAATCCCAGATCCTAGTTGTGAATATGTCATAGGCCCTAGCAGCAAGTATAGAGTTAAATGAGATGGGGAACTTGAGACTCGATCAGCATAAGAAGCTAAATCTTTTTGGTTGTTATTTCCCCAGTGACTTCTGAGAATTGTTTTTTGCAATTTTAACATACATATATAAAATAAGATTCTCCATCACCAATTCCTACAGCCATATGGATTGCACATGGGTCAGTCTCATGAAACTGAAATGTTAAAATCATACTAAAATTATGTGGCTAATAATTTTGGTAGTGCAAAAATACTGCAAAAGAATTGCATTTTATTTTTTAAACAATAAGGAGGAGCACCAATTTATAAACAAACCTATTTCTAGCCTCAAGAGATACCTCCCAATTGCAACAACATCGCAGATGGGAAAAGAATTGAAAAACATAAACCCATGACTAAATAATTATAATTGAAGGCATTACTTTATTTTAGGGTAGATATTACATGATTATCTATAACACTGGATAAAGAGACAAAATTAAAGATGTATTGCAGACCACTCTGAATAGATAAATGCTAAACTAAACTCAACTTAAGCGTTTATCGGTACACACCGATGCATTGTCTGGTAATTCTGGAAATGGACCAAAGCATCTGGAATGAAACAACCGTCGTGTCCCGGTTCTTTGTCGTGCATTGCCTTCTTTTGTTGTTGGTGATACAACTGCAATTCTACTATTGCCAGATCCCATTTTCAACTTTCTAAAGAAGTATTCCTCAGGCAATGAATCAAAGAACCTCACTGCCTTCAACCTAGTAATCAATTCTGACCAAATTTTGCATTGCCTTATTTTTCCCGATGGATCTAAACCATACAATTAATGATTTTGAAATCGCTCAACGGCATCTTACCACATTCTACACCAGACTCAATGATAATCAGAGGTAGGATGAGAACTCTGCATTGATGCAGCAGAATTATATGAAAAATCTGAATTAGCAAAATCAAGAAACTGGATAAAAGGGAAAATTCTGCATTGGCCTGGTAAATAACAGAGATATGTTGAAATTTCTTCAGTTTTCCATATGAATGCCCGGTCCATTGAATCCACTGCCTTGGCTCAATTGAGTAACAATAGATGCAATTCTGCAGTGAGCAGAATGAATAACAAAGGTTTAATGGCATTTCTCCATTATTAATGCAAGTGGCTATCAAATGTGTAATGAAATGTCTGCATTGGCCACAAATTTGCATAACAGATGCATATTGAGTCTGATATATTAGCCCAATGAAATAGCAGACGCATAAAGCAAATTATGCACCAATCCAGATAAATTCCAGAGGCAGGATGGAATTTCTCCATGAGCCCATGCAAATAACAAAGGGATAAGGCAAATTCTGTACTATCCTCCATGAACACTAGATGCATGATGAAACTTCTTCATTAGCCCAAGTGGAGAAGAATGCCCGCTCAAATCCCTGCATTGCCCCAAAAAAAAATCATAGATTAAATTTCTGAATGAATCCAAACAAATCACGAACCTATAACCATAATTTTTCATCCTATTGAGATTATACCCAGGCCAAAACAACACGGATCACTCCTAACACAAGACAGTTTATCTAGAACAACAAACTAACCATGTAGCAATGCAGATTACAAGACAATGGCACAAATTGCAGCCCTTCTCCATGCAAAAGTATAGATGAAAAGACCAATCCCTAAAAAACCGACATAGGTAATCTAACAAACCAATGGCAATAATGCAGGAGAATCCAAAAATGCATTACTCACACCCACATTCTCTACCAACACTATGAACCACCATCATCATACGTTTGACTGAAAAAACTGTAGAGGCCCAAGACAAGGAACATAGCATTTACTAGGGAATCAATCAAATATCTAACATTCTTTTACTTTACACATTACCTCGTGGTGATATTATTCACAAAGGTTCGCTATGGGTTTTCTACTTTGCACCAGCCTCTGCCAATTTTCCCATGCAAAAGACTATAAAAAGAGTCCAGCAAGAGAAAGATCTACTCGGCTTTCAATAGCTAGCTGAACATGAAGGTGGCATTTTTATTTTTTTCTTTTGTTTTACTCATATGCCAGTAATCATATCCAACGATGATGATGTAAGAGATGGACATGGGGATTCAACGGAGAGTAAATGTTGGTGCAGAGATCACATGTGGGTGTTAATTTTAGGTGGGACAAAAAGAGGGAGCAGATTTGCTATTGAGCTCTGAGATCAATATGATGTGGACAGAGGAGGGACAGATAAGACAGTCAAAGATGTGTTTGTTGGGGGCCCAAAGGTTTGTGGAGTAACGAGCAGTATGAGACATGGTAAGGGAGGGGAGGTTGGACCTTTGAATTCCCTACTGGCCTATAGGGTGGGTTCATGGCATTGGCCATCACATGGGGATACTGGGTCCTGGGGTTATGCAAGTGCCCACCTCCACGCTATCAAATTACCTTGATATGGGGGCACCTCCCCGTGATTTATGGAAGCCATCACCCTTTGTGTTAGAAAGAAACAATCAATCCCCTTCGAAATCCTATCAAATAGGATATTGGGTGTACAAATTAGGAATGTAACGTACAAAATACGTGAGAAAATTGAAAGCAGTTTCTTTTCCAATTTCCTGCTCCATGTTTGGTTGACAATTTTAATGTTCTTGTTATTGGTTTTAAATATATGGAATAAATTATGGTCTTCCCTTGAATTGTGGGTGTTTTGCTGGCCAAACTAAAGGCACAGAGAATCAAAACGCAATATTAGGGGCTGAAATATACATAGAACTTCGAAATTTTTTAATATTTCAATTCCCAAGTACTTTCTATCTATATTTGTTATATGATTTTTTTTTTTAATTATAATACAATACACGAAATCTGAGACCACGAGGGAATTGTCCAATGTTAAGGATTTAAATCCTTGTCTTTTCATTGATCTTATAATCAATTTGACTATATAGGATTATACAAGGTACTTCTTATAACTTGATTATTTTTTATTTTTCATAATAAATTTAGAACAAATAGTAGAAAACAAAGTAAGAGAAAATAGGGTTATATGGATAAAAAAAATGTAAAAGTTCTATATGGAAATTAAACCTACCAAATTCATAAGTGTAGAGCCTTATGTGAAAATATTCTAATGTCTACTTTGAAGGATCAAGTTGTCCTAGTAGAAGAAATAGAGCTTTAAGATCAAATGGGATGGATGGGAGATATCAATAGGTACATGACAACATAATATATTTTAAAAGGATTGAAACCTAAAGAAAGGGAACAATTCAAGTAAAAATCAATGCATTATGCTTGGCTCAATAGTGTGCTATTAAGAAAAGGATATGGCAATGTCTTATTAAGGTGTGTCAAAAAGAAAGGAAAAATCCCTAATAAAAAATATCATCATCGAGGAAGACACTATTCTATGCCAACTACAAGATATAATATCCTAAGAGCATGATACTAGTCGCCCACCATATTCTTTGACTACTTCCAGTGGGTCAAGAATTGCAAATCTTATTTTATGTTTATGGGAAGAATGAGAAAGGCACAAATGCCTTTGAGGTTTGTCATATTCATTGAGTCATTTCAACAATGGGGCCTCCATTTCATTGGAAATATAAATTCATTATCTAGTGCCAAACATGAATGTATTTTAACTATATACAACTATTTCATCAAATGGGTGGAAGCAATGCTAGTCAAATCAGCTAACTAAAAAGTGCTCATCCTACTATTGGAAGATATTATTACCATACTCGAAATACCATCCATAGTAATCACTAACAATACCACCTTATTTACTGGTTTCAAAGTGATGACATTCAACTTGGAATATGAATTTATACTCAATATGTCCTCCAATTATTACTCGTAAGGAAATGGACTAGCAAAGTCTACCAATAAGAACATCATGAGGATTTTGAAGAAGATTATAATAGAATCACAGAGGGATTGCCAAACTAAGTGAAATCTAAGGGTTCAATAGGATCATCCCCCTATAGGTTAGTCTTTGGAAAATAGGTTGTGTTGCCAGTTAATTTATAACTATCTTCCCTTCAAATGTTATAACAACTTTAGCTTGAATATATTGATGTCAAACAAATGCAAGCGTTACTACATGCCCTACTAATCCTAGAGGAGGAAAGGAAAAAAACATTCAAAATAATGATCCAATATTAAGAGGCAGTTAATATGTGGTTTGATGAAAAAGCCACTAAGATGGGTTACAAGAAAGTTGACTTGGTATACAAATGGGACAAGATTGAGCTAAACTAGGAGGCCATCAAAAATTTGATCCTTTATGGAGTAGACCATACCAAATTATTCATACATGGTTTCAAATGCCTAGAATATTGCAACAATGGATGGAAGGATGTTGCTAATTTTGGTATATGTGAAGCATCTATAACCCATATAACAATAATCTCCAAGCTAAAATAAATGTAAAATATGTACATAGTCCCTCTTATTTTATATTTTTTGGCTATTACCTCTATCTCTATCCCCCATTCCTTTGCAACAAATCCCATTTATATTCTCCCTTACTTCTCCTTCCCTCAAAAGTTCATCTTATTTATAATGTTATTAGAAAAAAGGTCAAATTTGAGAGCTATAAGCAAATCACTTGCTTTAACAAACAAACTACTTGTAAAAGTGAGCAATTTATTTATTGACTACCCTACCCATAAGCCAATTGGTTAGGTAGGACAATTGGTCCTATCTCAAGTTGACCTTCTCGCTTGACCATATTAATGTCAGACATGATATGGGAGGGGCATGAAACCATGTCTACTCACATCCCTATTTGTACTTTACGCTTCCAAAACTCTAAGAACTCATAAGTTTTTGAAACCATGTATCGTATGTTGCTCGTTTATGAGTTATTTCCACCAACTAACCCATGTTGTTTCATAGTTGACATGATCTTGTTGTTCAAAATATTGAGGAGCATTTTGCTCTCACATGCATAGCTCAAAGTAAAATAGCCCTATGTCCCATACCTTGCATACATGTTGATTACTTCATAATGGATACCACTTCCATATCCACAATTCCTTCAATGCTTGAGGTAAATCTTATGAATTTGCCTACCACCACTATTGCCCCACCATATCAACAACACTAGTACCAATCCAAGTAGAAGCACAAGAAACAAGGCTCTTTGGAGAAATAGAAAATAATAATTTAAAGAAGAAGAAGCCCTCCCCTTCTTCTCAAAGACCCCAAAAAATAATTGATGAACCTTATAGGCTAATAGAGGAAGGCAAATGTAGACATTCACCTAAAAATATAAAAAAGGAAACCCTTAGAAGGTTAAATTTAGACCCACAAACTGATTTGTGGAGCATCAATCAAATTTGGACCTTGGGGCTTGCAATGAACCTTGTACCCCACGTTTGGAATTTTTCAAAGTTACTAGAAGTAGGTGCAAAGTGATATAACTTCATAAACACGAGTAGCAAAATACCCCAATTGACTGAAGAGTCTTTCTACATATAGAAGGGAGATATAAGGAAGATGCTAAAATTAGAATATGATCATGCTATGTGGATCACTTTTATATATTTGACCAAAAATACTAATAGGAATTTTTAATCCCACATCTAAAGAACTTAACTAAAGCAATTTGATTTCAACATCCTCTAAGAATTATATTGGTGCAAGGATGATGTCTACATAACATTGTCTAATAGTCTAGTCATACTTGGGGAAAGATCAAATGTAAAGGTGTATGAAGAAAATGTTGCCCTCCTTCATGCAGTTGAGAACTACCCTATATTTCAAGGAGGAAAAGAAAATCACTTACATCTCCTACCTAGTTTTGTTCATTTTTTATAAGAAAAATTTATTCCCTACCCTCTAGCTAGACCAGATGGGACCAAATGGGAAACTAATATCAATGGTCGACTACAAATATACCTTTCAAAGAAATGGGAAGATATATTTTTACTTCTATGATAAAGTGTACAACATTAGAATGGAGAATATGAAAGGCAATACTCCTAGGCTATCAAATGAAGCAAGAGACTTGTTGATATTAGAAGACTAGTTTTATTACCTAGGTAAATCATGCTTTTTCATCCATTATTTTGGGTTTTCAATAATACCCTTCAGATTATCGACATATGTTCCAAAATATATGTTCAACCTCAAGTGTGCCCAAAAACTTGACTATGTGGACTGGAGATATTTCAAGGGCATAAGGAAACCACCTTCTATTTGTTCAAGTAGCAAATTTTGAGAATTACACTAAAGCTATAGTGTTTCCATAAGGTAGTGGAAGATAAACTAAGAGACATGGGTTTACAACAACTTAGGGATGCTTGATCTTATAATTTGGAGGGCCGCTTCAAAAAGTAATTAGGTGATAAAAAGGAATAATTTCAAATAAAAAAGGAGGTACCTAGAGGTAGAATGAACAAAATTAATAAATTGGAACCCCCTAAAATTTCACAAAGAATCTAGAAATGTTGATGGTTTGTTCATATATTTCATGATTGACCACCCTTAAGGTTTAAAATTTTTAGCTTTTGATGTTGATTTGGCATAGAGTGCACATGAATCTTCCTTAGTTCATCCACCACCTAAGTTGGTGAACATGATTCTAAAGGATGCTTAGTCAATTCTATGTTTAGAACAACATTAGAAGGTTGCTTCTCGAGCATTGCTTTTGAAGGATGTTCATTCTCAGGATCTTTTTATATATTCTTAGGCTTAGGGATTATGCTATACTTACAAAGTATGAGGTTTTGATGAAGAACAAGATATGGGAACTGGTTCCTATTCTAAAAGGGAAGAATGCAGATGGATGCAAAAGAGTATATATGGCTAAGAATAGTTTGGATTTTCAGGTGGAGAAGAATAAGAAAAACCTCAACAAGAGGGAGTTAAATTTCTAAGACATTTGCACTAGTGGCTACGATGAATCCAATCAAAATGATTCTATGTATTACTGTATCATATGGATACTACACTACTTTATGGTATCAAAGTGGCTAGGATGGACCCAATCAAGATGATTATATATATTACTGTCTCATATGGATACTACACTACTTTATGGACCCAATCATCGTCTACACTACTTTTTAGAGATTCAAATTGATTAGATAGATTATGACATCAATTTTTTAGAGTTCAAGTATACTTTAGATCCTCTTTAGCATTTTAGGAAGGAGTATTGCAAGTTTGATCAAAATACTTTTACTTTTATCCTAAATCTTAGGGCTAATTATACCATTCCTTTGATGGATGCTATGTTGTATCAGTCTCTTATGGGAGGACTTCTTTATCTTACTCACACAAGACCCGATATAGCTTTTGCTATCAGTTATTATTCTAGGTATATGCAAGTGCCATGAGAGAATTATTGGACCATAGCTAAGATGATTTTAAGATACATTTGAGGGACTTATTAGATGGGTATTCACTACTTAGTTGGCTCCCCTTTGATTTTGACAATATTTTTAGATGCTAATTTGGATGAGCAATGATCCGCCATAGGCTTTGTATTCTATTTGGAACTCAAACTTATTTCTTGGTGTTAAAGACACTAATCCACTATATCTTATGTAGTAAATCATATTTGGTGTATGTTCATGATTTTAGAGGATATTGGAATTTCTTAGAGTTTTCCAGTCACTCTTCAATGAAAGAATCATAGCACATTTCAACTTGTCCATAATCTAGTGTTTTATCAATGGAAAAAGCACATAGATATTTGGATGCACTTTGTGAGATGGGTTCATGCAAGTGGGATGCTTGATCCATTTTTTGTGCCTTCATTAGAGTAGAAATCAAACATCCTAGTCAAGATCATGCCCAAGGGGGATGACAAACTACTTGGTGTAGGAGAGTGTCCCTTAAGGGGGATGACAAGTAAGGGTATCTCACTATGTTCCCTATTTATTTTAAGGGAGAATGCATATATGGTGGTTAATCTTCTCTTGTAGCCATGATTGAGTTTTGTATTATATTGTTCATATAAGCTCTTTGGGCCCTTATAAACCTTGAAAAAGGTATTTTTAGTGTTTTATTAATTTAATATTGGAAGTTGATATCTCAACCTTGAGCTAAAGGTAACTTGTTTTTAGGTATAAATACCCCATCATACCAATCATTTATTCATTGGTTTGAGGGTAATTCTATTCCTTGATAATGAGATTATTTTGTTTCCATGGACACCCCCATATACTATGTGCATTACTTTGTGTGTGTATCTTTTTTAGCAATATAAAGTAATATGTTGGTTCCAATTGTTTTTGAAAATTGCCATGAAATATAATAAGAGGACCTCTCAAGATGGGAATAGCCTAAATAGTGGCTACCACCACCTTCACCCCCACTCCCCTTTATATTTTAACAACTAGTACTTTGATTGCACTTCCCTCACCATCCACTAGAGTGGTCCATGGTTATCCTAGAAACACTCCACCTCTAAACATAAATATCATTTCTAGCACAATGTTGATCACCTCATTCCCTTCAAAGAACATCTAAGTCACCACTTCCCAACCTTGGTTGCCTACACTACAAGGCCATATCCTTCATAATAGATCCCTACTACTTGAAATATTATCTTGCCTAGTAACCAAAACATCCACCTTGGCATCACCATTCACTTCCATCTCCATATAATTCACTCCACATTCCATATCATCCCATCCATGCTTTCCTGTTTTATATGCTAAATAACTCCTACTATAAACAATAACATTGCTCACATTGACTTTTATGACATAGCCCACAAAAGAAAATTTGAATGTCATATCAATTGCAAAACTTAGTTAGGCCTTTTATTTAAAATATTGCTAGCGATCTTGGGGAGACATGTTTAAAATATATTTGACTCCCTTCGAGATGAGGAGAGAAAATTTATAAAAGAGTATAACAATTGAATAAAAGGACCTATTTGGCTCCAATCATAATGTTGTCTTAGTTGGTAGCTAGAGGCAATAGGATCCTCATTGTAGAAGTGGTCCAAAATGACCCTTCCAAAACTACCACTTCACCTACCATATTTACCACCAAACTGTCAGAGTTGGATCTAAGTAGAATATATTTGTATCAAATGATCTAGATTACATGTCAACTATCAATTAGTGTGACCATGCAATCTGACCAATTGGAAATGAAGGATGATGTACTAAGGAGAAAGAATGCAAAATTAGAGGCAATGATAAACTAGTTGAATACAAAAAAGGAATAAATCTAGTAGGACAATGAATCCATAAAGAAAAGCGACATAGATAAGGACTATCTAAAAAATAAGGTTGAGGACCTCAAGTCCTAAGTTGATGAAATTGACAAGAAAATACAATAGTTAGAAGATTTTTTGCAACAACTTGCATAGGGGCACGACCATTTGAGAAAGTACATCAAACAAGAAAAATATCAACTAGAAGATCAAATCAAGCAATTTCAAAAAGCATAGAAAGAGAAACATTAGAGAATTTATGAGCTCCAAGAAGAAATAGTCAAATTAAAAGGAGCAATGACAAATCAAGGGCATGCCTTTTAGACCAAGAAATTTAAGTTCCTCTGGGATAGCACTATATCTAAAGTGATAAGTGTAAAGAGGTACTTTGTATTTGTAGCCAACATGAAAAATGACCTCAATCAGGTGGCTAGAATCATCAAAAAAGTTTAAAAGGATTTGGTTGTAAAGGATAGGTACTAGGAGATAATCAAAATATTAGCCATAATGGCGACATCATAGTCCTAATAGTTTGGGATGGATAAAAAGAACATGGTCAAGAAGTTTAAGAAAATCCTTGATGCCTAAAGAGTCCTACAAACATGTAAGGATGTGTTAGATAAATTTAGAGGCTTGTCACTACTAGATTGCCCAATAATTTTTATCATCAAACAAAAGTTCTCAATATAATTATAATTATTTAATGATTGAAAAAAGTCCAAGGATGAAGCTAGAGATATAGTAGAATAGGTCACAAGCTACAAGAAATGATGGACAAACAAGACAGGTTGTTGGAAAATCCATATCAGGACTTGGCAGGAGACATGGAGGGCCTCAACAATATCTATTTGCCAAAGAATAAAGAATGCCATAAGCTACCAAGGATACTACCATCAAAGGTGAGATAACAAGGACTCTAATTATGTAATTTTTTAGCATAAGTCCCAATTTTGAAAATTCCATGCCTATGGATGAAGGTAAGATCTTTTATCTCTCACCAATCAAGCTTGGTGCCCCATGAAGTCACCAAAAATATGGAAAAAAATCATCACCTTGGATTTTTTTTATTTATATAGTTTTTCAAAATAGTTGGGATCAATCAATTGATACTATTGAAGGTGATACATAGAGGAGCACAACAATATTATTTTCTAAAGAACAAAGAATGGTAGAATCTATTAGGGCTATTGACATAAAAGTGAGATAGGGGGGATCATAATTTTATAAAATTGTACCTAAAGTACCAATTTTAGAGACTCCATGGCCATGGATAAAGGCAAGATCTAGGATCTCTCACCAATCAAGCTTGGTGACCCATGAAGTCATTAGAAATATATTGACAAGTCATCACCTTGGGAACTTTTCCATTTTGGGAGTTTTTCAAAATAGTTGGGATAAATCAATTGAGACTTCCATAATCCATCAAATTTTACTAAGTAAAATACAATGATCAATTTTATCTATAAGGGTTGATTTGCTTTAGGAGCAATCTACTAATAAGATGAAGTGATTGGCTTGTAGGAGCAAAGCACTAACAAGCACTACTAAAGCACTAGCAGACTAAAGCAATTTGCTCACCTCCTAGGGAAAATCACTCATAGACCAATAGAGGGGTAAAAAGAGAAGCATGACTCCTAAAGAAGATCTTTGAAAAGTGATATTTTGGTATGTAGGGGCGGCATAACTCAGTTTACAAGACTTTTAATCCCTTTAGAGGTATAATCAGAGGTATATAACATTTGGAGGTGCGTCATTTTATTAGATATGCCCCTAAATCTATACTTTTTTTAGAAGAGTTTCTCACCCTAGGTAAATCAAGGGTAAAATTTTATTATAAATAGGAGCTATGGGCTCCATTATAAATATTTTTTGGCCTTGAGGAATTTAGAGTTGTATTTTGTGAAGCCCACATCGTGCTCTTGTAATTAATGATATGGATGAGATATTAAATGTCTTTTAGTCTTCATTAATAGGACAACCCTCTTGGATTGTAGAATTCATGGTGATTATGATATAACCTTTTTCCATCCTATCATTCCTCTCATAATTGTAACCTAGAAGAATGGGAATGAATTATTGTTATTCAAATTCTTCATGTGTTAATTGATTACACTCTCTCCTTGCTATAGTTTTGACTATATTTGATTTTAATCTCTTATATCTAAACTTCAAGATTTTATTTCATGCATTTTTACTTATGTATTTACTTTTTGCACTTTAAGTTTTTGCATTTAATTTCATGCAATTGTATTAGGTTAGTTTAGAAATTTGCAAGGATAGTGGAAACTAACCTAAATGTAGAGGTTGTTGGAGGCCCTAAACCCTTCCATCCAACTTTGTTGAAACTTTTTTTTAAAGTAGGGTTTTGAAAGGGTTTCCCTTTCCCTTTTATATCAACTTAGTCATATTGAGCTATTTGGTGTCATTGAGATTTGAACCTTGGTGTGGGCTACATCAACTATTTGTCCCAATCATTGAACCAAGGACTCATTGACTATTGAAACTAGAATTGAGGGTGCATAAGAAGTTGGATAATTCCCCCTTTTAGCATTAATATTATCATATATTTACAATAGATTGTTATGGAGATCTTAGGGTTTAAAATTAAAAATTTATCATTGACATATTTCGGTATTTTGTTGTCTAATGAAAGAATAAGGATATTTGAGATACAATAGTCTAAAAGGCAAGTTCTTAACCATTATTAAAATACTACAACTAATAAAGACTATATTGCAATCTATATCTATATGTATAATGCCATTTTTTAGATTTTCAAAAGGCACAACATCCAAATATGACAAAATTTGATAGATTTTATTTGAAAAGGATTTGAGGATTTTTTTAGGTTTTTTATTTGTAAGTGAGATAGGACTTGCAAAGAAAAGAAAATTGAAGGGGTGATCTTATGAAATTTACATATTTATGAACTTGGCATCAGGGACAAAAATTGGTTAAAAATTACTCAAATATTAAGGAAAGAGTTGGACAAAAATCTTATTTAAAAATATATAGATTTTATTATTGTAATAGTTTTTTAGAAAATTGTTGGCTTTTTAACCATATTTAATCATAGGTCCCAATATCCAAGATCTTAAACAAATTTCAATATTTGAGCATTCAATATAAATGACCAATATCAATGAATATAACATTCATGAAATAACAATATGGATTAATGACCAATACCGATGAATATATCATTCACGAAATAAAAATGATACACATACATAAAACTGTAATATTATTGCTCAAAATTGTATACAAGGTTCAATATTCTCTGATAAATCTTTTGCTACAATACATGAATATTTATCTCCATAATATAACCTTAGAAGGTGACTCTTCAATACTTGAATATTGCTCTCCTCACATATCTTGGAGATGCATCCTTTCATATTCCACACATAAGAAAAATCTCTCATGTCCCTTGACTTTACATCTTGCCACTTGTATACTTGACACCTACATATGACTCTTGACTTTCTACACACTTGCACACTTTCACACTCTACACACTTGCACATATTGTTACATGACACTTGGATACATCCTACACATAGACACATACTTTAGAGGAAATATAAATCACACACCCTAAACTATAGACTCACACACTAATCTAATATTTATAATGGTACCATGTGGTACATTAGAAACTACCAAATAATGTAATATTCTTCAACATAATTAAACCCTACCTAGGGGATCAACAACACAAAACATAATGTTAAAGAGTTTATAATTTTTTAGGAAATATATTAGGTGGTCAATCAATGAGGGGGATTTTGTAAATTTTTAGTTTGATGCTTGGTTGAAGTCTTGTCTCTTATTTTTTTTATCTAAAATCACAAATATTAGTTCTATGATATTTAGGTCATAATTGGTTATAAATATTTAAAGATAAAATATTAGATTGGTGTGAGAAATAATTAAAGATCATGAATTTCTATTAGCAACTTAGCTAAGTGAGAGGACCTCAAATGAATAACAAATGAGCTCCAAATAATGTGATAAGAGTTCTATTTGTCAATTTTTATTCAAAAGAATGAGCTAGTCTACAATCTATCAAAATATGGTGGATACTCGATCAAATTGGGATATAAGAATTTAAAGTAATAAAAACTTCTTACTCCTAAATATTTCCCTTAGAATAATGTTTAGTCACTTGAGGCCCTTCCTAAGGCCTCAACATTCCTTTGGTTAGTTGTCAAAATAAAATTCTTATAGGAGAAAATTTGTAAAGAAGAGGATATCATGGACCTTTTCAAGGTGTCTTATGTAAGAAGGATTCAAAAACATCAAATTGTTTATTTCTTCATTACTCTTTGCTTACAACATTTGAGGCTACTAAAAAAATGAGAATTTATTGGGCAACTCTAGCAATATTGAAAGAGTTGATGAAATATCATTTGATTCTTATAAAAGCTAAATCATTATGCATTTTGTGGAGGATTGATACTATTATTATTTATTGGAATATATGGCTTGAAAGGAATAATAGATTTTGTTTTTAAACAAACCAAAATCATGCCCAAGTTTAGAATCATCTCATTGCCCCTCTTATAGAATGATTATAAACATGATAATCACCATGGAAAGTCTCAAGTGTGGAAACATAGGTGCCTTCCTCTTGGTTACAAGAATTGAATATAAATTCAAAGTGTCATATACAATAATGAATTTAACACAAATAAGTTACATCAATCTATGGTAAAATAGAAATGTCAAAAAGTTGGGTTCATTGAAATTAATTTTGATGGTGCTTCAAAAGGAAATCCTGAAAAATCTAGTGAAGGTGGTGTTTTTTCATAATAATAGAGCCAAAATTATCCTCAATTAAAATCATATGAAACTTTAATTAACAACTATGTAGAGGCTAGGTCACTTCTTATAGGGATCAAGATAACAATTAAAAAAGGATGAAGATGTATTTCAGTTGAAATTATTATTAATATTGTTAAGAAATGTAATATTGAGGGAGATACGATCCTATGAAGTCAACCATATGAAACGAGGGCAATGACGATTTTTCAAGTTATGAAAAATGAAATTGCAAATATTTTTCAAGTTGTGAAACGACGAACCAAAAACATATTATTGATCAGGCGTTTAAATAAGAGTTACATAGCCGGGAATAGAACACCGGCGGAACGAAACTGTTACGCAGTTGTAACAGTGAACTAAACAATGTAATACAGCCAAGGTAAGTTAAGTACGCTAACATCCCCCTTTATTACATTATTTGGGTAATGTAATAACTAATAGCTATACTAGACTACTAACATCCCCTTACATTATTTTGCAATACAAAGTGAGCTGCGAAACAATTCAAATTTGACACGTCCAAGTGCCTTAGTAAAAATGTCTGCAACTTGAGCATCTGTGGGAATGTGCTGAAGCTGAATTCGATGCTTTGGAACTTCATCTCGAATGAAATGACATTGTGTGTCAATGTGCTTTGTTCTTTCATGATGGACTGGATTCTTGATGAGGTTCAGAACACCCTGATTATCGCAGAACAAGTGTATTGGAGATTTTGATGGATGGCCCATACTTGTCAGAATGCGACGTAACCATATCACTTCGCACATAGCTTCACGTGCGGCGCGATATTCTGCATCTGTTGATGAGATAGCAACCATCTGTTGCTTCTTACTGTGCCAAGAGATAGGACCGGATCCTAGATGAAAAATGTATCCAGAAGTTGACTTGCGATCATCAAATGATTCGGCATAGTCGGAGTCCGTGTATCCTTGCAAGAAGAATTTGTTGTTCCTCTTGTATTCTAGGCCATATTCCATAGTACCACAGACATAGTGAAGAACACATTTTGCTGCTTTCCAATGAGTGGTCTTAGGCTCCTGCATGAACCTCGAAAGATAGTTGACAGCAAAAATGATATATGGCCTAGTATTGGTCAGATATATGAGACTCCCAATCAGCTGTCGATAAAGAGTACCATCTACCTGAGGTGAGTCATCATATCGTGATAACTGAAGTCCATTCTCCATAGGAGTTGCCATTGGCTTGCGATCGATCATGCGATATTTATCCAAAGAATGTCTTGGCATAATTTTTTTGAGACACTTTGATGGAGTGCTCCTTCCGACCGAATTCCGACCAAGACAAGAATGGAGAAGTCCGAGATCTGTCATCTCAAAAGATTTGCACAAGTTTCTTTTGACAAGAGAGATCATAGTTTCGAACTCCTTGTAATGAGCGAGATCATCCACATAGAGTACAAGCAACACTATCTGAGAACCCCGTTTCTTGAAATAGAGGTTTGCATCCGACGGACATCTCTTAAATCCATGTCGCATAAGGTGATTGTCCATTTTTATATACCAAGCTCGAGGAGCTTGTTTCAGGCCATATAAGGATTTGACAAATTTGCAAACTTTTTGTTGTTGGCCTTCCACTTCAAATCCTTCTAGCTGAGTCATATAGACTTCTTCTTGGAGATCACCATTTAGAAAGGCACTTTTGACATCCATTTGGTGAACTTTCCACCCATATTGTGCTGCCATATCACACATAACCCGAATTGTGGTCATCCGAGCAGTAGGTGCAAAAGTTTCCTCATAGTCGATGCCTTCATTTTGAGCATAGCCCTTTGCAACAAGACGGGCCTTATGCTTATCAATTGTTCCATCCGCCTTGTACTTGACTTTGTATACCCATTTGCGACCAATGGGCTTCTTTCCATGCGTCAGATCAATAAGATTACAAGTTTTATTCTTCATCAAAGACTCATACTCTGTATCCATAGCGGCCTTCCACCGAGGCTCACTAAGAGCATCTTGCACCGATGCGAGTTCAAGACTATCTATGGTAGACATGAATGCCCCTGTCATCATCAATATCCATATCCTCTACTTCCGCACTTGGAGTCACGGAAAGTTCCTCAAAATATTGACAAAGATCATCAACCTCACCGGTTTCTCCGGCTTCTCTTTCCTTTTGAGCCATACCGCGTGTACGAGGTCTATCCAAATTCAAATTGGGAGGAGTGGATAAATTTGCATCTCTGATTGTATTTGTACACCATTTAGGATTCTTCTTCGATGGTGGTGAAGAAGATGTAGAAGGACCTCCTGTCTGTGTTGACGAAGGAATCTCCTCTTCCTTAGGTTCCACAATATCTTGGTGTACATTAGATGTGCTCTGTGATGTGAAAGCTTCATCAAAGACAACATCTCTGCTGATATGAATTTTCTTGGTCAAAGGATCTATCAACCGATATCCTTTAGAGTGCTCAGAATATCCAAGAAAAATACATCTCAGTGTTTTCTCATCTAGTTTCTTCCTTTTCTCTTTCGGTATGTGCATGAAAGCTTGACATCCGAAAATACGTAGATGAGATATGGAGGGTTTTCAACCACTCCATGCTTCCTATGGAGTCATTCCTTTTAGGGCCTTTGTGGGTGCCCTATTCAATAGATACACTGTAGTGGTGACAGCTTCTGCCCAATATTGTTGCCCAAGAGTAGCTCCTGTGAGCATACAACAAACCATTTCCATGATAGAACGGTTCCTTCTCTCAGAAACTCCATTTTGCTGAGGAGTATAGGCAGTTGTTAACTGTCTCTTGATCCCATGCTTATCTAGGAATGCAAAAAATTCATTAGAGGTAAACTCTCCCCCTCGATCTGAGCAGAGGGTTTTGAAAGAAGCCCCTGAATCCTTCTCAACGAATTTCTTGAACTGCTGGAAGAATGCAAAAGCTTTAGATTTCAGTTTGAGAAATAAAACCCACATCTTTCGTGAAAGTACCTCTTCCCTCCAACACTATTGGGTGTGAAAGGACAGCATAGATCGGTGTGAATTAGCTCCAGGGGTTTTCGTGCTCTTGTAGAGCTCTTCTCAAATGGTACTCTATGTCGCTTTCTCGCCAGCGATCGAGCACACTCGGCAATGTGGCGAAAGGGAAGGAAGACCCTTTACCATCTCATACTTGCTGAGCTCAAGTAAGTAGCTAGAACTAAGATGCCCATATCTCTTGTGCCATAGGGAAGTTGCCTCCTTGGTAGAGACAGTCATGGCAACATGTGGAGTAGAGATAGCATCTAGTGCAAATAAGCCATGCTTATATGAAGCTGTTGCAATCTGCTTACCCTTCCTGGTAATTGTACAACACTTCTTTCCATTCTCAATACAAAAGTTGACAACCATATTTTTGTCCAGGATTTGTGTCACTGACAACAAATTGTTGGCCAATCCCGGAACATAGAGGACTTTGTCAATATGACACTTGCCATCAGGAAGAGTGACTGAAACCGTACCCTCTCCCTGAACCCTGTAGGTTTTATCATCAGCAATGGTGACAGGTTTGCCCTCTTTGGCCTCAAATGATTCAAACCACGATCTATCGCCAGTCATATGTTTGCTAGCTCCAGAATCGACATACCAAACGGGATCCCTCTATGTGGAATCTGTGGTAGTCATGAGCACTTTGTGTGCCCATTCAGAATCTGAGTCAGATTCTTCAACAACAACATTCACCTGGGGTTGCTTGTTCTTATTTTGTGGTTTGTTTTGGCCTTTCTACTTGTTCTTATGCCAACACCTGTTGGTGTCATGGTTGTCTTTCTCACAGATCTTGCACCACCTCTTTTTCTGTTGAGGTTGTTTGCCTTTTCCTTTCGTATCCTGTTGAGAATTTCCTCCTTTTTGAAAGTTGCCTCCTTTTTGCCCATTACCTTTCTTCCTAGAACCCCGCTCGTTGGTGTATAGGGTTGTATTGGAAGAATCATCCTTGTGAGGTTGGCGTGCCTCCTGTTGTTGAAGCAGATTGACCAACTCGATGTAGGTAATTTGTCGTTGAGACACCTAGATGGAGGTTATCAACATATCAAATGAAGAAGGTAAATCTCTCATCACAAGTGAAATGAGAAGCTTTTCATCCACAGTATCTCCGAGAGAACTCAATTTCTCTTTCAACTCAGACACTCTGCACAGAAAGAGTTCAACTGTTTCACCCTGTCTCAAACTCAGGTTATGAAGTTGTTGTTGAAGATGAAGAATGGTGTATTCATTCTTCCCCTCATAGATGGTTCTAAGGGCATCCCATGCCTCTTTACCACTTGCTTTATCAGCTATATGAGGTTGCACTTCATCTGAAACAACAAACAAAATGAGCACCTTTGCTCTCATCGTATTTCTTGTCAAAAGCAATCCGATCCGCTAAAGGACCCGTGAATCCTGCTGTTGGTGAAGGCCTGGTTGCTACTCCAGTAACAATATCCCACAAATCTTCCATTTGGAGAATAGCCTTCATTTTGTGTTTCCATGGTGTATAATTTGGACCTTTCAATAACCGATGCGGATCAATCATCAATTTTGCAACAACGGCCATAGTGAAGGTTCCTTATATCACCAAATTGGTCCCCATTTCTATATACCTTTTGCTAGGCCAATATACTGTACAAAATACCCGCCCTTACGTGAGGGAAACTATAGGTATTTAGAAAGATAAAAAAAAATCACCCGCCCTTACGTGAGGGAGACTATAGGTGAAATTTAGAGATCATACGATACGTGGAACATAAGCGGTACTGAAAGGGAATCGCCTTGTTGATGGCACCTACCATAGAAGATTCTTCTCATGCGTGGGGCGTAACTTCCCCTAAACACTATGAAGAATACTTCGTCAGGATTTACGCCTAAACACAAGTGCGATAAAGGGTAGTGGATGGAGTAAAAAATGCAAAAATGGCGTACTTATTCCTCCCCGACGATTTATAGAGAACAAGCTCAGACGTCGTTATAGCAGCTATATTAGGCGGCGGATACAGAAGCCAAATCACGACGACTTTACACTGTAAGTGCTGGCCATAGGTATCGCAAATACCGAACGCTGCAGTGCAAATAAATTGCACAGATGGGTTTTATATTCCGGGGACTTAGGGAGTGTTTTGATTTTAATTTTTAATGTTATAGTGCAAAAATGAAATATGCAACATACAACAAAAAAATTGCCCACAAGAATAACCCACAAGGTGTCGGTCACAGCCGAAAATGCACCTTTTACAATTTGCCAAATTGCTATTTTTCGAAAAATTACTCTCTATCCCCCTTTGATTTTTGAAAAATATCCCCCCTTAAAAAAGGCTTTCTTTAACAAAGCATTTTAATAATTATTATAAATTTAAAATTAAAATAAATAATTTTAATTTCTATAGTTTTAAAACTTAAAAAAAAAAAAATTTATAAAGTTTTAAAAAAATATATTAAAAAAAATTAAAATTAAAAATTTTAATTAAAAAATAATAATTAAAAAACACTATGCAAAAAAAAATTATACCTTTGGGGGGAAGTCGGCGGGATTTGAACCCCCGACCTGCAGGCTCCCTGAGCCTTAACCGCACGGCTCACGACCACGTGAGCCAGCGGGCTGATCCGAAAGGATCAATTGAGCTTCTCCCTTTTCAACCCCGAATGGTCCTCCTCCTCTGCTGCGGCCTCCGGTTCCTGCTCCGTCCGGCTTTTGCTGCTTCTCGGCGCTCTTATTTTTTTTCGAAAAAAAATTCACGCTGCGTTCCAGACGCGCGCGCTGTGTTTTTTTCTTTTTTTTTTTTCAAAAAAATTCGACGAGGGGGGAGGGCCTCCCTTTTTTTTTTTTTTTTTTTTTTAATTCGGAAGCGGCGGGGGTGTGAAGTCACGCGCGCTTCGCGAAAAAAGGGGGGTGGGGGGGGAGCTGCGTCTAATTGACGCAGTCGGGCCTGCGGGGGAGCTGCGTCTAAATGACGCAGTCGGGCCCGCGGGGGGGGTTTATACCCCTCCACTTTCCCGCCCGGGCGGGAATTTAAATTCCCGCTCTGCGGCGGGGGCCCTCGGCCCTGCAATTTCCCGCGCGGGCGGGAATTTAAAAATTCCCGCTCTGCGACGGGGGCGGGGGGGGCTGGGTTCGTCCTCCCTCTTCGACGCAGGACGTCGCGTGTCTGCGCGCGGGTCCCGACGTGTGACGTCACCCTCCTTCCCGTCCCCGACCTTGCGCTCTGCCAGGTCTCTTGCGCAGGCTGCTGCACTGCGCCGGCTGGGCGATTTTGCGCAGCCTCTGCCCGCAGAGACAAATTTTTTTTTTTTTTTTATTAAATCTGCTTTGCTGCCTGCCTCTGTGACAAAAAAAATCATGCCTGCAAACCAAAATTTCCGTCTGCCCAGCAAATTTTCTGAACAGGCTCTGATGCCATGTGAAACGACGAACCAAAAACATATTATTGATCAGGCGTTTAAATAAGAGTTACATAGCCGGGAATAGAACACCGGCGGAACGAAACTGTTACGCAGTTGTAACAGTGAACTAAACAATGTAATACAGCCAAGGTAAGTTAAGTACGCTAACACAAGTAAGGTTCAGATGATGGGAAGATCAATGAGGGCTAGAACTTTAGTGAGGCAAAATATTTTATCTGGACAAATTTTTTCAGCTAAGTTTTTTTTCTTCTTTATCTTAGAAATTTTGCATGTAAATTATTATAATTTTTTTTATCAAATATTATATTTGCTATAGGATATTCTAATAAATTTCAATAGATTTTGAGTTTTAGTTTCCTTTCCATGGATCGATTTATATTTAAATCCTTAGAATCTTCTAGTGGTATAGGTTAGGGAGCGCACCTTAGAGAGTTCCTCGTTGCTCCAAGATAGGGTGGTTTTTAGTATATTTAATGGGTATTGGCTAGGGGTTTTGACCTTGAGAAAATGGATTGATAGGAGTTGGAAGTCTCCAAGAGTGATTCTATCCTTTCTTCCCAAAGGTTTCTTCCTAGCCATTTTTGGTTCTAGGGAAGAAAGAGAAAAAATCCTAAAAGGGAGTCCTTGGTTTATGGGAAGAGCAAGACTCTTTTTTACCCGTTGGTATGAAGGATTTTCACCTAAAAATATAAATATATCCTTAGTACTAGTCTAGATTAGGCTGTTTGGACTGCCTATTGAATTTTTGAAAATATATGCCTTCAAGGCAATAGGCAACACTTTAGGATAATTCCTTGAGATTTCAGCTGATGGATTCTTGGCTATTTATGCTTAGATATTAATCATGATTGATATAGGTAAAGCTTTACCATAATTAATCATTATTAAGTATGGGGATAAGATGTGGACCCAAACCATAGATTATAAAAATATATCTTTTAGATGTAGAAGATGTCATGAGGTATGGCATATTGAGAGATCATGCCCTAAGAAGAGCCCAATAGAATCATATGTAGAAAACCACAAGAGAAAATTACAAATTTTTATGGATGAAGATGGTTTTCAACTTATAAAATATATATCTAGAAAAATGAAAGAAAATAAACAATGGAGACTAGTAAGGAATGATATTGGAAGAAATGCCAACTCTTTTGAGGATTTAGACTATGAATAAAAAGATCAAAACTTAGAGGACACAAAACAACAAGTTCAACATATCAACAAGGAACCATCTATTAAGTATGATCATGATTTAAGGAAGAACATTCTTGATGAACCTAAGGAATATGTTTCATCATATTTTGAAGATTCTCTTGAAGTACCATGCACCATTCAAGAGAAAAAAATTGGTAAAGAAAATACAATTTTAGAAGTTAATACTTCTGCAATTAATAAGGAAATACCACCCAGGTGTTATAGGTGAGTTGGAGAGGAGAGGGAAATCCTCCAAGAGAGGTCCTAGGTTCAAATCTCCACCCTACCAAAAATCTGAATTGGGTATCCAAAATCCAATTGATAATGTTGGTGCGGGCAGGGTCGGGTGCGACTCCCGGGTGACTTTGACGGTGTAGAACCCCCTATTCGTGGTATCTCAGAACAAGGCAGCCCCGCAAGGGGTTTTTCACTTAAAAAAAAAGAAAATACGAAAAAATGAGTAGGACAAGTCAAAAGCTTTTGTAGTAGAGCCAGGAGAGGATAAATATGATGAAAAAAATTGTGAAAGAATATTGAAGAATATAATAATAAGACCTGCTACTAAAATATGCAAGGTAAAAAGAGGAAAACCCTAAAAGTATCAAGCAAGATCCAAGGAAGGAAGAGCAAACATAGAGAAAAGAAAACAAACTAAGTTGGTTGAACTTATATTTACCAAACAACAAAATGATATTGGTAATATGTAGGTAGGGCCAATAGCCCCTAATGAGACATGATTATCATCTCATGGAATATAAGGGGTTCTAATACCCCCTTAAATCAAAGGTGTATTGGGGACATACGTTTAAGTAATAAGTCTAATATTCTTTGTATCCAGGAAACTAAAATAACAAAAGAAGTTTCAAAAATTATAAAAGTAGTATGGGAAATATGTGAATGGGATGCTATGGATTTTGAAGTAGCAGTAGGGGAATTAAAAATTGTTGGAATATTTATAGAACCTCCTATGTTACCATTCATAAAACTAGGCATTGGATAGCCTCTTTAGTCACTTGCTACTTTTCATATATTCATTTCATCCTTAACATTATCTGTGTACCAACCCAAATCTACCAGCCCAATTATTTTTTGAAGAGCACTTACAAAATAAAGTATCTCAAGAGAGACACCCTTACTATAATAATTTTAGCATACAAGACTTCACATTTGAGTTCCAAGTTGTTGCAAATGACACTTAGTGGACAAGAGAGGACAACTCTTGTAACTTTTGGGGTTCACCTTACTAAACCTACACATTTAGAAGGATGTCATAAGTGGTCCTCCCATCTTTCCTATACCCTCCTCAGTATAGGACCAAGTGATCATAATGTAGTGATTACCCTTTAAGGCCCATAACTTAAAGGAGAACACAAATTCCCTAACCTAACTCTAGCTCCTCTTAGATAGGTTATTCGATGTAGAGCCTTGGTGCTTAGTTACCATGTCTCCATGGGATAACTAAGGTTATTGTCACTTCATCGACAACTAACATGATCTTCAAATCCTACACAATCAAGGAGTCACCATTGTTGTCTTGTGAAAGGTTTTCTAACACACTAGATACTACTCGTTCAAGGTGTGACTACTCACAAGTACCTTGGCTATTGTATACACACAAATCCTTCCAGGTTCATGAGATCCTAGCTATTGCATTCTCGCAACTCCTTCTAGGACTCTTGTCTACTTGGCTATTGCATTCATGCAACTCCTTCCAGGATTGGGTTCATGGTTACAAGAGGAAATTCTACCCACCCCAAGGATAGATAACAACATCATCATAAACCATAAAGCTAAACCAAAGCATAAAAGCACATTGTAATATTCATCTCAAATGAAATGCTCAATAAAATGATTCCTCTTAACCATAAACTAAACTATTGTCTTATCAAATTTTGAATCTCAAAAGCTTACCATCAACATATATTCATTAGCAAGATAACCTATAACTCTAACATAAGCATACATTTCAAATAGTTAATGGAACACATTAATAACCATCTCAAGAGATTACTTAGGAGTGCAACTCCAAGTTAACATTAAACAACATAATATTTTAGTTGTACAATAATCACCATTTAATGTTTAACTTAATCAACACAAGGCCTCAAATTTCCACATTTAAAGCAACACCATTCAACAAGATTAAAGCAACTCTTCATTGCATAAAGAAGCATCATAATCTATATTTAGAAACAAGAGTCAAGATTACAATTATTTCAAGTAATACCAACTTTTGTTTATTTACAACAATATCATTTTGAAGAGCTTATGATCATCTTTCAAGGTCTTCAACCCACTAAGTTTTCAAGTTTCTTTGATGGAAAACCACCCACAATTTATGAAGTTTGCTTAGGAACCAAAACCGTTCTATATGCAATGCAACTTAGTTCATGCCTTACTCTATTACACAAATAACCATGCACATAAAGCAAGCTATAAGAGGAGAATTCTCCTTCTCTTTATAAAGAAACAAGCATTCTTGTAATCAACCAAAAGTTAAATCATTCCATAGAAATCTAGGAGAAGCCCATACTTCTCTTTATAATGATCCCTTAATCCACATAGATCTCAAGAATCATTATAAATATTTTATTTTTCAAACCAAAACACAACATTCATAACAATCCAAGAGAAGCCCATACTTCTCTTTATAATGATCCCTTAATCCACATAGATCTCAAGAATCATTATAAATACTTTCTCTTTCAAACCAAAACACAACATTCATAACAATTCAAGAGAATCCCATACTTTTCTTTATAATGATCCCTTAATCCACATAGATCTTAGGAATAATTATAAATACTTTCTCTTTCCAACAACAATAATTGAAGTACACTACTACAATTATTTTAAAACATAGGTACTTTATTAAAATCCTAATAATAAAGTATACCTTTAATATAAACTCAAATCAAAGTGCTTTATTAAAACATATAAATCAAAACACAATTAATATTTAATTCCAATCAAATACTTTATTAAAACATAATAATAAAAACACAATTAATATTAATTTCAATCAAATGCTTTATTAATAATAATAATCAAAGCTTAATTAATATTATTTCAAAACCAAAGTACTTTATTAAAATATATAAAGCACTTTCCTACTTCTTAATAGCCAAGCGCTAAGGTAAACCAAAGGATTCAATGAGCAAGCTGAAACCAAAAAAGATCAAAGCTCCAAAGAAAAACATTAGCTAAGCATTACCACCAATGCTGGAAACCAAGCGATCTAAAAATAAATAGAGCCAAGAAAGTAAGAATAAAATGTAGAAACACTCCAAGCTATGATTCACACATCCCTAAAACCAACACACACAAAACAAGGCTAAAAAACTTAATCATAGCACACATGAAGAAGATGGATCAACCACTAACATCAGGTTGACACAGGTCTACCAGGCAACTATCCAAACATAAAGCCCAAAACAATAGACGCTACCAAAGAGGAGATGATACACATATGAAGCATTGACCAACATGTAGAAAGGAAAACATGACCAAGGTGGGCAACGTAGATCCAAACAGTTGGGCACCACAACAAGGAGAGCAAACAAAAATGGCTTAAATAATAAAACACCAACAAAATACCACAAGAGAGAGATAAGAAGATCCATACATAGGTCCAGATCGGATGACATAGGTAGAATAACAATGATACCAAAGGATATTGAAACCAAGAAAGCATTCTAAAAAAAAAAATACACCAGAGAAGCACCTAATTATCTTGCACTTCTAGAGTTCTCTTGATGAATATCTTTCTACTCTAAATAGCCTCCTCCCATCGTCGCCTCCAAGATCCCTCCTTTCTTTCCAATCCCAAAACCTTGTTTCCATTGACTTCAAATCAAGGAAGAAGCATCCAAATCATGCATGGAGGATCACCCTTACATATCCAAGAAGGAATTACCTTAAATATCTTCGCCACCTTGGTCACCATTGGGGTGGTGTGCTCCTTAATGAAATACATTCGTGCTTATTAAACCATTATGCCTCTTGATTTGTTTTACAACCATTATTATTAATTTCCCTACCAAATAAAAGATTTGGATTTGACTTTACTAATTTCTTAAAGCCTTAATAAAAATAGGCTATTTAATACTTTTCTTATCTAAATTATTAAATCTATCATTCGAACAATTAATAATACAACTATAGCAAAAACAAACAAAGTTTAAAAAAGCTTAAGCATAACATAGACAAACATAAATCAAGTGGTATTATCTCAACTAGTTAGATTCCTCAACATTTAAAGAGGAGACCAAGGTTCAAATCTTGCCAAACGATACATGGATAATATCCAAGCTTTATTGTAATACCACTATGTGGTGATGATGTAATATGGGTGGGGTCATTTCAGTTCCATATTACCAATTGAAAAAAATATAGAAAAATATCAATATGCACTCATGAATGCTTCACACCATTGTTTTATCCTTAAATGAACGATATAATTTAAGATAGACTAATGCTATTATCGACCAATTTTAAGGAGGCTCATTGCAAGCAACTTTCTAGCCCAACAGTGTGAATCATGAGAAAAAAAATGCAATGCATCTACATGAAGAGTAATTTTTCTTGTTACCCTAAGCTATTTATGAGCAAGCCATCATCATCATTTCCCTAGATATCCCTCATGGTAGGTGGTTTACCCATAACCCCACCAAGGAGAAGGTACCTGATTCTGAATCCATCAATAAATCAGTAGTACCATGTTCCATGCTTAAACAAAAGCAATCATTCCAATAATTAATCATCCCAAAAGAAACTATGTCATTACATAATCACATCAAAACATAGTTCATTATCCACAAAAGTTTTATCAAGGAGGGGTGTGACATACTTCCCCCCATGGACTAAACACAGTCCTTTGCGTTTCTTACAAAAAAAGTAGCATACACATTTTTTCAAATAAGAATGGAAATTGTTGTCTCATCTCATCAACATTTTTCCATGTAGCACAATTCTATGAATATTGGTTCCACTATACTTTACATTGATCTAGGGTTAGTTAACTTAGCACCCTGGAATGAAACCTTAAAATCTTAACTGGCCACATCTCAATGGCTATAAAATCTATCATTTGCAATATAGAAACATTCCACACATGAGTAGGATTAGCAACATACTTCCTAAGCAGAGATATGTATAAAGTGTCATGGATCTTTGATAGATTGGGCAACAAAGTGAACCTATAAGCTACTAGGCTAACTTTCCCAATGATCTCAAAGGGCCCAACATAGCAAGGATCCAACTTTATTGACTTGATGGCACTTTTCATGGGTCTAACCCTTAAGAAGACTCTATCTCCTACAAAGAATTCCATTGGAGATATTTTTAGATCAACATAGTTCTTTTGGTGATCAACCGCTTCCTTGAGCCTAAGTTGAATTGCTCTGAGTTGTTCCTCCATCTCCCAGATAGTATTAGGTCCAATCATCACTTGATCCTTTGTATTATCCCATGTTAGAGGGGTTTTTTTGGCTTTTGATAATGTCTAATATGAGGGAAAGTAATCACAAGATGTAAAATACACAAAAAGTAAGATAATAGAATTTTGTAATAAGATTGAAATATGCTATTAATGGAAAGTTACGAAAATAGTACAATGCAATGTAATGGAGGAAATAAACACTCCAAAACTCTAATGGAAACTACATTGTACCTACTCACTACTTTGTAGTAATCACACTTCTACTTCACACACTCTTCTATTCACTATGGGGCCTATATATAAGAAGATAAGTTACTTGGCCCTTACTCTTCCTAACTACCTTTCCTATGACTCATGTTCAAGTGGACTCCTTGTACATTTACATCATTGCACATTGACACTTGTGCATTTATTACTTCTTCCTCAAGTAACCTAAGATAAACTCATAATATAACAATGTACCCAAGGTGGTACATTGACATGTACCTAAATAATGTAATATACTCTAACACCCCCTTGTATTACATTATTTGGGTATTGAAGACTTTAGTCTTCAATATGGATCTTCCTCTTTTGAATAGTCTTTAGCTCGATCAAGTCCTTCTTCTTCTGTGGTTTGTAGATGACTAAGTAGAGCATAGTGTTGTTGTCCTCTCATCCTTTTAATTTTGAATCTTCTATTTCCTTGTCTACTTTTATGATGTATGAGTTCTTTGTTTTCTGCAACCTATTCCTTAGGAAATATATTAGTATTGTTTTGAAATGCAACAATGTCTTGTGAGTTCTCAATTGAGTCTAGAGCATATGTATTTCCATAGATTGATCCTATAGCTTCTATCTCATTTTTATTCATGATGAGACACATATTGACTCCATTTAAGTATCTGAAATCAACCATCCTACTACTCTCCACTAACTTGCTTACTGAAATAAGATTGAATGTTAATCCAGGAACATACATTACTTTTTATAGCAGGAAGTTTGGAAATGATTTATTAGGTGTTACACACCCATATCCATGTATAGGATAAGTCTTGCTATCTACAATTCTCAACCTGTAACCATTAGTAATTTCAAGGTAATCAAACCATTGTAGATTTCTTGTCATGTGGTGACTGGCACCTGAGTCAATATACCAAATGTTCTTCTACTTTGTAGAATTGTTTATGCTAGAACTAATTTTACATTTGTGACATGATGTATTGTGTGTATCTTGTTCTTGCATTATTTTGTGATAATATGTTCTTCTTTCCATTGTAGTATGGAGCTCTTTTAGTATTTTGAAAATACTTTTAATAGAACCTTTGTAGTAGTCTACCTTATGACTCCCTAGTTTAAAGTATATGAACTAATTTGATAAAACCTTTCTTTAATTTAGGTTTTGTAGAATCCCTTATGTCCCCCTAGTAGTTTAGAATATGCTATAGGATTTGATGAAAAACTTAGTAATAATTAGTTCACCATTTTGAGTTGATTTTGTAATATTTTGAGAATAATAATCAACTTTCAATTTTACCTTATCTCTCCTAATGAAGTATGCTCTAATGGAGTTCTTATAGTTGGATTTCTTTTTGTCTCCTTAGTATGAGTATGAGACAAGTGTTACCAATTAGTTCCAACTCTATATGTAAGCAATAGATTTGCTTCTCTATTCAATAATTTAATTTTCTAAATTCCAAGTATCTATAGTTTGGTGTAGTATGCCTTATAACTCCCTACTTTTGGAATGTTAGAAAATAATGATAATAGTATTTGCAAATTGATATTTGAGTTTACCAAGGTTGATAGCCTTATATCTCCTACTTGGTTATTTGCAAATATTATAATATTATAATGTACTTCAATTATAATGCCTTGAAATGGACTTGCTTTATAACTTACTAATGCTTGGTTAATGCTTGTTATTCCAACACAGTAGTAAATTTGACCGTATATGTAGCACCTTATAACTCCAATGTTACTTTAATTAAAGCAAGCAAATTTAATATTAAAATTACCTTAGTAATGCAGTACGTTGGGTTTCTTAAGACTTCACTCTTCTCAATAAATCTTTGGGTATTGTGTTATGAAGATGAGCATTCAATGCTCTATTCCTCCTCCAATGGCGTTGGTCTTCACTTATGGTATTGAGCATTCAATGCTCTTCTCAACAATGTTGGTGGATGATAGTCTCTTGCTACCCCCTTTGACTCCAAATAAAGCACTCTTCTACGTGCTCTTACTTCGTTGTATTTCCCTTGGACTTCATTGTGTTTCCCTTGGACTTCGTTGTGTTTGCCTTGGATTTTGCTATGTTTACCTTGGACTTTGTTGTGTTTCCCTTGGAATTCGCTATATTTACCTTGGAATTCACTATGTTTTCCTTGGATTTGAGCACTTAAGTAGCTTTGAGCTCCTTTGGATGACTTTCACGTGGCTTAAGCTTTTGAATAACACTTTATGACTTCTCTAACACTTCTTGAGGTGATAACCACATGGTTTGTGAGCTTCAATGCTCTTTAGGATGACACCCACGTGGCTTAGAAAATGTTGTAACGCTTCTCCTTCCCAACTATGATAAAGATACCTTTGTAACATCCAAATGATTATTCTAACACTCAAGGAGTGAGCATTTTCTTTCTTTGAAGGCGTTGGGGAATATATGGGTGCTCTATCAGTTGTGACAAGTGGTAGTGCCTTTGTTTGCATGAAATGCTTCCCTCCAACATCTATTATATATTATATACTCCTTTTCCAATGTATGCCCAACTATTTTCTTGCTCTCAATGCTTCCTTCAGGTGAAATAAAGTGCTAATCTTCTCACAAGATGTTGGCTCTCATTCGATGGTGGTTCTAGGCACTTCGATGATGGTTCTATGGTGCTTCGTTTGTGATTGCTAGTGCTGCCCTTAGCTAGCAATTTCTCCATGATACAACCTGGTATAGCTCCTCCTCAGTGGATGATTTCTCCAAGCTAGGTCTTGGATATTGCACCTTGAACTCTATCTTGTACCTTATGCCTTTAATATGCTATCTTATGTGTTACCTTGCAATGTGTTGTAGATGATAGCTTCTAGCTCGTGCTATGCAATAGATAACAACTCCTTTATGTGGTTATCTTGTGCTTCAGGTTGCTTGCTATGGATGCCTGATTCAGTGACTAATGGGGGTGTCTTTAGACATCGTAATGTGAGCCTCTTGTTGGCTCTTCAACCTTGCTTGGATAGTGCTCTTCTATCAACCGCTTTGTGATGGTTCTTGCTGGTGTTGGATGTGTCCTTGAGACACTCAAACTTTATCCCCTTTTGCTACCTAGAACAAGAGATTATGGTGCAAGAAACTAATGTAAATAGATTTACAATAGATAGAATATAATACCTTGATTTTGCACCTATATCTGAGATCTTCAAATCTCTTTTGCAAGCTTTCTTTCTACTAGTTTTGATGGTGGCTTCTCTGTACTAATCCTTGTAGGTAAGGGATGATTCGATGTTGTCTTCTTTACTAGACAACTCTCTCCTTTTCTTGGCTAACTTAACAATGAATCCAAGCTAATAATCATGCAGCTAATATGCCCTTAAGGTGGCTTAATCTTGCACTAATTTTTACTTTCACTTAGTGCACTTCTAATAAGATTTAAGAGAAACTAATATAGTGCAACTACAATCTCCTTATTACTCCTTAAAAATAACTTATAATATGCACTAATGATAACTCTTAAAGAACTCTTAAATGCTTCTATAATCTTTGCAACTTAATGTAGTCTTCTCTTATGTAACTAGATAATAGGAAGATGATATTTTTCTTTCTTTCAAAATATATCTAACTCCTATTTTAATGTGCAGGTAATAACCCTTAACAAAAACTATCTTCTGCACTTCCCTTGAAGACTTTAAAATGCAACCTTCTTCTTGCAACTTCTAGATTCTAATAAGGTGCTTAATGAAGCTAAGTAATGAACTGAATATAAGTGTTCAAGTAATGAACCCTTTGCACCTAAGTTGCATACCTTTAATGATCTCTAAATATGATGTAGATCTTGGTGTTTTGATTCACCAAGTTGCTATCTGGAATGGTAGTAAATCACAACTAAGATTTCCTTCAAGAACCCCTTTAGTATTTTGTTGTAGATTCAGCAAACCCCTATCTCCAAAATGTGCCTTCTTAGCTATGAAAGGTAATCTCCAAATCTCTTGGATTTGGTAGGCTTCTTCTATCTGTGTTCTCCTTCAACCTCCTTGTCAAATTTTGGCTTCAATCTGGGCCTTCTTCTCAAGAATCTGTAAGTCTTGAGGTCTTCACTGGTCTCCTCCAAAATTTGGCAAACTACTTGCCAAATCCTTCTTCTTTGGGCTTGTTGTCAAATGGCGATAATTGTCCCAATTTCTTCACTATCAGGAGCTTCTCCTTGGTAGTGAATTTCTCCAATGAGTTCTTCTAGGAACTCCTTTAATGGCTTCTTTGAACTCTACAATAAGGCTCTCCAAGCCTTCTCCTTGTTTCTCCTTGAGACCTCTCCAAGGTCTTCAATCTCACAGCTTCTCTGGTCTTCTCAATGAGACCTTTCCTTCAACCTTCTACTGTGGAAGTGTTGGCAATGAGATCTCTTAGATCTCTAGAATCTACTGCTTCTGGAATCTGGAATAGGACCTTGTTAGTCCTTCTTCACTTCTACAATCTACAAGCTTCAATGGAGATCACCAACCTCCAATCTTCCAGAACTGAGAGTTCTTTAATGGGACCTTCTATGGGTCTCTTCAGCTTCTTCAAGATGATTTCTTCAATCTGTTGTCTGTAGTCTTCGATGGAGATCACCAATCTCCTATCTTCTTCTGGACTCTTATCTGGAGTCTCTAGGATCAACAATAAGGCTACTATGGCCTTTTCTTCTTCTACAATGTGCAAGTCTACAACAGGACTTCCCTCAGGTTCTTGGAATCTCCTCTTCTTTTGTGTGTTGCTTCTAGTGTTGGATTGATTCTGAAGATGATATTCTTCCTAGATCTTTGTAGGAAGCTTCCCAACTTTCTTCGAATCTCCTTTTTCCTACAACAAAGTATTAGGATTGTAATGGATGAAATTCTAAGTGACGAATCTTCACTAGTTGATTTGTCAATCTAGTGGAATGAATGTTGAGTCCTAGTCTTCACGAGTTTTTTTGCAACTCTGTGGAAAGACTCTAGCCAAATGCAATCTCAAAAATTTTGGAACTGAGATTTGCTTCTCTCCTCTCAATCTCTCTTGTGGCTCTCCCTATTCCTATCTGATCTATCGTAGCTTTGATACCACTGTTAGCTTTTGATAATGTATGATATGGAGGAAAGTAATCACAAGATGTAAAATATGTAGAAAAGTAAGATAATGGAATTCTACAATAAGACTAAAATATACTATTAATGGAAAGTTACAAAAATAGTACAATGCAATGTAATGGAGGAAATGAACACTCCATAACTCTAATGGAAACTACATTGTACCTACTCACTACTCTGTAGTAATTGCACTTCTGCTTCACACACTCTTCTATTCACTATGGGGCCTATATATAAGAAGATAAGTTACTTGGCCCTTACTCTTACTAACTACCTTTCCTATGACTCATGTACAAGTGGACTCCTTGTACATTTACATCATTGCACATTGACACTTGTGCATTTATTACTTCTTCCTCAAGTAACCTAAGATAAACTCCTAATCTAACAATGTACCCAAGGTGGTACATTGACATGTACCTAAATAATGTAATATAATTTAATAGGCGTTGCATCTCTTTCCATACAAGGCTTCAAAGGGGGCCATCCCCAATGATGCATGGTATCCATTATTATAAGCAAATTCCATGAGATTGCAAGAAGTCTTCCCATTTTGACTTCTGGTCCATGCAATACATGTGTAACATGTATTCCAAAATCTGGTTTACCCTCTCAGTATGACCATCTATTTTGAGATGATATGTAAAACTAATATTTAGCTTAGTTCCCATCACATGATGTAGAGCTTACCAAAATTTTGATGTGAATCTAGAATTCCTATCAGATATGATTACCTTTGGAAACCCATGTAATTTGAACACTTCTTTGGTGAACTTATGTACCACCATAAGTGCATCATCCTTGATGTTCCTCGTATGAAGTGTATGACCTTGGTCAACTTATCAACCACTACCAGGATGGAATCATGGTGGAACCTATTATTAGGTAATCCCACAATAAATTCTATAGAGATTACCTGCCATTTTTGCATAGGTATCTCATGTAGGTTCAATTTTCCAGGTGGGTGATAATATTTTACCTTCAATTTTTGGAATTCCAAACATCTTGATAATAATTCAATGATATCTTGCTTCATCCCAACCCAGTAGAAGGTCTTTTTCATATTTTCTCTCATTTTCGATCCTTTTGGATGAGCAAAATAGGGAGAATTATGTGCCTCCTGCAAGATAATTCTCTTGAGGTCATCGATTCTGGGTATAACTACCCGATATTTAAAGTATAAAAGCCCATATTTTATGTTGAAACCTTTGCTTTCTTTAGAAGTTACTTTTATTTTATTCTAAATTTCTAGGTAATATAGGTCATGTAGTTGTATTTTCTTGACCCTACCCATCAAATCTACATGGCTTCAGGTTAAAGCGTGTTATGTGCCTTCTCCTGCTCAAGGAATCTACCATATTATTTTATTTTCCTTTGATATAATCAAAATTGAAATCATATTCTCCTAAGAACTCTACCCATCATCTTTGTCTCTCAATCAACAGAGGCTAGTTAAAAATATACCTCAGTCTTTGATGGTATGTTCTTAGTTCAAAAGGTCTACCCAACAAGTAGTGCCTCAAACCTTTAGGGCATGCACAACTACTACCAATTATAGATCATGAGTGACATAGTTTACCTCATGCTTATTGAGTTTTATAGACTCGTATGCCACTGTAACTTCTTCTTTATATAAAAAGCCACTCAAACCTTCTAGAGAAGCATTTGTACACACAATGAACATCTTGAGAGAAATATATAAAATTGGTGTCATTATCAACTTAATTTTTAAAGTCTCAAATGCGACCTCACACTTATCCATCCATTTGAATTCTTTTCCCTTTTTTTGAAGGTTGGTGATTAGATAGGCAAATTTAGAGTAATTTATCACAAAACACCTATAATATCCTACGAAACGCATGAAACTCCTGACTTCTATCACACTTGTAGGTGTAGGCCAATTTATTATAACCTTGATCTTTTGTGGATCCATAACAAGGCCTTCTATTGGGATAATATACCCCAAATATTGTACTTGTAGAGTATAGAACTCACATTTGGATAGTTTTCCAAAAAGTTGATTCTTCCTTAGCACTTCCAATACTAATATGAGATGTTGATCATGCTCTTCCTTAGTTTGAGAATAGATTAGTATATCATATAAGAATGCCAAGACAAATTGGTCTAGATACTTCCTAAATACACTATTCATTAGATTCATAAAAGAATTTGGTTTATTCGTTAACCCAAATGGTAGCACCATGAATTCGTAGTGTCCATATCGAGTTTTAAAGGTCGTATTATGGGTATCTTATTTAATTCTTAGCCGATGATAACTTGATATCAGATCTATTTTTGAAAATATGGTAGCACCCTTTAGTTAATAAAATATATCATATATCCATGGTAGAGGATACTTGTTTTTAATGGTTACCTTATTCAACATTCTATAATCTATACATAGTCTTAGGGAACCATCCTTGTTTTTCATAAATAACACTAGAGTACTCCAAGGTGACACACTTGGTATGATCAAACCCTTTTTCAATAAGTCCTGAAGTTGAATCTTTAGTTCCTGTAACTCAATAGGAGTTATTTTATAAGGTGTTCTTAAAATGGGTTTGGCTCCTGGTATTAGTTCAATAGTGAAATCAAATTTCCTTCAAGGGGGTAGACCTGGAAGGTCTTCAAGAAATACATCCTAAAATTCATGGAGAATTGAATGATTCTTAAAAACTTCCTCATATCCTTTTTCTCCAGTATTACCATTGATATTCACTATGTAGAGCAATCTACCTCTTTTTATTGCTTTCTTTAATTGCATAGATGAAAGCAAGTGGGGATGGAAAGAACCTTTCCCATTTTGAACTCTTACTCTCCCCTTATTCTTGTTGGTATAATCCATCCACCTACCTTGAAAATTGATTAACGCTCCATGTGCCTTTAATGCCAAAGGCATGAAGAGGTACCATATATAAGTGCCATACAATAGATCCTTCAAGTAGAGTTATATTTGTTGTAGGTAAACATTAATCCACTGAGTAGGTTTACCCAAAACTATACTTGACTTTTCCATCCATGTGCCAAAACTTCAGGTCTTTCCAGCATATCCCTGATAATTCTAGTGGAATAAAAACTATATGTGGCTCCACTAATTATAAAATTTTTTACGTCTCTAGCAAATAACTTAATATTTAGTAGCATTTATGTTGCTTGTCCATATAAGATCTGATTTCTAGTGGCGGTATAAATTCGGTGTGAGGGCTCCTCCACTCTATGACTAGACTCTGCTCTCTAAGGGCATGTTTGGGTATAATGAGGACCCCCACAAATGTATCATATTTCCTTAGGTGCCTAGGATTTCTCCTATGTCCTTTCCATTATCTCCTATTTTTGTGTTGACTCATGCTCTTTTAGGGGGTTGGGATTGGATCCATCTTTCTTATAAAATTTCTTCTTGTTTTGCCCTAAGTTTCCATTGTTCCTATTTTTGAGCTGTGGATTATTTTTATATCTTTATTTTGATATTTATCCCATTTCATGAAGCCTTCACTCTTTCTTTTCCTCATCTCTTACCTTGCATTTATTGATGTTCCTGACTAATTAAAGAAGGTCCGTTTTGTTTGAAGATTAGTTTTTTCTTGCCTAGCCAGGTTGTATGCGTCTTGCAAGATTTTTGGTTTGAGTAGATTAATCACTGTCCTTATCTTAGAGTCCAACCCTAGGATAAAATTATGCACCTTAATACATTCATTGTTCTCATATTCTTGAACATATTTCAAAAGTCTCACATATTTCTGATAATATACTTCTAAATATAGTGACCCTTGTTGAAGGGTAGATAACTCTTCAAATTTCTCAATATAAAACTAGTATGTGAGAAATATTTTCTTAAAAGCCTCAACAAACTCTTCCTTTTTTTTTTTTTAAATAAAGGGGTAAAAATTTATTGATAAAAAGTCTGGATTATAGAGTACAACTGAGCTTCCAACCAGGACTCAAATAAACAACCAAACATGCTAAAACCACTAGACTATAATGACACTCAAAAAAGACAACAAGAACAAACCACATTAAGTTTGTACATCCTTGTGGATCAACTCCCATAGACGTTGAGAGTCCCCAGATGGGAGACTCTCCCAATTTTCGATACTCCAAGGATCTAGCAGCTCAGAAGCCCTTTTGGCCAGGTAATAAGCAACCACATTCCATTCCCTTGGAATGTGCACAAAGGATATAAATTTGAACTCTTCACTCATTCTGAGAATCTAAATGGCTATAGAGGCCAACTGCCAATTAACTTCCTCCACCCTTTTACTATTTAAAATATTAACCACAATTTGAGAGTTAGACTCGCAGATAATCCTATGCCAGCCAAGAGAAAACCCCCTCCACAAGGCCTCAAGAATTGCAAGAGCTTCCATAAAATTGTTGGAGTGAACACCTTTATAAATGGAAAAGAAAAAACTGACACCACCAGTAGAATCTCTCCCAACACCGCCAATGCCAACATGTCCAAGATTACCCCTGGATGATCCATTAGTATTAATTTTTAAAACTCCTCTAGGGGGTGGCCTCCACCTACCATCTCTCATAACCTTATTGTTGAGCTGAGGAACCCTACTAGGGCTAGAAGAGTTCACATCATCCCCAAAGAGACCAAGGACTTGCTGTACCTTCTCCTCCCTAGAATCAAAAAAAGGGTCCACATCATATTTGCTATGGATGGTTTCCTAAACCATATACAGGATCCTTTGCCAGATCTGTTGAACAACCAAATAACTGCCCTAAAATATGCATCGGTTTTGTTTGAGCCAAATTTGCTAGACGATGCAAGAAGGGCCCAAATTCCAAGCCACCCGAAGGAAGGGGGCCTTGGTCGGAGGTCTACCTAGACTAATCCAAAAATCCACCATGGACATCACATGAAAACTGTAGCAAGTGTGAACACTAAGTGGTTAGGCTAGGTTAGTTTAATTTTGTCGGCAAACTCTAATATTGTCGACAAATTCTTCTATTTCCCTTATCCCTCCATTCTCTCCTATATTCCTTCTTCTCCCTTATCCCTCCACCTCCCTTTCCCCTTATTCCTCCAACCTCCCTTCATCTTCTCCTCCGACTTCATCCCTTCCCGCTTCTCCCCTAACCTCCTTTCTCTTCTTATAAATTAGAGGTTATATTCTTTGTTTTTTTTGATATGTATTTTTGCTCTGCGAAATTATTTAAATAAATCATTGTTTATTAGTGCCACCTGGTCCGATTTTAATATTTGGTATCAGAGCTAGTCGGGCAAGCGTGCTGGGCATGAATCCCGAGGTTGCACGAGCACGAATCTCGAGGTCGCACGGTGACTGGCTGGCGAGCGTGCTGGGCACGTATCTCGAGGGCACATCGTGTTCGAGGAGCTGGCGATCGGATCGAGGAGGTGGCAGAGCGTAGAGTTGGGCATGCATTTCGAGGTGACACGTGGCAAAGCAGTCGCAGAGCGGATAGCTGACATGGACACGTAGATCGAGGTGCTAAGGTGGACGCTGACATGGCGATAGCTGACATGTGGCAGGGGACAGAGTGTTAATTGGGCGAACACGAGCGAGTGGCGAGGACGTGGCGGCGAGGTGGCGAGTGGTGGCGACGGTGAGCGAGGTGGACGAGCGTGTGGATGGCAAAAATTGGTTTGTCCACGTGGCGAAAGTGGATTCGTCTGAAGGAGATTACGTGGCGGATGCAGATTGGTCGAGGAGCAAGCATAGCGTTGGGGAGTGATTGCCCGAAGGCAATCGAAGGTTAATGCGCCTGCGCGCATATTTGAAGACTAGTTTGTCTTCCTCCCACTGAATGTGGGATAAATCCACATTATTTTTTTTTTTTAAATCTCCGCCCATCGACGGTATAAGGAACAGGTGGTTCCTTTCCTTACCCGTCGAAGCCTATAGCGTAGTTGGTTGTGTTGTTTGCTGGCGGAAGAGAGGTCCCGGGGTCGAATCCCGTCGGGGTGAAAAAAAAAAGTTTTTTTATTTTTTTTGTTTGTAATCGCCGTACGCAAGGTTTAAGAAGGCGGAGGTCGTCCTTCTTACCATCGGAGCCGCGTGGTGCAGCGGCTAGTGCTTGCGGGTAGGACGCGGAGGTCCTTAGATCGAATCCCGTCGGGGATTTCGCGACGAAAAAAAAGGTTTTTTTATTATTTTAAATTTTTCATTATTTGTTTTTTAATTAAAGTTTTTTAAAAATATTTAATAATTTTTATTTATATTTTTTATTATGTTTTTTTAAATAAACTTTTATTTAAAAAAACTAATTTAAAATATATATAGAAAATTGTTAAAAATTTTTAAGGGCTTTATTAAAACAAATTTTGGAAAATTGTTTAAAAAAAAAGGGTGAAAAGTTTTTTTTAGCATCATTATTGTAACCCAGTGCATGCGGTGTAATTTTGGGTAGATGATTCGGTCATCTGGATGCTATTATGCATTGCTCTCTCTGTTGAGAAGAGAGACTCCTGATTCCTTTGACAGGAAAGTCCAGCAGAGTGGACTTCATACAGTGTTTTGTCAGTTGGAAAACCAAGTGATTGCACATCAGAGAAAACCAGATTCTGGATACGAGGCGGATTTTGAAGATAATATCTTCGGGCAAAGAGTAGTTGAATCCGAGACGGTTGAAATAGTACCTGAAGGACAATCAAGTGACAGTTATACTCTTGCAGTGCTTGAAGTTGAAACGAGTGAGAGCTATACACCTCGCTCTCCTGATTCAGAACCAACGAAGCGAAGCAGAAGCAGAGGAAAAAGAACCAGTGGAGGTGAAACCTGCAATTGAAGAACGAGTTGTTCTCAAAAGGCATCTTGAGCCAGCAGCAGCAGCAAAAGAAGTCATTATAATCAGTGACGACGAAGCAGACAACTTCACCTTTCCAGTCTTGGGAAATCCTCAAGAAGAAGAACGCCAAATCAGTGAGCATTTTAAGAAAGCTAGATTTGATTTAAATCAATAAATCAATAATCTATTTTGTACTTCTTTGTACAACTTGTTTGAAGTTGAAATAAAATTTGCTTTCTAAAATGGCTTCCAATACTAGTTTACCAATCCCTGAGTTCAATGGTGGTGATTACGAGTATTGGTCAATTAAAATGAAAACTCTGTTGATTGGCAAAGGTCTTTGGGATGTGATTGAAGAGGGATATACTGAACCTTCAGCTGCTGAGTGGGCAATTTTGAGTGGTGCTGATAAAAGGGCTAGAAAAGAAGCACAAAAGAATAATTCTTTTGCCCTTTATCACATTCACGCCGCCCTTGATAAAAGTATTTTCCCTAGAATAGCTTCTTTTAAAACTGCTGAATCTGCTTGGAATGCTTTACAAGAAAGTTATAGGGGTAGTGACCAAGTCAAACAAGTTAAACTCCAAACCTTGAAAAGAGAGTTTGAAACTCTTAAAATGCAAGAAAATGAAAAGGTTGGTGATTACTGCGTGCGTGTGAAAGCCGTAGTAGATAAGATGGTCACTTTAGGAGAAGATGTAAAGCCTGAAGTTATAGTGAAGAAAGTGTTGAGGACACTTCTTCCTAAGTGGAATTCAGTAGCCATCATTATAGAGGAATCTAAAGACCTAACTTCTCTGTCTTTTGAAACCCTCATTGGCTCACTTCTCTCACATGAGGAGAGATTACAGCCATCTCCTTCCACAAGTTATGGAGGAGATGATAAAGCCTTTGCTTCTCAAGAAGGCAGAAGTAGAGGTCGTGGCGAAGAAAAGTCTAGAGGAAGAGGAAAAAATAATCAGAGAGGTGGAACTCCTAACAGAGGAGGAAATCAGAACAGATGAGGATTCTCAAACAATAGTGAACAACAGCGAGAATAGAGGAGGACAACAAAATAGAGGGAAACAATCAGGCCAGAGGTAAAGGAGGAGATAAGTCAAAACAATCTTGCTACAATTGTGGCAAACTTGGCCATTATGCTCGTGACTGTTGGACTAAGACTTCACAAGGAGCTAGTAGCAGCCAGAGCAGTCAGTTTGGAAACTTTGGAGAAGAGGAAGAGGCCACAAATCTCTTTCTCTCATATGGTCAGGAAGATCAGAACATGAATGATACATGGATCTTGGACACTGGGTGTTCAAACCATATGAGTGGCAAAGAAGAGCTCTTTGCTACTCTAAACTCCTCCTACAAATCCAAGCATCAAATTGGGAGATGATAAATCATTGGCAGTAGAAGGCATTGGAGCTATGGCAGTTCCAACTAAAGAAGGAGTCAAACAAGTAAGTGATATCTATTATACACCCCATCTCCAACATAATCTTTTAAGTGTTGGACAAATGTTAGAAAAGAACTACAAGTTGCTTTTTGATGAGGGTAAATGCACTATTTTTGATAAAAATAACAATAATAGAATCATTACTCAAGTGCCAATGTCAAAGAATAGATTGTTTCCTTTAAATTTTGGCCAACCAGGGGGAGATAAGTTAGCAAGTGTTGCTATTTCCAATCCAAGTGTTCTATGGCACTTGAGATATGGCCATTTGAATTCTGCTAGTTTGAAAATGCTAACTTCCCAAGCCATGGTCATTGGACTTCCTAAAGTTCAGGATAGTAAAGAAGTCTGTGAAGGGTGTGCTCTTGGGAAGCATGCCAGATCAAAGTTTCCTCATGGACAAGCATGGCGGGCCAGCTATCCACTCCAGCTAGTGCATACCGACATCCGTGGTCCGATGCAGACACAGATTCTGGGTAACAACTCTTACTTTCTACTCTTTATTGATGATTATACTAGAATGTGTTGGATATATTTTTTGAAACATAAGGATGAAGCATATGAATGCTTTATTGATTTCAAAACAAGAGTTGAAAGTGAGAGTAGATATTTTGTAAAATGTCTTCGATCAGATAGGGGAGGAGAATACTCCTCTAATGAGTTTGTGAATTTATGTAAGCAACATGGCATTAAGAGGCGGTTCATCTGCTGCCTACACTCCACAACGAGAATGGTGTCGCTAGAGAGGAAGAATCGCACCATTGTGGAGATGGCAAGGTCTATGCTTCAGACGAAGCATTTGACTAATTCATATTGGGCAGATGCAGCCAGGACCAGCGTATATATCTTGAACAGAAGTCCTACTTCAAGTTTGAAAGGACTGACACCTTACCAAGCATGGTATGGTAAAAAGCCAAATGTTAAGCATTTCAGAGTGTTTGGCTCGTTGGCCTATTCTCACATTCCTGATGAGCTTAGGAAGAAGCTCGATCCAAAGAGTCAGGCATGTATCTTTGTAGGATACTGTGAGAATACAAAAGCTTACAGACTCTATAATCCCCGGACTAGAAAGTTTGTGATTTCCAGGGATGTAATTTTTGATGAAGGGGGAGAATGGGGTAAGCCCCAAATATTCAGTGATGTTGAATCCACTGATGTAGTTTCTCAGCAGGTGCAACAACAGACACCACAGAAAGGAAAGCAGTCTCCTCCAACAAGTCCAAGTTCATCTTCTGATTCCTCTTCTTCACCAAGTCCTTCTCCACAGCGATCTGTACGTTCCTCACCAATGGACATTGATTCTCCATCCAAAGGTAAGAGAACTCTACAGTATCATCCATCATCTCAGATGTTGGATAAAATTTTTTCAAGAAGATACACTAGGAGTCAAGCTAGTGAAATGGATTCTGTTTTACACAGATTAGAAAGTATGCACTTGTATGGTGATGATGTCTCCCAGCAGGAACCTAGGGGAGATCAAGTTAACTATGCTTTGTTAACTAGTGCACAGCTTGAACCTTCTAGTTATGAGAAGGCATGTACTCAAAAAATTTGGCAAGATGCCATGAAAGAGGAGATAACCTCTATAAAAAACAACGACACTTGGGAGCTGGTAAAGCTTCCTAAAGGCAAGAAATGTGTTGGATGTAAGTGGGTCTACAAGACCAAGTTTAATGCTGATGGTAGCATTGAAAGGCACAAGGCGAGACTAGTTGCAAAGGGATTCACTCAGAAATATGGAGTTGATTATGAAGAGACTTTTGCTCCTGTAGCCAGACAGGAGACTATTAGAACAGTTCTTGCCTTAGCTGCAAATAAGGGATGGAAAGTCCAACACATGGATGTGAAAAGTGCATTTCTAAATGGTTACTTGATAGAAGAAGTGTATGTTGAGCAACCACAAGGATTTGAGGAAAAAGACAAGGAACATCTTGTTTACAAACTGAAGAAGGCACTTTATGGCCTCAAGCGGGGCACCACGAGCTTGGTACTCACGCATTGATGGGTACTTCAAAGAATTTGGGTTCACCAGAAGTAGAAATGAACCCACCCTTTACTACCTACAGCAAGGAAATGACATCCTCATAGTTTGCTTGTATGTGGATGATCTCATATTCATGGGTAGTAATGAAAAACTGAATATGAAGTTCAAACACTCCATGATGGAGCAGTTTGAGATGAAGGATCTTGGCTTAATGCACTACTTCCTTGGAATGGAGGTTCATCGATCAGATACAGGGATCTTCATCTGTCAACATAAGTATGCTCGGGACATGCTTAAGAAGTTTGCTATGGAGCATTGCAAACCAGTTGCAACTCCAGTTGGACATGGGATCCAATTAAGCAAAGATGATGGAGCATCAAAAGTTGACGTGACCACTTTCAGAAGCATGGTTGGGAGTTTGATGTTTCTCGCCAACACCAGACCTGATATTCAGTATGTTGTTTCTCTTGTCTCTCGATTTATGTCTAACCCTTATGAGTTGCATTTGCAGGCAGCTAAGAGAATTCTCAGATATGTAAAGGGTACATGGGATTTTGGAATCCATTACCATAAATGTAACACTATCAAGCTTGTAGGCTTCGGTGATAGTGATTGGGGTAGCAACATTGATGACAAAAAATCAACCTATGGGAACTGTTTTAGTCCGGGATCGGGACTAATAACTTGGAGTTCCAAGAAGGAGACAGTAGTAGCACTATCTTCAACAGAAGTTGAGTATATAGCGGTCACTCATGCTAGTACTCAAGCTTTGTGGCTACGAAAGGTATTAGAAGAAATTGGAGAGCAACAAAGTGGTCCAACAAGGATATTCTGTGACAACATTAGTGCCATTCAGTTGGCATACAATCCTGTCCACCATAGTAGATCAAAGCATTTTGATATGAAGTACCACTTCATCAGAGATATGGTGGAAACTGAAACTGTTGAGCTTCACTATTGCCACACTTTGGAGAATGTTGCGGACATCTTCACCAAGGCGTCGGCTAAAGCTCAATTTGTAAAGCTGAGAGACTGTATTGTCAGTCCTCTCACCTTTAAGGGGGAGAATGTAGCAAGTGTGAACACTAAGTGGTTAGGCTAGGTTAGTTTAATTTTGTCGGCAAACTCTAATATTGTCGGCAAATTCTCTTCTATTTCCCTTATCCCTCCATTCTCTCCTATATTCCCTCTTCTCCCTTATCACTCCACCTCCCTTTCCCCTTATTCCTCCAACCTCCCTTCATCTTCTCCTCCGACTTCATCCCTTCCCGCTTCTCCCCTAATCTCCTTTCTCTTCTTATAAATTAGTGGATATATTCTTTGTTTGTTTGAATAATGTAATTTTTGCTCTGCAAAATTATGAAATAAACCATTATTTGTTAGTGCCACCTAGTCCGATTACAAGAAAAAAATGGATGGTTCCAGGCACTCCACCAATAGTGCCAAATGTCTCTGGCAAAGGAGCATTGGAAAAATAAATGAGAACAGTCATCCTCATTCTTACTGCAAAGGACACAAAAAGAGGGACCTTGAAATCCCCTCTTTCTCATATTATCCCAAGTGAGGCATTTATTACGAGCTACCAACCAGAGAAAGAAGTTACATTTTGGCCAGGAAAATTTGTTCCACACCTTTTTCCACAAAGTGATAGGAAGACTCCCATACTTTTGCTTATCAAGAACCTGATAACTGTTAGAGTTAAAGTGCACTATGCCTCTATTTTGACACTTGTCATTTTATACTGACATTTGTCAGTTTATCATATAGGCCTTCTACCTATATATGTAACACAGTTTTATCAATAATATATCCCCTTCAGTTTTCCCTCCTAACATTTGGTATCAGAGCTCCAGGCGGTCTCCTGAGCTTGTGAGTTTGAGGGGGGATTTCCCTCATGGAAATCCTCCCTCCCCCATTTTTAAAAAAAAAATTACCGAGGGAGTATGCTCTCCATCATTTGATGGATCAGAAACCAGATGGTAAGATTTTTAATTTAGGGAGAATTTTTTTAGTTTTTTTTTTTAATTTCGCCGCTGTTTGAGATTTACCATTTACTGAAGCCGTTGCGAATTTGTTCCACATAGTTTGTCATGTTCTCAAATTACGTGTTGTACTGTGCATCAAAGGTGACTATACATCTGGTGCAGGTTGAGATCACGCTGAAGATTGTTGAGCAAGATCAGGGCAGGAGAGAGATTTGCCGTGTACGTGGTGACGCCCATCCAGCCACACCACATCAACGGCAAGGCTGGGCGCCGCACTCGGGGCCAGATATTCGGGTACCGCATGTCTCTCTGGTACGAGCATTTCGCCAGCAAGAATGGAGGCCTCAGGGCTACCTATATCCATCCCGAGAGTTTGCACTGCGTTAGGATGGTGCGTGGCATAGCCGAGCACGCGTGGGAGGCTTTTGCTGGGGAGGAGGTTGTTGATCTTCCAGGGCATCTTCTGCCTTTCCCCGTGCGGGTGTTGAAGGACGGGTCGCTGGTGAAGTTGGAGGGGAAGAACATGTTTCTCGATACCATGGTAGCGTTTATCATTATCAAAGCAGATGTTTCCCATATTTCCTACTTCTCTAATGGTTCTTGTAGTGGGCACCGTCGAATCATATGCATGAGTCTGAGCCTGCGTGTGGACCTGACCCTGGCCATGGCCCTATGCATCGTATTTCTTCAAATAATCCTCGGCCTTGTCCACATATTTGCCGTAATTCTTTCCATCCATCTTGCCGTAATGCTTGGCTGCGGCCAACACATCAGCGGCCGCTGTTGCAACCTTGGCTTTGTTGACTGGATTCGGCTACTACGTACCCCCTCTAACGAAGAATTTCTCCATAGCCAAGCTTTTAACACAGATGACAGGAAGTGATTTCCCAAACAATTTCTGTTCCTGTTTATGAGTTTTTTGGACCGTTGATATTAGTGCTACGTCGAGTCGTGGTCGTCATATTGATCTTTCTGGCTGTTGTGCGCCTGAGATCTGTGGCTTGGAGGAGTTTCAAACTCGTGACGTGTTTTACGAAAACATTTTTTCAATGCGTGTCTGGGATGTCCTTTTCAGTGAAGGAGCCAATATTGTATTCAGTGTCGAAATCGGGTGCAGGACGTCGAGAACATGAGCGCGCTTGCTAGAGGAGGGACTATTTTTTCTTTCTGTTCGTAAACCAGAGCTATGACATTTTTTGCCCATTTTCTATGGTGGGCATCTGCAACGACGGAGGAGGATGCGAAAGCAGAAGCAAAAGCTCTTTCTAGATTTTTTGGAAGGCCTGCACGTCCAGATGTATACCATGTCTTCGCCAGCCATGTTAGGCCTGTCCTGCATAGATAAGGATGAACCCTCATCCTCTCCGCTTACCCTGAGACTCCCAAGGTTTATCATCACAAAATTTTTGGCGAAGATACCATGCTCCAGCGCCTCTCGTCTTGCGTCGTCTCCAGATGCCATATTCTCTTATAGGAAGGGAGTGAAATTGACGCGCCTCGGTTTTACCTCACTAGCTGCGTCATTGCCCCAAGCGCAAAGAGCCATCGAAGCCCAAAATGATCTCCAATAGTGACTCTTCGAGCTCTTTGGTTATGGAGGCGAGGGAAATAGAGAACTGGCATGGATTTTAGGCAAATAACCGACAGAGAGCTTTGTCTTTGACGATGTGGAGAACGGAGGGGCCCGAGTGGCGATCGAAGCTAAGGAGGAGCGGTGATTCCATGGTGACTAGGCCATATTGAACAACGTGTATTTTGTTCTCATATGACCACCTAAATTTCATTGAGAATGGCTGTGTGAATGGATTTCGTTTGGAAGCAAGGTTTGGAATGCGGCCATTGTCCACCGATCGCAGCGGAGACCGCTCGGCCCCGCTATTCGCAAAACCTGGCATGCACGGGCGAGGCAATGGAGTGATCTTATTTTTGGGTCTTCAAAATTTGGCCATACTGCAGACGATGTTTTCCAGAAGGAGGCTCCCGTATTTTTTGACGAATGATGTGGCGGTGGTCTTGGTGGCATCCGTGAGCCACTTGAAGATGCAGTTCCACTATCCGTTGTGCATCGGTTCTAACGGAGGCAACCCAACCATTTGTATTTTGGCGATAAATACTTTTCATGCTGCCACGATGTCCAATGCCTGATAATGGAATACTCGATAATAAAGGCAAGTAAAAATGCACGTTAAAGCAGAACGTTAACATGAAGCAGACCGTTGGAAGTTTTAATGCAATGCCATGTCAACTTGCTGTAATTTATGAGATGGAGACTCGATGAACTGCTGCCAAGCCCAAAGAATTTTATTGGCCGACAATATGGCCTCAGGCCATTTTTTTTGTATTTTTCCACATGTAGAGTGGAAGTGGAAGGCCTACATGGCCTGTTTATTGTATTATTTGGTCATTTTTATTATTTTTCCACATGAAGAGTGGAAGTGGAAGGCCTACATGGCCCATGTAATTCCCTTGTGAGGGAAACTGAGACTGTTTTTATGCCGCCAGAGTGTGATGCCAGGAATTTTTTATTCCTGAGGTTTATTTTGCTGCCTAGAGAGGCATGCTATTGTTTTTTCAGCAAGTTGAAGGCCCCATTCAAACCCAAGTATAGGGGTATTTATAGTCGTTGGAAATGTTTTTCCGTGACGGACACAATGGTGGTGTCATATTGTAATTTTGAGGCTGTTTCAATTGAGTTTTTTAGCCTCAAATTTTTTATACCTTGGAGTGCACTCTCGGTTGAACCCGACACTCCCAAGGTACTTTTATATGTGATCCTTGTACCTAGTGACTTTTTCTATACACTTGGCGAATGCAGTGGCTGGTTACCCATGCATTTCGGTGGGATGACATGGTCACCATAAGGACACTTATACTAGGGACTACAGACAAAGACACCCTAGACTCTATCCGAGGTTTTTTCTAGATCTACTTCTGAAGACTACAGATGAAGACACTTCAGAAGATTCTCTTCTTTTCTTCTTATCTCCTCCTATTTGGATCTATGGCTCATTTTATTGTATTGAGTGCATTTTCGACAGAGATCGACACTCTTATATGGCTCGTTTTTCCTTTCATTAGGTGCATTTTCGGCAGAGACCGACACCTTCTAGATTGAGTTCACCATGAGGAGGGATTTCATACTCATGGTGAATCTAGTCAATGACCTATGAGAGGCAACATCCTTTGAGGATGACTTGTAGAGGCAACAGACCCAAAAGTGGCTGACCCTGAGGCACCCATGATGATCTCGAGGCACTTAGACGGCTGACCCAGTAGCAACAGACCCATGGAAGTGGCTGACCCTGAGGCAACAGACCGAGATGTATACACAGTGAATCTAGCATTATTCACAGTTGGAGAGCCAAGCACAAAGAGCAAGAGCCTAAGACCAAATCAGCAATAAAGGAGGATGTAGATTTTTGTTAAAGAAGTCAACATTAAGGGGGAATGTTACCTAATGTTGACTTGCTTTGTTTTTTCTTTAGTTAGGATAGTTCACTTTAAGGGGGAATGTTAGAAAAAAATAGCCCCCTCATTCCATCCAGTTATTGCTCCTAGCAATGCACCCACAAAGTTTCCCACAATTGACAAATGATTTGAAGGGTTAGCTACTTTGGACAACCTCCTTTCACCTCCTGACATCCACTGTCCATATATATTTAGTTCCAAACAAAGAAAAGGAGCCATAAAAGCACACCAAACACCAGGATGTACAGATTTTGTTATATGTGGTGGCACCCCAATTGCCAAGAACATACAAGCTATCCATGGTGCAAAGAAGAAGTTCACACAAACAGGATGATAATATTCACGTCGAACAGCTTCAAAGTAAAATATGCACTTGGATACATATACAAAGAGCAAGAGCCTAAGACCAAATCAACAATAAAGGAGGATGATAAGTTACTTTTAGAGAAGTCAACATTAAGGGGGAATGTTACCTAATGTTGACTTGTTTTGTTTTTTCTTTAGTTAGGATAGTGCACTTTAAGGGGGAATGTTAGAGTTAAAGTGCACTATGCCTCTGTTTTGACACTTGTTAGTTTATACTGACACTTGTCAGTTTATCATATAGGCCTTCTGCCTATATATGTAACACAGTTTTATCAATAATATATCCCCTTCAGTTTTCCCTCCTAACAATAACCATAGGCTACCGAGTAGGTTCCCTTAGGATCAGGGTTCCAAGCCAAAATATCTTTACCCCTCAATGAAGAACAAGACCTCCTCATAAGAATAAGAGCAAGCACCTCTCTATCCTTGGCCAGTCCTCCCTAGGGCCATTCTTGCAGATCTTTCCACCTATACATCTCCATATTTCCAATAGACTGGAATTTTTTAAAGTCATCCACACGAGACCAGCCTGCTTCCAAAAAAAAAAATGCTGAGGGAACGTAACCTAGGATATTGATTCAAGATAGGAGGGTGGCCTTCCCAATAATCCTCCCAAAAAAGAGCATTTGATCCCTGATTGCAAATCCAGAACAAAACTTGCTTGATTAAATTAGCTCCTCTTTTCGAGTGTCCCGGATAACCGAACCTTTCCCAACCAAGTTGACTCTAGGGATCTCAGCCTCATAAATACCTCTCAAGTATTTACAAGATAATATTTTAGCCCAAATATGATCTTGAGAGGTACAACATCTCCAATAAAGTTTTGCAGCCAAAGCTTGCTCAAAAAGAGTTGTCTGTCACAACCTAAGGCCTCCCTCTTGCACCGGCCTACATATAGAATCCCATCTATCCAAACTCCATTTAGATTGATCAAGTTTTCCAGAACATAAAAATTGTCTTGACAAAGCATCCATGTCCTTTATGAAGTGAGAGGGAGCTATTTGTACAAACAATCTATAAATAGATAAAGCTTGAACAACATATTTTAAAAGCAACACTCTACATATAGTGGATAGCCATATGAAAGTCCAGTGATTCATCTTACTTCTAAACTTATCAAGCATAGACTGCCAAGAAGATCTAGGTAGAGCATGAGATGAAATTAGAATACCAGGATAAATGAAGGGGGGAGTCCCAACCTGGAATCTTAGAATGCGAGCAATCCTGGCTTGAATAAGAGGAGGGGTATTGAAGAAGAAAATAGAAGACTTGTCCTCATTAATCAACTATCCAGAAGCACCAAGATATATATCAAGAGACTATCTAATATTTCTAGCTTCCCTGATAGTGGAAAATCCCAACAAAGCAATATCATAAACAAATTGAAGGTGGGAAAGAGGTGGAAAACTACTATCCCACTTCCATCCTTGAATGAGACCCTGCATGACTTGAGACTTGAGAAATATTCCCAACCCTTCCGCCATAATGATAAACAAATAAGGAGATAAAGGATATCCTTGCCTCAATCCCCTTGAGGCCTCAAATAGCTCTGATGGCTCATTATTAACAAGAATAGAGAATGAGGAAGAAGAAACATAGCTCATCACCCATCTAATCCATTCCTCCTCAAATCCAAAAGCAACAACTTTCTAAAGAAAGGACCATCTGACCCGATCATAGGCTTTGGCCATGTCCAAATTAATGAACATAGTTTTCTCCTTAGAAGTTTTCATCGAGTGAATATATTCTGTAGTAATAACAACCCCATCCAAGATTTGTCGGCCAACAACAAACCATCCTTGCTCCTCAGAGATGATTTTGCTCAACCATATCTTCAGCCTCTCAACAATAATTTTTGTGATGATCTTATACACAAAATTGTAGAGAGCAATAGGCCTGAATATATCCAAGGAATTTTCTCCCTCTTTTTTGGGTATAAGCACCAAAAAGGTAGCATTTAGGGCCCTTAGCATCTGTTTGTTCTTTTGGGACTCATGGACCACCTCCAAAAGATCAAATTTGATTAAATCCCAAAACTCCTGATAAAACTCAATCGGGAATCCATCTGGGCCTGGGGATTTTCTTTTTTTCATCTTGAATACAACATTTTCCAACTCCTCAAGGGAAATTGGATCCATCAAGTGCTCATTCATATCTCTAGAAACAATTGCTGGAATAAAATTTAGAATAAGCTTTTCATTCTCATCATCTGATAGGGAGTCCTTGAAAAGAGAGGAAAAATACCTCTTAGTCTCTTCTAAAATATCCCTGAAAGAAGAGAGCAGGGCACCCTGAGAATTCACAAGAGAGGTAATCAGGTTACCATTACGACGAGCCTTAACTGAGTTATAAAAGAAGGTTGTGTTCCTATCCCCTTCCTAAAGCCAATCTACTCGAGCTTTTTGTTTCCAAAAAATTTCTTCCCTCAATTCCCATTTAGCAAGGTCTTTCGCAGCCTCAAATTCCTCAACAAGAAGCTCCTTCGTGAATCCTTGATCTCTAATCTTCCTTGAAGCTTCTTCCATCCTCCTAAGAGCTGCCAGCTTAGCCAAGGAAAGGTTTCCAAAATTCAGTCTATTCCATCTCTTCAATTTATGTTTTACAAATTGTAGTCACTTCATAAAGGAATACATAGCGGTGCCATGAGGAGGTTTGCCAGTGGTCCACCAGCCTCACATGAAATCATGAAGCTTAGGATCACGAAGCCACATAAGTTGAAACTTAAATGAGGGATTCTTTTTAGCCCTAACTCCAAAGCAGAGAGTTTGATAGGCCAATTATCAGATTCCCTACCCTCCAGAATCATAGAACTAGCACTTCTGTTATTACCCATCCAATATCTGGATATCATAAACCTATCCAGTCTCTCTGAGATAAAAGCTTCCCCACACCTTCTATTGTGATAAGTGAAGATCCCATTATCTGGCTTGATGTCAACCAAGTTTAGGGCCTGGATAAGAGCACTGGAGACAGAAGAAAAAGGCTCGAGATGGTCCACACCACCATGTTTCTCCTCCAAAAAAGTGATAGAGTTGAAGTCTCCAACCAAAATCCATAGGTACAAGGGAACCAAAATTATCACAAAGCAAATGTGCTCCCAAAAATTCACTTTACCATTGTAATCAACATGAGCATACACATTTTTAAGTAGGATGGTTTCACCAGATTCATTATCATACCCGACCATCAAAATAGACCATCTACTGGAAATCCAAGTAAGAGGAGATATCTTAACCGGATCCCATAAACAAGCAATGCCACCAACATATCCACATGCACCAAGACACTGACATTTCGCCCTTCTCCATAACTTGGGAGCAATATTGAACATACTATCAATAGCCAATTTAGCCTCCTGAATAAACACCACATCCGGAGAATGCACATGAACCAAATCATGAACAAATTTTTGTCTGGGGATGTTGTTCAACCCCCTTACATTCCATGAGAGGATAATCATTTTTGGGGGTTATAAAAATGGGAGTCCAATGTTCTCACCAAGCCTGAATCCACCAAAGTCTCCCCCATTAACTTAATTTTATCCTGGTCCTTCTTTCGACCCACCTTCATATTCTTATCTGAAAACTTTTTTTAATTATTTTCTAGTCCAAGGATGACTACATCAGTGCCTGAGTAGGAGAGGGCATAACTAAATTTGTACCACTTTCCAAAATAGTTTCCATTATAGGGCTAGACCCAACCATGTCCCCTATACTCAGATCCAAAGCCCTTTGTTATTCATTTAAACCCCCTAGATCCGATTCCTTAAGTTCCCCCTCAAGAAGAGACATCTAATTCAACCTTGTTATATTTGCATTAGGTAGCGATGTTTCAGGTATCTCCATGCACTGATCAAGATCATCTAATATTTTAAAACGGTTGAGTAGAGAATCTAGCTGGCTATTTTTAAGGTCTTTGTTTGCTCTCCGTCCTCTGTTTTAGTCTTTTATCGAAACAAAATATTCCTTATCCCGTTCCCCTTCCTTTATCAAGGCTTTTCCTTTATCCAAAATTTTTCTCGACCGAGAAGGCCTAGGATTTGAAGCCATAGATGGGACAAACTTAGGGCATTTTCTTTGCAGGTGGCCATATTCATGGTAAATCCGACAATGAAATGGAAGAGCTTCATAGTCAAGTTTTTGAACCCATGTAGTTGATCCAAATTATATTTCAATAGAATCTAGAATAGGATTATTTAAGTCAATTTTAACACAAATACGAGCAACAGAGATTACCTTTTTATCCATTGTCTATTGTGACGGTCCAATCGGCTTCCCAAGTAGAAGGGTAATCTTATGCAAGATATCAGTTCTCCAGAATTCCAACGGGAGCTATGGAAGCTGCACCCATACTGGAACCCGCGATGGCCGCTCCTCTGATGGGTCAAAACCCACATGCCAAGGTTTAAGAAAGAGTCCCACTTGGTTATATAAATAAGGACCCCCTTCAAATGCTTTGTTACGATCTACAATACAAGAGAAAACCACCATAAAATAGTTGTTCGCACTCAACATCACCTCCACATCGCCTTCAGGATTCCAAGTCTTCTTGACCCAAGCCTCCATAAAAGGGAGAGAAATTCGGATGCCCAAAAATTTACCAATAAGGGCATGTTTGGTTAGATACTCCACATCTTCCGCCATCGAGTCTGGTTGAACCACTAGAACTGGCCTGGCTTCACATCGTTCCAAACATCCATTGTTATTTAACAAGCGGTTCCCGACATGCACTGGAAAATCCTGTTCCTTCCAGTCATTTTTAAATGAAAAAAATCATGAGCATGCACTCTCTGTGTCGGACCCGATGCCATCACGACATTCCTCCAATTTTTTAGACCTCCTCTGAAAGCTACTGCCATCCCTGCAGAGCAGTTTTTCTTCATAAAACCCTACCAGAGTAGTTTTTCCTCATCAAAACCTCAGAGAGCCAAAGTCCTCCTAATTCCAACATTACCAACATGTTCAACAAACTCTTCCTATTTAAGGTTCATGGCTTCAATTTGTTTTCCTGAGTTATACGTGTCCCACCACTCTAGGGCCACTTCTAGTAGATGCATAGTAGCCCACGTAGTCTTAGTCTCAAATGAGTAATTTTTCAAGAAGGTTTCTAACTCTTTCAAGCATGCCTCGATTGCATCTTCTCCTATTCTTCCATTGAATTTAATTACCTTAACACACTTAGGGCCTCTTGCTAGCTCATCGTCGATTTGGGATCTGTTCTCTTTGGATAAGATTTTCTTCCTGCCATCCCTCTCTGTTTCTAGTATTAGCCTCTTTATTGACCAAAGAGTCTATTATTTTTTCTTCTTGTTCCATTTTCTCTTGGAGCAATTTTGATATTCTTCCAACATTCCTTTTTGCATTTCTTGCCATATTAATTCCCTTATCTAGATTTGTTGACTTCCTAGTCTTCTTACTAGGGTCTAAAGTTCATCCTGCCCTTTGTATAATATTACCCTGAGGTGCAACTACTTTGGTTTTCTTTGACAAACTTTCCTTTTCAAGAAGTGTCATTTCTTATTCACACAAAGGAACTAGGTAAGCTATAATTCTATCACAATTATACTTACATTTGTTAGTTTAATTCTACTCATCTCAATTATCATTCTAGGATCACCCTTGCCTTCTTGCAAGGTGTATAACCTAAAGTCACACATCAAGTCAAGGCTCAACCTAAGCACACTCCATGAAAGCTTCTAGTCCTACGACCTAGAATTCTGATACCAATTATAACAACCTAATTTTTTTTCGAAGAGCACTTACAAAATAAAGGATCTCAAGCGAGACACCCTTACTATAATAATTTTAGCATACAAGGCTTCACCACATTTGGGTTCCAAGTCACTACAAATGACACTCAATGGATAGGAAAGGCCAACTTTCATAACTTTTGGGGTTCACCTTTCTAAACCTACACATTTAGAAGAATGCCATAAGTGGTCCCCCCACATTTTCTATACCCTCCTTGATATAGGACCATGTGACCACAATGTAGAGATTACCCTTTAAGGTCTATAACTCTTAAAGGGGAATGCTAATTACCTAACTTGACTCTAGTTCCTCCTAGATAGGTTATTCAGTGTAGAGCCTTGGTGCTTAGTTACCATACCTCCATGCGCTAACTAAGGTTATTGCTACTTTGTTGACAACTAATATGATTTTTGAATACTACACGATCAAGGAGTCACCAGGATTGTATTGTAAATAGGTTTTATCACACACTAGATCCTACTTGTTCAAGGTGTGACTACTCACAAGTACCTTGGCTATTGTATGCATACAACTCCTTCCAGGTTCATGAGATTCTAACAATTTCATTATTGCAACTCCTTCTAGGACTCTTGTCTAATTGATTATTGCATTCATGCAACTCCTTCCAAGATTAGGTTCATGGTTACAAGAGGAAATTCTACCCACCCCAAGGATAGATAACAACATCATCATAAACCATAAAGCTAAACCAAAGCATAAAATCACATTGCAATATTCATCTCAAATAAAATGCTCAATTAAAGGATTCCTCTTAACCATAAATTAAAGTATGCTCTTATCAAAACTTGAATATCAAAAGCTTTCCATCAAAATTTATGCATTAGTAAGATAAAATATATTTGTAACATAAGCATACATTTCAAATAGTTAATATAACACATTAATAACCATATCAAGAGATTACTCAGGAGTGCAACTCCAAGTTAACATTAAACAACATAATCTTTCAGTTGCACAATAATCAACATTTAATGTTTAACTTAATCAATACAAGGCCTCAAATTTCCACATTTAAAGCAACACCATTCAACAAGATTAAAGCAACTCTTCATTGCATAAAGAAGCATCATAATCTATATTTGGAAACAAGAGTCAAGATTACAATTATTTCAAGCAATACCAACTTTTGTCTATTTACAACAATATCATTTTGAAGAGCTAAAGATCATCTTCCAAGGTCTTCTGCCCACTAAGTCCGCAAGCTTCTTCTGCCCACCATTTTTGAAGTTTACTTAGGGATTAGAACAACTCTATATGCAATGCAACTTAGTTCGTGCCTTACTCTATTACGTAAACAACCATGCACATAAAACAAGCTATAAGAGGAGAATCCTCCTTCTCTTTATAAATAAACAAGCATTCTTGTAATCAACCAAAACTTAAATCATTCCATAGCAATCCAAGAGAAGCCCATACTTCTCTTTATAATGATACCTTAATCCACATAGATCTCAGGAATCATTATAAATATTTTATTTTTCAAACCAAAACACAACATTCATAACAATCCAAGAGAAGCCCATACTTCTCTTTATAATGATCCCTTAATCCACATAAATCTAAGGAATCATTATAAATACTTTCTCCTATGAACCAAATACAACATTCATAACAATCCAAGAGAATCCCATACTTCTCTTTATAATGATCCCTTAATCCAATAGATATCAGTGAATCATTATAAATACTTTCTCTTTCCAACAACAATAATACAACTACACGACTACAATTTTTTTAAAACACAGGTACTTTGTTAAAAGCCTAATAATCAAGTATACCTTTAATATTAACTAAAATCAAAGTATTTTATTTATTTTTTTATTTGTGGAAAACACCCCAATTGGGATACCATTTTTGGGTAAGTCCTAAGGAGGTAAGGGTATCTATTCTGCCAAAAATACCTAGGGCTCACACCTGGCTTGCCCCCTTTGGCACACTCAAAGAGCATGCCTAAAACAAAAAAAACATAAAAACACAAACAAACACAAAAACACAAACAAACACAACAAAAAATAAAATTAAAAAATAAAATAAAAATAAAAACACAAAACAAACACAAAAACAACAAAAAACATAAAAAATAACGAAAAACACAACAAACAAAAAAGAACAACAAAAAACACATTAAAAAACCATAAAAATAACAAAACAACACACAAACACAACAACAACAAAAACAACAACAACAACAAAAAACACACAAAAACAAAAACACAAAACACAAAAAATATAAAAACATAAAAAACACCAAAAACCACACAAAAAATACAAAAAAAAACCAAAAAACACACAAAAAACACAAAAATAAAATAGAATGAGAACAATACAAAACAACACACACCAAAAAACTAAAAAGAAGGAAAAAACATAAAAACAACTTTGGCCTTTCTAGGCCAAAAGGCTATTCAGGCAAGATTCAACAGGGAAACATAAGAATGATCAGTCTGAGCAAGGGAACTAAAATATATTGACCAAACCAAAGAGAAGCAAAAACAAAAAAAAGGAACTAGATACCTTTAGTATTGAAGCCATCCAGAAAAAGGATATAAAGAAAAGTTTCCCTTATTTGCGAATTCCACCATTTGGGAGGGTGGCCATAGTAAGTAAGATCATATTTGTCCAAAACACAATTAGCTAAAGCATCAACACTCCTATTATGTTCTCTGACCGCAATTCTTTTTACTCTCAAATCAACCTTATGATTCTTAAAAGGAGTTTTCAACAAATTAATCATGACTTGAAAGTCAGATTCAACCAACACCTTTTTCCATCCGATATTAGCAGCCTCTCAAAGGTCTCTAAGGATACCATACCCCTCAACAAGGTTATTGGAAAGGATACCTAAATTCTCAACAAAAATAAAAACTAGGGAACCATCTAAAAGTTTACCAATTCCTCTTGCACTAGTTTTCCAGGGTTCCCCTAGAGGCTCTATCGGTATTGACTTTTCCAAAATCCTTAGGAAGAGGATGCCAATTCCTTGTTCTATCTATATTTTGATTACTCACATTCCCTTTAAGCTGGTTACCCTTAAAAGAGTTAATATTCAATATTTACATCACTTGATCCCATATTTGGTGGGAGTTCTAGGGGTGTTTAAGGAGTTGTTGAATTGATTCAACTATGTTGGCAATGGTATTTTTCCATATAAAGTGAATGTCCTTCCTTTATTGTTTGAAAATTCAATTATTTCTTTTCTTCCAGATATTCCAAGGTAGAATGATAGAACCCATGCAAACTAGTTGTCTATTAAAATGATCAACATCCTCCTGATTAGGCCAACCCCTCCAAAGCTGTTCAAAAGTAAAAAATTAGACCACTGTAAGCCAAGTAAGATGGTCATTATCCTCCATAGCTCAGAGGCTAAGGTACACTTAATAAAAATATGGCTGAGAGTTTCCACATTCTCTTTACACATCTCGCATCTAAATGGGCTATGGAAACCACGTTTCGTAAGTTGATCATTAGTAAGCAACCTATGATGCAATAAAAGCCAAGTAAATAACCTCACCTTAGGCCAGAGATTTTGGGACCACAACTAAGTAAATATATCATATGATTTATTGGTATTATTATGGCATAAGGCCAAATAACCTTGAGCAACTGAATACTCACCCTTAGTAGTGTTGTTCCATCCACAACAATCTTTATCACGAGACCAAGAGAGAGATCTCATATGAAATGCTTTGGATATCTTTTCTTTGCCTTTTGTAGCATTTGAATAGGCCAGTCCTCAATAGGGATCCAATATCTACCAACCTATAAATTACTAGTATGGTATCGATAATAATTAGCAACCTTTATCCAGTTAGCTTGATGAAGCTCCTCCATCTAAGGCCTCCAATCAAGAAACTAAGATATCAAAGGCTAGTGACCATCCCAAGAAGCTATCTAAATATTTTCTTGTTGAGCATTATGAATGATCCAAAATAAATTTTGCTTAATCAAAATCTCACCAGTCTTAAGAACAACTAAAATGGGAGAACCTTTGGTAGGCAATTGATAGCGAACAAGGTATTCAGGACTTTTGTTTTCAACATATTTAGCATGAAGATTCTTGGTCCAAAGAGCATTGGGGCTATGCAAAATTTTCCAATACAATTTAGTATCTAAATCCTTATTATTATTAATAGCAGATAAAAAACCTAACCCCCTTCAATCTTGGGGAGGCATAAAGTATCCCATTTAACCAAGGCCCATTTCCATTTCTCCCTAGTACCACTCCAGAGGAATTGATGATTGATTTGATTCAATTATCAAATAACAAACTTTGGGATATTCAACACAACAAAAATATAAATTTGTATAGCTTGAATGACTTATTTTAACAAGGTAATTTTACCCCTAAATAAAATACACCTATTGGTCCACTTAACAATTTTCTTCTTAACCTTTATCCAAAAACCAATTCTAGTATTTTTTCTGTCTTTGAATATTGAGAGGAATGCCTAAATAAGTGATCGAAAGGGAGGTCTTCTTATATCTTAATTTATCCAAGACTATGGATTCCTATATAGGAGAGCAGTGAAAGAAAATGACTTTAGATTTGTCTTCATTGATCAATTTCCTGGTAGCATTAGAAAAATAACTAATGATTTGCTTAATTTTAGAAGCTTCCTTAACTGTATATTTACCTAACAAAGTAGAGTCATCAAAAAATTGAAGATGAGAAATAGGCCTAGCTCCATCAACAATGGTTACTCCCTCAAGGATTTTGTTTTCTCTATTTTTTGTTATAGTCCTGCCCAAGCATTCAACAAGAATGATGAATAAATAAGGGGAGAGGGGGTCACCTTGCATAATACCTCTGGAAGCAGGGAGAAACTAAGAAGGCCTACCATTGATTAGAATAGATTAGTACACTGAAGAGATACATCCCATAATCCAGTCCATCCAATCCCGAGAGAAGCCAAATTACCTTAAAACTTTGACAAGGAAGTGCCAATCCACTTTGTCATAAGCTTTAGATAAGTCTAAACAAATGAACATAGATGGAGATTTTTGCATTTCCATGGAATGGATGGATTCCTAAGAAAGAACTATATCATCCACTATTTGACACCCTTTCATATAACCCCCTTGTTCAGGGGAAATACTCTTATGCAAAAGAGGTTTCAATATTTCTCCCATGATCTTTGTAAGGATTTTGAGAACACTACATAAAGCTATAGGTCTAAAATCTGAGATATGATCTACCTCTTGAGCTTTAGGGATAAGAGCAATATAAGTTTTATTGATAACCTTCAAAATATCTTTGACTTTTTTGGCTTCTTCCACCACCTCTAATAAATCAACATGAAGTATATGATGGGGGGACCAAAAATTGCTCAGCCCAAATCCTCAAATATCATTCATTAAACTCAAAAAAAGATTACAATAATGGCAGCAATCTGCCAAAAAAACTCCTTTATTCAGAAAGGTAGTTTATTAATTTTTTTCTATTATAGCATTTCCAACTCTGGAAGAAAAATAGCCTAAAAAGGTCCAGAATGGCCCTCTTGCCTTCACGTCTGCAACACTGTCTCGATAGTTTTTCGATCCCGAAAGAAAACAGCTCAAACAGGTCCAGAATGGCCCTCTTGCCTTCACGTCTGCAACTCTGTCTCAGTCGTTTCCAACCCCTTGTGCATACCTTTGATTCTCCTTTTAAACTCTCTGGCGTGACTCTTCGTTTCCATTTTTTGACCCATCGTTTCATTTCTCGTGCCTCTTTGTTGTCTTGGCTTTCGGAACATCTTTCTTTCTGACTCTTGATCTTCGTCTGCTTTCACTACACCTTAGTGCCACGTGCTGTTTAGTGCTGCCACTGTAGACTCTATCCACCTATCAACCAATGATGACGTTTGGTATACCCACCGCTTGATAATTTCCTCTGTAACGGCCCCTGTAACCGTCGACCGTTTCTTTTCTTTTATTTGGTCGCAAAAATGCAACATGTCGCGATATCGTGACACTTTTCTCTTCTTTGCCAACATGTCGCGATATCGCGACACTTTTTCCTCCTTCATATTTCTCTTCTCTTGTAGTCATGATAATGCGACATGTCGCGATATCACGACACCTTTTCCCTCTTGCTCTTCCTCTTCTCTTTTAGTCGCGATAATGCGACATGTCGCGATATCGCGACACTTTTTCTCCCTTGCACCTTCTCTCGTCCTTTGGTCGCAAAAATGCGACATGTCGCGATATCACGACACTTTTTCTCTCCTGCGCTTTCTCTCGTATTTTGGTCACAAAAATGCGACATGTCGTGATATCGCGACACTTTTTCTCCTTTGCGCTTTCTCTCGTATTTTGGTCGTGATAATGCGACATGTCGCGATATCGTGACACTTTTCTCTCTTGCGCCTCCTCTCATATTTTGGTCGTGAAAATGCGACATGTCGCGATATCGCGACACTTTTCTCTCTTGCGCCTCCTCTCGTCTTCTGGTCATGAAAATGCGACATGTCGTGATATCGCGACACTTTTCTCTCTTGCGCCTTCTCTCGGCTTTTGGTCGTGATAATGCGACATGTCGCGATATCGCAACACTTTTCTCTCTTGAGCCTTCTCTCGACTTTTGGTCGTGATAATGCGACATGTCGCGATATCACATCTTTCCTTTCTGCCTCCTTCTCGCCTCTCGGGTCACAAAATTGTGACATGTTGTGATATCGTGACAGCTTTGCTCTCTGCTTTCTCTCTCTGTTTTGGGTCACGAAATTGTGACATGTCGCGATATCACGACAGTTTCCTTCCTTGCTTTCTTTCTGCTCCTTCGGTCGCAATTTTGCGATATGTCGTGATATCGCGACAGTTTCCTTCCTTTCTTTCTTTTTGCTCCTTCGGTTGCGATTTCGTGACATGTCGCGATATCACGACAGTTTCCTTCCTTGCTTTCTTTTTGCTCCTTCGATCACGATTTCATGACATGTCGCGACAGCTTTCCTTCCTTGCTTTCTTTCTGCTCCTTCGGTCATGATTTCACGACATGTCATGAAATCATGACATTTTCTTCTCTGGCCTTTCCTATCTTCTTTCGGTCGTGATTTCACGACATGTTGCGAAATCGTGACATTTTCTTCTCTGGCCTTTCTTGTCTTCTTTTGGTCACGATTTCGCGACATGTCGCGATATCATGACATTTTTGCTCTGTGCCTTCTCTCTCCTTCCTGAGTCGTGAAAATGCGACATGTCGCGATATCATGATACTTTTCTCTGTCACGATATTACGACATCAAGGAAAACACTTAGAATTTTTTTTGTTGATGCAAGATTGCTCTTCTGCCACTGAATGCTCTTGCATCAGACAACCGAGGTGGATTGAGAAGTGACCTTCACTTCTGTACTATTCTGTCACCTTCTTTTTCAATATCTCAGTACTGGAAAAATATTCAGCCTCAGCACTGCTCTTTTCTCCATCGTTCTCAACTCAGAAGCATTCCTTGGACTACTCCTCTTCGTAACTCCTCTTACAGGGCTTGCACTTGCCTCTACAAAGCTCTAAAATCTTTCTTCAGGTACCCCATTTCTCCCACCACCATAGTTTCTTCGTGGAGGTATTCTTCCTCACTCTCTACTCATAACCCTTAACCATAGATCCTGATATAAACTGTCTCATGTTCGATGATATGTTTACACACTTAGGAACCCTACGCTCTTCCACAGATCCTGGTGCAAACTGCCTCACTTTCGGAAATCTGCTCACACACTCAGGAACTCCCTAAGCTCTCCCACAAATCCTGGTGCAAACTGCCTCACTTTCGGCGATCTGCTCACACACTCAGGAACTCGAAGCTCTTCCACAGATCCTAGTGCAAACTGCCTCACTTTCTATGATCTGTTCACACACTCAGGAACTTCCACTCTTCCATAGATCTTGGTGCAAACTGCCTCATTTTTGACGATCTGCTCACACACTCAGGAACTTTTGCTCTTCCACAAATCACGGTGTAAACTTCCTCACTTTCGACGATCTGTTTACATACTCAGGAACTCACTCTTCCACAAATCCTGGTGCAAACTACCTAACTTTCGGTGATCTGTTTACACACTCAGGAACTTCTACTCTTCCACAGATCCTGGTGCAAACTGCCTCACTTTTAGTGATCTGTTTACATGCTCAAGAACCCCCGCTCTTCCATAGATCCTGGTGCAAACTGCCTCACTTTCGGTGATCTTCTCACACACTCAGAAAATTTTGCTCTTCCATAGATCCTGGTGCAAACTGCCTCACTTTCGATGATCTTTTTACATACTTAGGAACTCCTACTCTTCTATAGATCCTGGTGCAAACTGCCTCAATTTCGGTGATCTGTTTACACACTCAGGAACTCCCGCTCTTCCATAGATCATGGTGCAAACTACCTCACTTTCGACGATCTATTTACATACTCAGGAACTCCCTCTCTTCCATAGATCTTGGTGCAAACTGCCTTACTTTTGGTGATCTATTTACACGCTCAGGAACTCCCGCTATGATACCACTAATGGGGGGACCAAAAATCGCTCAGCCCAAATCCTCAAATCTCATTCATTAAACTCAAAAAAAGATTACAATAATGGCAACAATCTGCCAAACAAACTCCTTTATTCAGAAAGGTAGTTTATTTTTATTTTTTTCTATTACAACATTTCCAACTCTGGAAGAAAAACAGCCTAAACAGGTCCAGAATGGCCCTCTTGCCTTCACGTCTGCAACACTATCTCGACAGTTTTTTGACCCCAAAAGAAAACAACTCAAACAGGTCTAGAATGGCCCTCTTGCCTTCACGTCTGCAACTTTGTCTCAGCCGTTTCCAACCCCTTGTGCATACCTTTGCTTCCCCTTTTAAACTCTCTGGCGTGACTCTCCGTTTCCCTTTTTTGACCCTTCGTTTCATTTCCCGTGCCTCTTCGTTGTCTTAGCTTTCAAAATGTCTTTCTTTTCGACTCTTGATCTTTGTCTACTTTCACTGCACCTTGGTGCCACATGCTGTTCAGTGCTACCACTGTAGACTCTATCTGCCTGTCAACCAATGATGATGTTCGATATACCCATCGCTCGACAATTTCCTCTGTAACGACCCCTATAACCACCGGCCGTTTCTTTTCTTTTGTTTGGTCACAAAAATGCGACATGTTGCGATATCGCGACACTTTTCTCTTCTTTGCCAACATGTCGCGATATCGTGACACTTTTTCCTCCTTCCTCTTTCTCTTCTCTTGTAGTCACGATAATGCGACATGTCACGATATCGCGACACCTTTTCCCTCTTGCTCTTCCTCTTCTCTTTTAGTCACGATAATGCGACATGTCACGATATCGCGACACTTTTTCTCCCTTACGCCTTCTCTTGTCCTTTGGTCGCAAAAATATGACATGTCACGATATCGTGACACTTTTTCTCTCTTGCGCCTTCTCTCGTATTTTGGTTGCGAAAATGCGACATGTTGCGATATCGCGACACTTTTTCTCCTTTGCGCTTTCTCCTTTGCGCTTTCTCTCTTGCGCCTTCTCTCGTATTTTGGTTGCGAAAATGCGACATATCACGATATCGCGACACTTTTCTCTCTTGCACCTCCTCTCGTATTCTGGTTGCAAAAATGTGACATGTCACGATATCGTGACACTTTTCTCTCTTGCGCCTCCTCTTGTCTTCTGGTCACGAAAATGCGACATGTCGCGATATCGTGACACTTTTCTCTCTTGCACCTTCTCTTAGATTTTGGTCGCGAAAATGCGACATGTCGCGATATCGCGACACTTTTCTCTCTTGAGCCTTCTCTCGGCTTTTGGTCACGATAATGCGACATGTTGCGATATCGCGACATCTTTCCTTTCTACCTCCTCCTCGCCTCTCGGGTCACGAAATCGCAACATGTCACGATATCGCGACAACTTTGCTCTCTGCTTTCTCTCTCTATTTTGGGTCACAAAATCATGACATGTTGTGATATCATGACAGTTTCCTTCCTTGCTTTCTTTCTACTCCTTCGGTCGTAATTTCACGACATGTCGCGATATTGCGATAGTTTCCTTCCTTGCTTTCTTTCTGCTCCTTCGGTCGTGATTTCATGACATGTCATGATATCGCGACAGTTTCTGTCCTTGCTTTCTTTCTGCTCTTCGATCGCGATTTCGCGACATGTCGCAAAATCATGACATTTTCTTCTCTGGCCTTTCCTGTCTTCTTTCGGTCGTGATTTCGTGACATATCGTGAAATCGTGAAATTTTCTTCTTTGGCCTTTCCTGTCTTCTTTCGGTCATGATTTCGCGACATGTCACAATATCGTGATATTTTTGCTCCGCGCCTTCTCTCTCCTTCCTGAGTCACGAAAATGCGACATGTCACGATATTGCGACACTTTTCTCTGTCGCGATATCGTGACATCAAGGGAAACACTTAGAAATTTTTTTGTTGATGCAAGATTGCTCTGCTGCCACCGGATGCTCCTGCATCAGTATATTGCAAAAATCTTGATAGAATTTAAAGGGAAAACCACCAGGACCTAGGGTTTTTCATTTTTATATTTTAAAAACCACCTTTTGAAGTGCATTGATAGTAACTAGAGTAGTCAAAATAGAGTTCTCCTCAGAAGTGATAAGAGTAGGGATCGCTTGAATAATATTTTGTTGAGAAGCCTAGTCAAGAGGTGCAACAAAAAAAATATTGGAAAAGGAATTGACAACAACAAAGTTCATGGCATCCCAAGTGTAGAAAATATCTCCAGAATTAGATTTCAAGGAAGAAATAAATTTGTGAGATCTTTGATCTACAAGATATTCCTGGAATAAATTTGTGTTTTGATCTCCTTCTTTGAGCCATTGGATCCTCGATTTTTTCTTCCATAAGAGTTCTTATCTTTTTCCCATTCCTCTAACTAAGTTGTGAGTCTAATTTCATCTGTACTTCTACTCTATGTGAGGCCATCTAAATGGATTTTCTTATTCAAATTTTCAAGCTGAGTAATCACTTTATATTTTTTTCTCGGACATCTCCAAACTCCTTCCAGTTCCAAATCTTGATTTTGGATTTAATGTATTGTAACATTTTGGAAAAATAAAACATCTTAGTCTCATACCTTGGTTTACCTTCCTTCCACCATTGTTGCACTCAGGGTTTGAAGGAAATGTCTCTGAGAAACATTAACTGAAATCGAAAAGGCAAAAAACTTACATTGGTTTTCCAAATTTCCACCATGATTGGCCAATGATCTGAGCCAACATTGTTAAGAGTCTTCACCTTAGGAATGTGACCATGTATTAAGAAATTGTCAGAGAATAAGAACCTATCTAATCTCTCCATGATACAAGCTAAGCCTTACCTTCTATTAGACCAAGTTATAAGGCCATTATCTAGTTGGATATCCACAAGATGAAGGTTTACAATATATTCACTCATGAGGTTAGTGCTTTTGTCCAAATTTCTATTTCCTCCATTTTTCTCATACAAAGAGAGGATGGTATTGAAATCTCCTTCAATCAAGATCCAAGCTTAAGGAAAATGGAGATAATATAAGTAATATCCTTTCATTATATTTCTTTTCCTCCAAAGTATTCGAAGCATAAATAATTATGTAAAGCATAATTTGGTTAGAATGCCTACTTTGAATAGTTATAGCAAAAATACCCCAACTACCAACCATATGGTGAATAAATACCTCTTTTGAGTCCCAAAGGCAAGAAATACCACCAAAGGATCCCTAGCAACTAAGGAAAGCAACTTTTCTAGCTAGCCAAATTTTACTAGCAATTGAATCCATTTCCTCTATTGACATCTTCATTTCCTGAAGGAAAACAAGATGTTGATGGTTTGTCTGAATCATTCTTCTAATTTCATTTTGTTTTGAAAGACTCCCTTTGAGTTATCGAATATTTCAAGTGATGATCTTCATTAATACCAGGGCTAAAAAATTTGGTAAGGGCATTAATCTTACCTTCCTCTACAAGATTTTCACCTTCTTTTACCATATGATGTTGATTGGTCTTGTGACCTGCCTTTTGGTTGGAATCCATATTTAGTTTTTTCCTATTTCTTGACTTACCCCAATTGAATATGGGATGGCTTCTAACCTCGAAGAATGTGTGTACAAAGCCAAAGTGTTACTGTAAGGTTCAACATAGTCTATCTTGGGACCTATATTATTTGAAGTCTCAACATTTAAAATATTGTTTTTCTTGTGTATATTTCCTTTTTTTTTCCTATTGAAAACCTTTAATTTGTTGGTTTGTCTCTGAGTCCTTCCTTGCATCTTTAAAGTGTGTTTCTAAGATTTATGTTTCCATTGTTTTCTCTTCCTCACCTGGGATATCATTTGTGGAAAGAATTTCAAATATATTAGCTGATAACTTCGATTGATCCTTCATAACTGGTTTTTTTTAGTGTTCTTCTTCTTAGGCATTTTGAAACCTGCTAAGTTTGAATCCTCTTTCTTTTGATCTAAAATTTCATTTGGGCAGACACTAGCCAAATGACCATATTCACGGTAAATTTTACAATAAAAAATAATGTTCTCATAGTCCACCACTTGCTCCCAAGTGTCCTCCCCAAATTGTAATATCTTTTCATGTAGGGATTTGTCAAAATCCATTAAAACACAAATTCAAGCATAAATAATATGTTCAAATTTTTTAGTACAATCAGTAGTCATCATAAAATTTTCCAAAGAGTTTCCAATTGAAGAAAAAACAACCGAATTCCATAATTCAATTGAGAGGTCAAAGAGTCTAACCCACATAGGATCTATAGAAGACATCTCTTCTTTGGATTTTAATTTAGCATGCCAAGGCTTCATGAAAAGTCTTGCCTTTTTAAAGAACTAGGGACCCCATTGATTTTTTTTCTCTCTATCTTCATTATTAGCAAATAAAACAAGAAAATAACCATTTGGATAAATAGAGATTTGTAACTCACCTTTTTTTTCTAGTTTTTGCAGCCCAAACTTTGAAAGCAAATAGGCTCGGACGAAAACCTAAGAAACGATAAATTAATACTCTTTTTTCTAGATCTTCTATGTTAGTCTAAATGATGCCCATATCTAGCTTAATAATAAGAGTTTCATCAGTTGCCTTGAGATATCCCGACTTAGTTTTTCTAGGATCAATCTTAGGCATTCTCAAAGGTTTATGGGAAACCCTAATATTAATGTTAACATTAGGTTGAGGCTATCCACCATGAAGGGCATCCCTAAAATTTATTTTTAGGGTTGAGTCTATGAAATCCTTGCCCTCGAAAGGGGTTTCCATAGTGAATTTAATTTGGGGGTGCTCCTTAGCACCAGATTCACTTAAAATTTGAACCATTTTTTGATCAGTCACTTAAAACTTGTTTTGAAATCTCTTTAATCCATGCCTTGGACACAAAGAAAAGGTATGATTTTTACTTTTTTTTGTGCAGAAAATTGGAAGCCATTGTCAATTAAGCTCGCAACATGAATATTTGTTGAAATATATATTTCTAACCCATATTGGGTCCCCTACAACATCTCCTGCTAAAATATCGAGCAAAAACTAGAAAATTTTTGGCTGTTAGGGCTTAAAGGCCCCATAAAACAACGTCTGGAGCCACTTGCACTCAACATAGATGAAACCCTCACATAGTTGCTCACTTTCAAATTTTTTTAATAAGCTACCAAAAAACATCTATCTATTAAACTTATATTCTTGCAAGAATAAAGAAAGCTTTATTTATTATTATTATTTACTTTATTTTATTTTTAGTTAATATTAAAGGATTTTCAACATTGCAGGAAAATATTTTCTTGTGCTTTATTAAAACATAATAATCAAAGCATAATTAATATTAATTCAAAACCAAAGTACTTTATTAAAACATCTATAAAGCACTTTATTACTCCTTAATAGTTGAGTGCTAAGGTAAACCAAAGGATTCAATGAGCAAGCCAAAACCAAAAAAGATCAAAGCTCCAAATAAAAACCTTAGCAAAAAATTACCACCAACGTTGGAAACCAAACGATATAAAAACAACCAGATCCAAACAAGCAAGAAGAAAACACAAGAATACTCCAATCTATAACTCATACAACCCTAAAATTGATGCACACATAACAAGGCTGATGAACTCAACCATAACACACTAGAAGAATACGGGTTAAGCACTGACGTCGGGTTGACGTAGGTCTACTAGGCAACTATCCAAATATAAAATCCAACACAATAGACACTACCAAAGAGATATGGTACACACAGGAAGCAATGACCAACACACAGAAAGGAAGGCATACAATATATCAAACTCATAATTAATAGAAAAGGTAAGCATGACCAAGATGGGTAACATAGATCTAAATCATTGGGTTGCACAACAAGGTGAGCAAACAAAGATAACTCAAACAATAAAACACCAAAAAACACCACAAGAGAGAGACAAGAAGACACATACGCAGGTCCAGATCAGATGACACAAGTTGAATAAAAATGGTGCCAAAGGAGATTAAAACCAAGAAAGCATTCTAAACAAACAATATACACCAAATAAGCACTTGGTTATCTTGCACTTTTAGAGTTCTGACGAATGTATTTATGCTCTGAATAGCCTCCTCCCTTCATCACCTCCAAGCTCCCTCCTTTCTTTCCAACCCCAAAATCTAGTTCCCATCACCTTAAAATCAAGGAAGAAGCATCCTATCGTGCATGGAGGGTCTCCCCTTACAACGTCCAAGAAGGTGTTACCTTAAAGATCTTCACCACCTTGGTCACCATTAGGGTGGTGCACTCCTTAATGAGCCACATTCATGCTTATTAAACCATTATGCCTCTTGATTTGTTTTAAAGCCATTATTATTAATTGCCCTACCAAATAAAATAATTGGATTTGACTTTATTAATTTCTTAAAGCCTTAATACAAATAGGCTATTTAATACTTTTCTTATCTAAAGTATTAAATCTATCATTCAAGCAATTAATAATACAACTATAGCAAAACCAAACAAATCTTAACAAAGCTTAAGTATAACATAGAAAAACATAGATATGCACTCATCAATGCTTCACACCATTGTTTTATCCTCAAATGGATGATCTCCTTTAAGATAGACTAATGCTATCATCGACCAATTTTAAGGAGGCTCATTGCAAGAAACTTCCTAACCTAACGTTGTTAATCATGAGAACAAACAAAATACAATACATCTACATGAAGAGTAATTTTTTCTTGTTACTCTAAGTTGTTTATAAGCAAGCCATCATCATTATTTCCCTAGATATACCTCATGGTAGCTAGTTTATCCATAGCCCCACCAAGGAGAAGGTACCTGATCCTTCATCCATCGATACATTAGCAATACCATATTCCATGCTTAAAGAAAGCAATAATTCCAATAATTAATCATCTTGAAAGAAACTGTGCCATTACATAATCACATCAAATCATAGTTCATTGTCCACAAAAGTTCTACAAAGGAGGGGTGTTACACTATGGGCCTACAACTCAGTTAGGTGGATTAGAAGTTTGGAGTGGGATTGAAGCCTTTATGGGAAGTAAAGACAAAGAAACTTGATTCATGATCATAGGCGATTTTAATGCCATAACCAAGCTAGATAAAAAATTTAGAGGAATTAGGAAATTAACCCAAAGTATGAAAGATTTCTCAGCTTTTATTCAAAAAAATAATCTATGGGAAGTTGAATTTGAAGAAGACAACAATAAATGGACCAATAACAGGATAGGTCAAAACCTAATAGCAAAAAAAATAGATAGATGCATACTCTTAGATCATTGGCTAGATGAAGGAACTTGTTGTAAAATTAATACCTTAACAAGGATTGGTTCAAATCATCGGCCAATAAGAGTTAAAATGGTGGTAAGTGAATTTTAAAAAATATCATATTTTAAATATAAGCAGATATGGGAAGACCATCCTCAATTTGTTAATATGATAGCACAAATAAGGAATTCTTCAAGAAATGGTGGGCTATATGCTCTTCCAAAACAAATTAATTCTATAACATCTAGATTAAAAGAATAGAACAAGAACACTTTTGAAAATGTTTTTGAGAAGAAAGAACTAAAAGATAAACTTTAAAAATTCCAAAACGGTGATCATAATAATCCAAGCTCAAAGGAAAGGGAGTTGATAAGTGAATATCATAATATTTTGAGCAAGGAAAATAAATTTTGGATATTAAAATCAAGATAGAATTGGTTAAAAGGAGATAAAAATACAAAGTTTTTTTATACGATGGCTATAGTATAGAGATCAACATCCATAATTAGTAGAATTAAATTAATAGAAGCGGTTTGGATTGAATATGAGAGTGAATTTAGAAAAGAGGTTAATTTTTAATCATAATATATTAGGATCAGAGGAGACTGAAGTTCTTAATGATAAACTTCTTCAAGATGTACCTTCAGTTACAACGAATGAAGAAAATAGGAAACTAATGGAGCCTATTACTCTAGAAGAAGTTCATTTACCTCTTTTCTATTTTAATAAGGATAAGTACCCAAATCCAAATGGTATCTCTACAAATTTTTGCAAATATAATTGGGATATAGTGAACGATTCTTTATTGGTGGTAGTGGAACAATCTAGGGTAAAATAATACATAAATTATAAAATAAATGCAACATATCTTACTCCAATTCCAAAAAATAAGGATGCTAAATTTTTTGATTCTTTTAGACCCATAAGCCTATGTAATATGGCATATAATATTATCTCCAAAGTGATGGCGAATCGATTAAGGCCATTTTTAGACAAAATTATTTTAGAAGAGCAAGGAGGATTTGTGAAAGGGGGACAAATTATGGATGAGATCATAGTAGCTCATGAAGTTATACATTCAACAACTTTAGGAAAAGAGAAAGCAATGATCTTAAAACTTGACAAGTAAAGCCTATGATAGGGTTAAATGGCTTTTTCTTTTTGCAGTTTTAGAAAAGTTTAGATTCAAGAAGAAAGAGGTTATATGGATTAAAGCTTGTGTCTCTACAATTTCTTATTCAGTGTTGGTCAATGGGTTAGTAACAAAATATTTTAAAGCCAAGAGAGTGTTATAAGTATTACATTATTTCGTCCTTTTGTTGTAATGTATGTATCATTTTGTGAAAGTGAAACGTGTCAACATTTATTTTCCTTGCTCAAAATATTATGATATTCACTAAGCAACTCCCTTTCCTTTGAGCTTGGATTATTATGATCACCTTTTTGCAAATTTTAAAAAATATCATATTTTAAATATAAGGAGATGTGGGAAGACCATCCTCAATTTGTTGATATTATAGCACAAATGTGGAATTCTTCAAGAAATGGTGGGCTATATGCTCTTCCAAAACAAATTAATTCTATAACATCTAGATTAAAAGAATAGAACAAGAACACTTTTGAAAATGTTTTTGAGAAGAAAGAACTAAAAGATAAACTTTCAAAATTCCAAAAAGGTGATCATAATAATCCAAGCTCAAAGGAAAGGGAGTTGCTTAGTGAATATCATAATATTTTGAGCAAGGAAAATAAATTTTGGATATTAAAATCAAGATAGACTTGGTTAAAAGGAGATAAAAATACAAAGTTTTTTTATACGATGGCTATAGTATAGAGATCAACATCCAGAATTAGTAGAATTAAATTAATAGAAACAGTTTGGATTGAAGATCATAGTGAATTTAGAAAAGAGGTAAAGTCTTTATTAGAAAATATTAGGATCATAGGAGACTGAAGTTCTTAATGATAAACTTCTTCAAGATGTACCTTCAGTTACAACGAATGAAGAAAATAGGAAACTAATGGAGCCTATTACTCTAGAAGAAGTTCATTTACCTCTTTTATGTTTTAATAAGGATAAGTACCCAAATCCAAATGGTCTCTCTACAAATTTTTGCAAATATAATTGGGATATAGTGAACGATTCTTTATTGGTGGTGGTGGAACAATTTAGGGTAAAATAATACATAAATTATAAAATAAATGCAACATATCTTACTCCAATTCCAAAAAATAAGGATGCTAAATTGTTTGATTCTTTTAGACCCATAAGCCTATGTAATATGGCATATAATATTATCTCCAAAGTGATGGCGAATCGATTAAGGCCATTGTTAGACAAAATTATTTTAGAAGAGCAAGGAGGATTTATGAAAGGGGTACAAATTATGGACGAGATCATAGTAGCTCATGAAGTTATACATTCAACAACTTTAGGAAAAGAGAAAGCAATGATCTTAAAACTTGACAAGTAAAGCCTATGATAGGGTTAAATGTCTTTTTCTTTTGGCAGTTTTAGAAAAGTTTAGATTCAAGAAGAAAGAGGTTAGATGGATTAAAGCTTGTGTCTCTACAATTTCTTATTCAGTGTTTGTCAATGGGTTAGTAACAAAATATTTTAAATCCAAGAGAGTGTTATAAGTATTACATTATTTGGTCCTTTTGTTCTAATGTATGTGTCATTTTGTGAAAGTGAAATGTGTCAAAATTTATTTTCCTTGCTCAAAATATTATGATATTCACTAAGCAACTCCCTTTCCTTTGAGCTTGGATTATTATGATCACCTTTTTGCAAATTTTTAAAAATATCATATTTTAAATATAAGCAGATGTGGGAAGACCATCCTCAATTTGTTGATATGATAGCACAAATGTGGAATTCTTCAAGAAATGGTGGGCTATATGCTCTTCCAAAACAAATTAAATCTATAACATCTAGATTAAAAGAATAGAACAAGAACACTTTTGAAAATGTTTTTGAGAAGAAAGAACTAAAAGATAAACCTTCAAAATTCCAAAAAGGTGATGATAATAATCCAAGCTCAAAGGAAAGGGAGTTGATTAGTGAATATCATAATATTTTGAGCAAGGAAAATAAATTTTGGAGATTAAAATCAAGATAGACTTGGTTAAAAGGAGATAAAAATACAAAGTTTTTTTATACGATGGCTATAGTATAGAGATCAACATCCAGAATTAGTATAATTAAATTAATAGAAGCGGTTTGGATTGAAGATCAGAGTGAATTTAGAAAAGAGGTAAAGTATTTATCAGAATATATTAGGATCAGAGGAGATTGAAGTTCTTAATGATAAACTTCTTCAAGATGTACCTTCATTTACAACGAATGAAGACAGTAGGAAACTAATGGAGCCTATTACTCTAGAATAAGTTCATTTACCTCTTTTCTCTTTTAATAAGGATAAGCACCCAAATCCAAATGGTCTCTCTACAAAGTTTTGCAAATATAATTGGGATATAGTGAACGATTTTTTATTGGTGGTAGTGGAATAATCTAGGGTAAAATAATACATAAATTATAAAATAAATGCAACATATCTTACTCCAATTCCAAAAAATAAGGATGCTAAATTGTTTGATTCTTTTAGACCCATAAGCCTATGTAATATGGCATATGATATTATGTCCAAAGTGATGGCGAATCGATTAAAGCCATTGTTAGACAAAATTATTTTAGAAGAGCAAGGAGGATTTGTGAAAGGGGGAAAAATTATGGACGAGATCATAGTAGCTCATGAAGTTATACATTCAACAACTTTAGGAAAAGAGAAAGCAATGATCTTAAAACTTGACAAGTAAAGCCTATGATAGGGTTAAATGGCTTTTTCTTTTTGTAGTTTTAGAAAAGTTTAGATTCAAGAAGAAAGAGGTTAGATGGATTAAATCTTGTGTCTCTACAATTTCTTATTCAGTGTTGGTCAATGGGTTAGTAACAAAATATTTTAAAGCCAAGAGAGTGTTATAAGTATTACATTATTTGGTCCTTTTGTTCTAATGTATGTGTCATTTTGTGAAAGTGAAATGTGTCAAAATTTATTTTCCTTGCTCAAAATATTATGATATTCACTAAGAAACTCCCTTTCCTTTGAGCTTGGATTATTATGATCACCTTTTTGCAAATTTTAAAAAATATCATATTTTAAATATAAGTAGATGTAGGAAGACCATCCTCAATTTGTTGATATGATAGCACAAATGTTGAATTCTTCAAGAAATTGTGGGCTATATGCACTTCCAAAACGAATTAATTCTATAACATCTAGATTAAAAAAATAGAACACGAACACTTTTGAAAATGTTTTTGAGAAGAAAGAACTAAAAGATAAAATTTCAAAATTCCAAAAAGGTGATCATAATAATACAAGCTCAATGGAAAAGGAGTTGCTTAGTGAATATCATAATATTTTGAGCAAGGAAAATAAATTTTGGAGATTAAAATCAAGATAGACTTGGTTAAAAGGAGATAAAAATACAAAGTTTTTTTATATGATGGCTATAGTATAGAGATCAACATCCATAATTAGTAGAATTAAATTAATAGAAGCGGTTTGGATTGAAGATGAGAGTGAATTTAGAAAAGAGGTAAAGTCTTTATCAGAATATATTAGGATTAGAGGAGACTGAAGTTCTTAATGATAAACTTCTTCAAGATGTACCTTCATTTACAACGAATGAAGACAATAGGAAACTAACGGAGCCTATTACTCTAGAAGAAGTTCATTTACCTCTTTTATCTCTTAATAAGGATAAGTACCCAAATCCAAATGGTATCTCTACAAATTTTTGCAAATATAATTGGGATATAGTGAACGATTCTTTATTGGTGGTAGTGGAACAATCTAGGGTAAAATAATACATAAATTATAAAATAAATGCAACATATCTTACTCCAATTCCAAAAAATAAGGATGCTAAATTGTTTGATTCTTTTAGATCCATAAGCCTATGTAATTTGGCATATGATATTATCTCCAAAGTGATGGCGAATCGATTAAGGCCATTTTTAGACAATATTATTTTAGAAGAGAAAGGAGGATTTGTGAAAGGGGGACAAATTATGGACGAGATCATAGTAGCTCATGAAGTTATACATTCAACAACTTTAGGAAAAGAGAAAGCAATGATCTTAAAACTTGACAAGTAAAGCCTATGATAGGGTTAAATGGATTTTTCTTTTTGAAATTTTAGAAAAGTTTAGATTCAAGAAGAAAGAGGTTAGATGGATTGAAGCTCGTTTCTCTACAATTTCTTATTCAGTGTTGTTCAATGGGTTAGTAACAAAATATTTTAAAGCCAAGAGAGTGTTATAAGTATTACATTATTTGGTCCTTTTGTTCTCATGTATGTGTCATTTTGTGAAAGTGAAATGTGTCAAAATTTATTTTCCTTGCTCAAAATATTATGATATTCACTAAGCAACTCCCTTTCTTTTGAGCTTGGATTATTATGATCACCTTTTTGCAAATTTTAAAAAATATCATATTTTAAATATAAGCAGATGTGGGAATACCATCCTCAATTTGATGATATGATAGCACAAATGTGGAATTCTTCAAGAAATGGTGGGCTATATGCTCTTCCAAAAAAAATTAAATCTATAACATCTAGATTAAAATAATAGAACAAGAACACTTTTGAAAATATTTTTGAGAAGAAAGAACTAAAAGATAAACTTTCAAAATTCCAAAAAGGTGATCATAATAATCCAAGCTCAATGGAAAGGGAGTTTCTTAGTGAATATCATAATATTTTGAGCAAGGAAAATAAATTTTGGAGATTAAAATCAAGATAGACTTGGTTAAAAGGAGATAAAAATACAAAGTTTTTTTATACGATGGCTATAGTATAGAGATCAACATCCAGAATTAGTATAATTAAATTAATAGAAGCGGTTTGGCTTGAATATGAGAGTGAATTTAGAAAAGAGGTAAAGTCTTTATCAGAATATATTAGGATCAGAGGAGACTGAAGTTCTTAATGATAAACTTCTTCAAGATGTACCTTCAGTTACAACGAATGAAGACAATAGGAAACTGATGGAGCCTATTACTCTAGAAGAAGTTCATTTACCTCTTTTCTATTTTAATAAGGATAAGTACCCAAATCCAAATGGTCTCTCTACAAATTTTTGCAAACATAACTGAGATATAGTGAACGATTCTTTATTGGTTGTAGTGGAAGAATATAGGGTAAAATAATACATAAATTATAAAATAAATGCAATATATCTTACTCCAATTCCAAAAAATAAGGATGCTAAATTGTTTGATTTTTTTAGACCCATAAGCCTATGTAATTTGGCATATGATATTATCTTCAAAGTGATGGCGAATCGATTAAGGCCATTGTTAGACAAAATTATTTTAGAAGAGAAAGGAGGATTTGTGAAAGGGGGACAAATTATGGACGAGATCATAGTAGCTCATGAAGTTATACATTCAACAACTTTAGGAAAAGAGAAAGCAATGATATTAAAACTTGATAAGTAAAGCCTATGATAGGGTTAAATGGATTTTTCTTTTTGTAATTTTAGAAAAGTTTAGATTCAAGAAGAAAGAGGTTAGATGGATTAAATCTTGTGTCTCTACAATTTCTTATTCAGTGTTGGTCAATGGGTTAGTAACAAAATATTTTAAAGCCAAGAGAGTGTTATAAGTATTACATTATTTGGTCCTTTTGTTCTAACATATGTGTCATTTTGTGAAAGTGAAACGTGTCAACATTTATTTTCCTTGCTCAAAATATTATGATATTCACTAAGCAACTCCATTTTCTTTGAGCTTGGATTATTATGATCACCTTTTTGCAGATTTTAAAAAATGTAATATTTTAAATATAAGCAGATGTGGGAAGACCATCCTAAATTTGTTGATATGATACAACAAATGTGGAATTATTCAAGAAATGGTGGGCTATATGCTCTTCCAAAACAAATTAATTTTATAACATCTAGATTAAAAGAATAGAACAAGAACACTTTGGAAAATGTTTTTGAGAAGAAAGAACTAACTTTCAAAATTCCAAAAAGGTGATCATAATAATCCAAGCTCAAAGGAAAGGGAGTTGCTTAGTGAATATCATAATATTTTGAGCAATGAAAATAAATTTTAGAGATTAAAACCAAGATAGACTTGGTTAAAAGGAGATAAAAATACAAAGTTTTTTTATACGATGACTATAATATAGAGATCAACATCCATAATTAGTAGAATTAAATTAATAGGAGTGGTTTGGATTGAAGATCAAAGTGAATTTAGAAAATAGGTAAAGTCTTTATTAGAATATATTAGGATCAGAGGAGACTGAAGTTCTTAATGATAAACTTCTTCAAGATGTACCTTCAGTTACAACGAATGAAGACAATAGGAAACTAATGGAACCTATTACTCTAGAAGAAGTTCATTTACCTCTTTTCTGTTTTAATAAGGATAAGTACCCAAATCCAAATGGCCTCTCTACAAATTTTTGCAAAAATAATTGGGATATAGTGAACGATTCTTTATTGGTGGTAGTGGAACAATATAGGGTAAAATAATACATAAATTATAAAATAAATGCAACATATCTTACTCCAATTCCAAAAAATAAGGATGCTAAATTGTTTGATTCTTTTAGACCCATAAGCCTATGTAATATGGCATATGATATTATCTCCAAAGTTATGGCGAATCGATTAAGGCCATTGTTAGACAAAATTATTTTAGAAGAGAAAGGAGGATTTGTGAAAGGGGGACAAATTATGGACGAGATCATAGTAGCTCATGAAGTTATACATTCAACAACTTTAGGAAAAGAGAAAGCAATGATATTAAAACTTGATAAGTAAAGCCTATGATAGGGTTAAATGGCTTTTTCTTTTTGCAGTTTTAGAAAAGTTTAGATTCAAGAAGAAAGAGGTTATATGGATTAAAGCTTGTGTCTCTACAATTTCTTATTCAGTGTTGGTCAATGGGTTAGTAACAAAATATTTTAAAGCCAAGAGAGTGTTATAAATATTACATTATTTTGTCCTTTTGTTCTAATATATGTGTCATTTTGTGAAAGTGAAATGTGTCAAAATTTATTATCCTTGCTCAAAATATTATGATATTTACTAAGCAACTCCATTTCCTTTGAGCTTGGATTATTATGATCACCTTTTTGCAAATTTTAAAAAATATTATATTTTAAATATAAGCAGATGTGGGAAGACCATCCTCAATTTGTTGTAGCACAACTGTGGAATTCTTCAAGAAATGGTGGGCTATATGCTCTTCCAAAACAAATTAATTCTATAACATCTAGATTAAAAGAATAGAACAAGAACACTTTTGAAAATGTTTTTGAGAAGAAATAACTAAAAGATAAACTTTCAAAATTCCAAAAATGTGATCATAATAATTTAAGCTCAAAGGAAAGGGAGTTGATTAGTGAATATCATAATATTTTGAGCAAGGAAAATAAATTTTGGAGATTAAAATCAAGATAGGATTGGTTAAAAGGAGATAAAAATACAAAGTTTTTTTATACGATGGCTATAGTATAGAGATCAACATCCAGAATTAGTAGAATTAAATTAATAGAAGTGGTTTGGATTGAAGATCAGAGTGAATTTAGAAAAGAGGTAAAGTCTTTATCAGAATATATTAGGATTAGAGGAGACTGAAGTTCTTAATGATAAACTTCTTCAAGATGTACCTTCAGTTACAACGAATGAAGACAATAGGAAACTAATGGAGCCTATTACTCTAGAAGAAGTTCATTTACCTATTTTCTATTTTAATAAGGATAAGTACCCAAATCCAAATGGTCTCTCTACAAATTTTTGCAAATATAATTGGGATATAGTGAACGATTCTTTATTGGTGGTAGTGGAACAATCTAGGGTAAAATAATACATAAATTATAAAATAAATGCAACATATCTTACTCCAATTCCAAAAAATAAGGATGCTAAAATGTTTGATTCTTTTAGACCCATAAGCCTATGTAATTTGGCATTTGATACTATCTCCAAAGTGATGGTGAATCGATTAAGGCCATTGTTAGAAAAAATTATTTTAGAAGAGCAAGGAGGATTTGTGAAAGGGGGACAAATTATGGACGAGATCATAGTATCTCATGAAGTTATAAATTCAACAACTTTAGGAAAAGAGAAAGCAATGATCTTAAAACTTGACAAGTAAAGCCTATGATAGGGTTAAATGGCTTTTTCTTTTTGCAATTTTAGAAAAGTTTAGATTCAAGAATAAAGAGGTTAGATGGATTAAAGCTTGTGTCTCTACAATTTCTTATTCAGTGTTGGTCAATGGGTTAGTAACAAAATATTTTAAAGCCAAGAGAGTGTTATAAGTATTACATTATTTGGTCCTTTTGTTCTAATGTATGTGTCATTTTGTGAAAGTGAAATGTGTTAACATTTATTTTCCTTGCTCAAAATATTATGATATTCACTAAAAAACTCCCTTTCCTTTGAGCTTGGATTATTATGATCACCTTTTTGCAAATTTTAAAAAATATCATATTTTAAATATAAGGAGATGTGGGAAGACCATCCTCAATTTATTGATATGATAGCATAATTTAGGAATTCTTCAAGAAATGGTGGGCTATATGCTCTTCCAAAAAAAATTAATTCTATAACATCTAGATTAAAAGAATAGAATAAGAACACTTTTGAAAATATTTTTGAGAAGAAAGAACTAAAAGATAAACTTTCAAAATTCCAAAAAGGTGATCATAATAATCCAAGCTCAAAGGAAAGGGAGTTGCTTAGTGAATATCATAATATTTTGAGCAAGGAAAATAAATTTTGGAGATTAAAATCAAGATAGACTTGGTTAAAAGGACATAAAAATACAAAGTTTTTTTATACGATGGCTATAGAATAGAGATCAACATCTAGAATTAGTAGAATTAAATTAATAGAAGAGGTTTGGCTTGAAGATGAGAGTGAATTTAGAAAAGAGGTAAAGTCTTTATCGGAATATATTAGGATCGGAGGAGAATGAAGTTCTTAATGATAAACTTCTTCAAGATGTACCTTCGGTTATAACGAATGAAGACAATAGGAAACTGATGGAGCCTATTACTCTAGAAGAAGTTCATTTACCTCTTTTATGTTTTAATAAGGATAAGTACACAAATCCAAATGGTCTCTCTACAAATTTTTGCAAAAATAATTGGGATATAGTGAACGATTCTTTATTGGTGGTAGTGGAACAATATAGGGTAAAATAATACATAAATTATAAAATAAATGCAACATATCTTACTCCAATTCCAAAAAATAAGGATGCTAAATTGTTTGATTCTTTTAGACCCATAAGCCTATGTAATATGGCATATGATATTATCTCCAAAGTGATGGCGAATCGATTAAGGCCATTGTTAGACAAAATTATTTTAGAAGAGCAAGGAGGATTTGTGAAATGGGTACAAATTATGGACGAGATCATAGTAGCTTATGAAATTATACATTCAACAACTTTAGGAAAAGAGAAAGCAATGATCTTAAAACTTGATAAGTAAAGCCTATGATAGGGTTAAATGAATTTTTCTTTTTGCAGTTTTAGAAAAGATTAGATTGAAGAAGAAAGAGGTTAGATGGATTAAAGCTTGTGTCTCTACAATTTCTTATTTAGTGTTGGTCAATGGGTTAGTAACAAAATATTTTAAAGCCAAGAGAGTGTTATAAGTATTACATTATTTGGTCCTTTTGTTCTAATATATGTGTCGTTTTGTGAAAGTGAAATGTGTCAAAATTTATTTTCCTTGCTCAAAATATTATGATATTCACTAAGCAACTCCCTTTCCTTTGAGCTTGGATTATTATGATCACCTTTTTGCAAATTTTAAAAAATATTATATTTTAAATATAAGCAGATGTGGGAAGACCATCCTCAATTTGTTGACATGATAACACAAATGTGGAATTCTTCAAGAAATGGTGGGCTATATGCTCTTCCAAAACAAATTAATTCTATAACATCTAGATTAAAAGAATAGAACAAGAACACTTTTGAAAATGTTTTTGAGGAGAAAGAACTAAAAGATAAACTTTCAAAATTCCAAAAAGGTGATCATAATAATCCAAGCTCAAAGGAAAGGGAGTTGCTTAGTGAATATCATAATATGTTGAGCAAGGAAAATAAATTTTGGAGATTAAAATCAAGATAGACTTGGTTAAAAGGAGAGAAAAATACAAAGTTTTTTTATACGATGGCTATAGTATAGAGATCAACATCCAGAATTAGTAGAATTAAATTAATAGAAGCGGTTTGGATTGAAGATCAAAGGGAATTTAGAAAAGACGTAAAGTCTTTATCAAAATATATTAGGATCAGAGGAGACTGAAGTTCTTAATGATAAACTTCTTCAAGATGTACCTTCAGTTACAACGAATGAAGACAATAGGAAACTAATGGAACCTATTACTCTAGAAGAAGTTCATTTACCTCTTTTCTATTTTAATAAGGATAAGTACCCAAATACAAATGGTCTTTCTACAAATTTTTGCAAATATAATTGGGATATAGTGAACGATTCTTTATTGGTGGTAGTGGAACAATCTATGGTAAAATAATGCATAAATTATAAAATAAATGCAACATATCTTACTCCAATTCCAAAAAATAAGGATGCTAAATTTTTTGATTCTTTTAGACCCATAAGCCTATGTAATATGGCATATGATATTATCTCCAAAGTGATGGCGAATCGATTAAGGCAATTGTTAGACAAAATTATTTTAGAAGAGCAAGGAGGATTTGTGAAAGGGGGACAAATTATGGACGAGATCATAGTAGCTCATGAAGTTATACATTCAACAACTTTAGGAAAAGAGAAAGCAATGATCTTAAAACTTGACAAGTAAAGCCTATGATAGGGTTAAATGGATTTTTCTTTTTGTAGTTTTAGAAAAGATTAGATTCAAGAAGAAAGAGGTTAGATGGATTAAAGCTTGTGTCTCTAAAATTTCTTATTCAGTGTTGGTCAATGGGTTAGTAACAAAATATTTTAAAGCCAAGAGAGTGTTATAAGTATTACATTATTTGGTCCTTTTGTTCTAATGTATGTGTCATTTTGTGAAAGTGAAATGTGTCAAAATTTATTTTCCTTGCTCAAAATATTATGATATTCACTAAGAAACTCCCTTTCCTTTGAGCTTGGATTATTATGATCACCTTTTTGCAAATTTTAAAAAATATCATATTTTAAATATAAGGAGATGTGGGAAGACCATCCTCAATTTATTGATATGATAGCAAAAATGTGGAATTCTTCAAGAAATGGTGGGCTATATGCTCTTCCAAAAAAAATTAAATCTATAACATCTAGATTAAAAGAATAGAACAAGAACACTTTTGAAAATGTTTTTGAGAAGAAAGAACTAAAATATAAACTTTCAAAATTCCAAAAAGGTGATCATATTAATCCAAGCTCAATGGAAACGGAGTTGCTTAGTAAATATCATAATATTTTGAGCAAGGAAAATAAATTTTGGAGATTAAAATCAAGATAGACTTGGTTAAAAGGAGATAAAAATACAAAGTTTTTTTATACGATGGATATAGTATAGAGATAAACATCCAAAATGAGTAGAATTAAATTAATAGAAGCGGTTTGGCTTGAAGATGAGAGTGAATTTATAAAAGAGGTAAAGTCTTTATCAGAATATATTAGGATCATAGGGGAATGAAGTTCTTAATGATAAGCTTCTTCAAGATGTACCTTCAGTTACAATGAATGAAGACAATAGGAAACCAATGGAGCCTATTACTCTATAAGAAGTTCATTTACCTCTTTTCTCTTTTAATAAGGATAAGTACACAAATCCAAATGGTCTCTCTACAAATTTTTGCAAAAATAATTGGGATATAGTGAACGATTCTTTATTGGTGGTAGTGGAACAATATAGGGTAAAATAATACATAAATTATAAAATAAATGCAACATATCTTACTCCAATTCCAAAAAATAAGGATGCTAAATTGTTTGATTCTTTTAGACCCATAAGCCTATGTAATATGGCATATGATATTATCTCCAATGTGATGGCGAAATGATTGAGGCCATTGTTAGACAAAATTATTTTAGAAGAGAAAGGAGGATTTGTGAAAGGGGGACAAATTATGGACGAGATCATAGTAGCTCATGAAGTTATACATTCAACAACTTTAGGAAAAGAGAAAGCAATGATCTTAAAACTTGATAAGTAAAGCCTATGATAGGGTTAAATGGCTTTTTCTTTTTGCAGTTTTAGAAAAGTTTAGATTCAAGAAGAAAGAGGTTAGATGGATTAAAGCTTGTGTCTCTACAATTTCTTATTCAGTGTTGGTCAATGGGTTAGTAACAAAATATTTTAAAGCCAAGAGAGTGTTATAAGTATTACATTATTTCGTCATTTTGTTCTAATGTGTGTGTCATTTTGTGAAAGTGAAATGTGTCAAAATTTATTTTCCTTGCTCAAAATATTATGATATTCACTAAGCAACTCCCTTTCCTTTGAGCTTGGATTATTATGATCACCTTTTTGCAAATTTTAAAAAATATTATATTTTAAATATAAGCAAATGTAGGAAGACCATACTCAATTTGTTGATATGATAGCACAAATGTGGAATTCTTCAAGAAATGGTGGGCTATAAGCTTTTCCAAAACAAATTAATTCTATAACATCTAGATTAAAAGAATAGAACAAGAACACTGTTGAAAATATTTTTGAGAAGAAAGAACTAAAAGATAAACTTTCAAAATTCCAAAAAGGTGATCATAATAATCCAAGCTCAAAGGAAAGGGAGTTTATTAGTGAATATCATAATATTTTGAACAAGGAAAATAAATTTTGGAGATTAAAATCAAGATAGAATTGGTTAAAAGGAGATAAAAATACAAAGTTTTTTTATACGATGGCTATAGTATAGAGATCAACATCCAGAATTAGTAGAATTAAATTAATAGAAGCAGTTTTGATTGAAGATCAGAGTGAATTTAGAAAAGAGGTAAAGTCTTTATCAGAATATATTAGGATCAAAGGAGACTGAAGTTCTTAATGATAAACTTCTTCAAGATGTACCTTCAGTTACAACGAATGAAGACAATAGGAAACTAATGGAGCCTATTACTCTAGAAGAAGTTCATTTACCTATTTTCTGTTTTAATAAGGATAAGTACCCAAATCCAAATGGTCTCTCCACAATTTTTGCAAATATAATTGGGATATAGTGAACGATTCTTTATTGGTGGTAGTGGAACAATCTAGGGTAAAATAATACATAAATTATAAAATAAATGCAACATATCTTACTCCAATTCCAAAAAATAAGGATGCTAAAATGTTTGATTCTTTTAGACCCATAAGCCTATGTAATTTGGCATTTGATACTATCTCCAAAGTGATGGTGAATCGATTAAGGCCATTGTTAGACAAAATTATTTTAGAAGAGCAAGGAGGATTTGTGAAAGGGGGACAAATTATGGACGAGATCATAGTATCTCATGAAGTTATAAATTCAACAACTTTAGGAAAAGAGAAAGCAATGATATTAAAACTTGACAAGTAAAGCCTATGATAGGGTTAAATGGCTTTTTCTTTTTGCAATTTTAGAAAAGTTTAGATTCAAGAAGAAAGAGGTTAGATGGATTAAAGCTTGTGTCTCTACAATTTCTTATTCAGATGTTGGTCAATGGGTTAGTAACAAAATATTTTAAAGCCAAGAGAGTGTTATAAGTATTACATTATTTGGTCCTTTTGTTCTAATGTATGTGTCATTTTGTGAAAGTGAAATGTGTTAACATTTATTTTCCATGCTCAAAATATTATGATATTCACTAAGAAACTCCCTTTCCTTTGAGCTTGGATTATTATGATCACATTTTTGCAAATTTTAAAAAATATCATATTTTAAATATAAGGAGATGTGGGAAGACCATCCTCAATTTATTGATATGATAGCATAATTTAGGAATTCTTCAAGAAATGGTGGGCTATATGCTCTTCCAAAACAAATTAATTCTATAACATCTAGATTAAAAGAATAGAACAAGAACACTTTTGAAAATATTTTTGAGAAGAAAGAACTAAAAGATAAACTTTCAAAATTCCAAAAAGGTGATCATAATAATCCAAGCTCAAAGGAAAGGGAGTTGCTTAGTGAATATCATAATATTTTGAGCAAGGAAAATAAATTTTGGAGATTAAAATCAAGATAGACTTGGTTAAAAGGACATAAAAATACAAAGTTTTTTTATACGATGGCTATAGAATAGAGATCAACATCTAGAATTAGTAGAATTAAATTAATAGAAGAGGTTTGGCTTGAAGATGAGAGTGAATTTAGAAAAGAGGTAAAGTATTTATCAGAATATATTAGGATCAGAGGAGAATGAAGTTCTTAATGATAAACTTCTTCAAGATGTACCTTCAGTTACAACGAATGAAGACAATAGGAAACTGATGGAGCCTATTACTCTAGAAGAAGTTCATTTACCTCTTTTATGTTTTAATAAGGATAAGTACACAAATCCAAATGGTCTCTCTACAAATTTTTGCAAAAATAATTGGGATATAGTGAACGATTCTTTATTGGTGGTAGTGGAACAATCTAGGGTAAAATAATACATAAATTATAAAATAAATGCAACATATCTTACTCCAATTCCAAAAAATAAGGATGCTAAATTGTTTGATTCTTTTAGACCCATAAGCCTATGTAATATGGCATATGACATTATCTCCAAAGTGATGGCGAATCGATTAAGGCCATTGTTAGACAAAATTATTTTAGAAGAGCAAGGAGGATTTGTGAAAGGGGTACAAATTATGGACGAGATCATAGTAGCTTATGAAATTATACATTCAACAACTTTAGGAAAAGTGAAAGCAATGATCTTAAAACTTGATAAGTAAAGCCTATGATAGGGTTAAATGACTTTTTCTTTTTGCAGTTTTAGAAAAGTTTAGATTCAAGAAGAAAGAGGTTAGATGGATTAAAGCTTGTGTCTCTACAATTTCTTATTCAGTGTTGGTCAATGGGTTAGTAACAAAATAATTTAAAGCCAAGAGAGTGTTATAAGTATTACATTATTTCGTCCTTTTGTTCTAATATATGTGTCGTTTTGTGAAAGTGAAATGTGTCAAAATTTATTTTCCTTGCTCAAAATATTATGATATTCACTAAGCAACTCCCTTTCCTTTGAGCTTGGATTATTATGATCACCTTTTTGCAAATTTTAAAAAATATTATATTTTAAATATAAGCAGATGTAGGAAGACCATACTCAATTTGTTGATATGATAGCACAAATGTGGAATTCTTCAAGAAATGGTGGGCTATATGCTTTTCCAAAACAAATTAATTCTATAACATCTAGATTAAAAGAATAGAACAAGAACACTGTTGAAAATATTTTTGAGAAGAAAGAACTAAAAGATAAACTTTCAAAATTCCAAAAAGGTGATCATAATAATCCAAGCTCAAAGGAAAGGGAGTTTATTAGTGAATATCATAATATTTTGAGCAAGGAAAATAAATTTTGGAGATTAAAATCAAGATAGAATTGGTTAAAAGGAGATAAAAATACAAAGTTTTTTTATACGATGGCTATAGTATAGAGATCAACATCCAGAATTAGTAGAATTAAATTAATAGAAGTGGTTTTGATTGAAGATCAGAGTGAATTTAGAAAAGAGGTAAAGTCTTTATCAGAATATATTAGGATCAAAGGAGACTGAAGTTCTTAATGATAAACTTCTTCAAGATGTACCTTCAGTTACAACGAATGAAGACAATAGGAAACTAATGGAGCCTATTACTCTAGAATAAGTTCATTTACCTATTTTCTGTTTTAATAAGGATAAGTACCCAAATCCAAATGGTCTCTCCACAAATTTTTGCAAATATAATTGGGATATAGTGAACGATTCTTTATTGGTGGTAGTGGAACAATCTAGGGTAAAATAATACATAAATTATAAAATAAATGCAACATATCTTACTCCAATTCCAAAAAATAAGGATGCTAAATTGTTTGATTCTTTTAGACCCATAAGCCTATGTAATATGTCATATGATATTATCTCCAAAGTGATGGTGAATCGATTAAGGCCATTGTTAGACAAAATTATTTTTGAAGAGCAAGGATGATTTGTGAAAGGGGGACAAATTATGGACGAGATCAAAGTAGCTCATGAAGTTATAAATTCAACAACTTTAGGAAAAGAGAAAGCAATGATCTTAAAACTTGACAAGTAATGCCTATGATAGGGTTAAATGGCTTTTTCTTTTTGCAATTTTAGAAAAGTTTAGATTCAAGAAGAAAGAGGTTAGATGGATTAAAGCTTGTGTCTCTACAATTTCTTATTCAGTGTTGGTCAATGGGTTAGTAACAAAATATTTTAAAGCCAAGAAAGTGTTATAAGTATTACATTATTTGGTCCTTTTGTTATAATGTATGTGTCATTTTGTGAAAGTGAAATGTGTCAAAATTTATTTTCCTTGCTCAAAATATTATGATATTCACTAAGAAACTCCCTTTCCTTTGAGTTTGGATTATTATGATCAACTTTTTGCAAATTTTAAAAAATATCATATTTTAAATATAAGGAGATGTGGGAAGATCATCCTCAATTTATTGATATGATAGCAGAAATGTGGAATTCTTCAATAAATGGTGGGCTATATGCTCTTCCAAAACAAATTAATTCTATAAAATCTAGATTAAAAGAATAGAACAAGAACACTTTTGAAAATGTTTTTGAGAAGAAATAACTAAAAGATAAACTTTCAAAATTCCAAAAAGGTGATCATAATAATCCAAGCTCAATGGAAAGGGAGTTGCTTAGTGAATATCATAATATTTTGAGCAAGGAAAATAAATTTTGGAGATTAAAATCAAGATAGACTTGGTGAAAAGGAGATAAAAATGCAAAGTTTTTTTATACGATGGCTATAGTATAGAGATCAACATCCAGAATTAGTAGAATTAAATTAATAGAAGCGGTTTGGATTGAATATTAGAGTGAATTTAGAAAAGAGGTAATGTCTTTATCAAAATATATTAGGATTAGAGGAGACTGAAGTTCTTAATGATAAACTTCTTCAAGATGTACCTTCAGTTAAAACGAATGAAGACAATAGGAAACTAATGGAGCCTATTACTCTAGAAGAAGTTCATTTACCTCTTTTCTATTTTAATAAGGATAAGTACCCAAATCCAAATGGTCTCTCCACAAATTTTTGCAAATATAATTGGGATATAGTGAACGATTCTTTATTGGTGGTAGTGGAACAATCTAGGGTAAAATAATACATAAATTATAAAATAAATGCAACATATCTTACTCCAATTCCAAAAAATAAAGATGCTAAAATGTTTGATTCTTTTAGACCCATAAGCCTCTGTAATTTGGCATATGATATTATCTCCAAAGTGATGGTGAATCGATTAAGGCCATTGTTAGACAAAATTATTTTAGAAGAGCAAGGAGGATTTGTGAAAGGGGGACAAATTATGGACGAGATCATAGTAGCTCATGAAGTTATAAATTCAACAACTTTAGGAAAATAGAAAGCAATGATCTTAAAACTTGACAAGTAAAGCCTATGATAGGGTTAAATGGCTTTTTATTTTTGCAATTTTAGAAAAGTTTAGATTCAAGAATAAAGAGGTTAGATGGATTAAAGCTTGTGTCTCTACAATTTCTTATTCAAGTGTTGGTCAATGGGTTAGTAACAAAATATTTTAAAGCCAAGAGAGTGTTATAAGTATTACATTATTTGGTCCTTTTGTTCTAATGTATGTGTCATTTTGTGAAAGTGAAATGTGTCAACATTTATTTTCCTTGCTCAAAATATTATGATATTCACTAAGAAACTCCCTTTCCTTTGAGCTTGGATTATTATGATCACATTTTTGCAAATTTTAAAAAATATCATATTTTAAATATAAGGAGATGTGGGAAGACCATCCTCAATTTATTGATATGATAGCATAATTTAGGAATTCTTCAAGAAATGGTGGGCTATATGCTCTTCCAAAACAAATTAATTCTATAACATCTAGATTAAAAGAATAGAACAAGAACACTTTTGAAAATATTTTTGAGAAGAAAGAACTAAAAGATAAACTTTCAAAATTCCAAAAAGGTGATCATAATAATCCAAGCTCAAAGGAAAGGGAGTTGCTTAGTGAATATCATAATATTTTGAGCAAGGAAAATAAATTTTGGAGATTAAAATCAAGATAGACTTGGTTAAAAGGAGATAAAAATACAAAGTTTTTTTATACGATGGCTATAGTATAGAGATCAACATCCAGAATTAGTAGAATTAAATTAATAGAAGCGGTTTGGCTTGAAAATGAGAGTGAATTTAGAAAAGAGGTAAAGTCTTTATCAGAATATATTAAGATCAGAGGAGAATGAAGTTCTTAATGATAAACTTCTTCAAGATGTACCTTCAGTTACAACGAATGAAGACAATAGGAAACTGATGGAGCCTATTACTCTAGAAGAAGTTCATTTACCTCTTTTCTGTTTTAATAAGGATATGTACCCAAATCCAAATTTTATCTCTACAATTTTTTGCAAACATAACTGAGATATAGTGAGCGATTCTTTATTGGTGGTAGTGGAACAATCTAGGGTAAAATAAGACATAAATTATAAAATAAATGCAACATATCTTACTCCAATTCCAAAAAATAAGGATGCTAAATTGTTTGATTCTTTTAGACCCATAAGCCTATGTAATATGGCATATAATATTATCTCCAAAGTGATGGCGAATCGATTAAGGCCATTGTTAGACAAAATTATTTTAAAAGAGCAAGGAGGATTTGTGAAAGGGGGACAAATTATGGACGAGATCATAGTAGCTCATGAAGTTATACATTCAACAACTTTAGGAAAAGAGAAAGCAATGATCTTAAAACTTGACAAGTAAAGCCTATGATAGGGTTAAATGGATTTTTCGTTTTGTAGTTTTAGAAAAGTTTAGATTCAAGAAGAAAGAGGTTAGATGGATTAAAGCTTGTGTCTCTACAATTTCTTATTCAGTGTTGGTCAATGGGTTAGTAACAAAATATTTTAAATCCAAGAGAGTGTTATAAGTATTACATTATTTGGTCCTTTTGTTCTAATGTATGTATCATTTTGTGAAAGTGAAATGTGTCAAAATTTATTTTCCTTGCTCAAAATATTATGATATTCACTAAGAAACTCCCTTTCCTTTGAGCTTGGATTATTATGATCACCTTTTTGCAAATTTTAAAAAAATATCATATTTTAAATATAAGTAGATGTGGGAAGACCATCCTCAATTTGTTGATATGATAGCACAATGTGGAATTCTTCAAGAAATGGTGGGCTATATGCTCTTCCAAAACAAAATAAATCTATAACATCTAGATTAAAAGAATAGAACAAGAACACTTTTGAAAATATTTTTGAGAAGAAAGAACTAAAAGATAAACTTTCAAAATTCCAAAAAGGTGATCATAATAATTCAAGCTCAAAGGAAAGGGAGTTGCTTAGTGAATATCATAATATTTTGAGCAAGGAAAATAAATTTTGGAGATTAAAATCAAGATAGACTTGGTTAAAAGGAGATAAAAATACAAAGTTTTTTTATACGATGGCTATAGTATAGAGATCAACATCCAGAATTAGTAGAATTAAATTAATAGAAGCGGTTTGGATTGGAGATCAAAGTGAATTTAGAAAAGAGGTAAAGTCTTTATCAGAATATATTAGGATCAGAGGAGACTGAAGTTCTTAATGATAAACTTCTTCAAGATGTACCTTCAGTTACAATGAATGAAGACAATAGGAAACTAATGGAGCCTATTACTCTAGAAGAAGTTCATTTACCTCTTTTATTTTTTAATAAGGATAAGTACCCAAATCCAAATGTTCTCTCTACAAATTTTTGTAAATATAATTAATATATAGTGAACGATTCTTTATTGGTGGTAGTGGAACAATCTATGGTAAAATAATACATAAATTATAAAATAAATGCAACATATCTTACTCCAATTCCAAAAAATAAGGATGCTAAATTGTTTGATTCTTTTAGACCCATAAGCCCATGTAATATGGCATATGATATTATCTCCAAAGTGATGGCGAATCGATTAAGGCCATTGTTAGAAAAAATTATTTTAGAAGAGCAAGGAGGATTTGTGAAAGGGGGAGAAATTATGGACAAGATCATAGTAGCTCATGAAGTTATACATTCAACAACTTTAGGAAAAGAGAAAGCAATGATCTTAAAACTTGATAAGTAAATCCTATGATAGGGTTAAATGGCTTTTTCTTTTTGCAGTTTTAGAAAAGTTTAGATTCAAGAAGAAAGAGGTTAGATGGATTGAAGCTTGTGTCTCTACAATTTCTTATTCAGTGTTGGTCAATGGGTTAGTAACAAAATATTTTAAAGCCAAGAGAGTGTTATAAGTATTACATTATTTCGTCCTTTTGTTCTAATGTATGTGTCATTTTGTGAAAGTGAAATGTGTCAAAATTTATTTTCCTTGCTCAAAATATTATGATATTCACTAAGCAACTCCCTTTCCTTTGAGCTTGGATTATTATGATCACCTTTTTGCAAATTTTAAAAAATATAATATTTTAAATATAAGCAGATGTGGGAAGACCATCCTCAATTTGTTGATATGATAGCACAAATGTGGAATTCTTCAAGAAATGGTGGGCTATATGCTCTTCCAAAACAAATTAATTCTATAACATCTAGATTAAAAGAATAGAACAAGAACACTTTTGAAAATGTTTTTGAGAAGAAAGAACTAAAAGATAAACTTTCAAAATTCCAAAAAGGTGATCATAATAATCCAAGCTCAATGGAAAGGGAGTTGCTTAGTGAATATCATAATATTTTGAGCAAGGAAAATAAATTTTGGAGATTAAAATCAAGATAGACTTGGTTAAAAGGAGATAAAAATACAAAGTTTTTTTATACGATAGCTATAGTATAGAGATCAACATCCAGAATTAGTAGAATTAAATTAATAAAAGCGGTTTGGCTTGAATATGAGAGTGAATTTAGAAAAGAGGTAAAGTATTTATTAGAATATATTAGGACCAGAGGAGAATGAAGTTCTTAATGATAAACTTCTTCAAGATGTACCTTCAGTTACAACGAATGAAGACAATAGGAAACTGATGGAGCCTATTACTCTAGAAGAAGTTCATTTACTTCTTTTCTGTTTTAATAAGGATAAGTACACAAATCCAAATGGTCTCTCTACAATTTTTTGCAAAAATAATTAGGATATAGTGAATGATTCTGTATTGGTGGTAGTGGAACAATATAGGGTAAAATAATACATAAATTATAAAATAAATGCAACATATCTTACTCCAATTCCAAAAAATAAGGATGCTAAATTGTTTGATTCTTTTACAACCATAAGCCTATGTAATATGGCATATGATATTATCTCCAAAGTGATGGCGAATCGATTAAGGCCATTTTTAGACAAAATTATTTTAGAAGAGCAAGGAGGATTTGTGAAAGGGGGACAAATTATGGATGAGATCATAGTAGCTCATGAAGTTATACATTCAAAAACTTTAGTTAAAGAGAAAGCAATGATCTTAAAACTTGATAAGTAAAGCCTATGATAGGGTTAAATGGCTTTTTATTTTTGCAGTTTTAGAAAAGTTTAGATTCATGAAGAAAGAGGTTAGATGGATTAAAGCTTGTGTCTCTACAATTTCTTATTCAGTGTTGGTGAATGGGTTAGTAACAAAATATTTTAAAGCCAAGAGAGTGTTATAAGTATTATATTATTTCGTCCTTTTGTTCTAATGTATGTGTCATTTTGTGAAAGTGAAATGTGTCAAAATTTATTTTCCTTGCTCAAAATATTATGATATTCACTAAGCAACTCCCTTTCCTTTGAGCTTGGATTATTATGATCACCTTTTTGCAAATTGTAAAAAATATTATATTTTAAATATAAGCAGATGTGGGAAGACCATCCTCAATTTGTTGATATGATAGCACAAATGTGGAATTCTTCAAGAAATGATTGGCTATATGCTCTTCCAAAACAAATTAATTCTATAACATCTAGATTAAAAGAATAGAACAAGAACACTTTTGAAAATGTTTTTGAGAAGAAAGAACTAAAAGATAAACTTTCAAAATTCCAAAAAGGTGATCATAATAATCCAAGCTCAATGGAAAGGGAGTTGCTTAGTGAATATCATAATATTTTGAGCAAGGAAAATAAATTTTGGAGATTAAAATCAAGATAGACTTGGTTAAAAGGAGATAAAAATACAAAGTTTTTTTATACGATGGCTATAGTATAGAGATCAACATCCAGAATTAGTAGAATTAAATTAATAGAAGCGGTTTGGCTTGAATATGAGAGTGAATTTAGAAAAGAGGTAAAGTCTTTATTAGAATATATTAGGACCAGAGGAGAATGAAGTTCTTAATGATAAACTTCAAGATGTACCTTCAGTTACAACGAATGAAGACAATAGGAAACTGATGGAGCCTATTACTCTAGAAGAAGTTCATTTACCTCTTTTCTGTTTTAATAAGGATAAGTACACAAATCCAAATGGTCTCTCTACAATTTTTTGCAAAAATAATTAGGATATAGTGAATGATTCTTTATTGGTGGTAGTGGAACAATATAGGGTAAAATAATACATAAATTATAAAATAAATGCAACATATCTTACTCCAATTCCAAAAAATTAGGATGCTAAATTGTTTGATTCTTTTACACCCATAAGCCTATGTAATATGGCATATGATATTATCTCCAAAGTGATGGCGAATCGATTAAGGCCATTTTTAGACAAAATTATTTTAGAAGAGCAAGGAGGATTTGTGAAAGGGGGACAAATTATGGATGAGATCATAGTAGCTCATGAAGTTATACATTCAAAAACTTTAGTTAAAGAGAAAGCAATGATCTTAAAACTTGATAAGTAAAGCCTATGATAGGGTTAAATGGCTTTTTATTTTTGCAGTTTTAGAAAAGTTTAGATTCAAGAAAAAAGAGGTTAGATGGATTAAAGCTTGTGTCTCTACAATTTCTTATTCAGTGTTGGTGAATGGGTTAGTAACAAAATATTTTAAAGCCAAGAGAGTGTTATAAGTATTATATTATTTCGTCCTTTTGTTCTAATGTATGTGTCATTTTGTGAAAGTGAAATGTGTCAAAATTTATTTTCCTTGCTCAAAATATTATGATATTCACTAAGCAACTCCCTTTCCTTTGAGCTTGGATTATTATGATCACCTTTTTGCAAATTGTAAAAAATATTATATTTTAAATATAAGCAGATGTGGGAAGACCATCCTCAATTTGTTGATATGATAGCACAAATGTGGAATTCTTCAAGAAATTATTGGCTATATGCTCTTCCAAAACAAATTAATTCTATAACATCTAGATTAAAAGAATAGAACAAGAACACTTTTGAAAATGTTTTTGAGAAGAAAGAACTAAAAGATAAACTTTCAAAATTCCAAAAAGGTGATCATAATAATCCAAGCTCAAAGGAAAGGGAGTTGCTTAGTGAATATCATAATATTTTGAGCAAGGAAAATAAATTTTGGAGATTAAAATCAACATAGAATTGGTTAAAAGGAGATAAAAATACAAATTTTTTTTATACGATGGGTATAGTATAGAGATCAACATCCAGAATTAGTAGAATTAAATTAATAGAAGCGGTTTGGATTGAAGATCAGAGTTAATTTGGAAAAGAGGTAAAGTCTTTATCAGAATATATTAGGATTAGAGGAGACTGAAGTTCTTAATGCTAAACTTCTTCAAGATGTACCTTCGCATTACAACGAATGAAGACAATAGGAAACTAATGGAGCCTATTACTCTAGAAGAAGTTCATTTACCTCTTTTATCTTTTAATAAGGATAAGTACCCAAATCCAAATGGTCTCTCAAGGTTTCGGATTGCATTTACCAGAGTTCCCTTCCCCCTCGGTGGAAACTTTCGACGGTGGATGGGTTTGATAATGAGGTGAATTTATTGTACAGTGTCCTCCAATCGGTGTTAATTCCTTCGATCATAAGAGACGACAGAATTATTTTTAGCAACACGTAGGATGGGCGATTTTCTGTTAAGTTCGCTTATGATCTTCTGTCGTGTGAGGCTGCTGTGGACCCCCGGTGGAAAGAAATTAGGAGGAAAGGGATTATTCCTAAGATAAATTACTTTGCTTGGATTGCATTTTATAACAAAGCCCTTACCATAGACAATATCCTCAAGAGAGGCCTTGCAATTCCCAACAGGTGCTATCTTTGCTTAGCTGACTGTGAAACATCCGATCACTTATTTTTGCATTGCCCCTTTTCCCATTCAGTCCTAAGCTGTGTGTTGTCTTCCTTCCAAGTACTCTGGTGCTCCCCTCACTCCCTTAAAGATGCCTTCCTCCAATGGTCCAAGCCCTTTAAGAATTCTAAGCTTCGATTCCTTTGTGAGGCTGCCTTTCACCATTCCATCTGGAAAATTTGGCTGGAGCGTAATGCTAGAGTATTTGGCAAGATCCCTAGAATGGCTCCCTATGTTGCCTAGCGGGCCTTATCCTTTGCTGTCAAGAATTCAAAAACTATACCCAGCTCCCGCCCTCACAATCCTTTGGAGGCAATTATTTTCAAAAGACTGGACCTTGGCTCCTCTTCCAGAGTTGACTCAGTGAATAGCCACAGGGAGGTCACTTGGACCAAACCTCCTTTGGCGTGGATCAAACTTAATTTTGACAGGGCTGCTAAAGGCAACCCGGGGCCCGCTGGTTCGGGGGAGCTTGTCAGGGACCATAATGGGAAGCTGATATTGGCCTACTGTGAAAATATGGGCCCTCAGACCAATCATTTTGTCGAAGCCCATGGTGTGTTGAAAGGGTTGCAGGTCATATCGAATGATCCTAGGCCTTTAATTATTGAAGGTGATTCTCTAAACATTATCAACTACCTTCATGGCTCCAAAGACCCATCCTGGCAGGTCCTGAATATCATCCTTGAGGCTAGGATGCTCCTCTCTCGGTGTGCCATGTGGGAGGCAGGGCACATCTATAGAGAAGGTAACCGGGTGGATGATCACTTGGCCAACAAAGGACTGATGACCATGTGCCCAGTTGTTTGGCGTTCTCGTTTCCCAATCGAGGTGGACAGTTTGGCCAAGGTAGATATTCCCTCATGATGAAGAATTTGTATCATAGGTCTTCTCCCAAAGTTTGTTGATATATTGTCTTCGGCTATTATTCTGTTTTAAAGTATTTCAAGATCAAGATTTCAAGGACTATTCGCATCTTCTGGGGCCCTCGGGCATTTTGTATTTCCCTGTCTTTTTTATGAACTGCTCTATTTACCTAGCCATCCGACATGAAATATCTTTTAGCAAGGCAAGGCTGATTTTGTACATAAGGTTTTGGGATACTTTATAAAAACCCACAATTAATCTATTATTATAATTACCAAAAAAAAAAGATAAACTTTCAAAATTCCAAAAAGGTGATCATAATAATCCAAGCTCAATGGAAAGGGAGTTGCTTAGTGAATATCATAATATTTTGAGCAAGGAAAATAAATTTTGGAGATTAAAATCAAGATAGACTTGGTTAAAAGGAGATAAAAATACAAAGTTTTTTTATATGATGGCTATAGTATAGACATCAACATCCATAATTAGTAGAATTAAATTAATAGAAGCGGTTTGGATTGAAGATGAGAGTGAATTTAGAAAAGAGGTAAAGTCTTTATCAGAATATATTAGGATTAGAGGAGATTGAAGTTCTTAATGATAAACTTCTTCAAGATGTACCTTCAGTTACAACGAATGAAGACAATAGGAAACTAATGGAGCCTATTACTCTAGAAGAAGTTCATTTACCTCTTTTCTGTTTTAATAAGGATAAGTACCCAAATCCAAATGGTCTCTCTACAAATTTTTGCAAATATAATTGGGATATAGTGAACGATTCTTTATTGGTGGTAGTGGAACAATTTAGGATAAAATAGTACATAAATTATAAAAGAAATGCAACATATCTTACTACAATTCCAAAAAATAAGGATGCTAAATTGTTTGATTCTTTTAGACCCATAAGCCTATGTAATATGGCATATAATATTATCTCCAAAGTGATGGCGAATCGATTAAGGCCATTGTTAGACAAAATTATTTTAGAAGAGCAAGGAGGATTTGTGAAAGGGGGACAAATTATGGACGAGATCATAATAGCTCATGAAGTTATACATTCAAAAACTTTAGGAAAAGAGAAAGCAATGATATTAAAACTTGATAAGTAAACCCTATGATAGAGTTAAATGGCTTTTTCTTTTTGCAGTTTTAGAAAAGTTTAGATTCAGGAAGAAAGAGGTTAGATGAATTAAAGCTTGTGTCTCTACAATTTCTTATTCAGTGTTGGTCAATGGGATAGTAACAAAATATTTTAAAGCCAAGAGAGTGTTATAAGTATTACATTATTTGGTCCTTTTGTTCTAATGTATGTGTCATTTTGTGAAAGTGAAATGCGTCAAAATTTATTTTCCTTGCTCAAAATATTATGATATTCACTAAGAAACTCCCTTTCCTTTGAGCTTGGATTATTATGATCACCTTTTTGCAAATTTTTAAAAATATCATATTTTAAATATAAGAAGATGTGGGAAGACCATCCTCAATTTGTTGATATGATAGCACAAATGTGGAATTCTTCAAGAAATGGTGGGCTATATGCTCTTCCAAAACAAATTAATTCTATAACATCTAGATTAAACGAATAGAACAAGAACACTTTTGAAAATATTTTTGAGAAGAAAGAACTAAAAGATAAACTTTCAAAATTCCAAAAATGTGATCATAATAATCCAAGCTCAAAGGAAAGGGAGTTGCTTAGTGAATATCATAATATTTTGAGCAAGGAAAATAAATTTTGAAGATTAAAATCAAGATAGAATTGGTTAAAAGGAGATAAAAATACAAATTTTTTTATAGGATGGCTATAGTATAGAGATCAACATCCAGAATTAGTAGAATTAAATTAATAGAAGCGGTTTGGATTGAAGATGAGAGTGAATTTAGAAAAGAGGTAAAGCCTTTATCAGAATATATTAGGATCAGAGGAGACTGAAGTTCTTAATGATAAACTTCTTCAAGATGTACCTTCTATTATAACGAATGAAGACAATAGGAAACTAATGGAGCCTATTACTCTAGAAGAAGTTCATTTACCTCTTTTCTATTTTAATAAGGATAAGTACCCAAATCCAAATGGTCTCTCTACAAATTTTTGCAAATATAATTGGGATATAGTGAACGATTCTTTATTGGTGGTAGTGGAACAATCTAGGGTAAAATAATACATAAATTATAAAAGAAATGCAAAATATCTTACTCCAATTCCAAAAAATAAGGATGCTAAATTGTTTGATTCTTTTAGACCCATAAGCCGATGTAGTATGGCATATGATATTGTCTCCAAAGTGATGGCGAATCGATTAAGGCCATTGTTAGAAAAAATTATTTTAGAAGAGCAAGGAGGATTTGTGAAAGGGGGACAAATTATGGACGAGATCATAGTAGCTCATGAAGTTATACATTCAACAACTTTAGGAAAAGAGAAAGCGATGATATTAAAACTTGATGAGTAAAGCCTATGATAGGGTTAAATGGCTTTTTCTTTTTGCAGTTTTAGAAAAGTTTAGATTCAAGAAGAAAGAGGTTAGATGGATTAAAGCTTGTGTCTCTACAATTTCTTATTTAGTGTTGGTCAATGGGTTAGTAACAAAATATTTTAAAGCCAAGAGAGTGTTATAAGTATTACAGTATTTCGTCCTTTTGTTCTAATGTATGTGTCATTTTGTGAAAGTGAAACGTGTCAAAATTTATTTTCCTTGCTCAAAATGTTATGATATTCACTAAACAACTCCATTTACTTTGAGCTTGGATTATTATGATCACCTTTTTGCAAATTTTTAAAAATATAATATTTAAAATATAAGCAGATGTGGGAAGACCATCCTCAATTTTTTGATATGATAGCACAAATGTGGAATTCTTCAAGAAATGGTGGGCTATATGCTCTTCCAAAACAAATTAAATCTATAACATCTAGATTAAAAGAATAGAACAAGAACACTTTTGAAAATGTTTTTGAGAATAAAGAACTAAAAGATAAACTTTCAAAATTCCAAAAAGGTGATCATAATAATCCAAGCTCAAAGGAAAGGGAGTTGCTTAGTGAATATCATAATATTTTGAGCAAGGAAAATAAAATTTGGAGATTAAAATCAATATAGACTTGGTTAAAAGGAGATAAAAATACAAATTTTTTTATACGATGGCTATAGTATAGAGATCAACATCCATAATTAGTAGAATTAAATTAATAGAAGCGGTTTGGATTGAAGATCAGAGTGAATTTAGAAAAGAGGTAAAGTGTTTATCAAAATATATTAGGATCAGAGGAGACTGAAGTTCTTAATGATAAACTTCTTCAAGATGTACCTTCAGTTACAATGAATGAAGACAATAGGAAACTAATGGATCCTATTACTCTAGAAGAAGTTCATTTACCTCTTTTCTATTTTAATAAGGATAAGTACCCAAATCCAAATGGTCTCTCTACAAATTTTTGCAAATATAATTGGGATATAGTGAACGATTCTTTATTGGTGGTAGTGGAAAAATCTAGGGTAAAATAATACATAAATTATAAAATAAATGCAACATATCTTACTCTAATTCCAAAAAATAAGGATGCTAAATTGTTTGATTCTTTTAGACCCATAAGCCTATGTAATATGGCATATAATATTATCTCCAAAGTGATGGTGAATCGATTAAGGCCATTGTTAGACAAAATTATTTTAGAAGAGCAAGGATGATTTGTGAAAGGGAGACAAATTATGGATGAGATCATAGTAGCTCATGAAGTTATACATTCAACAACTTTAGGAAAAGAGAAAGCAATGATATTAAAAATTGATAAGTAAAGCCTATGATAGGGTTAAATGGATTTTTCTTTTTGCATTTTTAGAAAAATTTAGATTCAAGAAGAAAGAGGTTAGATGGATTAAAGCTTGTGTCTCTACAATTTCTTATTTAGTGTTGGTCAATGGGTTAGTAACAAAATATTTTAAAGCCAAGAGAGTGTTATAAGTATTACATTATTTGGTCCTTTTCTTCTAATGTATGTGTCATTTTGTGAAAGTGAAACGTGTCAAAATTTATTTTCCTTGCTCAAAATATTATGATATTCACTAAGCAACTCCCTTTCCTTTGAGCTTGGATTATTATGATTATCTTTTTGCAAATTTTTAAAAATATAATATTTTAAATATAAGCAGATGTGGGAAGACCATCCTCAATTTGTTGATATGATAGCACAAATGTGGAATTCTTCAAGAAATGGTGGGCTATATGCTCTTCCAAAACAAATTAATTCTATAACATCTAGATTAAAAGAATAGAACAAGAACACTTTTGAAAATATTTTTGAGAAGAAAGAACTAAAAGATAAACTTTCAAAATTCCAAAAAGGTGATCATAATAATCCAAGCTCAAAGGAAAGGGAGTTGCTTAGTGAATATCATAATATTTTGAGTAAGGAAAATAAATTTTGGAGATTAAAATCAATATAGACTTGGTTAAAAGGAGATAAAAATACAAAGTTTTTTTATAGGATGGCTATAGTATAGAGATCAACATCCAGAATTAGTAGAATTAAATTAATAGAAGCGGTTTGGATTGAAGATGAGAGTGAATTTAGAAAATAGGTAAAGTCTTTATCAGAATATATTAGGATCAGAGGAGACTGAAGTTCTTAATGATAAACTTCTTCAAGATGTACCTTCGATTACAACGAATGAAGACAATAGGAAACTAATGGAGCCTATTACTCTAGAAGAAGTTCATTTACCTCTTTTCTATTTTAATAAGGATAAGTACCCAAATCCAAATGGTCTCTCTAAAATTTTTTGCAAATATAATTGGGATATAGTGAACAATTGTTTATTGGTGGTAGTGGAACAATCTAGGGTAAAATAATACACAAATTATAAAATAAATGCAATATATCTTACTCCAATTCCAAAAAATAAGGATGCTAAATTGTTTGATTCTTTTACACCCATAAGCCTATGTAATATGGCATATGATATTATCTCCAAAGTGATGGCGAATCGATTAAGGCCATTGTTAGACAAAATTATTTTAGAAGAGCAAGGAGGATTTGTGAAAGGGGGACAAATTATGGACGAGATCATAGTAGCTCATGAAGTTATACATTCAACAACTTTAGGAAAAGAGAAAGCAATGATCTTAAAACTTGATAAGTAAAGCCTATGATAGGGTTAAATGGCTTTTTCTTTTTGCAGTTTTAGAAAAGTTTGGATTCAAGAAGAAAGAGGTTAGATGGATTAAAGCTTGTGTCTCTACAATTTCTTATTCAATGTTGGTCAATGGGTTAGTAACAAAATATTTTAAAGCCAAGAGAGTGTTATAAGTATTACATTATTTGGTTCTTTTGTTCTAATGTATGTGTCATTTTGTGAAAGTGAAATGTGTCAAAAGAGAGAAGTGAGTGAAGAGTCACATTGACATGTGGCATGTTGAGGTCTTGTCTTAATGAAAAGAATGTGAAAGGTTGTATTTCTCGAATTTGTAGAGGAGAGCAACGTTTTAAGGACTGAAAAGTCATGTATTGTATTATATTGGAGATAAATCTCCATTGTTGTATCATACCTTGAATATGGAAGAATAATAGATGAAGATATCTCTTTTGTGATATACTTTGTGTCAATATCTTGTGTCAATATTTATGTGTGTGATCTTGTGATGTTCTTATGTTTCAATGCATAATATTATGATCCTGGTTAATTTTTTGTTAACATGAAATAGTGTCATGTTCCAACATGGTATCCGAGCTATGGAGAAAGTAAGGTTGAGGAAGTTATGGAGAAACCAAGGTTGAGAAAGTTGTTGAGAAAACCAGAAAACCAGAGAGCCAAGGAGAACCAGTGAGCCAGGTTGTTTGCATAGTTTTTTGGGACAATCATTGCCATCCAATGACATGCCCATTTGAGGTGTTGAAGGTAAGGAGATTTGTGATATTAGAGTGATGCAGTGGAGGCAAAGTAATAGAAATGCTTGGTGTTACCTATAGTGAGAAGTCACCTAAAGGTCAGAGCCATAAGGGAGATGCAAAACTGAGACTTCAAAAGAGACCTACATTGTGGGGATGGCCAGTTGAGATGCTGTAGACTATTCACACTTGTTGAGAAGAATTGCTTGAAGTGCGAAGGGAAAACAACATTCTCTATCCTTAAAAACCCTAGTTCACGTAGATGAAGGGTTGCGCAAAATAACGTGTTCTATTTTTGGTGAAGCTACGAGGAGTCGAACCCTTGAAATTCTATTCATAGCATCATCATGGTGGGAAATGATTTGAGAAAACATAAATTTTGACCATTGAGCATTGGAGTCGAGTTTTGGGGAATATTCATGCGTGTTTGTTATCGTGACTATGTTCGTGCTCCAAAAAAGATAAAAAATATTGGATGCTGGGAGTAGCTAGCAAGTGGAGATAGCCATTTTTTCTTAGTAGAGGATTGCCTCGTTGATTTACAATCTTAACTAAAGAATGCTAATGTTACAGCTAAAGCACCAATGGTCTTTGATTTGGATATTGAAGATTTCAATCTTCAATATGGATATTTATCTTTAGTATGGTCTTTGATTTGATCAAGTACTTTCATCAATTGATTTTTTGCTCTAGAGTCCTCCTGTATCTGAACCATATTCTTCTTTAGTTTTTCCTTTGAGTCTAGTTTTTGTATTCTTGTAGGTGGTAATATTGTTAATAGATCCCTACAAGGATGGTTCTCCCTCTTTGTGCTTGCTCTATACATAATTGTTTTTAAGATATCAAGATAAGATATTGGATTAGTGGATCTTAAAGTGTCAATACTGCACGAGGATTGAAATATCCTTCTTAAGTATGATTCACTTAGTTCAGATTTTCTTTCATATGTTGAACTTTTTGTTTTTGCATTCTCATTCTTGTAGCATTTGTATGTAAGTTATGAAATATAGGGAAAGGGGAATGTCATCCCTTCCATTCTTAATTGCTTCTTTGAGTTGAGCTTGTAGATATTGTTCCATGGTATCAAAGTCATCATCTAAGGCTTCACTATGAATCATTTTTGAATTAAGGTCTAAATAAGCTTCACCTTTTATAAGTAGATTCATGATTCCAATTTTTATGGCCCATGCTTTTTCCTTTCTAGAGAGATTATTCATGTGTTTGTTTGTATTCCTTGGGATAGACATCTTATAGCTTTCTTTGAAAAAGTGCTTTGATTGGAATAGAATCTTATGAGATAGAATCTACTAAGTGGTCTACCTTATAACTCCCTAGTTATGAGCTTGATTTGATAGTACCTTTTAGTGCTTAGGTTTTGTAGGCTTCCTTATATCTCCCTAGTTAAGAGATTTGATTTAGTAGAATCCTTGTAATATTTGTAGGCATATTATAATTCCCAAGTGTTGAGTACTTGATAAATTTTGAATGAATGAAATTATTATCAAGTTTTGTAGAATGCCTTATGTCATCCTAGTAATTTGAATATGCTGAATGATATATAAAGTGCTTTTGAGGAAAATAATTCAATTTAGAGTTTATTTTGTAAAGTTTTGTAACTGGCAAATATCAACTTCTTTTACACCTTATTTCTCCCATTGAACTTAAGCACTTCCTAATTTGATGAGGTTTTAATTGTTGGATTTATTTTGTCCTTTTAAGTGTTTTGATGCAAGTATACCAATTAATTTCCAACTCTTGAATTTTATGAATAAACCTCCTTTTATAGCATTTAATAATTTGATATTAATGTTTCTAAATTCCAATTATCTAGTTCGATGTAGTATTCCTTATAACTCCCTAATATGGAATTTTAGAAAACAATGATATTTGCAATGTTAGATAATTAATATATCCAGGTAGAAATCCTTATTTCTCCTATGCTTTAGATTGTAAATATTAGGCTATATATATCTATTCATTTTTTTTTATATTGCTTTCAAATGTGGTTGATTTCTCTTAATGTTTCAACCTTATATTATAACTTATATATCCCTATTAATGAAAGTAAATTGGAATAAGATGTAGGATTACCTTTGTGATGCCCCAAAACTCTACGTATCTATCATTGGTTCTTAGACGTAAATGGCAGCACTCTTAAGTGTAATTTTGACCGTTATATCCAACGTATGGGTGTAGCCTTCTTATTTACCTTAGATGGTGACTAATTTTTTGATTGCACTTCTTGGATGCTTGACCGCTTTGACTGGGAGTATTCAATGCTCTTTTCCTCCTGCATCTATAACACCAACGCTACTATATAATTCTGCCATAATCTTGGCTCCTTCTACTGCTAATAAATCGATATTCAATGCATGGCTTTGCCTTGACTTCACTCTCTTTAATGCTCGACTTTGCCTTGGCTTCGCTCTCTTCAATGATCAAGTTTACCTTGACTTTGCTCTCTACAGCTTTCTCCAAGCTAGGAGCTTTAAATAGAATGGAATCTTCCTCCTTTTGGAAAAGTGGTGAATGAGGATTACAAATTGAAATTATTCCAATGCTCATGCCAGTATAACGTACGTAACCTCCTTAATATTATTTGTAACTCCTCTTGCTTAGGTGCTTGAAGTTTCTTGAGTGTTAAGAATCAGGATGGTGCCTTAGAATAATGGTGCCAAGTGGCACTTAAGGTCTTTGCATGTATACCTTTAATATAATGTCAAGAAAGACTCTTATAATTTCTCTTTCCCTTTCGTATGCTTATTCCTTGGCTTGCTTAATTTCTCGGAGAACAAGCAACCTATTTTATTCATAGATGATTTGATGAGGATGTTGGATGTTTCTAGATATGATGCTCCTCGGTTCTTTGGAGTTCTAAATGGTGGCTTAGTAGCTAATATTGGTACTTTCTTTGGTTGGCGTTCTTCTCGGATGTAGCATATTTTCTCTTATTCTCCATGCTTTCTACCTGCTGATTTTTGTGCTCCTTTGTAGTGTAGATAGCCCTTTTTGTAATAGCTTCGTTCCACATTGATAGATGCCTTTTTTTTACGTAGATGAGCACCCTTTAGTATGGACCTCTCTATTGTCCTTTTCATCCATGTAGATGTTGATTGATTAATGGCCTTATGTGTGTTAGGAAATACTTATAGATTTTATACCTGCAAGAGGAAGCACAATAACAAAAAATAGAAAACACGAAAACAACAACACAAGTGACACAAAGATTTACGTGGAAACCTATAATGTGCAGGAAAAACCATGGGGCAATGGCAACTTCTCTTTCTATTATTTTTAGCAAATTTACATTCACATTTTCTCAATGTTTTTCAACCATTCCATATGCAAGGGATCAAGTCCCTTTTTATAGAGTAGGCAAGGAAGACCACAACCGTTCATTTCCTCTCCCCGAGGAGACCTTCACAAAACTGTTTGTCTTCATACAAAATAGAAACAGTTCGTCTTACGCAAACTATCATCTACCTAAACATCCACTGCTTTGATATCTACTTGGCTTAACGTCTACTTGGTTTGATGTCTGACCTAGATGCCTACTTGGTCAGACGTTAGGCCTAGATGTCTACCAGCCTAGATGTCTGGCTGCCCAGATGTTTGGCCTAGACGTCTATCAACCTAGACATCTAACAGCCTAAACATTTACCAGCCTAGATGTCTAGCAGTCCAAACGTCTAGCCTAAATGTCTACCATCTAATAACCTAGACATCTGGTAACCCCAGACGTCTGGCCTAGATATCTAGCAGGTTAGATGTCTAACCTATTGTCTAGACGTATGACCCAGATGTCTAGCAGGTCAGACATCTGGCTTGCTTTGGACTATTGCAATCTTTTTTTCTAACTGCATGTATTGCATAGTGACTTCACTTCCTAACATTCTCTCACTTGAAGTCAATATTCAATAAATCTTCTACCAAAGATATTCATCTAGTGCGAATTACCCAATGCTGCCCTTGTTACTTTTTTAGCAAGCCTAGAGAAGTTCTGAACCATTCAAACTTCTATACCTTGATCGACTTTGTAAGCATATCTGCAGGATTCACTTCAGTGTCATTTTTTTGCAATAGGATACTACCTTCTTCCACCACATTTTTGATAAATTGGTACTTGACATCAATGTGTTCTGTGTGATCATGAAATTGAATTCTTCACTAGCTGAATAGCACTATGGCTATCACAATAAATCATAATTTTATCCTGCATTACCTTGAATTCACCCAAAAATCACTCTAGCAAAATTACCTCTTTGCTAGCATGAGTCACTGCAATATATCCAAATTCAGTGGTTGATAAAGCCACAATAGATTGCAACTTAAAATCCCAACTCACCGCTCCACCGACAAGAGTGAAGGTATATCCTATAGTGGAATTTCTCCTATATTTATCTCCACCATAATCATAATCCACAAAACCTGTAACTTACAAATCTACCAATCCAAAGTAAATGGCAACATCTGAAGTGGATATTAAATATATAAATATCCACTTCACCGCATTCAGGATTTTCCATGTATCGGATGACTACTCCCACTGCTTGGGCAATATCCAGTCTGGTGCTCATCAAAAATTACATCCCAAATACTAATTACCTTATGAGAAGTAGGATCCCATAGTCTATATCCCTTCACTATATCTCCATAACCAAGAAAACACATTTGCTTGACTATGGGTCAAGCTTGAATCTTTTGTCTTTGGGAAAACGCATGACAACCAAAGGTATGTAGATGAGAGTAATCAACTGGATTACAACACCAAACATCCTCTAGAATCTGACCATCCAACGCAGCTTGTAGGTGACCTATTAATAAGATAAATAATTGTATTAACAACCTTCACCCAAAACTTTTTCTCCAACATGGTTGCACTAAGCATGCTTCTTGCACGTTCCATGATTGTGTGATTCATCCGCTTAGCCAAACCATTTTGCTATGGAGTGTATGATACAGTATTCTAGTGCTTAATACCTTTCTGCATACAAAATTTATCAAATTCCTTGGAGCAATATTCACCCCCATTATTTGACCTGAGATATAAAATTGACTTGCCCAAACTCTTCTCTACCCGAAATTTAAACTCTTTAAATTTCTACAAATATTTTGACTTCTTCAAAAAATACACCCACACTATCCTAGAATAATCATCTATAAAAGTCAGAAAATAGATGGTGCCATTCAAGGACTGAGTGGGGACTAGTCCAAATATATCTGAATGTATAAGTTGCAGAAAATCATAACACTTACCAGGACTTGCAGTAAATTGAACCCTCTTATGTTTACCAAAAATATAGTGCTCACATAATTCTAAATTACAAGACTTAATGAAAGCATACCTCTATCATGTAAAATTTTTAGACCTTTTTCACTCATATGGCCTAGGCGTTGATGCCATAACATTACTGCATCCTAAACAAAAGTTGCTACTGTTGCATGGTTTATCACCGTATCATCACATAAACAATATAAATTCAGATAAGATTCTCCCTTTGCTACTACAAGATCTCCTATGGTAATCTTATAGTAGTTGTTACATAAGGTGAAAAAATACCCTAGCTTATCCATCATTTTTATTGAGAGCAAATTCTTCCTCAAATCAGGTACATGTTGCACATCATATAACATCCTTTCTCTACCATCGTCTAGCCTGATCCTTATATCCCCTCTTCCCACAATTTCTAAAGGGTGATCATCACCCAAATAGAACTTTGCACCATAGTATGACTGATATTTGTCAAACCAATCTCTGTGGGGAGACATGTGGAAGGATGCACCTGAGTCCAAAACCCAAGTATATAAAATTGATCTGCTGTTACTGATACAAAAGGCTTCACATGTTGTTGTATCTCCTAAATCTATTGCATTGGCCTCAACTTATGGCTGATTTTGCTTTTCACCATTCTTTAATTGCCAACAATCCTTCTTGGAGTGTCCTGGCTTCCCACAATGCCATCACTTCCCTTTATGCTTACGTCCTTTAGAATTAGATCTGGATTGTTTTCTACCTTGTTTACTCCCCTCAAAAGATCAACCTCTCACAAATAGGGCTTCATTAGTTGAGGGTTCCAGAGATGTTTTTTGTCTCAACTCTTTTGCCAACAAAGCGGCTACCACATCATCAAATTTAAGAGTTCCTGATTATGAATTACTTATGGTCATCACCATATGATCCCAAGTTTCCAGGAGGGAACAAAGTAAGGTGATAGCTATATCTTCATCCTCCATATTCACATTAATGGAAACCATTTTATTGATCAGAGTATTAAACTCATTCAAATGATCTACAATAGATGAACTTTTCTTCATCCTCAAGCTATAAAGCTGCTTTTTCAGAAAAATCTTATTTGTTGCTGATTTTGTTTCATACAACTTTTCAAGCTTTTGCCAAAGGCCTTTTGCGGTCTTCTCTTTAGCTACATTGAACAAGACAGAGTCTTCTAGGTAGATATGAATTGTATAAATAACCTTTCTATCAAGCATTACCCACTCCTCATATTTCATACTACTTGGTTTACTCATGATCCCTTTCAAGGCTTGAGCTTGGTCATTCTGAATGAGCAAAACCTCCACCTTCATCTTCCATAGAGCAAAATTCCTACCATCAAATTTCTCAATTTCGAACTTGGTTACACCTTTTTTTATTGTTGCAACTCCCACTCGCACAAAGCCTTAGATCTAATACCAGATGTTAGGAAATACTTCCAAATTTTATACCTGCAAGAGGAAGCACAATAAAAAAATAGAAAACATGGAAACAACAACACAAGTGACATATATTTACGTGGAAACTTGTAATGTGCAAGAAAAACCACGGGATAATGGCAACTTTTCTTTCTATTATTTTTAGCAAATTTATATTCATGTTTTCTCAATATTTTTCAACCATTCCATATGCAAGGGATAAAATATCTTTTTATAGAGTAGACAAGGAAGGTCCCAACCATTTGTTCCCTCTCCTCCAAGAGACCTTTGCAAAACTGTTCATCTTCATATGAAACCGAAATGTTTCATCTTTCACAAACTGTCGTCTATCTAGATATCCACTGCTTTGACGTCTACTTGGTTTGATGTCTATCCTATATGTCTACTTGGTCAGACATCAGGCCTAGACATCTACCAGCCTAGACATCTAGCAGTCTAGACGTCTGGCAGCCCAGACATCTGGCCTAGACATTTGGCAACCCAGACATCTGGCCTAGACATCTAGCAACCTAGATGTCTGGCAACCCAGATGTCTAGCCTTGACGTCTAGCAGGTTAGACATATAGCCTATTGTCTAGACGTATGACCCAGATGTCTAGAAGGTCAGACATTTGGCCTGCTTTGGACTACTATAGTTATTTTTCTTAATTGTCTGTACTACATAGTGACTTCACTTCCTAAAAATATGGGCTTTGATATTGTAGGTGAATGATTACTTCTAGATGCTTTGATGTGGAGCAATGGTGTCTTTTGACACCTCATATCTTGAGCAATATGTACTCCTTGATAGCTTTATTTTCTTGCTTGAAACCTACCCTTATACCTGATCGGATGATGGCCGTTGTATTCTAAGACCTTTTGTCCTTCTTGAATGGACAAGAATGGTGCTTGTATTAGATAGAATTTGCACCAATATAATGACTCGAATGTCTCTTTCTAAGATGCTCCTTTTATTTTAGTAATTCCTTTTGCTTGGTCAATTTAGTAAGAGTAAAACCAAGCTAATAATTTGCACCCTTTTGAAGTAGAAAGTTATGCACTTATTCTTTTAATGAAACCCTAAGTGCACTTTAGATATGAGACTCTCCAAGTCTTTATTTTTAGCTCCTTGGATAATTTTAATGGTGGATTTATTTTGGCCACTAAATGCTACAGATTCTGTGCATTAAATGGTGTTTCTAGAAACCTTGATAATATGTTGATTTTGTGCCCTTAGATCAAGACACACAGTAATCCTTTGAGAGTAACTAGTTAGAGATCAACTAGTATAGTGCCAATGCACTTTTAATGGTAACAATAATATCACCTTATTGCTCCAGTAAATGAACTCTCAGAATAATTTTAGATGCACTTAATAATATCTAAAACTTTTAAGAGTAATCTATAATTGACCCTTAATGAATATTATGTAATTTTTCACTACAATCAATATTGTAGGATATAGTCTTTTGCTTTCTAGATAATTTTCTTTCTTTCAAAAATATCCAACTCCTATTTAATGTGCATTATCCCTTAAAATGAATTTTTCCTTTTTTTACTTGAAGACTATAATGCAATCTATCTTTCTACAACTTTTAATCTAGATATGGTGCTTAATAGAATTTGATAATGAACCCTAATTTGAAGTTCAACTAATTGCACCCTAGTTGCTTACCTCTTTGATGGCTTCTAAGTAGATGTATATCTTGGTGTTTTGATTCACCAAGTTGTTGCCTTGCAATGGTTGGATTCGTAGCTTCTTGTTGGCTATCCAGAACAACTTCATGCTTCACCAAACTGTATCCTTGAAATTTCTATCTTGAGCCTTAGATTTGGTGGCTTGATCCTTCCAGTGATATTTTTTTTTTGCTATAGATTCAAAGGACTCCTTTATATGAACTATGCCTCCTTGCTATGAGAGGTGATGGGGGACGGGAAAATCACACGCAGTCACACTCACGCAAATCCAAAAAATTTCATCTATTAATCTAAAAAATGCATACATAAACAGCCCGTAGGCTTTACAATGACCAGCGCTCGGCTTGGTCTTCTCACTTCCACACTCTGCGTGCAATCTCCGATCCACCACCCCGATCTATTACAAACACCGAGTTTTTATCGAGGTCTCGACCCTCTAGGCCATTAATGACCCACCTGCACGAAAACATTAACAAAACCTGCAAAATCGACTTTCCCCGTCGAGTCTTCAATTTTCTTTTCGTAATTGGCCAACTCCTTGATCCACCATGAAAGCACGCATTAAATAGGCCCTTGACCTGCAACTGCTATTTTGTCAGACTGTACTTCTGAACTACTGTCTCTTTTCCCACGTGCGTGGCCGTCCACGTGTCTATTTCTTATTTGTCTTCTTTTGGCTACGATATCGCGACCATTTTGCCTCTGAGCCCCTTGCTCAGTTTCATGTCGCGATATCACGACATCATGATATTGCGATGTCGTGACATCGCGACCGTTTCACTTCCATGTCCATTGCTCTCTTTTATGTCATGATATCGCGACATCGTGACATCGCGACATCGCGATCGTTTCACCTTTGAGCCCCTTGCCCTCCTTTATGTCGCGATATCGCGACAATGGCTACCCAAGGGGAAGAGGTAGATCTGGACATGGGTATGGAAGAGGAGTGTTTCAGGGAACATGTTTCCACTATGGAGAAGAGGGACATCGGGCATATGAGTGTCCCCAGCACCCCGAGAGGGTGAACAAGAAACATGTGGGTCCTGCTAGAGCTACTGTGGCAGAGGAAGATGCTGGATCTAAAAATTCTGAAGAAGTAGAGAGAGGAGAAGCAATGATCATGAGGAGATCCATGCTGATTGAGGAAGACAAGCCAGAGTAGAGGAGAAGCCTATTCCGCACGCGGTGCAAAATTTCAGGCAAAGTCTGTAATGTTATTATAGACAATGGGAGTACAGATAACTTAGTCTCCAAGGAGATGGTTGCTAAGTTACAACTAGAGAGGAGGAGACACCCGCATCCATATCGGATTGCATGGTTACGGAAGGACCATAGAGCATGGGTTTGTGAATAGTGCTTAGTCACGTTCCAGATTGGGAGATACCAGGATGAGGTCCTGTGTGATGTTTTCCCCATGGATGCTTGCCATTTGCTGTTAGGAAGGCCATGGCAGTTTGATCGGAGTGCAGTGCATGATGGTCATGCAAATACATACTCCTTGATGAAATATGGAGTGCGCCACAAATTAAAGCCATTACAAGCAATGGACGAGAAGGTGTGCAGCAGTGCCAGAATTTGTCTGGTAGAAGGCAAAAAATATTTTTGCCAGGAGATGGGGTCTAAGCGGGCTGCAAAAGCAGGTGCACGTTTGGAGCTGTTACAAGAAACGTGGACCGAACAACACAGAAGTGAAGGTCACTTCTCCATTTACCTCGGGTGTCTGATGTAGGAGCATCCGACGGCAGCAGAGCAATCCTGCATCAACCAAATTTTTCTAAGTGTTTCCAAAATTTATTTCTATTTCAAAGTGTTTAGCAGGAACAAGGCAGAAGTTGGAGGGCCGCAAAATCATGACATAAAAGTGGAGTACAGGTTCGAAGCCAAAAATGGTCGCGATATCACGACAAAAGAGCGGAACGTAGGCCGAAGGCAAAAATGGTCGTGATATCGCGACGCGCGATATCGCGACAGAAAAGCAGAACGTAGGCGAAAGGCAAAAATGGTCACGATATCACGACGTAAAATCAAAAGAAAGGATCAGAGGTGGAAAACACAAGGCATGGGTTCGAAGGCGAAAGGCGGAAGGCAGAAGCAAAACTTAGAGGTAGAAAGCCCAAGGCAAGGGGCTCGGAGGCAAAACGGTCACGATGTCGCGACGTCGCGATATCGTGACATCACGATAAGAAACAGCATGAAGGAATCAGAGGAGAAACGGTTGTGATGTCACGATGTCCCGATATCATGACGTCATGATATCACAACATAAAGGAGGGCAAGGGGCTCGGAGGTGAAACGGTCATGATGTCGTGACGTCGCGATATCGCGACATCATGACATAAAAGAGAGCAAGGGATATGGAAGCGAAATGGTCACGATGTCGCGACATCGCGATATCGCAACATCACGATATCGCGACATGAAACTGAGCAAGGGGCTCAGAGGAAAAATGGTCGCAATATCGCGACACGTCACGATATCGTGGCCAGAAGAAGATAAATAAGAAATAGACATGTGGACGGCCATGCACACAGGAAAAGAGACAACGGTTCAAAAGTACAGTCTGACAAAACAACGGTTGCAGGTCAAGGGCCTATTGAATGCGTGCTTTCATGGCGGATCAGGGAGTTGGCCAATTACAAAAAGAAAATTGAAGACTCGGTGGGGAAAGCCGATTTTGCAGGTTTTGTTAATGTTTTTGTGTAGGTGGGTCATTAATGGCCTAGAGGGTCGAGACCTCGATAAAAACTTGGTGTTTGTATTAGATCGGGGTGGTGGATCGAAGATTGCACGCAGAGTGTGGAAGTGAGAAGACCAAGCCGAGCGCTGGTCATTGTAAAGCCTACGGGCTGTTTATGTATGCATTTTCAGATTAATAGATGAAATTTTTTGGATTTGCGTGAGTGTGAGAGCGTGTGATTTTCCCGTCCCCCATCAAGAGGTAATCTCCAAATATCCTAGATTTGGTAGGCTTCTTCTATCTGAATCTTCCTTTAAGCTTCTTGTTGAATTATGACTTCAAACATAATATTCTTATTCTCAAGATTTTGAATGTCTTGAGGTCTTCACTGTATTCTTCTTCTAGATTTGACACTCCTTGCCAAATTATTCTTCTCTTGGGCTTGTTTTCAGATGGCGATAATTATCCCAAGTTCTTCACTATTAGGAACTTCTCCTTGGTAGTGTATTTCTCCAATGAGTTCTCCTAAGAACTCTTTTGATGATGCTTCTATGAAGTCTACAGCAAGGCTCTCCAAGACTTCTTCTTTTCTTCCTTGAGACCTCTCCAAGGTCTTCTATCTTGTAGCTTCTCTGGTATTCCAACTGAGACCTTTTATCAAACCTTCTTCTTCTGGAAGTGTTGGTGATGGGATCCTCTTTTAGGATATCTAATTTTATTGCTTCTAGATTTGTATAGGACTCTTCTAGTCCTTCTCTTTCTTACAAGAATGGAAGTTCTTCAATGAGATCTACTTAGGATATCTTTAGCTTCTCTTGAAAGAAGTATTTAATTAGTAAAGGAGATCAATCTCCTATTTATTGGACTCTTCTCAGGAGTCTTCTTTAGGAATATATTTCTAGAGTTTTATTCTAAATAAATAATTTATCTTCTGAATTAGGAATTATTCTCTAACTCTTCTTTGGAATATTCTTTTGAATCAGGAATTTTTTTCTAACTCTTCTTTGGAGTATTCTTCTGAATTAGAAATTTATCTTCTAAATCAAGAATTATTTTCTAACTCTTCTTTGGAGTATTCTTCTGAATCAGGAATTTATCTTCTAAATCAAGAATTATTTTATGAATTTTTATTCAGAATTAACGCTACTATGGCCTTCTTCTACTTCTAGGCTACTCTGGCCTTCTCTTCTTATGCATTTTATAGGTATCAATCTTGAATGAAGATCACCAATATCCTATCTCCTTATCTGATTCAGCTTCTGGAGTCTCTTCTTCCTTGAGTCTACTATAAGGCTATTATGGCCTTTTCTTTACTTTTGTAATTTGTAGGATTGTAGCTCTTATAATGAGACCTTTCTTTGAGGTCTTTGAAATATTCGTTCTTACTTGTTGTTGCAAGTGCTGGAATGATTATTGAAGATATTCTTTCTAACTCTCTTGTAGGAAGCTTATCAATGTTTTGTTGAATCTTTTTATCTTGCAACAAGTTGTTAGAAACTGGAATGAAAGAACTTATAAATATGAAGATAATAATCTTCACTAGTTGATTTGTCAATCTAGTGATATGAATGTTGAGTCCTAGTCTTCACGAGTTTTTTTGCAACTCTGTGGAAAGACTCTAGCCAAATGTAATCTCAAAATTTTTGCAATTGAGATTTATTTCAGTCCTAACTTCTCTAATCCTATTGACTACTGAGGCTATTTCTATCTAGATATTTATAATTGCAACTTCTACATGTAGCAGTGCACAACGATATATTTGGTTTACGAAGATGTAGGTCAATCAGTAATACTAGTAAATCTCCTTATTCCTCTTGCCCTACTGGACTTCTCTTATGATGGATGTAGGCCCTCCTATCTTGATTCATCGTGGCTCTGATACCACTGTTAGATTTTGAGGATATATTCAATGGAAGAGATCTAACACAGGTCCTAACAGGATGTAATAAATATGAGAGAAAGTGAGTTTGCAATATGATTGAAATATACTATAAATAGAAAAGATGAAATTACAATATAGTACGAAGGAAATGGATACTCCATTACTATAAGCTAAATATCTACATGGTACTCCATATGGGAGCACCACTATTTAATACAATGCACTAGATAAGAACTTGACTTGATATCTAATATGCCACTATGAGACCCTTTATATAGGAAGATGGATTCCTTGGCCAAAACTCTACCTAGATCTACAAGGGGACACCTTGCACATTACAATTTACACAATGCCACTTGTGGATTTATTACATTGCTTAAAGTAACTAGATAACTTCCCCCTAACGTAATCTCCTATCCTAACAATGTACATAAGATGGTATATTTACTTGACCCAAATGATGTACTATTCTCTAACTTTAACACAGTTAATTAAGTTAGTCTTATAGGCCATTATAACATGTTATATGTCATTGTATACTATGCCAAAATCAGTTGAAAAAGGTTTAATATATATTATGAGATCCTTTTTATGGTAGGGTTTACATGATAAAAGGAAATTTTCATTGGTGAAATGAAGCAAAGTGTATCCTGATAAAACTAGGGAAGGTCTTGGTTTAAGAGTTCTTATAGATGCAAATTTAGCTCTTAGGGGCAAGAATTATTCTAAGTATGTTGAGCCCAATGACCCAAGTTTAATATTTACTGCATTCTCTCTACCAAATGGTTATGCTCTTTGGAATGTGTAGCACCCTAAAATTGGCACAATAAAACCTTAATAATTACACTTACTCTAGTAAATAATTCAAATTCAAATTTTAACCTCCAAAACCGCTCCCAAACCGTCGCTTAATCCGTTTCCTCCTTTCCCGCGCCATTTTTAGAGTTTGTTTTGACCGTTTGACGATATCGTCGCCGATCAGACGATATCGCCTCAGATCGGACGATTTCGTCTGGACTAGGACGTCCAGACGATCTTGTCCCAAAACTAATTTTTCATAATTAGTCTCTGTTCCAACGACGTCTCTAATCCGGGCAGAAGCGTGTCTGCGCCGTTAGAGACCCTCCCCGTTGGAGATCTCCCAAATAGGGATGATCTCCAACCTCCTAACCTCCATCCTAAGCCTATTTAATCCTAGGCCCTCCCCCTTAGCATCCCCCTGGCTGAAATTCCCTGTAACTCGAATTCTACACGCACTAGACCATCTTAAATCACTGTTTGCATTTGCATTTTTCCAAGTTTGTTTGCAGGAACTTCATTGTTTTTCAGTCGGAGCAAGCTCAGTTCGTCTCAGACGATCTCGTACAATCTCGGACGATCTCGACCCAATTCGAGACGATTTCGACTGCAGTCCACATTGGGGGCAATCAGTGCCCAGAGTTTGCATTTCTTCATCCTTTTTCTATTGTATTATTCTGCATTTAGTTAATTCTATGGTTATTCTTTATTATTCTGCATCTTGGAGTTCACCCATGTAGCTTTAATGCATAATAAAATCATAAATTGTCATTAGATCGTTATAATGCATTCGTGTTTTTGTTTGTTATTATCATTTTAATGTTCTTACTGTCATTTTACATCATTACCCTCTGTTATCATAGTTGCATTCTCTGTATTTTGCATCTATTTTTCTGTTTGCAGGTCTCTGACGAATTCGTCAGATCTCAGACGATCTTGTTAGATAGGAGACGATCCTGTCGAATTCCAGACGATCCTGACTACTTCAAAAATTAGAACCTTCATCAGACATCCGGATCAGGTATGGGTCTTTAATCCATCTTGTTCTTTCTATTTTTTTTTCCAAATCTATTTTTGTCTTCATTTAAATCTGCATTTCATATAGAATAGCTTAGACGCATTTTGGCCAAACCTAGGACTTGGATGATTAAAGCTAAAACTGAACACATCAAACACATTCCCAACCTAGGCGTGGAAACTGCCATTCAAACGTTTCCTGGTGAACCCACCATCCGTCAAAAAATCACCATAATACACCTCCCCCGAGAGGCGGGACCTTCGCAAGGCCTCTCAGTCCGAGGTACCGCGCCATCCTTTTCCCATCCTCCTTTCGGGCATGGATCCTATAGCTTGAAGGTAGGGATGCGAAAAATTTGGAGCGATACATTTTGGTGAACCCGACGTGAATGCATTTAAAACCTTTTGAAAACAAAAAAAAAAAAAAATAAAACAACCAAAACATAGATGCATTTCAAATCATTTAAAACTAATAAGTTGCATATCATGTTTAGATGGTAGCTCCTAAGAAAATATTAGCAGTTACTATAAATGTTGAAAACCAATTGGCAGCCATAGAAATCAATTATGTGCTTAGTGTGCCCGAAACAGGATAGAAATCAACTTTTGTGGGACGAACTTGATAGAAGACTAAGTGTCATTTCATCTAGGTCAACAAAACTTAAACAAATCAAGAGGCTTGTCCTAGATAGAATCCTGGATCCTCATCAACTCGTCTTTTATCATGAACTTCAGAGAGCTCTGCCATAGATGGTTAGCTTATAGGAGAGCTCTTGTGTCTTCAGAATTGTTCACCTTCGAGGAATACCTCGAGAACGCAGCCATTATACACCAGTTCCTAGGTCGTGTAGAAGACCAAGAGGTTGTTCTTACGGATAGGGAAATATGGAATAGAGTTCCTCGAGCCTGTGTTATATCGAGAGTATTGCCACGAGCTTTACTTCTATCAACCGAGAATCCGAGACAGATAATATCACTATAGCTCTTTTCATTAAATTTTTGAAAGAAAATTTTCAATTTGAAGAAGAACACTTCATGACTCCTGAAGAACTCGAGCCCATTAATGATATTTATAAATTGTTTATAGAAAACTAGATCATTACTTTCAGTATTAGTTCTTGCATTTATTGTGTTGTTTGTTATCTTTACAATATTATTACAAAAACAAGAAAAACTAAAAAACATAACAAAAACCAAAACCTTTCATTTTAAATATTGTAGTAGGTATATAATTAATATATACCTCTTAAGCTTGTTGCATATATATATATATATATATATATATATATATATATATATATATTTTTTTTTTTGCTGAAATCTAAATTAAGCACAATGCCTAAACTTAGGAATGGTAAACAAACTGAAGGAGAAGAAGAAGATTGGTTAGAAGATAAAACTAGAAACCCAAATGTCCTTCCTGAAGATCCAATTCCGGAAGGAGAAACTCTAGATCAACCAGAAGATGACCTAGGTGAAGACAATGAACAAGAAGAAAATGTTAAAGAGGATGGATCCTCATCCCCTAGAGTAGCTCGAGATGGAACTATTGCTTTTGACAACTTAGATCATTTCTGGAAATTTTTCAATAATAACATTGGCGCTCTTAATATGGCGGTTCGTATTGATAAAGGGCAAATTAGTGACACTCAAGCAGCCATGGAACATATGTTTGATGTGCACACTAATCCCTTGTCTTTCATTGATCAAGAAAGTGATAAGGCTGGACCATCCAATAGAGATATGGTCACTATGATTCAGAACATGCCAAAACAACAGGTTACCCAACCTCCTAAGGAACTTGTTATTGAGCCTAAAATCATTCCCACACAAAAGAAAACTTCCTTCACTGCTTTACTTCGCCAAACTATTGATCAATATGCTTCAAGTAAACAAAAACCTAAAATGAAGCCAAACACCAATTTTCAACAATCCGGAATACAACATAATACAACTTCAAAATTCCTTCATAACACCTTTCCTACCAACAATTTACACAATAGCAACATAGCATCTAATCTTCATGTCCCTCCATCATATGCTCACAAATCCCATATCAATGCCCTACCGAACCAATATGGTGGGCAAACTAGTAATCTGGAAGCCATGGTGAAACAGATTAGCTTCGCGTATGGACCAGATAGATCCTTACCGTCCCTCGTACAATTATCGAGAGATATGTAGTCAACCTTTGGATCCCATAGTTGTAGCACAACCGTACCCTAAGCATTTTCCCATGCCCATCCTGCCTATATATAAAGGAACCGAAGATCCCATAGAGCATCTTCGCATGTTTAGGATAGCATGTCATGATATATCACATGATGACTTGCTATTACTAAAAATGTTCCCGAAAAGTTTAGGTGGAATGGCATTAGAGTGGTACTATCAATTGCCCACTCATTCTTTGAGAAACTTTGAAGAAACAACTGAATCTTTTGTCCATCAATTTAGTGCCTACATCGAGAGGCATGTAACCATTAAAGATTTATACAACTTAAAACAAGACAAGGATGAATGTTTTGCCGATTTCTTAGCTAGATGGAGGCAGTTGATAGGAAAACTGCACTTTGTGCTACCTTATAGGGAAATGTTGGACATTTTTATTAATAATTTACAAGAACAAATATCTTATGAGCTATCAGCTGCTACTTTAACTACCTTCGATCAGGCTATAGATTTAGCTCGAAGAGTAGAAGATGCCCTCATTAGGAGAGGCCAACTTAGGAAGAAGGATGATGAGAAAACATCCAAAAATCAGTATAAAAACAAACAAGTTGTAGGTGACGGAGTCACTGACAACAAAAATGTTGCTAATATCAATGCAACGAAAACAACAAAAAAATTTATATTGAAACCGCTTGATAAGCCTCCTCGAGAATTTACTAGATTGAATCAACCGTTATCAACTATTTTACCTCAATTACTCGAAAGAGGTTTGATCCAATTACCAGCTATCCGGGAACCTGATCCAACTATACCCGGATACAGAGCTGACTTACACTGTGATTTCCATAGAGGGCCTGGACACTCTACCAACGCTTGTAAAAGGTTGAAACATAAAATACAGGATCTGATTGATAATAATGAAATGGAGGTGCAAGCCTTCCAACCTAAACAAAATGCTCCTAATAATCCTCAAAAGACCATTCCCCAAAATCAAAATCAAAATGCTAATCAATCATTAGACATATTTCAACACCCTTTACCAAGACATGGTAAAGAGGTGGCCAATCAAATCGAACATCATAATGTTCCTCCTCCTACCCGATATGTAGGAACTATTAGCGGACATTTACCTAATCATGATCCTCAAATATTTGACACAACTTTATCCATGGTCACAACCAGGCCCCTACATAATATTCAAACTCCAGATCCTAGTGATATAGAATCAGATATTGAAAGTGAAATAGACATCACTTCAAACCAATCGAATAGTTCTAAAAATGAATCAGATCCTATTCAACCCATCAGAGATGCTATGGTTCCAGAAGAACCATTTCCTAGAAGAGTTACTACTCGACCCTCTTCTAATCAATTCCTCCCAAATGAACAAGCCATAAACGCTCAACCGAGACCAGTTCAGCGTCTTCAATATAACATTGTAGGTACCATTGGAGTCGTTACCCGACAACGAGGCTCAAAATTCTCAACAAGAACCAAACCAGAATGATGGATCAGCTCCATTTGTTTTGAAAAATCCCAATAAAGGGAATCATGCTTCCAATGTTCAACTTAAACCCCCTTACAATATTAATGAGCAATTATCCAATACTACGACCAGAATTTCCCTTTTGGATTTATTAAGATCTTCTCCTACCCATAGGGATGAGTTGATGCTTACATTAAGCCAAATGATGGTACCTCAAAATATTCAACCTGAAGCCATGGCCAATACTATCATCACTCGAGAAGTTGATTGTATTGACTTTCGGGATAAAGATATCCCACAACACAGTTTACATAAGGATAATCCCTTATATATTACTGCTCTAATTGGAGATGTAGCTGTTAAAAGAGTCCTGATTGATAATGGTTCATCTCTAAACATTTGCACTTTTGACTTCTACCAACGATTTGGCTTTAGAAGTGATGAAATGAAGAAAACTGACATGATTATCAAAGCTTTCAATGACGAAACACAAGAAACGTGTGGAGTTATTACCATCCCATTGCAAGTTGGTCCTCGAACTCTAGATACCACCATGTTTATTGTACATTGCCCCGCATCGTACAATATACTCTTGGGTCATCCTTGGATCAATGCAATGCGGGCTGTCCCATCAACTTTACACCAATGTGTTAAATTCGAATTTAAAAATCAGTTGGTCACTATCCACGGTGATCCTAGACCCTTTGATATGTGTGCTTTGGCAGAACCTGTTGGAGTGCAATTTTGCCCTGCTCTGTCATCCACACATCCTAATTCTTATTTTTCATCTAAAACTGTGAAACACACACCCATAGCTTCACCTATTTCCCCTCCATTAATTTCACCCTCATATATAGATCAACAATCTTCTAAACAAACCACTCTAGAACCTCAAAAAGATCTTCAATCTACAACCAATCCTTCATGTTCCATCCCTATAATTTCAAAACCTATAGACCCATCTATTAACACTTCCACATTATCAACATCTATCATACCTTCCACATCTAAAGATATAGGGAATGATCCTTCTACATCTTATGCTCTTTCTGATGAACTTTTACCAGATTTATCCACAATCTTAATATCAGAAAAAAACAAATGCTTTCATGCAAGATTCAATTCTTTTAAATAACTTGCCGCCATCTCCTCGTACTTTGGGCCTCCCACAACCTATGGGAAGTACTTACCAAGTCGGGAGTTGTGCCTTCATTTATAAAGGATATGATTGGGGAAGAATCCCTCGAAATATCAAAACTCATCATGAGGGATATGCTCGATGTTATTTTACCAATGAATATATTAAAGCTAAACCCATAATGCTTAAAATGGGATATAAAGGGAAAGGCTTGGGACCTTTCCAAAATGGCATGAAAGAACCTTTCGAGGTAGAACCGTGGCCTGCCCGTTGTGGTGTGGGCCTATTTCCTAGTAAGGGTCAACCCTTTCCTTTTGAAGATGATGATCAACTCATATGTTATCAAGATTATTTGGATAGGCGTGATGATTTGCCTCTAAAAAATCAGCCATTTACATGTAACATGCTATCCATAGCTTACCCTGAAATGATTGCCGACTCCGATGAGGAGTTGGAAGGAGATATCTTCCACGATGTCTCCGTTGAAGAGATGTTACACAATGGATTTTATTTTGATGGTTCTATACCAACTATAGCCCAACTTGAGACCACTAATCCTCAAGATGAATTATCCAACTTAACCTTACAAGAATTACAAGAATTGGGCGTTTCACCCGCCCCACCTAATTTTGAAAGAGATCTACACATGGAGGTAGAAAACGTCATTAAAATTAATATTGGAGCTGAGGATAGTCCTCACATAATCAATATTGGATCAGAATTAAGTCAAGAAAAACAAGAGCAATACATTGCATTCCTTAAAGAATATGAAGATGTCTTCGCTTGGACATATGAAGATATGCAGGTCTAGACCCTTCTATAGTCATGCATCACCTAGTGGTCCATCCGGATGCTAAACCTGTTAAACAAAAACTTAGAAAAATGCATCCCAAAATGGCCTTACTAGTCATAGGAGAACTAGAAAAATGTTGAAGGTTATTTTTATACAAGAACTCAGTCAGCTGGAACTCCTAGATGAAAAATGCATCAATGCTTTGGAGCATCTCCGTGCCTACCAAAACAAGCTTAAAATATCATATGCTAAAAAAGTTCGTCATCGATCCTTTGAGATCGGCGACCTTGTTTTAAAAGAAAATCAAAAAAATACTAATGCAACTAAGGACCTTAAAGGTAAATTTGAGCCCAACTGGCTTGGACCATACATTATCACTGCTAAATTTGAATCAGGAGCATACAAATTATCTACCTTAGATGGTAAAGAACTTAAAGAACCCATGAACATTTTGCATCTTAAACGTTACTATGTATAAATTTGGTCATTTCATCCTTGTATATATTTGTTTAAAATATTTCAAAATCACTATCTTGTATTTCTTTCAATTTATAAATTCAAAAACACCAAAAACATTCATAATCATCAAAATATTCAAAACTACTTGTTGTATTTATTTATGGCACTTGTTAATTCTTTCAAAAACAAAAAAATAATAATAAAAATAAAAAAACAACAATATTCTTGACTCTTTCGAAACCAAAACAACATAAAGAAGAAAGAGAGAGTCAACATTCTCAAAACTTCTCAAAAAGTATTTATATATATCTTCTTACAAATGTTGCGGTTATATGTTTCAAATTATTTTGGATAAATTAGCATTTATTTGGAATCCCTCACTTTCACAAACACAAAAATAAATATCTTGATTTTATCTGGCATGATTACTAATCTCTCTTATATCAAAGTCCACAAAATTCAATTAAATAAAGTTTGAGCACGAGAGAATTGATCTTGTTATTTACTTAAACCAAGCACATCCTTTCACAATAAAATGATTATATTTGTAATGTCCATGCTATGCTACATAGTAGAAGTGGTTTCTTGAGCGAAAAGTTTCCCCTGCTATCCTATCATGCACATGGTCTAGAATCTTTGAGAATTGGCAAAAGGACAAGCTCACCCCTACCCAGAATAAAAATCCCTTGCTCTACAACTAATCCGAGCAAGTATCCCTAGCATAGAACAAAAAGAAAAAGCAAAGTTCAAGAAAAAGAGAAAAAGAAAAATATTATTTTATATCATTACAACAATGTTCCAAGCATTATCAAGCAAAAATACAAAAGAAAGCAAAATAAAGCAAAGAAAGCAAAAGCAAAAGCAATAAAATCCCTTTCCCTACCCTTTGAAAAGAAAAGAAGGGTTGATGAGCTTGAATCCCTGGAATTCTCAATTATTCGAAAACTGTGAGGTAAGCCCCATAACAAGTGGTTTGTGCCCAACCTGCTTGGCCTTGGGTAACTCCTAGCGTGGCGATATGTCTGTCACATTAGCGACCTTCTTTTGTACAGACCTATGTCTGCTTATGGATTAGCTAGCTCTTGATAATCCGACTTACATAGTAGTCTAGTATGGTTATATGCATCTACATCATGGTTAATGAACACTTATTTGGTTCATTCAAATCACTTGTATCATATTATCTTGCTCAAAACTGGTAAATGAACATAGCAATTGCACACACATTTTGTATTTGAGAGATTTTGTGTATCATTATGATAAATCAAGATTGGAAATGAACTCACATATGCACATGGGATTCCTTATAAATCTAACTTTTGTCTTTAAGATACTTTGAAATATTTTTTGCAAATTGTTTGGAATAAATTCATTTTCTTCTTTAAAGTACAATTGTTTAGTATAAAGACAACTACATACATAATAGAAAAAATCAAAATTTCTTTCAAAACCATACAATCAAAACACACCCACACACACACACAAACACACACATATATATATATATATATATATATATATATATATATATATATATATATATTGTCGACTTTCGCGACGATGGTATAGTTCCAAAACCAAAATTGGAATTTTATGCCTAGCGCAAGTCCTCATCTTCATATTTTCTGTTTATTAAAAATCAACCATGCAATAAAACTATCTTTCTTTTTGGATTTCGCGATGATGGTATAAGTCTATACCTACATATTCTATGCCTAGCGCAAACCATTGTACCAATTTTTATTCCCCATTTATTTGAAAATCATGAAAACCATATGACTTAAATCATTCTGTTATACAATTATGTTTTTTGACAAAAAGCATGCACATTATCACTATTTCATGTCATTATGTCAACCTTCAATTTTGCAATGATGGTATAATTCCTAGGGAATTATCCAAAAATTTTATCACACTTAGGAATTTATGCCTAGCAAAAATCATTTTAACATTATTTCATGCATACTATTTTTATGAAACTCTGAAAACAAACCATCATCATCATCATTTGCACCATTGCACCAAAGTCTTAAGACAGTCTCTTAAGCACTCTTTTACTTTTAACAATATTTCTATCTTGGGATTAGCTTGACGACCGAGTGAGCGGCGACTCCATGAAATGGTCTATAATAGCGACAATGTCCTTTGAAATTATTGTTAAAAGTCCCTTTTATTTTTTTATCAAATCATCACATCACAAACAACCAATTTGTTCTATCAGATTATTTCATTTAAAATTTTTCAAGCATGACATTTCAACCATAATATTTCCAATGACATAATTACATGAATCATCAAATCAATCAATCAAAACATTAAAAGCATCATAAAAATACATAAGACACAAGTCATATGATCAAAAAATATCTCATCTATATATATCACAAATATATATACATCATATCAAAATCGAATCGGTATGCCACAATCTATACCTCGGCATACTCAATCCTCTCTCAAAAATAATAAAAATTATCTCAATCTATGCAGTGCAATCTGTAGTAGCCTAGCCTCGAGAACCCCTCGAGCTCTCAGCCTCATCTCCTCCCCCGCCCTGAGGTGGACGAGGTGGCCCCATCGTAGTATGTGTGGTACTGCGAGTCCTAGTCATCGATCGAGATGAAGTCCTTGATGACCCAATCTTGATCGGATCCACGATGGTAGCCGATAGTGGTAATCTCTCCTCCTCTGGCACCATCTGGTGGTATAGTGTCTGATAAAATGTGATCTGGGCAATAGCCCGTGCTAGCTCTCGAGTGCTCGCTCCTCCACCCCGTGCTCTGAGGCATGCAATCTCATCTCTGAGCTGTGTCACCTCAGCTCGGTGGCATGCAGCCTCATCCTGCAATGTCTGCACCTGTGCCTGGAGATGGACTGTCTCCGCTCGGAGAGTCACTGTCTCGTTGCTCTCCCCAGTGTCAACACCCTTGCCCTTATCGAGCGATGGTGGCCTCTCTCTCTATGGAGAAGGGGGTCTCTCCTCCCTCCTCTCCCACTGTCGTGGCCTCTGCTGCGCCTGTGGTCTCCTCTGCTCTCTCCCATCGTGACCCTGGGCCACCTCAATGGCCACCTGGCATCGCCTCCCCATCCGACGCACAACTGCATGAATCGGACCCTGAGCCCTCATCATCCGAGGAGGGCGGATGCCTGCGTACCAGGCATCGTAGCCGTCGGCTACCCCTACATCATCCCCATCCACTAGCTGAATGGGGGCATCATCTACGTCCTGACTCCAGAAGCGCTGCATATCTGGAGCCCCGCTAACTGTAGTGTTATCCCGGATAGTCCGAGAAAACTCGTAATCCCTGAGAGATGGGATCCCCTGCTGTAGACCGAACTATCGCAAAACTCGGTCATAGCGATGGAGCTCCACCTCTCCCCTCTCCATCCTCAGCCAGTAGACTCACCTGATGCGAGCCAGCTCCTGTCCATCCTCGGCCCACCCTGGATGATCCCTCCAAGGCCTCCAGGTGATCTGGTCTGAGACAAGGTCATCAAGTAGTCTCCGGGACATCGATAGATCTATCCGCCGCTGTGACCCTCTCCGGAGCCACCAGTAGAAAGCTCGGGGCCTCTCCCCATCAACCCCTATCAAAGGAAGCCCTATCGGCCTCCGCACTACAATGTGCTCCCAGCACCAAACCTGTAGAAGCGATGTCATAACCAGACATCGACCGCCCTTGTACACGACCCCATGTAGGATCCTGTACAATCGACATAGAACAAAGCTGCCCCAAGAAAACCTATAGCCATGGTCTCTCATGTCACGAGACCACATCTGCCAGCACCCATGGTACCCTGCATCCACTCTGGTGGCACAACGAAGTCCACCTACCACTCGGCCAAAACCCGTGTGAGTCTAGATGCCCCAGGCATCTGACGCAGCGACTCGATGTTCACTCCGCCCTTCTCCAGGGCGAAGCTCGGATCGCCACACAACCGCATCATAGCGTGGCCCTGATTGGCCGTAGGAGTGATCAATCGTCCTTGTATGGGGATCCTCAAAATCCTCCATACATCCTCCAATGTGGGAGTCATCTCCCCTATCGGTAACCGAAAATAGGAAGAACCCGGATACCACCTCTCTGCTAGGGCTGTCAGTAGCCCCATGTCTGTAGAAACTTGTGGCATCTCTGCCACATGTTGTAAGCCGACCTGAGCCAGCTGATCTCGCTCTGCCTATGATAGAGCGGCCAAGTCATCTCTCAACCCGCCGTATTTCCATTCTCTGCTCTTTAGTAAACCTCTCTGCAACATAAACAACAACACAATAAAAAATCATTAATAAAAACTCAAGTAATTAATAATGCAAGTTAAAATAAGTTCAATTTTATACAAATGATGATATCGTCCACTATTGGACGATATCGTCCCAAATTTGAGCAAAATCATCTCCGATTTCGCAAGCCGAAATCGTCCCTAATTTGACGAAATCGTCCCCCTTTCGTCGATTTCGCCCTTAGACGAAATCGGCGAACTTGAGACGATTTCGTCGAAATCGGGACGATTTCGTCCCGACGACGTCGACGGCCCAAAAATGGCCGCGATGCTCAAAAATTGCTCAAAATTCAATCTAAAAAGCATGTAAATTCAACTTAAAGCATTCTAAACTAAGTTTAGACTCTTACCCGTAGCCCGCGTCGGACCTCTGTCGATCTGTGTGTTGTCTCGACCATTTTTGCTTACAGAGCTCTAAAAACTAAAAATGAACAGTAACAATGAATTAGGGTTTTTACCCTATTTTTCTTAATTTTATTCAAAACACAATTAAAAACATTTTAAAATTTTGCTTTTTCGCGTTTTTACCTCAAACGTTCGATTTGGGTAAAAACACGGAGGGGGCACCATAGTAAGCTGTCGTACGATTCGACCAAGAATCGTCGCCTAAAAATGGGAATAATTTTTGCTTTCTCGTAGATCGAGAAGAACTCATCTTTAACGCATTTTCTTCAAAAAATTCGCTAAAGAGGGGGCAAAATGTAGCACCCTAAAATTGGCGCAGTAAAACCTTAATAATTACACTTACTCTAGTAAATAATTCAAATTCAAATTTTAACCTCCAAAACCGCTCCCAAACCGTCGCTTAATCCGTTTCCTCCTTTCTCGTGCCATTTTTAGAGTTTGTTTTGACCGTTTGACGATATCGTCTCCGATCAGACGATATCGCCTCAGATCGAACGATTTCGTCTGGCTAGGACGTCCAGACGATCTTGTCCCAAAACTGATTTTTCATAATTAGTCTCTGTTCCAACGGCGTCTCTAATCCGGGCAGAAGCGTGTCTGCGTCGTTAGAGACCCTCCCCGTTGGAGATCTCCCAAATAGGGATGATCTCCAACCTCCCAACCTCCATCCTAAGCCTATTTAATCCTAGGCCCTCCCCTTAGCATCCCCCTGGCTGAAATTCCCTGTAACTCGAATTCTACACGCACTAGACCATCTTAAATCACTGTTTGCATTCGCATTTTTCCAAGTTTGTTTGCAGGAACTTCATTGTTTTTCAGCCGGAGCAAGCTCAATTCGTCTCAGACGATCTCGTACAATCTCGAGACGATCTCGACCCAATTCGAGACGATTTCGACTGCCAGTCCACATTGGGGGCAATCAGTGCCCAGAGTTTGCATTTCTTCATCCTTTTTCTGCTGTATTATTCTGCATTTAGTTAATTCTATGGTTATTCTTTATTATTCTGCATCTTGGAGTTCACCCATGTAGCTTTAATGCATAATAAAAGCATAAATTGTCATTAGATCGGTATAATGCATTCGTGTCTTAGCTTATTATCATCATTTTAATGTTCTTACTATCATTTTACATCATTACCCTCTGTTATCATAGTTGCATTCTCTGTATTTTGCATCTATTTTTCTGTTTGCAGGTCTCTGACGAATTCGTCAGATCTCAGACGATCTTGTTAGATAGGAGACGATCCTGTCGAATTCCAGACGATCCTGACTACTTCAAAAATCAGAACCTTCATCAGACATCCGGATCAGGTATGGGTCTTTAATCCATCTTGTTCTTTCTATTTTTCTGTCCAAATCTGTTTTTGTCTTCATTTAAATCTGCATTTCATATAGAATAGCTTAGACGCATTTTGGCCAAACCTAGGACTTGGATGATTAAAGCTAAAACTGAACACATCAAACACATTCCCAACCTAGGCGTGGAAACTGCCATTCAAACGTTTCCTGGTGAACCCACCATCCATCGAAAAATCACCATAATACACCTCCCCCGAGAGGCGGGACCTTCGCAAGGCCTCTCAGTCCGAGGTACCGCGCCATCCTTTTCCCATCCTCCTTCCGGGCACGGATCCTATAGCCTGAAGGTAGGGATGCGAAAAATTTGGAGCGATACAGAATGGTTTAAAAAATCTATTGATCTAATGATTAAAGGTTTAAGATGGGTTGTGGGAACTAGAGAAATTTTTTCTAATTGGATGGATACTTGGTGTGATAAAAAACCACTTAATTTAGATCCAATTATAAAACCTTGGATGAGATTTCTTCAACAAAAATATGGTGATAGGGTTTCAAACATTTTTTACAAGGATCAGGAAGGAAGATACAAATGGAAATATTTTTTTTACATGTATACAAGACATTGATGCTAAGAGGCAATTGAGTAGAAAGATAAAAACTATGATTATTTTGAGGGGAGCTAAGGATAAGTTGATTTAGGAGTTAAATAGCTCAAGAGGATACATAGCAAGAAGTGGATATAATGTAAAGCACCAACAAAATAGTAATATTACTAGAATATAGAGAGATATTTGGGATAGCCCAAGGATTCCTAAAATCAAAATGTCTATTTGGCTAGTAGGTCATAGAAGAATTTTATCTTGGGATAACCTTATGAAAAGGGGTTTTCATGACCCCTCTCAATGTGTTCTTTGTAATAAGGAGGAGGAGAGTATAGACCATCTCTTGGGACATTACTCAATAGTCTGTAAAATATGTCAATGGATTCTTAATATGTTTGGTAAATTGATGGTAATGAATAACAAAATTGAATATTGGTTAAAGCAATGGTAGAGCAATTATAATAGTGAGGCTTTATAGATAATATGGGATATATCAAAAGATACAATACTTTGGACTGTATGGCTAGAAAGGAATAGAAGAATATTTAAAGGAAAGGAAAGCAGTTTAGAGGTAATAAAAAGGAAAATATATTTAGCCATAGAGGAGTCTAAACCAACCCTATCAACTCACCCATTCCCTAATATAGAAGTAGAGAGCCTTGATAGATGGAGTCAAGTCATTAAATTGAATTATGATGTTGGGTACAAGAGAAGCAAAAACAAGGTAAATAATATAAATTGGAAACCACCAGATGTGGAGTTGGTTAAGTTGAATTTTGATGGAGCATCTAAAAGAAATCCAGGATTTAACAGGAGGAGGAGGAATAATTAGAAATAATATAGGAGAGATTTTGTCTCATTATGCTTTCAATAGTATATTAAATACAAAAAAAGAAGTTGAATCTTGGGATGCTTTAGAAGGGTTAAAAATATGAAAACAAATGAAATGGAACAGAGCATGGATGGAAGGTGATTATCTCATAGTAATAAATACAATTTTAAGGAAAGAAAAGACTTCATGGAACATACAAGAGATAATTATGGAAATTCAAGATTGTGCTAAAGAGTTTGAAGATATAAGGTTTACACATACATTGAGGGAAGGAAACAAATGTGTAGATAGGCTAGCCAATAAAGGAGTTTTTATTGAGGATCACGAAGTTAAATTCTCCTTTTCATGGTTAGAGGAAGTAGTAAGTTTACTTGAAGCTGACTAAAAAATGTTGATTGTCTGAATCAAATAATGATTAAGATTTAATTTAATGTTTTCCATTGGTAATATATGCTTTATTTTATAACAATAATGTGTTTTCATAAACTATTTATTATAATTTTTGTGGTTGCACTTGTGTTTTAGGAAGGAAACTAGCAATCTAGATTTGGTAAAGCAAACTATGATAGTGTGATGTTTTTGAAAATATTACTCTACTAAGATGCAATGCATAGATAGTAGAGGTGAATTTTTGGTATTGTGAAGGCTGTTATAGAAAAATATCAAGAAGGATGCTAAATTCTAGAATATTTGTATTCATACAAAAAATTAAAAAGATCCAAAAAATGAAAATCAAGAATTCAAATATTTTATGTAAAATGATGTAGGTTTCTAGCTATAGCATCTCAATTGAGATGAAAATTGTATCTATTTGTAAACTCTCAAGCTCTAAAAAGAGAGTTGTAATTTGTTAAGGGTGGGGGATCCAAGTACAACCCCTTATTATTCAGCCAAAAAAATTATTGTTAAGAAATGTAGAGATTGAATCAATAATAAATTTATTTTTTTGTCCATCAACTATTGTTAAAGGCAATGCCTTGAAAAATCAACATATTTATAGATAAGGAAATATGGTAGTAGATAATTAAGCCAATCATATTGTTAAACTTTATCTTGATGAAATTCAGTTTTTAGGAGTAACTAAGGGAGAATTTATCTCTTAATGAAAATGATATGGAGTTGAATAGAGAAAATATAGTAGTCTAAGGAAGATGAAGAATATCTTTTATAGAAAGGAAAGCTATATATGGTCTACTTGACATGATATCAAATGTGATATTTTGATCTTTAGATGTGATTGGACCCTAATAGAAGCCACATATAGCTTATTAAAGATATTATCGTCCTTGTCTTTACACACAAGGACTTCAAATTTGCAACACCCTATTTTACCGAATTTACCTACTTTATTAAAAACTTGTGTTAAATAGATGTATTTTTAATATAATATAATTGTTTAAAAAATAATTTACTAATTTTAAGAAGAATTTTTATAATAACAACAATTTTATTTTTAAAACTTTAATACTCATGTTTAATCTCAATTATTATTAGTTATTATAGAAATATATTTTATTTGTGTAAACATTACTTTTTTAATAGGTTATACAGGGCTAAAATAGGTCCCATCCATATTACAACATGGCCACATATTGGTATTCCAATAACTTGAAAACTATGCATGTATCACTTGGCAAGATTTGAACTTGGGTATCATCAACTAGTTGAGCTAATGTAATTTAATATGTGTATACATTATTATATTAAATATCTATATTAAATTTTTTATTAACAACTAATTATTATTTCATTAAATCTAAACACAAAATATAAATATTTAATATTTTAATTAATCATTACTATTTTCAATGCAACACAAAAGAGAAGGATTTATCATGATTTCTTGTGATCCTTATTTTTTATTATAATAAAGTAATTTGTATTCATAATAACATCTTGTATTGATAAAAGTGAAATAGAATAAAATATTTTGTAAGTTGATATTTTCAAAAATGATTAAGAAAGTTTATCCATAACACACCAAAGTCTTTTTTAGGAATAAAAAATAAGAAAGTTTTTTTAAAAAGGAGTTTTGTCAAAGAATTTTTAATATACTTGACATTTAAAAAATATATGGATAAAACTACCTTGCCATCACCTAATATTATAATTTTTTGAAATCAATTGAAAAACATCAAGTACATAAGCAAGGAGTGAATGCAAGCAAGGAGAAAGCTTCATATTTTCTTATTTTAGATCTTTGAGGAAGAGAAGGGAGCAAGTGTAAGTGTAGGAAAGAAACCAACCTTGCCTTTTCTTATTTTAGATCTTTGAAAAAAATTATTATAAGGGAAATCTATGTAGCATGGAAGCAAATTCATTTATATAAGCCTCAACTAGAAGTAATGATGCCCTTGTTAAAAATAAGAGGAGGAGCAAATCCATTGTAAACCATATATAGGCAACTAATGTTACACCATAAAATATTATCAAGGATAAGATGATAAAGCATGATATAATGATTCTTAAAACCAACGTTAATATATAAATTCCATGGATATTGGTAAGTTTTTTTAAGATTCAAATTTTTTTTTTTTTGGTAAGTAAGAGAATATTATAATTAACACCGGGTTTTAACTGGTTGACCCAAAACCATTTTACAAAATAGGGTCCACTGACCAACTGGACAAAGGCCAAGCCCTAAAAGTTTAAGCTGACAACAAAAATGGCCAAGACCTACTCTTCCAATAGAATACGGCCAAACTAAACTATGGAAGCCTAATATTATGGCCATCAGAAAAGAAAGACGCAAAAAAGAACTAACAAAGACAAAAACTAATCATGCAAGCACCATGCAGAGTAGCTTGTGCCCATATAAAAATAATAGAATATGGTCAAAAAAAAAAAAAAAAAAACATCCCATAGAATGGACAGCCAAGAGGCCAAGCGGTCTTCCTTGTAGTCCTCATCTAACTTCTTATCATCGTTCTTGCCATCATATTTAGATTTTGCCTTTGACTCCTTGTGCCCTGGAGCTAGCTGGCTATAAAACAGAAGATTTAAGGAATCACACAAATCAACAGCTGCACTGATGAGGCCAGACAGACTCTTCAACTGGTTGATATTGTTGGAGGCTGATGAAATTGTCATCTTCTCCAAGACTATTATGGTGGGGTCCGGTGCCTCATTGTCAGGGATCTCCAACACTTTGTTATTTCTTGCTAGGGCCTTTTTGCGACATCGAATCCAAACACACCTTGGGAAATACTTGAGGCCAAAGCAGATTTTTCCCATGCATGAATTTGTAGATAAAAAACCTATATCAGTGCCCCACCAGCTGCAAAAAACACTAGTCACATGAACAAAAAAAACAAATATGACAAAATCCATTATAAGGTTCAAATTTTTTTTTTTTTTAAAATGCCCCCATTTTACGTCATTGATCCACTTTGAGCCTTCCAATCTAAAGTTTTTCATTATCTATCACCATTGAGGCTGCATGAGGAAGATTTTCGGTCCACGTGATCAAATTTGCTGCTACAATGCCTTCATTTGCCGACCTATCAGCTGCCATGTTTGCTTTCCGGAAGGTATGCAAAATTATGGCCTCAGGTCGGTCATGAATTAGAGCCCTTGCTTCATGGATGTAGTCATCAAATCTCCAAGGAGCTCTCTTAGTGTTCTTTAGAAGATTTATAATAATAAGAGAATCACCTTCCACCAACAGTTTCCCTGGATAATTCTCTGCCACCTTGAGGCTCCTCCAAACTGCCCTTGCTTCAACCACATTGTTAGTTTGAGCTCCAAGATGTTCTGCAAAAGCTACAAGCACCTCACCCTTGTGGTCTCTAAGTAAGCCACCAGCCTCGACTTCACATGGGTTGCCCCTAGATGCCCCATCAAAATTTAACTTAATCCACCCTAGGGGGGGTGGGGTCCATGTGATCATGGTTCTAGGACGGACTTGAGGATGATTGAGGCCATCGGTGAGAGGTAAGTTTAATGGCTGGCCTAATGAAGCTTCAAATGGATTTGGAGGTCTAGATCTGCGAGGCACTAAACAAGTATTCTCATTAGCATATGCTAAAATTTTTGACGAGACGAGAGGATGAGTGAGAAACCTTATCCAAGAAGGCCCGACGATTCCTTTCCAACCATATCTGCCACAAGTAGTGATGAAGGCGGATCTTCCACATATACCTAAGACGCCTATTCAAAAATGGGGAAGGCCATTTGGACAAATAAGTCAAAAATGGAATGAGGATGGACCCAATAAATATGAAACACTTGTAATGAGACCTAACAAGATTGAGACGAGAAAAATTACAATACGAGAAACAAATGATCAATAGACTCCCACTCGGACATACAAAGATAACACCTATTAACAACAATCACACCTCTTTTTATTAAGTTATCCATGGTGAGGATCTTATTTTGGATGGCCAACCATGCAAAAAACCCAACCTTCGGAACAATGCTTTTGGGCCAAACTTCCAAGTGAGGGAAAGTAGGTTCATCATTATCAATAAGCATCGGATAAGCGGTCTTGACGAGAAAATTCCCCATTGTGCGAAGCTTCCCAGGATAAGTTGGTCCTCAAGAATGCCAGAAGGGAGTAAAGACTGTTTTAATTCATTCTCCAATATTATTGATGCCCCTGGTAGATCATTATTCATTATTGGCTTCCATACCCTTCTATTGTTTGACAAAGTAATAAAATCTGCAACTTTGGTACCAAAAACTTCAATTGTCCAAGCTCTAAGGGTTGAAATGATGGGAGTCGCGAGAGAGGGGATAGTCCTTTAACCATTTGTGGTCCCAAAAATCAATGTTTCTTCCATTTCCGAGTTTCCAACGTAGCCCTTTGCTTAGCAAGTTTTTAGTTTGAAGGATTGATTTCCAAAAAATTGATCCACTGGGAGGAAAGGAATAACTTAAGAATTCAATTTCTTGCAAATACTTTCTTCGATTATAGTAATCCATTACTGCATTTGCATTTGTCAAAAGACGCCATGCTTGTTTGGCCGGGAGGGCCATGTTTAAATGTTGTATTCTCCTTAGCCCAATACCTCCAAACTCCCTTGGTTTGCAAACCCTATCCCAGGACACCAAGTGAAAGCGTTGCTTAGATTTAGAACCAGTCCATAGGAACCTCTTATGGATCTGTTCAATTTTAGTGTAGACACTTGTAGGAGCTTTAAAAATAGAGAGAAAGTAGACAGGGATGCTTTGAATGGAAAACTTGGTGAGAACTGCCTTGCCAGCTTGAGATAACAAATTCCCTTTCCATCCGACCCGACTTCCTCTGAATTCTTTCAATTACATTAGTCCACATGGAATCAGTAGCTCTGCCTGTAAATAAAGGAAGGCCTAGGTATGTGGATGGAAGAGTAGACACTGAGCATCCAAGAATCCTAGCAATCTTAATCTGCCTCTGAATGGGAGTGTTAAAGAAATAAATTTTACTCTTTGAAAAATTTACCTTTTGCCTATGACATCCTCATATAGCTCTAGGACATGTTTTATGACCTTAGCCTCAAAAACCGATGCAAGAGTTAACAACAAAGTATCATCCACAAAGCTGTTCATGTGTAGCTGCTTGTGTTTGTGATGATGCTTTAATTTCTGAAATAAGACCAATATTACGAGCGACTTTGATTGTCCTCCCAAGGGCTTTAGCCACAATGATAAACAACATGGGAGAGATAGGGTCACCTTGCCTTAGGCCCCTTTTACTTTGAAAGTATCCAGCAGGAGCACCATTAACAAGGACTGAAAACCAAGGTTTCATAAAACATCCTTCCAAAAGCTTGATCCATTCATGATGAAAACCAAATTTCTGAAGAATGGCGAGAGACAAAACTCCGGTTTATGCGGTCATAAGCCTTGTTCATATCCGGCTTGAGAGCAAAAGCGGGTTTTTAGTCCGGACTACCGAATGGAGGGCTTCATGAACTGTTATGACCCCATCAAGGATGGACCTTCCGGGGACTGAGCGCCTTGACAAACATCAATAAACATAGGAAGGATCTTCCTCATTCTATTTGCAATTGCCTTGGTCAAAATTTTATAAACAACATTACAAAGGCTAATAGGTCTAAAATCCATCATAGATCTAGGAGTAGGAATCTTTGGGATTAAAGCAATAAAAGTGGAGTTAAAACTTCTTGGAATATGCTTTGTGGACTGAAATTCCTTGATAGTAGCACATACATCAAAACCTACAATATCCCAAAAAGCTTGAAAAAAATGAGGTGAAAACCCGTCCGGACCTGGAGATTTATCAGGGTTCATTGAGAAGAGGGCCTCTTTGATTTCTTCATCCGTGAAAGGCTTAATTAACTTCCCATTCAAGTCATCAAAAATTAAATGAGGAATATGGTAAAGCATTGATTTCGAAGCTAAGGCAGAACTGAAATGTTCTTCTCCTAAAAGATTATGAAAATAGGAAACTGCTTCATTTCTGATTTCATTAGGACTAGAAAGGAGTGATCCATCATCTCTAACAAGTTCTTTAATTCTATTGTGGCTTCTGTTCCTTAAGGTAGATGCATGAAAAAATCTTGTATTGGCATCACCTTCTTTTAGCCAAGTAGCTCTAGACTTTTGCCGCCAAAAAGTCTCCTCGCAGGCTAGAACATTATGGTACTCAGCAAGGGATTTCTTTTCATCTGCCTGTAGGGAAGGGTCTGGAAATCCCTCTTCAAGTTTTTTCTCAATGGTTGATAACCTTTCAGAGATGGCTTTCTTGTTTTCAAAAATATTTCCAAAAATTTCCTTATTCCAGATCCTTAGATTTTCTTTCACCACTTTAAGTTTTCGTGCTAATCTGAATGAAGGCACGCTACGACAAGAATGCTGCCACCACTGAGAAATTATGTCTCTGAGATCAGGGTGGTGCATCCACATAGATTCAAACCTAAAAGGCCTTTTGAATTTTGGAGTCTCTTCAATTTCAAGTAAAATCGGGTTGTGGTCAGACCCAATGCGAGGCAAGGACAACAGATTTGCATCCCCAAAAGATTGTATTGCTTCCTGTGACAAAAAAAACCTATCAAGCTTTTCCATTATAAGTTGATTTCCAAACCTCCTATTGCTCCAAGTAAATTTAGCATTTTTTAATTTGACATCCAATAAATTGTTGTTGTTGATGAAATCTTGAAAGTCTTTTTAAGATTCAAATTGGATCAAATAGAAGTGGGTATTAAATTTAAATTACTCCATGATTTTTCTTCTAAATTATTTCTTTCTCATCATCTTCTCTAATTTGGAAATCAAGAATAAAATAATGAATGACAACTCATGGTTTAGGGAGAGAAACATTTTACTTATATTTAATATTGTGGAGTAAGAATTTTTTGTGGAGTCAAAAACTATTAACAGTCTTCTAATGTGGAATAGGATTTGTGGATTTCAATACTAACTTATGAATATGGAGGTTCTAAAGAATATTGGCAATACTCTAATGGAGTTAATCTAGGAGAGACCTCCTACTAAGGAGCAAAAGCATGCTATATATATCTGTATCTGTTGCCATGGATATTTCAAAATATTTGCCATAATTCATTAAGATTAAATTTAAATCAAGAGAATATAATTATCAAGTGTATTATGAAAATATTTTATTTTGATGCCACACGTGTTGTGGCAGTGGACAAATGGAAAGATATTACATAGTGAAAATGATGGAGAAAGAGATGGAAAAGTTTAGCAAATTAGAAAAACTTTCAAGATAAGACAAGGAGATCATACTATATTAGAAGCTAATTTAAATCAAGTATTTTCCACTTCCCAAAAATTGAAAAATAAAACCCCTTTGTATCATTTGATGGTGAAGGAAATAATAGTTCCCTTGTCTTAACCATTAGAAGAAACAAAGGAGGATACAAAGGATGGGAACTTGTAAAATATGTAAATTCAAATTCAAAAGGAATTAAAGGTGAGAAGGAAGATGTGGAGGAAAATTTTAAAATAAATAAGGTAGAAGAGATCGAGTGTAATCCTAACAAATCATGTTCATTTTTATCTAGTATAAAATCCCTTGAAAATAGGGAAAATTAACACAAAGTTCTAAACAAAATATTTTGCACAATATTCACATTATATTTTCACAAAATATTCTAGCAATATTTCACATTACTCTGCTCAATAATTCATCCACATTCACCAGATTGAGATTTCATACAACATGCATATTTAATGCATTAATGTGTCTCTTTGATTCAAGAGACCTTTGGTATTTTACCTTCAACATATATTTTATTGATCTCCCAATAATTACAAACATCAAATCATTACATAACTCCAAATATTGAAATAAATTCTAACACCACCCCTTATTATATTATTTGGTATAAATATAATTACCCCCCATGCATTCGGGAGTGGTATAGTAGAACTTTTCTCTCACTCTAGCGTTGGCTCTTACTCTAACTTTGGTTTTATTATTGGTTGGCCAGTTCTTACTTTGGTGGCTCTATCTTTTCTAGATTTGGTTCAATTGAATCTAGATAATATCCACTTGGTCTGCCTATTTGGTATGTCTCTAGGTTTACCTCTAGGTTATTATCTTAAGGTCATTGCCTTTGGGTCACCTCTGGATTTTTGCCTTTAGGTCATTACCTCTAGGTCACCTCTAGACTAGGTCGTTACCTTTGGGTATCTACCTCGAGCTCACCTTTTCACCTCTTTGGGTCATCATTATATCTAGGATAGCCTCGAGATCAACCATTATTCATCACCTTTGGAAAATTACCACTAGATTATAACTTTGTAATCTTCCACATTTTTGAGATTATCCACATAATGTTTCATCTGCAAGTCCTATCACTGTAGGTATTCCAAGCATTGCTTGAATCATATTTATCTATAGGCTCTTATGAGCATAGCTTGGGTAATATTATGATAAAAAGATCATTTATCTTAATTTTCCCAAGATATTTCTCCATGGGAAAACTTTCATTCTTCACATTCAACAACCTATGATGTTTTTCAATCACCAAACTTGATCTCTTTCTTTAGAAACCATTCAACATTTCTTTTGCTTTATCTCATTTTGACATATTCATCTATCCATAATACATATGTATTTTGTTGGTCACTTTCTCTTTGTGCCAACACTTTCTTCTAGAGTGATTATTTGCTCCACAAATTTCACAAGAATGTAGGTTCCAACACCTAGTTGTCACATGTCCACTTCTTCCACAATGATTGCAACAACCCGCACTAGGAACTTCTACATATGATTATTTCTTCATAAATTTTTTGTCATTACCACTTGTCACAAATTTTGTTTTAATGTCGCTAGTTTGTCTTGCATATCCAAGGCCTTCATTATTTGGCCTTATATCTAGTACTATGGGCTCTTTCACACCTTTCCCATTCTTCCCAAACCTATACCATCATATCTCATTCTTTTCAATAATTTTAAACCAATTCCTTTTAGATGCCTTTTAAAATATCTAAATTTTTAATCAATGTTGTGGTTTTTACCATAAAAATAAATTTCTTCATCATTGTTCTAAATTCTATCACTATAAACAACATTCAAACATTGAACTTCTTCATTTACACTCATATATTTGTTATTATCTCTAAATAAATACTCAAAGATGTCATAATCACAATGACCTTCAACACAATATTCATTATAACTATCATATCTAGCAACATAATCACTGTCACTTCCAACTCTACCAATATGACCTTTTTCATGGCTATCACAACCATATTGTTTACAAATCCTATCTTCATAAAAAATATTCCAATCAATGGTCTCACAAGTTATATCTTCCCTTTGACAAGGTCAAATGTATAATGACAATCATCTACCTTCATGAACCTCAAATAACTTGTATCTTAATTGACATCTAACCTTTGAAGAAGATCACTTGTGTCATAACAAATATCTTTCATCCTAGGCTTATCATTCAACTTCTCAATTATTTCAATTTGCTTTTGACATTACACCTCAAGGATGTTAATAGGAAATAGTTCCATACACATCCTTCTTATAGAACCAGTCGAGATTGTCATACCATTTTGAAAGTATCCTTCATAATTTTTTTTGAGTATTATGTACAAACAAGACCTTATTTTTAAAAACTTGTCATCTTCATTATCTTTTGATGATACAAAATTTTAAATTACACCTTTTATCTTGTCTTGTTTATTATCAATTTATTTTTTAGTTTTGACACTTCCCTTGCAATGAGAATCTTATGTGTTTTTTTTACTCTTCTTCACAATCTAGTTCTGATTCACCCTATGCAATAGACCCTTATTGTTGTGGCCTTTGTTGAGATTTCCCTCTTTGATATTGTGATTGTTGATTTCCTTGAGAAGATCTTCGAAATTAGTTGCTATTCAATGCATTATATATATATATAACTTGGTGATATGTCACAGTGTTTCATAAACATGGCATTACCTCCTCCATTGAGGCTGATTTTATGATGATGATGAGGTGGAAGGACCCTTTGAATCTTTTTGAGATTTCTTGGTTGAAATAAGGGCATTATTTGTTAACTCATCTCTTAATTGATTCTCCACTTCATATTGTTGAAGGATATTTATCATCTCCTCAAATGACACACTTTTATTTGACACTTGGAGATATATCACCAATGTTTTTAATTATTAAAGGAGAGCTATATGCATAACTAAAACCAAGAGCTTATATTCTACCTTTTCTCCGATGATATTCAACTTTGATTTCAACTATGTAATTATTTGAAGGAATTATTCAACACTCTCTCCATCTTGGACCCTTAATGTATGTAGTTATGGTTGTAAATGAATGATTGTGGCTTCATTTATTCCTACAAATATGTTATAAAGTTTATCCCATGCTTATTTTGATGTTTTTGTCTCACTAATATATGGTTGTATTTCATCAGCCACTCCAAATATGATGAGTGTAAGTGCCCTTGCATCTTCTTCATTTTATTTTTACCTAGCTGCTACCTCCTCAAGATGAGTTTCATCACCAATAACTATATCCCAGAGTTTTTTGACCACAAGTATTGTTCTCATTTTTATTTTCCATGGTACAAAATTTAGACCCTTGAGCAATTGAGATTCTATGAGAAATATTTTTGATGTAGATATGGTGAAGGTCCCTTGTATCTCTAAATGGTCCCCTTTCTATATACAACCAATACTATATACCAATATTTTTAATATATCCACCCTTTTGATATGCTCATCGGTAGATGGAAGAAGATGGTCATCTCGATATATATGGTTGTCCATGAGAGAGACCTTAAGATATGTGAAAGAGATTAATACATGGCACCAAGGTAGTAATGAAAAGGATTCATTCTATCAATGATAAGTGATTAAAGAGAAATCCTCATATGCGGGTGTAACTTCCCTGTATACTTATATTTTCTTAAATTTTTAGATTTATCTCTAACGATAGAAAAAAGTAGGATAAATGATGGAATGAAACAAAATATTACAAAAATGTGTCCTTCCTCCTTTATAATTTATAGGTCAAAAACTATATTAGGCTTTAGATGTAGTAACTTAACGCAAAAGCATTACTTGTAAACATAAGTCAGAGGTATTGTTAATACTGAATGTTGTAATTGTGCAAAGCATATGTTTGATTTTATGCAAAATTTTTTGTTTTTAGATGCAACACAATTTTTTTATACATGAGTTACAAACTTTTAATTTTTCAAATTCCCCTTTGTTTTTCAAAAAATTGCTCACTTAAACATAATGCACTATATTCCTTATAACTCCCTAAATGCGCTTTATAAAAAAATATTCTCTATAGTCTATTTATCTCTTTTCAATAAACTATAGAAATAAAATATATTCTTTCATTTAAAAAAAAAAACTTATCAACTTTCTTCTTCTTAATAAAAAACTTCCCTTATGAAATTAATTCACCATGAGAATTAAGTTGTAAGCTTATTGCAATGGTAAGGGCTTTGGCCTCTCTTTATGAGGTCCAAGGTTCAAACCCCACTCGATATGAGGGGACCAAGACCCCTCATAAAAACCTATGTAAACTTAAATTTTTATCAAGTGACATTAGTTCAACTGGTTAGATTCCTCAATATTTAAGGAGGATACCAAGATTCAAATCTTGCCAAGTGATACATGAATAATCTCTAAGCTTTGTTATAATACCACTATTTGATGATGATGTAATATTCAATCCCATATAACCAATTGAAAAGCAAATTCACCTTGAGAATCAAATTCATGACCATTTTACTCAAAATTTTAATTCTGGTTTTGGTAACCAACTCTTCCCTTATGCAATTCAAAAATTTAAAGGAAGAAGATTAAAGTAATACCTTGCATATTCCAATGACAACTAGGTGGGGAAACTCAACTCTACTATATTCCCACTCAAATTTTACCACATGCCATTTCAATATTTTTCTTCCAATGAGCCCTTGCTTGTATTTTCCACATGGTAGAACTTGTATTCCTATTATACAACCAATGAATAAACTTGTGGAGACCAAAATTTTCATGTAAATTTAAAATTTCAACTTCTTTTGAATAAAACGTTAAGATTTTATTTCATTCATGACAACAAAAAATTCCTATTATGCAAGTGAACACCTATTGGAGAAGCGCTAAAGTGTTATAATGTATTTGAAAAACTACTCAAGACCCTACAAGCTACTTCAAGTTTTAGACTCTCAAGAATTTATATTCAGATTCATTTACGTTTTAGATATTCATAGAACTAGATTTAGCCAAGGCGATGTCTATTCTCAACTCCCATGCAACATCAAAGCACTACATTGTAGGTCTAATGGAACACAATTTATCCTCACAAAGCTTTCAATAATGGATAAATCAATATATGAAATAACCAATCTAGGTGAAGTGACAAACTTTACTAATTTCTTTTTTAGAAAATAATATTTTTTTATTTAAAAAAACTTCCATATTTATGTTTTCCTTGTCACACTAGACTACATCTTTGCTTTGCAATTGTTGCACATTCTTTCTTTATAAATGTGCTATGTCTTCTTTCTTCATAGATGTGTTGTGCCTTCTTTCTTCATAAACATGTTGCGCTGGAATACTCCTTCAAACATTTCCTTCTTAGACCTACATAGAATAAATTATAAAGGCATGTCATTGGATGACAACAATTTTCCATTCTTAGAATCCTCATAAACACTCAATCTAGATCTGATACCAGATATTAAAAAATGGGGAAAAACAAACCCAAATTTCTAGAAAAAATATTCCAATATTATTTCACATTACGCCACTCAATATTTTCCCATATTAGTGAACCTGAATGTGCATACAACATGCACATTTAATGCATCAATGTATGTATCTTTGGTTCAAGAGACCTTTGGGGTTTCACCTTCAATATGTCTTCTCATCTCCTCACATTCTCATGGGAGATGTGACTGTTCAATTTTCATATGAGAGAAATATTTACTACTCCCAATAATTACAAACATTAAATGATTACATAACTCTAAATAATATAATAAACTCTGATAAATTCCTCTTCTTAAAATAAAAATAAAAGTAGTATAGAGTTTATCCCTTACACTTTATGGTCTTACGAGCAACATAATAAAAAAATATGTATTAAGAACATCTAGGCAACATAATAAAGTAAGTGTTTTGAAGGATAATCCTTGTACTTAAGGGTTTCTAGGGCAACATAAAGAAAAAGTGTATCTGAGGATATTCTTTGCACTTTAGATTCTTCAAGGTGGCATAAACCTATAGATGATGTCTCATTATGAACATTACCAAAAAGCTCAAGATATTAATGAAGGTGACTATGTTGGTGGGAATAGAAAAAGAAGAGAAAGACCCTCAAACTAAGAACAAAGAGAAAATATACTAAGGGATACCAATATGGTAAACTAGAAATAAATATCACAAGTGTTAACAAGAAGTGGGGCTAAGCCCATAAATAAGAATAAAAAGTGACAATGAAAATGATATCCTCAAATATTAGGGGTATGAATACTACTAAAAAAAGAATTATTATGGAATTAATAGGTTGTTATAGTATTATTTTTATTTTAATATAAGAAATAAAATAAGTACCGTGGAATGTAAGAATACATTAAAAAAAATGGAAGAAGGTGGATTGTCTAGCATTTTCTATTAGAAGAGCTTTAGAAGATTTTGCTTGCAACAATATGAAAAAAATAAAAAATAGGATTAAAAATTTCTAGGAACAAAACATAATTGGGTTATTGATCATTTTGGTTTATAAATGCATATGCTCCAACTATAGTTACTCATTATGAAATATGTTATAAGAACATCAATTTATTAATGTCAAGTTTAATGATGAGTCATATTTTTTATCTATGTATTCTTGTAGGGACATCAATACGTCTTTATTACTTTTAGAAAAGGGTGGTACTCCTAGATGGTCTACACTAATGGAGGATTTTTCTTTATTTTTCAATTATGTATGTAGACAAATTGACATGTTTGCATGAATGAACATATGTTTGAATGTAGGAATGTATATGTGTGAATGTGTGTACACAAAGTGCTTGTAATAAGTTGTCATCTAGTGTTCTATGTGTACATTGTAATGTGTTTATAATTATGTAAAATAATGGGTATTTTAACATTTTATGTAAATAGGTAGTTTAGAGGTAGTTGGGTAGTTACTATAACAACCCACAAACTTGATCCAAGGGAGAGTGCTATTTTATTTAACAAGGATTAACTCACAAAGAATACCTAGTATTTTTATCAGTATAAGGCATAACCACTTTTGAGTTCATTATCGTTGTATATGACACTCAAGTGGATACGAGTGGTTAACTTCCCATACTTTTGTGGTTTATTCTTCTAAACCTCACCATTTAGAAACAACACCATCAATTGTCCTCCTACTTTTCTTATACACTCACTTGCATAGGACAACTTGACCATAATGTAGGAATTATCCTTTAAGGCCTATAATACTTAAAGGGGATGCATATTCCCTAACCCTACATAAGTCTATCTATGTAGGATTAATCTAGCATGATGCCTTAGTGATTAGTTAGCTTCACCTCATCGTGAGCTAACTAAGACCATTACCACTCACCTAGTAATGATCATGGTCACTCTTACCTCATTGCAAGGTGCCACCACTATACTGTATTGTGAATGATCCAATGGATTGTCCCATACCAATCCACCATTAATATTACTAAGCCTCATTTCTAGGAATACGTCCAAGCCTCACCGCTTAGGGTGTATCATTCACAAATACCTAGTTATTACCTCATTGTAACTCCACTAGGATTGGGTACATATTGACTCAAGGGATTACTAATATAGCGCTAGATCATGCCAAAAATAACCCCCAAAAAAATCCAAGAGTATTAACATTTAAAAGCATCTCTCCAAAAGGAAAGAGAGTGCTATATTAAATCATAATAAAATTCAACATAACATATTACTAAATACTAGGAATTTAAATAGTTCTCCAATCACAATACTAAAATTTAGCATTTTATTTATTTACAATGAAAGGACAAAATCAACATCTAAAGAAATCATCACCATAATCCATCAATTAGATTCTATCATTCCCATCAATAACACATCCTTTCCATTATTTCAAATAACTATCTATTTCCAATAACTTAACATAAAAAATAATATTATTTAATCTTCCCTTCTTTGAATAATTCTCAAATAATATAACAAGAATATTTACATGACATCTTTTCCTTCATCAAAATATTACATAACATAATTTCCTTTCAATATACTTTCCAAGAATTTCTCATATTCAATTATAATAATACATATTCATATAAGTGGTCTTTAGTCTTCTTTTCCAAGGTCTTCCTTTTGATAAATATTTTACCACAAAATTTGATTAGAATTTTAGGGATCAGGACAACCCTTGAAATGCATATGCAAGCCTAACATGCACTATGCAATAAAAACATACAATAATGTAAACCATGCTCCATACAAGCAAATTCAATGCAAAAACATTGAGATAATCCCATATTAGATTCCTTAGCTACTCAAGCTTCATTCATTTCTTAGAATACATATTCATTAATCCTTTAAAAATAGCTTCTTGTTCCTATAGAAATTTATTCAAAAAAATATTCCAATTTAAAATAATATTGGCTATTGCTCTACACCTTCCTAAGTCTACTTTAATAAAACAAAAGCCTTCAATATTAAATAATAGTTCCATCACTAAAACTATTGAATTAATATTGATAAATAAACAACACCTTATTTAATTAATATTAACAAGGCAAAATAAACATCTTATTTTACCCTACCATCCGCACCTTCCCACAACCTTGTCATTTCCATATTAACTTGCCGGTATAAACTTGGCTCAATCATTTCCAAGATACTAAACACACTGTCAGATTACCCATCTCAACATAAAGTTGCTTGTACCTTCCCCATGCTAGGAATAATTTATGTGATCGATCACATACTTCTAGAGCTGTAAGCATTAATTAGCATCAACAACCCTCCTTTAATGCAAGTTCTAGAATGTTCAACATGTGTGGGTGGCAAGACTCTGAAGGCTCCTTGGCTCCCCTGTGCTATTTAACCACCTTCAGGGATGCTCACCACCACCATTGTTTGAGCCCTCATCCCTATCCCAACGTTGAATTGTTTCCCATATTTGCAAACCTTTTTCACCCATTGATTATGGCTATCCTAGAGCTTGAATATCTTCACCTTGAACCAACCATCAAGTACATCCTCGGTAGTCATGGCTTCCTCCATTTATTGAAGAAATTGAAGGGAAGTAATGCTGAGATATTTTAAGAGTTTGCAAGATCATGGAACAAGGGTCACATTACAGTTTAGGAATTGGATCTCAAAGTTAGTATCAAGATTTTGGTAGAGATTACAACTTTTGATCAATGGCTGCTTCATCCATAGAGATCGACACTCCATGACTGAAGAAATTAAAAAATTTATAGAGAAAGGTAAAACATTCATTTGGGAAAATGGTGGTGTCATCTGTAAATCCCTCCCCACCCCCTGAGACCATGTCCTCATCCCTATCATGTAGTATTTTACTGTTGACAAAGTTGATTCTCCCCTCCATAGCTTCCACCTTGCTTTCCTCAATCACTTGAGGGACGTTAAGGCTATGAATGTGCTTGACTATCTTTTTTGATCCCTAAAATTCTCCATTACTAGCTTTAGGAAAGGTAAGTCATCCCATCCCATTCATAAAGGGGTCCACCTCATTCTCTACTACCATACCCTTGATAACCAAGCTAAGAAAGCCATCATAACTTCTAATCTACCCCTAGTCCCAGTCAAGAATATCCTGATGATGATATATCCAATGATGAGGAAACTTAGGGAGATTCCCATGTTTCCTCTAAGCAGGGCAAGAAGCTGATCCCTAAACCGTCCCCTAGCTCGACCTTGCAACATCATTCCAAAACCTCCATGTCTAGGAGAAAATGCAAAGCAACTCCTAAAATTGTGGGTGCTTCCTCCAGGCTCAAACAAATTAAAACTAAAACCTCACCAAAAAATGTGTCAATTGATATGAATTCTATGGGTGTGAAATTCACTGAGTCGTTGGGATAACTTGCCAACAACCTGTACTAGAAGACCATTCTTGATCCCTTGGCTGGGATGGTTGTGACTTTGACCACTATGGATAATGCTTCTAAGGCCACCCTAACTCTGTACAACTAAGCAACAAAAATCTTGGATGATCTGTATTAGCAGTTGAAGGACCTCAAGTGAACCCGACTACCAGTTGCGATCACCTTGAGCTTGAGTAGCACCTTGTTCATGGGTACGAGACTATCATATTGGCATCCAAGATAATCTTGCTGATATATTCTCGCTGATGTGGTCTTTCCATTATATTTTTTTCTTTTTGACACCTTGTCCCTGGGATAGGTCTATTGCTTTTTGTTGTATAGAGTCTTGCTGACTCTTCTCCCTTTTCTTTTGTTTATTTTTGTTGCACCTTTGGTCACCCTTGGTTATTTTGGTCAGGATGACCTATTTTTTATCGTCATCACTATGTAAATAAGGTTTTGGGACCCTTTTAAAACCCATCCTCCAATCAATAAAAAAATATTATAAGGCAAAAACAAGTAATAGATTCTTTCCAATTGCCATTAATTAATTAAATACTACTATAATATTTAAATTATCAATTAAACAACCACAATAGTTTTTTTAATAAGCTATGTGTGGATTCTATTGGGGGCCACTCCCATTATAAAAAAAAAATAATACATTATCATCATTAAATTTTTAACAAGTTAATTAAAGCATACCTATCTTTGCTTTTCTATCAAAGATATTCTCCATCTTCCTCAAACTGCTAAGTTTCCATAATCAACTATTTTTTTAAGGAACTAACAACAAGAACAACCCTTACATGACACATAACTCCAATAGATATAAGGAAAACAAACATAACAGTCATCCATCAAAGAGGAAATTAGTTCGATTATTTTTCTTTTGTAGTAGAGGTTCTTCCTCCATTAGAGTGGCAAGATCTGAGAATGCATTTTTGCACTTCAAGCTCTTGAGGTAATATCTAGTTGTAACACATTTTGTAGGATCTTCATTTTTATAAAATTGACCGTCACTAATTGTTTCATAATTAGCTTCAAGAATACCATCTTAGGTGCTAATATTTTTAATGGAACCATTTGGATGGTCTTTAGTAACCATTTGGCTTTTATCAATGATCTGATTCAAATTTTCCTTTTGGGGTTGAGTCTTCTCTTGCTTGAAAATTGGTGCTGGAGGATGAGCTTATTTCTTTTGAACTAGGACATTTGAAGGTTTTGAATCATTTGCATGCAAGGCCTTCTCCACCAAGGAGGAATCAAAACATGATCGGATGTTCGAGCATCTCTTCTTCATGTGGCCATATTTCTCACATCCATAACATCTTAGGGAGAAGTTTTCATATTTAATATTTTGGATCCATTCCCATTTTATCAAGGAAATAGTAATGGATTGAGGCCCAGGAACTCAAACATCCATCCAAATAGCCAATATTGCTTTACTCATATTAATTTTACTAGACAAATTTTCCTCTGTTTGGGCATCCATATACTGGAATGCACTAATGGCATTATCGATTTTGATGAATATCTTCTCTCCCCAAAACTCCATAGGGAGAGCATAAAGATTCACCCAGATTGGGAAGCCATTAACTTCTTCTGTAAAGGGGTTGAAACTAGGAGTCCAAGGTCTTATATAGACACCCCTTTGTTCAAAAAACCAATTATATCTATAATCCATTACCCTATCTCTATCTGCTAAATTAGAAAAGGAAACAAAAAATAAATTTTTGGGTAGGAGAGTTACTTGGAATTTTATACTGGTCCACCAATATTTAATGTATCCTTTGAGCTCCTCTAGGCCTGGTATTTTGCCCTTGAGTTTGTAGATAATTGTTTGGGATTCATGATCAATCAAATCCAATCCAAATTCATCCTTTGAAATCTTGATAGAGGGTAGAGGTTCATCCACCCACGAACCCAAAGATCCCTGAGAGATATTTATTTTGATTGAAGAGGCTTTCTCATAGATTGAAGAAATGATCTACGAACAACCCTCTTCCTTCAATGCTTGACTACACCTAGGGTTTCCATACCTTTTATGAATATTGTAGCCAAATTTATTGTTTTATTTCATCGCTTGACTGCACCTAGGGTTTACACCCCTTTCACGAAGATTAGTGTTAATGAAAATAGAGGTGTAGGCCATTGATTGGTCCTTAGGAGAAATCCTTATTTGATTGTAACCTAAAAATCCATCCATCAAATATAACATCTCAAATCATGTGGTGAAGTCTACTATCATGTCTATATTTGGTAAAGTGAAGTCATATTTTGGGCATGTGCTATTTATATCTCTAAATTCTATGTAAATTTGAATGGATCCTTCTTTCTTGGCAACAAGAAAAATGTTGGAAATCCAATCCAAATAGTCTATGGCCTTTATGAAGCCTACATCAAATAGTTTTTGGAGTTCATACCTAACTAAAAGAGTGATTTTGGAATGCATTTTCTTTAATTTTTGCTTGATAAGTTTAGCTTTTGGGTGGATGAAAAGATGGTGTACTACCACTAAGGGGTCAAACCTAGGCATATCATCATACATCCAAGCAAAAATATCATGGAATTCTTTTAAAAGTTTTGTATATTATGTTTGCTTGTCTTGGGTTAGTACCCTCTCTAATTTAAGGATTCAAGGGTATTATCTTATACCAATGTTGATGTCTATCATTTATTCAATTAGATTTTGTGATTCATCATCAAAGTGGGAAGGGGTGGATAATATCCCAAAGCTATTTAGCTCTTGTAGATCTAGCAATGCTTGTTATGATTCAGGTAGTTGTGTAGCATATAAATTGAATGTTTGGTTAAGAGATTCTTCGATGCGATGCTGATCAAAAGATTATTTGATGTCATTTTCCATTTGATTTTTTATTGATTAAATATGAAAAATTGTTAATATGTTGATGCTAGCAAAACATATGGTTTTGTGAGGTGTTTCATTTAGAAGTGACCATAGTTCTTTCTCATCTTCATCACCCCATTGAGAGCCATGTAAAGACTTGGGGTAATTTTCTTCATCATATTCTTCCAATAAAGGTGATGGCTCATTCTTGTTGGGGATATATCCGATCCCACATTACCCTAGCCAAGGTTCAACTTCTAAAGGTTCTTTGATACCTTGTTCAAAATGACCTAAGCCTTTGCCTTGGTAACCCATGTTGACTAACATTTATTTTGATATGGAAAATATGGATGACATGTAACATGATGCATATGTTCATTGATTAGGCATGAAATTACATCCTTGGATTCTTTCATCAAAGGTAGTTCTCCCATAGATGAAAGCACAAGTGCCTATTTGGACTTTTAATCCTTTTCTACTAGGTAATATTGTAGTGTGAGGGGAAAGGAATAGACTAATCAATTCTACAAAAGGATCTAGATTTGGATTCATCAAGTTGATTAGATATTTGGAAGAATATTGGGGGTCATCCCCTAAGTTTATAAGGGGTTCTTCCAATACTTCTTTCTCTTTGTTTGTCTTAGATACACTAGATGGTAATGCTAGTTGAAGTTAGGGGTAAAGGTTGAACTCTTTTTGTTGAATGTCTAATGAGTTGAATAAGGCGAAAGGCTCTAGATATCTAGGGATATGGATAATCCTTCCTTGATATTCATATTTTAAACATTGATGTAAGGTGGAAGGTACTGCCTTCATGGCATGTATCCAAGGTCTCCCAAGGAGCATGTTGTATGTTACATCACATGATATAACATAGAAGAGGGTGTTAAGGATGCATGGACCTAATTTTAAAGGTAAGGTTATGGTACCTATCACTTCTCTTTCTTCATTTTCAAATTCTCTAATAACAAAGTCTGGTTTTTGGAAATATTTTATTCTCAAGTTAAAATTTTATAAAAAATTGACATTGCAAATATTCAAGGCTGACCCATTATCTACTAAGACTCTCTTGTTGTGTTTGTCCCCTATTTGGGCTATAATATAAAGAGGTGAATCCCCTGATATGGTTTCAAGAGGTGTGTCTATCTCATGAAAATATAAGATAACACTATTTATCATGGTGAATCTAACTATGTTGGTGATATCGTTAGGAGATATGTCTTGAGGAACTTCTTGCTCACTTAAAAGTTTTAGCAATATTTCCCTATGAGTGGGTGATGTTTTTAGTAATTCTAGAAGGGAAATATTTGTGGGTATGTTTTCTAATTGTTGTCAAAGATCAAAAGAGTGTAAGGTATTTTCAAGAGGCATGAGAACCAAAGGTGATCTATTAGGGGATATTTACTTTGGTATTACAAGGGATGACTAAGGGTGGTTGTTCGAAAGATTGATTTTTGGCTTGTTGTCTAGTTACTGCATAGGATGGTTTTGATAGATGGATGGTACCTACAAAGTTGGAAGACTTTTGATCATGTGTTGGCAAGGGGTTTTGAAAAATCCCTAAGTTTTTATTAGGAGTATCTTGTTGGTTGAAAACTATATTTCCTTCTTCTATAAGATCTTGGATGAGGTTCCTTAAAGTAATGCACTTGTTTGTTGTGTGCCCTTCTATGTGATGATAATCACAATGTTCATCATGTTTATACCAATTAGGCAACTCTTTGGTGGTATCCCAAGGTCTGATAGGTGGGAGTTCCATCATATTTGAATCAAGAAGCATTTTTAACATGGTGGCTTGGCTTTGTCCAGTGTTTGTGTATTGTATTTTGGATTTGTCTTGTCTTGGTACCACTAACTTTTGAGGAGTGTTTTGAGTTGTATTTATATTTTTGTTTTAACATGAATATATTACACCGTATCCTACGACATGTTTGTCATTGTATTGACCTTTTTTGGAAGGTTTTTTCCTCTTTATTGTAGTTGAGTTGTCCTCGTCTTATGAGGATGGCTTCTACTCTTTTAGCCATGTCTATAGCTTCTTCAAAAGAGGTTAAGTTTGTCATTTCTAAGGGATATGATAGTTTTTCATGAAGGTTTCTTATGAATATGTGTAAGATTTCCTTAGGGGGAGGAATATATTGAATTCTTCCCACCAAGGCCCTCCATTTAGCCAAGAAATCTAAGAAATGTTTAGTCTTGGATTGTTTGAGTTGGTATAGATCATCTATAGTGACCTTTTCTTCTATATAAAATGAAAATTGCTTGACAAAGGCTTCCATAAGTTCCTTGAAATATTTAATGGAATGATGAGGTATTTGAAAGTACCATTCTAAGGCTAAACCACTAAGGCTTTTAGGGAACAACCTAAGAAGCAACTTCTCATCATGATTGATGTCACTACATGCTATTTGAAATAACCTTAAGTGGTTAATGGGATCTTGCTTTCCATTATACATTTGAAACTTAGGAGTTTCAAAGTTCTTTGGAAAAGGATAATTGACTATTATGGGGTCTAATGGTTCATTATAGAACTCTTCAAAAGAGTACTTTTGTTTTGATGACCCTTGAAGAGAAGCAATTTGATGTTCAAGCTCTTCAAACTTGGAGTCTCTCTTTTCAAGGTGTTCAATTGGCATTGATGTTTTGGAAATCATCAGGTGGAGGATTTGGTGGGGTAGGTAAAGTAAAAGGGGGTTGTGAGAGAAAAGGTAGGGTCATAAAATATGAAGTGGTTTGGTTAGATGTTGCAATTGGAGGGGTATGGTTGACCCCTAAGTCATGAGTTAAGAAGGTATTTGTGGAATTAGGATTTGGAATGGGTATTGTGATACTAGGGGATGATGTTGAAAAGGGCATGCCCATAATGGGTATACCTATGGATATGGTTGGAGGAGTTGTAGAATCATCTGGATGTGCCATAGCCACATTAAGACTAGCAAAGTTATTTTGATTTTTATTTATTTGAGCGATAGTAGATTGACCATTAGAATGCTCAAGGTTATCATGAGGTGTAGAAGATTATTTTCTATTTTGTTCTTCAATTTATTCCCTAAGAACATCTAGAAAGATGTCTTTGTTCCTTTTTATGTAATCTCTAATGTGATCTAGAGAGTTAAAATTTATTCTTTTGATAAGGTGTTCTTCTTCCCTAGGCACATGGTTTGGCCAAGGGTTTTCTATTTGTTCTTCATGTTCATGTGTATAAAATTTATAGGATGAAGATGCTAAACCCTTACTTTGGGTATTATAGGGATGTTGAGCCATGGTTTGAAGGTTTTAAAAAGAGGGGAGTAAATTTATTAAAGTTTTATTTTTAGAGTACTTATAGCAAAGAAGAGAAGATGTTTTGAAATCCTTATGTCACCTTGGAAAACAACCCTCCTTATGACTCCCACTAGCCCACCGTAATATACTAGCTAAGAGAGATTGCTCCCCCAAGGTTCATATGTCGGTTTACTCAAGGGGGTGTTTTCCTACCCCTGCAGGAATAAAAATTTGGTTATGTTCTTGTTATCTTTGTTTAATGTGATTTAAGCTATGCAAATAAAATTAAATGATCTTGTTTAAGTTTGAGAAATTTTTATCTTGTTTAAGGCAAAGGGAGTGTTTACACTAGGTTCACCAAAATGTATGATCCTAAACATGCCTCGCTTGCGCATAGGAAGGAATTTGATGGAATCCATGCTTCCATGCTCAAGGGTCTCTTTCCAAAGGAGATATTGAAGATATGAGAATCTTCAACATGAGTAGGCTCTACTTTGTGTATAAAATAAGGTGTCTATGTATTATGTTGATGTTATGCTTAGGGATGTTTAATGGGTTTATTCAACAAACACCTAAGGTTTTGGATTGCTAATATAACTCTTTATCGAGCCTTAACAAGATAAAATTTGTTCAAACCTAAAGTAAAATCACCTAAAATGCATGCTAAGTATAAACACATAAAATGCAAGAATATAAGAGCTAGTCTAATATGATTTTTTGCTTTTGGATGAAGCTTATGCTAAAGAGATTTTTTTTATGGGCAATAAGAGAAATGTGCAACAAACAAGCTATCCTAGAATGCAAACTATATGATTTTGGTTTTTGCCTAAGTATATTTTGAAAGAAAAGTATCTATACTAAATATTCTTTGATTTTTCCAAAAGAAATGTGATTTAAACAATTATTTAATAAAAAAACAGAGAGTTGCAAACTAAAAATAATGAAATTACAAGTAGGGAGGTTCGAAGTGGTATTATTACCTGAACTGATGCCTGGTCAAATTTGTTGCTAATTGTCAATTTCACCACTGGCATTTTTTACACCAATTGGCATTTGACTGGCATTTCTGTAAAAAAATAGAAGAAAAATTAGGTTATCTGATTTTAGGGATCTTCTTGAGTGTAGAGAGGTGATAAGTTATCTTATCAACTAATTAGACCCCTTGTTAAAGCAAAACTGAGTATGATTTGACCTCTTTTGGAATGGATGCAGGGTCCATAAAATTTTCTAGTGGTAATTTTGATAGATAGTGGCATTTTTTCTCTATGTATTTCCAAAGAGTCAAATTCACCAATAATTATAAGGAGTGGCAATTTTGATTCGATATTGGCTCGACTGAGTTTTGGTTCAAATGTTAGAGTTATTTTGGGTCAATTTGGTGTGAAATCAATGAGAGAGATGGAATGATGGATTTATAAGGTCTATTGACTATGATTTTGCAGAGTTTTGAGAGGATGATGAGTAAGTTTTATAAATTTTTCACAAAGGAATAAAGGGATTGAGCCAAGAATTTTTTGAACCTCTCTTGGAGGGTGAAGCTATAGTAGAGATCCTAATGCCCTCTTATATGATATAAGGAGTAGATAAGACTTACCTATGGAGGGATGATGAAAGAGGAATGCAAAAAGTAATGCTAACTTAAAATGAAGAACATGAAGTGATTGCATGAAAAGGAAATGAAAAAAAATGAGTATATGATCTTGAAAACAAGATAGGAATGAGCATTAAACTATGCTACACTAAGTTTAAGCCAGCAAATGATGGTGAATTAGACATAATAGAAGTAAATGCTTGCAAAATGAGAGAAATCAGTGATTGATATACATGGATACAACAAGTAAAAGAAGTTAGTATGCAATAATGAAGAAGTGTTTATAAATAAAAAGTTATTGTAAATGAAGGAATATGAAGATAAATAAGCATGGAACAATTGCAAACATATGTTAGAAATGTGGTTCATGCAATAGAGAAGGATTAGTAGTTGTAGATGAAAGAAATGAATGCAAGTAAGCTTAAAATGGATTGCAAAAGAGTGTTAGCAATATAAAATGAGCAATAAGAAAGAAGTTAGTATCTATGAATATGAAATTCAAGTTAGCAAGGCTAAAAATAGAAGAGAAAATGTATGAATGAGAACAAGAGAATGGAAGGAAAGAGGATCTAGGAGTTATACAACCTAGCAAGAGCTCCTCCTTACCCCAAGATGCTTCTCCTTGCCTCAATCCCTCTTCTTGCCTTGCTTGACTTGCCCCAAAGTAGCTTGATGAAGATGCTCAAATGAAGAGATGCGAAATGCAAATGAAAGAGGAGATAAGATAATTTTTAACAGAGTATTCCTATCTTGGAATTGATCATGGAATACTATTTCGAAGGGTTGCATTTATAGATTTTGAAGGGAGGTTTGAGAGGGAAAATTTGGTTGATATGCCCTTAGTTTTTTTTTTTAATTTGTAGGCATGGTTCGTTTTTGGAGCATGCAATGATAGAGGAGGTAGTGGGAAAAAGGAATTTGCATGCCTCGGGCTTATGCCAGAAGATTCTAGTTGTTTTGGAAAATTCACCACTATGTCAAAAATGCCACTAGTATTTTTGACACTGATTGGTGATTTTTACCAATGGTCAGTTTAACTGGTCTAGGGGCTAAAAAACAACCTTTTGCAAAATTGCCATTGGTTTTTTTGACAATGAGTGGCAAATATGAGAGAGGTTGAAATTGGTGCTCAAATTGTTGGGTTTGAGTTGATTGTTTATTTTTTCATGTTTGATGTCTTTTGCTTTAATGGTGTGTCAAAATTAGGTGTCTACAATAATAGATCAAAACTAGGTAAGCATGATAAATTTGACTCACTACAGAGTGGGACATCATAATAAGGTCAGGGGTTCTAATGCCTATAGGCTAATCACAACAATGGAAATCACTACATAGTTTAGTAAATGGTTAGTACTTGAGACCTCTTATACTATAAGAGGGAAACTTTTGTAAATATGTACATAGTTGTCAATTTTCTAATCTCCCTTTAGTTGTTTGAAATCATCGTTTCTATCTTCCATTTCAAAAGAAAAACATAAAAAATAGAAGAAAAAAACATTAAAATCCTCTTTCCCATCTAGGTAAAAACCTTGAAAAAAGTGATTGGACATCCCTTTTCTTTCATCTCCTTCCTAAAAATTGTGTAAAAATTTGAAAATTTATCCAAGTCCTAAAAATACAATTCGCAAAATACAAGAATGTAATTCACCATTTTTGAATAAAAATAAACTAATATATTCTAATAGTAAAATTTGTGATTCATGAATGTGAAAGTTGTGAATAGCAACTTTTGTTTTCAAGAGCAAAATTAAATAAGAAAAAATGATGAATTGCCTATGGAAAATTATAAATTTTAATCTAAACACAATAAATGCACTCAATTGGGGTAGATCATTTTATATTTCATACCTATTTCCAGAAATGAATAAAAGCAATCCATCCACTCAAATATTACAACCTAAAAAGTGCAAAAGAAGATATACAGATGATGAGTACCCTTGAGTGCCAAATAATCACTATATTTTCTATAGATAAGAATCACAACAATTTGATATAATGGATGGAGTGGTGGGGGTATTTATACCAATACCAAAATCATAATTACCTAAACAAGATAACCTAAGCTAACATAACAAAAATAATTTATAATAATTACAAGTCATAAGTTGGGTTTAACCATAACAAGTTTAATAATGACCCATTGAGCTTGCATAATAAAATAATATACAATAAATTAAATATATTTATATAATGATTACTTGTAGGCATATACAATATTACATCATACAATGTTGTCCTTGGACAAAATTCAAATTACACTTTCAATATCCCCTCATAATATAAATTGAAGGGCCAAGGAGATAATACATTAATGATAATAACATATTTCCCCATAATGAATACTCTAGTAGGACTCCATACTTGAAGAGGCCTTATCTAACTCTCTCATAAACTAGAATTCTACTTACACGAAGATGCTCTTATACAAGAATATCCTTAGGCTTGACCATAGTCACCACCACTAGTATTCGATACTATCACATGTATACAAAAAACCTCCTCTAAAACTCCATATGGGGAAGACAAGACCAGAATATCCCTTCTTAGAAGCTACTTAAATATTATATTGTCACATAAGGCAAGACTTGGAAGCATTCCTTTCCATTTTATAGTTTACCCCACCTTATTTAGAAACTTTGACTTGCTCTTAGGCCATAATAATCCCATTACCAAAAGAATATTTCAATGAACTTGTTTATGAGAATAGCCATTACAAAATTCCAAGAGGACTTGGAAAAAATATAGAAGAGAGAAGATATCATAAAGAGTTAGATATTCCTGCGTAAAAAAAATCAATAGTCTAAGCATATGATAGGAATAGGAAGGATTGACAAAAGCATATTTTGAATCTTTTTTTGTTATATGCCTCCCAAAGATCCAATAGTTGCTTCAAATGTCATAAATCCAACTATATCTCACATGAATATGGAAAAATGATTCTAATTGCATAACATACTATAGATCTACCCTTTTGAAATAGAGTAATAGGTTTTGAGAACTACCATACATAATTTGGCCCTCAACATTGTAACAAGTCCTCGAACTATTATGAAGAGCTTAAAAAATCATTTGTTTTGGAAAAAGAAGGTCAAAATGCTTCCATATATAAAATTTATGGACACAAAAAATATTGCCCTAATAGTCCTCAAAATAAAAAAAATCACCCCTTCAAAACTTAGAAATGTTGTATCCAATTACAATTTTCCACTTGGCATCCACTAGTTTTTTGAAGACTACCATTGTGTTTGTGCCATCTATTCACCACTAGACTACTAGAACCACTATTTTTGACACATGGTAAGGTATGATTGGTCACAAGGGTATAAGTAGATAAAATATGGTATCAAGAAGCAGGAAATATGGTCCTGTTAGTTGTATATGTTATCCAAATGTCTTCAAACCAATACTACCAAAGTGCTTAAGGTGATTCAAACTTAGGTTACCTAGGATATAAGCCCTTCATGCTAGTCAAGATGCCAATGCTTAAATGGAGGTATGAAGGGTATTTTGCTTTAAAATAATAATAGAATACCCACATTCCCATAGGAAAAGATTCAATAAAAACTTGCCATGAGGGGCTTTGAATGTGTAACAGACCATATCTAAAGTTCTTTAGCTGACTAGAATAGATGTCAGCATGGTTATGAGGAGGACATTGATGTCTCCTTCAAGTTTAACATTTGATACAACAAATATAATGACTATTGTTAAAAAAATGAAGGTATAGGTCTTAAACCCAATACCTCATTCCCCACACACAAGCCATCACACACCTAACTAGATTTCCAAGGCTTTCATCTACTCCAAAATACATCAAGTAACCTATCATATTTTTGCTTGTTCTATGAAGAGAAATTAAAAAATGAAGGATCCAAATTAAACCTATGACCATCCTGACCAAAATTTCTTAAGAGCACCTATATTTCTTGTATCCTCTTATGGTTATGTAAACATACACATCCTCTCCTTATAGAGGGATGTCATGTGCAGTATAAATTCATGGTGCCAAAATATCAAAGAAAAAGACACATGCAAGACTTTTAAATCCTATAAATTTAAATTGAAATAAGATCAACCCTTCTATTTTTAAAACATGATATGGATTTTTTGTGAGGAAGAAAGAGGATGCTCAATATGTAACATGGAATTCAAATATGCATATGTACCTTGATAACAATGAAGTATAGAGTGGAGAAGGCACCAATTTTATAAAATAATTTGAAGAATGAATGAATATGCATGGAAGAAGATCTCCTCTCTACTTATTATGCCAAAATGCTTATGAAGCTTTGAGGAAAAGTTTTCCCTAAAACTTAGAAGAAGGATCAAAGACTTTGAGATAACTTTTTGCATGACCAAGTGACGTTGCTCCACATCGACTTTTATACCATGTTGGATTTTACACTTATTTCAATAAATGGAGAAAAGTAATGATGACAAATTAACAATTAATTAATTGAGGCAAGAGCCTATTTAGTGCATGCCTTAGGGTTACAAAATGGCTGATCGATACTCTTGATTAGGAGATAGCTACATCTAAGAAATATTAAAATAATACCCCATCTAAAAATGGATGACCTAATCATCTAAAGATGCATGACCTAATTATAATATTAAAATAATGTAATAAAATATTCCTAACATCCCCATTTATTACATTATGTGGGATATGAAATATTAGGACTCCTCTTTCAGTTAGAGTAGTGTAGGCTCTTGGGTCTAGCTCCTAGATCTTGGGTTTGGCTTTAGCTCTTGGCTCTTAGCTTTTTGGGTCTTGGTTCTGGCTCTTTGCTTTGGCTCCTAGATCTAGCTTTTAGCTCTAGCTCTAGCTTTGGCTTTGGATCTTGAATCTAGCTCTTGCTCTAACTCTTGGATTTGGATCTTGGTCTACCACTAAGTCTGCCTTTGGGTCGGCCTCTAGGTCTGCCTCTTATTTTACCACTAGATCTACCTCTTGGGTTGCCACCTTCTTTTATAGAATCTATTCAACATTGCTTTCATGTTGTCCCATTGTGTGACATTTGTCCATCCACAATCAATATGTACCTTGGTCATTTTGTTTTTGTTCCAACATATAGTTCTAGGAGTTGCATGGGATTCTGATTTTGTGAACTAGTGTTACTAGTTCCTGCTTGACTATAATAGCCAAGGACTTCATATTTTGACCTTATACTTGGCATTATGGGATCTATTTTGCCTTTCCCATATTTGTCTAATCCTATGCCATTGTAACCCAATTGTTTTATTAGCTTGGATTCAATTCCTTTGGTGTACTTTTCAAAGCACCCAAGTTCTTGTTCTTCAAAATGACTTTCAACACATGTAGTAATATGACCCTTGCCATGACCACTACTATCATAAATAGCATTTAAGTAATTAGTATCATAAACTAAATCTATCTTAGTCATAAGATCATTTATGTCACAACAAGCATTTTTCATTAAGGACTTGACTTTGCTTGTGTCACAATAAACATTTGCCATCATGGGCTTGACCTTCAATTGTTCTTTTATGTCCTCTTTGTTAAAAATATAAATAATATTAATTAATTAAACTCTATGTTTAATTAATTAATTAGCTTTTTAATTATTAGGCTTTAATATTGTCAGATAGGTCTATGGAAGAATGTCAGGCCTTATCCTAGAAATTTATGAGGCTTTTTGTAAAGTTGCTTGTCAGTCTTGTTAGGTTTATCTCCTATCAAGTTTATTTGCTCAATCAAATCGAATTTTGTAAAGGTCTAAATGGCCTATAAATATGCATTTTGATTATCAGTAAAATTAGGTAAGCTTTATTAAAGTAGGATGCTCATGAATGGTAGCATCCTGATCCTTCTCTATGAGGAACTCTTGTTTCAAGCACCATGTTGCCTAATCTCTCTAGAAGAAATATCTGAATGAACTAAAAAACTCTTTATTGAAATAGCAACATCAAAAGAAATTTCTATTACAAAAGTTAAAGAAAATTTTGATGAAAATTATATTGTTATTCTACTTATACTATCTGAAGATGTCATGTCTAGTGATACTACTAATAAAAAAATTGTTGATAAAATTTTGATAAATATGTTGTTGATGATGTTATTATTGTTTTACCTAATAATATTATCCTATATGTTGGTGAGCTTCTTATTGATGTTACTTTTTCTGATAACTTTATTTTTGTTTATCATCCAGCCTAGCTTTTACTTGCACACCTTTTGGTTCAACTACTACCAAAATATCTATAAATATCGAATCACAACTAACTACTACCAAAATATCTATAAAGACACTGGTCCCAGCCCCCTGCAGCATGCAAATGTGGAGATTCTGGAGTTGGAGGTCCATCTTGACCAAACTCTGGTTGGGATGTTTGGCCTCCTGAGAAAGATGATGCCCCTGGTTGGGGTAAAATTGTACCAAATGCACAGACTTGTACTGCTAGTGGTACTATTGCTGATGGTTGGGGGATCTAGATTCTTCAACCGTTGGATGGACTTATGACCTTAAGGAGGAAAATTTTAGGCCTTCTACCTGACAGTAATTTTTCAGCTCCTTTCGTTCTAAATGCATATTTGACACTGTTTTGGTAGTTGTTATTTGGATTTTTGTGCACTGTTTCTGACACTCTTGTACTCCTAACCACGATGGTTAGTGTGTTGGTTTACAAGGTGTGCTAATCCCACCCACTTTTTTTGTATGATTAAACATTATTTTATTAATATAATGACTTTACTTTTTATAATATATATATATATATATATATATATATATATATATATATATATATAAAAGCTTCGAATATGGATCAATGGTGGTGGCTCAATTATTTTGGTCAAACATTACACCTCTATATCATTGTAGGCCTCCACCAATTTCTAGCCTGCCATAAAACTGCCCTAATCATGCTCCTTCAACCATGGTGCCAAACTGTTGTCATCTGCTCATGGACCCTGTTGAAATTTCCATGATGTAATTGCTTCGTATTTGACATCAACATATGCTAGCATCCTCTGTAGTATAAACTTCCAGTCACTTCTATGCCATTTGATACTTTTACGGTTTTGTCACATGCTTTCTTTCACATGCGTGGTCATGCGTTACCGCCTAATCCTAGTTTTCCATTGTATTTACGTGGGTGGGTTTTCCTTGTAGTCTGCATCTATTTCCTTCAATGGTTCCTACGTGTCAACTGAATGTAATGCCCCCCACATGACACGTTCTCCATACGTGGCATCAACTTCCCCTACTTTGAAGACCATCTTCTCTAACGTTAATGGGCCCTAGGTCACCAATTATCCCTTCCACATGTATTGTGGAAGTGATATCTTTCAAACTATATTTTCTTTGGTTTTTGACTTAGGAACGCATTTGAAATAGGCGGGACATCATGGGGGTGGATATGTTAAATATATGGATCCCACATGCACTGTGGCACGGTACCTTTCAAGTGTTATTTTCACTTGTTTTCATGCTCCCAAAGATGGGAGAAATTGCAATAATCTCATCTATGAGGACTATTCCCTTGAAATTATCTTTTGAGGGGAATTCATTCTATTAAAGGACCTTATGTTTCTCAAGGTAACTCAAGGTGACATTTAATCGTAAGGCATATTTATAGTCATTCAAAATCTTCTTTCAAAACTCTTAATTTTTTTTTTCATTGTGTGAAGTTGAAGCGACAAAGTTTAAGTTACTTGTCTTCCAATTTTTGTATTTTTTTCATTGTTTCTCTTTCTTGTACTTAATGAAATTTAATGTTTTTGTAATTTGGAGGAGTGTTAAGGATATAAATAAAATTAGGTTTTTAATTGTTAAACTTTAATATTATGAGATAGGTTTGCGGAAAAATGCTAAGCTTTATCTTAAAATTTGTTAGGCTTTTTGTAAAGTTGCTTGTTAGGCTTATCAAGTTTATCTCATATCAAGTTTATCTCCTCAATCAAATCAGATTTTGTAAAAGCTTAAATGACCTATAAATATGCATTTTGATTATCAATAAAATCAAGCAAGCTTTCAGATAGCTTGAACCTTCATGACTTTTTCCTTTGATATTTGTAGATGTAAAGTGTGATTAACACCATGTATATTGTCCTTACAACATCGATAATGATCATAACATCAGTTTAAAGATTTTTGCAAACATCAACTTCTTTGAGAATTGTTTGCAAACAACTTAGAGTGATAAATTTTTTATTTTCATAAATATCCTTCCCTTTTGGGAAATAAAGACCCTTAAGACCCTTATTTGGTGTGACACACTCATGAAATTTGGGTGATTCTTGACATGGTCTCTCTTTGCCTTTCCCATGCTTGAAGGTATCAACATCCACTGAAAATGCACCTTTTACAATATTTGATCACTTTTGATCAATTTTGCAAGATAAGTAAAGGTATCAAACTCTGTCAAATATTGGCACCTTTTACAATTACATTTTTATTTAACATCCTTAAATCAATGGCAATAGAGGTCAATCAAGAAGAGAAGATTAGGGGCAAGAGGAGATTACCAAAAAAGAAGCAAATTGAAGATTGCCAACAAAGAGAAGTGATTTGAGTTTCAATTGCAATATCTTGTTTACCGGTAAAATAATTCTCTAGCATTGTCATCATTGTTGCCATTGAAAAGAATTGCATCTCCATCATATTGAGAAATCAATCAATCGAGCACATTCACTAGATGAGAATAAATAATACATTTAGGCGTCCAAACAGCCCGTGAATAAAGGATCGAAGAAACTAAATGAGTCCCTAAATGAATATGCCTACTAACATTAGTTCGACACTAACCATAACGCTAACTAATGTAATAATAATAGCGTATAAGGAATCCATACGCTAACATCCCCCCTTTATTACATTATTTTGCAATACATAGAGAGTTGCGAAACAATTCAAATTTGACACGTGCAAGTGCCTTAGTGAAAATATCTGCAACTTGAGCATCGGTGGAGATGTATTGAAGCTGAATTCGGTGCCTTGGAACTTCGTCTCGAATGAAGTGACATTGTGTGTCAATGTGCTTGGTTTTCTCATGATGCATTGGATTCTTAACAAGGTTCAAAACACCCTGGTTGTCGCAGAACAAGTGTATTGGAGATTTTTATGGATGACCCATACTTGTCAAAATGCGACGCAACCATATCACTTCGCACACAGCTTCACGTGCGACGCGATACTCTGCCTCTGTAGATGAGATAGCAACCACCTGTTGCTTCTTGTTGTGCCAAGAGACAGGACCGGATCCAAGATGAAATATATATCCTGAAGTTGACTTACGATCATCATATGACCCGACATAGTCAGAGTCCGTGTATCCTTGCAAGAAGAATTTGTCATTCCTCTTGTATTCTAGGCCATATTCCATTGTGCCACGGACATAGTGAAGAACACATTTTGTTGCTTTCCAGTGAGTAGTCTTAGGTTCCTGCATGAACCTCGAAAGATAGTTGACAACAAATACGATATCTGGCCTAGTATTTGTCAGATATATGAGACTCCCAATCAGTTGTCGATAGAGAGTACCATCTACCTGAGGTGAATCATCATATCACGATAACTGAAGCCCTGATTCCATCGGAGTTGCCATCGGCTTGCAATCAGTCATGCGATATTTTTCTAACAGTGTCTTGGCATATTTTTTTGAGTCACTTTGATGTAGTGCTCCTTCTGGCTCACTTCCAGACCAAGACAATAATGGAGAAGTCCGAGATCTGTCATCTCAAAATATTTACACAAGTCTCTTTTGATAGCAGAGATCATAGTTTCTGAACTCCCTGTAATGAGCAGATCATCAACATAGAGTACAAGCAACACTATCTCAGAACCTTGTTTCTTGAAATAGAGGTTTGCATCTGATGGACATCTCTTAAATCCATGCTACAGGAGGTGATTATCCATTTTTATATACCAAGCTCGAGGAGCTTGTTTTAAACCATATAAGGATTTGACCAACTTGCACACTTTTTGCTCTTGGCCTTCCACTTCAAATCCTTCAGGTTGTGTCATGTAGACTTCCTCTTGGAGATCACCATTCAGAAAAGCACTCTTGACATCCATCTGGTGAACTTTCCACCCATACTGTGCTTGCCATAGCACAAAGAACTCGAATGGTGGTCATCCGAGCGGTAGGTGCAAAAGTTTCCTCATAGTCAATGCCTTCCTTTTGCGCATAGCCCTTTGCAACAAGATGGGCCTTATGCTTATCAATTGTCCCATCTACCTTGTACTTGACTTTGTACACCCATTTGCAGCCAATGGGCTTCTTTCCATGTGGCAGATCGACAAGCTCCCAAGTTTTGTTCTTTTTCGAGACTTATACTCAGCATCCATAGCAACCTTCCATTGTGGCTCACTAAGGGCATCTTGTACTGAAGCAGGTTCATGTTCATTCATTGAAGACATAAACACCCTGTCATCATCTATATCCATATCCTCTATTTCTCTCTCTGGATCTACAGAAAGTTCCTCAAAATATTGACAAAGATCATCAACCTCAGTAGTATCTGTTGCTGCTCTTTGCTATCGAGCCATGCTGCGAGTACGAGGTCTATCCAAAGTCAAATCTGGTGGAGTGGATAACTTGGAGTCTCTGATTGTACTTGTATACCATTTTGGATTCTTCTTCTGTGGTGATGAAGAAGATGAAGAAGTAGAAGGACCTCCAGTCTTTGGTGATGAAGGGGACTTCTCAACTTTGGATTCCACAAGATCTAGGTATACATTAGATGTGCTTTGTGATGTGAAAGCCTCATCAAAAACAACATCTCTACTGACATGAATCTTCTTGGTCAAAGGATCAATCAAATGATAACCCTTAGAGTGCTCATCATAGCCAAGAAGAATACACTTCAATGTCTTCTCATCTAGCTTCTTCCTTTTCTCTTTCGGTATGTGCATGAAAGCTTTACATCCAAAAATGCGAAGATGAGAGATGGAGGGTTTTCGACCACTCCATGCTTCCTATGGAGTCATTCCTTTTAGGGCCTTTGTGGGTGCCCTATTCAACAGATATACTACAGTGGTGACAACTTCTACCCAATATTGTTGCCCAAGACTAGCTCCTGTGAGCATACAACGAACCATTTCCATGATAGAATGGTTCCTCCTCTCAACAACTCCATTTTTCTGAGGAGTGTAAGCAGTAGTCAACTATCTTGTGATCCCATGTGCAGTCAAGAATGCAAAAAACTCTTTAGAGGTAAACTCCCCCCTCGATCTGAGCGGAGGGTCTTTATAGAAGTCCCTGACTCCTTCTCAACAGATTTCTTGAATTGTTGGAAGAAACTAAAGGCTTCAGATTTCAGTTGAAGAAAGAACACCCACATATTTCGTGAGTAGTCATCCACAAACAACTGAAAATACCTCTTCCCCCCACAACTGATTGGTGTGAAAGGACCGCACAGATCGGTGTGAATCAACTCCAGAGGTTTCTTTGCTCTTGTAGAGCTCTTCTCAAAAGGTACTCTATGTTGCTTTCCTACCAAGCAGTCAGAGCACACTAGCAATGTGGAAGAAAGGGAAGGAAGACCCTTTACCATCTCATACTTACTTAGCTCAAGTAAGTAGCCAGAACTAAGATGCCCATATCTCTTGTGCCATAGGGAAGTTGCCTCCTTTGTAGAGACTGTCATGGCAACATGGGGAGTAGAGATAGCATCTAAGGCAAATAAGCCATGCTTATATGAAGTTGTTGCAATGTTCTTACCCCTCCTGGTAATAGAACAACACTTCTTGCCATCCTCAACATGAAAGTTTACAACCATATCCTTATCCAGAATTTGTGTGACTGACAACAAATTGTTCGCCAATCCTGGAACATAGAGGACTTTGTCAATCTGACACTTGCCATCAGGAAGAGTGACTAAAACTGTACCTTCTCCCTGAACCTTGTAGGTTTTGTCATCAACAATAGTGATAGGTTTGCCCTCTTTGGCCTCAAATGATTCAAACCATGATTTGTCGCCAGTCATGTGCTTACTAGCGCCAGAATCGACATACCATACATGATCCTTCTGCTTGGAGGTTGTGGTAGTCATGAGCACCTTGTGTGCCCACTCAGAATCCGAGTCAGATTCTTCAACAACAACATTCACCTTGGGTTGCTTGTTCTTATTTTGTGGTTTGTTCTGGCCTTTCTGTTTAGGTTGCTTATTCTTGTGCCAACACCTGTTGGTGTCATGGTTGTCTTTGTCACAAATTTTGCAATATCTCTTCGTTTGTTGAGGTTGTTTCCCTTTTGAATATTTGTGAGAATTTCCTCCTTTCTAAAAATTACCCTTCTTCTTAGAACCCTTCCTGTTGGAGTATAGGGTTGTATTAGAAGAATCATCTCTTTGAAGTTGGCGTGCCTCCTCTTCTTGAAGCAGATTGACCAACTCAACAAAGGTAACTTTTCTCTGTGACACCTGAAGTGAGGTGATCAACACCCTATAAGAATCAGGTAAAGCTCTCAATACTACTGAAGTAAGGAGCTTATCATCTACAGTTTCTCCCAAAGAATTCAATTTTACTTTCAACTCAGACACTCTGCATAGAAAGAGTTCAATTGTCTCACCCTGCTTCATACTCAAACTATGAAGTTGAGATTGAAGGTAAAGAATGGTGGAATCATTCTTTCCCTCATAAATAGTTTGAAGGGCATCCCATGCCTCTTTACCATGTTCTTTGTCAACAATGTGAGGTTGAACTTCATCTGAAACAACAAGCAAGATGAGCACTCTTGCTCTATTGTCTTTCTTGTCAAATGCTATCTGATCCATAGTTGGAGCTGTAGTTGCTGTTGATCCAGTCGCTTGGTGAAGGTCTTGTTGTTGCTCCAAAAACAACATCCCATAAGTCTTCCATGACAAGGATAGCCTTCATCTTGTTTTTCCATGGTGTGTAATTAGGACCTTTCAATAACTGATGAGCATCAGTCATTAACTTTGCAGCCATAGTGAGGGTTCCTTATAACACCAAATGGTCCCCCTTTCGATATACCTTTTTCCAGGCCGTTATACCGTACAAAATACCCACCCTTACGTGAGGGAGACTATAGGTATTTTGAAAGATAAAAAAAATCACCCGCCCTTACGTGAGGGAGACTATAGGTAATTTTTAGAGATCATACGATACGTGGAACTTAGGCGGTACTGAAAGGGAATCATCTCGTTGATGGCACCTACCATAGAAAGTCGTCAATCCTCATGCGTGGGGCGTAACTTCCCCTAAACACTTTGGATGTCAAAACTTTCATCAAGATTTACGCCTAAACACAAGAACGATTAGGGTAGTGGATGGAGTAAAAAAATGCAAAATGGCGTACTTATTCCTCCCCGACGATTGATAGAGAACAAGCTCAGACGTCGTTTTGGCAGCTATATTAGGCGGCGGATACAGTAGCCCAATCACGACAACATTACCTGTAAGTGCGGGCCAGAGGTATCACAAATACCGAATGCTGTAGTGCAATAAATTGCACGGATGGGTTCAATTATTTTTGGGGACTTAAGGGAGATTGATTTTATTTTTAATGAAGTAGTGCAAATGTAAAGAGAAATTGCAACATACATAAAAAAAATGCCCACAAAAAAAATGAACCTAAGGTGTCGGTCACTGCCAAAAATGCACCTTTTACAATATGCCAAATTGCTTTTTCAATGCTGAAAAATTACTCACTATCCCCCCCCCGGAATTTTGCAGATTTGAAAAAAAATGCCCTCTTAGAAAAAAAAATGTTGCCCTTGTTAAGTTTGAAAACTTTCTTCCTAAATGTTTAAAAATTTTCCTCAAAAAATTTAATTAAATAATGTCTTCTCAAAAAAAAAAAATTCAAATAGACATAACTATTTATGTTTATTTAAAATAATTTTTTTAAAGAAAAAAACAAAAAAAAATTAATTAAACTTAGAAAAAATTAAAAAAACATTAAAGAAAAGAAAGTAAAAAACTTTAACATAAAAAATACCTTATACAGGCGCGGGGAAGGGATCGAAGGGATTTGATACCGTGACCTCTCTATGGCAAGGGCTCAATCGAAAACCAGTCGAGTTGGCCTTTCGACTGAGTGTGAGAGAGGATAATCCTCTATTTGAGGACGCCTTCGATAGGTGCTCCCCGCGAAGTAGCAGGCGGCGTTGCTGGTGGCTTTGTAGGTGGTGGGCGTTAAGTAGTGCTTCCGTCGGGCAGGCGACTCCTCGCCTCTCGGCCTCCTCTCGGTCGCCTATGCAACAGTACCCATCTCTCTGGTCTGTGACACACACAAAACCTCTCAAGCACAACGACAACATCGATAACCAACAATCAACTGTGTATCAATGAATCTGTTACGATAACCATGAAACGACACCAATAGTTTGACGCCCTCCGAGATCAAGAAACGCCAAATGGAGTAAATCTAATGAGGAAGTAAAGATTTTAATCCGCCAAAAAAATCAATAACACAGTCCCGATGATCATCAAACCAAAAAAAATGCAATCGATCAGCCACAAGGTTAACAAAAAAATATTTCATTCACGCCAGATTGACGCCAAGTTACTGCCGAGGGTGGTCGTGGGTTTGTTTTTAAAAAATATATATTATCCCACATTTGTGGGAAAATAGCTAAAAAGTTGTTTAAATAGGTGCACCTATTTAGGTGTCTCCTCTTGGGAAGACTCTGCCCGAGAGGACACTCACCTCTTCGTCGGGAGGGCGACACTTCCCGCTGCCATGCTGTGGCTGAGCGGGCCTAGATGGTCGAGGTTTTGTGGCTGAGCGGGCCTAGCTGGTTGGGGTTTTGCTCGACTGGCAGGCTCGTGCGTCTAGTCCCCTCATCCGGGTCGCATGTCCAATCTCTAGTCTCTCGTGTCTGAGTACCTCGAAGTCGATCGCGTCGAGTCGCCTGTCTGTTGAGTTTAGTCGATCACGTCGAGTTGCCTATCTGTTGAGTTCGATCGTCCAGTGTCCATCTGGTGCCTCAGGATGCGTGCAACCTCATGAGAAGCTACGACGTATCCACAGGTCTCTACAGGTCCCTACAGGTCCAGGCCTTTGAAACAAAACTCAAAGCGAATCACAGGGCCAGGTCGTCTACGAAAATGAGAAATCGAATCGACCCAATATTTGCTTTGATACCATATTGAGCAATCAATCGAGCACATTCATTAGATGAGAATAAATAATACATTTAGGCCCCCAAATAGCCCATGAATAAAGGATCGAAGAAACTAAATAAGCCCCTAAATGAATATGCCTACTAACATTAGTTTGACACTAAACATAACGCTAACTAATGTAATAATAATAGCGTATAAGGAATCTATACGCTAACACATCAAAGCCATCCACGCTTCTTCACAACATGAGCACTAGTCTGCGCAACAATAGCAATAGTCTATGCAACAATGTTGAAACCATTAGAGGAGAAGCTTGGTAATGGATTAATGCAAATTCGTAATGGACAGTTGCATTCCTTTTTTATTTCAATTATTTTGCATTTAAATTGTTTTGTCAATGATAGCGAGGATTAGAGGAGATAAAAAAAATGAAGAAACCTAGCTTTTCCAAAAACCCTAGCTGCTTTTGGACTTTTTTTAGGTTGATATCATGGAGTCACCAATATTCACTAAAAAGGATGAGATCGATGCTCAAGAATGGTAGATGAAGTTTAGATCTCTATATTCTAGTGACCATTTTTATCGATATGCAATTTTTTTTATGTTTTCAAAGAGGAATCTTATGATTGGTGGGAAAATCTTCCTATGGAAAGGAAATTCACCTTGGATGAAATGGAGCATGCATTCTTGAGTCAATGGAACCCATATAAAAAGATAGCTAGTTTGAAGGTCACCATCAAAGGATATGAAGAAGAAATAAAAAGGCTTTAGAGGGAACTAAAAGAAATGAATAAAGAAGATATAATAGAAGGAAAAAATACAAATGACAATGTGCAAGTTCATGGTCGCGTTTAGAAGGCGAATCTTAAGAAGCAAGGATCTAAGGAGAAGCAAGAAGCAATTATGGCAAAGGAACAAGTTGAAGAACCATTAAAAAACTCAAAATTTGAATTTACAATAGCAACAACATAGTTTATGGAAGAAGCAGTAACAAAGTCCAAGGAAACATTGTTAGAAGTGCACAAGGATGCACCAAAAGAAAGGTATAAGAGAGAAAATTGTGAAGAAGAATTAAAAAAAAAAAACAAGTTGTTGAATAATCAAAGAAAATAAAATGTTAGGTTAAGGTTGCAACATATCGGCACCCACACCACCTTGAGTGACAACAATCTTGGAGATATGGCTTAAGACATCAATACGTTAGATCTACATAAAGTCATAAAGACGTCAAGTATGAAAGTGTTTGGTAAAAAAAGCATAATGTTTTTGGATTTCAAAGGGTGCAACAAAGTCAAGAAACAACAAGACTAACCATCCAAAATATCAGAGCAGAGTAGCAGAAGCATGGAGCAAACATAACAGTTATGGATATTCAAATGACATAATGGTAGCTTGATATCATCAAAGACCATCATTAATCAAGATTTCACTTGGATGGATAGGTGAACAAGATTAGAAATTGTCAAAAAAAATAAAAATATATTGAATATTTATTAAAAAAATGGTTGAAGATCCAAAAAATGATGGATAGGTGGACAAGATTAAAAATTGTAAAAATAAAATAAAAATAATAATAATAATAATAATGTTGAATATTTGTATTAAAAAAAAAAGCTGAAGATCAAAAAAATGAATATCATAAATTCAAACTTTTTGAGAAAAAAAATGTAAACATTGAATTATAAATCTCAATTGAAAACAAGTGAAAAATACCATAGTGGTAAGTCCTTAGATTTTCATTCAAGAGACCCAAGTGAAATAGAGGAGTATGACCCCTTATAAAAACTCATGTAAACTTAAAGGTTTATTAAAAAAGAACATCTCATTGTCCGCGAGGGCTAGGTGGATTAGTAAGACGTTGGGCACTTACCAAGAGGAGACCTAGGTTCAAACCTCGCGGCCATGCCCACTTTACGACAAAGGTAGTAGTCTGACTAGAATCCGCTGAGTGTGCGCCAGCTTGATGACGGCGGTACCAATCCCGAGCCATCAGGGGTCTCCCTCACTCCGGGCCATGTTTACCGAGGCGAGGTAAGGGTTATAGTGGTAGCTCCATGATTTGAAGGGTTATAGTGGTAGCTCCATGATTTGACGCTACAACTAGAGGTAATGCAATTTTGACTCTGTGACCAGTTTTCAAAAAGAAAAGACAGTTGCCAATTCTCCTATGTATCAAAAAAAACATCTCAATTAGAATTAGAACTGATCAGGCAAGGACGCCACTTGCATTCGATGATGTGACCTGGGTTCAATTCCCATAATAGATGTGTATAAAAAGTATTATTTAAAAAAAGGAAAAAAAAAAAATTAAAACTAATATGTTTGTAAAGTCTCAAGCTTTACAAATAAGAGTTGTGATTTGTACTGGGTACCAGGGCACAGATTCTTCAGCGAGGAACCAGTTGCAGGGGGGTTTGTTTTCTGAGCGTCGACGTCCTCCGCTGTCGCCTGCATTGTTTGCCTCTTCCATTGTCGACCAGAGAAGCCGACCTGTGCTCGATACAAAAAAAAATAATGGACGTCTGCCTACTGCATATATGTCGCCATCAACGAGCAAACGTGTGTGCCTTGCGACTGGATCAAACTGGGCGCGTCTCTCTGGCAACTAGTGGTATGTCTCCGAGCAGAGTCTGTCGACCGCTTTCTGCTTTCTCCACGATAGAGGCCGACAAGAAAGCAGAGATAAAAGTATAGGCTAGAGAGAGCGTGAGTGGGGTCTTCACTTTTTGACTGCTTACTCTCCTCCCTCCATGCATGGGATGGCCCACTCACCATCTCTTCAGGTCTGGACTCTGTACAGGGTAACAGTCACACACCAATAATAGGATCTTCATCCTTTTTTCTTGAGTTCTGACCTTCTTTGGCGACTTCTGCGATATGTCATCCAGAGTTATCTGGGGAGTGTGGGGTCTGGTGTTGTCTGTTCTCCAAGATTGTATGCTGCGATCTTCTGCTTTTCAAAACCTGCACATATTCAAACAAGTAAGAGTATGTCCTCATATGGTGAGGATTGTCCCTTCTCTCTGTCAAGAAGGATTCGTCACACACATTTCTAATTGTGGTTTGGATCTTGAATTACTGATTTATTTCTAATAAACCAGATCAACTTAACACGGTAAGTTTAGAGCATAGCATACTAGGTGTATCTCTATCAATGATGGCAGATTAGTAATTTATTCATTGAGGCAAAGAGCCTATATAATACATGCCTTAAGGTTACAAACTCTTATATCACTCACTTTTCTTCAGTTTTGAATGTTGAGAGTAATCTTTGATCCACAGATTTTGTATATCATATGTCATTTTCAGTTTTGAATGTTGAGAGTAATCCTTGATCCACAGATCTTGTATATCATATGTCATTTTGTTTACTGTTTTTCTTACTTTATTTTCTCTGGAGCTGCATTAGGCACTCCCGTTGCTTTGTATATGTCTTACTTTACAGTCCTATTGACCTCTTGTGGTCACCGATGGAAATTAATACAAATTCAAATTCAAACTGAAGATTGACATATTGATTAGGAGATCATTACATCTCTAAGAAATATTAAAATAATATTCTATTTAAAATGGATGAACTAATCATCTAAAGATGCATAATCTAATTATAATATTAAAATAATGTAATACAATATTCCTAACAAGGAATTTATTCATTCAAATCTTTTACAAAAGACATAAAAAAAAAATGAAAGCAAAGATATAGATGATGAGTGTCCTTGAACAATGAATAATCACTATATTATTCATAGATAAGTCACAACAGGGATACAATGGTTGGAGTGGTGGGGCATATTTATTCCAATACCAAAACCTCAATTAAATAAACAAGTTATCCTAGGTTGATCTAACAAAAGAAATTCAGGTTAATTACAAGTTATAAGATGGGTTTAACCATAACAAGATTAATCACACCTATATGTATTACATATAATAAATTAAATACATTTATACAATGATTGCTTGTAGGTCTCTACAAGATTGCATCATATGATGTCAGCCTTGGTCATAAGTTAGATTACACTTTCAATAAATCACACACAAATGGAGAGTTGGGCTTAAAACCTCAACCATTCTCATTTTAATTTTATTTTCAACATCAATGAAGCTAAGTGACACAATATAAGGGTTCTTAGCAAGCTTTACCAAAAAGGTATTAGTAGTTGGTAACCACTACCAAGATTAAAAAAGAGAGAGAATCAAAATATGCTAAAACCAATTGCTAGTAGAAAGGGAAAACCCTAGGGCTTGGAGGTAGAGTTTAACATAACCTTACCTCATAAAAATGCACCTCTATTTTTAGCCTTTGAGGTATATATTATGATGATTTGTAGCTCCTTACAATGCTTAAATATCACACCAATTAGACTTGAAGTGAGCCATCCATAAGCCTCACTACACAAGGTAAGCTATCAGGTTGTGATTCACCTCAAAAGGGTGTGAATTGTGTAAAACCAAAAACAGAAACTTGCCTAAGAGAATAAATTTATAAATCACAAATTTGGCCAAAAGGTGAATCATTGCTTCTATAGAGGATAAAAATATTTCCAAGTGACAAGTTTATGAACTACAAAACAAATATTTGTGAATCACACTTCTTATAGTGCAACCAAATTTACAAATCACAATTTTCTCCTAGACCTGGTAATATTTAGCTTCAAGACTTTTTTTCTAGGGAACACAAATATATATAAGGGAAATATCTAGTAGTGGCACAATCATAAATGCAACTATAGTAGAATCTTCCATGGCCACAATAATGACAGAAGTAGAAGTAAGATAATTTGGTACTCCACAACCTATAGAATAAGTAGGTCCCTCTAAGATAATGAAAGCCAAGAAAATAAAGAGAATTCAGTTGAAGAGATGTAAATTGACTAGTGATCTAAAGTAGTGAAACTAATTTTAAGCATTCATCTATACAATTGAGAAAAGAGGTAATGTGACATTGTTCCTTGGGACAATGCACTAATTCATGACAATTATCTGCATATGGAAATTTAAGCTTGCAATGACATTAGTGCCTGAGGTATAGGACTGCCTATAGATTGTTGATATCTATGTAGAGAAATATAATAAGAGTAGGCATTCCATATACATATAATATTAGGAGGATGCACACATCTTCATAACTACTGATAAAATAAGAAAAATATTATGTAAAATATGACCTAGTTCACTGGGTCACATTAAAATCTTAAGCACATATTGATTATTATAATAAGTTCAACAATGACATATGGAGGGATTTCTTGGAAATCCAACTAGAAAATCCATAGGACATAGAACTGAGTTATCACTAAGGATTACACAAATCAAGGTAGATATATAGATGTCTATATTGAGTATTATAGTTATCTTGGGGAAGATGATATATGAGTTGGTTAATTGCTGAAATTAGATTATATGTGAGGCAAGTGGACTATGTTGATAAAAAAATTCTTCAAAGGGTAGAAGAAGACCATTTTTTATAATATCGAAGCCAATTATGACAATCACTCCACTAACAAGAGGATGCAATATAGTTAATAAAAAGAAACTAGAAAGCATAGGGATGACTGTATTACAAGATTTTTGGTCATATATCCCTGAAGCAATATTTTTGAATGAATTGATAGCATGCAACATCAAAACAATGTATATTCAAAAGTAAAGGATAAAGTAGAGAAAGAAGCTAACCTATATAAGGAAACAACCCTAGCTAGATTATATGCCCCACATGGATATAAATATGAACTACACCAGTGGTAGAGCAATCCTCTTTAGTGGTTTTTCTTCTATTCTAACATGAGGGTGTGGACAAATTTTGACCCAGATATGAAAATCAAAGATCACTCTATAAGCACCCTTATGAATTATGGGTGGATATAAGAGAAAATTTTTGTGTGGAGAAATATGCGGGAGGCAACACTACAAGGATAATTTTTTGATGAATTCTCTAGATCCTATGATAGAGGGCATGAAAAGAAGAAAAATCCTTAAATGGATACAAACACCCGACTTGGCCCCTCCATCTCTCTCACAATTGTTTGTACATCAATATTGACACTCATAAGTGGCATGGTGAAATAAATTGTTTGGGAAGATTCAACCCAAGTGGGTCAATTTTAGAAAATATGACATCTCAATAGGACATCATGAGCACCTCAACATCATAGGGTATGGAAGGGATAAAAGAGAGATAATTTGAGAAGTATTACAAAGGTTATAATTTCACTAGCCGAGGATGGATCTACAAAAATATGGTTCATTACATAAGAGACAACAACGACCCTCACACTCACTCCCATAATATCACTCCTTTGTCATCCACCACTTCTTCTAGTATCATCATATCTCCTTACACTTCTATTCTTGCTTCTCAAACCCCCTTCAATTATTCTATTGAATACACTTCACCACATGTGAGTGTATCCATAGGGTCATCTAAAGGTACACCCATGTTAATTACCGAGCAACCATATTTACCATATCTATCTCCATACCACACATCATCCTCATCCTAAAATGTTTTATTAACTTTGCCCATGTCTATTTTCCAAATGATGACAATGTTGGAGTATATTACATTATTTGGTACATGCTAATGTACCCCTATGGTACCTTCATGGTACAAATTATAAATATTAGATTAGGGTTGAGTCATAGTTTAGAGTGTGAGTATTATTTCCCCTTTTATGTAAGTGTGAATATGCAGCATATGCACAAGTGTCATGTGAGTGAGTGTGTAAATGTAAGTTGAGTCTATGTGCACAAGTGTCTTATATATAAGAGTGAAAATATGTAATGAAAATATGTGCACAAGTATCTTAGATTAAAGTATGCAAAGTGAAGGTCAAGAGTCGTGTTTAGGTGTCTGTAGACCCAAAATGGCCACATCCTTAGAAAGTATTGAAAATTTCATTCTAAGGTATGAAGTTTCCATTCCACACACTTTTTAGTGTATTTTGGAGCGGATCCGCAACATTTGTTTCCTAATCCGCCCAACACTTAGTGCAATTTTACCTTGAGAAATTCTGCTCGGTTTATAGAGTATTTTGTTGTAGATTGGCAACGAGTCCTAATTTCACAAAAAAATTTGACGATGATGATGTCAGCGCGAAAGAAAGTGTGGAATGGTGATCGAGAGTAGTTTTTGCATGCTCTGAAACGACTAAGTGTCAATAAGGTAAATTATGCTAGTCTTAAGAGTATTTTGTTGTAGATTAGTGACAAAGAGCGAAAAACACTGCATAAGGTGCAGATTGGTGACAAAGAGTAGAAAACACTACATAAGGTGCAGATTGGTGACAAAAGCACTTTTACACTATACAAAGTGCATATTGGCAACAAAAGCACTTTTACATTACACAGGGTGTGGAATGAAGATAAAATATTTTTACACTATAGTCGATGTGGAATGGCAACAAAGGAGGAGTTGCACTTGCCCGAGTGTAGATTGGCGATTCCACATATTTACAAAGCAAAGGTGACATCAACATGCTTTATGGTGTGGATTTTGGTTGTTTTGAAGTCAAAGAAGAGAAAAGGAAGGGTAATGAGTGGATTGCATCCCGCTCACCTCTTAGTTCATTTTACGTCGAAATTCGATTATGTAGGATCAAGGCTATAATGATGACATTAGCAACTTAAAAGTGTAGAATGGTGCTTTTGATTTCCCCACCAATTTGTAGAGTATCTTGGGAGGTTTAATTGCAACAATTCATGATGAGGATCAACAGTCCAAGTTTTGCTGACATTCTTGAAGGATTTAGAAACCAAAACTCGTCGGATCAGAGTGCAGTCAGTTAGAGGGCTAGAAGATGAAGCATCGAGGGTTTTCAAGAACAAGAACCAGATGCGGTTGCATATTTGCGACAAAGCTGAGCTTCCAAGAATGATCAATGGATGATATGCAGTGTCTAACTATTCAAACTCTAACTGCCACCAAAAAATCAAAAAGTTGCAGAGGTATACTATCATGGCAGATTTCTCATAGCGGATTTCTCGAAGCTCTCCAACCAGTAAGATAATACCAACAAACTCTCTACTGAGCTATAAATATACAATCTTTGTAATGTCTCCTTAATATTATTTCATTTACAAACTATAAATAGAGGTTGAACCCTCATTTTATAGGGTCGTCTCTAGTGCGTTTGCTTGCCCTACTATAAATATTCTTGTGAGCTAATGGAAGGAGCATTACTCTAATATTTTGACTCAAATTTTTCATCTTCATTATCTTGTGCAAGAGGTTCGAAGTCTTGAGCTGCATTTCTGTTAATACTTGAATGGTTAGTTCATTCCAACTTTTGGATTACTAGTTGTGAGAGTAGTTGAAATCTGTTCTTGATTAGATCTGTATTGTTAGGAAGTTTATTTATGTTAAAACTATTGGTCTATTTTGCTATTTGGATTATCAATATTGGATGTTGGAATTGCTTTCTACAATATATCTTTGTTTATGCTTTAATGTGTGAAGGTTTCATTAATTTGGGTGATGTTAATATTGAGTGATGGGACACTAGAAATAGCTTGTGGGAGCCTTTTACTGTAGTTGCCTATGTTGTTAGCCTATATGGCCACTATTTTTCATAACATTCCTAACCCTAAACCTTTTCTAACCCTTACCTCAAAACCCTATTTGAGCTTTAATTGAGTCAACCCCATTTTAAGTTGAAAAGGAACCAACCTACTCTGGAGGTTGGATTGAAGTTGTCTTTGGTACATCCAATGCTTGAGTGCCGAGCTACGATTATCGAGTGTATGCCTAGACAAAAAATTAGAATATAGACAGTTGCAGTGTTAAGTAAAACTTGATTTCAATTCGATTCCCAATAGTTTTTGGCACGCCCGATGGGACTAGTTCACAAGGAACACAAAAACCCATCATATGAGATTTTTTTATCTCTACCCGAAGAAATAAAGATTTGGTGAATTGTCTTGACCTTGCTAAGTGGAGAATATAAAATTCACCTGGCGACTCCCTAGTATTTAAACCCAGAAAATAATTACCCTTGTAGACCAGTGTCCTTTCATGTATACCAGGTCTTTCAAAAGGAATAACCCTGACTCATATTTTTATTGTGAGCTACCTTATAGAGGGTCTACTGTTATCAAAAGTTTGAATCAAGATTTCCTATTTGAATAAGAGCTTCCTGATGAAAATCTTGTAGTTAATCCAACAACCCCTCCAGCAAGACTACACCTAGAAATATGGCAAGAAATGTAGCCCAAAATTATTGAAATGTACCCACAAATCAGCCATTATAGAAGTACCCCAGCTGGAACACAACTGGTCCCATTAGGTTAGCCCATATGAATTCCTTTCCCTAAGCTGTATCCAAGGTTATTACCACTTATGATAGATCTGGGAAGACAACATATGAGCACTATCAAGATATTTTGAATCTGGCAGCAATCCACAACATAAAGGAAGAGGATGTTATTATGAGAATCCTAGCCTTGTCCTTCAGAGGAAAGATTTTGCATTGGTTTAGGACTCTTGAGGATAACACCATCACCTCATGGGAAACATTGATTGAGCCTTTTGTGGAAGAATTTAATGAATTTGTTGATACTTTCTTCTTGCTTAATTAGTTTATGTCCATGCAAAAATCTCAGTAAGAGACTATATCAGATTTCAATTTGAGGTTTAGCAGAACATGGAAGAGAATTCCCCTTGCAACTAGACTAGATGTATGCTTGGCTTATATGTATTATATCAGAGCTCTTGGATTAGATATAGGCTTGCAAACCCAATAATATGGAGTGGAAACCTTTCCACAAGTTTATAATGTAGCGGTTCATACCGAGAATATCCTAATTAATATGGGAAGGTTACCTCTCAAAGTTGTGCTACCTTATAGTTTGGAAACCACTAATAACCAAAGCCAAGCTACAAACTCATCTTGCATGGATCCCCTTTCTTTATCATCCCCATATCTATAAATGAATCCCATTCCTTAGTCGAAAGCACCATCTGTTGCAGTTCCTTTCCCTCCCCTTCCTTCTCAAACCTCTCAGGAGTTTTCTACCATTCTTGATATACAAAATACTCTAAAAAATCTGAGTAACATAATGAATTCAATGGAAAAAAGGGATCAGGAGAGATCTCAACAGAGGAGATTTCCATATGTAAACAAATATCAAATACTTGGTCCTAGTAATAGTACTGGGGTCAGAGTAAACATAGCATATGAAGAGCCTAAGTGTTCTTCAGAGACAAGTCTTGTTAATGTTTGGTGTTTAGTGTGTAATGATCCTCATGATTCACAATATTGTGTCATGTACCAAAACCATGTTTAGTAAGCTATGGATCAAACTAAGAGGAATACAAAGGGAAGAGTAAATATGTTATGGTAGCCTGATAAAATCATTGTTGGGAAAGAGCTAGATGAGGATGGCCCAATTACTGTTATGACAAGATCAGGAAATAGAACCTTGCAAGTAGATCCCCAAAATATGAGATAATTCTAGGTTCCTTTTCAGAAAAGGAATGACCCACTTTCCCAAAGCAGTGATACTTTTCTTATTCCCTAGGCTAAAGGGAAAGAGAAGACAGACAATATCCCCAAGATATTTGAGAAATAAACTGAAGAAGATTGAAAGAGGTCTAAATATAAGGCTCAAGAGAGGCTTAGATTCCCTTCTATTACCAAAAGGTAAATAATAGAAGCCACTCAGCAATATAAAAGAAAATATGGTGAGCCAGAAAGAAGGCCTGCGAGGACCACTTTGGCTAAGTCTAAATACAACACTAATAAGATATGAAAAGGATTCCATCAAAAGCTAGTTTATATGATACCATTTTCATTCCTATCTAGATTGACTTGCTTAAATATTCTCTCAAAAAGTATCCATAGGATAGGCAGGCCACCACAATCCTTAGTATGCCCTCAGAAAAGAAATAAATTTCCCTTGCTATTTTGAAGAATAAACCCCCCCTTTCTATATCTCTTTAATAATGGAAGGTTGGGTAGTTTGAAATTGTATGATAGATTTAGGAGCATCAACTACAATTATACCTAAAGCAATCTATGAAGATATGGGTATGGAGTATACCCGATCTTGCCTTGGAGTACTGCAATTGGATGGAACACCTGTAAAAATAGTGGGAGTAATAAAGGATGTTCTAATGAGGTTACATAAAGCCCCTATGGTGAAAATAGTACAAGAAATAATAGTGTTGACCTAGAGCCCTACTTTATTTTATGCCTCTCAAGGGAGTTCACTGCAAAATTAGGTGGATGCATGTACATGGATTATTCCAGCATGGTCATTCCCTTCAAAGGGAAGAGGATAAGGATAACACCTAAAAAACCTGTGTCTTATCACATAGACAAAATTGAAGAAGACATGTGCAACCTTACTCCTCTTGAAGAATTTGAAATTATGGATAAATTTAAGGAGCTGAAACTAGAAGATGAATTACATTTTAGAGAGGATTACTATCAGTTCAGGACAGTCATGGGCACATATAGTATTTTTGCAGAATCAGATAAGAAAATTCCTGCTATTTCTAATAAATATTTGAGATAGATAGAGGCATGGACCATGCACTTTGATGGTGCTAGATACATAAATGGATCTAGTGCTAGTGTGGTACTATAGTCCCAATCAGAAGGGACAAAGACTTTTACCTATAGATTAACATGGTCATGCACCGATAATACTACAGAATATGAGGTTTTATGCCTTGGATTGATGCAAGCAAAAAATATGGGCATTAAGATCCTAAAAATATATGGTGACTCTGAGTTAATCATCCATCAGGTAAGAGAAAGGTGCAACAGTAAGTACCATTACCTAAAAGTATACAAAAATAGGGCGTGGGATTTTATGGAATCCTTCAATGCCCTGAATATAAATTTTATTCCCAGAGAAAAGAATACTTTGGCAGACTCTTTAGCAACAAGGGGAGCTAACTTCAACCCTTCTGCAAATATAGGAGTCAAGAAAGATAAGGGAATCAAAATGATTTTCAGACATGCAGTACTAGATAAGTAGATTTTTTGGTAGGTTTTTGAGAATGATGAACAAATCATTGATTTTTTGGTAAGAGAATCCTATCTCTCCACTATCCAAGAAGAAAATCTAGAGGAAATTGATCAACAAGATGTTATTCATCTTAGAAATAATCATATACCTAGAGGGTTGGTCACCCTAGAGAGCTTGTTTGACAATGAAGACAAGAGAAGGATCAAATCTATGGAAGCCAATGACAAAATATACAAAGAATTTGAAATAGAAAAAGAAAAAAAGGCTCAAGGTTGGAATCCAATGTTATCCAGAGGAAGAAGATGACATTAAAGCTTTATGCATAAAGTACCAAGATATTGTGGCTTGGTCATATGAGGACCTCAAGGTATATGACAAAAGGATTATCCATCACACCCTTAAGCTAGAGCCTGATGCAAAGCCTTTTAGGTAGAAGTAAAGGCCTGTAAATCCAAGGATCGAAGCAACAATGAGGGAAGATCTCTAAAATTTATTAAAGGTTAAGATCATATATCCAATTAAACATTCTACATAGGTAGCCAACTTGGTATGTATGAGAAAAAAGAATGGCGATATTCGCTTGTGTGTAGATTTCAAAAATCTTAACCAAGCGTCTCTTAAGGATCACTACCCCCTTCCATAGATTGATCAAATATTACATATAGTGGTAGGGGCAGAAAGGTTCTCACTATTGTATGGCTTCTCTAGTTATAACCATATTTGGGTGAAAAATGAAGATCAGTATAAAACAACATTCACCACAAAATGGGGCACATTTGCCTACCAAAGAATGCCTTTTGGGTTGTCCAACGCAGGAGCCACATTTTAGATAGCCATGGATTATGCCTTTGGGGAGCTTATCAATAAGGTCATTTTGATCTATTTGGATGACATGAATATTTTCTCCCATAACAAGCATGACCACTTAGCACACCTTGAGCAAGTTTTTAAAAAGTGTAGAGAATTTGGAATTTCCCTCAATCCTAAGAAATATTTTTTTGCAGTACATGAGGGAAATTGCAGGGGCATGTGGTCTCAAAAGAAGGTATGGCCATAGATCTGGATAGAATCCAATCCATTCTAGCTCTTCCACTGCCTGTAAATAAGAAAGCCTTATAGTCCTTCTTTGACCAAATAAACTTTGTTAGGAAGTTCATTTTTGACTTTGCATAGAAGGTAAGGCCTATATCTGAGCTATTGAATAAATATGTAGAGTTCAAATGGACTAGAGTGAGGAAACAAGCCTTTGAGGTAATCAAAAAATCCATTGCCACAACTCCATTGCTAGTAAATCCATATTTATGATAAATATTTTATTCTTTACGTTTATGGAGCTGAAGAAAGTTATGCCTTAGTACTTACTCAAAAGAATGAGCAAGGTGAAGACCATCCCATATTATTATGTATTCAAACTCTCTATTATTACCAGGTTGAATATAATTTTATTGAGAAACAAGTATTTGCTATGATGAAATCATTGAAGAATTTCAGGTAGTATTTGGTTCAAAGTAAGACCCTGGTATACGTTGTCCACCCAAATGTAAGAAGCTTTATTCTACAAGGTGAACTAGGAGATAAGAGAGCTGGATGGATCACCAAGATTCAGGAATATGATGTGGAGATGCACCCCACCAAGTTGGTAAGAGGTAGGGCCTTATGCTAAGGTCTAACAGAGGTAGCAACATCATCTGAAATGATAGCTTGTCGACAACCAAAGATGATCAGATTGAAGGAGGACAACCAGGTGACTCTTATTGGGTAGAACAAATGATCAATTACTTTCAAACCAGAGTATGCCCTCTTGATATTAATGCATCACAAAGAAGATATAGACTTGAAGCTTTGAAGTATGTCTTACTACCAGAAGGGCTATACAAAAGGAACCTTGATGGAGTCCTCCTTAAGTGCTTGAAAGATGATCAACAACAAAATGTCATTGAGGAGTTCCATGGAGGACCATCTGGAGGATATTTCTCAGGTAGAGTTATATCTTTGAAAATCATAATAGCAGGCTATTATTGGCCTACTATATTTGCTGACACCTTCAAAGTCACTAGAGCCTATGAAAAATATCAAAGGCATGTAGGGAGGACAAGAAATACCTCATTCCTCCTTAAGCCAATACAATTTGAGGAGCCTTTTCAACAATGGGGGCTGGAATTCATAGGGGTCATCAACCCTCATTATTTAGTAGAGAATAAGTATATTATAACTGCCACAGACTACCTCACCAGATGGGTAGAGGCCATTCCTACCAAGAAATAAGACCAGGAAGTTGTGATCAATTTTATGGAAAGTTTGATTTTAAGGTTTGGAGTTTCGAAAGCCTTGGTGAGTGACAATGGGTCAGGATTTATAGGAGCCAAATATATTGAGTTTGCAAGCAAGTATGACATAACCATTAAGAATAATTCAATTTATTACCCTCAAGAGAATGGCCTTGCAAAGTCTACCAATAAAAATTTGTTAATGATTTTGAGGAGATCACTAGAAGGAAATAAAAGAAGTTGGAACCTAATGCTGGAACAAGCTTTGTGGGCTAACATGATTACCATCAATAATTCCATCAAGACTTACCCCTATGCTTTGATATATGGCAAGGAGGCAGTGTTACCTATCCATTTGGAAATTCTAGCACTCAAACTGATAAATTCAGAAGAAGAATCAAAGGAAAATCCAGTGGAGACAAGGCTGAAACACCTACTAAAGTTCGAAGAGAAGAAAGCTCAGGCCTATGAGAAATTTCAGAAGCATTTTGTGGACATCAAGGCATGGTTCAATAAAAAGGTAAGGTTCAGAAAATTCTAGGTTGGAGACTCAGTTTTTAGGTGGAATGTTGAAAGAGCAAAACTAGGACATCATCATAAGTTTGACTCCTTCTGGGATGGCCATTTCAAGATAGTAGAAGCCAAGGAGACCAATGTTTTCCAACTTGAAGATCTAGAGGGAAACATACAACCAATCCCGGTTAATGGTTTTCATCTTAAAATTTACTTTGATTGAAATATAATATCATTGTAATATATGTACATACATTGTATCATACCTTCCTTTTTAAACTTTGTATTAAGGTATGTTTTAATAGCATATTGTACAAATAAATATTAAAAAAAAAGAGAGAAAAGAAAGAGAAAATTTTGTAAAATTGGCTAAGTGTTCCCATAGGTTGTAGCAAGTGCCTATTTTGCACTCAAATACACTAAGTGCGAAGCGAAAATATCGTTGGGCTCCAAATCACATTCAAATGAACCATCATACCAGAAAAATGATGAGCGAGTTCCAATCCACACCTAAATGAACTACATTTTTAGTAGAATGTAACATACGCTATCTTCCACACTCAAATAGACCACAATACTAGTAAAATGACGAGTGGTTTCAAATTTGCCGAGTTTCAAGAATTATGATGTACAGAATGAGTAAGGTCCTAATCTACCACAATTCAAATTTAAGTTGTGCAGAATGAAAGAATTGTCACCAATCCATCGTTTTCAAGTCTACATTTGAGTAGGGCAGCAATTTCGTATCATACCACTTGGAAAAGGGTAAAAGATCTGCAATAAATGCTATTTTTCCTGAGGTCAAAAGAGAAAGGACAAAGCAATGCCACAAGGGTTGAAGCATGTTTGAATTTTGACAAATCAAAAGTCAGAATGCCACCTCTAAGCTACCAAAAGGAATGAATTTTGAATTGAGAAGCGTGCCAATGGGTAAGTCATTCAATAGCCGCATTAATGGCAGAGGACGTGCATGCACCAAAAATTAAAGGGGGGTTAAAGCATAGAATTCTATCCATTTGACAAGCAACGTTCACTGATAAGAGAAGAGCATAACGATAGCAGAAGCATTACCTGCAAATTCTACAAAGAAAATCTAAGTTGTTGTTGACGAATATGGCTTTCGAAGACACCCACGAAGCTAGAAAATTGATGAAAAATATAGTGGGCCATTATATCAACAAAGTAGAAGCTATAGCAGATACCGAGCTGGTCCTAACAGAGAGATCAAATCTCAAGAGAAACATCAACAATAGATACAAGAAATGGGTGGCTTTTTCGATTGAAGGTAGATGTGTTGTACTCTCATTTTTGTATTTTTACATTTGTGATTCCATCCATCCTTGCCATGAGTTAATAGCAGCCATCGTTAAATTCTACGACCCAATGGCAAAAGCAATAAAAATTGCTAAAGTCAAAACCCTATTTAGCATCACTGCTACAAACTGTCAAAATTATTTTGACATAGGAGCGAAACCACCTGTAATACCAAAAGAGTTTAAAACAAATACCTAGGCCGACTATTACTCTCTGGATAAACAAGCTAATGATGGTGAGTCTTTCAAAAAATGGGTATATAAACAAATCAGGGACACTAGGGCCCGAAAGGGATTGCCCCAGGTTCCAATTTCCATTGAATGGTTTGAACATCTAAAGCTATATTCAATGTCAGCCTGCATGGATGGTCTGGATTATGATAAAATGGTGTAGGGTTGGCAAATAGCCACTGCATATTACATTTCCAATGAGAGGATGTATGAGGAAGTCACATAGAAGAAGGGTATTAGAGTTATCTATTTTTACTGGCCTTCTTTTCTTGCTCATAGAATGCATGAACAATTAGTAGCACTGAAAAGAAGCTCTGATGCACCTTGTTTTAGGTATTGCTCAAGCCTGGTCTGGATGTTTTTTGTTGCTGTAAGAGATATGATGCCTTGGATTCCAATCAAAGATAAGACCAGTGAAGGAGAACCCTCACTGGACTAATCATCTAAGAAGTATTGAGTCTTTTTAAAAATTCAATTTGGAATTCTTAGGGCCAGCATTGAAAATAATGTATGGAGTTTTCCCTAGGCTACCACCTCTGGATAATAAAATATTGAGAGTGGAGGGTGCAGAGGAAGGAGACTGGTATCTCCTAATAGAGGGTACAGTTATTAGACTGTATGGATTTATGGGTAAGCCTTTTTTGCTACCTCACTTTGTCATAGAGAGGCTATTTGCCTTAGAATATTTGAGGCAAGCAGAATATATATATTTGAACTATGTATCTGGGAGAAAGATAAGATCTATGTTGACCTACTAAAATGTTAGTGATATAACTATTACTAAGAAACAACATGGTGAAAAAATTGACCAATACCTAGATAGGTTGGGTCTATTCTATATTCCTTAGATATGGAGTTATGATCCAGATGATATATTCTATAAAAGAAATATAGCCTTAAATGGATAAAAGGCCTACAAATTTGAAAATATATCTAGGCCCCATTTTGAACAAGGTAGAAGTAACAAAGAAACTGCACTTTTAGAGTGGAATGTTTCTAAGATGGATCAACTTCCTCCATGGTTAGAATTTTATGAACAAATTATGGATTTTAACCCAGAAAATAATGTAAAACATCGGTTGAAGGAGTCTACCATCAAGGATATTGAGAAAAAAATAGAAAAGAAAGAGGACCCTCAGTCTCAAGAATCTACTGGTGAGGAAGCAGAGAATAAGGGAAAATGAAACGAAGCCAAAATATCAAACTGGTGGAGGATGAGAATTGAGTCTGGTAAAGAAAAATCTAGGTTTGGGATTAAAATGGATGGTGAATTCTCTAAAAAGTATGACAATAATGTCAAAACTTGGAGGTTTAAAGACATAATGAATATAGTGCTAATATACAAAATAATACAAACTGGGTCGAATTCCCCATCCCCACCTTTAGAAGAAGAAGTTTAGGAAGAAGAATATGATACTCCATTGACTGATGTCGAAGTCCTGAAGCCTTTTTAGCCTTCAACTAAGCAAATAGAACAATTTACAAAAGGACCATGGTTGATGAGTAAAATGCAATATTCTGATGAGAGGGTTGTCAATGTACCAGTCATAGAAACAGTCAAAAGGCTTAATCGCCTAGCCCTGTGTGGACAACCTCTAGACACAGACGTCAATTAGAATGAAAAGGATGAGAAATTTAGATTTACACCTCTGAGTTTCACCACTGCAGCAATAGTGGAATTAAATCCCATTTTTGAATAGTTGCTACGGAGGAAATAGTACAAGAAGGGTTTTCTGAGAAAGAAATAGAAAGTGAGAAAGTTACCTTTCAATTTTTTTAGAGAAAAGCCAAAAGAGCCCCCAAAAAAATTGAGAAAGAGATTTCAAAGAAGCATAGGCTGGATAAAGAGGATATAGTTGAGAAAACAACTATTCCAACTGCTGAAGGATTGATACAACAAGAATAGTAGCAGATCATAGAGATAGCTCCAAAAAACCCTATATTAGTAGGTGAAGGTATGGTCTCTAATCCCTCTTATCCTCTTCCTCCTCCATATTCCCCAAGGAAATATCCCTCCCATTCTGAGAAATAAGTTGTAACAAAGGTACCTTCTCCACCTCAGTCCACCTCCTGTTTCATCAGTCACTACTGAGGTACAAATCAACCCATCTTCTCCAAGCTCACCTCAAGTTCCACCTTCATTATCCAAATTTCCACATTCATCATCTGAGATTTCCCTCTCATAATATCCCATAGTTACAACTTCACCATTACCACCACGACCATTATATGAGAAGCAAATTGTTTCCAGTACACCCCCTCATCCATCTGTGAGTCTCACTTTAGTTTCCATGATTTTACCAATTGCAACAATGGTAGTGGTCACAGACTCCACTGTGGTCATAGATTCTCCTGTAACTACTTCTGCACAACTATTATCAACTACTGATTCTACACTTGCATACCTTGTGTCTTCTTCTCTTCTTGCTGCAAGTTATCCTACCCAGGCCATTTTGCAGACGGAGCAAGAAGCTACACAAAAAATCAATGATTTATGGTCAGAAAATTTGTCTAAGCCTTCTAATAGGATGGCCACCAGGAGAAGAAGCATGTTTGTTGATCCAATTTCAAGAAAAGGACATCTATATCCATGATTCCCCTTGTGAGCAAGCTTGAAATTGAGATGACTGCCCAAGATTATTGTATAGAAGAGTTCACAGAAGACATTGAGAAGCTGCCTGATGAAGATGAATTGGTCATAGCCAGAGCCCACTTAGAAAATTTTTATGTGAAAAATGATATATTCAAAGAAAATGTGGGTAAGTTGGAAAAGCAAATTGAAAAGCTTTAGAAAAATGTTAGCAATCAGAAATAAGTGGAGAAAGCTCTGAGAAAAGAAGCTAAGAGCTAGCAAGAGAAGTTTCAAGAAGCTAATAAGCTTAAGGAGCAGGTAGAATAACAACAGAAAAAGATGAAGAACAGGGTAAGGAGATACAAAGTTTGAAGTAGCAACTTCAGATAGAAAAGGCTAAATCTTCTGGTTTTTTAAGGTTGGACTCAAGAAAGTGAAAAAGGAATTGCTCACTGAAGTTCTAGATAAATGCTTAGGGTTGCAACTCATTATTGATTTTTTAGATGATGCCAGCCGCCTACTCCAAAGAATTTTGAAGGATCTGGATAAAATAATTGGAGAGCTACAACCTATGGTAATTCCAGCTAAACAAATTCATAGACTGGTGGATAGTTGTAACAACCCAAGTCCAACCCACTTGGTTTCAAGTACACAGAAGGAGTAAATGAATTTTTTATTTTTTATTTATACAACCAGCCAAATTTTCTTTGAACATCTAGATAAGCATGCTTAACCTTATCGGATGCCATTCTGCTATAGTCAGAATATTCGAGAGGATGAGATTGGCCAGATCCCAATTGTAGTTGCCTTATCAAACTCCCACTCCTACCCGAGTATCCAAGTATTGGCAGGGGTTTTCCTACTCTAGGGCCCATATCACCTGGAGCTTGAACGCTTAATTTCCCCTATACCTTCTGTGAGGTATTAGCATATGCATGCTGGGGCTGATGACAATTCACTTCCCTGAATGTCATCATGAGTCTATCAACACCTGGCTAATACTCCAGAGGTCTTAATTCTGCGTGAGCCCATATCATCACGTAGACTTCCTTAAGACCTCCTGCCCAGATTCTAGATGGTTTAGTCTAAGATTTATGCCCATATCATAAATATCTTATTCTCCTCATTTTCCTAGAATTAAACTAAAAAAAGAAATGAGAGCTACGATCCTTACGGCTGGATACATGAATATCTTCCCATATTCAAGTTGAATAGGTTATCTTCCCACAACCTTTTAAGATGATTTTATTACCACCATTATCCTTCTATATAGTTTTAGGTTTTAAGTTCATCAAACCATGACTTACCAAACCAATATCTACCAAATTACCCTAAAAGTAAAAACTACCACCACTAATTCAAAGTTCTTAATCAAAAGTAATTAAAAATAATAAGTTTAAGCCACCTTGGTCCTTTTTTGCTATAATACTACTAAAGGTAAATCATCTCCTAAACCCTAAATAGTTGCTAAAGATTTAGATAATTTCTAAGGGTTTATTTTGTAAATTATTATTTCCTTTGTTTTTGGAATGAGAAATATATACTTTGTTTTAATAGCATATTTTGTTAATCTTTAAAATGAGTCCAAATGAACTAAGAATCCAATATATCAAATTCAACATATTATATATATATATATATATATATATATATAAAGAATATCAAATAAAGCTTAAGTAAATTATAACATTTAAAAATAATAAGTAAATCCTTAAATTAGTTCATAACCTTTTAGAATTCAATCATTATTTAAATAAATGATAACTTTTCTTCTTATAGTATCAAATAAAGCTTAAAATAAATTATAACATCTAAAAATAGCAAGTGAAACTTTAAAGTATAACCTTCTAAAAATAGCAAGTGAAACTTTAAATTATAACCTTCTAAAAATATCATCAATAATTTAAATTATAACGTATAATGTAAAGTCATTTAAAAAAAATGTGAAATTCCGAGAATATGTAACACTTGCATTAAAAATCCATACCTAACGCTTTCTCAAGTGAGTATTTTTTTAAAAGAAATACAGATTCTCCTATATCATGATGACGAAGGTATTAATTAATTTTTAATTTATTTTGACATGCTTCTTATTTTATATAACCACATTATTATAAAACTTATAAATGAAGCTATGTAAGTTAATTTTCCAACCACAGTTTTATTTGGTCTCAATTTCCTATTTGAAGGCACGATGCAAAAGAGTGGACGGCTACACCTAGGGCAACCTAATCGTATGATAATTTTTGACAAGATAAACCCAACCAATCAATTTCTATCCAAATAATTGCAGACTTTGCGGAGTTTGAAGATGTCCAGCTTTGCTTCAATCAATCAAAAAAATATTGATGATGTCCCTAAATGTTCTAAGTTTATGATCATTTTTTTTATTTTTTTATTTTTTTTAATACATTCATTACTGAAATAAAAACTGTGAGACGTGGTAACAAGTTATATTTTTTGACCTAAAAAATCAGACCCAAGAAAATGATGACGGATTATTTTCAAGCTTAGCATAAGATTTATCATGTCTTTCTATGTTTTAAATGACAGAGATCAATGTATTTTTTTGGTTTAACAATAAGAGCTCTTATCCATTCCTTCCTCACCCTAAAAGAAGAAATGTAGAACACACTATACAATCATTGATAGGGTTAAAACTACATAGACATCCTATAATTAATTGTTGGAAATGATAACGGTTAATTGTTGAAAATGACAACGGTTAATTGTTGGAAATGACAACAACGGTGTATGGTTATGGTGGAGGACCTAGATAGTTATCTACAGTTGTATTTGTGTCTTTTATTAAATATAACGTCGTAAATATTGGTTGCTTTTTATTGCATGATGTATTATTTAATAATTGTAATAATACAAGGAAAGGAGTTCTCCTGCATTTGGTTTGTGTTTTAGCTTTGTTGTTTTGTTTTTGTTTCTCTCTGAATATCGTGTTGTATTTGTTCTATTTTCTCTTGATCTATAAATTGTCTTCAATTTGTGTGTGTCTTTGTGACTGACTAGAGTTAACAAGTGGTATCGAGAGTCTGCTTCAAGAAACCTTGGACTTTGATCTTGGGGTAGGGATTTGTCAGTGTGTACTCTGTGTTTTGTGGAAGAGCCAGCATGGAGAAGTCTACAATTAAGAAATTCAGAGGCCATAATTTTAACATGTGGAAATGGAAGATGGAATATCTTCTAGTTGAGAGAGAACTCAAGGAGGCAATCCAACATGATCAGAAGCCCATTGCCATCACTTAGGAGGACTGGGACAAGAAGAATGAGAAGGCAATGGCTCCCATTGGTTTAAATCTTGGAGATTCAATTTTGTCCCATGTTCTCACTGCCAAGACAACCAAAGACATGTGGGACAAGCTTGGACAACTGTATGAGTCCAAGTCCATGATGAATCTAATTTTGTTGAGGAAGAAATTATATGGGTTGAAGATGGCAGATGGTGGGAATGTGGTTGAGCACCTTAATACTTTCAACACCCTCATAAATCAGTTGGTATCAGCAGGTGATAACGTCAAAGATGAGGAGTAATGTATTTTTTTGTTGTGCAGTATTCCTGATTCATGGGATAATTTGATTATTGCAATCAGTGGGAGCACAAAAATACCTGACCTTAAGATGAACAATATTGTGGGGCAACTCTTACAAGAAGAGTTGAGAAGGAAGACTATTGAACCCACAAAGAATGTTGAAGCATTGTCTATGAGAGGGAGGAGTAGAGAACACAAAAGCAATGAGAAGCCACATGGCAAAGGCCATAGGTCGAAATTGAGGAAAGGCTAGAAGCAAGAAGTTGAGTGCTGGAAATGTCATAAAAAAGGACACATAAAAAGGGAGTGCAAAGAAGAATCTCGAAAAGATAATGAGGGCATCTCTACTGCAGCTGCTACTAAAGAAGATGTTGTTGAGCAAGGTGCAGCAAAAGCAGTGCAAAAGGATTGTAATTGTTGTCAACACAGACAGAGTGATGCAGTTGAAGCAGTTCAGAGGTCAGTCAGATCAAGTGCAGAAAATCTCAAGAAAAACAGAGGGGACCCGGATCCGGAAATTTGCGAGAAAAAGACAAGGAAGAAAACTGTCGCGATATCGCGACATGGTTCCTGTCGCGATTTCGCGACAAAAAGCAGGAGAGAGAAAGTGCAAGAAAAAATGTCGCGATTTCGCGACATATCCGAGGAGAGAGAAAAAGCACGCCAAAATGTCGCGATTTCGCGACATGTCGAGTTTTCGCTGAGGAGAGAGAAAATGTGTCGCGATTCGCGACAAAAAGTAGGAGAGAGAAATTGCAAGCCAAATTGTCGCGATTTCGCGACATGTCTGAGGAGAGAGAAGGCGCAAGCAAAATTGTCATGATTTCACGAAAAAAGGATGAGAGAGAAAGTGCATGAGAAAGTGTCGCGATATCGCGACAGTTTCGGAAGAAAAGCACTAAGGGCGCAAAGTGTCGCGATTTCGCGACAAAAAGGATGAGAGAGAAAGTGCATGAGAAAGTGTCGCGATTTCGCGACATGTTGGAGGCAAAGCAGCAAAGTGAAGAAAGCGTAGCGATTTCGCTACATGTTGCAATTTCGTTGGTGAAAGCGAAGAAAAGGCACTAAGTAAGGAAAGTGTAGCGATTTTGCTACAGGCTCTAAATGCAAAGGATGAAAGATGTAGCGATTTCGCTACAAGCTTGAAACACTAAGAACAAAAGTGCAGCGATTTCCTAACTGTTTCGAAAGGCAAGGTAAAAAGGTGTAGCGATATCGCTACAGGTTGAAAGTGCATAGTGCGGAGGTGTAGCGATTTCGCTACAGGTTGAAAGTGCATAGTGCGAAGGTGTAGCGATTTCGCTACAGGTTTGAAACACATGTTGGGAAGGTGCAGCGATCTTGCTATGAGTTCAAAGTGCAAAGTGGAAAGGTGTAGCGATATCGCTACACGTCGGAGTTTCACTAGCTAGCAGCAAAGAAAAATGCTAAGGCAACAATGGTGTAGCGATTTCGCTACATGTAAGGTTTCGCGGCTGCATGGAGTAAAAATTGTACGGAGGCCAGAAGCGTCGCGATTTCACGACGGCAATGAGGATGACGTCAGCAAGACCAAAAACGTCACGATTTCATGACATCTTAGAAGATGACGTCAGCAAAACCAAAAAGTGTCGCGATTTCGCGACAGGGTGAACGAAAAGCCATTGCAAGCCGAAAACGTCACGATTTCGCGACATCTTTGAAGATGACGTCAGCAAGTCTAAAAATGTCGCGATATCGCGACAAGTTTCCGAGAAGCCTCAGGAAGCCGAAAGTGTCGCGATATCGCGACAAAGTTGAGGATGACGTCAGCAAAGCAGAAAACGTCGCGATATCGCGACATGTAAGGTTTTCGGGGTTGCTTATAGAAAGGAAGTCTAGGAGAAAGAAAACGTCGCGATATCGCGACAGGTAATGTTTTGGCGAGGAAAAAAGTCAAAGATACATGCATTGTGACAAGTGGCAAATAGCGCCAGTTACGATAAACCTAACTGGAGTCAGATCTGCAGTTCCAAGTGACAGGTGGTGAGAATGCATAGGAGAAATTCATGCTGCAGTTAACTGTAGTTACAAGTGAAAGTGACTAGACAGCGAATTTAAGAAGAGATCGGCTGTTGCAGGGCCGTGATGCTGCAAGCTGGCGTAAAGAGCAGTTTTTCAGATAATCTCTACAAACAAGAAATTCTCTCGATGGTTGTGCTTGACTCACAAGAAAGTAACGGGTAGAATAGAAGGATCGACACCGTTTAGAAAAGAGTGCAAAAGAATTAGAAAGAGCAGCTACGTAGATTTTGGAAGAACAAGATAATAGAGCATCGAAACGTGCAGAAGGGTTGTCAGTATATGCAGAGAAAAATACTGTCAATATGTGCAGGGAGAGAAGAAGGATTGTCGATATATGCAGAATATGCAGAGAAAAATATGGTCAGAATGTCAATAAGAAAGCGGCTAAAAGGCGGATCAGGTCGGGAGAAGGATTAATGCATTGATCGTAGCCGAAAGTACATGAAAAGATTGGAGGGAAACTTGAACCGTTTCAAAATTGAGCCATTCGAGGAAATCAAGGATATAAGGATCGAGCTGCATAGTGAGACGGTTACATTGACTGTGTTTTATTGAGCATATCAAAAGGCAAAGTTGTGGTAAGTGTTGTATGAAAAACAGCCTTAGAACAAAAACCCGTATATTCTTCTTGTAATATTCAAGAGAGAGGTTTTAGATAGAAATAGAAGATATTGAGTCTCTAACAATTCTCTTTATGCTTCTGTAAGATTCATTTGTAAGTGAAAGACCAGTGAGGGTCTTACAAAAGAGAAGGCATTTTTATGTCCATTTATCTTGCAAAATAGAAATCCAAGTTGGTGCTTGGATAAAGGGGTTGGTGCTCCTATCCATTGCGACGAGATAAATCGGGGGTTGGTGCTCCTTCCAGGTGGGTCTTTGGTAAACAATTGTAAATATTGAATCCTTGCAAAGAGCTGGATTTGGATTGAAGTCCAAAGAGTCATTATTTGAGGAGTAGCCACATCGGTGAACCTCGTAAAATCTTGTGTTGTGTGATGCTCTTGTGTGATACTTGCATTATCTAGTTTCAAGCTTGCATTATTAGTTTTAAAAGTTGCAGATTTAAGTTTTTAAGTAGTTACACCTGATTCACCCCCCCCTCTCAGTGTCATTGTGAGAATATCAATTGGTATCGAGCCGAGCACACTGCACAAGCTTAATCGGCTAAGGTGTTCTTGGGAGATATACAATGGCCGGTGGTGAAGGTTTTTCTTCTAACAAAGCTCCTCTGTTCGATGGAACAAACTATTCTTTACGGAGGCTCGGGATGCGACCTATCTCTGTGCATTGGGTTATGACATTTGGGAATCTATTGAAAATGGATACACCACTCCCATTGTTCCTCCAACGGATGCGGCTGAGAAGAAAAAGTTTGAGAACAACTCGAAAGCCAAGAATGCTATTATGTGTGGATTGGTCGACGGTGAGTTGATACGCATCATGAACTGCAAATCTGCTAAAGACATATGGGACAAACTACAAAGCATTCATGAAGGAGATAGCAAAATCAAGGAAGCTAAGATGCAAACACATCGTGCCCAGTTCGAAGCATTAAAGATGACCGATGATGAGAACATAGAAGCTTACATGCTGAGAGTAAATGGAATCATCAATGCAATAAGAGGACTTGGGGAAGAAATGGAAGATGCGATTGTTGTGAAGAAGGTGCTGAGAACTCTCAACAAAAGGTTTGATGCAAAGGTTTACGCCATAGAAGAAGCAAAAGATTTAAATTTTTTTTTGTATGGATGAAATGCATGGTTCTCTAACAGCTTATGAAATGAGGATTGGACAAACTAAGCCCTCTGACAGAGAAGCAACCTTCCAAGCACAAAAAAATATAAAATCTAAACAAGAGTCTGAGGAAGAAGAATCTGCGAGATGAAAATGAAGCAAACTTTGTTAGGAAATTAGTAAAGGGAAAAGGAAAGTACGAGAGGTAAGCTACCGTTCAAGTGCTTTAAACTGTGGAGGCATTGGGCACTTTGCGGCAAAATGCCCCATGAATGAGAAAAATAGAAGTGATGAAGGGACACATCAAGAAAGAAATGTCTGGAAGAAGAAATCATAGTTTAGAAAAGGAAATTTCAAGAAGAGAAGCTTCTTCTCAAAGAATGTTGACTCTTCTGAAGACAGTTCCTGTGAGGACTCAGAAGAAGAAACTGGTGAAGCCTTGTTCATGGCTTTTGAAGAACAAAGAACTGAAGAAACCCAAGAGTGTGAAGAAAAATTAGAGGATGAGGCTGAGATAGATCTGGAAGGTGAGTTGGTTGCTGCTCTTGAAGAGTTAAGTGCAAAAAGGAGAAGAAATAAAAAGACTTCAAGAAAACTTGAGGATGTTGGGAAATTAATTATAAGTTTGAAAGTACAAACTGAAGAATATAAGAAAAAGTCTGAAGATTTTGAAGCTCAGCTAACCGTGAAAATAAATGAGTGCAACAAGCTAGAAGAAAACATATTCGGATTAAGGCTGCGGCTAGAAGAAATGAATCGAAAGCGAGTTGTCATCATAAATTTGAAGACGAGTTCTGCGAAGCTGAACAAAATGTTGAATAATCAAAGGCCCATGGGTATCAAGTTTGGTTTGGGCTTTGATGAAGGAGAATCCTCAATGGACTCAAAGGCTATAACTGTAGAACCAATAAAGAATAAAGACAAGATCAAGGTTGATAAAGATAAACCGTATCAGGCAAAAGAAAACAACAAGTCCAAGTTCGAAAGGAGTGCTACAAATGATGGATTCACCAAAGTCTCTCATCAAAGAAGGAGAAGACCCATGGCTCCTACCTCCACATGGCAACAACCATTTCCCAGGTACACTCGTTCCTTTTTTGGTTATTGTTTTAAGTGCAATGCATATGGTCATAAAATTTCAAGTTGTAGATATAATGTAGAACAAAGAAACTTTACTAGTAGAAATACTTTTTCTCCTTTGATAGATTATGCTGTAGAATGTTATAACTGCCATAACTTCGGCCATATTGCAAGAAATTGTCGTAGCTCTTTTGCAGGAAATAAATATCAGGAAAGAAAATATCACTCGGTTGGATCAAAACAGATACGAGAAAATTTCCCAATAAAGCTGTCACAAGCAAATGAAAGGGAGAAGGTGAAGAAAGTAACCAGATCTGCTGTCAAATCTCAGTGGAAAGAAAAGGGACAACCGAAGAAAGACAAAGAATCCCTGATCGTTCAAACAGCTCTCAAAGCACAGAATAAATCTGCTCCCTGGATTCTAGACAGTGGATGCTCCAGTCATATGACAGGAGACAAACAGAAGTTTGACAACCTACAGACATACGAAGGTGGTTCTGTAAAATTTGGAAACAATGATGGAGCAAAGATAGTGGGTAAAGGATCAGTTAAGTTAAGTGACGGTAAAATCAACTCTAAGGAAGTTCTTTTTGTGGTAGGACTAAAGCATAACTTGTTGAGTGTAAGTCAGATTTGTGAGAGAGGTCATGAAGTAATTTTCAAGAAGGAGGGCTGTGAAGTAAGGAAGACAAGAAATGGAAAGTTAATAGCCACTGGACTGAGAACTTCTGGAAATTTGTATACTCTCTCGGAGACTTCAGAAGGAGCCTGCTTGGTTGGTCAAGAAGAAGAAAACTTGCTGTGGCATAAAAGACTCGGTCACATAAGCTTTGATAATCTGATAAAAATCAGCTCGAAAAGAGCAGTAAGAGACATCCCCACAATTAGTAAACCATCAAACGACATATGTGAGTCATGCCAAAAGGGGAAGCAAACCAGATCTACCTTCAAAGCAAAAGAATATTTCACTAGCAAGCCATTAGAACTGATTCACACTGATTTGTGTGGACCCATGAGGACAGAGAGCATAAATGGATACAAATATTTCATGCTTGTGTATAGATGATTTTTCCAGAATGACATGGGTACTCTTTCTGAAACGAGAAATCGAAGCCTTTGAGATGTTTAAAACCTTCAAAAATCTTGTTGAGAATCAATCCGGAAAAAGAATTAAATGTTTGAGATCGATAGAGGAGGAGAGTTTATTTCGGAAGAGTTTGCAGAATTGCATGAAAAACATGGAATAAGAAGACAGTTTTCAGCGGCAAGAACACCTCGACGAGAATGGAGTTGTAGAAAGGAAAAATAGGACTGTGCAAGAAATGGCAAGAACCATGTTAACAGAGAGCAAAATTGTCTGACGGGTTACGGAAAGAGGCGGTTCACACTGCAGTCTACATTTAGAATAGATGTATGTTGAGGCCGCATGAAAGCAAAACACCATATGAACTGTGGTTTGGCAAAAAGGCTACAGCAAAATACTTCAAAGTGTTTGGCAGCAAGTGTTACATTAAGAGAACTGAAAGCAATCTTGGCAAGTTTGAAGATAGAGCTGATGAAGGAATATTCCTTGGGTACTCAACTAAAAGCAAAGCCTATACATGCTACAACAAAAGACTTAAGAAAATAGTGGAGAGTGCAGATGTGAAGGTTGATGAAGGCAGAAAACAAGAAACCACCAAAAGTGAAAATTACCCAACCTATGAAGAATTTATTGAAGAAGATGAAGATCAAGAAAAAGAAGAGAGACAAAAATCAGATTCAGAGGACTTAGAAAGAGATGAAAATAGAAAATACAGAACGAGCGAGTTGCGAGAAAAATCATCCCAAAGAGCAGATTATTGGGGACCCTACAGTTGGCATTCAGACAAGAAGAAGAGTAGTAAATAACTATTCTCTGTTATCCAGTATTGAGCCCAAGAATATTATTGAAGCAAGCACGGATGAAAGTTGGATGGAAGCAGTAAATGAAGAACTAGATCAAATTGAGAAAAACAAAACACGGGAATTAGTACCAAGGCACGAAAATAAAAACATAATTGGTACTAAATGGATATTTAGAAACAAACTGAATGAAGATGGACAGGTTGTAAGGAATAAAGCAAGATTAGTCTATAAGGGATATGCCCAAGTTGAGGGGATTGATTTTGAAGAGACTTTTGCACCCGTGGCCAGACTTGAAGCAATAAGACTATTTTTGGCTTTAGTTGTTCATAAGAATTTCAAGGTTTATCAGATGGATGTAAAATCAGCATTTCTGAATGGAAATCTTGAAGAAGAAGTATATATTGAACAGCCTGATGGTTTTCAACTTTGTGATAATCCTAACTTTGTTTGCAAGTTGAAGAAAGCATTGTATGGCTTGAAACAAGCACCTAGAGCTTGGTATGCAAGGTTGGACAGCTATCTCACTAAGCAAGGATTCAAGAAAGGTATGGTGGATAGCAATTTATATGTGAAAACTGAAAATGGCAATTTCATTGTTCTAGTTGTTTATGTAGATGATATAATTTTTGGGAGTAGCAATGATGAATCATGCAAAGACATAGCAAACAAAATGCGAGAAAGAGTTTGAAATGTCTATGATAGGTGAACTTTCATATTTCCTTGGATTACAAGTTAATCAAACCGAAAAGGGGATCTTTATTTCTCAAATTAAATATGTGAAAGAAATGCTGAAAAAGTTCACTATGGAAGATAGTAAGCCAGTGAGCACCCCCATGACAACAAGCTGCAAGTTGAGCAAGGATGATAAATCTCCGGATGTTGATCAAACAATGTACAGATCAATGATTGGGAGCTTGCTGTATTTGACAGCAACCAGACCGGATATCTTACAAGCTGTTTGCATGGTTGCAAGATTTCAGGCTAGTCCAAAAGAGACTCATGTAACAGCTGTGAAAAGGATCTTTAGGTACCTCAAGGGTACTATGGAGTATGGGCTGTGGTATCCAAAAGGAAAAGACTTCACTCTCTTTGCATATTCTGATGCAGATTGGGCCGGATGCATTGATGACGGAAAAAGTACAAGTGGAGGAGCATTTTTCCTTGGAGATAAATTGGTAGCATGGCACAGTAAGAAGCAAGAATCGGTCTCTCTATCCACAGCCGAGGCAGAATACATTGCAGCAACAACATGCTGCACACAAATACTATGGATGAGACAAACATTGAAAGATCTAGGAATTCACTTCAATGAGCCCATTTCAATCAAATGTGACAACACTAGTGCAATCAACATTTCAAAGAATCCGGTAATGCATTCCCGCACCAAACATATTGCAATCCGGTATCACTTCTTGAAGGATAAGGTTGCAGAAGGAGAAGTCAGATTGGAGTTTGTTCCCACTACAGAGCAAGTAGCAGACATATTCACCAAACCCTTGCCAAAGGAAGTATTTGAATACCTTCGAAAGAAGTTGGGAGTAGTCACACTTCCCAAGCACTGACTAGCTATGGGAAATACATTCTCAGGGGGAGCATTCAAGTTATTTATGCCTGAGAATGTTGTGCATAGACTCGGGGGAGTCTGCGGCAGCCCTTTGGCATTATTGGCAAAGGGGGAGAAGAATTTGAGCAAGGCTACAGTGTGTTGCCAACAATTCCAAAGGGGGAGATTGTTGAGCAACGTGCAGCAAAAGCGATGCAAAAGTATTGTAATTGTTGTCAACACGGACAGAGTGATGCGGTTGAAGCGGTTCGAGAGGTCGATCGGATCAAGTGCAAAAAATCTCAAGAAAAATAGAGGGGACCCAGATCCAGAAATTTGCAGAAAAAGACAAGGAAGAAAACTGTCGCGATATCGCGACATGGTTCCTGTCGCGATTTCGCGACAAAAAGGAGGAGAGAGAAAGTGCAAGAAAAAATGTCGCGATTTCGCGACATATAGGAGAGAGAAAACAAGAAAAATGTCGCGATTTCGCGAAAAGGAGAGAGAAAGAAAAGAAAAAAAAAAGATGTGAGCGATTTCGCGATATCGGAGAGAAAAGCACTAAGCGAAAGTGCGCGATTTCGCGACAAAAAGGAGAAGAGAAAGTGCATGAGAAAATGTCGCGATTTCGCGACATGTTGGAGGCAAAGCGACAAAGTGAAGAAAAGTGTAGCGATTTCGCTACATGTTGCAATTTCGTTGGTGAAAGCGAAGAAAAGGCACTAAGTAAGGAAAGTGTAGCGATTTTGCTACAGGCTCTAAATGCAAAGGATGAAAGATGTAGCGATTTCGCTACAAGCTTGAAACACTAAGAACAAAAGTGCAACGATTTCCTAACTATTTCGAAAGGCAAGGTAAAAAGGTGTAGCGATATCGCTACAGGTTGAAAGTGCATAGTGCGGAGGTGTAGCGATTTCGCTACAGGTTGAAAGTGCATAGTGCGAAGGTGTAGCGATTTCGCTACAGGTTTGAAACACATGTTGGGAAGGTGCAGCGATCTTGCTACGAGTTCAAAGTGCAAAGTGGAAAGGTGTAGCGATATCGCTACACGTCGGAGTTTCACTAGCTAGCAGCAAAGAAAAATGCTAAGGCAACAATGGTGTAGCGATTTCGCTACATGTAAGGTTTTCACGGCTGCATGGAGTAAAAATTGTACGGAGGCCAGAAGCGTCGCGATTTCACGACGGCAATGAGGATGACGTCAGCAAGACCAAAAATGTCACGATTTCACGACATCTTAGAAGATGACGTCAGCAAAACCAAAAAGTGTCACGATTTCGCGACAGGGTGAACGAAAAGCCATTGCAAGCCGGAAACGTCACGATTTCGTGACATCTTTGAAGATGACGTCAACAAGTCTAAAAATGTCGCGATATCGCGACAAGTTGCAGAGAAGCCTTAGGAAGCCGAAAGTGTCGCGATATCGCGACAAAGTTGAGGATGACGTCAACAAAGCGGAAAATGTCGCGATATCGTGAAATGTAAGGTTTTTGGGGTTGCTTACAGAAAGTAAGTCTAGGAGAAAGAAAATGTCGCGATATCACGACAGGTAATGTTTTGGCGGGAAAAATTCAAAGATACATGCATTGTGACAAGTGGCAAATAGCGCCAGTTACGATAAACCTAACTGGAGTCAGATCTGCAGTTCCAAGTGACAGGTGGTGAGAATGCATAGGAGAAATTCATGCTGCAGTTAACTGTAGTTACAAGTGAAAGTGACTAGACAGTGAATTTAAGAAGAGATCGGCTGTTGCAGGGCCGTGATGCTGCAAGCTGGCGTAAAGAGCGATTTTCGGATAATCACTGCAAACAAGAAATTCTCTCGATGGTTGTGCTTGACTCACAAGAAAGTAACGGGTAGAATAGAAGGATCGACACCGTTTAGAAAAGAGTGCAAAAGAATTAGAAAGAGCAATTACGTAGATTTTGGAAGAACAAGATAATAGAGCATCGAAACGTGCAGAAGGGTTGTCAGTATATGTAGAGAAAAATACTGTCAATATGTGCAGAATGTGCAGAGAAGAAGGACTATCAGTATATGCAGAATATGCAGAGAAAAATATGGTCAGAATGTCAGTAAGAAAGCGGCTAAAAGGCGGATCAGGTCAGAGAAGGATTAATGCATTGATCGTAGCCGAAAGTACATGAAAGATTGGAGGGAAACTTGAGCCGTTTCAAATTGAGCCATTCGAGGAAATCAAGGATATAAGGATCGAACTAGCATAGTGAGACGGTTCGTATTGTGTTTTATTGAGCATATCAAAAGGCTCGGTTGTGGTATGAGAGCTTTGTATGAAGAACTGACCTGAGAACAAAAACCTGCATATTCTTCTTGTAATATTCAAGAGAGAGGTTTTAGATAGAAATAGAAGATATTGAGTCTCTAACAATTCTCTTTATGCTTCTGTAAGATTCATTTGTAAGTGAAAGACCAGTGAGGGTCTTACAAAAGAGAAGGCATTTTTATGTCCATTTATCTTGCAAAATAGAAATCCAAGTTGGTGCTTGGATAAAGGGGTTGGTGCTCCTATCCATTGCAGCAGATAAATCGGGGGTTGGTGCTCCTTCCAGTGGGTGCTGGTAAAAAATTGTAAATATTGAATCCTTGCAAAGACTGGATTTGGATTGAAGTCCAAAGAGTCATTATTTGAGGAGTAGCCACATCGGTGAACCTCGTAAAATCTTGTGTTGTGTGATGCTCTTGTGTGATACTTGCATTATCTAGTTTCAAGCTTGCATTATTAGTTTTAAAAGTTGCAGATTTAAGTTTTTAAGTAGTTACACTGATTCACCCCCCCCTCTCAATGTCATTGTGAGAATATCAGATGTGGTAGGTCTTGTTGCAGGCTTGACTGTTGATGTTCAAGAGAAGTCATGGTTGATTGACTCAGGTGCTTCGTTTTATATGACATCTCATCGAGATTGGTTTGAGACCTATCATGATGGTCATTATGAGAAGGTATTTCTTGGAGATAGCTATCACTATGATGTGATAGACAAAGGCATGATAGAAAAAGGCACAGTGAGAGTCAAGACAAAGTATGGTAGATTGCTGACCATCACTAATGTTAGTCATGTTCCAAGACTAAAATGAAATTTACTCTCGGTAAGCCAATTTTTAGATGATGGATTTCATCCTGTCTTTAATAGAAATAGTTGCAAGGTTATGAATGGTGAGATGGTGTTGATTCAAGGTATTAGAAAAGGGTCTCTCTATGATTTAGATGCAGAACTAGTGAGTTTTGCAGGTGCAGCAACAAGTAAAAACTCTTCATAAATTATGCTATGGCATAAGATATTGGTGCATGTAGGTGAGTGAAGCCTGAAGGAGATGTGCTCCAAACAGCTGGTACGTGGTTTGGAAGGTATGAAACTTGATTCATTAGATTTTTGTGAGTCATGTGTTATGGGAAAACAAAAGAAAGTGTCTTTTTCATCAAGTACATATAGGAGTGAATATGTTTTAGAATTGGTACACTCAGATATTTGTGGACCAATGGAAGTGCCTTATTTAATAGGGTCCAAATATTTTATAACTTTCATTGATGATTTCTCTCGAAATTCATGGGTGTTTTTTATGAAAAAGAAAGATGAAGCCCTGGAGAAGTTTAAGACCTTTGTTGCTGAAGTAGAGAGACAAAGCGGTAAAAAGGTCAAGGCACTAAGAACAGATAATGGAGGTGAGTATTGCTCAGGTGAATTTGATGATTTCAGTAGGATGCATGGAATTGCAAGGTAAAAGACCACACCACATACGCCTCAAAAGAATGGTGTGGCTGAGAGGTTAAATAGGACTCTCATAGAGAAAGCACAAAGTATGCTGGAAGATGCATCTTTGGACAAATATTTTTGGGCTGAGGCAGTTCATACTGCAAATTATGTGAACAATTTGTCTTCAAGTTTAGTTTTGGTAGGAGTGAATCCACAGGAAAAGTGGAGCGGTAAGAAACCCATTGTTGAACATCTATGGGTGTCGGTTGCGAAGCCTATATGCATGTGCCCAAAGAAAAATGACAAAATTTGGATACCAAATCAGTTAAGTGCATTTTTATGGGTTACAAGGAAGGGGTGAAAGGTTATAGACTGTTCACCCCATCAAAAAATTGCCACACAGTGAGCTGCAATGTAATTTTCATGGAAAATGTAGCAGGAGACATTACGGATGGTGACAAATTGTCTACTGACCATGAACCTTTTCTCGGTCATATTCCTCCTTATAATGCTATGTAGGACAACCAATGAATGTCTACATAGCAGCAGTCTACGCCCCAATCTGGTAGTCATAGAACTGCATAGTCACGCATTCAGCCTAGTCCATTATCCTCAAACCGCGATGAGGGTCAACAACAGGGTGCCACAAATGATGAAGAAGTTCTAAGCCCACATGACCAACAGGGAGTCGAAGAACAGGAAGCAGGATTGTGTAAGGTAGCAATATCACATGATCCTCAATAAATTACAGTTGAAATAATAGGCCCAAGTACCCAGGGAACAACACATGATATTGAAGAAATTTTTCATGAAGATGTGCAGGGCAATGAAGTCGATCAACAACCAAGGAGAAGTCAGTGCCAAAGGAGAGTTCCTGACAGATTCGGGTATAATCCGAGTGACTTCAAGTACTTAGCACTGACAGCTCTGTGTGATGAACCTATTAGTGTGAAGGAGGCTTTGAGCGATAGTGAGGCTAAGTAATGGAGGATGGCAATGCAAGAGGAGATAGAATCCCTCAAGTGTAATCAGACATGGGATTTGCATCCTAGACCAAAAAGGAGAAATTTGGTTGGGTGTAAATGGATTTTTAAGAAAAAATATAATCTAGATGGTACAGTGGAGCGGTATAAGGCAAGATTAGTTGCCAAGGGATATACACAGACTGAAGGAGTTGATTACACAGAAACATTCTCACCAGTAGCAAAAATAGCTTCAATTAGGCTGTTGTTGGCAATAGCAACAACATACGATTGGGAAGTGGAACAAATGGATGTGAAGACTGCATTTCTTCATGGCAAGTTAAAGGAGGAAATCTTCATGGAGTAGCCAAAGGGGTTTGAAATCAGTGGGAGTGATCTGGTTTGCAAACTCAAGAAGTCCATCTATGGACTGAAACAATCATCGAGAGAATGGTACAAGAAGTTTGATCAATATGTGATTAGACTTGGATTTGTAAGAAGTAATGTTGACCATTGCATTTACTATTTGAAGGATTCAGATAGATTTGTCATTCTTGCACTGTATGTTGATGATATACTTCTTAGCAATTCTCAACAATCGGTTCAAAAGGTGAAGGCTAAGTTGTCAAAGGAGTTCAGCATGAAGGACTTGGGACCACTTCACTACTTTCTTGGCATTGAGGTCAAGAGAGACCGAGCACAGAGAAAGTTGTGGATCAGTCAGAAGAAATATGTGGCTGATGTATTGAAACAGTTTGGGATGGAGAAGTGTAAACCAATGAGCACTCCATTTGCATTGGGTACAACATTGTCAATGGATCAATGCCCAAAGACAACAACTAAGAAGGAGAAAATGGCAAAAGTGCCATATGTAAGTGCAGTTGGCAAGTTGATGTACGTTATGGTGTGTACACGGTTGGACTTGGCTCATGCAGTAGGAATTGTAAGCCGATTCATGTCTAATCTAGGATGGTAACATTGGACAGTTGTGAAGAGAATTTTATGATATCTTCAATCAACAAAGGATGTTGGGATATGTTATGGGGCTGCAGGTGATAGTCAGGTAATAGGTTATGTTGATGCAGATTTTGTAGGAGATGTGGATGGTGGAAAGTCCACAAGTGCATATGTGTTTGAACTTGCTGGGGGAGCTGTTAGTTGGAGAAGCAAGAAACAAGATGTTGTTGCTCAATCAACAACGGAAGCTGAATATATTGCAGTAGCAGAGGCTTGCAAGGAAGCAATATGGCTCAAACAATTGTGTTCAGATGTTGGTGTGCAACAAGATTCAATTTCATTGTGGTGTGACAACAAGAGTGCAATTGATCTTGTTGTCAATCCCAAATTCCACAACAAGACCAAGCACATTAGGGTACGATTTCACTTCATCAAAGAAATAATTAAGGTGAAATAAAATTGAAGAAGGTGAAGACTGAGCTGAACACAGCTGATGCTTTGACAAAAGTAGTGAGTTCCCAGAAGTTCAAATGGTGTCAAGAACACAGTGGCATAAGTACTGTACCATCGTAGTTGTCAAGTGGGAGATTTTTGGAAATGATAACTGTTAATTGTTGGAAATGACAACGGTTAATTATTGGAAATGACAACGGTGTATGGTTATGATGGAGGATGTGGATAGCTATCCACATTTGTATTTGTGTCTTTTATTAAATATAACATTGTAAATATTGGTTGCTTTCAGTTTTATGATGTATTATTTAATAATTGTAATAATACAAGGAAAGGAGTTCTCCCGCATTTGGTGTGTGTTCTAACTTTATTGTTTTGTTTTTGTTTCTCTTTGAATACCGTGCTGTATTTGTTCTATTTTCTCTTGATATGTAAACTGTCTTCAGTTTGTGTGTGTCTTTGTGACTGGTTAGAGTTAATAAAAACTACACAGACATCCTATAATTAAATGTATTATGAATTTACAGAATTAATTATAATTCTATAAATGAGAGGCATAACTAATTAATTATTAACAGTAACACATTTTTCAAGAGGAAATTCTTAAATCATCATACTATCAATCAGACCATCCTTAATGAAATTATCTTTCCATTTATCTACATAAATTGAGTTTATAATTAAAAACAAAATGATTCCCATAAAGAATGAATATCTCGTCTTCCACATATTAATACAAAAAACTCAGGTCATCCAACCATATTAGTTTTCTTACTAAAATGTTTAAACGAAATAATAATAAAAAATCCTTTCTCTAATATTTAGGTTCTGCGAATTGTAGTTATATTTTCAGATTTTTTTTGGATAACAACACGGCTTTAGGTTGAAATTCTATCAAACTGTACACGAAATTGCTCCTCAAATAAACAAAGACGACGCTCCTTATTTTCCTCTTAAAAATGACATTAGTTTTTGCAATTATCTCCAATTTTAATGATATTTTCGGCTTTCAAAGGTCAAAGCGGTCGTTTTTAAAATGATATGCATCTAGTTCTACATGCAACTATCCATGCACCAACCATACCACATTCATACAATATTTTAATCATTTACATCCATTTAATTCTTCAAAAGAATACATTATCTTTCTACAGGATTTTGTAGTTCAAATTATTTTAGTTCAGTAAATTATTTTACAGACCCACTCCTAAAAGTTCCATAAAAACAACATACAGATGATAAAAAAAAACACACACATCAGCTGCAGACACAAAGTAGAAATCTAACCTCAATAAAATGCTTTTTCTTTCCCTGTCTTCACAGTCTCCTTTCCACTCCAAGCACGTTCGCTGATGAATGAATGAATCCCTCATTTTGTTTTTCCACTCAATTTATAGAAAGAATTGTTTAATTTAGGCTTTACATCTATGAGTCCCTTACCTGAATTTTCGCCAGGTGGAGTGGCATGAGCGTCGACAAAGCATACTCCATAGAAGTGTAATTAATTTTAATTTAATTTATTTAACAAAGTAATTTTATTCTTTATTTATTATTTATTGTATTATCCTTATATATATTATATTGTTATTTTCATTTCATCATTTTTTTAAATTTATATTAATATTTATATATTCATATGTATATTTATTATTTTATTTAAATATACATATATTGTTGTTATACAATATATATTATTATTTTTAAATACTTTTAAAAATAATATATATATATATATATATATATATATATATATATATATATATATATATATATATATTTTATATATATATATATATATTTAAAAAAACAACGTATTCATAGCAGACCTATCAATGCAACTAAATGAAATGCAGCTATATGGACTGCTGACGAATGTACTGCCAGTAAGGATTCTTTAACCTTACTTTAGGTGAATACTCCGACGCTCATCATTTCCCTTGACTTACCTACCACCGGCTATTAGTTGTCGAGTATATCCATTTCTTTAGAATCACTCTTGTCATAGTAGGCACCTATTTCCTGCATTCATAGAAGACTTAGCAATATCTCTTTCTTACAAACAAAATAGGCAAAATAAAGTAAAAAAAAAACAAATCTGCAGGGTTGTTACATACTTTCCCCCAAAGAATAAACATAGTCCCTGTGTTTGCAGTATATAACATCATAAGTTATTCTTTTAAACAAATACAAAGCAGTATATATAATGTCATACATAAAAGTGGTTCAACACAAAACAACATGGTTTAACATCATTACACAACAAAATTTATCAATTAGTTTTTGATGTACAAAAATTTATGTTCTAATCATTGTTCAAACAAAAAAGGAAACTGTATTTTCATCATATTCACATCTTCCCATGTGGTGTTGTTCTCTGAATATTGGTCCCATTGGACCCTACACTAGTCAATACTTCTTTTTCTTAGCTGCTTTATTATGTATCCAAGAATTCTGACTGGTCGCACCTCAATGTGCAGGGGATCGGTCATCTGCAATTGGTCAACATTTAAAACATGATAAATATCTGGTATATATTTCTTAAGGAGAGACACATGGAAAATATGATGGATTTTAGACAAGTTGAAAGGTAAGGCCAGTTTGTAAGCTACTGGTCTGATTTTATCAATAATGGAAAACGGTCCTACAAATCTTAGGCTAAGTTTGGAGGATTTGATAGAGCTTTTAGTGGGCTTGACTCTTAAGAATACTCTATCTCCCACAATGAATTCCCTAGGAGTTCCTTTCAAAACAACATAACTCTTTTGTCGATCAGAGGCCTCCCTAAGCGTGAGTCGAATTTTATTTAACTGCTCTTCCATTTCCTTTAGCATATCCAGCTTGATCATCACCCGATCCTCCAGATTGCTCTAAGACAATGGTGTCCTACACCTTATTCCATATAAAGAATTAAAAGGTGCCATTTTTAGTGATGCATGATATCTGTTATTATAGGCGAAATCCACCAGATATAGATAGTCTTCCCATTTGGTCTGATGATCCATGCAGTATATTTGCAACATATCCTCCAACACTTGGTTAACCCTTTTAGTTTGTCCATCGGTCTTAGGATGGTATGCAGTACTACTATTAAGCTTCATTCTCCATATTTGATGCAATGCTCACCAAAACTCAGATGTAAATCAGGAATCTCTATCTGATATAATGGTTTCAGGAAAACCATGTAGCCATACCACTTCCCTAGAAAATGTTTGGGCTATAGCAGACGCTCCATCCTTAACATTCTCGGGTATAAAATGTGCTACCTTAGTTAACTTGTCTACTACTACCATGATAGCATCATGTTAGAAATGATTTTTAGGCAACCCGTGTTAGAGTTACTGTAGTAAATCTATTGTTATTACCCTATTTGGTTATTATTCCCTACCCTAGATTAGTTACACTAATAATAGTTGTTAGCACATATATTGTTAGCGTATCTTTTGTTAGGACTACTTAGTTATTTGTTAGCTATTTCTATGGGCTAACTATAGCCTAAGCTTTGTATTTAAATAGTCCCTTTGATTAATATATTACAAGGTTCCACGAGCCTAGGGGACGGGGGAAGGGGGGACGGGTTTGCGAGGACAGTGGGGGATAACAAGCCAATTTTAGGGGATGACTGGTATAATACTATAAAAATTGAATTTTTTTAGAAATTTAGAATAATCTACACATTCAGAATTCTACACCCAACAAAAATGATATTTCATATTAGTAATCAATTATGTAAGCGCAGCCATTCATATTCATATTAGTTACTAACACATAAGTGGTATTAGGATATTCATATTAGTCACTAAATGCAGCCATTTAATTGTTTCAAGTTCAACAACTATAACTTGAAGGTTCAGCCAAGGATATCAAGTACAAACAATGTTCAAACAGTCATCATTTTAAGTAATAACAGTCATCACTTTTTCAGCCACCAATGTTCAAACAAAGAGCTGTCTCACCCCCTCCCATTGTTTGAGGGACTAGTCGGAAAGTTGGTGATGTATAATGCTGAATTAATCTCTGCTAGTTCTTGATGTGCTTACAATAAGCACTAGGCAGCGTACCAAGCTGAATTAATCTCTTATAATTATTGATTTGCCCAGAATCCACTTTAAACAATAACAATGGGTAATATGTTGAATTTTAGCATATGAATACTTCTGAGGAACGTCTTAAATATTTTCATACTAAAAAGCAACTGATCGTTTGATAGAAATAGTTCAATCTACTACATAAATCCAGATGGTGAAATTGAAAATAACAACTTACCATATAATTGGCCCCAAAATGTGATTTACTGGAAACATCCACAATTAGGGTAAAGTTGCATGTACTTAAATTTATGTATTTCACTAACAGTTTCAAGAGGGGATAAAAGCAATGACCCCTTACCTTTTTTTTTATTAATTTTTTTTTTTTTGGGTGAGGACACCCAGCTATGGGGGACGGTTGGGTCCCATTGGGGATGCTCAGACCGTCCTCGGGGACGGTTGGGCATCACTAAAATATGCCCAGCCATCCTTGGGGATGCCCAACCGTCCTCGAGGACACCCAGTCGTCCCCGGGGACGGTCTGAGCATCCCCAATGGGGCCCAACCATCCCTAGGGACGGCTGGCCATCCCCGGGGATGCCCCAAAAAAGGGGACGTCTCGGGGACGGGAGGCCATAGGCCTCAGCCATCCCGGGGACGTTTCCCAACCATCCCCCAAAAAGGGGGACGGGGAGAAACATCCCCCTTGTCGTCCCCTTATGCTGGGGGACGCAGGAAATGGGGGGATGCATCCCCCAGGGGGGACACGTCCCCGTGGAACACTGCTATATTATAATCGCATATTGTGGTCAACATGGTATTAGAGCAGGGGTGGAGGAGGACACTGTGTGTTGAGTAAGCTAAAGAATCATGATCATCCTATGCTGAATAGGAGCCCATGATTGGTAAATCATTTTGCATGATTTGTCCCATAAAATATCCTTGCACATCTCCATCCGCTGCCCGAGTAGAAGCCTTGCTGAAAGCATTGAGGAGTCAAACATCTACAGAGTTCAATCAGAAGACGCTGATTGAGCGATATGGTTTGGCATTGATCACTGGAGAGAATGTGATCAGGTGACATTGGAGACGTTTGCTGTGGCATGGGCTAGCTGCTGCGTCAAACTGTGATGATGCGAGTGCTACAAGACGTGTCATCTTTGCAATTTGTCTTTCGGAGAGAACATTGTGAGATGAAAGGAATTGTAGAAATCGAAACAAAAAAAATGTGCAAGACTCCTGGCCGACGCACTGTGTAATTGCTGCGTATAAAAAAAAATGTTTGCCTGCGTGTTTGACAAAGTGTAGTTGCTACTGTGTAGAGATCACTGTGTGTATCTCCATGAAGAGCTACTGCGGTCACACTGTAGAAGACCACATGAAAATAGTGCGAGAGTGGATGATCGTGAGATTAAAAAAAAAAATAGTAAGGAGAAAGGTCGGATATGACTTGCACGCTGCACAGGAGTTGATGTCGGAGACAAACCGTGAAATATTACCGTGTGTGAAGAACAGGATGAGCGACATAATAAAGTGATGCTCATATGTTTTTGGAAGACATAGAGTTGCAAGCGATTTAGAGTGGAGAAATTTTTTTTTCACGGGATTGTTGCATTCGGAGCCCGCAGTTGAAGTTTTTTATGGATCTGTAGAAGATGGAGACATCGAGCCCTTTGCAGTCCGTCGATTTACAACCAGTGGAGGTTCATTGCAGTCGTGGGTGATTTCCTTGATGACAATGACTATAACAGAAAACATGAAGCCGACATCTGCACCATCGTCGAGAGCACACCGAGTTGTCGTGATGAGAAACCCGATGGAGGATACGCAAATTGCCACCACTGAAGGCAGCTTCGCCCGGAGCAGAGCCACCAGCAACGCAGAAGGAGCTGCACTGTCGTGGCAGTGTCGCCATCTGGTAGAGGAGCACCGCGGGCACCCCCCGCATTATCCAACCACAACACGATAAAGGAGACATGTTCTCCTTTCTTACTTGTCAAAGTGGGTAGCTCGACCGGTTGGAGGCCGAGCGCTAAGGTGCTTTGGACAAGGTCGGGGGATCAAACCCCACCGACCCGCCCCAGCAAAAGGTATATTTTTTTTGAGTTTGATTCTTTTCTAATGTTTTTTTTTAATATTTTTAGTTTAATTAAATTTTTTAATTTTTCTTAAAAAAAGAAATATAATTGAAAATAATTTCTTTTTTTTTAGAAAAATAATTTAATTAAACTTTAAATTATTATTTTTAAACATTGGAAGGAAAATATTCTTATCAAACTTAAAAAGGGGGGCATTTTTTTTGCTACATACGTGAAGGGGGGATTTTTTTTCCCTCATTGAGCAAATTCGCATACAATCATCAAACCTCAAAACCTGTTTTTTAGGCTTCATAAATAGCAAACATTTTTTTGTTTGAAGTACTTCACACAGGGGGGATTTTTTTTTATGACATTTTTGTGCTAATCTGCCTAAGAGGCAAATATTGTAATTTTTTTACAAACCAGTGGAAAAAGCCTTCTGGAGCGCCCATTTTGTGCTGCCCCTTGGAACCCCGTACAGGGGAGATATGATTTTTTGCAAAATCAAAGGGGGAATACTTATAAGGGTGCATTTTTGGCAGTGACCGACACCTTAGTCAAATTATTTTGCAAAATTTTATTGTAAAAGGTGCATTTTCGGTAGAGACCGACACCTTAAGAATGGGTAGATCAAAGAAGAAATCTATCCCAAAACAAACTGATGATGTTGCAAAATTAGTTAAAGGTCCTTACTTTCCACCAAAGATGGAAGGAATGGATTTTTATGAGGATGAAAAATATTCTACACTACGCAGTGGTGTAAAATCCATTCTCAAATATTCTGAAGATTCTAAAGATCTTCAAAAGAATGGTGTTCAAATCCCTATAGGCGTCATAAGGGTAGTCTGCATATCATTGATTTCTCTTGATATGGCCCAATGTAAAATCTATAGGGACTTTGGTGAGGAAACAAAGGTCAAAATGGTTGATGCTTGTAGTGACACAAGTGACCTTCAGCCCATCGTGGCGAATGCTTGTTGTGATACGAGTGACCTTCAACCCATTATGGCACATGCTTGTTGTGATACAGGTGACCTCATACCTTCTATGGTAGATATCAGTTGTAGCATAGGTGATCTCATTTCAGTAGCAAATTTTGCTTGTGACACTAGTGACTTAACAATTGAACCTCCTCAAAAAGAGCTCCATAATCTCATCAATAGCGACAAATGCAATATTGTTAAAAACATTAATGAAGATGTTGAAATTAGGTGTTTTGAAAAACACACCAAAGGATTTGGTTCCAAAATGTTGAAGAAAATAGGATTCAATGGTGAGAGATTAGGTAAACAGGAACAAGGCATTAAAACTCCTATAATGCCAAATGTCAGGGCAAAGAATGAAGACCTTGGCTATACTGGAAAAGCAAGTACCAGTATTTCTATGTTTTTAAAACCTAAATCTCCTACATCTCCTAAAAAGCATTATTGCAGTCATTGTGGAAATGCAGGACATGTTGCAGCTAAGTGTTGGAGATTACATCCTTGTGATTCATGTGGATGTACGGATCATTCTTCTTCAAGATGTTGGTACAAAGTGAAAATGACCAACAAGGTTCATATTGATTGTGGATGGACAAATCTCACACAATGGACCATGATGAAAGAAATGTTGTATGGCTTCTACCAAAAAGGTAAAACCTATGGTAGACCCCGAGGCAAATCTAGTGACAGACCGAGTGGCAGTCCTAGAGATAATGACCTAGAGACAAAGTTCCAGAGGCAGATCTATAGGCAGATCCAGAGGCACTAATCCAGAGGTAGATTCACAGGCAATTCCAGAGATAGACCCAGAGGTATGCTTAGAGCCAAAGCCAAAGACAAAGCACGAGCCACCATTCTTTCATTTCTATTCTTCTTCTTCACTATATTGGGGCAGTTATATACTTTACCCAAATATTGTTGTATGGGGGGATGATAGTGTAGCTAGTATTTATTACATTACCCAAATAATGTAATAAAGGGGGATGTTAGAGTTACTGTAGTAAATCTATTGTTATTACCTTATTTGGTTATTATTCCCTACCCTAGATTAGTTACGCTAATAATAGTTGTTAGCACATATATTTTTAGCGTATCTTTTGTTAGGACTACTTAGTTATTTGTTAGCTATTTCTATGGGCTAACTATAGCCTAAGCTTTGTATTTAAATAGTCCCTTTGATTAATATATTATAATCGCATATTGTGGTCAACAACCCGACCATGAAATCCATAGTTACTACTTGCCATTTATACTCTAGAATTGCATGTGACTACAAATATCCTGTAGGATGCAAATGCTCCGCCTTCACTTTCTAGCACTCTAAACACTTTGCCACAAACCCTGCTACATCCCTCCTCATCCCTGGCCAATAATAATATTTTCTAATATTTTCATGCATCTTTATATAACCAGTATGGGTGGAATATGGGGCATAATGTGCTTCTTACAGTATTTTACCTTTGAGATTCTGATCGTTAGGTACCACTAATCGATTTCAAAAAAATAAAGTGTTTCCCTTGATTTGGAATTCCCTAGCTTTTTAGATCCTTTTTGCACCAACTTACAACACTTTTGATAGAATTCATCCTAAAGTTGTAGGGTTCTTATCTGTTCAACTAAATCAAACTGACATTGTGACATAGCAGATATATGCCTTCTTCTACTTAGTGCATCAACTAGCTTGTTTTATTTTCCTTTAATATATTCAATGCCAAAATAATATTCTACCAGAAGTTTCATCCAACGCCTTTGCCTGGCATTAAGCATTTGCTGAGTAAAGATGTATCTCAAACTTTGATGATCAGTTCATAGCTCAAATGGTTTACCCAACAAGTAATGATGCCACATCTTAAGAGCATGTACTACTATTGCTAATTCCATGTCATGTATAGCATAATTCAGCTCATGCTTCTTGAGTTTCTGGGACTCATAGGCTATTACTCCTTCCTCCTGCATGAGTATTCCACCTAATCCCTCAATAGAAGCATCAGTGCAAACAGTGAATGGAAGATTTGGATCTGGTATCCTGAGAATTGGTGTTGTGGTTAACTTTTCTTTGAGTGTTCTAAAAGCCTCCTTGCATCATTCTGTCCACTTGAAAACCTTTCCTTTTTCTACAAAATTGGTTATGGGAGAGACGATTTTGGAGAAATTATTGACCAAACATCAGTAATATCCAACCATTCCCATAAAACTTCTCACTTCAGAGATATTTGTTGGGGCAGGCCAACCAATGATAGCTTCTATTTTCTTCGGATCTAGAATATCCCTTCAGCAAAAATCACATGCCCTAGGTATTGTACCTAAGGAGTATAAAACTCACACTTGGAAATTTTACCATATAACTAGTTTTTCCTTAGTACTTCAAGAACAATCCTCATATGTTGATCGTGCTCTTTCATGTCCTTAGAATAAATTAATATATCATCAAGGAATATTAATACAAATCGATCTAGTTGTTCCTAGAACACACTGTTCATGAGATTTATAAATGTTGTCGGTGCATTAGTTAAACCAAAAGGTACGACTGTGAATTCATAATGGCCATATCTAGTGCAAAAAGTTGTTTTATGAGTATCTTCTTCGCGAATTCTCAACTGATGATAGCCAGATATTAGATCAATTTTTGAGAAGATGGTAGCTCCCTTTAACTGATCAAATAGATCATCTATCTTGGGTAAGGAGTATTTATTCTTGAAAATCATTTTATTTAGCATCCTATAGTCTATGCATAGTCTTAGGTTCCCATATTTTTTTTCACAAACAGGACAGTTGCACCCCACGGTGAAACACTTGGCTTAATATTGATGAGGTTTAATTAGGCTTTAGGTTTAATTTTTGTTTTTCCTAAAGTTTTGTATTTGCCGACATTTTATTGTCGGCAGCTTAGTCATGTCGGCAGATCGTGATTTCGACTTGCCGACATTCCTTATTTGTTGTTTGTTTTGTCGGCAGTTCCTTATCCTCGTCTGCCACTTTTCTATGTTTTTATTTGGCTATTTAAGCCTGTAAATAATATTACATACTAGCTTGGCTTAAACCATATCATATTGGTATCAGAGTAGGAATTTAATGGTGGTTTTGGGTTTCCTTTTCGACCCCATTGTTGTCCTGTTTGGAGCTGTATACTCCTGTTGCATTGCTGCGTAATTGCTATGGTCTTCAGCAGTTTTTGTAGTTCAATTGCTTTTGTGAGTTGAGACACAGCTCACCCTTGTTAGGGATACCAGACTTGTTGTCTTATCTCTACTCACATTTGACGCCATTGCTGCCATTGGTTTTCTGACAAACCTACAGAGATAGCCTCTTGATGCCTCTCTATTTTTATGCCCTCTACTGTCAACTCTGTTGTCAACCAGACTCTGATTATTAGGCATTTGAGCGAAAGGGATTCCTTGTGCTGCAAAGTTTTGTTATGCTGTGTATCTCTATTTAAGAAGACGTTCATTATCCTGCACAGCAAGAAGGAGGTCGTCCTCGGGCAAACAACAGAACGTACAAATTTTAGTGGCCTGTTACAGAGCTCATCGTCACTATGATCATCGTCGTGCTTGCGAGTATTTGTATTTTGCAATTATGGACTGCGAATTGTCGCGACAGCCCTAGGGTTTGACCTCCAGTCAGTTGCCTTCGCGTTCGTCGCCTCTCTGCCTTGCTGCGACAGGAATCTATCACAATAGGGCAGCAAAATTTTTTGGAACGAACATTCTCCTGAGCCGTAGCGAATAGGGCCGCAGAATTTTTATTCACGCCTGATTTTTTCGTTGGTTTTTATTTTCCTGCTTTCGTCGCACATTTCGGCCGTCTCCTATAATTTTGCCTGCCAAATTCACCATTCGCGCCGTCCTCTGTAGCCTTACTTGCGATAGAAGGCCTCGCTCCACGGTGATTTATTAAAAAAAAAAAAACCCCTGTTGCCAATTTCATGACCCGTTTTCGACGGTGAATTTCTAGCACGCAGCAACAAGACGCGTATAACAATGCGACGACAGTTTTCCCTCTGCTGCCCTGTTCCTCTTTTGCAAATGAATTGCAGATCCGGATCCGACGACGTGTTTCCTGTCGGTAGACTCTGCCCGAATCGACTGTGACGCGTCGAAGGGTCGAGCATGTCACGACCAAGTGAGGGACTGAGGCGTTTGGTTTTTGATCTGCTTAAACCCTAGGGTAGTCGGCTCTATTTCTTGGATTTGCTGGAATTTGTGGTTCTGGTATTGCAAACCACCCGCAGTGCTTTCAGCCATGCCTTTGGATTTTCGTCTGTTGTGTCGGGCCAAACAAAAAAAAAAAATCAATCCTTTTGTTCCATTGTAAAATTGCATATCATTTTGCAATTATTATTGGCAATTACTTTTCTATTGACCTCTTATAACCACTTTTTGCTACCATCCTTGCTGGCACGTACTCGGGCCCAAATGGCTGTCGACAAGTAAGGGACATATTTGATATGGTTTTCCAACAGATCCTGAAGCTAAGTTTAAGCTCTTGCAATTCAATAGTAGTCATTATGTACAGTGCTTGAGCTATGGGTGTAGCTCCAAGAAGAAGTTCTATTGAGAATTCAAATTCTTGTTTGGGTGGTAGGTCGGGTAAATCCTTAGGAAATACATCCCGAAAATCATTTAACACTGGGTAGGTCTGGAAAAGGCTTGTTTCTGACTCTACTTCTTATTTATTATTGAGTTTGAATACAAACACCCTAATTTTTCTGATAGCCCTTTTGACTTGCATTGCTAACAGAAGGTGAGGTTCTACTGACTTACGTTCACAACAAATTCGAATTCTATGTTTGGAGTCGTCAATGAAATCCATCCATATTTCTTCAAAGTTTAATAGTGCCTTATGGGATTTGAGCCTATAGACTCCTAATATCACATCAAAGGCATCTAAAGGTGCTACATAAAGTGGCCAACTAGTTCTTACCTGGGGTAAGGTTACTTGAGGATCAAACGGACATTTTTCTACCATATAGGTTTACCCAGAGCCGTACTCAACCTTCCACCCTCTAGCCATAAACCCAGGTCTTTTCGATATGTCTCTCAATACGTTTGGTGAAATAAAACTATCAGTGGAACCTGAATCTATTAGAATCCTTATATTCTTATTGTAAATTCTACCTTCTAAAAAAAAAGGAGTAGCTTGACCACTAAGTTTAGAATTACCTGTTGCAGCGTAGATTTTATGGGCTAGCTTTGCTGGCTCTTGCCTCCTGTCAGCTCTTAAGGGGTATTTATCAATGTAATGCGGCTACTGACAGATCTAACATCCAGTTCGAGGTGCTTTTTCCCTCTTTTCCCCATTTTTACCACCCTGTGCATCATCCTTAACCCTTTGCTCAAATCTGTTGAAGTTTCCATTAAATTGACCTCCCTGATTGACCTGATTCCTATTTACTTGGAATCTATTCTTACCATTTTCATTTCTATTTATTTTTTCATACTGACCCTTATTTCCCTTGTTATTTTCCCATCTGGCTGGTCCATCATTCTTTTTTTTTGACAGTTCCTCCCTGTTAGAGGTTTTCTGGTAATGGGCCTTTTTGACCTTATGATTTTCTTCGTGCTATTTTGCCAAATCCCAAGCAACTGTTAATGATGCTGGCTTAAGCATGAGCAGTAGGTCACTATATTTTGGATGGAGTCCTAATAGAAATTTTTGGACTTTGACCTCGATATGTATTTCAGCAACTGGATAAACCGTTGGTAATACTTGGTAACTATCATGTTACCTTGAGTCAGTTTGGCAAACTCTATGGTTCTCTCAAGATAAATTTGAGGAGATAAATATCTTTCTTTAAATACAGTCACAAAATTCTCCCAAGGCACATCAGCAACTTCAACATTATGTGTTTTCCTGTAAGTGTCCCACTAGTCTGCTGCTGCTCCTATCAAACAAAAGACTGCATAGGAAGTTTTAGACTTGGAGGACAAAGTTTTGACAGCAAAGTAGGCTTCCAAACTATTCAGCCACCTTTCAACCTCTTCATTGTTCCCTTTGCTATCAAACTTAGGGATGCCAATTTTAAGCATGTCTTTATCGAGTTCAGACCCAACTTGCTTCCTTCCAGGGTCTACAGATGTTTCTTCCCTAGCGGCCATTGTTTCTTTACCTTTTGATAAATTTTCAATTATCTTTTGTTGTTGTGTAATCATATCTTGTTGCTGGGTTAACTTGAACTTTTGTTGTTCCATGTGTTCTAGCATCTGTACCTTTTGTTGAGCCATATGCTCCAACATCTGGGCTTTTTATTGTTCCATCTGCTCTCTCTGCTGACTCATTTGCTCTTGCATCAATTGGATCATTCGAGTCATCTTATCCTCCTTGGCCACAGACTCCTCCCTCCTTATTACCCGAGGGGGTTCAGTAGTTTCCTCAGCAGTACTAGTCCTTATAGCCTTTCTAAGTACCCTTTTAGGGTTCTCGCTCAGCCCTTCCTACTAAGTGGCTACCATCGATATTTTGGAGGAACTGACTCTTAGTTCGGATGCCATTGCCTGTTAGCAAAAAAGAGCTTTCTTAAATTTAGCTTCTTTTTTGGTTTTTTTTTCAAGTTTAATTATTATGATTTGATATCTAGGAATTCTAGTGGCTCTGATACCAAATGTAACAACCCAAGTCCAACCCAATTGGTTTCAAGTACACAGAAGGAGTAAATGAATTTTTTTTATTTATACAACCAACCAACTTTTCTTTGAATATCTAGATAAGCATACCTAATCTTATCAGATGCCAGGGTCCATATCACCCGGAGCTTGAACGCTTAATTTCCTCTATACCTTCTGTGAGGTATTAGCGTATGCATGCTGGGGCTGATGACAATTCACTTCCCTGAATATCATCATGAGTTTACCAACACCTGGATAATACTCCAGAGGTATTAATTCTGCGTGAGCCCATATCATCACGCAGACTTCCTTAAGACCTCCTACCCAGATTCTAGAAGTTCTAGTCTAAGATTTATGCCCATATCATAAATCTCTTATTCTCCTCATTTTCCTAAAACTAAACTAAAAAAAGAAATGAGAGCTCCACTCCTTAAGGCTGGATACATGAATATCTTCCCATATTCAAGTTGAATAGGTTGTCTTCCCACAACCTTTTAAGATGATTTTATTACCACCATTATCCTTCTATATAGTTTTAGGTTTTAAGTTCATCAAACCATGACTTACCAAACTAATATCTACCAATTTACCCTAAAAGTAAAAACTACCACCACTAATTCAAAGTTCTTAATCAAAAGTAATTAAGAATAATAATTTTAAGCCACCTTGGTCCTTTTTTGCTATAATAATACTAGAGGTAAATCATCTCCTAAACCTTAAATAGTTTCTAAAGATTTAGATAATTGCTAAGGGTTTATTTTGTAAATTATTATTTCCTCTCTTTTTGGAATGAGATATATATATACTTTGTTTTAATAGCATATTTTGTTAATCTTTAAAATGAGTCCAAATGAACTAAGAATCCAATATATCAAATTCAGCATATTATATATATATATATATATATATATATATATATATATATATATATATTTATAAACTGTCTAAATAAATTCCTCATAAATGAAAAATTTAAAACAAAACTAAAATACAAATTTAATTAAACTAATTTATAACTATTAATACAACCAAAACTTAAGAATAATAACACAATCATTTAATTAAATAACAAGTAAATCTCTAAAGTATTTCATTACCTTTTTATAATTCAATCATTATTTAAATAAACGATATCTTTTTTTTTTAGAATATCAAATAAAGCTTAAGTAAATTATAACATTTAAAAATAACAAGTAAATCCTTAAAGTAGTTCATAACCTTTTAGAATTCAATCATTATTTAAATAAATGATAACTTTTCTTCTTATAGTATCAAATAAAGCTTAAAATAAATTATAACATCTAAAAATAGCAAGTAAAACTTTAAAGTATAACCTTCTAAAAATATCATCAATAATTTAAATTATAACGTATAATGTAAAGTCATTTAAAAAAAATATGAAATTTCGGGAATATGTAACACTTGCATTAAAAATCCATACCTAACGCTTTCTCAAGCAAGTATCTTTTTAAAAAGAAATACGGATTCTCCTATATCATGATGACGAAGGTATTAATTAATTTTTAATTTATTTTGACATGCTTCTTATTTTCTATAACTGCATTATTAGAAAACTTATAAATGAAGTTGTGTAAGTTAATTTTCCAACCACAGTTTTATTTGGTCTCAATTTCCTATTTGAAGGCACCATGCAAAAGAGTGGACGACTACACCTAGGGCAACCTAATCGTATGATAATTTTTGACAAGATAAACCCAACCAATCAATTTCTATCCAAATAATTGCAGACTTTGCGGAGTTCGAAGATGTCCAACTTTGCTTCAATCAATCAAAAAAATATTGACGTTGTCCCTAAATGTTCTAAGTTTATGATCGTTTTTTTAATTTTTTTAAAAAATTTAATACATTCATTACTGAAATAAAAACTGTGAGACGTGGTAACAACAAGTTATATTTTCTGACCTCAAAAATCAGACCAAAGAAAATGATGACGGATTATTTTCAAGCTTAGCATAAGATTTATCATGTCTTTCTATGTTTTAAATGACAGAGAGCAATATATTTTTCTGGTTTAACAATAAGAGCTCTTATCCATTCCTTCCTCACCAAAAAAGAAGAAATGTAGAACACACTATACAATCATTGATAGGGTTAAAACTACACAGACATCCTATAATTAAATGTATTATGAATTTACAGAATTAATTACAATTCTATAAATGAGAGGCATAACTAATTAATTATTAACAGTAACACATTTTTCAAGAGAAATTTCTTAAATCATCATACTATCAATCAGACCATCCTTAATGAAATTATATTTCCATTTGTCTACATAAATTGAGTTTATAATTAAAAATAGAATGATTCCCATAAAGAATGAATATCTCGTCTTCCACATATTAATACAAAAACTCAGATCATCCAGCCATATTAGTTTTCTTACTAAAATGTTTAAACGAAATAATAAAAAAAAATTCCTTTCTCTAATATTTAAGTTCTGCGAATTGCAGTTATATTTTCAGATTTTTTTTGGATAACAACACGACTTCAGGTTGAAATTCTATCAGACTGTACACGAAGTTGCTCCTCCTCAAATAAACCAAGACGACGCTCCTTATTTTCCTCTTAAAAATGACTTTCAAGGGTCAGAGCGGTCGTTTTTAAAATGATATGCATCTAGTTCTACATGCAACTATCCATGCACCAACCATACTACATTCATACAATATTTTAACCATTTACATTCATTTAATTCTTCAAAAGAATACATTATCTTTCTACAGGCTTTTGCAGTTCAAATTATTTTAGTTCAGTAAATTATTTTACAGACCCACTCCTAAAAGTTCCATAAAAACAACATACAGATGATAAAAAAAAAAACATACACATCAGCTACACAAAGTAGAAATCTAACCTCAGTAAAATGTTTTTTCTTTCCTTGGCTTCACAGTATCCTTTCCACTCCAAGCACGTCTGCTGATGAATGAATGAATCCCTCGTTTTGTTTTTCCACTCAATTTATAGAAATAATTGCTTAATTTAGGCTTTACATATGTGAGTCCCTTACCTCAAAGTTCGCCAGGTGGAGTGGCATGAGCGTCGACAAAGCATACTCCATAGAAGTGTAATTAATTTTAATTTAATTTATTTAACAAAGTAATTTTATTCTTTATTTATTATTTATGGTATTATCCTTATATATATTATATTGTTATTTTCGTTTCATCATTTTTTTAATTTATATTTATATTTATATATTCATATGTATATTTTATTGTTTTATTTAAATATATATATATATTGTTGTTATATAATATTATTATATTTATATATATTAGTATTTTTTTTAAATTTTAATAATAATAATATATATATATTTAAAAAAAATAAAGTATTCATAGTAGACCTATCAATGCAACTAAATAAAATGCAACTATATGGACCGCTGGCGAATGTACTGTCAGTAAGGATTCTTTAACCTTACTTTAGGCGAATACTCTGTTGCTCATCATTTCCCTTGACTCACCTGCCACCGACTATCAATTGTCAAGTATATCCATTTCTTTAGAATCACTCCTGTCATAGTAGACACTCGTTTCCTGCATTCAGAGAAGACTTAGCAGTATCTCTTTCTTATAAATAAAATAGGTAAAATAAAGTTAAAAAAAATCAAATCTGCAGGGTTGTTACAATAGTAGATTCAGTGATTCTGCTAAGCCAATCCCTAATAAGGAGTGGAACATTACTGGAGTTGCTGCTAAAATTGTAGTAAAGAAGCATAGAGCACTCCAAAAGGCTTAGCTTTTGCATGACAAGATTGAAGGAGTAATCAAGGATGTAGTTGTAGGTAGACAAATCCACATAAGAAGCAAGAATAAAATTAGGATTTGCATAGTCTTCAATAAGAATGTACTATCTAGTGAGATAGTACAATGGACAAGAGGAATGTACTATCTAGTGAGATAGTACAATGGACAAGTTAAAATGTACATTGTACAATTTGGTATAAATTATTAAAATGCATGTGAAATGAAATGAAATGTGAAGACATGCAAATGAAATGTAATTTGATGAAAATCAAATTAAAACCTTAGTAAATATTAATTAAAATTATTAATGTATGGGCCATTGTAAATAATGAATTGTCTCAGGAACTGCTTTGGAACGACTTGGACAACCATTATAAGCCCCCCCATTCGAATTTTTGGGTTGTTGGTTATTTGGATTGGTTGATGGTGGATTGTAGATCAGTCATTGTGGCTGGTGTTGGATTCCATTGTCATGGTTATCCATGGAATGAGTCAGATTTATTGTTGTAGTTTATGTTGTAATGTACACTCCCTGTGTACAACTTCAGAATAATATAAATCTTTGTTTTAGTCAAATCTGGTTATGCATGTGTGTGGATCTGATGGCAATATCAATAAATATATTGTTGGAGGATTTTTATTAATATTGCAGGTATTGTGGAGTCTAGATCTGTTGTGGAGTTGCATACCCAGAAACCGTACAACCATCCAATGTACTATTATGAGAAATAGAGAAATAAAGAGAAATTGATATTTATGGTTGTTACCCATTATGGGAAATGATGTTTTTGGCAATAAGAGGCAAATGGGTATTTTTCTAAGTCAAGAGATTGGGCAAAATAAGGGTTTTTAGCAAACCGTACAACGACGTGACCAAACCATACAAGGGTTTGTAATTCCATACATCTGATGAATATTTGGCCTAAAATTATACTTTGAATCATTCTGAGGCTAAATCAAGTGATTTCCAAGTGAATCCTGGCAAAAGAGTGGGATTTGATCGATTCCAAGATTCTTGGAGAAATAGTACAATCATCAGTTATAACCATACAACTGTACGTTTTGGGACTGTACGATATCCAGTTGTACGTTTTAGGAGTTGTACAGTTGTGAACTATACGGAATTGGCCAGATTAAGTGCAATTTATTGAAATTTATATTAAATATCTCTCATCACATCCCTCCTAGGAATACTGCACTCCACTTCTGCTATAGTAGTGGATGTTAACAAGGAAATGATCCAAATTAGTTTCATAGGGTTTCAGATGGAAGGCCACAAATTGATGTCAGTTGAATAAATTAAGAAAATTATTGGTGAGAGCTTACAAGATGAATATGAAATTGACTCTCTAGAGGAACCAATTGACCAAGAGCAGTCTTCACAAATGATCATTGATTTTACAAGGCTTAGAGACCTTATGGAAGACTTGGTAAACAGAAGAAGTGCTGATAACTATGAAGATATTGGTGAACTCCAGTACATTTATAAGCCGTTGAAGGAAGCTTCCAACCCCTCATAAGTAACCTAGAAACAAGCCCTGCAAACCTTGAAACTGATGGTGCAATTATTTGGTGATAATGTTGAAGGGGAAAACAAAGAGCAATCTTCTCTAGAGGAAGAAGCTGAGCAAGAGGAGGATAATGCTGAGGAAGAGGTCCAGTAGGAAGAAGAGCTGAATAGAGATGCTGCGGACCCTGAAGGGGCACAAGCTTAGTAATTTTTGGTTTTGTACATATGTAGTCATAAGTTTTGTATTTTTGTTTGATTCATTTTTACTTTGACATGGTCAGAAAGAAATAATAAAAGCATGAGTCCAAAGAGACACAGGAAACAACAACTTTTGTGTGAAGGTATTGTTATCATGATTTGTAAGAAGGATTTATAAGGAGAATATAGTTGTGCTTTGATAGAGCAGTGAAGCAGTTGGCTGGAATGGCACTGATATTAATGTTTATGGTATAGTCTCCATGTGAACAGTTATCCTCCAGGATGTATGAAGCATGGTCTCAATATGAACGTTTATCCTTGAAGATGACCATAAATTTTTTAGAGGGTAGTTTTCATATGGAATTTATTCTTTAAAGCATTTTTGAAGATAAGCATTTTGACTCCTGATCCCAATGGATAAGACTATGAGTTCGATCGCTTTGCACACAAATCCACCCAGGAGGCACCAGAATGTAGGCCCAAAATGGCCACATCCTTAGAAAGCATTGAAAATTTCATTCTAAGGTATGAAGTTTCCATTCCGCACACTTTTTAGTGTATTTTGGAGCAGATCTGCAACATTTATTTCCTAATCTTCCCAACACGTAGTGCAATTTTATATTGAGCAATTCCACTTGGTTTATAGAGTATTTTGTTGCAGATTGGTGATGAGTCTCTATTTTGTAAAAGGTTTTGGTGATGATGATGTCGATGTGAAAGAAAGTGTGGAATGGCGATCAAGAGTAGTTTTTGCATGCTCTAAAACAATTAAGTGCCGATAAGGTCAATTTCGTTAGTCTCAAGAGTATTTTGTTGCGGATTAGTGACAAAGAGTGGAAAATATTGCATAAGATGTAGATTGGTGACAAAAGCACTTTTACACTATATAGAGTGTGGATTGGCAACAAAAGCACTTTTACATTGCACAGGGTGTGAAATGAAGATAAAAGCTTTTTACACTACAGTCGGTGCAGAATGGCAACAAAGGAGCAATTACACTTGCTCGAGTGTGGATTGGCGATTCTACATATTTACAAAGAAAAGGTGATGTCAACATGCTTTATGGTGCAGATTTTGGTTGTTTTGAAGCCAAAGAAGAGAAAAGGAAGGGTAATTAGTGGATTGCATCTCGCTCACCTCTTAGTTCATTTTATGCCAAAATTTGATTCTACAGGATCAAGGCTATAATGATGATATCATCAACTTAAAAGTGTAGAATGGTGTTTTTGATTTCCCTGCCAATTTGCAGAGTATCTTGGGAGGTTTAATCATAGCCGTTCATGATGAGGATCGACGGTCCAAGTTTTGCTGATATTATTGAAGGATTTAAAAAGCCAAAACTCACCGGATCAGAGTGCAGTCAGTTAGAGGGTAGGAAGATGAAGCATCGAGGGTTTTCAAGAACAAGAACCAGATGTGATTACATATCTACGATAGAGTCAAGCTTCCAAGAACGATCGATGGATGAGATGTAGTGTCTAACTGTTCTAACTCTAACTACCACCAACAAAACAACAAGTTGCAGAGGTATATTGCCATGGCAAATTTCTCATAGTGGATTTCCTAGAGCTCTCCAACCAGTAAAATAATGCCAGTAAACTCTCTGCTGAGCTATAAATATATGTAGGCCTAAAATTTTTGCACTCCTTTCCTCTAGACTGATGGATCCACGCCTCATAGGGGAATGGGAAAATAGTAGATCTACACCTCGAAAGAGAGGCACTTGATCGTGCCTTCTTGTGGTGATTTTTTGACGAATTGGTTTTTGGGTTCACCAGGAAACATTTGTGGTAGTTTTCGAGCCTAGGTTTTAAGATTTTTTTAGATGAGTTCTTTTTAATTCAAATCATACATACACCTAGGTTTGGCCTTTATGCGACTAAAACTATCTATATGCAATTTTGATTCAATGAAGACAGTAGACAATGGATACAAAATAAAATGCAATGCCTAAAACTAGGGCTAAAAGAAATTATAAACCTTACTTGATCCGGATGTTTGATGAAGATTCTGAGGCTTGTAGCAGGACATAATCACCTCTGTTTTAGATAAAATCACCTCTGTTCTAGATAAAATCACCTCTATTTTGACAAAATCGCCTCTATTCCTACAGCAAGAAAATTTGACAGAAAATAGGGGATAGAAAATAGGGTTTCTTGCAAATTATGATAGTTTCTCGTACTCCAAGTCACATATTAGCTTTAATTTCTATATGAAAATGGATATGAAACAACATGAGAACAATATGATAACAATTCAACCTACTATGCCATGAATTTGTGCAATTCTGATCCTGATTTTATGATGCAATTAATTGAAATGATGGTGAACACCAAGATGCAATATCTAAATCTAAGCAGTAAATTAAATGAACATTGTACAATGCATAAACAAATAGAAAATAGGGAAAGAGATGCAAACAATGGTTTGAATCCTTGCCCCCAACTGATCTGAAGATAGGATCACCTATTCTCTGACAAAATCGCCTACTCTCTGATGAAATCGCCTACCTTTCTGTCGATCACTAGGTGATTATGCTGATATTTGGGGCGATTATAATTGAGACCTGCAATGACAAAAAATGAAAATAGGGATGTTGGGAGGTGGAATTGCATAGCAAATTGATGTGAGGGATCCTCAAGGGAGTTTAGAAGCAATCTTAGGGAATCAGAGTCCAACCAGCTAGGCAGGTAGGGGGGAAAAATGGAAAAGGGCCTAGATTAAATAGGCCAAGGAGGGGTTTGAGGAAGTTGGGAGGTTAGGCTAAACATGGAGGAGGTTTTGATCCCTCCTATGTTTTCCACCTTCAATCTACTCACCAACCTCCCTGATCCGAATGATGGCTAAACTAGGTAAGAGGTTTTAAACCAGATTTTATCTTTTAGAAAATTTGTTAAAATTCTATTTTGGGACAAAATCGCCTGGCGATTTTGTCGATCGTCGGGCGATTTTGTTGATTGATGGGCGATTTTGTCCAACGGTCAAGAATTGTTTGTTTGTTGGCACGAAAAATGAGGAAAACAATGTCAAAATTGGACATATTATATACCGTTGGAAAGCTCTTTTCGAGCCCTATCCAATGGTATAAAATTTGATAAGAATTGAGATGATTTGATAGGGTAAAAATTCTCTTGAATATGACCTTACTTTTCTAGGAGAAAAACTAAGGAAAATGAGTCAATTTTTCATGTCTACATTTTGCCCCCTCTTTGACGTATTTATGAACAATAAATGCGTCAAAGAAAAGTGTAGACACTTGAGTAGAAATGATTATGATTTGACATGGGAAAAAATGGAGTAGATGGTTTAGAATGAATAGTTTATGTGAAATTGATGTCTTAGAAAAAAATAATTACTAATTTACTGACTAGGATGCCCCCTCGAGTTTTTACACCAAATTTTACGTTTGGTGGAAAACTCGAATTTGATCTTCTTTGTTTTATGTGACTTTGTGTGATTTATTGGATGATTTATTACATTTTCTTATGATGGTTGTGTTACATAATTTCTTGTAATCATGCTTTGATTTTTGAACATTTTGATCATGCTTAACATAAAAGGAAAATGATTTTGTAAAGTGTGTTTTGAGAAAGATGATTTTGTGTGATGATAGATTTGAGGGATTAGCAATGAACCTCAAAGGATGTTGTGTTGATATGTGACTATTGGTGGAGTTCAAAGCTCGCGAAGTCATGAAGCGGATCCTGTTATGAGGAAGTTTTGTATTGCTAATACCAAAATATTGTGTGCTTAAGAATAATCTTAAGGCTTTATGATGAGAAAGAAATGTTTGATGTTGTTTTGGGACAAGATGTTTGATAGATTCTAGCAATAAACCTCAAAGGATGTTGTGTTGTTATGAGACTGTTGGTGGAGTTCAAAGCTCGCTAAGTCTCGAAGCTAATCCTGTTTGTGAGGAATGTTTTTGATATTGCTAAGAATGGTTGTATGCTTAAGAATAATCTTAAGGCTTTTGTGGTAATAGGAATATGTGTGATGTTTGTTTGATAATAATGTATGTGGTAAATGTTTGTGAAATATATTGAGCAAAGCATGAAAAATTCGAAGGATGATTTATGCTAAGCATAGAATTCCTAAGTGTGAAATTATATGAAATAATTACTTAGGAATTATACCATCATCACGAAAATCAAAATGAAATGCATGATGATATGAAATTATTTGTTCTTTTAAAATGCAAAGTAATGTAAGATAAATCATTGTGTCACATGTTTCAAAAATATTATGAAATTTTTATGAAAATATATGGACTAATTTTGGGCATGAAAAATTAGAAAGATGGTTTGCGCTAGGTATAGAATTCCTAGTGTGAAAATTGAGAAGAATAATTCCTAGGAATTATACCATCATCGCGAAGTCATGAATGCTATGTATGATAAGTGATTTTGAACTACATGTTATTTTTGCAATAAGTTGTTTTTGAGATTTTTGAAATTTTGGAAATATCTATGTAATGTGTTAATATGAAAGTAATGATGAACTAATGTTGTCCGACAAATTTCAAAGAAATATTTTAACTTATTTCTAAGACAAATTCAAATTTATCAAAAACCAGTGTGTGATAAGTGAGTTCATTATCCATCTTGATTGTCATGATGATACAAAATCTCTCAAGGATCAAATGTGTGTGCTTTGTAATGTTCATTTACCAATTTTGAGTAAGGTAGTGATGCAAGCAAACTTGAATGAACCAATGTGTGTGCAAGTGAAGGGTTCATTAACCATGATTTTTGTGCATGAAACCGTACCAGACTACTATGTAAGTCAAGTCATCAAAAGCTAGCTAATCCACAAGCGGACATAGGTCTATACAAAAGAAGGTCGCTAATGTGACAGACATGTCGCCACGCGAAAAGGAATTACCCAATGTCAAGCAAGTTGGGCACAAATCACCTGTTATGGGGTTTACCTCATGATTTTCGAATAACTGAGAATTCCAAGGATTCAAGCTCATTCACCCTTCTTTTCTTCACTTTCAAGGGGTAGGGATTTTGTTCATTTTTTTTTTAACAAGGGGATTTTATTACTTTTCTTTTTCTCTTTTCGTTCTCTTTTTTATTTTTTTCTTTCTTTTTCTTTTGATTTTTGACTTTTGCTTTTCTTGATTTTTCTTTTGGGATACTTGCTCGGATTGGTTGTAGAGCAAGGGATTTTTATTCGGGCAGGGGTGAGCTTGTCCTTTTGCCAATTCTCAAAAAATTCTAGACCATGCGCATGATAGGATAGCAGGGGAAACTTTTCGCTCAAGAGACTAAGACTACTATGTAGTATCATTTTTTGAATTTGCAACAAATCATTTTAATGTGTAAAAGTGTACTTGGTTCAAGAAGTAGCAAGATCATTTCCCAAAACTCAAAATATTATTTAGTGAAATAGTGATCTTCGATACAAGAGAGATTTATAATCATAGTGGTAAAATCAAAATAATTAATTTGTGAAATTAAGTGTATGGTTCAAGATAACTTCTGAATTAATCCGAAATAAAGGAAAATATAGCTTCAAAATTGTGAAATACAACAATGAATAACAATGCAGAATGATCTGAAATATTTTTGAGATTTTGATACTTTTTGATTTTTTTAGTTGTTTTATTTGATTTTTATTTTTATTTTTTTACTTTTAATGATGGAATTGGTGGTATATACAAGATGATCTATATACATTATACAAGGTTATTTGAGTATAGCATGTCTAAGGTGGCTTCAAAATCAAAGGAGGTTTTGAAGGATAATTTGGTTGTGGTGTATGTGAAGTTGTTTGGTTGATAGTTGAGATTGTTGTGATGAAGAATGAGATGTAGATGAAGAAAAGTGATGGACAAAATATGACAATGATAAAGAGGAAAAGAATAGAGAACTTGATGTGATAATAATAATGAAAGAGAGAATGAAGAACAAAAGGTGATGAATAAAAGGTAGCGATAACAAAAGCTTTGTTATAATGTAGAACAATGTAGCAAAAGATTTGACTTTTATGTGTAAAATTGATCATGTTACAAAACAAAATGTGAGAAGGATAAGAAGGTTCTTCATTCTTATCACTATCTTCCAAGTCTTGATAATATGGAGGGAGCATATGTGAAAGATATGCATGGGTGTTATTTGGTAAACAAGGATGATCGGATATGGATGAAGAAAAGTGATTGATAGGAGGTAATTGTGACAATGGAGAATGTATAGAACTTGATGTTTCAACTGTTAAAGATTCTTCAAATGGTGTTGGGTCACCATGTATGGTAACAATTTTATTTGCAAGTTTAAACTTCAAACATTGATGAAGAATGGAAGGGACAACCCTCATCGTATGAATCCAAGGACTTCTGAGAAGTAGGTTGTAAGGTGAAGGGCAAGATGCTACATAAAACAAAGTATCCAGGATCTTGGGTCCACTCTTAAGGGGAAGAATTATAGTGCCTCGAGCTTCTTGAATTTCATTGTTAAAATATTTTATAATAACATTTGATTCATTGAGATCTTCTTCCTTTAATCCGAGTTTTTGGAATAATTGATAAGTGCATAAATTAAGAGAGGAGCCATTATCTACCATGATAGTTTTAATAGATGTTTCTTTAATAAATCTTGTAATGTAAAGAGAGGAGTCTTCTTGTGGAGTAGAGGAAGGAATCTCCTCATCATAGAATGAAATATGGTTAACCTCAAGAGGGCTTACACCATTAATTGTGTTCTTAGGGAAAATATCATGAGGAACAAATTGTTGGCTAAGTATCTTGAACAAAGTTTCCCTATGAACATGAGAACTTTGTAATACTTCTAAAAGGGATATCTTTGCTTGAGGATTAATCACTTGTTGTTGGCTATCAAAGTGGATTTCAGATTGAGATTTTGATGCTAAATATGGGCTTTCTATGCTTACATTCCATTTTGGATCATTCTCTAGAGCCAAAGATAGTTTTGAAGGTTGGTCAAATGAGGAATCCATCTCTTGAATATCAAATTGAGTTGATTGAACTTGAGGTTGCTCATTTGTAGTTTCTATTACAATATTAGTAATATCATCATGATGGGACACATTAAGATGCAATATTTGATTGGTTTCCTATTGTTGATAATTGAATAGGGGTTCTTGGGAGATCCCCATGTCTTGATTGATTATGGGTATTTGTTGTGTAGGAGTTTGATTGTTTATTGGAGATTTATAATCAGTTGTAGATTGTAATTCCTTTATAGTGAAAAGACCCTCGTCAATCAAATATTGAATTGCACATCTTAAATTTCTACATTTTTGTGTCATATGTCCATCCACTCTATGATATTCACAATGTAGCTCAGGTTTATACCAATCTGTTGTGGTATCAAGTTGTCTTATGGGAGGTAACTCAATCCTATTTGTATCAAGTAAATGCTTGAGAATTATATCCATTGGTTGATTGAGCTTAGTAAATTTACGTGGTGAAGGTTTTCGAGAGGCTTTTGATAATTGGCTTAGGAATTCAGCCATAAAAGGACTTAATGGTTTATTACCTCTTTTTTCTTTATTATGGGTAGAATGATGATAGGAAGATTGTGAAGTATGATGTGAGTGCATGGTAGGATTGGAAGAAGAAGTATTTTCTTGTTGAAATGGATGTGTTGTGTTGAAAGAAGAATGTTGAAATGGTGGAGAAGGATTGTATGTGGATCGATAGGCATAATATGGATATGTGGGAGAAAAGATAATATCGTTATGAAGAGGATTGGAAAAGGGATTGTCTTGTTGGGGTAAGGATGAAAAATGAGAAAAGTGTGATAAAGGTGATGTTGAATATGGATGAGGTTGGTCATAATCAACAAATGTATTTGGCAGAATTTTCCCAACATTACTGATGGGCTCATATTGATTTGAGTTAAGACTCATGGTTTCTTTAGTACTTCTAAAAGTAATATTTGGTATCTAAAATTTAGAATTGAATCTAAAACATACAAATTTGAAATGATGATTTTTTTTTGTTTTTTTTCTTGTATATATATATATATATTTTTTTGTTTGTTTTTGAAATCAGAAGAAATGCCTATGTATTCATGTCGGGTTCACCAAAGAATGTAGGCCTAAAATTTTTGCATTCCTTTCCTCTAGGCTGATGGATCCACGCCTCAGAAGGGAATGGGAAAATAGTAGATCTACACCTCGAAAGAGAGGCACTTGATTGTGCCTTCTTGTGGTGATTTTTTGATGAATTGGGTGGGTTCACCAGGAAACATTTGTGGTAGTTTCCGAGCCTAGGTTTTAGGATTTGTTTTAGATGAGTTATTTTTAATTCAAATCATACATACACCTAGGTTTGGCCTTTATGCAACTAAAACTATCTATATGCAATTTTTATTCAATGAAGATAGTAGACAATGGATACAAAATAAAATGCAATGCCTAAAACTAGGGCTAAAAGAAATTATAAACCTTACTTGATCCGGATGTTTGATGAAGATTCTAAGGCTTGTAGTAGGATAAAATCACCTCTGTTTCAAATAGAATCACCTCTGTTCTAGATATAATCACCTCTATTTTGATAAAATCACCTCTATTTTGACAAAATCGCCTCGATTTTGACAAAATCGCCTCTATTCCTGTAACAAGAAAAATTGATAGAAAATAGGGGATAGAAAATAGGGTTTCTTGCAAATTATGATAGTTTCTCGTACTCCAAGTCATATATTAGCTTTAATTTCTATATGAAAATGGATATGAAACAACATGAGAACAATATGATAACAATTCAACCTACTATGCCATGAATTTATGCAATTCTAATCCTGATTTTATGATGCAATTAATTGAAATGATGGTGAACACCAAGATGCAATATCTAAATCTAAGTAATAAATTAAATGGACATTGTACAATGCATAAAAAAATAGAAAATAGGGAAAGAGATGCAAACAGTGGTTTGAATCCTTGCCCCCAATTGATCTGAAGACAAGATCGCCTGCTCTCTGATGAAATCGCCTACCATTTTTGTCGATCGCTAGGCGATTATGCTGATATCTGGGGTGATTATAATTGAGACCTGCAATGAAAAAAATGAAAATAGGGATGTTGGGAGGTGGAATTGCATAGCAAATTGATGCGAGGGATCCTCAAGGGAGTTCAGAAGCAATCTTAGGGAATCAGAGTCCAACTAGGTAGGAGAGGAAAAAGGGAAAAGGGCCTAGATTAAATAGGCCAAGGAGGGGTTTGAGGAAGTTGGGAGGTTAGGCTAAACATGGAGGAGGTTTTGATCCCTCCTATGTTTGCCACCTTCAATCTACTCACCAACCTCCCTGATCCGAATGATGGCTAAACTAGGTAAGACGTTTTAAACCAGATTTTGTCTTTTAGAAAATTTGGTAAAATTCTATTTTGGGACAAAATCGCCTGGCGATTTTATCGATCGTCGGGCGATTTTGTTGATTGATGGGCGATTTTTTCCAATGGTCAAGAATTTTTGGTTTGTTGGCACGAAAAATGAGGAAAACAATGTCAAAATTGGACATATTATATACCGTTGGAAAGCTCTTTTCGAGCCCTATCCAATGGTATAAAATTTGATAAGAATTGAGATGATTTGATAGGGTAAAAATTCTCTTGAATATGACCTTACTTTTCTAGGAGAAAAACTAAGGAAAATGAGTCAATTTTTCATGTCTACAATATACAATTTTTCCAATGTCTCCTTAATATTATTTCATTTACAAACTATAAATAGAGGCTAAACCCTCATTTTATAGGGTTGGCTCTAGTGTGTTTTCTTACCCTACTATAAATATTCTTGTGAGCTAATGCAAGGAGCATTATTATGATATTTTGACTCAAATTTGTCATCTTCATTATCTTGTGCAAGAGGTTCGAAGTCTTGAGCTGCATTTCTATTAATAATTGAATGGTTAGTTCATTCCAGCTTTTGGATTACTATTTGTAAGAGTAGTTGAAATATTTTCTTGATTAGATCTGTATTATTAGGAAGTTTATTTCTATTAAATCTAACTATTGGTCTATTCTGCTATTTGGATTATCAATATTGGATGTTGGAATTGCTTTCTGCAATATATCTTTGTTTATGCTTTAATGTGTGAAGGTTTCATTAATTTGGGTGATGTTAATATTGAGTGATGATACACTGGAAATAGCTTGTGGGAGCCTTTTTCTGTAGTTGCCTATGCTGTTAGCCTATCCGACCACTATTTTTCCTAACATTCCTAACCCTAAATCTTTTCTAACCCTTACCTCAAAACCCTATTTGAGCTTTAAGTAAAACTTGATGTCAATTCGGTGCCCAAAAAAAACATGTGTCCATAAAGTATGCAAGTGTCCAATAGAGAAGCCAAGATTCATGAAACTTGGCCTATGGAAAGGAATAGTCAAGTATCCAAAGAGTTATCCTAATATGGATATAAACTCCATAAGGATACAACATATTGGATCAATCAAAATCAATCACTATTAGTCACTATCATATTTGTAAGAGAAAAAAAGTAATAAAGATTGCATACATTTTGAGCAATTAATATTGTAAGTTGTACTACATACTTTGTACATGTATGATTCAGGCTATCTACATTCATATTGTTGTTTATTATTAAATATTAGTTGATATATTAGAAGCCTTTATATACATATTAATTTGCTCATATTATTCTACTCATATCATTATCTTGATCTTACTATATTGTGGCTATATTATATTTGATCTTGTGATATTTAACCTATGAGTTTTGTTGTAGTATTAAGGCTTAAAAAACCAACAATGGTATCAGAGTTACCATCAGATTCTATCCAGGTTGACAGAATTAATTTAGCTACTTACAAAAATTAATTTTGTCAAATTTGATAAGATTTATTTAGATCTTGTCTACTTTAAATGCAGTAAGACTCATATTATATAGTAAGGTCATTTTGAGTAGAAACCTAGAGTATTTCCATAGAAAATAACTAGTAAAGACTAGGACTCAACATTAGAGTATTTCCATGGTTGAATAATAACCTATGAAGACTAGGACTCAACATCAAATTATTTCCATGATTGAAGAATAACTAGTGAATACCAAGACTCAACTATAGAGTCTTTCCATGGTTGAAGAATAACTAGTGAAGACCAGGACTCAACTATAGAGTCTTTCCATGGTTGAAGAATAACTAGTGAAGACTAGGACTCACCTATATTGGAAGGCATATCAACTTTAAGATAGTTGATCATCCAAGGACATAACCAACCCTTGATATTGATTTTAGATATTAAAGAATTCAAGAGCATTCAAGCCATCTTGGTAGTGAGAAGGTTTCAGGGACACTTAGAGTCACTTGGACATAATAGTAACTTCTCTAACAAGGAGAATAATATTACTGACAGAGATTAATCAATAGAAGAGTAAGAAGCTTCCTACAATAGATAGAGAAGAATTTCATTTTCTAAGTGCAAGAGAAAGTAGAATAGAAGAAGGATACATCATAGATATATCAGTCAAAAAGTAAGCTTTCATCAAGTAGTAGATTAATAAGAGTTGCAAGATTTAGGTTTCAAAAATATTGATATTAGAGATTTTAGGTCACAAATAAATTGACCTTGATAATAAGATATTTTTAGATCTTCGAGATAGACCTTGACATAATATAGTATTAGGTATTGGAGACAGACATTGAAATAAAATAAGTATTCAAGTCATTGACCTTGACATTGAAGAAAACAACAACAACATCAAGGAAAGAGATTTCAAATCATTCCATTAGCAAAAATGGAAGATCCTATAGTGCAATCATAAGAAGAAAGCAAGCATTGTGAGGAAATTTTTGAAGTCTAAGATGAAGAAGCTTAAAGCTTGAATCATTTTCAACTCAAGGTGTAGTCATTCAATTCAAAGCATATTAAAGAGAAAGTAAAATAGGATAATTTAAATCAATAGGAGTTAATATTATTCAACTCTAGAATATAATGACATTCGTCTTAAGAAAACATTATTCTATTCAACACAACATTAAAAATAAGCATAAAAGTGAATCATTCGACTGTTGAACAAAGTTAGACTTAGAGCCCCAGAATGTTGAGCTAAGAGCAAGAAAGAGCATCAAGAAAATATTAGCACAAGATAAATTAATGTAGGATGGATAGCATTCAAAGGCAGAAGCAACATCCTAAATAAAGGATATTGAGTAGCACTTAAGACATGGGATAGCACCCAATATAGAAAATAGTGTGCAGTGTCTTGGATATCTAAGCATCAAACAACAATATCCTACGATGTCCTACATTGAGCAACATTGAAGCACAGTCCTACATTGAAAAAAAATGTTGGATAACATTCTAGAATGAATCACAGTATCAACAAATAGTAGAATAGTGAGGAAGGTAAAGTGTTTTTTGATTAAGTTTGCAAGGGAAGATAATACACAAGTGGAATGTTGAACTTTGGACTCAAGGATGTGAAACGATAGAGAGTGTAACATTTGGTTGGTGAGCATAGGCACCAAAATCAAAATCAAATTCCAAGCATATTTTAGTTATGTTTGTAATGCCCAAAGCACAAAGTTTTATAATTTGGTAAAACAACATAACAATAGATATGATGGATTCCACCTCAAAGTGTAATGCTATCTCTACATGCTAGGAGTTGAAACATTCAGAACTGAATCACCCTAAAGATATGTGTCATTCCAACTAGCTTATTAAAAGGAATTCACACATATCTCGATAAGCATTCATAGTTGAAGTTTCACAACACAACATGAACACACAGGAGGTTGATAAAGGTATCTTTGTTTTTAGGGATTTATAAGGTTTTTATTAATATTAGGAGTTATAAGGTGGAAGGTTAGATAATTTATTAATAAATGGAGTGATTAGTACTGTTTATTGATTTGATTAAACTTTACTTTAGCTTATTGGAGTGATAAGTAAAATAGAGTTTATTTTAATAGATTAAAATATTTTTAGATAAAGCTAGATTAATAAGCTATTTAATTTGAATATTTACTTTTGAAGTCTTTGATTAAGAATGAATTGATAAGGAATGAAATTGTTTATTTTGTTTAAAGATTTGAAGTATATCTAATTTGGTTTTATTTTTGAAAAGTTTTAAGTTTTGAATATTTGCAAATTTATTTATTTGGGAGACAAAAGGATTTCAACATCAAACTTAGAAAAATATAATTCATTTTAGTTTTTAAAACTAGGGATACATAAGGTTTACTACTTTATAGGAGTTAAATTAGAAATATTAATTTATTTTTAAACTTAATAGTTATATGGTTGTCTATTTCAAAGGAAATAGATCATAGCATAGAATTACATATCATGGAAGAAATTATTAAAAATGTGTTTAGTGAGGAAATGGTAAACAAGTTAAAATTTGATTCTCAAAACTTGATAGATTAAGAGAAGGAAAAACCAAAATGGCTTAGAGATACATTTGAGAACTCAAAATCATAAACTGGTAATTTAATAAGAATAAATTCTATAACATCGTCTTCTAATGATAGAGTAAAGTATTTAATTTCTAGAATACAGGAAGAGAAAACATTTTATAATAAAATATTTAGAAAACAAGGAAAAGAAAAATGGGTCAATTGTAATCTAGATTTAACTTGCAAAGTAATCATGAACTATAAATCAAAGAAGAAGCTCAAGCAATTTGTGAACCAAATAATGAAGAACCAAGAATAAATATGATGAAGAACTCAGAGCAGAAGTTAAGTAAGAAGATGAACATAATAAATCTCATATGCATTGCCAGGTTAATTGAAGATCAAATATGAAGACTATGATTGAAGACTAAATTTTTCAATAACCAAATAATGTAATACAAGAGGGTGTTGGAGTATATTACATTATTTGGTACTTGCTAATATACCCCATGGTACCTTCATGGTACAACTCGTAAATATTAGATTAGGTTTGAGTCATAGTTTAGAGTGTGAGTATTATTTCCCCTTTCATGTAAGTGTGAATATGTAGCATATGCACAAGTTTCATGTAAGTGTGAATGTGCAGGATATGCAAAAGTGTCATGTGAGTGAGTGTGAAAATGTAAGTTGAGTCTATGTGCACAAGTTTCTTATATGTAAGAGTACAAATATGTAATGTAAATTTGTGCACAAGTGTCTTAGATTAGAGTGTGCAAATGAAGGTCAAGAGTCATGTCTAGGTGTGCATACAATATAGAGTCATGTGTTCATAAAGTATGCAAGTGTCCAATAGAGAAGCCAAGATTCATGAGACTTGGCATATGGAAAGGAATAGTCAAGTTTCCAAAGAGTTATTCTATTATGGATATATACTCCATAAATATACAACATATTGGATCAATCACAATCACTATCATATTTCTAAGAGGAAAATAAGTAACAAATATTGCATACATTTTGAGAAATTAATATTGTAAGTTGTGCTACATATTTTGTACATGTATAATTTAGGCTATCTACATTCATATTGTTGTTTATTATTGAATCTTAGTTGATATATTAGAAGCCTTGATATGCATATTAATTTGCTCATATTATTCTGCTCATCTCATTATCTTGATATTATTGTATTGTGGCTATTTTATAGTTGATCCTATGATATTTAACCTGAGTTTTGTGGTAGTATTCAGGCTTAAAAATACATTAGTGGTATCAAATCTACCATCAGATTTTATCTAGGTTGATAGAAACAATTTAGTTACTTGAAAAAATTAATTTAGTCCAGTTTTATAAGATTGATTTAAATTTTATCTACTTTAAAGGTAGTAAGACTCATATTCTATAGTAAGGTCATATTGAGTAGAAGGCTAGAGCATTTCCATAGTTAGAAAATAACTAGTAAATACTAGGACTCAACATTAGAGTATTTCCACGATTGAAGAATAACTAGTGAAGACCAGGATTCAACATCAGAGTCTTTCCACGGTTTAAGAATAACTAGTGAATACCAAGACTCAATTAGAGATTCTTTCCATGATTGAAGAATAACTAGTGAAGACTAGGACTCACCTATATTGGAAGGCATATCAAATTTAAGAAAGTTTATCATGCAGGGACATAGCCAACCCTTGATATTGATTTCAGAGATTAAATAACGTAGGAGCATTCAAGCCATCTTCGTAGTGAAAAGGTTTCAGGGACACTTAGAGTCACTTGGATATAATAGTAACTTCTTTAGAAAGGAGGAGAATAATACTGAGTTCTTTAAAGTTGTAGCAAATATTAATCAATAGAAGAGTGAGAAGCTTCCTACAATAGATAGATAATAATTTCATCTTCTAAGTGCAAGAGAAAGCATAATAGAATAAGGATATATCATAGATATATCAGTCAAAAAGTAAGCTTTCATCAAGTAGTATATTAATAAGAGTTGCAAGATTCAAGTTTCAAAAACCTTGACATTAGATATTTTTGGTCACATAGAAATTGACCTTGATAATAATATAGTTTTAAGTCTTGGAGATAGACCTTGACATAATATAGTATCAAGTCTTGGAGATAGACCTTGAAATAAAGGAAGTATTCAGGTCATTGACATTGGCATTGAAGAAAGTAACAACAACATCAAGAAAGAGATTTTAGGTCATTCCATTAGCAAAAAAGGAAGATCCTATAGTGCAATCATAAGAATAAAGTAAGTGTTGTGAGGAAATGTTTGAATTCTAAGATGAAGAAGCTTAAATCTTGAATCATCTTCAACTAAATGTGTAGTCATTCAATTCAAAGCATATTAAAGAGAAATCAAAGTAGGATAGTGCAAAGAAATAGAAGACAACATCATTCAACTCTAGAAGACAATGACATTCGACTCAAGAAGACAACATTATTTTATTCAACACAACATTAAAGAGAAGCATGAAAGTGAATCATTTGGATATTGAACAAAGTTAGACTTAGAGTCCCATAATGTTGAGCTAAGAGTAAGAAAGAGCATCAAGAAAACATGAGCACAACAAGATAAATTAATTTAGGATGGATAGCATTCAAATGCAGTAACAATACCCTAAATAAAGAATATTGAGTAGCACCTGAGACATTGGATAACACCCAAGATAGCAAATAGGGTGCAGTTTCTTGGACATCCAAGTATCAAACAACAATGTCCTATGGTATCCTACATTGAGCAACATTAAAGTAGAGTCCTACGCTGAGAAACTATGTTGGGTAACATTTTGGAATGAAGTACAATACCAAAAAAGAATAGAATAGTGAGGAAGGTGAAGCGTTGTTAAATTACGTTTGCAAGGGAAGACAATACACAAATGGAATGTTGAACGTTGGACTCAAAGTTGTGAAATGATAGAGATGTTAGAATATATTTCAATTATTTCATTAGGTAATTCAATCCTAACGATCTTATATTGTTAGAATTGATTAATTTAGGCTAGTTTTTATTTTTTTACAACTGCGCCTATATTGGTCTCGGGTGGTTCCACAACCTCCGAACTAATCCTAGCCCTAATGTATTATTTATACTTCATCAAATAATTGAATTGTAGTTTTACTTCTCACATGGTATCAGAGCTTACCACCACTCTCTCTCCACCACTCTCATTTTTTAAATGATCTTGTAGTAGCGTGAGAAAGAAGCAGCTGAGGAAGAGTTTTTTTTTTTATTGGAGGTGATTTTTCGAGGCTAATATTTTTGGTAGCGAAGCTGAGAAAACTTGGTTTTATTTTTCGAGGCAATTATTTCAATTTTTGGAATTCAAAGAAGCACGGTCGACGGATCAAAGAAGCACGGTCGAAGGTCAAATGAGGCAAAGAAGGGTCCAAGATCGAAGCAAAGTTTGAAGGCTCATGACAAATCTCAGTGGCCAACACTAAGGCCACTTAGCCAAGCACGAGAGGAGAGCTCGCGACCTCTCATGTGGGAATCCCTGAGAGGAGGTACTCCTTTATGGAGGAGAAACACTCTTAAACTCCTAACAGAGTCACTGCGCCCTCGATGTGGGACATTGACTCCTAAAATCCAAATGCTCAAATCTATGAATATGTCGTCACCTACGTCACCTGCGTCAACTGCATAAACCAAGACGTATTTTTCCTTACTTTTGAGGCCGATAAATCAAACATTTGCAAATTTTCTTGGAGAATGAGGTAAAATCCAAGTCATTTCGCTGGATTGAAATCTCATTTTGGATCTCGGATCTTTCCTCAAAGCATTCTTTTCCTCCTGAACGACGTCAATGGAAAAATTATACAGACATTTTTGAGCAGTTTTCTCCACTTGATTTGGTTGAAAACTATTCTATTCTTCCTCTGTGATCTTTGTGCATCATTTTGATACATCTGTGGCAAGTTTTTGGTTGAAAAAAATGATTTTGTTCGCCCGCAACCCGAGCGCCACCCTGTTGCCATCGGTGCTCTGCTCCTGAGCTACACCCGTTGCTACTTCTCTTCATCGCTTGATCTCCACCTGAGCTCTGCTTGAGCTTTGCCTGAGGTGGTATACCAGCCACGCGTTCTTCAAAAGGTGCGTCAAAGCTGTTTAAGGAGGAGGACGTCGAGAATAGTTCTTAGATCAGCCCACTAGCTCACTAGTTGTGATCCGAGTGGTAAGGGCTCCGAGAGCCCTCAGGTCGTGGGTTCGAGTCCCGTCGACCCCCCCCCGGCTCCAAGGTATACATTTTTTTTAGTTATTAAAGTTTTTTTTTTAATATTCTCTAATTTATTTTATCATAGTTTAAAGGTTATTTTTTTAAAATAATTTTTTTTACTATGTAGAATAAAGTTTTTTTTTTTTAACTTTGATTATAAAAGAATGTTTTAAAATGCTTTATAAAGGAAAATTTTAAAGGGGGGAGTGATTTTTTTTCGAAAAATCAAGGGGGGATTGAGAGTAATTTTTTGAAAAAGCAAAGTTTGGCATTATTGTAAAGGTGCATTTTTGGCTGTGCCCGACACCTAGTGGGTTATTTTTGTGGGCACTTTTATGTTGTATGTTGCATTTTTTCCTTCTTTTGCACTACATTATTTAAGTTTAAATCAAACATTCCCTAAGTCCCCAAAATAATTAAAACGCATCCGTGCAATTTATTGCACTGCAGCGTTCGGTATTTGTGATACCTCTAGCCAGCACTTACAGGTAAAACTATCATGCTTGTGCTACTATATATGCTGCCTAATATAGCTGCCACAACGATGTTTGAGCTTGTTCTTTATTAATCATTGGGGAGAGATAAGTTTGCCATTTTGTTATTTTTTACTCCATCCACTACCCCAATCACTCTCGTGTTTAGGATTAAATCCAGACGAAATTTTGGATATCCAAAGTATTTAGGGGAAGTTACACCCCATGCATGAGGATTGAAGGCTTTCTAAGGTCAATGCCATCAACGAGGTGATTCCCTTTCAGTATCGCCTAAGTACCACATATCGTATAATCATTAAAATTACCTACAATCTCCCTCACGTAAGGGTGGGTAATTTTTTTGGTTTTTTGAAATACCTATAGTCTCCCTCACGTAAGGGTGGGTATTTTGTATGGTATAACGGTATGGCATTAAGGTATATTGAAGGGGCAACCATTTGGTGTTATAAGGAACTTTTACAATGTATGCAAAACTAATGACTGATGCTCATCAGTTATTGAAAGGTCCAAATTATACACCATGGAAAAAAAAAATGAAGGTAATCCTAGAAATGGATGATCTTTGGGAAATTATGTCTGGAACAACAGTAAGACCTTCATCTTCAGCTGGAGCCACAACTCCATCTGCTGATCATAAGACTTTGACAAGAAAGATAGCAAAGCAAAGGTGCTCATTTTTCTTGTTGTTTCTAGTGAAGTTCAATCTCATATTGTTGACTGTACAAATAGTAAAGCGGCATAGGATGCCCTTAAAACTATATATGAATGGAAGAATGACTCCACATTTCTATTTATTTAGTCTCAATTACACAGTCTAAGCATGAAACAAGGAGATACGATTGAAAACTTTCTTTGTAATGTCTGAGTTGAAAGAAAAATTGAATTCCTTATCAGCACTAGTTGATGATAAGCTCCTTACCTCAATGGTAATGAGAGCTCTTCTGGATTCTTTTAGAGTGTTAATTACCTCATTTCATGTATCACATAGATAAGTTACCTATGTTGAGTTGGTAAATATGCTTCAATAAGAGGAGGCACGCCAACTATAACAAGATGATTCTTCTAACACTACCATATACACCAACAGGAAGGGGCAAAACAAGAAGCGTAATTTTTAGAAGGGAGGTAGTTCTCAAAAGGATTCAAAAGGGAAACAAACTCAACCTCAACAAAAAAAGAGATATTGTAAGATCTGTGACAAAGGTCATGATACAAACAGATGTTGGCATAAGAATAAACAATCAAAATAGAAAGGCCAGAACAAACCACAAAAGAAAAAACAACAAGTGAATGTTGTTGTTGAGGAATCTAACATGGATTCTAAAAGAGCACACAAAGTGCTCATGACTACCATAGTGTCCAAGCAGAAGAATCCTATTTGGTATGTCGATTCTAGAGCCAGTAAACACATGACTGGTGACAAATCGTGGTTTGAGTCTTTTGAGTCCAAAGAGGGCAAACCTGTCACTATTGTCGATGATAAAACCTATAAGGTTCAGGGAAAAGGAACAATTTCTATTACTCTTCCTGATGGCAAGTGCCAGATTGAGAAGTTTCTCTATGTTCCAAGATTGGTGAACAACTTGTTGTCAGTCACACAAATTCTAGACAAAAATATGGTTGTAAAATTTAGTGTTGAGGGGGCAAGAAGTGTTGTTATATCACCAGGAGGGGTAAAAACATTACAACCATTTCATATAAGCATGGCTTATTTGCCCTAGATACTATCTCTTCTCTAGATGTAGCCATGAATGTCTCTATAAAGGAGGCAACTTCCCTATGGCACAAGAGATATGGACATATGAGTTCTAGTTACTTACTTGAGTTAAGTAAGTATGAAATGGTAAAGGGTCTTCCTTCCCTTTCTACCACATTGCCAGTTTGCTCTAACTGCTTGGCAGGAAAGCAGCATAGAGTGCCTTTTGAAAGGAGCTCTACAAGAGCAAAGAAACCTCTAGAGTTGGTTCACACCGATATGTGCGGTCCTTTAACTCCCAACAGTTGTGGGGGTAAGAGGTATTTTTAGTTATTCGTGGATGATTACTTATGAAAGATGTGGGTATTCTTTCTTCAACTAAAATTTGAAGCATTTGGCTTCTTTCAACAATTCAAGAAATCTGTTGAAAAGGATTCAGGGACTTCTATAAAGACCCTCCACTCAGATCTAGGTGGGGAGTTCACCTCTAAAGAATTTTCTGAGTTCTTAACTGAAAATGGGATCACACGATAGTTGACTACTGCTTATACTCCTCAGCAAAATGAAGTTATTGAAAGGAGAAATTGTTCCATCATGGAAATGGTTCGTTGCATGCTCACAAGAGCTAGAATTAGGCAATAATATTGGGTAGAAGTTGTCACCATAGAAGTATATCTGTTAAATAGGGCACCACTAATGCCCTACAAGGAATGAATCCACAGGAAGCATGCAGTGGTAGGAAACCCTCCATCTCTTATCTACGCATTTTTGGTTGTAAAGCATCATGCACATACTGAAAGAAAAGATGAAGAAGCTAGATGATAAAACATTGAAGTACATTCTTCTTGGGTATGATGAGCACTCCAAGGGTTATTGATTTATTGATCCTTTAACCAAGAAGATACACATCAGTAGAGATGTAGTTTTTTATGAGGCTTTCACATCAGAAAACACATCAGATATATACCTAGATCTTGTGAAAACTAAGTTTGAGAAGTCTCCTTCATCCAAGGTTGAAGGTCCTTCTTCATCTTCTTCATCACCATAGAAGAAGAATACAAAGTGGTAAACAAGTACAATTAGAGACTCTAAACTATCCACTCCACCAGACTTGACATTCGATAGGCCTTGTACTCGTAGCATGGCTTGACAAGAGAAAGCTGCAACAGAGATTACTGGGGTTGATGATCTGTGTTAATATTTTGAGTAACTTTTTGTAGATCCAGAGAGAGATACAGAATATATAGATATTGATGATGACAGGATGTTTATGTCCTAAATATATGAACTTGAACCTGCATCAATGCAAGATGCTCTTGGTGAGCTTCAGTGGAAGGCCGCTATGGATGCAGAGTATAAGTCTCTGATGAAAAAAAAAACCTGGAAGCTTGTCGATCTGCCACACAAAAAGAATCCCATAGGCTACAAATGGGTGTATAAAGTCAAGTACAATGCATATGGGACAATAGATAAGCATAAGTCCCGACTTATGGCAAAGAGCTATGCTCAAAGAGAAGGCATTGACTACGAGGAAACTTTTGCACCTATTGCTCGGATGACAACCATTCGAGTTCTTTGTGCTATGGCAGAACAGTATGGGTGGAAAGTGCACCAAATGGATGTCAAGAGTGCCTTTCTAAATGGTGATCTCTAAGAGGAAGTCTACATGACTCAACTGGAAGGATTTGAAGTGGAAGGCCAACAGCAAAAAGTTTGCAAATTGGTCAAATCCTTATATGGTTTGAAAAAGACCCCTTGGGATTGGTACATAAAAATGGATAATCACCTACTGTAGCATGTATTTAAGAGATGTTCATTGGATGCAAACCTCTATTTCAAGAAGCAATGCTATGAAATAGTGTTGCTTGTACTTTATGTTGATGATCTGCTCATAACAGGGAGTTCATAAATAATGATCTCTTCTGTCAAATAGGATTTGAGTGAATATTTTGAAATGACAGATCTCGGACTTCTCCATTACTATCTTGGTCTAGAAGTGAACCAGAATAAGCACTACATCAAAGTGTCCCAGAAAAAATATGCCAAGACACTACTAGAAAAATATCGCATGACTCACTGCAAGCCGATGGCAACACCAATAGAAACATGACTTCAATTATCGCGATATGACAAATCACCTCAGGTAGATGCTACTCTCTATCATCAACTAATTGGGATTCTCATATATATGACCAACACAAGGCCAGATATCATATTTTTTGTCAACTATATTTTGAGTTTCATGTAGGAACCTAAGACTACACACTGGAAAGCAGCAAAGCGAGTTCTTCACTATGTCCGTGGCACAATGGAATATGGCCTAGAATACAAGAAGAACAACAAATTCTTCTTATAGGGATACACGGACCCCGACTATGCCAGATAATATGATGATCGTAAATCAACTTCAGGATATTTGTTTCATCTTGGATCTGGTCCTATCTCTTGGCACATCAAGAAGCAATAGGTGGTTGCTATCTCATCAACAGAGGCAGAATATCATGTTGCATGTGAAGGTGTGTGTGAAGTGATATGGTTGCGTCACATCCTAACAAGTATAGGTCTTCCATCAAAATCTCCAATACACTTGTTTTGTGACAACATGGGTGTTTTGAATCTTGTTAAGAATCCAGTGCATCATGAGAAAATAAAGCACATTGATGCACAATGCCACTTCATTCGAGACGAAGTACCAAAGCACCAAATCCAACTTCAATACATCTCCACCAATGCTCAAGTTGCAGACATATTCACTAAGGCACTTGCACGTGTCAAATTTGAACTGTTTCCCAGATTTCTATATATTTAAAAATAATGGGGGGATGATAGTATAGCTAGTAGTTATATGTTTCCTAAAATATTGTAATATGGGGGGATGTTAGAATATATTTCAATATTTATTTCATTAGTTAATTCAATCCTAATGATATTATATTGTTAGAATTGATTAATTTAGGCTAGTTGTTATTTTGTTACAACTGCACCTATATTGGTCTCAAGTGGTTCCACAACCTCCGAACTAATCCTGGCCCTAATGTATTATTTATACTTCATAAAATAATTGAATTGTAGTTCCGCTTCTCACATTGAAGACTAAAGTCTTCAATAACAAAATAATGTAATATAAGGGGGTTTTAGAGTATATTACATTATTTGATACATGTTAATGTACCCCCATGGTACCTTCACGGTACATATGTAAATATTATATTAGGGTTGACTCATAACTTAGAGTGTGAATATTATTTCCCTATGTAAGTGTGTACGTGCAAGAAATGCACAAGTGTCATGTGAGTGAGTTTCCAAGTGTAAGGTGAGTCTATGTACACAATTGTCTTGTATGAGATCATAAATGTAATGTAAATATGTGCACAAGTGTCTTAGTTAGAGTGTGCAAAGTGAATGTCAAGATTCATGTCTAGGTGTACATACAATATAGAATCATATGTTCATCAAGTATGCAAGTGTCAAGTAGAGTAGCCAAGAGTCATAAGACTTGGCATATAGAAAGGAATAGTCAAGTATCCAAAGATTCATTTTACTATGGCTATATAGTACTCCATAGTATGTCGTATCAAATATCATGTAACAAAGAAGAGCAAGTTCTTATCATATTTGTAAGAGAAAGTGGAGTAATAAATATTGCATACATTTTGAGAAATTGATATTGTAAGTTGTGCTACATGATTTGTACATGTATGATTCAAGCTATTTACATTCATATTACTATTTATTAACTAATGTAATAGATATATTATAAGCCTTGATTTACATATTAACTTGTTCACATTATTCTACTTAAATCATTATCTTAAACTTATTGTATTGTGGCTATATTATATTTTATCCTATGGAATTTATCCTATGAGTTTTATATTAGCATCAAGGATTAAAAAGACATCAAGTATGATATAATGGTTCTTAAAATTAGAGGGTTAATATGTAAGTTCCATAGATCATGGTCAGGATTTTTGGAGATCTAAAATTGAATCAAGTGGAAGATGGGATTAAATTCAAATTACTCTTTGACTTTTCTTCCTAAAGTATTTTTCCTCGTCATATTTTCTAGGTCAAAAACTAGATATAAAATAATGGTTCCTGGTCCATGGTTGAGGGGAAGAGATGCACTTTATTTGAGACCATTGAATAATTTTTTTTGTTGAGATAAAAACTATTATGAAGCTTCCAATATGGATTAGGCTATTTGGACTTCCATGTCAGCTTATAAATAAGGATGTTTTGAAGAATATTAGAAATACCCTAGGGGAATTCATCAAGGAAGGACTAGATACTACGAAAAAGCATGTTATATATACTTATATATGTGTTTCTATGGATATTTGAAAACCTTTGCCACAATACATTAATATTAAATCAAAATTAAGAGAATGATATCAACAAATAGATTATGAAAATATGGCATTTCATCGCCACAATTGTTATAATATTGGACACATGGCAAGAGTTTGCAAAGTGAAATCTATAAAGAAAGAGATAAAAAATTCTAGTCATGATATAAACTTCAAGATAAATCAAGGAAATCATATAGTAATAGAAGCTAGATCAGATCAAGGATATTCCACTCTAAAAGAAGAGGTAAAGAAAGCATATCTACAGTATCCTTTGGAAAGTTTAGAAGGAATTAAAGATGCAAAAGAATATGTGGAGAGAAATCCTAAAACAAATATAGTAAAAGAGGTCAAGTTTATTCTAGGTAAATCATATTTATTTTCCTCAAGTGATATAGAATCTTCTTTAGGTAATAAAAATAAAAAGGATGAAGATGTTATTCCTTGCACTTTGAGGTTTCAAGACAATCATAATAAAGGAATGAGAATGGAGGAAACCCATAACAATTTAGGTTTTTGAGGGTAAAATAAGAATATTATTGCTACAAAAGAGCATCCTTGCACTTTAGGGTTTCTATGGCAACATAAAGAAGAGTGTGCTTTTGAGGTTATTCCTTGCACTTCAGATCCTTCAATACAAGGCAAACCTAAAGATTATACTCCTTACTATGAGCAATGTGATAAGATTAAAGATATTGATGAATATGAAAGTATTATTGGAAATTGAAAAGAGAGAGGAAGATCCAAGAGGTAAAAAAAAACAAAAATAAAAAACCTAGAAGGATATTAATTTGGGAAAACAAAAGCAAATACCACAAGTGCTAACAAGAAGTGGGGCTAAATCCTCAAATAAAAAAAAATAACAATGAAAATAATATATTGGACTATTAGGGTAATGAATAAGAACCCTAAAAAAGGGTATTAATAAAGTATGAGGCTGTTATATATAATATATTTATAGATATAGAAGTTAGGCAACAAATATTTTAGCCATTCACAGTGTTGAATTTCATCTTGACAAAATTTAAATTTTGAAAGGTATATCATATAAAAGGAGTTGATTGTAGAAACTTAGTAGGTTGAGGAAGATGGAGAATATCTTTGATAAAAAGGTAGATGAAGAATATAGAAATACAAAGTTGGAAATAATTTAATAACTTGTTAGAAATGTAATGTTTTTTTTGTAATGGGAGCGGCCCTCAATAGAAGCCACACAACTTTTTTAACAAACAAAAAAAAAACAATAACATTACTTTTATTTCTATTAATAATTTTTTTATTCTGATAGTTATTTATATTAATGATTAACAAATATATAGCGTAGAAATGTTAGCATTTTTACAAAGAAGGAAAGAAAATTACAATGTTGATCTTTTAGTTAACAAAAATTAATTTCTAAAAGGGAACTAACTAAGTTTTTTTTTTCTGCTTGATAATAAAGGGTTTTACTCGGGTCCCCCACCCTTGAAAAATTACATCTCTTTTATTCAGGGCTTGAGAGTTTACAAATAGATACACTCCTCATATCAATTGAGATACTATAGCTTGAAACCTACATCATTTTACATAAAATGTCTATATTCTTGATTTTCATTTTTTGGATCTTTTCAAATCTCTGTATGAATACAATTACTCTAGAATTTAACATCTTTCTTGTAATTTTCCTATAGCATCCTTCACAATGCCAAAACTTCACCTTTATTATTTATGCCTTGCATCTTAGTAGAGTAATATTTCCAAAACATTACACTATCATAGTTCGCTTTACCAAATATGGATTGCTAGTTTCCTTCCTGAAACATAAGTGCAACCATAAAAATTATAATAAATAGTCTAAATGAAAACACATTATTATTACAAAATAAAACAGAGATTACCAATGGAAAACATTAAAGTAAATCTTAATCATTAATAGAGTTAGGTAATCAACATTTTTTGTCAACTTCAACTAAACTTTCTACTTCCTCTAACCATGGAAATGAGAATTTAACTTCATTATCCTTAATCATTAATAGATTTAGGCAATCAACATTTTTTGTCAGCTTCAACAAAATCGCTCCTCTATTATTTCTAATTATTCCTCCTCCTACTTGTTGGTCTTGGATTTTCTTTAGATGCTCCATTAAAATTCAATTTAACCCACTCCACATTTGATGGTTTCCACTTTATATTATTTACCTTATTTTTGCTTCTCTTGTACCCAACATCATGATTTCATTTAATGACTTGACTCCATCTATCAAGACTATCTGCTTCCAAATTAGGGATTGGATGAGTTGATAGGGTTGGTTTAGAATCCTCTATGGTTAAACATATCTTCTTTTTCATTACCTCTAAACTGCTTTTCTTTCCTTTAAATATTCTTCTATTCCTTTCTAGCCATATAGTTCAAAGTATTGTATCTTTTTATATATCCCATATTGTCTATAAAACCTCACTTTTATAAGTACTCTAGCATTGCTTTAACCAATATTTAATTCTGCTATTCATCACCATGCATTTACCAAAAATATTAAGAATCCATTACCATAGATTCTAGACTATTGAGCAATGTCCCAAGAGATGGTCAATACTCTTCTCCTCCTTATTATAGAAAACACATTGAGGGGGATCATGAAAACCCCTTTCATAAGGTTATCCCAAGATAAAATTCTTCTATGACCTACTATACAAACAAATATTTTAACTTTAGGAATACTTTGGCTATCCCAAATATCTCTCCATATTCTAGTGACATTATTATTATATTGGTGTTGAACATTATATCCACTTCTTGTTATGTATTCTCCTGAGTTATTCAACTCCCAAATCAATTTATCCTTGGCACCCCTCGGAATAATCACAATTGTTATCTTTCTACTTAATTGCCTCCTACAATCAATGTCTTGTATACTTAAACAAAAATATTTTGTCCATTTGTATCTTCATTCTCGATCCTTGTACAAAAAATTTAAAACCCTATCATCGTATTTATCTTGAAGTAATCTCATCCAAGGTTTCAAAATTGGATCTAAACTGTGTGGTTTTTTATCACACCAAGTATCCATCCAAATAGAAATTTTTCTCTAGTTCCCACAACCCATATTAAACCTTTAATCATAAGATTAGTAGATTTTTTTAAACCATTCCAAAGAGCAGAACCATTTGAAAGAGATAATGTAGTAAATATTAAACTTGGGTCATTGGGATCAACATACTTAGAAGAATTCTTGCCCATTGTCTTTGACTCTCTTTATACAATCTCTAGATAAATTTTCCCCTAAGAGCTAAGTTTGCATCTATAAGAGCTCTTAAACCAAGACCTCCCCTAGTTTTATCATCACACAACTTGCTTCATTTCACCAAGGGAAATTTTCCTTTTATTATGTAAACCTGACCATAAAAAGGATCACATAATAAATATTAAACTTTTTTCAACTAGTTTTGGCATAGAATACAATGACATATAATATGTTGGAATGGCTTGTAATAATAAATTAATTAATTACAATCTTCCTACTAATGATAACCATCTACCTTTCCAAGTTGGAACTTTATTTTGAACTTTACTAATAACTGGATTCCATAAATCTATCCTCATTCTCCCCTCAAATAATGACATCCCTAGATAAGTTGTCAAATTTTTCTCCTCCATTTGAAGCAACCTATAAATTCTTGCTTTGATATTAGCAAGAGTGTTAAGGAAGTAAATTTTGGATTTAGTCCTATTAAATCTTTGCCCTAAAGCTCTTTCATACTTTTTTAAAAAGTTATTCAAAGCTCTGGCCTCATTTATCCTTGCTCTTCTAAAAAGGGTTGTATCATCTACAAATTGTTGATGGGTGATGTTATCAATGCTATTACTAACCTTAAGTCCACTTATAAGCCCATATTTGTAAGCCTTATTTAAGTTCCTACTCAAAACATCTACCATAATAATGAAAAAATAAGGAGATAGAGGATCTCCTTGTCTAAGGCCTCTCTTGGCTTTAAAATATTTTATCACTAACCGACCAAAACTAAATAAGAAACTGTAGAGAAACAAGCTTTAATCTATCTAACCCATTGACCAACACTGAATAAGAAATTGTATAGACACAAGCTTTAATCTATCTAAACCATTTCTTCCCAAAACCAAACTTATCTAAAACTACAAAATAAAAATCTCATTTAACCCTCTCATAGGCTTTACTCATATCAAGTTTTAAAATTGTAGCTTTCTATTTTCTTGAAGTTTTTGAATGTATAACTTCATGAGCTACTATGATCCCATCTAAAATTTGTCTCCCTTTCAAAAATCCTCCTTGCTCTTCTGAAATAATTTTGTCTAACAATGGCATTAATCTATTCGCCATCACTTTGAAAATAATCTTATAAGTCATATTACATAGGCTTATGGGTCTAAAAGAATCAAACAATTCAACATCCTTTTTTTTTTTTTTTTTTTTAAGCAAAAAACCCCTTGCGGAGCCGCCTTGGTCTGAGAGACCACAAACAGGGGGTTCTACACCATCAAAGTCCGACCCTGCCCGCACCAACATTATCAATTGGATTTTCGATACCCAATTTAGATTTTTGGTAGGGTGGAGATTTGAACCTGGGACCTCCCTTGGAGGATTGCCCTCTCCTCTCCAACTCACCTACAACGCTTGGGTACATCCTTTTTTTTAAATTAGAGTAAGATAAGTTGCATTTATTTTATAAGGAATGTATTGTTTTACCTTAGATTGTTCCACTGCCACCAATAAATTATCCTTCACGATATCCCAATTATATTGGTAAAAAGTTGCAGAGATCCCATATGGACTTGGGTATTTATCCTTATTAAAAGAGAAAAGAGCTAAATGAACTTCTTCTAGAGTAATAGGCTCCATCAGTTTCCTATTGTCTTTATTTATTATAATTGAAGGGACATCTTGAAGAAGTTTATCATTAAGAACTTCGATCTCCTCTAAACCTAGAATATTTTGATAAAACGACTTTATCTCTTTTCTAATTTCACTCTGATCCAAACCCCTTCTATTTATTTTATTCTACTAATTCTAGAATATGATCTCTGTACTATAGCCATCCTATGAAAAAAATTGTATTTTTATCTCCTTCTTTTAGCCAAGTTTGTCTTGATTTTAATCTCCAAAATTTCTCTTAATCAAAATATTATGATAATCACTAAGCAACTCCCTTTCCTCTGAGCTTGTATTATTTTCATCACCTTTTTAGATTTTTTAAAGTTTATCTTTTAGTTCTTTTTTCTTCTCAAAAATATTTCCAAAGGTGTTCTTGTTCCAATTTTTTAATATAGATGTCATAGATTTAATTTGGTTTGGAAGAGCATACAACCCACCATTACCTAAATAATTCCATGTTTGAGCTATCATATCAACAAATTGAGGATGTTCTTCCCACATATGCTCATATTTAAAATATGATCTTTTTTTAATTCACTTACTATCATTTTAACTCTTATTGGCCAGTGATCTGAACCAATCCTTGTTAAGGTATTAATTTTAGCACAAGTTCCTTCATCTAGCTAATGATCTAAGAGAATGCATCTATCTAATTTTTTTGCTATTAGGTTTTGGCCTCTCCTGTTGTTGGTCCAAGTATAGTTGTCTTCTTCAAACTCAACTTCCCATAGATTTTTGTTTTGAATAAAAGCTGAGAAATATTTCATACTCTGGGTCAATTTTCTAATTCCCCCAAATTTTTCATTCAGCTTGGTTATGGTATTAAAATCTCCAATGATCATGAATCAGGTTTCTTGGTCTTTACTTCTCATAAATGCTTCAATCCCACTCCAAACTTCTAATCTACTTGATCGAGTTGTAGGTCCATAGACATTGATAAGGATGAAACGAAAAGTAGCAAGTGACTAAAGAGGCTATCCAATACCTAGTTTTATGAATGGTTACACAAGAGGTTCTATAAGGATTCCAACAAGTTAGAATTCCCCCCGTTACTCCTTTAGAATCCATAGCATCCCATTCACATCTTGCCCAAACTACTTTCATAGTTTTTGAAACTTCTTCTTTTGTCATTTTAGTTTTTTGGATACAAAGAATATTAGGTTTATTACTTAAACATAGATCCCTAATACACCTATGCTTTGAGGGGGCATTAGCACCCCTTATATTTTCTAGAGATGATAATCATGTCTCATTAGGGGTTTTTGGCCCCTCATGCGTATTACCAATATCATTTTGTTATTTGGTAAGTAGAAGTTCAACCAAATTAGTTTGTGTTCCTTTCTCTATGTTAGCTCTTGCTTCCTTGGATCTTGGTTGATAATTTGAGGGTTTTCCTCTTTTTGCCTTGCCTATATCAGGAGTAGGTCTTATTATTCTATTCCTCAATATTCTTTCACAATTTTGTTTTACAACATATTTATTCTCTCATATCTCTATTATAGAAGCTTTTGACTTATCCTGCTCATTTTTGGGTATTTCCTTATTAATTGCAAAGGTGTTAACTTCTAAACCTCCATTTTCTTTACCAATTATTTTCTCTTGAATGGTGCATGGTACTTCAAGAGAGTCTTCAAAATCTGATAAGACATGTTCCTTAGGTTCATCAAGAATGTTCTTCATTAAATTAGGATCATATTGAATAGAGATTTCCTTGCTAATACGTTAAAATTGTTGTATTGTATCCTCTAAGTTTTGATATACTTTTTCTTCATAGGCTAAAGCCTCAAAAGAATTGGAATTTCTTTCAGTATCCTTCCTTATTGGTCTCCACTATTCATTTTCTTTTATTTTTCTAGATCTATTTTTTGGAAGTTAAAAAACATCTTTATCCATAACCATTTGTAAATTGGAACTAATTGAACTTTGAGTCAACAAAATTCAATTTTTACAAAACAACTAGGTAAACGAAATTTTATCTTTAAATGAAAGTGATATCAAGAATTTGATAAAAGAATAGTATATGATAGATAGATAGATAAGTATTAACGTGAACGGAATTCCAATCATGGTGAGAAAAAAAAATTCTTTATTAAAAAATAACTTTAAATTTTTTTTATGAAAAAATTATTTAATTATGGTTTAATAAACCTAAGAAAATAAATAAATAAATATAATATAATATTTTGATATTTAATAGATTATTTTAATGAAAACCACATAAAAATTAGATTTCTCATCAAGCATATAAATCATATAGTATTAACTCAGTCAATTAAATTCCTTAACAATCAAAGAAAAAAAATATTCGAATCTCATCTAGCCACATATGCATAATAACCTAATTATTCTAATAACACTATATGGATAGTGATGTTCTATAAAAAATACATGTTTTAATCCAACCTAACAAATAAAATAATATAAACTACATATTAGTTTAATTATTTAATATTTTAATATTATTATTATTATTTGATGAGGAACCTTTTATATATAACATATCGGCAACATGTGAGGGGAGAGATTTGAACCTGGGCCTCTCGATAATTGGAGAGTTTTAATATTACTTTTAAAGAAAAAGTTTCCAAGTTACCACTTATATCTATTTAACTTATATATAAATAAATATATGTAATTTTCATCGTTTCCTTGATGGGATAAAAAGTAAGATATGGAACAAAAGGTGAAAATATTGTTGCTAATAATAAACAATAATAATGGCCACTTTTATAAATAATTTATTAAAGCTATACCCATCCACTAGATACCAGCATCTATAGTAGTGTGCCTTTGTCAATCAGATTCTCATTTGTAGTATTATAGAGCGATATTTTGTTTTAGGTGGGCTCACGGTATACTCCAAAGTACAATATAAGATTTGAGATAAGTATGGTCTTTGGAAGTACTACTACAAATAATACTTTGTGCGTTATTATTGAACTCTAATTTGGGTAAAATAATACTTTGTATACCATGCTCTTAGATAATTCAAGGAACCACTGAACACGTGGAGGAATAAGCTGAATTCAACGGATAATCGAAGGGAACAAGTGAACACGTGGAGGAATAAGCTGAATTCAACGGACACTTTTAACCGAGTCTGTCTTAATCAAGATGCTGTGTTTCTATAATATAAAAGATTGACAGTCATACAAGATCTTGGATATATAATTTTCTAAGATATTTAGACCACACGTACGGATTTTTGTAGTCATTTTTCCAACCTTCAGAATATTAAATTATTTTTTTTAAAGGTGGTTTAACATTAGTATAATAATAGGAACTGGCGGGAAAATTTTTGAGCAGGCGACAGGCGATGTTCTAGGGTTTGTGGAGCGAAGGAAAATCCAGGGCATCAGGTGGGTTGCCGTAGTGTTTTTTTGGTTATTGTGGATCTGAAGGAACGTCTGCTGCCCCAGGAGGGCCCAATGGGGTCTCCTCCAGACCCTCTCTCTGGGAGAAAGAGCTCTTACGCTGAATTGCTAAAAGAAAATTCTTCGTCTTCCAATGACGAAGCTCAGAGAAATACTCTTCATACGCTCTTCAAGAACGCTGGCAAGAGCTCAACAGCACATCGAGTTAATGGATGCCTTCCACAATCCGCCTCAAGACCCAAGATTGTCATCGAACCAAAGATGGTCGAAGACACAATCATATACTGAGCTAACCATGATCTGATCTGTAAATTCATGGGTATCCGACCTACCACGAATTTCTTGCATACCAGGTCGAGACAGAGCCGGGAGCCTCATGGTGAGTACTCCTTATGGTTTATTAGCAATGGGTATTTCATTGTTAGTTTTTCTTCTCTAGCCGAGTAGAAACAGGGCGTTTGAATCGAGAAAAGAGGAACCACGGTCCGGCGGGGTTATTTGTTCAACCCTGGAGAGTGGGTTTCGATCCTCGTATTGAACCCACGGCTGTCCCGGTTTGGATCCGGTTGTACGCTCTTCCAATGGAGTTTTGGGGTGAGCAAGTTTTGGAAATGATCGGTAACTCCCTCGGTAGACATCTGGGCGTCTCCAAGGACACCATAGAAGGTAACACAGTTGTCTTTGCAAGAATTTGCATGGAAATGGATATTAGCCAGCCTCTACCGAGAGAGGGTGGAACTTGAGCTGGCGGGACTATCTTGGATCCAACGAGCTAGATTATGAGGCTCTGCCCTTCAGATGCGAGTTTGCCACAAACATGGGCATTTGGCCCGGTTTTGTCCAAATATTTTGAACACAAAAATGGAGGCCCCGCTTGGAATGCCAAATCGCCCCAGAGAGGGTAAGTCTACTCTTGCCAAAGAACCATCCAATACTCCTCAGGGTAATGATGTTCAGAAATATGGCTTTGAACAGCCCAAAAGAAGGAGAAAGCAAAAGAAAAATGGTAAGGAGCAATCACAACTCAAGCCAGCCAATAGATATGAAATTTTTAAGACACTAGTGGATCAAGAGGATCAAGTCATGGAAGGAGTGGATGGGAATATTGAGGACAATAACATCCACACTCATGCTTCTCCTTCATCTCCCCCTGTCTTAGAACAGGTGATTGAGTCCACCGAGTTACCGCAGCCGAGAGAATGCGGGGGCATTGATAGTGCACTCCCAAGCGCGGCCGATAATTAAGGATGTCAGCATGGGAATTGCAGAAAAGAACAGAGAAAGGCCAGCCCTAGGGATAACTCAGGTGGAAAAGAGATCCAAAAATAGCAACTCTCAAGGAGCGGGCAAAAAATCAAATAAGGACCTGCTAGCAGTTCAAGGAGACAAGCTGATCATTGGAGGATCGGTGAGGACAATTGATTCTTATTGCTCTCAAGGTTTTCAATGATTATTCAATCTTGGAATGTTAGGGGTTTAAACAGTAGAACCCATCAATCTGTTGTTCAAAGACTCTTAGGAAAATGTAAAACAGACTTTTTGCTTATCCAGGAGACAAAAATGTCTTTAGATCTTATGTGTAAAACAGTTAATAGAATACGGAGGGGCGCTGGTCATATGGATGTGGCTGCCCAAGGTGCCTCAGGGGGATTGTTACTCTTTGGAACCCTCTGGAATGGACTGCAATAGAACATATAGCTTGGAGGGGTGTTCTCACATCTCATTTTAGGAATAATGTCACTATTGAACATGTTTTAATCACAAATTTTTATGGGGCTCAAAACCTTGATGGCCAGAGGCTCCAATGGAAAGCTGTACATAACATGAGGTCCTCAAGGGAAGATTTAGGCTGGATTATTCTTGGGGATTTTAATGCTAAATTAACTGCTCGAGATCGGGAAGGTGGAACCCCAATTTTGGATCCGGGGGATCGGCTTCGATTGCCCAAGTCCGGGCCTTTCACTTAGTGGATATTAAAGGCCACTGGAACCTACTTTACTTGGACTAACAAGAGGAGGGAGCCACATAGCGAGGAAGGTAAAGCTAGACCATTTTCTGGTCTCGGGAGGAGGCATTTGTAAAGTGGAATACTAAATTCCAGATTTTGGAGGGCCCGGTTTCCAGATCACTTTCCCATTTTGTTGGAGGGAGGGACTATGACAGGGCAGCATCACAAACCTTTTAAATTTGAGAATTTTTGGTTACAAAAGGAGGATCTTCGAAAGAAAATTCCGTAGTGGTGGGAAGAAGGTCGTCTACCTTTTGGGACAGCAATGTTTAGATTCCACAAACGACTTCATTTTGTCAAAGTTCAACTGAAACAATGGAGGCAAGCTAATAAGTCAGATTTCTAGCTCCAAAGAGCTCCCTTGGTGGCCAGATGGGATGAGGTTCAAAAACACTTTAGGGAAGGAACAATTACTGAGCAGCTCAAAACCGAGGATGATGCCTTGCGCAAAGCGGTTGAGGACATTGATAACCAAGAGGAGACTTACTTGGAAACTAGAGAGCAAGAAACACTTGGTTATTAGAAGGTGATAGAAATACCAAATTTTTCCATCGATCAGCTTGTGCTAGGAGACAGATGAATAACATGGAAGCCCTTCAAGATGAGAATGGACACTCCTTTGATACTCTTCCTGGTATGCATTCCCATTCAATGGATTATTTTTCTAAACTTTTTAAGGAAAGTATGGAGCAAGATGTAGAGGCTCAAAATGAAGTTATTGATGTCATACCCTCTGTTATCTCTGAAGAAGAAAATCAGACCCTTCTTAGACCCATTGATAGAGATGAACTGAAGAATGTGGTCTTTGGAATGAGCACTGGCAAATCTCCAGGTCCGAGATGGCTTTCCTATTGAGTTTTTCGGGGCCTTTTGGGATACTTTGGAGGAGGATGTTTTGGGCGTCACGAGAGGAGTCCAGAACTAATAAAAGAATGCTTAAGGCAATAAATCATACCTTCATCACTTTAATTCCAAAAGGGGAGGAGGGGGCTCATATCTCTGATTTCAGACCTATTGCCTTATGCAACGTGATTTATAAAATAATCACAAAGATAATGGTTGAACGGCTAAAACCTCTCCTTCATAACATTATCTCCTCAGAGCAAGGGGGTTTTGTAGAGGGTAGACAGATCTTGGATGGGGTGGTTCTTGCTCGGGAGGCAATCCATACAATGCAAAAATATGGTAATAAAGGAATGTTCATTAAAGCTGGATATGTCCAAGGCTTATGATAGGGTGGAGTGGAGTTTCTTGTCAAAGATGATGGCAGCCTTTGGCTTCTCTCAGGATTTGGATAGATTGGGTCATGAGTTGTGTTTCTACGCCTTCTTATTCTGTTCTAATCAAGGGTCTTCCCTCGCAACCTTTTGGAGCCACACGTGGTCTTCGTCAAGGGGACCCTTGCTCTCCCTATCTTTTCCTCATTTTGGTTGAAGGATTAGGTAGACTTTTCTTGAGGAGAAGACATCAAGGCCTGCTAACAGGTATCAAGGTGGGTGAGGAAATTTTGACTCACTTACGGTTTGTGGATGATACGGGATTGGTTGGAGTGGCCAGCTTCAGGGAAGCTAGAGGAATCGGGAGATACTCTTAATGTCTACCTTAGGGCTTCAAACCAAGTCATCAATGATAAAAAATCCAAAGTGGTCTTTTTCAATCTTGACCAAAGGCTACGGGACAGAGTTATAGAGATCTTGGGATTCACAAGGACTTCTCTTCAGGTGGTTTACTTGGGGGTTCCTTTGCATTTCAAAAAATTAAAAATAGATATACTGGAAGGATCTTTTGGATGGTATCAAAGATAGAATGAATCATTGGTCTCATAAATGGTTAAGCTATGGGGGTAGATTAACTTTCTTACGGTCGATTATTCGAGGCCATGCCAATTTATAAATTCTCTATCCTGGCTGCCCCACATACTATATGGAAAGGGCTGGACAAAATGGCTAGAAGATTTTTATGGGAAGGAGCAAAAGGGGAGAGGAAATGGGCCTTGGTTGGTTGGGATAAAGTTACCCAGCCCAAGGAAAAAGGAGGGTTGGGACCGAGAAGCTCCAAGCTTAATAACAAAGCTTTGGGTGGAAAAGCTATCTTTGGAGGTGGATTTCCCAACCAACCTCCTTATTCGGTAGAATCCTAACCGAGTAAATATTTGGGTCATGTTCACCCCAATGAGGTGGGCCGTTTCCCTACGGATGGTCCTTGGATCCTTAGTGTGGCGAGGCTCTCAAGCTTGGATCTCGAGGTTATTAAAGACCAATTGTTTTGGAAAGTGGGGAGAGGGGAGAAGGCACGTTTTCGGGCTGATTCATGGGACCAATACCCACCCATCATTGTTGAGTTCCCCGAATTACAACCAATTAAATCCGCCATAGAAGCCAAGGGTTGGGTCCAAATTGAAAGTTATTTCAACACTAGCCAAATGGGGGAGTATAAGTTTAAGAAGTTTAAGAGGTTGGAGGAGTGGCCAATTACAATCCCTCCGGAGTTGGCACCCATCTTGACCAAAATCTTGACAGAAAGGTTTCTCACAGGGAGAGACGAGGAGGATGAATTAGCTTGGGGCTATGGGAACCTTGGTGTATATACGAGTGAAGGACGGATACGACAAGATCCTCCCGAGCCTCCCCCACATTCATTTTTGGTTCGGGATTGGAGAAAGATTTGGCATTCCAAGGGGTGGCCGAAAGTAAATTTCTTTGCACTGGCGGTTTATGCACAATGGAATTCTCACTTTTGACAATCTCGGAAGTAGAGGAATCATCGGTCCATCTCAGTGTGTTTTATGCCACAAGAACGAGGAAACAGCTGATCACCTGATGTTTGAGTGCCCTTTCACGCGTCGGATTTGGAAGCGTTGGTTCTCTCACTATAAACTCCAGGCTAATGGTGATCTGAATCGGACCAATATTTGGGAAAGATGGAAGAGGGGTAGATTTAAATCTAAAGCTCTTCGAATTGGTTGGGAGCTTGGCTTACTTTTCATCTGGTGGCAAGTGTGGTTGGAGAGAAATGCCCGTATTTTTAGAGAAACTTTCTCCTCGCTTGATGGAGTTTGGCGGGTCCTCTGGAGCAAAGTCACAGAAACTATTGCCATCTATGCTAGAAGAGGAAAATCAGGTTGGTCCTGGGCCCTTTGGAAGAGGGAGCTGAAGAGCAAGAGAGACAGGACAGAGCTAGCTGGAAACCACCCCCAGAAGGTTGGATTAAAATCAATACTGATGGAGCTGCAAAAGGCAATCCGGGTAGTGCCAGAATTGGTGTAGTTTGTCGGGATCATGTTGGTTCGGTGCTCTATTGGGAACTGCAAGGCTTGGGAAGAGCCACAAACAATGAAGCGAGAAGCCATTGCTATCAAATCTGCTTCCATCTAGGCTATTAATCGGGGCCACAGGAGGATAATTCTCGAATCTGATTCTCAAATTCTGGTTGGCGCTCTAGACTGCATGAGGAACTTTGCTTCGAAAGCATGGAGGTTGCAGATTCCGGTCTCTCAAATCAAGGAACTATGGAGGGAATTAGATGATGTGATCCCCGTTTATGTGAGTAGAGATTTAAATAAAGCGGCCGATTTCCTTGCGAAGATGGGTGCTGAGAAAGAGGTAGGGGTGCAGCTGCACAGTGACATGCCTTTGGAGGATGAAGTGATTAGGCAGGGTCTTGAAAGATCCTTGAGACAATGAGCAAAGAAAATGCTAAGGGTGGTTTTTGTCGCGATATCGCGACCTGTTGCGCCGTCGTGGCCTTTGGAGGGAAGCTGTCGCGATATCGCGACATGTTGCGCCGTCGCGGCCTTTGGAGGGAAGCTATCGCGATATCGCGACATGTTGCGCCATCGCGGCCTTTGGAGGGAAGCTGTCGCGATATCGCGACATGTTGCGCCGTCGTGGACTTTGGAGGGAAGCTGTCGCGATATCGCGACATGTTGCGCCATCGCGGACTTTGGAGGGAAGCTGTCGCGATATCGCGACATGTTGCGCCATCACGGCCTTTGGAGGGAAGCTATCGCGATATCGCGACATGTTGCGCCATCGCGGACTTTGGAGGGAAGCTATCGCGATATCGCGACATGTTGCGCCGTCGCGGCCTTTGGAGGAAAGCTGTCGCGATATCGCGACATGTTGTGCCGTCGCGGCCTTTGGATGGAAGTTGTCGCGATATCGCGACATGTTGCGCCGTCGCGGCCTTTGGAGGAAAGTTGTCGCGATATCGCGACATGTTGCGCCGTCGCGGCCTTTGGAGGAAAGTTGTCGCGATATCGCGACATGTTGCGCCGTCGCGGCCTTTGGAGGAAAGTTGTCACGATATCGCGACATGTTGCGCCGTCGCGGCCTTTGGAGGAAAGTTGTCGCGATATCGCGACATGTTTCGCCATCACGGCCTTTGGAGGAAAGTTGTCGCGATATCGCGACATGTTGCGCCGTCGCGGCCACTGGAGGAAAGCTGTCGCGATTTCGCGACATGTTGCGCCGTCACGGTTTTCGGAGGAAAGTTGTCACGATTTCGCGACATGTTGCGCCGTCGCGGCCATGGGAGGAAAGTTGTCGCGATATCGCGACGTGTTGCGCCGTCGCGGCCAATGGAGGAAAGTTGTCGCGATTTCGCGACATGTTGCTCTGTCGCGGCCGAGGAAGGATTATTGTCGCGATATCGCGACATGTCGCGATATCGCGACATGTTGCTCTGTCGCGGCCAAGGAAGGATAGTTGTCGCGATATCGCGACATGTCGCGATATCGCGACTTGTTGCCTCGTCGCGGCCAAGGTTGGATAGTTGTCGCGAAATCGCGACATGTCGCTCCGTCGCGGTCAAGGTTGGTTTGTTGCCGCGATATCGCGACTTGTCGCGATTTCGCGACTTGTTGACTTTTTGCGGTCAAAGGTGGTTTGTGTCGCGTTTTCGCGCCTTGTAATCTTGTGTTTTCTTTGTTCTCGGTGGGAAGGGTCTTCTCCCTTATGTAACTGATCTTTGTTTTAATACAAGTTTTTTCAATTTTTTCAAAAAAATATTAGTATAATAATAACGAAAATGACTAGGGACATAGCTAAAGTTGCTTGTGAGATAAGAATGGTGTAAGAAAAGGAATATAAAAATTAAAAAATTGACCATTGTTTTTGGAAGCATGTTATGATCATTGGATACATGTTTTACATGTATCCTTAAAAAAAAAATTGAAAAAGTGGTCATAAGAAAGAATGTTATGCTTTATATATAATAGTCATAGGAACCAAGCATTAAGTACAATGGTGAACTCAGATTTTTTATTTTTTTTCCTAAAATAATATAGTTAAATGTCATATTAATTTCTTTGGTTGATAACACCATATTCTAATCCATTGTTCTTTTGTCTCTTTCCTATTGTATAGAGAGGAATATGACCCAATATATCCATTCCATTCATTGTCCATTTTGTTGTCTTTGGCCAAGATACCATATCCAAATTAGTACAAATTCCAGTAACATCATGGGATCCCCACACTATAATTCAAAAAAATATTAAATCCTCCATAGATATTTAGAACCCATGCAAATGAAATTAATTTTATTAGGTCATGGATCTTGCTTCCCTAGGTAACTAGGGTCTAATCAAAGTCTAGATAAAATGTAGAAATTTTTCAATTTTAAACCCTAAAATATTCACAATAATTTATTTTAAATCTAGGGTAGTACCAATGAAAAAATGTTAGATTTTGAAGTATTTACCAAGTGTCCAATAGCCTTCTCATAGCATGATAATATTTATTTAAACTCCATGGCCTCACTACTGAGGGATGGTCCAAAAAAAAAGTATCATCAACAAATTGAAGATGAGATTCAAAGGGACCATTTTGTGCAACTTGAATACCCTTGATTTTTTCTTCCATTTTTACCTTTTGCCTTTGAAAAGGCTCTCCCTAATGCTTCCACCAAAATAATGAATAGGTAAGGAGAAAGAGGATCACCTTGATGAAGTCCACAAGATGACTTGAAGTACCCAACACGAGAATCATTGATCAAAATAGAAAATTTTGTAGTGCTATAACAATATTTAATCCACTCACACCAACTATAATCAAAGCCAAAATTTCTACATTTAAAATCCATGACCAAGAAATAATGATCACGGTATACTCCAAAGTACAATATCTAGCTTCTCTTTACGAGGTGTGCTAATCCCACCCATCCTTTTTTGTATAATTAAACATTATTTTATTAATATAATGACTTTTTCATAAAATAAAAAAAATTAAAAACAATACTGTCATAATGTAGCGTATGACTTCAATAAACTACATGAACAAACCAATAACCTTAATCGACTTGATATTAATAAAAGTTTATTCCGTGGTGAAGCATGATTTTAGATGTTTGTTGGGAGGCTGACAGATTTGTTCATTATTACTTGGTCATGGATTTTAAATGTAGAAATTTTGGCTTTGATTATAGTTGGTGTGACTGGATTAAATATTGTTATAGCACTACAAAATTTTCTATTTTGATCAATGATTCTCGTGTTGGGTACTTCAAGTCATCTTGTGGACTTAATCAAGGTGATCCTCTTTCTCCTTACCTATTCATTATTTTGGTGGAAGCATTAGGGAGAGCCTTTTCAAAGGCAAAATATAAAAATGGAAGAAAAAATCAAGGGTATTCAAGTTGCAAAAAATGGTCCCTTTGAATCTCATCTTCAATTTGTTGATGATACTTTTTTTTGGACCATCCCTCAGTCAGTGAGGCCATGGAGTTTAAATCAATATTATCATGCTATGAGAAGGCTATTGGACACTTGGTAAATACTTCAAAATCTAACATTTTTTCATTGGTACTACCCTAGATTTAAAATAAATTATTGTGAATATTTTAGGGTTTAAAATTGAAAAATTTCCATCAACCTTCTTAGGTATTCCTTTATCTAATAAAGGAAATAAAAAGGAGCTTTGGATCACTTTTTTGGATAGAATGAAAGCTTGCTTGGCAGGTTTGAAAGGTAAGTTCTTAACCATGGCAAGAAGGCTACAACTCATAAATACTACTTTACAATCCATTCCTATTTATATGATGTCACTTTCAAGACTGCCAACAAGTATTGCATCAAAAATTGATAAAATTCAAAGAGACTTTTTATGGAAAGGTTGTGAGAAAAAATTTAGGTTTCCTCTTTGTAATTGGGATAGGATTTGCAAAGGAAAGAATATTGGAGGAGCAAGCTTGTGGAATTGCAGACTTATGAATTTGGCATTAGGAGCAAATCTTGGGTGGAGATTATTCAAAGATCAAGGAAAGAATTGGGTAAAAATATATAGTTTCTCTTGATGCAATGAAATTGTTTAGGAAAAGAAATCTACCCAAACGATCATCAACATGGAACTTCATATCAAAGAGTTTGCAATTGATAAATAAACATTATATGGTCAGTCAATGAGGGGAGATATACAAATTTTTGGTTTGATGTTTGGTTGAAATCTTATCCTCTTATCTCTAACTCAAAATGGAAACCATTGGCTCAAGTGTGCCTAGCATGTAAAGGTCCAAAGGTCAAATATTATATTATTATGAGAAAAAACTCTAGATCATGGATTTATTTTAGTAACTTAGTTGAAGGAGAGGAACTCAAATAAATTGTAAACAAACTTCAAAAGATGCTTTGAGAGTTTTATTTGTTGATTTTTACATGAAAGGATGAGTTGATTTGGAATTTATCAAAGTATGGTGGATACTCGATCAAGTTGGGATATGAGGATTCAAAATAATCAAAATTTTCTTCTCCCAAATATTTTCCTTGGAAGAACATTTGATCATTAGAGGCTCTCCCTAAGGCCTCAACATTTCTTTGGTTAGCAGTTCAAAGTAATATTCTTATGGAAGAGAGTCTATAAAGAAGAGAATATTATGGACCCTTTAGATGTGCCTTGTGTGAGAAGGATTTAGAAACATCAGACCATTTACTTCGTCGTTGTCCATTTGCTTACATAATTTGGGGTTATTTAAGAAAATATGAAATTATATTAGGTAGCTCCATCAACATTAAAAGAGTTGATAAAATGTTGGATAAATTATTTCAAAGCTAAAGCATTATGTATTCTTTGGATGAATGTCTATAAATATGGTGCTCATAATGGGAAGTCTCAATTACAGAAAAATAGGTACTAATAACTTGGCTACAGGATTTGAACATACATGGAAGAGTCATCTACGACAACAAAATTAAAACAAAGGATCTACTTCAATCTATGGTAAAATGGAAATATCCATAAATTGGGTTTATCAAAATTAATTTTGATGGTGCTTTTAAAGGAAATCTAGGAAAAGCTAGTGGAGGTTGTGTTTTTAGAAATAGTGAAGGCAAATTCTCCTCACTTATTGAGAATCATAAGGAACTTTAATTAACAACTATGTAGAGACTAGGGCACTTCTTATAGAGATTAAAATTGTAGCAAAAAAATGATGGAAATATATTTCAATTAAGGGGACTCACAAATTATCATCAATATCATAAAAAAAATGGATGTGGAGACTGGATTAAAAAAAATATTATTGTTGATGTTCATCATCTATTATTAGAGGCAATATCCTGGCAATGTGAGTATATTTATAGAGAAGGAAATTGAGTAGCAAATAAATTAGCGAGTTATGGTGTGTTGATCTTCATCTCGATGAAATTTAAATTCTAGAAGGCAACAAGCCAAGTGAGATTTAATGTCTTAATCAAAATGATGTCAAAGAACTGATTGTGGAAACATAGCACTTCAAAGAAGTTGAAGAATATATTTAAGAGAAAAAAAAAATGAAAAACTATAATAAAAATGTATGTTGCAGCAAATGTAATATTTTGGTATTTTGATGATAGTGGTCCCAATAGAAGCCACATATAACCTATTAAAAAAAATAAGAAATGGGGCTAGACCCACAAATAAAAACAAAAAAATGCAATGAAAATAATATCTTGGAATATTAGGGGCATGAAAAAGAATATAAAAAAAAAAGTATTAAGAAGCGATTGTTATAATCAACATATTTATATTTATAGATATGGAAATTAGGCAACAAATATTTTAGCTATTCACATTGATGAATTTGAATTTTATGTTGATAAAATTTTAATTTCGGAAGGCATATGTATGAAATGATATATAGGAGTTGATTGTGGAAACTCAGTAGTTAGAAAGGCAATGAATCCCACCAAGGACACCACTTGCATTATCGGTGATGTGACTCGGGTTCAATCCCCATGGTGGATGTGTATAAGAAGTATTACTAAAAAAAGAAAAGGCAAATGAAGAATACTTTTTTATAGAAAGGCAAGTTGGATATGGTTTGATTAATTTGATAGAAATTTTATGAGAGTACTGCAATATCTTATTTTTGTAATGGGAGTGGAAGCTACACATGCTTATTAAAAAATATAACTATAAAAAATTAAATGCCACTTCTTATTTTTAAGATAAAAATAAAAGTTTGAATCTTATAAAGTTATATAATAATTAAATTATTATAATATTATTAAATGATATAATAAAACCCCTTTTAATAACGTTCAAGTTATATATATATATATATATATATATATATATATAAATTATCAAATTATTATAATATAACTAAATACTCAATCTCATATAACCAACTAATGATCTAAAAATCAACCTACCAAAAAATAGAAGTCATATTTTAAGTATAAATGTTCCTTTTAATGGTTTTTAATTGCGTAAAATATTTCTCAAGAATCAAGACCATGAGCCTTATTCATAGCACACAAACCATTCTAACAACTCAAAATAAACTTAATGGATACAATTTTATATAAGAGTAATCTTAAAAAAAAAGATAATACTTTCAATAGGTTATTTAGGATTTTCTTTATAAGAAGGTTAAATTCAACTTGATTGCCTTTTCAATTTAAACAAGTTGTATTAATTCTTTATTAGGCGTCTACCATGGTGAGTGTTTTTTTCCTCGAAAAATGTCATAATTTTATATTAGGTAAATATGAAATTACATTTTTCATATATCTCTTTGGTATTTCTTCAACTAAAATCTGAAGCATTTGGATTCTTTTAGCAATTCAAGAAATCTGTTGAAAAGGAGTCAAGGAATTCTATAAAGACCCTTTGCTCAGATCAAGGGGGTGAGTTCACATCTAAAGAATTTTCTAAGTTCTTAACTAAAAATGGGATCACACGATAGTTGACTACTGCTTATACTCCTCAGAAAAATGGAGTTGCTGAAAGGAGAAATCGTTCCATCATGGAAATGGTTCGTTGCATGCTCACAGGAGCTAGAATTGAGCAACAATATTGGGCAGAAGTTGTCACCACAATAATATATCTGTTGAATAGGGCACCCACTAAGTCCCTACAAGGAATGACTCCATAGGAAGCATGGAGTGGCAGGAAACCCTCCATATCTCATCTACACATTTTTGGTTGTAAAGCATTCATGCACATACCAAAATAAAAGAGGAAGAAGCTAGACGAGAAAACATTGAAGTGCATTCTTCTTGGGTATGATGAACACTCCAAGGGTTATCGATTGATTGATCCTTTAACCAAGAAGATAGACATCAATAGATATGTAGTTTTTGATGAGGCTTTCACATCATAAAACACATCAGATGTATACCTAGACCTTGTGGAAACTAAGGTTGAGAAGTCTCCTTCATCCAAGGTTGGAGGTCCTTCTTCATCTTCTTCATCACCACAGAAGAAGAATCCAAAGTGGTATACAAGTACAATTAGAGACTCTAAGCTATCCACTCCACCAGACTTGATATTGTATAGGCCTCGTACTCACAACATGGCTTGATAGGAGAAAGCTGCAACAGAGATTACTGGGGTTGATGATCTGTGTCAATATTTTGAGGAACTTTTTGTAGATCTAGAGAGAGATACAAAAGATATGGATATTGATGATGACAAGGTTTTTATGTCCTCAATAGACGAACTTAAAATTGCATCAGTACAATATGCTCTTGGTGAGCCTCATTGGAAGGCCGCTATGGATGCAAAGTATAAGTCTCTAATGAAAAAAAAACTTGGAAGCTTGTCGATCTGCCATACGAAAAGAAGCCCATAGGCTAAAAATGGGTGTACAAAGTCAAGTACAATGTATATGTGACAATAGATAAGTATAAGGCCCGACTTGTGGCAAAATGCTATACTCAAAGAGAAGGCATTGACTACGAGGAAACTTTTGCATCTACTGGTCGAATAACAACCATTCAAGTTCTTTATGCTATGGTAGCATAATATGGGTGGAAAGTGCACCAAATGGATGCCAAGAGTGCCTTTATAAATGGTGATATCCAAAATAAAGTCTACATGACTCAATCGAAAGGATTTGAAGTGGAAGGCCAACAACAGAAAGTTTGCAAATTGGTCAAATCCTTATATGGTTTGAAACAGGCCCCTCGAGCTTGGTACATAAAAATGGATAATAACCTACTGCAGCATGGATTTAAGAGATATCAGTCGGATGCAAACCTCTATTTCAATAAGCAAGGCTCTAAAATAGTGTTTCTTGTACTCTATGTTGATGATCTGCTCATAACAGGGAGTTCAGAAATAATGATCTCTTCTATCAAATAGGATTTGAGCAAATATTTTGAAATGATAGATCTCGGACTTCTCCATTACTGTCTTGGTCTGGAAGTGAACCAGAAGGAGAACTACATCAAAGTGTCCCAGGAAAAATATGGCAAGACACTACTAGAAAAATATCGCATGACTAACTACAAGCCGATGGCAACACCAATGGAAACAGGAGTTCAGTTATCGTGATAAGACAAATCACCTCAGGTAGATGCTACTCTCTATTTTCAGCTGATTGGTAGTCTCATATATCTGACCAACACTAGGCCAGATATCGTATTTACTGTCAACTATCTTTCGAGGTTCATGTAGGAACCTAAGAATACACACTAGAAAGCAGCAAAGTGAGTTCTTCACTATGTCTATGGCACAATGGAATATGGCCTAGAATACAAGAAGAGCAACAAATTCTTCTTACAGGGATACACAGACTCCAACTATGCTAGATCATATGATGATCGTAAATAAACTTTATGATATTTGTTTCATCTTGGATCCGATCCTGTCTCTTGGCATAGCAAGAAGCAACATGTGGTTGCTATCTCATCAACAGAGGCAGAATATCATACTGCACGTGAAGCTGTGTGAAGTGATATGGTTGCATCGCATCCTGACAAGTATGGGTCTTCCATAAAAATATCCAATACACTTGTTCTATGACAACATGGGTGTTTTGAATCTTGTTAAGAATCCAATGCATCATGAGAAAATGAAGCACATTCATACATAATGCCACTTCATTTGAGACGAAGTACCAAAGAACTAAATCTAGCTTCAATACATCTCCACCAATGCTCAAGTTGCAGACATATTTACTAAGGCACTTGCACGTGTCAAATTTGAATTGTTTTGTAGCTCTCTATGTATTTCAAAATAATGGGGGGATGATAGTGTAGCTATTAGTTATATGTTTCCTGAAATATTGTAATATGGGGGGATGTTAGAATATATTTCAATATTTCTTTCATTAGTTAATTCAATCCTAATGATCTTATATTGTTAGAATTGATTAATTTAGGCTAGTTGTTATTTTGTTACAACTATGCCTATATTGGTCTCGGGTGGTTCCACAACCTCCGGACTAATCCTGGCCCTAATGTATTATTTATACTTCATCAAATAATTGAATTGTAGTTCCGCTTCTCACAAAAGAGTGTAACGTTTGTTTGGTGAGCATAGGCACAAAAATAAAACTCAAGTTCTAAGCATATTTTAGTTACGTTTGTAATTCCCAAAGTGAAGAGTTTTAGAATTTGATAAAACAACATAACAATAGATATGTTGGATGCCATCTCAAAGTGTAGTGCCATATCTACATGCTAGGATTTGAAACATTTAGAACTGAATCACCCTAAAGACATGTGTCATTCCAAATAGCTTATTAAAATTCATTTACACATATCTCGATAAGCATTCACAGTTGAAGTTTCACAATAGAACATGAACACACAGGAGGTTGATAAAGGTATCTTTGCTTTTTAGGGTTTTATAAGATTTTTTTAATGTTAGGAGTTATAAGGTGGAAGGTTAGATAATTATTAATAAATGGAGTGTTTTTTTTTGTCAATTAAATTAAATTAAAAATGGGTTTTTATCACAGATCCCAAAACCTAATTACAAAAATTCATAAGACTATAAGCAAGGCCCCAAGGCCATAGAAAAGGACACCAAAATCTAGAGGAAAGACATGAACAAAGCCTTTCAGGATAGGCTAAGGATAGCCTTAAAGGACATATATATATATTTGAAACTTTACATTGAAGTCTGGGACAACACTATCCCGCCCAGAACAACCCAAAAACACACATGCAAAAGGACCATCCAAGAAGCACGTGGTGATGGAAATTAAAAAAGGCAATCCCGCTCAGGAAAATTGAAATAGGGCTATCCTGCCCATTACAAATATTTGAAAATTCAAATTTAAACTAAAAGTGGGAAACACAAAAAATTCCCGCCTGAGGATGCATAGGGATGCAACAGGAGGATGTCATAGCAGGGGCCAACATCTCGAATAGGCCTGCAAGAGGATCAACAACCATGGGACTCCAGAGACAACAAAATCCTATTGCATACGGGAAACTACACAAAGGCCAAGGGAGATAGAAGAAAAAAACATGTAGAAATGAGAGCCAAGGAAAATGGTGGGGAGGTCCTAGGAGACCTCAACAGAGGAACCATAAACATGAGCTACCACCTGAAAGCGTAGGGTCCTCTTGAAGGCTAGAAAAAGCAACAAGAGGTCCACAACAATCTCCAACACCACCACCAAGCAGTTTCAGGGAACCAAAAGAGGATGAACTGTAGGAACACAATAGATATCAGCACAAAGGCCCCCTTCAAGGCCACGAAAAGCTGAGAACCACCATCAAATTTGCAACTAGAAATCCGAAGAGAAAAATCACAAGAATAAGCACAAGGCCCCTTCCAAGAAAAAAGATACTGTGAAGAGTTGCTCATGAAGCCAAAAAACCTTAGCCACACCACACTGCACCAGAAGAACCTCTGATCCTTAGCACCAAATAGTACCCTACAAGAAAAAAGGAAAAGGGTTTCTGAAGGAACTCAGAAAACCCAAAGGATGACCCAGGAAAAACCCAAGGACATCCCTAAAAAACCCATGGACGTCCCAGTTCACAGGTACCAAAAGGAAAATACTTCCAGAAGACATAGAATGGGGCAAACAAGATAATAAGGGACCTCCCAACCCAAGGAGATCATATGCAACACCAACCAGCCAAGAAGGAGGGCAAAGGGGTGCTAGAGAACCAGAACAGGACCCAGGGACATCCCATAAAACCCAAGGACGTCCTATATCACAAGAACCATAAGAAAACCCCACCAAACAAAAAGGAAATGGGCAAACAAATAGAATAGTGATCTCCCAACCCAAGGAGATCATCTACAATGCCTACCAACAAAGGAGTAAGGGAAAAAGATGTGCTAGGGATTCCAGGACAAGGCCAAGGATCCGGGACAGGGCCAATGATGGGTTGTAGGGAAGAGGAGAAGGACTTCCTAGGGAAGTCCCCTACATGGCCTATGACCCCTCTATTTTGGATCTTAATAAATGGAGTGATAAGTAGTGTTTATTTATTTGATTAAACTTTACTTAAGCATATTGGAGTGATAAGTAGAATGAAGTTTATTTTTAATAAATTAAAATATATTTAGATAAATTTGGAGTGATAAGTTGTTTAATTTGAATATTTACTTTTGAAGTCTTTCATTAAGAATGAAGTGATAAGGAATGAAAATAGTTTATTTTGTTTAATTCTTTGAAGTTTATTTAATTTGGTTTTGTTTTTTTTAAGTTTTGAAAAAATTAAAAGTTCTAAATATTTGCAAACTTATTTATTTGGGAGACAAAAAGATTTCAACATCAAACTTAGGAAAACAAAATTTATTTTAGTTTCTAAAAGTAGGGAGACATAAGGTTTACTACTTCATAGGATTTAAATTAGAAATATTGATTTATTTTTAAACTTAAGAGTTATATGTTTGTCTACTTCAAAGGAAATAGATCATATCATAGAATTACCTATCATGGAAGAAATTATTAAAAATAATTTTAGTGAGGAAATGGTAAACAAGTTAAAATTTGATTATCAAAACTTGATAGATGAAGAGAAAAAAAAAACCAAAATGGCTTAGAGATACACTTGAGAAATCAAAATCATAAATTGGTAGTTTGATAAGATTTAATTCTATAACAACATCTTCTAATGATAGAGTAAAGTGTTCAATTTCTAAAATACAGGAAGGAAAAATATTTTATAATAAAATATTTAGAAAACAAGGAAAAAAATGGATCAATTGCAATCCAAATTTAACTTGCAAATTAATCATGAACAATAAATCAAAGAAGAAGCTCAAGCAGTTAATGAAATAGATAATGAAGATGATGAAGAACTCAAAGCAGAATTCAAGCAAGAAGATGAACCTAATGAAGCTCATATGCATTGCAAGGTTAATTGAAGATCAAAGACAAAGACTATGATTGAAGACTAAAGTCTTCAATAACCAAATAATGTAATACAAGTGGGTGTTGGAGTATATTACATTATTTGGTACATGCTAATATACCCCATGGTACCTTCATGGTACAACTTGTAAATATTAGATTAGGGTTGAGTCATAGTTTAGAGTGTGAGTATTATTTCCCCTTTTATGTAAGTGTGAATGTGCAACATATGCACAAGTTTCATGTAAGTGTGAATGTGCAGGATATGCACAAGTGTTATGTGAGTGAGTGTGCAAATGTAAGTTGAGTCTATATGCACAAGTGTCTTATATGTAAGAGTGAAAATATGTAATGTAAATATGTGCACAAGTTATATTAGAGTGTGCAAAGTGAAGGTCAAGAGTCATGTCTAGGTGTGCACACAATATAGAATCATGTGTCCATCAAGTATTCAAGTGTCCAGTAGAGAAGCCAAGAGTCATGAGATTTGGCATATAGAAAGGAATAGTCAAATATCCAAAGAGTTATACTACTATGGATATATACTCCACAAGGATGCAACATATTGTATCAATCACTATTAGTCACTATCATATTTGTAAGAGGAACATGAGTGATAAATATTGAATATATTTTGAGCAATTAATATTGTAAGTTGTGCTACATGCTTTGTACATGTATGATTCGAGCTTTCTACATTCATATTGTTGTTTATTATTGAATGCTAGTTGATATAGTAGAAGCCTTGATATACATATTAATTTGGTCATATTATTTTGCTTATCTCAATATCTTGATCTTATTGTATTGTGGATATTTTATATTTGATCCTATGATATTTAACCTATGAGTTTTGTGGTAGTATTGAGGCTTAAAAATATATTAGTGGTATTAGAGCTACCATCATATTTTATCTAGGTTGATAGAAACAATCTAGTTACTTGAAAAAATTAATTTTGTCCAGTTTGATAAGATTGATTTAGAGTCTATCTACTTTAAAGAAAGTAAGACTCAAACTCTATAGTAAGCTCATATTGAGTAGAAGGTTAGAGTCTTTCCATGATTAGAAAAAAACCAGTGAATACTAGCACTCAACATCGGAGTCTTTCCATGGTTGAAGAATAACCAATGAAGACCAGGACTCAACTACAAAGTCTTTCTATAGTTGAAGAATAACCAATGAAGACCAGGATTGAGTTAGAGAGTCTTTCCATGGTTGAATAACTACCAATGAAGACCATGACTCACCTATATTGGAAGGTGTATCAACTTTAAGATAGTTGATCATTCAGGAACATAGTTTTAGGTCTTGGAGATAGACCGTGACATAAGATAGTATCAGGTCTTGGAGATAGACCTTGAAATAAATAAATTATTTAGGTCATTAAACTTGACATAGAAAGAAGCAACAACAAAATCAAGAAAAAATATATTTTTAGGTCATTCTATTAGAAGAAAATGAAAATCCTATAATGTAGTCATAAGAAGAAAGTAAGCATTGTGAGGAAACGTCTAAAGTCTAAGATGAAGAACCTTGAAGCTTGAATTATCTTCAACTCAAGGTGTAGGCATTCAATTCAAATAAAATTAAAGAGAAAGTAAAATAGAATAGTGTAAAGCAATAGAAGGCAACATCATTCAACTCTAGAAGACAACAACATTCATCTCAAGAAGACAACATTATTTTGTTCAACACAGTGTTAAAGAGAAGCATGAAAGTGAATTATTTGACCATTGAACAAAGTCATACTTAGAGCCCTAGAACATTGAGCTAAGAGCAAGAAAGAGCATCAAGAAAATATTAGCACAACAAAATAAATTAATGTAGGATGGATAGCATTCAAAAGTAAAAGCAACACCCTAAGCATAGGATATTGAGCAACACGAGACATTGGACAATGCCCAAGATAGCAGATAGTGTGTAGTATCTTGGACATCCAAGCATCAAACAAAAGTGTCCTACAATGTGCTACATTAATAAACATTGAAGCAACATCCTACATTGAATAGAAACATCGAGCAACATTCTAGAACGAAGAATAGTGCCAACATAGAGCAAAACAGTGAGGAAGGTAAAACATTGTTTGATTTAGTTTGCAAGGGAAGACAATTCACAAGTGGAACACAAAATTTTGGACTCAGGGATGTGAAAAAATAGAGAGTGTAATATTTTGTTGGTGAGTATAGGTTCAAAATCAAACTTGAGTTCCAAGCATATTTCAGTTATGTTTGTAACACGCAAAGCGTAGAGTTTTGGAATTCGACAAAACGACACAACAATAGTTATGATGGATAATACCTCAAAGTGTGATGCCATATCTACATGCTAGGAGTTGAAATGTTTAGAACTAAATCACCCTCAATACACATGTCATTCCAACTAGCTTATTAAAAGTCATTCACACGTATCTAGATAAGAATTCACAGTTAAATTTTCATAGCATAACGTGAACACATAGGAGGTTGATAAAGGTATCTTTGTTTTTTAGGGTTTTATAAGGTTTTTTTATTAATATTAGGATTTATAAGGTGGAGGTTAGATAATTTATTAAATAAATGGAGTTATAAGTAGTATTTATTAGTTTGATTAAACTTTACTTAAGCTTATTGGAGTGATAAGTATAATAGAGTTTAGTTTTAATAGATTAAAATATATTTAGATAAAGTTGAAGTAATAAGTTGTTTAATTTGAATATTTACATTTTAAAGTCTTTGATTAAGAATGGAGTGATAAGGAATGAAAATAGTTTATTTTGTTTAAAGCTTTGAAGTTTATTTAATTTTGTTTTTTTTTTGAAAAGTTTTGAATCTTTGCAAGTTTATTTATTTTGGAGACAAAAGGATTTCAACATAAAACTTAGAAAAACAAAATTCATTTTAGTTTCTAAAACTAGGGAGACATAAGGTTTACTACTTTATAGGAGTTAAATTAGAAAATTTTATTTATTTTTAAACTTACGAGTTATATGGTTGTCTACTTCAAAGGAAATAGATCATAGCATAGAATTACATATCATGGAAAAAATTATTAAAAATGCATTCAGTGAGGAAATGGTAAACAAGTTAAAAGTTGATTCTCAAAACTTGATAGATGAAGAGAAGAAAAAACCAAAATGGCTTAGAGATACATTTGAGAACTCAAAATCACAAACTGGTAGTTTGACAAGAATAAATTCTATAACAACATCTTCTAATGATAGAGTAAAGTGTTCAATTTATGAAATACAGGAAGGCAAAATTTTTTATTATAAAATGTTTAGAAAACAAGGAAAAGAAAAAATTGATCAATTGTGATCCAAATTTAGCTTGCAGAGTAATCATGAATCTGAAATCAAAGAAGAACCTCATACAGTTCGTGAACATATAAAGAAGAACCATGAATGAAGATGATGAATTCAGAGCAAAATTCAAGCAAGAAGATGCACCTGATGAAGCTCATATACATTGTAAGGTTAATTGAAGATCAAAGACAAAGGCTATGATAGAAGACTAAAGTCTTCAATAACCAAATAATGTAATACAGGGGGTGTTGGAGTATATTACATTATTTGGTACATGCTAATGTACCCACATTGTATATTCATGGTACAACTTGTAAATATTATATTAGGATTGAGTCACAGTTTAGAGTGTGAGTATTATCTCCCTTTTCATGTAAGTGTAAATGTGCAACATATGCACAAGTGTCGTGTAAGTGTGAATGTGAAGGATATGCACAAGTTTCATGTGAGTGAGTGTGCAAATGTAAGTTGAGTCTATGTGCACAAGTGTCTTATATGTAAGAGTGCAAATATGTAATGTAAATATGTGCACAAGTGTCTTATATTAGAGTGTGCAAAGTGAAGGTCAAGAGTCATGTCTAGGTGTGCATACAATATAGAGTCATGTGTTCATCAAGTATGCAAGTGTCAAATAGATAAGCCAAGAGTCATGAGACTTGGCATATGGAAAGGAATAGTCAAGTATCCAAAGAGTCATATATACTCCATGAGGATGCAACATATTGGATCAATCACTATTAGTCACCATCATATTTGTAAGAGGAAAAGTAGTAAATATTGCATATATTTTAAGCAATTAATATTGTAAGTTGTGCTACATGCTTTGTATATGTATGATTTAGGCTATCTACATTCATATTGTTGTTTATTATTGAATGTTAGTTGATATATTAAAAGCCTTGATATACATATTAATTTGATCATATTATTCTACTCATATCATTATCTTGATCTTACTGTATTGTGGCTATATTATATTCGATCTTGTGATATTTAACCTATGAATTTTGTGGTAGTATTAAGGCTTAAAAAGACATCAAACAACGTGTCCACTAGTCATATATTCTACAATTCCTATTGTAATCAACTCATGTCTTCACTCATGACCACTTTAAAAAAAATCATTACCAATGTGTTCTTATCTCCACCTTTCTTATTATTAAAAACATAGAATAGATTTAAACATTACGATCCTACCTTTGCATTGATGCAATAGAAGTATATATTCATGTGTAATAAAAAATATACGAGGTCAAGAGTTACAACTACTTTTAAACTTCCCATAATATTTGTAACCATAAGGAGAATATGCTAGCATAATGTAACATTCAACATTCCCCTTTATTAAATCAATGCTCAATAAAATTACATACAAGAAAAATTCTTTTTTTTTAGATTTTACATGTGCAAGAGACTTTGTCAAAATGTCTACACGTTGCTCCTTTGTGGGATAAAACTATAGCTATATGTTTTACTCTTGAATATATATGCATTTGAAATGATACTAAACCTCAATGTGTTTTGTACACTCATGAAAACTAGATTATGAATAAGCTTTAGAACTCCTTGATTGTCATAACTCAAGATCATTGGGTTCTTTTGTGATATGCCCATTCCTAACAAGATGTGACATAAACATATTACCCCATATATAGCTCCTCATATAGGATAATTTACAACCTCAATAGAAGAACAGTCAACAACATGCTACTTCTTACTTTCCCAATAAATTGGACTAGATCCTAGAAATAATATATATCCATAAGTGGATCTCCTATCAACAATGGATCCTTCATAGTCTACATCTACAAAATCCATAAAAAAAAAATTATCATTCTTATACGTATTCATACCATATATATACCCGAGTACCAACTTTTTTGCTTTCCAATAACACGTCTTTAGTTATTTCATGGACTATAAAATATAGATCATAGTATAGATACTGTTAAGTCTAGTGTACGTAAAATAAATAAGACTCCCAATAAACTAGAAATAGAGAGTTCTATTTACCTATGAAAATGGATTATAACATGACAACTGTAAACATACTTCCATTGGAGTGTCCATGGGATTGTAATATACCACCTAAAACTTCTTGAGCAATGCTTTAACATACTTTATTTGTGATATAAACACATGTTTCTCATTTTACCACACCTCCAAGCCAAGACAATAGTGCATTAGCCCAAGATTAGTCATGTTGAACAATGATTCAATACTTTCTTGGTCTCTTCAATTTGCTTCATTAAACTCCTAGTGATGACCAAGTCATCAATATAGATAATGATGATCATGACCTATATTTCATATCTTTTGAAGTATGCGTTTAGATCATATGGACTATGATGGAATATATAGACACCAAATTTAGTCATTTGCACTAAAATTTCTACAAATTCACCAAAACCCTCAAATTGTCACAAAATCATCACTGATTACTAAAATTCACTCAAATCCTCTCAAATTTCCATTTTCCCTTCTAATTCATCTAAATTTCCTCAATTTACCCATTTTCCTAAAAATTTCATCAAATTCCTCTCAATTCCCCTATTTTCTAGCAATTTCTTCTAATTTTCTCTCAAGCCCTCCTAATTCCTCCTAAATTCTTCTAATCTACCTTGTCTCCCCTCTAGTCGGCTCAATTTCTATCTAACTCCTATTTTTTTTTAATTCTTCTAAATTCCCTCTAGGCTTTTCTAATTCTATTTCTTTTAATTCTTCTAAAGACTCCCTAGGTCTCATATTTTCCTCTAATTTCCCTTTTCTTCTCTAATTTCTTAAATTCTTCTAAATTTTGCCTAAATATCTTCCTCTAATTTTCCTCCCACTCCATTTAATTCTTTTAATTCTCTCTTAGCCTCTCTAATCTCCTAATTTCTATCTAATTTCTCTTATTTATTCTTCCCTCTCCCCTCAAATTTCTCATTCTCCATCTTATTCATCTAATTTCCCTAATCAAGTCTCTCATTAACCCCTAACCCCACTTTAAGCCCCATAAAAATACCTGGGAGATATGCACTCTAATTTAAAAATTCCAATCAAATCCCTAGGTCTCCTCAAATCCCCACCTAAATCCCCTTGGGATTCCCCTCATTTAATCCACTTTGTTCCCCATCCTTTTTCCCTCCAAAATGAATTAAAAATTACACAAAAGCCCCAAGTCAAAGCAAATTCAATTTGCATAATTAATTGGTTGGTCCTTCCCATCCATCTTAAAAAAAAATTACAAATTTTAAATTATGGCCACACCCTCCAAGGCACACATGCCCCTATGCACATTTCACATCCTCCTAGGCCAATTCATGGCACTTGGGTGGGTGAGGATTCACCCCACCCAAGGCTAATAAATATGGAGTGTGCACATTCCTCTATGTGTCCTCAAGATTTTCCTTGGATTTATCCCATGCCACTTGGTGCCAAGTCACCTCCATCTCATCCCTTCTTTCTTCACCAAAATTTCTATAATTACCCCTCCATTTTCTTCATTTTCATGGAGACACATTGGCCCTTACCAAAATACTACCAAAATTCTTCTAGGACTCAAGTATGAATATGATCTAATTTTAAATATATTTATTATTATTTTTATTGTTTAATATAGGTGCTACTAATGATGTTATGGTTTCTTGTGTGTATGACTCAAGACTCAAATCAATTTGAAACAGTGGTCATGACAAATCCACGATACATTTTCTTATGGCATACAAAAATCATGACACCATAGTCACTTTGTAAAAGGGGTCATCCCATTTTTGGACACATTTATTTTTGTAAAAACACCCTACAAAGGGTTTATTTGTATTCAAAAAGACTCTTTTCAATATAATACAATATTTTAGTTTTATTGCAATGGTGTATTTTCTATGTCTACAAAGTGGTAATAATGTTATATTAACTTTTTTGTTTATTTTGTTGCAGGTTTTGCACGATGTATTGGTAGCCCCCTTCATCAACCGAAAACATAGGTAGGTGCCTTCTTTTCCTTTTATTTTATTTTTTTTGTTTATTTTAAAACAAAAAAAGAGCTAGCTTTACATCATTTTTTATTTTTTTTGAAAAAAAATTAAATTTCTGTCATTTTTTTCATTTTATTTATGTTATATACTATATATATATAGATATATATTTCATCCTTTTCTATATTTTATTCAAAAAAATTTACGCAAAAAAAAAGACAATCGTGGCCCCTGCAACCCCCCTCATCATTGGTCCCTATCTCCTCCCTGCAACTCCTCTTGAGTCCTCTAGGGGCTATGTGACATGGCAATTCCTCTCCCCTGAGCTCCTTAGACCATGCTCAAAGTGTGGCCTCTCCCTTATGGCCACTCGAGATGTGCTCAGTGCACAACCCCTCCCCTAAGACACTTGAGCCCTGAGCCCTTCTCTATGGGCCACCTAACCCTGTGGATTTGTGTGAGCCACCTCTAACCTAAAGCTAGTGCTATCCCCACTATCTATTCCCACCTCTATAACCCTTTCTCCCCCTCATGAGTTTCTCATCATGCACTCCCCTCGAGCATCGCTCTATAGGCCACTTGGCCCACTCTTGAGCCCTCTTGCATGCTTTGTCACCCTGACTCCCCCATGGGCGTACCCCTAAGTCCTTGAGGCCATATTAAGGTGCAAAACCCTATGATACTATGCCCTCTAGCCATGATTAATGCATGACTCCCTGAGCCTTATGATCGTACTTAGGTGTGACACCCCCTACATCTCCCAACCCTTGGCCATGGAACCTCTATCATAGCCTAGCTCTGTATTCTTCCCCTAAGCCCCCACCCCTTTGTCCTCTTCTTATGGGTCATGCTCCACCATATAGCCCTATCTCTACACCCCATGATCATGCACCAACATGGCCCTCTACACTAAGATCATTGCTCTAAGTGAGCTACCCTAAGCCACCCCTTTATTTTCTACCCATTGATAGGCCACACTCAAGCATGACATCTCCCATTTAACCCCCATGGGCCACACACTGAGTGTGGTCCCCTCTGTTCTTGTGACTATGCATCCACACATGACCTCCTCAATGTCCTCCTTGTAAGACCCTCGTAGGGCCACTCCTCAAGTGACCCCTCCCTTTGTGTCCCTCGTAGGCCACTCCATGAGTAGCCCCTCCCTCCTATGGACCTCTCCATGAGTGACCCCTCCCTTTGAGCCTATGCCTAATCAACAAAACTACGTTTGTGCACCCTAGATATGGCCAACATTGAATGACCGGAGGAAAGGAATGTCCTCCGTGTCAATCTCCAGAGAGGGTTGGCTCCCAAGCTAAATCCTACACTGGTTGAAGACTAGAGTTGCAGGAAAGAAATTAGAAATTGTAGAAAGAAATGGGAAATATGGCCACAGGTCGAAGGTGTAGGATTTGGGGTAGACTAACAACAGGAAATTCACCCAAGCATGAAATAGCATATAACAAAAGAGAAGCAATAGAATTTACTTATAAACTTGCAAGAACAACCTTCAAAATAACACTCCAACACTCACTCCCTCATTAGCAATATTTAAATTCAAATGCAGAATTTTAAACTTCACAACAAATAAGGAACATGAATGTAAAATAGAAGTGCATGAATACAGAAGGAAATTGCACACAAGATCACTTGCAAATTCAGAAGCCTGGTGTCTTCTATTGATGCAGAGAACTTGGAGAGTTTTCTCGCAAAGTGTCTAACCTCCTTTACAATGAGAATTGAGTAGTATTTATAGAGGATTTCGCCTCTTTCATTAAATGCACATGGAGACAAAATGATCGTAGATCAGGAACCATAGTGAGGAAATTCCTCCTTGGAAATATTGAAAATTCATTCTCTTGGAACAATGATCCATCTTTCAAGGAAACATTCCTAGGAAATCAGCATCTTGGGCATCGGTGCACAAAAAATTAAGAGACATTTGATGCCTTGAAAATGCACTCTCACTTTGGAAATCATGAAAATCCTCCTGTGCTTTTAACATGACTTTCTTCTTCGCTTGGGATTCATAATTTGAGTTACTCATTGCCACCATTATTTAATGTTTGTCACAACCTGCTCTGGGCACCTTTGAAATTTGAGATTTTGATGATGAATATACCTTTTGATTGATTACCTGACCATGGCGAAACAATTCTTCTCATTTAGTGAAAATATTTAACAATTTAACATCTTAATTGTGTTCACTCTCTTTAAAAATCATGTTCACCCTTAAAAAGGGTGACAAAGATAGTCGCCTCCCTATTGGGGTGACTACGATATTGACTTGTCAACATCCTCATCTTAGGCGCATTCACCCGATTTTTTAGGGTTTGTGATTCATTTTTGGAGCATGTTCGCCCATGGGAGAGGTGAATGGAATGTTCACCCCTCGACTTGGGTGAATGTGATTGAATTGTATGTGCGTTGACTTCCTTCCTTCTTTCATATTACGTTCATCCCAAGGTGGGGCGAATGGAGCTTTCACCTCATCTTTGGGGTGAACGCATCCTTTCATCGAGATAATTTTTAGAAGGTGGTGCATATTTTCAATCCTTTAGAAAGACGTTCGCCCCAAAGTGGGGCGAAGAGCTTTCACCCCATCTTTGGGGTGAACGCATTTTTCACGTCTCATATTTTGGGTTTTCAAGTCTTTCAATCCTTCACCATTTTTATTTTAATGTTTCCTTCTTTTCTTTTTGATAGAGTGTGCAGGGTCGATGACGTCTTCAATTCTTAGTGCTTTCGAATGTTGCAAACTTGAATTTTAAACATTCATCACTTCCAAGCTAAAAGGGTACATATGCAAATAGAAAAGTAACATATAAAATTGATCCACAATAATATTTTTAGGATAAATATTATCATATTACAATCAAAATGCTCCATCAAAATAAAATAAAAATCCCAATGTGGCAAAGTATAAAACTACCAATATTTTTGGTGACTCACGGGGTATCCAGCTCGCATGGATGCAAGCGATCCTAGGCCTTTATCCATTGGGCTGTTATGGAGTCTTTTTACCAGCTACCTTGGTTGGCGCCTTTGTTGTAGATGCCTTCCGATGTGCCTCCTCTTCAGCTTTCTCCTTGGCTTCAGCTTCGACCGCCACTTTGAGAACTTCGGCTCGCTCTGCTTCTTATGTTGCCTTCTCTATCACTGCGCTCCTTCTTGCTCCTCCCCTACTCTTTGAGGGTCTCAAATGTAACCTCATAAACTGTAAATACTTCTTCCCAAGCATGGGTAGTGAAGAGGCTGGGAGTACTCAAGGATTCATAGACAAAGCAAAGATTTTGAATATCCTCCAAGCTGAGGCGCTTCGCTCTCTGAGCCAACTCATACAATGATAACTCCAAGCGTGTATATTTTTGCATTAGAGGCAATACCTGTGCTTCTATGATGGGCTCCTCCCATGCATCAATCTCTAAGGTATCTTCTATGAACTTCCTCCAAGCCTCCAATTGCTCCTTTGGCAGGGTTCACCCCACTCATCTGTAAAGTCTAGAAATCCCAACTCAGCAAGAGTATTAAAATGAGTCATAGAAATAGTATGCTCTCGCTCGATGGTATTGAGAATTTTTCAACCTTCTCTCACTAGGTCCATCCTTTGAAAATAACTATGCAACGTGACTTTGGCAGTTGACCAAGCATGATCCATTTCGCTTAGGGGGAATATGAATGTTAGAATTAGCTAGAGCTTGAATTTTTATTGCCATCTCCATATATGGCTCTAGCATTTCCTCTATGTTATCAATCAATTACTGGCCCAATTGGATCTGTATGCTAGCCATGCATAAATAATGCAACACTTGAACTGCCTGTATGGCCAACTTCTCATAGTTTTGAGCAGAACGAAGGTGCACTTATTTAATATTCTTTGGAGAAAATCCTACAACCTGTGTAGCCTTAGCTAGTTGATTTTGGATAGCCTCTAGCTACTGTTGAAGTGAATGCATCTCTATTCTGGTAGTATCTCTTTCTTTCAAGTGCACTCCAACTTGTCGGTGCAAGTGTTCATTTTCTATGGTAGTATTTTCTTCTTGCGCTCTGCTTTTTGCCAAGGTATTTTCGAGCTCAATAATTTTATTTTCATTTTCAAAATATTTCTCCTTATAATGCTCGCCATGCAAGTATACCGAGCTCATATCAACCTGTATATTGCCCATATTTTTAGTCGGATCTATCTTGGTGAGGTCTTCAGTTATAGTCTCACAGACATAATCACTCGACAACATTTCTCCTTGTGGCTTTTGGACTAAGGGAGTGATTCTAGTCATGTGAGACTCCATGGCGACTAGGTCGAAAGCAACTTTCTTGATTGGTCGAGCTAGAGCCAAGGCCTCCTTTCACCTCTTGCTCTTCAACCATTATGAAGAACTCAGGTGCGCTCGATTAATTTTCTCAATATCGGGCTATTTTTGCACTACCTGCACATTGGGTAATGCTTGTATCTCCAAAAATGGGGTGAATGGAATTATGACTTCTGAACGGCTAGGCTCAATAGAAGCGGATGAGATGGCTAGAAGGGGGGAACTAAAATGGTGGATTGGATGGAGGAACTAGGTTTGGCTGTAGTTACGCTTACTCTGGGAGGAGCTTGCATACTTATAACCTCAATGGTAGTGGTGGTGGTAATGGAAGGGGAAGGGTGCAAAAAGGGATTCGGCCTTGATGCATATGAACTAAAAGAAAGGGAGGTCAAAGAAATGGGAAGAGAAGAGGGAGCAATAGTGACTTTGAGAATGGAATATGAAGGAAGTGAAATAGATATGGAGGGCATACCAAATGGTGGAGAAATGGAGATAGAAGATGATGGGAGTGAAACTGAAGTCACTACATGCTCTGGAGAAGAAGAAGAGGGAAAAGAAGATGTACCTTCGGGCATGGATCGTGTGATGTGGTGATGGGAGTGGTTATGAAATAACTTCTTCTTGGTGCTCTTCCACTCTCTCCTCAATGTTCACATTCTCCTCAATATCCATGACTTCTACTTGGGAGCTCTTCGACTGGTGATCCTCCACTTGTTCTTGAGCCATCGAAAATATTTGTGCAACCATAGTCGAAACCTCTGTTATCGATGAAGGATTAATAACTATGACTGAAAAAAAAGGAACTATAAGAGCTAAGGTGACTAAAACTTCAAGTAGAAGTAGTGATGGCACTAGTCCTTGGTATTTTTGCCACTTTGGGAAATGGTGGCACTTTTGGCACATTTTGCTTTTCTGATGTAGGTGTCTCTTCAAATTTCTGTTTCATCCATTATGATCTTCGTCTAAACACGTATTGTTGCTCTTCTTCCTCTGGAGTCTCTTCCTCAACCAATGGATGTTTTCCCTCTGTTTCACCTTCACCACTATCGGAGTGTTGAAAAATCTATGATAGAATATTGGTGAAAGTGATGGGCTGATATGAATCAACATACTCATCATAAATCTCTAAAAATGATTCATCCAACTTCAGCTCGTAAGGAGTTGTCGGCTTCCCTCGGTGAACCCGCATTATCCACCAATTCATAATTTTCTCCTCAGTCCATTCGGGCTCACTTTCTTTAACTTGGCTAAACAAACCTGGTGGAGGGATTTGAGATTTATACCTGGTTGGATTATACTCCACCTCTTGCTCATAATAGTCATGCCAAGGTGGAAGCGATGTCATCTTTTCAATGTGCCAATTCATATCAGGCCCATCAAAATTATTTTGATTCTTCTGAATATCAGGTCGAGGGCAACAATGAAATGATTTAGATTTTATAATAGCTAAAAACTTGCCCAATGGGTCATACCTCCAATGTTGTGGTAGCTCTATGAGTCCCAAATCTTGCAATGTTACTGTAAGGAGCTGATTCTGTCCTACTTGGCTCACCTCTATACTACCAAATTTAAATGACATATTGCATGTCATTTTCTTCCCATCCCAGCTCCATACACATCATTCATGTAATCTGACTGGCGCACTACTTCCATAGCAAAAACATGCTCAGTAGCAAAATAGGGCAACAAAAATGGCTTACCCGTGAAACCAAAAATTCTCACAACTACGCCCTGAGTAAGCAGAAAAATATCTCCTTTTTCTTGGGCAACCATTGCTTCTCTTAATTCTCGTGGCACCCTCTCACATGTACCACAAAGTAACTCTATCGCAGGCCCCAAAAACCAACTGTTAAAACTGTAAAATGACTCCCTTTTTGTCAAGATGGAAGTCCACATATAAACTGGTAGAGGTTCATTTTTCTCATCTGTCTGCGTTACTGCAATGAAAGGAAAGTGTTGCTGGAGTTGGAAAAAGAAATACCATATCAGAAAAGAAGTGTGCCTGAATGACTTTTCCTCCCCAATTTGCAACTTCTCCAACTAAAAATTTAACCTCCGAGAAATAAAATCAGCCCAATCGAAGAATATTGGATTGGTGCCCTGTCTCATAGCTGAAGGAGAATAGAACTCCACTCGAAAATACATTGTGCTAAGGCTACCTGCCACTTATGAATGGTATCATCTGAAGGTAAACCTATGACCCATGCCAACATTGAATAAATATCTAGGCTTTTAAAATCCATGAGCGGCTTTGAAAAATTAGGAAGCTGCCCCATCGGTGGCTCCTTAATCAGTTGGGTCTCCATAAATTGTTGCATTGTTATCGTGGAGACATATCTATCCTCCTGTTCATCAGTATGTAATTTTTTATGGACCCCATAGGAAGGAGGCTTTAAACCACAAGCGAATGCCTCTCGAACTTCATCTAGGGTGATAGTGAAGAGAATTTCCCTCTTTGCATTTCTCACAGCTCTGGTAAATGGGTCATAAAATTGAGCGATAAGCCGCACTAGCTCAGGACAAGGATGAACTAGTAGGCACAGGTACTAAAACAACTATGAATGATAGGGCACTATCAGCCAAATTTTTGATGTCACCCCTTGGTTTACTATGAATTCAACATCCTACCATAATCTTTCCACCCCTTTGTGGGTAATGATACAATCATTGATTTTTACCATTGTGTCATCATACGGGTCTAAGTCGACATAGTCATTCTTTTGAGCCTTCTTAGCTCTAGATTTCTTTGACTTTTTGGGCTCTACAGCCTCTGTAATTTCTTTATTCTCTTTACTTCGCTTCCCCATTGTCTCTTCTTCCTGATAAATATTTTGAATACTTTCTGGGAACTTCTGCAATGATAGTTCAAAATACAATAGTAAAAATTTGAAAAAATTAAACTATGGGCTTTTTACCTCGTCCTTTATATAGAGCGCTCTCCCATCTACCATAATAAATGTTGAGTTAACTTAGGCGCTTTCGGGAGATTATGAGCATTGATTCGCTCACTTGGCACCATTCCCAATGTTCTAATGGTATCACCTTTGATTCACTACCAAATCATCCTAGGAAAGAGTGCCCTTCCTTGCTGCGTAAGTTTATTGTAAATCGTGCCCTAGTTGCTAAAGCTTGCTTGGAAAAATAAATCGCCACCTGAAAACCAATGGTAGGTATTCTTTGCTCCTCGGGAACACAAATCTTTAGGCACGTTTAAATTAAATGCCTTTAAAACACTCCTTTACCTGCATTCCTGCTCTCTAATAGTTGCCACGTGTTTGAGGGTGCAATTGCTTTGCAACGTGCTTTCAAAAGAAACACACTTGTTCCCTTTTCTTCAGTGAAATCATCTTATGGGTGCCCAATGTTCTTCTCCTCCTTTCCTTGGAAAAATAATTTTGCTTTAAAATAATAAGAGCAAATCATTTTGGGGCGCCTTCAATTTGCTTGGTAATTGTATGGCGAACAACCTCCTTTTAAAAACTCTTTCTTTTGCCCCTTTTCGCCCATATTTAGAAAATTTGATTTTCTAAAAAAAAAATTCTTTTAAAGCGGCTTTTCTCTTTTTTTTTTTTTTTTTTTTTAAAGCTTATATTAATATTTAAATTTTTTTTTATAGAGAATCCTTATCGCTCCCCTTAAACAATCGTTCACCCAAACTAAGGGTGAATGACCATTTCACCCATCATTTAGGGTGAATGTAATGTTGTTTGTGCTCGTCCATGCCCAAAAAGGATGTCAATGCCATAAATGAGTTCGCCCTAACCTTGGGTGAATGAACGTGTCACCCCTCTTCAGGGTGAACATGACTTCAATACTTTTAATATGTTCACCCCAAACTTGGGTGAACAAAAATGTTGCCCCCTCTTTGGGTGAAAGCCTGAAGGTCCCTTTTTGTTTTAATTTCGTTTCAACACTTTGAGAGGGGGGAAACCTTACTTCTTCTTATGCCCAATTTAACTTTTCAAAGGGACGTCCTTTTACTAGGAATCTCATAACACCATTTTTTTTTTTTATATATATACCATCATCATTTTAAAGCAAATAAAATACTATCAAAAGAATATATACATATTTACAAGATGGTACCTCATTAAAATTTCATCATTGAATATAGGCCTTCAAATGAAGACCATTCACCAGGATAGGAAGATCCCAACCCTCCATGTCATGAAGATGATAAGCATTTGCCGAATTTACTATGGAAATCTGAAAAGGGCCTTCCCAGATAGCATCAAACTTATGGTGTTTCCTCGACTTAGCCTTCTTCTCATTCCATTTGAGAACTAAGTCTCCCACCTGAAATCTACGCTCAGTTGTTTTCTTTCCGAACCACTTCTGCATCTCTTTAGTGTGCTCAATGAATGCTTGATAAGACTGTTCTCTATCTTCTTCCAACTGCAATAATTGTGCCAATATTGCACTCATAGGATCATACTCCTCATCTTCACCTTGAAATAACTGCAATGTTTGAAGGATCGAAAGCTCAATGTGGGTAGGCAGAACAACTTCTTTTCCATACACCAAAGAATATGAAGATGTTTTGATAGATTTTTTTATAGATATGCGATCCACCCAAAGAGCTTGGTTCAACAACAAGTGCCAACTCCTTTTATTATTCCCGAGTGTCCTCTTCAAAATCCATAACAAATTTTTATTGGTAGATTCGGCCAAACCATTTCCTTGTGGGTAATAATTGGATGATGTTTTGAGATAAATTCCATATTTTCTAGCGAACTCTATGATTTTGGCCCCAATGAATGGAGTTCCATTATCAGTTATAATTGAATCTAGGATACCAAAGCGAGTAATGATTCCTTCTAGAAAAGAGATGATGGTCGCTTGATCAACCTTCTTGGTGGGAATAGCCTCTGCCCATCTGGTGAAATAATCAGTTGTTGTTAAGATGTATTTATGCTCTATGGAAGAATGTGGATCAATGACTCCAATGAAGTCAAGACCCCATTATTGAAAAGGTGCTTCCACTTGAATTGGGTGCAGAGGTAGTGCTCCTTTCCTGATTCTACCAATGTATCATTGATAACTATCATAGTGTTGACTTACTTTATGAGCATCGATGAATAGAGTAGGCCAAAAATAGCTAGCTCGGATAATTTTTAAGGCCATGGGCCTACCTGCATAGTGACCACCGGATAGCCTAGAATGAAATTCTTCTAATATTTTTCCTTCTTAGATTCCTTCACACATCTAAGGAGAACTCCATCAATATTTTTGTGAAATAGCCCATTAGGCAATAGAACATATTTGAGGGCTTGCAATCTAAACCTCCGATGTTGCGAAGCATCAAGGTGTGGTGGACACTTCCTAGAAGTAAAGTAATCAATAAGCTCCTCTGTCCAATCATGATTACTTGTAGTATGATTTACACAAATGCTTTCACCAACCTCTTCCTCTTGCATCATATCCAATGATTCAGATGTGACACTTTTAGCTAACTCTTGGCATAAAGCTCACCCATGAACTAGCTTTGTTGGTCGGATCTCCACATCATATTCTTGAATTTTTGAGACCCAACCTACCCTTTTGTCACCTAGTTCTCCTTGGAGTATGAAGTTTCGAACATCGGGATGTATAACATAAATGATAGTTTTGCTCTAGGAAACAAAGTGTCGAAACTTCTTTAATGATTTCATCATCATGTACACCTGTTTCTCAATGAAATTGTACTTCTCTTGGTGGGGTACAATGACTTGGCTCAAGAAGGCAATTGGCTTCTCATCTCCATCTTCTTGCTTCTGTATCAAAACTGCAACATAGCTCTCTTGCTCACCTACTGCATAGAGAATAAAGTCCTTTGAATAATCAGGATTAATCAACACTGGAGCTTGGGTGATTCTTTCCTTGATCTCCTAAAAATCTTATCTTATGACTTCTATCCATTTAAACTCGGTATTCTTCTTTAAGAGCTCAGTCATGGGTTTCACCACTTGAGCAAAGTCAGCAATAAACTTGTGGATGAAATTTATTTGGCCAAAGAAAGATTGCAGATCTTTTTTGTTAGCAGGCAATGGTAACTTCAAGAGTGCTTCAACTCTTGTAGGATCAATTGCCAATCCTTCTTGTGAGATCACATGACCCAACAACTTCCCTTCTTTAACAACAAATATTGACTTCTTCAGATTAATAGAAATCCTAAACTCATGACACTTCTCGAACACCTACCTCAAATGAGAAACATGGTCTTCTCTGCGATGTGAAAACATAATCATATCATCAAGATAGATTACAATAATTCTATTCAATAACTCATCGAAAGCGATGTCCATAGCCCTCTGGAAAGTAGCACCAACATTTGAGAGTCCAAATGGCATCCTTTGGTAGGCAAATGTGCCCCACTTAGTGGTGAATGTTGTTTTATGTTGGTCCTCATCTTTCACCCATATCTGATTATAACTAGAGAAACCATCTAACAATGAAAATATTTGTGCTTAGCTACCACATGAAGGATTTGATCAATCTATGGTAGAGGGTAATGATATTTTAGTGATGCCTGGTTCAAGTTCCAAAAATCTACACATAATCGAATGTCTCCATTCTTCTTTGTACTGGCACCAGATTCGCCACCCATATCGAGTGCTTAATTGGGTAAATTATCTTCGCCTCTAGCATCTTCAACAATTTTACCTTCATGAGTACTTCTATCTTGGGATTGATAGGCCATTGTTTTTTCCAAAAGGTTTTACTCCCTCCTGTAGCTCGATGGTATGTTGGATCACGTTCTTGTCATATCCCTTCAAATCTTGATAGCTCCATGCAACGATGTCGGGGTACTCATAGCACAAGTTCTTAATGTCTTCCAACTCTTCCGGCATGCAATCAGTTCTAATTTTGATGATCTTTTCAGGCTCTAGCTGTAATTCCTTATACTCCTTCGCATCCACCTTGATCCTATGCTTTTCAGCCCTATCATTTTGATCAAATAAACTTTCCAATGAAATCAGTCCCCTAGGAATATGATTATTCTTCAATTGTATCATCCCCTCCATCTCTTCTTCAACAAGCTTTCTATCATCTACGCTTGCAACTTCCTTGATCAGAAAATTGACTATTTTCTCATCATTGTCGAATACTTGCCAATAGATGTTCTTGTCAGGGACTGAGGGTCTATAGATCACCCTGACAGTCTTGGGCTTTCTAACTATTTGCTCCGTAGGAGAATAATTCATGCCAAGAGAGGCTAGAATATCTGCGTGTTTGTTTTGCTCTTGGGAAATCACCTGAATGTTCAAGGCTATGAAAGATTCAAACAAATCCCACACTTTGTTGTGGTAGGCTTTTAGGTAATGCTGCTTAGACACACATTTATTAGTGGTTTGATTGACAATGAGTTCGGAGTCACCAAAAATTTGCAACTATTTGATGCCCAACTTTTCAACTTTCTTCAATCCGAGACACAATGCTTCATATTCAACTGCATTATTTGTGCAACTCCAAGTCAATCTATAAGAATAAGTCTTCTGTAACCCTATGGGAGAGATCAAAATAATACCAGCTCCTGCACCATTCTTACATCTAGCACCATCAAAATAAAGCTTCCATAATTGATCTATGATAGGATCCAAGGAATCAGGGACTTTTTCTTCAATTTGCTCTGGTTTGGTTATCGTATAACAACCAATGTCTATTCCAATCATTGCATTAAAATCTATGAGTGAGAATTCATCTTCAAGGTGAAGTTCACCAAGCGCTTCTTCCATCAAGTCAACCTCTTCTAATTCTTCAGTCATCATGTTAACTGCACCTGGAGATTTTCTTCTTCCTCCAACTTCTCAATATGAAAATTTGATGGCTTTTCATTATATATGTGAATTCTCTTTCCTTTGAATGGGATCTCCAAATGCGAGTAGTCTAAGGAAAGGTATCCTCCTAGTTTCGCTGTGAACTCCCTTGAGAGACACATGCTAAAGTATGGCTCTAGGTCAACCACTACTACTTCTTGGATGATCATGATTTATGGCATATTATGAAGGATGATAGGAATATCTTTGATTACTCCTACCATTTTGACCGGAGTCCCATCCAACTACAACACTCCTGGGCTACTTCTTGTGTATTCCATCCCCATCACTTCACATACTGCCTTTGGCATGATAGTAGTCGCAACACCAAAATCAATCATACAATTGTGTACAATCCACCCCTCCATTCTGAGTGACAAATAAAATGGGGGTGACCTATTCTTTCTAATGGCCAAAGTTGGTAGTGCTTGCACCAACACTATTTGAGAAGGATTTTTCTTTTGATCTTTAGCAGTCTTCAAAGACTCTTGCAGCAGGTCAACTTGTCCAGGCAACTGTAGTGCATCATATAGGCTCACTTTCATAGGTATCTTCTTCATTTCTTCCACAATATTATAATTTGAGATGGTCGGAGCCTTTTCTTCTGTAACCCACTCATACTTGTCTCGGTACTATTGAGTAGCTTCTACCCTTTGTCTCTTTGTCAATGATGGGTACTTGAGGTGCTCTTTGGCCTGCTCTTTTATTTCATTTTGCGTTTGGGTAGTTGTTGTAGGTTGTGAAGTTGATGCTTTTGTTTGTGCCTTTTCTTGAGCTTGCTTAGGTAGTAAATATTTTAACTTGATAGAATCTTACTGCTTAGCCATTGCACTAGGTGCTTTCACTGGAGGTTGCCCTTTTTCATTTTGCACCTTTGGTTCTGTAGGCACCTTCAAGGGTTCAAGCTCAGTTGGATCTATAGTTACTAGCTTCTTTTTGGACCTTGTAAGAACTAAAACTTGCTCCAAGGATGGCATCATAAAATTATGATCAACCTCTCTGATCATGTTGATTTGTCCACTAGATAATTTTTGCAAGTGTCTACACATAGTTCATATGCACCATGCAGGTTTCTTCTCCATGAGGATCATTGCATGTTGAACACCAGTATGCCTTTTCTGTTGTGCTAGTCTCTTCATTTGCTAGCACCATTGTGCTCTTCTCAGGGCCTCTACTAGTAGATGCTTGCTCTCGAGTAATTGGTGGAGTTTGAAATCTCCTCGACCAAAATTCAGCCTCAGCTTGCTTCTTCCTCACCGTCGTAAGCTCATTTGATATCATCCTTAAGGCTGAGTTATTAGATTTCACCTCTTGTAACAATGTTGTGAAAGGATCAGGGTTAGAAGGTGTGGGAGGTGTTGGCAAAGGTAGAGGTGTTGGTGGGTAATGGTAATGGGACTGGTGGTATCGGTAATGTTGGAAAAGGAATAGATGATGGCAATTGTGGTACTGATTGAGTGGGTAACTATGAAAAACTTGGAGTCGGGTGTTGTGGGATAGGGATCAAAGTGATTTGAGGTGGGCTTGAGCTCCATGAGGGTACTAGGTACATGGAAGGCATGGGTTGTAAAAATGTACTTGAATACAAATGTTTTGGTAGGTCAGGTAGAATAGGCATCATCATTTTTGGAGGAAGCTTACCTATGGCAATCAAGTCGAATTCAGCTTTTTGGGCTTGCGTATACAGATTAGGGAAGGTATTCACATTGGTTTGTCGAACAACCATACCAATGTTAGTGTTGAATACCCTAAGGTAATAGAATGTAGCTTGTTCATGCATGGGCCACAAACCATCAGGAACTCTTTGCCAACTTTGAGTGAACTTGACGTTGAAATCAACTATCTCCTCCTATGGATGTCTTTGGATCATTGTAAACTGATGCAACAAGGAGTATGGGTCAGCTTGTTCATGGAAATTTTTTATCAATAATTCTACCAACTGATCCCATGAGGTAATAGTACCAGGTTGCAATGATCGGTACCAATACAACAACTTTCCTCTCAGTGATAATACCAATAACTTTACCATTACATCTTCATTTGTTATTCCATGGATCGTAGCCAAAGAAGCTACATCTTGAATATGTTCATAGGTCATTTTACCAGTGCCATCATAGGTTGGTAAAGCCTTCAAAGTTGCTTGGGGCACTAGATTTTGTGCTTGTAAGTTCAAGGTCCCTGAGCTATTCCATGTTGGGAACTGCCTTGGTGGTTGTGGCTGTTGTGGTGGTGGATTTTGGGCCATGTGGACTGGTGTGTGAGGTGGAGCTTGAGGAATGCTAGTGGTAGTACTAACTAGACTTGTGGGAGTAAAAAATACATCGACTAGTCGTGAGGATGTGGTGGATGATATATGGGATGTATGAGGTAATGAAGATGTACGATGTAGAGTGGCTAATTGAGGGTGCTCTCCTAGCCTTTGAATATCAAGTTCGTAGAACTCAATTTGATGATCTAGATTTTTGGCCTTCGATCTTGTATTCATGAGACACAACTTTTGTTGTCCTCACATTTGGAGATTTTTAGGTATAATCGAGTCACTAGATGTTCTAACTATACAACATGAAGGTGAACATCAAACCTTAATACTGTCGAAAGTGGAACTTTTGGGTCCCATCGGGCGTGCCAAAAATTATTGGTCAAATATCTACCTAATCAACAAAATTACGTTTGTGCACCCTAGATATGGCCAACATTGAATGACTAGAGGAAAGGAATGTCCTCCATGTCAATCTCCAGAGAGGGTTGGCTCCCAAGCTAAATCCTACACTGGTTGAAGACTAGAGTTGCAGGAAAGAAATTAGAAATTATGGAAAGAAATGGGAAATATGGCCATAGGCTGAAGGTGTAGGATTTGGGGTAGACTAATAGCAAGAAATTCACCCAAGCATGAAATAGCATATAATAAAAGAGAAGCAACAGAATTTACTTATAAACTTGCAACAACAACCTTCAAAATAACACTCCAACACTCACTCCCTCATTAGCAATATTTAAATTCAAATGCAAAATTTTAAACTTCACAGCAAATAAGGAACATGAATGTAAAATAGAAGTGCATGAATACAGAAGGAAATTGCACACAAGATCACTTGCAAATTCAGAAGCTTGGTGTCTTCTATTGATGCAGAGAACTTGGAGAGTTTTCTTGCAAAGTGTCTAACCTCCTTTACAATGAGAATTCAGTAGTATTTATAGAGGATTTCACCTCTTTCATTAAATGCATATGGAGACAAAATGATCACAGATCAGGAACCATAGTGAGGAACTTCCTCCTTGGAAATATTGAAAATTCATCCTCTTGGAACAACGATCCATATTTCAAGGAAACATTCCCAGGAAATCAGCATCTTTGGGCATCGGTGCACAAAAAATTAAGAGACATTTGATGCCTTGAAAACGCACTCCCACTTTGGAAATCATGAAAATCCTCCTGTGCTTTTAACACGACTTTCTTCTTCGCTTGGGATTCACAATTTGAGTTACTCGTCGCCACCATTATTTAATGCTTGTCACAACCTACTCTGGGCACCTTTGAAATTTGGGCATCATCGGAGAATACACTTTTGATTGATTACATTCCCCATTGACCATGGCGAAACCATTCTTCTCATTTCAGGCGAAAATCATTAACAATTGAACATCTTAATTGTGTTCATGTCGTCTCTTTAAAAATCATGTTCACCCCTTAAAAGGGTGACAAAGACAGTCACCTCCCTATTGGGGCGACTACGATATTGACTTGTCAACGCCACCTCATCTTAGGCGCATTCACCCGACTTTGCTTTACCGGTGCGTTCGCATGACTTCATTCTTTGGAGCACGTTCGCCCATGGGAGAGGCAAACGGAATGTTCACCCCTCGACCTGGGTGAACGTGGTGTTGACCATTCGGTCACGTGCATGCATCATTGACCTTCCTTTTCCTATCGCCTTTCACATTACGTTCGCCCCAAGGTGGGGTGAATGGAGCTTTCACCCCAACTTTGGGGTGAACGCATCCTTTCATCGAGATAATTTTTAGAAGGCGAACGAGCGGGCATTTTTCAAACCTTTAGAAAGATGTTCGCCCCAAGGTGGGGTGAACGGAGCTTTCGCCCCATCTTTGGGGTGAATGTTGAGCAAGGTGTAGCAAAAGTATTGTCATTGTTGTCAACACAGACAGATAGATCGATTGATGCGATTGATGCAAGTGGATAGGAGTTCGGAGGTCGGTCAAAACATGTACAGTGAATTTCCAAGAAGACAAAAGTGGCCCAGATTCAGAAAATCAAAGAAAAAGACAAGTAAGAAAACTGTCGCGATATCGTGACATGTTTTCTGTCACGATTTTGCGACATCTTGGAGGAGAGAGAAAATGTTGTCAAAATTATCGCGATTTCGTGACATCTCGAAGGAGAGAGAAAATGCTGTCAAAATTGTCACGATTTCACGACATCTCGGAGGAGAGAGAAAATGCTAGCAAAACTGTCACGATTTTGCGACATGTTGGAGGCAAAGAAGCCAAGTGGAAAAACTGTTGTGATTTCGTGACATGTTGGCAGAGAAGAAGGCAAGTAGAACAACTGTCACGATTTCATGACATGTTGGAGGCAAAGAAGCCAAGTGGAAAAACTGTCGCGATTTCACGACATGTTGGCAGAGAAGAAGGCAAGTAGAAAAACTGTCGTGATTTTGCGACATGTTGGAGGCAAAGAAGCCAAGTGGAAAAACTATCGTGATTTTGCAACATGTTGGCAGAGAAGAAGGCAAGTAGAAAAACTATCACGATTTCGTGACATGTTCGGAGAGGAGGTGCAAGCAAAGAAATGTGTCACGATTTCGCGACATGTTTGAAAGAAAGAGCTTAAAAAGAAAAGTGTCATGATTTCACGACAATTTGCAAGAGAAAGAGGAGAAGGATGAAGTGTCACGATTTCACGACATGCTTCATTTTCGCGGTCCAAAGCGAAGAGAAAGAGGAGAAGGATGAAGTGTCGCAATTTCGTGACATGCTTCATTTTTGCGGTCCAAAGCAAAGAGAAAGAGGAGAAGGATGAAGTGTCGCAATTTTGCGACATGCTTCATTTTTGCGGTCCAAAGCGAAGAGAAAGAGGAGAAGGATGAAGTGTCGCGATTTCGCGACATGCTTCATTTTCGCGGTCCAAAGCAAAGAGAAAGAGGAGAAGGATGAAGTGTCACGATTTCACGACAGAAGCAAAATGAAAGAGCATGGAAGTAGAAGCGTTGTGATTTCGTGACAAATTCAAGGATGAAGAGCTCAACAATGAAAGCGTCACGATTTTGCGACATGTTCTATTTTCACGGGACAAAGACAGAAAATGCACAAGGCAGTGAAAGTGTCACGATTTTATGACATGTTCCATTTTTGTGGGCAAAATGCAGGGAAGTGCAAGGAGGTGGAAAGTGTCGTGATTTCGTGACATGTTTCGTTTTCACGGGCGAAAGGTAGGGAAGTGCAAGGAGGCAGAAAATGTCGTGATATCGCGACATGTCATGTTTTCACGAGTAAAAGGCGAGAAGAGCACAAAGAGATAGAAGTGTCATGATTTCATGATAGGTCACAACAACACGTTTATAGACAGTTAACTAGAGTCAGTGTGACAGTTACAGTTGCAGTTACAGATAGAATTCATGCAAGCTATTTTAAGAACTGTCGAAGAAGGAGAGATCGAACAGTCGCATAAATAGAATAAAAAAATGCATGCATGCATAGAAAAAGATATGAACAGTCATGACCGAGAAAACGAACAGTCATGGTAGAGGTATACGTTGCATGTAACGTGTTTAACGAAATACCCACTCTATATATACAAAAGGAGTTACATAAAGAAGTAGTTACAGTTGACAAGTGGTAGAAGAGAATGTTAATAGACTGCATGCGGGTTTACAAAAGTGATAGAAGATGAAGAGTCTCAATGAGAAATAGGGTTATAAAAGGATAGTCGCACAGAGAATTGTGCTGCTGCTATAAGTGAGAAATTGCTGCGTAAAGAGGGTTAGAAGAGGGCCGAGAGAGAGATAAGCAGAGCCGTGAGAGCGTGCAGAGTTTGATTAATTGCAGACTAGTCAGAGTTGTGTAAATAGCGAAGGCATTTTTATGTCAATGAAATAATTCAAAATTGCAGTCCAAGTTGGTGCTTGGCATTAGGGGTTGGTGCTCCTATCTGTTGCAGCAAAAAAATAAGGGGTTGGTGCTCCTTCCAGTGGGTACTGGTAAAGTGTTTGTAAAATTGGTGTTTTGTAAAGGCTGGATTTGGATTGGAGTCAAAGCAGTCATTTTTGAGGAGTAGCCAAATTGGTGAACCTCGTTACATTGTGTGTTGTGGTGTGCTCTCTTGTGAAAATTACTTTACCTATTTTTAAGTTCTCTTTGCTTCAGCTTTAAGTGTTGTAGATTTGAATTTTAATAGCTACACTGATTCACCCCCCCTCTTAGTGTCATTGTGAGAATATCAATTGGTATCAGAGCGAGGTTCCTGAACAAGCTTAATCAGCTAAGGTGATCTTGAAAGGAACACAATGGCAGGTGGTGAAGGATTCTCATCCAACAAAGCTCCTTTGTTTGATGGAACTAATTACTCATTCTGGAAACTCAAGATGCAAACATATCTGAGTGCGTTGGGATACGACATTTGGGAGTCAGTAGAAAGTGGATACACAATACCCGCTACTCCTCCAACAGATACTATCGAGAAGAAAAAGTTTGAGAATAACTCCAAAGCAAAGAATGCCATAATGTGTGGGCTAGTAGACAGTGAACCGATAAGGGTCATGAGTTGTAAATCGGCAAAAGACATGTGGGACAAATCGAAGAGCATCCATGAAGGAGACAACAAGATCAAGGAAGCCAAGTTGCAAACGCATCGAGCTTAGTTCGAAGCATTACAAATGAATGATGATGAGAACATAGAGGGCTATATGCTGAGAGTCAATGGAATCATTAATGCAATCAGAGGACTCGGCGAAGAAATCAAAGATGCGGTTGTCGTGAAAAAGGTACTTAGAACTCTTCACAAAAGATTTAATTCTAAAGTTTCTGCAATAGAAGAGGCTAAAGATCTAAATAATTTTAGCATGGACGAGATGCATGGTTCCTTGACTGCATACGAAATGAGAATAGGACAAACTAAGCCCATAGACAGAGAAGCAACTTTTAAAGCACACAAAAATATAAAAGCTAAACAAGAATCTGAGGATGAAGAGACATCGGATGAAACGGAAGCTAACTTTGTTCAGAAAACTTACAAAGGGAAAAGGAAAATATAGAGGAAAGTTACCGTTTAAGTGCTTCAATTGTGGAGGGGTTGGTCACTTTGCAGCTAAGTGTCCAATGAATGAGAAAACCAAAAGTAATGAAGGGTCACACCAAGAAAGAAGTGACTGGAAGAAGAAACCAAATTTTAGAAAAAGCAACTTCAAAAAGAAAAGTTTCATATCCAAGAATGTCAACTCTTCTGAAGACATCTCAGGTGAAGATTCTGAAGAAGAAACAGGTGAAGCTCTATTCATGGCATTTGAAGAAGAAAAAATAGAAGAAAAATAGGAAGGTGATAAAAACATTAAGGATGAGGTTGAAGTATATCTAGAAGGAGAGTTGGTTGTTGCACTTAAAGAGTTGAGTACAGAAAGGAAAAAGAATAAAAAGGTCTCAAGAAAGCTTAAGGATGCGAATGACATAATAAACACTTTGAAAGTATAGATAAAAGAATTTAAGAAAATATCTAAAGAACTCGAAGTGCAGTTAACCATGAAAATAGATGAGTGCAACAAACTGGAAGAAGAGATTGTTGTCTTAAGAATGTGGCTAGAAGAAAAGAATAAAAAATTGAGTTGCTATCACAAACTTGAAGGAAGTTCTGCGAAGCTTGAAAAGATTATAAATAGTCAGAGGTCTACAGGCATCAAATTTGGCTTGGGCTTTGTCGAAGGAGAATCGTCAAGTGGATCAAAGGCCATAATTGTAGAACAAGTAAAGAAAGAAGATAAGATCAAGGTTGATCAAGGAAAAATGAATTAGGAAAAAGAAAGCAACAGTGCCAGGCACGAGAAGAGTGCTGACAATGAGGGATTCATAAAAGTTACACATCAAAGGAGAAGAAAATTTGTGGCTCCCACCACAAAATGGCAAAGACCAACTCCCAGGTTTAATCATTCCTTTTTTGGTTATTGTTTTAAATGCAATGCTTACGGTCATAAGATTACAGACTGCATTTATAATATAGGACAAAGAAATTTCACCAGTAGAAATGTCTTTTCACCCTTGATGGATTATGCAGTAGAATGCTATAACTGTCATAACTTTGGACACATTGCAAGAAACTGTAGAAGCACATATGCAACAAACAAATATCAGGGAAGAAGATCTCAACCAAATAGTTTAAGGCAAAATAAAAAATTCCCAAAAAAACATGCACAAGCTACTGACAAAGAAAAGTCTAAACAAGTGACCAAAACTGTAGCCAAACCAGAGTGGAAGGAAAAGGAGCGACCCAAGGAAGAAAAGGAATCCTTGATTGTTCAGACAACATTCAAAGCATAGAACAAATCAGCACCATGGATATTGGATAGTGGATCTTGACAGGAGATAAACAAAAATTTGAAAAATTACAGAAATATGAAGGTGGCTCTGTAAAGTTTGGACATAATGATGGAGCCAAGATAGTTGGCAAAGGATCAGTCAAGATAAGTGATGGAAAGATCAATTCCAAAGAAGTTCTGTTTGTGATTGGGTTGAAGCACAACTTACTAAACGTAAGCCAAATCTATGACAGAGATCATGAAGTCATCTTTAAGAAGCAGGGTTGTGAAGTCAAAAAAGCACACAGTGGGAAGGTGATAGCTACTTCGAGGACTTCTGAAAATCTATATACTCTCTCAGAAACTTTAGAAGGAGCATGCTTGATTGGACAAGAAGATGAAAATTGGTTGTGGCACAAAAGGCTCGGTCATATTAGCTTTGACAATCTGGTAAAAATAAGTTCAAAAAGGGTAGTAAGAGATATACCCACCATTGGCAAACCAGTAAATAGCATCTGTGCTTCATGCCAAAAAGGAAAGCAAACTAGATCCACATTTAAATCAAAGGAATACTTCACCAAAAAACCCTTAGAGCTAATACATACTGATTTGTGTGGACCCATGAGAACACAAAGCATAAATGGTGACAAATACTTTATGTTGTTCATAGATGACTACTCCAGGATGACATGGGTACTATTTTTAAAGCTTAAATCAGATGCCTTTGGGATGTTCAAGATTTTTAAAAAATAGGTTGAGAATCAAACTGGAAAAATAATTAAATGCCTAAGATCAGATAGAGGAGGAGAGTTTATCTCAGAAGAGTTTGCAAAGTACTATCAAAAATATGGGATCAGAAGACAGTTTTCAGTAGCAAGGACACCTCAACAGAAATGGTGTTGTAGAAAGGAAGAACAGGACAATGCTGGAAATGGGACGAACAATGTTGGCTGAGAACAAAATAGTCGACGGATTTTGGAAAGAGGCAGTCCATACTATGGTTTACATCCAAAATAGGTGCATGCTAAGGACGCATGAAAGCAAAACACCTTATGAGCTGTGGTTCAGCAGAAAGGCAACAACAAGATATTTCAAAGTGTTCGATAGCAAATGCTACATTAAACAAACTAAAGATAATCTCGGTAAGTTTGAAGATAGAGCTGACGAAGGTATTTTTCTTGGGTACTCGACAAAAAGCAAAGCCTACACATGTTACAACAAGAGGCTAAAGAAAATTGTGGAGAGTGCTGATGTTAAAGTTGATGAAGGTAGAGAACGAGAAATTACTTATCAAGAAAACTACCCTATTTATGAAGAAGTCATTGAAGGAGATGAAGAAAAGGAAATAGAAGAAAATCAAAAAATTGACCCAGATGATTTAAGAATTGACTTAGAAGAAGAAGAAAACAAGAAATTCAAAACAGGCAGCTGGCAGAAAAATCATCCCAAAGAATAGCAATTATTGGGGACCCAACAGTTGGTATTCAGACAAGAAGAGTAGTAGTACGGAACTACTCTCTATTATCCAGCATTGAGCCCAAAAATGTTGTTGAAGCAAGCATAGATGAAAGTTGGATGAAGGCTATTAATGAAGAACTAGATCAGATTGAGAAAAACAAAACTTGGGAGTTAGTACCAAGGCCAACAAATAAAAATATAATCGGTACTAAATGGATTTTTTGAAATAAATTGAACGAAGATGGATAGGTTGTAAGGAATAAAGCAAGACTGGTTTGTAAAGGCTATGCACAGGTTGAAGGTATTGATTTTGAGGAAACCTTTGCACCAGTAGCTAGACTAGAGGCAATCAAAATGTTTCTAGCTTTAGTAGTTCATAAAAATTTCAAAGTATATCAAATGGACGTAAAATCAGCTTTTCTGAATGGAAAACTGGAAGAAGAGGTTTACATTGAGCAGCCGGATGGTTTCCAACTTGGTGATAATCCCAAATTTGTTTGCAAGTTGAGGAAAGATTTGTATGGTTTAAAACAGGCACCCAGAGCATGGTATGCAAGGCCGGATAACTATCTGATTCAACAGGGGTTCAAGAAAGGTTTGGTGGACAACAATCTGTATGTCAAAATAGAGAATGGCCATCTTATTGTCCTTGTTGTTTATGTAGATGATATCATTTTTGGCAAAGAATCATGATAAGTCTTGTAGAGACATACAAATAAAATGAAGAAAGAATTTGAGATGTCTATGATTGGTGAACTTTCTTATTTCCTCGGACTGCAAGTCAATCAAAGTGAAAAGGGCATTTTTATCTCTCAAGTTAAATATGTGAAAGAAATGCTGAAAAAGTTCACAATGGAGGATAGTAAACCTGTTAGCACTCCCATGACAATAGGTTGCAAGTTGAGCAAGGATGACAAATCTCCAGATGTAGATCAAACCATGTACAGTGTCTATGATTGGAAGCCTCATTGTATTTGATAGCTACTGGACCGGATATCTTACAGGCAGTATGCATGGTAGCAAGATTTCAGGCTAGTCCCAAAGAGACTCATGTGACAACTCGTGAAGAGGATTTTTAGGTACCTCAAGGGTACTATGGAGTATGGGTTGTGGTACCCAAAAGGTAAGGACTTCACTCTTATTGCATATTCTGATGCAGATTGGGCAGGATGTATTTATGACAAAAAGAGTATCGATGGAGGAGCATTTTATCTTGGAGATAGGCTGGTAGCATGGCACAGCAAGAAACAAGAGTCAATCTCTCTATCCATAGCAGAGGCAGAATACATTACAGCAACAACATGCTGTACTCAGATATTATGGATGAGACAAACCCTGAAAGATCTTGGTATTCACTTCAAAGAGCCAATTTCAGTTAAATGTGACAACACCAGTGCTATAAACATATCAAAGAATACGGTTATGCATTCTCGAACCAAACATATTGCAATCCGGTATCACTTCTTGAAGGATAAAGTTGCAGAAGGTGAGGTCAAATTGGATTTTGTTTTGACTACGGAGCAAGTAGCAGATATATTCACAAAACCATTGCCCAAGGAAGTTTTTGAGTACCTTCGGAGTAAGTTGGGAGTGGTCACATTTCCCAAGAACTGACTATCAATTGAGATCACATTCTCAGGGGGAGCATTTATGCCTATGCTTATAGTTTTGCTCATATTCATGATTTTTGCTAACTATAACAATGTTTGTCTGAGAATGGTGTGCATAGACTCGTGGGGAGTTTGCAGCAGCCCTTTGGTATTATTGTCAAAGGGGGAGAAGAATTACAGGAGAGTGCATGAGTGTTGCCAACAATTCCAAAGGGGGAGATTGTTGAGCAAGGTGCAGCAAAAAGTATTGTCATTGTTGTCAACATAGAAAGATAGATCAGCTTGATGCAGTTGATGCAGTGGACAGGAGTTCGGAGGTCACCGTGAACATGTACAGTGAATTTCCAAGAAGACAGAAGTGGCCCAGATTCAAAAAATAAAAGAAACAGACAAGTAAGAAAACTGTCGCGATATCGCGACATGTTTTCTCTATCACGATTTCGCGACATCTCGAAGGAGAGAGAAAATTTTGTCAAAATTGTCACGATTTCGCGACATCTCGGAGGAGAGAGAAAATGCTGTCAAAATTGTCGCGATTTCGCGACATCTCGGAGGAGAGAGAAAATGCTGGCAAAACTATCACGATTTCGTGACATGTTGGAGGCAAAGAAGCCAAGTGGAAAAACTGTCACGATTTCGCGACATGTTGGCAGAGAAGAAGGCAAGTAGAACAATTGTCACGATTTCGTGACATGTTGGAGGCAAAGAAGCCAAGTGGAAAAACTATCACGATTTCGCGACATGTTGGCAGAGAAGAAGGCAAGTAGAACAACTGTCACGATTTTGTGACATGTTGGAGGCAAAGAAGCCAAGTGGAAAAACTGTCACGATTTCGTGACATGTTGGTAGAGAAGAAGGCAAGTAGAAAAACTATCGCGATTTCGTGACATGTTCGGAGAGGAGGCACAAGCAAAGAAATGTGTCACGATTTTGCGACATGTTTGAAAGAAAGAGCTTAAAAAGAAAAGTGTCACGATTTCACGACAATTTGCAAGAGAAAGAGGAGAAGGATGAAGTGTAGCGATTTCGTGACATGCTTCATTTTCGTGGTCCAAAGCGAAGAGAAAGAGGAGAAGGATGAAGTGTCGCGATTTCGTGACATGCTTCATTTTCACGGTCCAAAGCGAAGAGAAAGAGGAGAAGGATGAAGTGTCGTGATTTCGTGACATGCTTCATTTTCGTGGTCCAAAGCGAAGAGAAAGAGGAGAAGGATGAAGTGTCACGATTTTGCGACATGCTTCATTTTCGCAGTCCAAAGTGAAGAGAAAGAGGAGAAGGATGAAGTGTCGCGATTTCACGACAGAAGCAAAACGAAGGAGCATGGAAGTAGAAGCGTCACGATTTCACAACAAATTCAAGGAGGAAGAGCTCAACAGCGAAAGCGTCACGATTTCGTGACATGTTCCGTTTTCGTAGGCCAAAGATAGAAAAGGCACAAGGCAGCGAAAGTGTCACGATTTCGCGACATGTTCCATTTTCATGGGCAAAAGGTAGGGAAGTGCAAGGAGGTGGAAAGCGTCGTGATTTCGCGACATGTTCCATTTTCGCGGGAGAAAGGCAGGGAAGTGCAAGGAGGAAAAAATTGTCGCGATATCGCGACATGTCATGTTTTCGCGAGTAAAATGCGAGAAGAGCACAAAGATATAGAAGTGTCACGATTTCATGATAGGTCGCAACAAAACATTTACGGATAGTTAAATGGAGTCAGTGTGACAGTTATAGTTGTAGTTACAGATAGAATTCATGCAAGCTATTTTAAGAATTGTCGAAGAAGGAGAGATCGAACAGTCGCATAAATAGAATCAAAAAATGCATGCATGCACAGAAAAGGATACGAACAGTCATGACCGAGAAGATGAACAGTCATGGTAGAGGTATACATTGCATGTAACGTGTTTAACAAAATACCCACTCTATATATACAAAAGGAGTTACATAAAGAAGTAGTTATAGTTGACAAGTGGCAGAAGAGAATGTTAATAGATTGCATGTGGGTTTACAGAAGTGACAGAAGACGAAGAGTCTCAATGAGAAATAGGGTTATAAAAGGACAGTCGCATAGAGAATTGTGTTGCTGCTGTAAGTGAGAAATTGCTACGTAAATAGGGTTAGAAGAGGGCCGAGAGAGAGATAAGCAGAGCCATGAGAGCATGCAGAGTTTGATTAATTGCAGACCAATCAGGGTCGTGTAAACAACGAAGGCATTTTTATGTCAATGAAATAATTTAGAATTGCAGTCCAAGTTGGTGCTTGGCATTAGGGGTTGGTGCTCCTATCTGTTGCAGCAGAAAAATAAGGGGTTGGTGCTCCTTCCAGTGGGTACTGGTAAAGTGTTTGTAAAATTGGTGTTTTGCAAAGGCTAGATTTGGATTGGAGTCCAAGCAGTCATTTTTGAGGAGTAGCCAAATTGGTGAACCTCGTTATATTGTGTGTTGTGGTGTGCTCTCTTGTGAAAATTACTTTACCTATTTTTAAGTTCTCTTTGCTTCAGCTTTAAGTGTTGTAGATTTGAATTTTAATAGCTACACTGATTCACCCCCCCCTCTCAGTGTCATTGTGAGAATATCAACAAACGCATTTTTCAAATCTCATATTTTGGACGTTTTCAAGTCTCTCAATCCTTTACCATTTTTCTTTTAATGTTCCTTATTTCCTTTGTGATAGAGTGTGTGGGGCCAATGACGTCTTCAATTCTCATTGCTTTTGAATATTGCAAACTTAAATTTTAAACATTCATCACTTCCAAGCTAAAAGGGACATATGCAAACAAAAAGTAACATATAAAATTGATCCACAATAATATTTTAGGATAAATATCACCGCATTACAATCAAAATGCTCCATAGAAATAAACAAAAACTCCAATTTGGTAAAGTACAAAACTACCAACACTCCCTCTATAACCCCTATAGGGTCACTCAAAAAGCAATCCCTCTCTCTTCAACCCTCTCTGTGGGGCCATGCTAGTGAGTGGTCCCCTGTCACCTTGCAGAACCACTCCATGTGTGGCCCACTCCTTGCTTGTATCCCTCTTCTCATCCCCCCTCCTCTTCTCCTTTCCTACTCCCCATGTTGCCCCTCCCTCTTTTTGGATACCACTCAACTTTTCATTAAACACTCACCCTGCGCCCCTAGGCCTATCACGCATAGGCCTACTAAATTAGGCCTGTTGCACAGGCCTATGTCAGGCCTGCATCAAGCCAGACTATGTCAATCCTGTCACATAAGGTTATGTCAGGCCTACATTAGGCCTAATGTGTGCCACACAACCCCCCCACTTTTAGGGCCCATAAAAAAGAAGAAAAAAATCAATCAAAACTCAAATTTCCAATCAAAAATCAAAACCAAACAAAATCATTAAAACCATCAAACAAAAAATAAAAAATAAACAATAATAAAAATCAACATCAAACCAAATATGCACAATTAAAAAAAAAGAAAAGCATTTTGGAATAATCAAAATTTTACATATTTTTAGAATTGCTTTGAATTTTATGTTAGGCACTTTCAAAAAAAAAAAAAATAATCAAACACTGTCAAAATTTTTACACATATTTTGCACAAGCATATTTTGCAATACATATTTTGCGAGGAAAACATCTCAGTGAGTTGGACTTCATCCCCAACCATTAGTTGAGCCCTTAGCGCACCCTAAATTAGCACGCATAGTTTCTCAGAATTCATCATCGAGAAACTGGTTACCCTTGGGGCTAGCCTAGGGTAATCTTGAGGTTAGACACCCTTTAACCATGGGGCTTAATAATTAGTGGATCACAACTATCATTTTTATCTAAGCCTGATCGAGAGTGAAGCAAAAGCCTAGGTAGGCTGATAGCAGGACTTAGACAACACAACCTCTTTCGAGAGGTACTTTTTGTCCCCTTAGGATACTCATCGCCTATCCTTCATTCTAGGAAGTCACATTTGTCATTTGTGTTTCATTTAATTAAAGGGGGGTATGAATACACCCCTTATATATTTCACTCCATCATCCACCTTTTGTAGTTCCTAGGTTTAGAGAATATAAAACACACAAAAACCGAAACAAAATTAAAAAAATCACACAAAAACAAAAACATTTCCAAAATCATTCTCCCATTTTGGCCCATATTTCTCAAAATCATCCCAAAACATTTAAAAAAAACATCACAATATCCAAAAACATTACAAAATACCTCAAAAAATCTAAAAATATTACAAAACCATCAAAAATTCCAAAAACATTACAAAAACAATCAAAACATTCCAAAAACATTACAAAAACCATAAAAAATTAAAAAACAATTCAAGAAAATACATCAAAATTACAAAATCACATTTCAAAAACTTCACAAAAAAATTGTAAAACATCACAAACCTCAAAAAAATCACTTGCTTGTTTTCTTTATTGAATGCTTGGCTTTTTGTTTGCATAGGTAGTACCTCGCTCTCACAAAAAACCTTCTAAACCACCATTAAAACCTCCAAAACCATTTCTAAATCCATCCTTCCCAATTCTATCTTGTCCCCATCCACTTATGGTCTAAACCCAAAGCTAAGTCCACACCCACCTGCATATCACACATAACCACCAATAAAATTCATCCACACCAATCATGCCCATCCACCCCTTGTCACTAGTCATTGTTGCATCTGCACATTCCACACCACCCCATCACAAATCACCTTATCACTTGAGTTGGACGACACTTTCAAATCTATCATAAATATTCATCAATCTAAAACACCCATTTTTGGACTCAATAACTTCTTAGAACCTTGCTTGAGACTCTCATACACCCTACTCTATCAGATCAAAATACAAAATTTCTCTTCTCAATACAAACTCTAATATGATTTGTTGTGCACCATGCCTATGCTTGTAGGTTTTACATGCCTATGTTACAACAAAGGTGGTAAAACTAACCTCCACCTACAATCTATTGTAGCATTGTGAGGACACCTACCATAGGACTAGCTCATCTACTAAATTTACTATGATCAACAAGTTGTCAATGGTAAGGTTCAAATGTATTCATCTCTTCCATCATTGGGACATCCTACATTGGTTAGGACTTGCACCAATATTACTTCACCTTCTCAAGTGTCCAATCAATCCACTTTGCACCCATCATTGACCACATTATCGTCCCATCGCTCATCAATTTCACCCTTCCCACTCTTTCCTCCTCCTCTAGCTTGGGGGACTCATTCACCCTTCAAAACAAATTTTGATCGGGGGGTTCCATCTCTAGTTTTTCCTCTTCCCATATTTCCCTTGGTTTGAAGGGGGGATGTCATACCTTCCTTCGCCCCCAATTTTTATCACATCTTATCATGACTACAACAAATCACACCACAAATGCATAACCTGCTTGCATTCATTTTCTAAACTGATTGCATTCAATTTTCACTCCACTCACATTCGATCTCTAATCAGCTCATATTCAATTAGTGTCTATTCTATCTCTTCTTTCCTTATATTATTTCCTCACACATTACTCCTAGTTGTATGGTCACACTTCAAGTGGCTACATACCATAGATCATTGTGCCTTCCTCACTTTCCTCATTCTCATATTATTCTTTCTTCTTTTTTTATCCCTTGTCATTCTTCATATTCTTATCTCATAATCACTCTATGTCATCCCCATGTGATCTAATTTTTGATCTCAAAGTAATTTTGATCATTGTTCGGATCATTTTTTTCTATGCGATTATGTTTGGTTTTTTTCCTTACAGGCATCTTCATGACCGTATTTGTCCTCCCCTTTCACATGTCATTCACTTGCATGCACATTTCCCTTACATTGTCACCCCATCTCATCATACCACCATTATGACACCTTCTCTCTTTTGAAGTCTCCGGTTCAAAGACTCTTTAGATTCATTTGGTCACTCAACCATTCCTAGTGTCTCAATCAACCTCTATTGAATGTCAATCAGTTCTTGAGTGCTATAGGTCATTCCTAGTTAACTTAGGTTTTTTTTTTATCACACACATGTATCACACATTAATTATATTTTATGCATAGAAAAGACGAACGCATGAGTTGCTATTACCATAAAGCAAAATTTTCCCCTGCTCATCCTATCATGCATAATCTAAGCCTAAGGATCCATTGTGCAACAAAAAAAAAAACAAAAGAGAATAGCACAAGTCATAGCACACAATCATTTCTATCATCCATCATAGATCCTAAGCCATATGAGACATCTCCATCGGGGCTATAGATGCCTAGCTGGTAGGGGAGCAACATCTAAGGATTATAGAGTTATCTCCATAAAAGCTATAGACACTTGAATGGTGGTGGAGTAAGCCCTTCGTATGGTGATATGTCTATCACATTAGCAACCTTCTTTTGTACAGACCTATATATGCTCGTAGGTGAGCTAGCTTATTGGTGTAAGTATTAATGATTCATCCAACCTCACTCAAAATCAGCAATAGATATTCACTGCACACACTATTGGTCCTTGAGGGACTTGACTCTCTAAGGCAGTCTTAGTATCTTCGAGGGTGTATTTGATTAGTAGATGAATTTGATTGAGGTCACTAGGGTGTTTGAGCTTCTTGAAATTACATCTAGATTCTTCATCCCTAGTACATACAAATGCACAAGTGGTCTCATCCCTATTTTTCTATCTATCATCTGTTTTATCCATATTTTGCATCCCATGTTATCATTTATCTCATAGTTAGGTTAGTACTATTATGTTGATGCCCCTGATTAAGAAATTAAATTTATGCATATCGATACATGTCTATGCACTTTTTGAACAATGATCAAACTTGCATACATGTATTTATATTATTATATCTATCACACTTGCTTTCATCTATCGCTATCCATACCTACTTCTATCATCTCACACATTCATCATGCACAATTAATCACATCATCATCCACCATATCACATATCAAATCTTGATCATTTAACATGTCATATCTATCCAACCACATTCATTTCTCAAACACCAAAATCTACATACATAACACCATCCATACATCACATCATATCATGACTCCCATCCACTCATCACCATATCTCTATCATGCATCAATCAATCCACTCATCACATATCCATCCACATACCTCATCCTCATCTCTCTCTCAAAAAAAGTGATGAATGAAATGAAAATGATTACAAAATGGAGGCCTCTCAAGCCTCAACCAAAAGATCATCTTTGTTATTGTCCCCAAATACAAAATTAATTGCTTGGTTTAAAAGGTTGTGCCCTTTGCCTCGTGTTCATATCCCAAATGTAATCAAATACCACGTTCAAAAGGTTGCACCCTTTGCCTCACATCCACAACTCAATCAATCAAAATGCTCCATAAATTAATTAATTTAGTTTGGGGATGTTCAACGTATCACATATTCCTCATAGACTCAATCATAGTCACATAGTCCCAAGCACATAAATGCAGTCATAGGCATACACTCACTCACACAGTCGTACTCAGTCACATCGACATAAACATAGTCATAGACATAGATGCACAAGCACACAAGACCATAACCACATAGGCACTCAATCATAGTCACAAGTCACAATCTTAGTCATAGGCTTAGTCTCAATCATAATCATAGCCACATAATCATAAGCATATTGGCACATAGGTATAATTACAATCTCAGTCATAGGCACAAGCACATAGGTACAATTGCATAAGCACAATCACATAAACACATTGGCACATAGGCACAGTCATAGTCACATAGGTACAAGACCACAAACACAGTCATAGGCATAGTCATAGGTACATTTTTAATCAATCACCTTCACCATAGACAAAGTCATAGGTACACTCATAGGCATAGTCTCAATCAATCACAGTCATAAGCTCAGTCTTACACTCAAGCTCAATCATAGTCACATAGTCCCAAGCACATAGATATTGTCATAGGAACACACTCACACTTACATAGTCACATAAGCACAAACATGGTCATAGTAACATAGGCACCAATACACAGACACACAATCATATTGGCATAAGCACATAAGAACATAGGCATACAGTCACATCAACACTAGCAGATAAGAACATAGGCACCAATACACAAGCACAATCACATAAACAACAATACACATGCACAAGCACATTGACATATATGCATAGTCACAATCACATAGACATAGGTACATAGGAACTCAATCACAAGCACAATCACAGTCTCAGTCGCAGGTACAGTCCTAGACACAGTCACAATTCAATTCTCTCACTTCCAGTTTCTTAGCATTAATTTTTTATTTCCTGGCTCAATTCTTAGATTATATTTCTTTTATTGTCCATTATATTAGCTTTTCCTTTTCCGCACATTAGATTATATTTTTCTTCCTGTGCATTAGATTAGATTTGCTTTTTTGCACTAGATTAGATTTACTTTTATGCAATTCACTACTTTCATAGATTAGATTTTTTGCTTTCCTAGATTACATTTACTTGCTTGCCTAGCATAGACCCTTGAGTGACCCTCATACCCAGTAATCTACTCTAGACACCTGGCGATTGTAGTGACTAGTTATCCATGCAAATCGGTAGGATGGGTAGATTACCATAAGGACACTCGTATCCAAAAAAAGAAAAACACAACCAAACAAGTAAAACAAAAAATAAAATGCTACCATTTCACCATCTGCTCATGCCAAACCTCACTCTTTGATCATCTCATATCCATCCTTCCATTGCTCATCCCACTCTTTTTCATAAATTTTATCTCAAATCAGTTCAATACTTCAACACCCAATTTTGGAGTCACATGTGCCCAAGAATCTTTGCCCAAGGTTATCATCAAATCCCTTTTGTTGGGGTAAATAGCATAACTTCTCTTCTTCAATAAAAACTCTGACTCAACCACTTTAGTATGCACCATGCCAACATCTGTAGGGGTTTACATGCCTATGCTACAATCAAGGTGGTAAAATTGACCACCTACAATTAATTTTAATATTGTGCGAACACCTAACTTAGGTTGGTTAGCTTGTCATATCAAATGATATCATCAGTTTGTAGAAGGTAAATATTCAAAGACATTTGTCTATTCCATGATTGAGGCATCTTACATTATCTTTGATTTGGGGAAATCTTACGTCATCCTCAAGTCAAAGCAATTTTCCCTCACTTGTCTCTTCACCATTCACCTTTTGTCAATCGACTCACTGCTATCATATGTTATGTCTTCCACCCACTCGCTGCTTGAGGGGGTAGATAAAACCCATAAAATTTTAAAAATCATTCACCTTTTTGCTAGCGAAACAAACAAACAACTTTCATCCAATGGACCAAATATATCTTATTTTTGCACCACATTGTGTTTCATGTAACACGATACAAAAAGGAGCATATCTAGACACCAAATTTTAGTCATTTGTGTAGATGTGGGGAAAATCATGTTCTTTTCCTCTTAAGTCTAGTTTATTGTCAAGTGTGCATGGGGGAGATTCGTTAGAACCTTTGCTTCGCCTCTTGAGAGTCTCTTTCCAAAGGAGACCTCAAGAATACAAAGATTCTCAACACAACTAGACTCCTCAATGTTTTTTCTTAGGTCTTGTAGAAGTTGATGTTATGCTTGTTTGATTGGTATTTTATGAGTCTATTCAAAGAAAACATCTAAGGTTTTTGGATCGCTATCTATCTTGACTCTTTTTCGAGCCTTAACGATTATTTAAACCTAAATCGTCAATGATCATCTAAAATGCAATGCTAAGGTTTTTATCATACAAATGCAAGAATACAAGAGCTGTCATATATGCTTTTCAGATTTAAATGAGCTATCTAAGGAGATATTTGTATTTCAAGGCAAACAAGAGAGAATGCAAGAAGACAAGCTAGCCTAAATGCAACTAAATGAATTTTGATTTCTTGCCTAATTGCTTTTGGAGGAAATATTTTAGATCTTATGCTAAGATTCTTTGATTTTGTCCAAAATAAATGTGATTAAAGAAAAGAATTTGAACTATTCTAAGGGTTCCTTGATTGACCAAAATAAATGTAAATTTTAGGTAAACAAATTATAATGAAAAGACAATGAGCAAGGAGTGCCAAGTGGCTGAATTACCTGTTTTGGAGATTGAGTAGAAGTTGACGTGTCACTAGACTTTGATGGAGAATTTGACAACCTGCAAAAGTTGACCAAAAAAATTAGGTTTATCTGATTTGGGGGGTCTGTCTGAGTGCAGTGAGATGATAAGCTATCTTCCCAGCTGATCAGACCCCCTATTAAAACAAGATTGAGTATGCGTGCCTTCCTTGGAGTGGAAAAAGAGATGACAAAGTTACCACAATTTGATAAATGAATTTATTTTGTGATAGAATATTGAAGTGTTTTGAGATGAAATTGAAAGCGAATTTGTTCTAAATATTGTTTTAGGGATGCCTAAAAACAATAAAAAGATAAAAAAATACCTCCAAATTGCTATTGATTAGAGTTGACTTTGATGAGGAAAAGGCAATCACAACAATGGTTTAGTATATGGTTTCTATGCAAGGAGTTGGGATAGATCTTATGACTAGTAAACAAACTATGAGTGAGCAAATGCAAAAGGAAAGTGTTAAATTAAAATGCTATTTGGATTACAACCAAAGCCAATGTGAATAGAAGATATGCATATGAATGCCTTTTAAATCCAAAGAAAGGTGAACTTAAATGGTCTTAAAAAGCATGGACAAGAGAAATGATAAAATTTAATAAGATGACAAGCCAAACAACCCTGCAAAAAAGTGATTAAAAGCAATTAAATAACAATGTGATGTATGAAAGAGGTATGTGGCTGCAATTTTAAATAAAACACAACAATGAGTTAGCATGAAATGTATATGTGGCTGCAATTTTAAATAAAACACAACAATGAGTTAGCATGAAATGTATATGTGGCTGCAATTTTAAATAAAATGCAGCAATATGGTCATAGAAGGTATGTATGGCTGTAATTTTTAAAGAAAATGCAGCAAATATAGTTGTGCAAGATGGATATGGCTGCAATCTTGAAGAAAACGCAGCAATATGGTTGTGAAATGTGTATGTGGCTGCAATTTTAAATAAAATGCAACAAATTGTGGTTGTGTAAGATGGATATGGCTGCAAATTTACAAACAAATGCAGTAGAAAGTGTATGCAAGAGATGTATGGCTGCAATTTTAAATAAAATGCAGCAAATGGGTGCATGCAAGATGGATATAGCTGCAATCTTGAATAAAACACAGCAAATAAAGATAAGAAGAAGAGGGATATGGCTGTACTTTTAATAAAATGCAGCAATGAGGATAAGAAGAAAGTGTATGGCTGCACTTTTAATAAACTGTAGCAATGAGGATAAGAAAAAAGGGTATGGCTGCACTTTTAATAAACTGCAACAATGAGGATAAGAAGAAAGGAGGTATGGCTGCAATTCTAATAAACTGCAGCAATGTGGTTAAGAAGAAAAGAGGTATGGCTGCAATTTTGATAAACTGTAGCAACGTGGTTGTAAAGAAAAAGGCATGGCTGCAATTTTGATAAACTACAACAATGTGGTTATAAATAAAAAGGTATGGCTGCAATTTTGATAAACTGAAGCAATGTGGTTGTAAAGAAAAAGGTTAAATGCAGTGAATAAGGATTGGTAACCAAAGGGTGTAAACTAGCTTGCAATGGAATGATTAAAGAATATGAAGGATGTATGTAAGAGGAGTGACCTGCCTCTAAAATGATTGAAAAAGTTTTAATAACCCAAAATTGCTTGTAAAAGAGTAAGAACAAGTTGTAATAACTTAACAAACTCTTAAACAAAGCAAATAGATAAGATGCAATGTGAAATAATGAAGGTGCAAAAGAAATTTATGACTAAATTAATGACTGCCAATGAGAATAACATGAAATCAAATGAGCATGGAGGAAAGAGAAGTGATTAGTATGCTATGAATAAAAGAAATGTGCTGGTAAATGAAAGAACAAAAGTAAAAAGAAATGGATGCTAAGCTAATATCATAAACAAAAGCCTGCAACCAAAGATTAGTGAACAAAATATAGGGGCAACAAACAAGATAAAAGCCAAAGGGACCTGCAAACAAGATAAAATCCAAAAGGACCTGCATACAAGATATTAGACCCTAAATTTAAGGATAGAGAACAAGATGGGCCCCAAATAACCTCCAATTAAAATGTTAGGGACTGAAAATAGGGGCAGCAAGTAATATGATGTAAACTGTGAAAGAAAAATGCAACAAGACCCTACAAAACAGTGGATTATGAGCAAACTATGAATGATATATACATGTAATCCAAATGGACCTGCAAAACCAAGATTAAATGGCTGCAAAATAGATGTTAAGAAGCTAAATGAGAGTGTTATGTTTGAAGGAAGGCTGCAAAACAGAGATTAAGTGCATGAAATAGCAAGAAAATGAATATTAGAGAGGCAATGTCTAAATAAGAGGTGAAATGAAGCCTGCAAATAATTAGAGATTAGAAATAAATAAATGCCTGCTGCAAATGAGATAATATGGGTATAAAAAAACTAAAATGAAACCTACAAATGGATATTAGTAGCCAAAAATTGGCATAAAAGAAAGTGTTAGCAAGATCAATAAGGAGAATACAAAGAAGGGGAACAAAATGAAGAAGAAAATAGGTTGGAAATGAAGAATTACAATAAAATCCCAGTAGAGCCCCCTTCTTCAACCCAATAGCTCCTCCTTGATGGCAGCAACAAGATGACTTTGTCCCCAATGCCTTATGCCTTGCTTCACTTGCCTAAATGCCTGATTGAAGAGCTCCAAATACAAAATAGGAGAAATGAGAGAAATAAATCTTGACAAGAGAAAATTGTAGAGTAGAATTACAGTGAAAAATCATGATGAATGCCTCTCCAATGGGTTCTATTTATAGATTCTTGGAGGGGGGATTGAGGGGGAAATGGATTCAAAATGCCTTGAGAGGGAAAACCAAAATTTGAAATTCATGAATCTGGTACATTGCTGGGGTGTGTGGGATCAATAGAAGAGGATAGAGGGGTGCAATCTGTGTCATCCTAACTTGTGCCAAAATATTTTGAGATTTTTGCCAAATTCGCCACTGGTCTAGCTAGGTGCACTTTTTACGCATTTTGAGCATCAATAGATATCCAAACATAGGCTTATCTATACTCGTCGAAAAGCTCTTTTTGAGCCTAATCTAATGGTGGTGGTTTTGTGAAGTTTTGATATTATTTGATAGGTCAATTTTTTTTCTCAAATATGACCTTACTTTTTAGGCCTATAAACACCCCTAATTTGGGTATGAAGATGATTGATTTGATTTTGCTTGATCGAAAGGCTTGTGAGGATAATGTAATTGATGAGTTTTGATAGGATTGAAAATTGATAAAACATGCCAAATATGATGCCTAATTTGACAAAGTTAGGATACCTGATGAGGTGTTGCTTTTGGCTTAGGTGTGTCAAAATTGGGTGTCTACAATTTGCACTCAAATTTTTACAAATTCACCAAAATATTCAAATTGTCACAAAATCGTCACTGATTGCCCATGTTCATTCAAATCCTCTCAAAATTCCAATTCCCCTTCTAATTTATCTAAATTTCCTCAATTCTCCTATTTTCCTTCTGAAAGCATGTCTACGGAAGCACGTCATACCAGGTGCGATGCAAACAAAAGTAAATGTATAATGAACACAAAGTCCTACGAAAATGCGAAGAACAAGTGCATGAAAAAGGAAAACAACGCGATGAAACGAGATGTAAAGCAAAACTAAAGTGTAGCCTCTTTTATTAATGTTGCTTGTGATCTGGTTACAATACATTCCCCCCCTTTCAGGGGCTCGGAGTGTTCGATACAATTTTGTTACACCAACGGATGGTATGCTTCCCTTCGGGATCTTCCGCGTGCCCACATTCGAAATGGGTGGGCCAAACATCACCGCCGCTTGCGTGAGTGCATCCTTCATTCTTTTCTGCCCCTCCGGTGTCGAGATCCTATGTACAGAGAAACAGCAAATGGTTAATAGCATATGCGGATGGAAGAAAACATGCAATCCCCAAGACCTCTGGCTAGTGAATACATGAAATAATAAAACAGAGATCAAAACGTGTCATAATGAGATAGAAATTGAACAAGAGCATCCAAACATCATTCAAGACACATTGCAAAAATAACAGTCGGGAAATCATGCGTTGATTTCTAATCGTTCCGGGGTGAGACGCTGACGACTGTCACAAAATGTGCGAAAGCGACCTCCAAAATATCCTATCCAGAAGCCTCCAAAATACCTGCAAAATTGAGGTTAGATAAAATGGGGCATTTTGAGATGACCCAGAAGGTCGGATTTGGAAGATTATGCCCAGATTGCCCTGTATTTGAAGGCGCCCCTTGTAGGTTAGTGAACACGTAAAACGATAAAAACATAGTCAAAACAGGTCAGAATGCAGTGAAAATTTAATAGAAGCATAAAAAAATCACATACAACATGATGCAAAAGAAACAATAAAGAAATCTAATGTAGATTTCTAATCGCTTCGGGGTGGGGCGATTAGGACTACAACAGTGCGGGGCGCCCGGGGGTAGGACACCCGTCGTTTGGGGCTTGGTTTTGACACCAATCCACTTGGGATGGGTCCAAAAACTCCTAGGGGGTTGTGTCAACAAATTTGGTGTGGGATTGTTGTCGATTGTTTGGGTTTTGGGTCCGGATTGCGCTCCCAGTATTCACCCAATAACCTCCCTTCCAAAAGAGAGATCAAGGGTGTAGGAAGCACAATGAGGGGTGAGGGTATAATTTTGCAGCACTCCATTGCTACAAATGCTCTTGCTCTCCTCCTTTGTGGGGTGAGAAGGCTCACAATTTTATAGACTTGAGGGTCTCATTTGAATGCGCATGCAGGGGCGCCACTTGGCCATCATGCCTTATCAGGGGAGAAAAGATTCCTCCCCGATTAAGGGCTCCTTGATTTAGGCCTCCATGACTGCCTCTTTGAGATCTGAAATGCTCACTCGCACTCCAATGCCTTGGAGGTGGAGTTGAGTGGCGGATCTGGACTGCCATTTGTCAAGGTTTGACCTTTTGCCCATCAAACCTGCTATTCGTCCCACCTTGGAGCGATTGCTTCTAATCGTCCCAGGGTGGGGCGAATAGCATTCTAATCGTCCCAGGGTGGAATGAATAGGGATCAGAGTGCTTGAAAGGTGCCAAATTGACCTATGACCTTCCAAAATTGCTTTGGGAGTGGTTAGGACCACTGTTTAACCTCTAGGGGCTGCCCTAGGGGCTATGTATGCCAATTTAGTTAGTGCTTGTAGCCACATAATCGGATTGGTGTTGTTTTGGTGTCTATAGATGCCCCTTTTTGGGATGCACTGTGCATGGCGCAGTGTTGAGCAAAAATAGATAACCAAAGCACTTAATGATTAGGGTTTCTCAATAACCTAACCAAATTTTGATGCCCCAAGTATGGAAAGGGCATGCATTCTTGAATCCTTTCTTCTGACGAGCTAAGGAGCTTACTTCAAGTGTTAACCGTTTTCGGTGAGGTGTTACTTGATCTTGGACATTGTCCAGTCATGAATAGGCAAAAAAGGGGGCAACCTTTTGTCTATGGGAACCTTGAGTTCATGATTCAAGAATACCAAATGTTTGATCAGTTTGTGATTATTGCTTGTTTGTTGCCCCAAGCAGGGCGTGATTGTCTTTGTCAATGATTCTTTGAATGCATACCATTTCCTTGATCGGGTGTGTATTTGTTGATTGGTAACTGAGTGTGACTACCCCCTCAAGCGACGAATCGATGAGGGAATGACCAAAATGAGAAAAGTGACAAGTCGCTTGACCCAAGATGACTTTTTTAAGGGTGCCTTCAGGTGTTTTTCGTTGAACGCTTATGCAGTTTCCCAACAATCTGACCTGTTTTTGGTGGGTTTTGACCCTTCTGTGTGACGCCGATTGGGGTTGAAATTGTCGAAAATATGTCCTCCCGTGGAGCGGTTCGGCTACGGTAGACTTATTAGGGATTAGGATAGTGATAATTTGTGGTCCCGATGTTGGCTTTCATGCCAAGAATATCAGGTGCAAAGGCACCTTTATTCGGCAGAGTTATTGCTGTTTTTGAGTGGGTTTTGACCCTTTTTTGTGATGCCTTGGGGCTGAAATTTTCGAAAATCCATCCTCCCGTGGAGCAGTCCGGCTATGGTAGCCTTCTTAGGGAGTGGGATAGTGATAATTTGTGACCCCGACATCGGTATTTCATGCCAAGAATATCAGGTGCAAGGGCACCTTTGTTTGGCAGCTTTATTGCTTTTTTTTTTTTTGGATGCAGTTTTGGTTGCTTTATTTCTTGCTCTGTAATCATCCCAGGGTGGGATGAATACCAATTTTGTAATCATCATAGGGTGTGACGAGTGCTAACTAGAGCACTCATCCTAGGGTGGAACAATTACAGGCCTAAGAGCCTTTATAAGGGCCAAAACTAGGTTTTGGGCTCATTTGCAATCTTTTTTTTTTCTGGCGATTTGGAGCTGTGAGGAGGAGGAGTGCGAGTTTGCGTAGCAGAGCGCTGCCGAAATTTCACGGAAACCATGAGTGCAAGGACCGGATCTTCGAGTGACGGAGCCGAGGTGAGACCGGTGCTCCTTCTCTCTGCTAGTTATTTTTTTTTGTATTTGTATGAATTTTTAAAATGCACATAAAATGCTTCTGAGCGTTCTTTTTTTTGTTGTTTTTGTCTTAGTAAGGTTGTAACCTAAATATAGAGTTTGTGTTTTATTTGATTTTTTTTGTTCACACTTAAGGTTAAAAACCCTAGTATGATTTTTTGTTGTATTTTGTTTTGTATTTTTATTTTTGTATAGTTTATTTTGAATTGAGCTGTACTTTTGCTATACAGTCTTATTGTAGTGCACTTCTTTGACGTTTGTTGTACACTTTTATTGTAAAATTTTATTTAAAGTTGAAACCCTAATTGGAGTTTTTGTTTTATTTGTTTTTGTGTGCACCTTAACCCTAATAGGATGTTTTGTTGTATTTTATTTTATTTTTTGTTCGTATTTTAGGGTTGAAAACCCTAGTGTGCGTTTGTTGTTTTATTTTGTTTTTGTTTATATATACTGCTGTACATTTATTTTGTTGTCATGTTTTAATATTTTTTTGTTGTTTTTGTTTTTTAGGTTGTGAAGAGTCGGTATCGCCAACCGACTGTGTTCTCAAATGCTCGGGATGCGCTGACTGTTGCGAATTGGGAGTGGCTTGATGCCCTTGGGCTCAAGCAGGTGACGCGATTGGAGCCTATGGTGGGGGATCGGGAATACCTGACTGCCTTGATCAATTTGTGGGATCCCCGCACCAACACCTTTCATCTCCCAACAGGGGATATGATGGTTAATTTGGAGGACGTGTATCAGATTCTACGGATTTCGATAGACGGACTGCCCATTCGGACGACTCCCCATGATCAGCAGACGGTGGTGCTGACACGATGCTTTGGGCAGACGACGAATATGGGGGTGGATAGGGCTATGGAGAGGGCAAAGGTGGACTTCTTGATTGGGGGGATTCTGGTGCGGTGGTGGCTAGAGAAGGATGTTTTGGGCGTGAGGCATGCGTTGCTCATGACCCTCATCTCCAACATGCTACTTCCTAACTCCTCAGGTGCAAGGTTCCCTTGGAACCTTCTTGAGGTGGTGTTCAGACTGGTGGAGTGTCCGACAACAGTGCCACTTATTATAAGGTGGGGTTAGACACTATTGGCACAGCTTTACGACGAGCTGTACGAGGTTCGCTGTCGAAGGCAGAAGGGGATCGGGTGTAGCTATCTTTTGCAGTGCTGGGGGTGGCAACACATAGCTGTGGAGCGGCCGCAGGGGTTGCATTGGACCACTTGGGGTGAGATGGTGGATAGGGAGATTGGGTATGCTACTCTATGGCGAAGGTCAGAGGAGCATGGGCAGATTCAACGGTGGGCAGGTGCCGTAATTCACTATACTGATGCCTTCTCACGTCTTGCTCTAGGGGAGGTGTTCTGGCGGCCATACCGGGACTGTCCAGCCTGGCCTGAGGCTGGAGAGTGGCTTCGATGGGTGCGCAGGGGGAGATGGTTGATCGGGTGACATGGGATAGAGCAGGAGTACTTCCCGTACGTCCGGGTGACTCGATAGTTTGGGGTGCGCCAGGGATTTCCTGGTGAGCCCTTGATCTATCGGCATCAGGGCGACGAGAGAACTCTAGCCTGGCCAATTATTGAGCCGCTAGGTGAAGAGACTAATGCAGTGATTGATGTCCCTGATGTGGACAATGTCGGGGTGACTGCAGAGTATGACCAGAGGTGGACGATGCGGCGATGGTAGGGTGAGGGGCCTCTAGGAGGTCCGAATGCAACAGCAACAGGTGGTGGGGGTGCGGAGGCACCGATGGAGGGTTGGGGGGCTCCGCTCGATGATGCGGATATGGTGGAGGTAGATGACTTCACTAGGGATGATTTAGGGGTTTCGAAGCAGCCGGATACACAGGACGTCTCGAAGCAGTGGATGCTAGGACAACATGCCATCCCGAAGATGCCCATGCCTCATGCAGTCCCAAGGGATATGGAGGCTATGTTTCACGCTGAGATAGCACAATTAGAGGATCTACTACGGAGACGAGATGAGGAGCACAGAGTCGAGAGGGATTCCCTGTGGGCTCAGTTGGTGCAGTGGGATGACGCATTGGCTGCTTATCGTCGGTGGGATGTGGAGTGGGGTCAGTGCCAGGATTATCCGCCTTGGTGGACAGTTACCTAAGCTCACGGGAGGTGGATCGTCACGTCGTACGAGAGGCAGTGAGACTGAGCAGTCTGCATCCTCTCGTCGCAGGCGGGTGGGTGAGGGTAGCTTTAGTGGGCATGATGTGAGGGTTGGCAGTAGCCACCTTGAGAGGTCCCATAGGACCCACACCACTAGGGGTATTTCCAGTCACACCGATCCTATGTGATCATGATAGACGACTCCCTAGGCTTTGGGGATTTTGAGTTTTTGATTTTTTTGTGAGGTCAAAGGACCGTTTTATTGTAGCCTGAGGGCATTTTGACTCGATATATACATGACTCATTTTTTGGTTTTGATTATATCCTTGTCATTGTTTATTGTTTATTCATGCACATTTATTTATGTTGATGTATGCATATGCTATTATGACTGCGGATGATGTTAGCTAGATGATATAGATGTATGCATATGGAATGGATGGAATGATTTGTTGGTATGTAGGCGGTGGCACCATAGATTGTACAGGATCTACTGGCTTTCTGTACTATGTGATTTCTTTGGGAGATGACTTTTCATGTAATAATTTTATTTTTGTTTGTTTTGTATTTTCTTATGGTGATGTAAGTAATGAAATGTACCACAATTGTTTTAGAATGTAGTTAAGGTTTTTCTGAGACTCAAATGTTTTAACTAACTAATCAAGACTGTACGTTATCTTACAAGAATTTCGACCAAGGTACGAATCAGACTTGAGTTTGACCAAGTTATTTCACATCCCTGTGTGTGCGATTGAGTTCGTCGTAAGGATACCGCCAGTTCCAGGTAGGCTGTCCACCAAACCTGTACTGAGGATCACCTAATTAACTCCACTATCTCCTTTGTTGTATTTAGTAAGATTAATCCATAGGGCAATCTAGGATACCATAAGCTAGCTCATCCACCTGCAAACATTGGTCTATACACACGCAAAGCTAATTTGATAGACATATCGTCATGCGTTTAGGATACCGCCATTGCTAGGTAGACTATCCACCAAACCCGTAATGAGGATAACCTAAATGGGTTTTTTTTTTTTTTATGCTGAGAATTCCAAGGATTAATCTCAGGCATTTTTCGGTTGCTCAACTTGTTGCGATACTTGCTCTCATACATAGTGATGAAAATCATTGTTTATTTTTCTTTAGCAAGGGGTTTGAGTAGTGGTGATAACCATTGTTATTATCATTTCAAAGTTGAGCGCGTGGGTTTTTGGCTTGTGAATGGCATTGATCCTTTAGGCCTTGGGGATGACTACCCATCCTTGTCAGGGGTGTGTAGTACAAATCCTTACGACTTTGGGAATCAAAGGTGGTTGGGAATTTTGCGTTGGAATGGCATTGATCTTTTAGGCCTTGGGGATGACTACCCATCCTTGTCAGGGGTGTGTAGTACGAATCCTTACAACTTTGGGAATCAAATGTGGTTGGGAATTTTGATTTGGAATGGCATTGATATTTTAGGCCTTGGGGGTGACTACCCATCCTTGTCAGGGGCGTGTAGTACGAATCCTTAGACTTTGGGGATCAAAGGTGTTTTGGGGATTTTTGACAGTGGTGAAAACCACTATTTATTGTGGGGAATTGGATAGGGAAGAGCTTGTCCTTTTGTCAATTCTCAGCATTCTTGAACCATTCGCATAGGGGGATGAGCGGGATAACATTTCACATATGGTATCCTAGATTGCTTTGTAGGTTTTGTCTTGTGTTTACACAACTTGGAAATTTTTATGTGTTTTAAGCTTGTGTTGGGATGCTATGTAACAAGGCGTGATCCAAGTAAAACTCTACCTTGTACAAATCGGTCTAACTTTGTACAGCATTTGACTAGAAATCTAAAGACAATTGAAGGGCAAAAAACACTAAAGAAATTAGCAGACAACTGACTATGATATGGCAAAACTGACAAGGGCGTTATTTCTGATGGATCTTTTTACAAAATGGATTGAATTTGGAAAATGATGGAATTGTCGAGTAATTATAGTCTATGGTGCTTTTGACATGTATGACCAGCAAATATGCAATGTATGTATGCGATGCCTAATGCAGTAGAGATGGTTGAGACTAATGGTGGTATCTCTTCTAGGGGCTTTCTTCCTGTTGTCCTTCGGTGTGGCCACCATAGGTGGTGTCATTGGTGAAGGAATAGATGATGAATATGGGCCCGGTTGGTGAGTTGAGGGACTTAACAGCGGGGATGTAGGCAGAATCGGACCCTATTTGGACGAGTTCAATTGAAAGTCCAAATGTGTCAATGGAAGGGTCGATTGTGGCATCAGCTGCACCACATTGCAATACTTAAAGGGCTCTAAGTCTGTTGGGAGTACATGTACTTGCCCTTCGTATGTATATTTTAGGCATTGGTGGGCTATCGAAAGGACACACTTCATGTCCCTGATCCAAGTCCGACCTAGTAGGATATTTTAGGCCATCTCACCCTCAAGGATGTGACAACATAGGAATAGTCTTTTGTCCCACTTGGATGGGTAGGACAATTGTGCCAACTATCGAGCATAACATGTCGTTGAATGCCCAAAGAGTATAGGTGGAGGCCACAATATGAGATGCTAGCAGCTTAAGGTGTTTTAATGCCACTATTGTTATTATATTGCTATATGAGCCAGTTTCCACCAACACCCTCTTGAATGGAATCCCATTGACTCGCGCAATGATGTGCAGGGGTGGATCCACCATATCACCAGTCACCGATTTCAGTTCGTCTTCTCTAAAGGTTATGACTGGTTTTGTGCATCATTTTACATGTCCCACAAAGTTTTTGAAAGAATTTGCTTCATGGGGTTGTAGCTCGATGGCTTTGAGTATCTCCATCAGAGCCTCCCGATGGGGCGGTGATTGTTGGATGAGCTCATAAATGGAGAGCCTAGCCGACGTGGTCCTTAAACTTTGAGTAAGTTTAGTCCGAATCGTGGCCACTGGTCTAGGCAGGGGAGGTTGTGTAGGGTGTTGTGGGAGTTGTGATGTTGATGGAACATCTCCTATAGCTACAATGGAGGCAGTTGTGCTTGGGTATCTCTTGTTCCGTGTCACTATGCTTATCATCCTTACGTACCCTTGCATGGGGAATTTTTGTGTCACTTCATTTACTTGTAAAGTCTTTGCCTATGCATCATGGGCAGGCAGGGGGTCTTTGAAGACCTCCATCTGTTGGTTGCTCAGTTCTACGAGATTATCCACCGCTAGCGTTTTGTTGTCTATCAGGTCTTGCACTAAGCTTTTGAATTTTCAACATGCGTAGATGTCGTGTCCTTTCTATCTATGAAATATACAATATAAGTCTTCCCTATAGCCCTTGGGTTTTGGTGCATTGGGGTCTACGAGTCGACTTTTCTGCAAGTTTATCAAGTTTGCTGCGAACAAGCGGTCAAACAAGGAGTCTTTAGACTCTGTAAAGTGTGTGAATTATCGCCTAGGATGATGTTGTTGATTCTGCTCTTGCTTATGATTTTCCTTTTCATAGCTGTCAAGAGGAACTACCTGATAATTAGCCTTTGGGAGCTGTGTCATTTGTGTAGGCTTTGGTATGTTTATGGCAACCTAATTGACCGTGACGGGTTTCGGTTGCATGGGCCCAGTTTTGGCATTTTTGGGCCACTCTTTCTTGTGCAACTTGGCAATCTCACCCTATTGTATCTTGATCTCCTCAATTATCCTAGCTTGCATCAGGGCTTCCTCAAGAGTGGCATATTACTATAGCTACAATAGCATAGAGATCGACCTTAGGCAACTCTTCAAGAACATTTGGGTCAGGTCGACCATGGGAGGGAGGTAAGGTAGCTTTGAAAGCAATGTCCTCCATCGATTTCCATAAGCAGCCATGGTTTCCTCCTCATACTACCTGAGGCTAGCTAGGTCGCTTAATGATGCCTTCTTCTTGGTGTTGAAGGCAAAACGTTCGAGGAATGCGTCCACTAGCTGGTCCAGATTACTGATGCTATGCTTTGGCAACTGGGTGAACCAATCCGAGGTAGGGCCCACGAACGTGGTTATAAACATTCATAGAAGCAATACATCATTGTTATGAATGCCAAAGCATTGACTTAGGAATATTTTCATGTGCTCTTGGGCATCCTCATCCCCTCTAAAAATTTCCAATTGAGGCATTTTGAAGTGTTCAGGGTATGGGGGTGCCGACACTGAAGGATGCACAGGGTGACTGCAGAGCTGGTGTAATGTGGGCTTTTGGGGCCCAGAAGTCTTGGTCTCCATAGACTCTAAGTTCTCTAGCAGCGCTTTGTATGCATCGAAGGATTTGATCTCTTCTTGCTTGGTTTGTTCTCATTGTGAATACAGGGAACTTGAGACCTATGGAGGGGTAGCCGGATAGCACCCCCCTGCCTTGGTAGGGCATTTCAGCCCGCTCTTCTTCCAACTCAAATTTCTCATAGGCTTCTTGAGGAGTTCCTAGGCATGACCTATAAACATGGGTGGGTGCCCGAGGAAGGCGGCCGTCATTGGTTCTAGGAGTGGCCTCCCACTCAGGTCTAGGGGGTCTTGGAGGCAATGCTTGATAAGGTCGAGGAGACTTATCTCACACCAAGGGGTTGTGCCTCTCATAAAGTTTTATCTTATGCGTATGAGGAGTTGGAATCCTCTCATGCACAGTGTTCTGGAGCAACTCATCTATCTGAAACTGAATGCACTCTTTGCTAAGATGATATAGGTGCTCTAACTATTGCTAATCTTGCTCAAGCTGCATGATTTACGCTTGGCGGGCGGCGTGTTTGGCAAATGCCAAGTCAATTTGTTCCACCGTCTTAGGTCTAGGAGGCCTAGATGCCTCCCCTACATGTCTATCTCGATCATGGTGATCCGAGATCTCTATAGGTCGCTTCCCTCTATCGATATTAGCAGAATTCACCTGAGGCTCTGGCCTCAGTAGGTGATCCTAATAATTAGCAAGTGTGGAGATGCATTGCTCCCCCACTATGTATTGCTCTTGAGTAATATAGTGGTTTTCCTCGTGCTCCCTTTCGTACATGTGAAAGGGATGAGAAGACTTGGCCCGCCCTGTTTGAAGACCCTTGTGCTCTGGATTTAGCCTATTGGTTCTGATAGTAATGAGGGGTAGAGGAGGGATGATATAATCATGTGGGCCCTCCTTATGAACCCTATGCTGTTCCAATGCTTCATCATGTGGTGGCAACTCATAATGAGTGTCTAATGGGGTCTTCCCATGTCTGTACTCCTCCTAAGAGGGTCCATTTTGAACGGGAGTGTCCCTCAAAGGGGTGCCTCTATAGTCCTGTTCCATAATGGTATGATGTGGACTATTTTGTGGGTTAGGCCACCAAGGTGGTATGACCAAGTCCTTGGGGCTATAATGGAGGCGACTTGTGCCTCCTTGTACACTTTCCACAACTTCTACCTGTGATTGGGCTTGGCTATGGGTATACACCATGGTGGTGGTTCTCTACAAGATATGTATGTTTTTATCTCCTTTACGATTTTTTATGCTACACCAAACAAAAGGGGACCACACAAACAAAGAAATGATTATCTCGTTTATAGATTAAATGTGTGTCCTAAGTCTGGTTTAGTGCGTTTTGATATTTTTTGTGTAAACCATGTAAATAAAATTTTGTTATTCATGCATGATGAGGGCTCTTATATCTCCAAAATGGTTGCCCCTTCAATATACCATTGCCAGGCCATTATACCGAACCTCTCAATATACCCACCCTTACGTGAGGGAAACTATTGGTATGCGAGAGTAGAACAGTACGTGGAACATAGGTGGTACAGAAGGGGAATCACTCTATTTTTGACACCTACCATATAAGACTTATCCTCATACGCTGGGAATCACCCCCATTATACTTGTTTAGATTTCATCAGAATTTACGTCTAGAAACAGTCGCGATCAGGGTTATGTATGTAAAATCCAAGCCAAGGTGGTGATGAAATCCACCGTTGGTCTTGATCAAGTGTTGGGGTTTTAATACCAACTTCTTGATGTTAATATTATTACATGGTGTGTGTGGTTCCTTTTACTTGCGCAAAGAAAGAAAACATGTAGCAAACTTCCCTATGCAAGCAAAGAAAACAAAAAAATTGTAGAGATAGAAATAGAAAAACACAGAGGATGTTTAGAAAACCTACCTCTTCTCTACCCAAACTAGATGCCTCTGAGTTTCTGCTCAGAAAAAATATAGACCTATCCCAGGAATTCGTCTTGGGGTGAAACGAATGCCAGTCTGTATTCGTCATAGGGTGGCATGAGTAGCAGTCCAGCGCCTTAAGGATTAACACACCTATAAGAAAAATACAAAATTTTGATCAAAAAATTGATACAAATAGTAGGGTATAGGGTCCCACCATGATCGCCACTGAAAGCATGTCTATGGAAGCATGATGTATCGGGTGTGATGCAAACAAAAGTAGATGTATAATGAATGCTAAGTCCTACGAAAATGCGAAGAACAAGTGCATGAAAAAGGAAAACGATGCGATGAAATGAGATTTAGTGCAAAACTAAAGTGTATCCTATTTTATTAATGTTGCTTGTGATCCGGTTACAATACGTTCCCCCCCTTTTAGGGGCTCGGAGTGTTCGATACAATTTTGTTACACCAACAGATGGTATGCTTCCCTTCGGGATCTTTCGCGTGCCCACATTCGAAATGGGAGGGCCAAACATCACCGTCACTTGAATGAGTGCATCCATAATTCCTTGCTGCCCCTTCGATGTTAATATCCTGCATACAGAGAAACAACAAATGGTTAATAGCATATGCGGATGGAAGGAAACATGCAATCCCCAAGACCTACGGCTAGTGAATACATGAAATAATAAAACAGAGATCAAAACATGTTAGAATGATATGGAACTTGAATAGGAGCATCCAAACGTCATTCAGGACACATTGCAAAAAAAATAGTTGGGAAATCATACGTGGATTTCTAATAGCTCTGGGGTGGGACGCTGGCGACTGTCACAAAATGTGCGAAAGTGACCTCCCAAATGTCCTATCTAGATGTCTCCAAAATACCTACAAACTTGGGGTTAATAAAAATGGGGCATTTTGAGATGACCCAGAAGGTTGGATTTGGCAGATTCTACCCAGATTGCCCTGTATCCGAAGGCACTCCCTGTAGGTTAGTGAACGCGTAAAACGATAAAAACACAATCAAAATAGGTCAAAATGCAGTGAAAATTGAACAAAAGCATAAAAAAATCACATACAACATGATGGAAAGGAAATATTAAATAAATCTAATGTATATTTCTAATCACTTCGAGGTGGGGCGATTAGGACTGCAACAGTGCGGGGGGCACCCGGGGGCAGGACGCCCATTTTTTGGGGCTTGGTTTTGACACCAATCCACTTGGGATGGGTCCAAAACCTCCTAAGGGGTTGTGTCGACAAATTTGGTGTGGTATTGTGGCCGATTGTTTGGGTTTTGGGTCCAAATTGCGCTCCTAGTATTCACCCAATAACCTCCCTTCCAAAAGAGAGATCAAGGGTGTAGGAAGCACAATGAGGGGTGAGGGTATAATTTGGTAGCACTCCATTGCTCCAAATGCTCTTTCTATCCTCCTTTGTGGGGTGAGAAGGCTCACCATTTTATAGTCCTGAGGGTCTCCTTTGAATGCCCATGTAGGGGCGCCACTTGGCCATCATGCCTTATCAGGGGAGAAAATATTCCTTCCTGATTAAGGACTCCTTGATTTAGGCCTCCATGACTACCTCTTTGAGCTTTGAAATGCTCACTCGCACTCCCATGCCTTGGAGGTGGAGTTGAGTGGAAGATCTGGGTTGCCATTTGTCAAGGTTTGACTTTTTGCCTGTCAAACCTACTATTCATCCCACCCTGGAGCGATTGCTTCTAATCATCCCAGGGTGGGACGCATAGCATTCTAATCATCCCAGGGTGGAATGAATAGGGAGCAGAGTGCTTGAAAGGTGCCAAATTGACCTTTGACCTTCCAAAACTACTTTGGGAGTGGTTAGGACCACTGTTTAACCTTTGGAGGCTGCCCTAGGGGCTATGCATGCCAATTCGGTCAGTGCTTTTAGCCACATAATCGGATTGGTGATTTTTTGGTGTCTAAACCTTCTAATTTCCTAATTTCATCAAATTCCTCTCAATTCCTTTATTTTCGATCAATTTCTTCTAATTTTCTCTCAAGTCCTAATTCTTCCTAAATTCTTCTAATCTACCTTGTTTCCCCTCTAGTTGACTCAATTTCCCTCTAACTCCTATTTTATCTAAATTCTTCTAAATTCCCTCTAGGATTTTCTAATTCTATTTCTTTTAATTCTTCTAAAGTCTCCCTAAGTCTCCTATTTTCCCTTTTCCCCTCTAATTTCTTAAATTCTTCCTAAATCTCTTCCTCTAATTTTTTAAATCTTTTAATTCTCTTAGCCTCTATAACCTCCTAATTTCTACCTAATCCCTCTTGTTTATTCCTCTCTCTCCCTTCAAATTTCTCATAATCCATATTATTCATCCAATTCCTCTAATCAAGTTTCTCATTAGCCCCTATCCCACTTTAAACCCCCATCCAAAACCTAGGAGATAAACACTCTATTTTAAAAATCCTTATAATATACCTAGGTATCCCTAAATTCCCACCTAAATCCCCTTGGGATTCCCCTCATTTAACCCACTTTGTCCCCGATCCCTTTTCCATAAAAAATGGACGAATTAAAAATTGCACAAAAGCCCCAAGTCAAAGCAAATTCAATTGACACAATTAATTGGTTGGTCTTTCCCATCCATCTTGGAAATTTTTACAAATTTTAAATTATGACCACACCCTCCAAGGTACACATGCCCCTATGCACATTTCACATCCTCCTAGGTCAATTCATGGCACTTGGGTGGGTGAGGATTCACCCCAACCAAGGCTCATAAATATGGAGTGTGCACATTCCTCTATGTGTCCTCCCCAAGATTTGCCATGGATTTCCCCCATGTCACTTGGTTCCAAGTCACCTCCATGTCATCCCCTCTTCCTTCACAAAATTTCTATAAATACCCTTCCTTTTTCTTCATTTTCATGGAGACACATTGGCCCTTACCAAAATACTTCCAAAATTATTCTAGGACTCAAGTATGCATATGCTCTAATTTTCAATATCGCTATTGTTGTTTTTATTGTTTAAAATAGGTTCTACTAACAATGTTATGATTTCTTGTGTGTAGGACTCAAGACTCAAATCAATTCGAAATGGTGGTCATGACAAACCCACCATACATTTGCTTGTGGCATAGGAAAATCATGACACCATAGTCACTTTGTAAAAGAGGTCATCTCCTTTTTGGACACATTTATTTTTGTAAAAACACCCTACAAAGGGTTTATTTGTATTCAAAAAGACTCTTTTCAATATAATACAATATTTCAATTTTATTGCAATGTTGTGTTTTCTATTTATAGAATCCATGTCATAGGATAAGTTGATTTTACGCCACATACCATGCTCTAGGTGCCTACTTTAGCCCATAGGGAGATTTGATGAGCCCACATACCTTGTTTTCTTAACCAAGTATGATGAATATCTATGGTTATATTATGCATACTTCTTCATTGAGGTCACCATTGAGAAATATACTCTTCACATCCATTTGATGCAACTTCCATCCAAACTATGCAGTCATTACAAAAACCATCTAAATGATTTTGATCTTTATTATTGCTATAAAAGTTTCATGTGCATAGCCCTTTGCAAAAAAAATTCTTTGCATTTATTGATTCTACCATTAGCTTTTTATTTGTTCTTAAATACCCACTTACAACTAATGGGTTTCTTGCTAGGTGGAAGATCAATAAGTTGACATGTATTATTCTTCATTAGTGCTTGATACTAAACACTCATAACATACTTCCACTCCCTTAATATAAGATATTTAGAAAACATTGAAGGTTCATATATCTACATCATAATGGTAGGTTGACCTTATTTTAAACTTTGCTTTGAGTTCTTGGTCTAGAACTAGATGTGTCTAGAACACAATCCAAGTGCACATCACAAACTATATTAGGATACCACTTGGTCCATGAGTGATACTTGAAGTGGTTGGTCCTGAGTCATCAAATCCATTAGCTCCTTTAGGAACATATCCATCATCATAAAAATCCACATACTCTCTCAGAGGATTCATTATCATCATCAAACTAAAAAATAATAGGTGCTTTGTCAATTATGTATGGCTAAGAAAAAGTGGTACACTTGTTCTTCTTATCAAACACAACATTTTTGTTGATATATAACGTCTTGGTGTCAATATCCATAAGATCATATCCCCTCAACTTATTGGTGTATCAAATGAGGATACATCACTTGGATTTCTCCTCTAGTTTTACTCACGTCTACTTCAAAATGTGCATGAATATAGTGAATCCAAATACATAGATATGTGAAATAGAAGGTTTGTTTACCATCCATACCTCTTTAGGTGTGATACCATTCGATGGAAATTAGGGTGTATGATTCAATAAATAGATTGCAGTACAAACTTCTACCCAAAATGTTGGATCTGAATTAGTATCACTTAGCATGCATCACACTATTTCTTGAATCATATTATTTCATCTATTTGCAACTCCATTTTATTGAGTTGTGTAGGCATTTTCTAGCTATTGTTTGATTCCACGTTGGTTCAAAAAAGAAGAAATTTTATTACTACTATACTCCCCTTGATCTAAATGGAGTGTATAAATGGATGACCAACAATATTTTCCACATGAGCTTTGAATTGTTAGAAATAGTGGAAAGATTCATCCTTAATATCTAGGAAGCACACTCACATATATTGTGTATAACCATAAATAAAAAATTAAAAATATTTATAACCACTAAAACTTGTATTCATGGGTCTACATATATCAATATGCACTAGATAGAGTGGACCAACCACTCTATGACTACTTAAGGTAAATAGAGCTTGAAGATACATTTTGGCCAGTAAAACTCATATAAATGTCACAATGCCTCATCAAATATGGAATTATGTGTACCATGTCATGATGTAGGAATTCAAATAGCCAAAGCTTAGATGTCCAAGTTAGTTATGCCATAATGAGGTAACTTCATCTACTTTTTCTGCCAATTCTTGGTTACCTTGTATTACAACTACAAGCTGAAACATCTTGCCTATGCAAATAGCAAGAGCAATAATTGTCAAACATCTAGACTTATCTTAAATGAGAAATATATTATTTGAACATATTTTAAAAAATTCAACATAGAACTTATGATCAAGCAATTGATTAATGAAAAAACAATTTCTTTATGAGGATAAGCATGTAAATAACTTGATTTAAATGATATGTACACTCTCCAAGATACAATTGAATATCATCAATTCTAGTAATTATGTATGCCGAATTATCACCAAGTGTTACTTGCCCATGGTAAGACAAATGGTGAAGGCTCATGAACCATTCCTTCTAGCTTATCATGTGTCTAGTGCTTATTTTTTAGATAACATCTCCAGATGACATCTCTAGATGGAAAATCTAGAGGCTAATGTTTAATTTAAGTGGTATTATTTTCTAAATAGCATGATTAGACAACATGTTTACATGTTTTAAACTTGGTCTATTATTATACATATTTGGCATGAATCAAGGTAGCAAGATACAAACATGATGATTTTCAACATATTCAAACTCTAATACAATGCTCCAAAAAACAAATTCTTTTTTTATATGACATGTTTCTTACACCAGATGATAATATAATTTTTTTGTTGTAGATGACAATGTAGATACCAATTTTGGTCCACTTTAATTTACATTTAAACCTTGAACAAGAGAAGTTCCATCAAGTCTACCCAAAACCTAATAAAATTATTTCTTTTTGCTTAGTTAAACCTTTGCCTCTTGATCTAATGCGACCAATCATGCCAATCCCATTTGTCAACCTAACATGACCAAGCCTACTAGGCCCTCCGTTATCCAAGCTTAGTTAAATGCACTCAAAGCTTTAAATCTATTGACCTGCCATGTGGTAAGCCTCAATGTGTTCAATAATTGACATGCTATTGGAGATAATTATCATCACACAATTAAGTTGCCATGACATAACTGGACAATAGAGGCAATTGATGTCTTGGGTCAACTTCATTCTCTTTTGTCTGCCATCCTTGTCTTCCTATGACCTGTTAAAGGGAGATCGTGATCCTTTTTTCATACAATGTTTTTACATGCAATGGTATAATAATTGTGAATAACTATTGCCAAGTGATTATGTTATTCATAAAGCTTTCTCTCACACCTAGATTTTGGATTATGCCCAAATTATATCTTATATCATTGTAAAAGTACCAATAAATTTCCTATTACCTAAGAATAATTACATTTAAAGGAGTAACCTCACCTTCACTCCATTATAGTGTGTGTCATTTCCTCCTCCACCTATGTTGAATGACACCTACATCTTGACTTCAAATCTATACGAGTCATCAAAATTACCGATTACACCTACCTTAAACCTAAACCAAAGATAGCTAGTGCAAATGCCACCTGAGTTATCCATATCCTAACTCATTTTACACCATCCTTGTAGCAACCCATGATCAGCTATACCCTAGCTTAGCATGCATATATAAGTTGTTATCTTATTAATTCTCTTACCTATTTGAGTCTTCTTACACTCCTATATCACTAGACATATCATCTTAACTCATTTGTTGTTGATAGTTCTTATCTTTTATTATCTACTCAACTTCATATTTTACTCTCTACTATCCTATTATCAAAATAGTTATGATTATATCCTTCCTCTGGCTACAATTATATTTATTCAAAAGAAAAATAGGGACTTGATCTATCATCAAGGAAGTTTATTTCTCTTTCTTATCCTTACAAGCCCCTAAATGTATATGTTTTATACTATTTTTCTTTAATTATTATCTTTACTTTAGGTTATAGGATATTGATCGACTGATCATATATGATTTATTTTCTAGCTCGTAGGATTACACAACATTCTAGTATGTACAAACTCTTGCTTAGTCATTGAATATATCTAGTTCTTGTCACTATTTGGGGTATTTTCTTTACTTTATTTTTTGTTCATATCTTACATGAAAGTTGAATCTTATAGTTTCATGTTTACTAAATCCTAGATAAGTTCAAGTGGCTTTGCATTCACCTAGAACTTTTACTTTATCTCATTTTAAGTCCCATAGACCTAATCAAGAAAACTTAGGTTCTAAATAAAGGTATTCAACAAATAAAACCTAGTATAAACTTATAGTTGTTTATATACCTTGTAGAAGTGAGTCCCATATATCCAAAAAAATTGGGTCTTACATTTTTTGTGAACCTGACATGAACATATCCATAGGTCTATGAGGTTTTCTAACCTTAGCCTAGTCTAATTGGAATAGGATAAGTAAAAAATATCTTTTGAATTCTATCTAATGGTTAACCACCCCTACAACACTAGAAACAAAGGGTATCAATACACTCCTCACATTCAAACTAATATTCAAGAAGATAATACTTCTATTAACCCTAACATTAAGAAGGAGGAAACTCCTCCCAAAAATTTTCTTTTTGAGAAAATTATTTGAGATTGTTTATCATTTAAGGGAATTCATCTATAAAATAAGTATAGTTTCATGGATATTATCAAAGGTGATGATCAAATAGTTGGAATCCTTTCCTAAAAATTCACCCGAATCATACAAATCCAATGTCTCCCAATATTGACCAAATAAGTAGCCAAGTTCCTACAAATATTAATCATATAAATAGAACACAAGATTAGTTCCCTATTGCTCACATGATTGATTCAACCATTCCACCTACTACTATTTCCATAAGGAACATAACTTGAATTATCCCATCATTATCAAAATATCATATGCCTACATCTCTTATTGATTATATATACCCAGATGTGGTAGGTCTATGACTCAATCTATTCCAACTAGTATACCTCCTTCTAGATCAAACATTATCATCCCATATCAAAATAATAACCCATATTCTTCCACCAACCTCTTTTCCTCGTTAGGCTTGAGGTCGCTCCATACTATGCCACAAGGCCATTAATACATAAGCCCATTTTCCCTTGAATTATGAAATATAAAATCTAAGCTTGAGCAATTAGAACTATTGGTAAAATAAAATTCTAGGATGGAACAATAATTAGCTTCTCTTTAGGGACCTTTAGCCAGTCATATATATTCTTATAAGGATTTTTGTAGTCAATATTTAGATCCTTTTATAGCTAGTTGATCCTATATCCATAATTTTAAAACCCTTAAGTTCTAATTGTATAGGGGAGAGGGAGACCTAACTAACCATCTTAGGCTCTTCTAAGTTGTTTGACATGACATTGTTTATGATGAGGCACTGCTCCTAAAATTATTTTCCAAAATATTTGGCAGTCTTGCTTTAGAATAGTATTTTCAAATACCATGGAACTTGATTAAAACCTTTAGAGAGCTTGTAGAAATATTTATTCAATATTTCTTTATATATATAGAAGAAAAATTCATATTTGGTGACCTTTATTAGCTCAAACAAGCCAAAGGTAAAGCCTTTGTTAATATCTTAACCTAATGGAAAGCCTTGGTAAGAAAAATTCCATACATCCCTCCATAAATGGACCTCTTAATATATTTATATGTAATTTATAGGAATAGTTGGCTTACCCCTTAGATATGACACATATTTCTTCTTTGAAGATGTAGTGGAGTTAGCCAGACAAGTAGAAGACACTTTCTTATGAAGAGGACAATAAAAAGTTAAGAAAGAAGAAGAAAGACCATGCTCTTCTAACCAAAGAGGATAATATAAAAATAACCATATGGTTGGTGAAGAGTCACTGAATATTGACAAAATAATAATATAAACATAGCCCAATAATTCCACAAAATATTGTCTTCTCAAAGCAAGAAAAGCTTAAATGGAAATTTACTAGGATAAGTAAACCTCTTTTAGAAGTCCTTACACAACTTTTAGATGTAGGAATAATATGCTTGCTAGCCATCAGATAGTAGATATATCTAAGGGAAAGCCTAATTGGTATTGTGCTAAGAAATTTTCTGATTTCATCATGTTGAAGGAGACAAGACTAAAAAATTAATATCTTGCATAACATCATTCAAGACTTCATTAATAAAGGTCAAATTATTATTTTCAATATAAACACTTCATCCTTCTCTAACCAAGACTTTGGTATATTTTAGAATATTTTTTTCCAATCATAACTACAACTCAACAAAATAATTTCAATTCTCAAAACCTAATAGGTGTCATTAGCCTTTCCACAATCAATGTCATAACTTTTTTTTTGTGGAAAACATCCCAGAAGGGATGCCACTTTTGGGTAAGACCCAAGGAGGCAGGGGTATCTCCTCCACAAAAATCACCTTGGGCTTGCACCTGGCCTACCACCTTTGACATACTCAAGGAGCAAACCTGAAACAACAAAAAACAAAAACACACAAAAAGATTAAAAAAATAAAACAAAAAAAATCATGCTCCTTGAGTGTGTCAAAAAGATAAAGCACAACCAAACACACACACAATAAGATTAAAAAAAAACAACACAAACCACATAGAAAAAACATAAGAACAACATAACACAACACAAACATAACAAAAAACAACATAATGCTACAAAGACACAACCAACAAAAACATGAAAAACAAAACAACCAAAACCTAAAAAATAAAAAAATAAAAAAATAAAATAAAATAAAAAACAACCAACAACAAACAGCAAAGAAAAATTTAAACATAGAAAACACACACACCAAAACACAAAAATACCAATTAACACAAACAAACAGAAGCACAAGCACAAGAACAAAAAACACAAGAACAACAACAAAACAACACAAAACAACACAAAAACACAAAAACAAAAAAAACAAAAAAAAAACACACATAAATAGAAAAGAAAAAGAAAAAATAGAACACGACAATGACCTTTCTAGACCAGAAGACTTTTAAGGCAAGAATCAATAGAGGAAACAAAAGAAATATTAAATTGAGGTAGGGAACTAAAATACCTTGACCAAACCATAGAGAAGCAAAAATAAAGCAAGAAGAAACTAGGTACCTCCAGAACTGGAGCAATCCAAAGAAATGATAGAAATAAGAGCTTCCCTTAATTATGAAGCCCACAATCTAGGAGGGTGGCCATAGTAAGTAAGATCACCTTTTTTCAAAACCTAATTAGCTAAAGCATCAACACTCTTGTTCTGATCTCTAAAAACATGATTGTAATCAACTTTTAAGAATCCCATATGGATTAACTGAATCTTCTCAATAATTATTTTTATTCTCCAATCAACCTTATGATTCTCGGGAGTCTTCAAAATATTAATCATGAGTTGAGAGTCAGACTAAACTAGCACCTTTTCCCATCCAACCTTAGTAGCCTCTTGAAGGCATCTAAGGATACCATACCCATCAACAAGGTTATTGGATAGAATATCCAAATTCTTAGCAAAAGTAAAAAACAGGGAGCCATCTGAAAGTCTACCAATTCCTCCCACACTAGATTTTCCAGGGTTCCCTCTAGAGGCTCCATCAGTATTAAATTTTCCAAAATCCTTAGGAGGAGGTTGCCAATTCCTTGTTCTATCCATATTGTAATTACTCACATTCCCTTTAAGTTGGTTTCTATTAGAAGAGTTAATATTTATTCTTTGCATCACTTGATCCCATATTTGGTGGGAGTTTTGAGGGTGATTAAGGAGCTGATGGACTGATTCAACTAAGTTGACAATGATCTTATTCCAGATATAGTGAATATCCTTACTTTTTTTATTAACAATTTGGTTGTTCCTTTCATTCCAGATATTCCAAAGAAGAATGGTATAACCCATCCAAACTAACTACCTAATAAAATTATCAACAACCTCTTGATTAAGCCAATCCCTCCAAAGTTGTTCAAAAGTAAAAAATTGGACCACTGTAAGCCAAGTAAAGTGGTCATTCTCTTCCAAAACTCAAAGGCTAAAGTACACTCAATAAAAATATGGCTAAGAGTTTCCACATTCTCTCCACACATTTCACATCTAAAAGGGCCATTAAAACCACACTTCATAATATACTTCATAGTAATAACCCTACAATGCAATAAAATATAAGTAAAGAACCTCACCTTAGGCTAGAGATTTTGAGCCCACAACTGAAGAAAAATGTTAGATGATTGGTTGGGATTATTATGGCATAAGGCCAAATAACATTGAGCAACCAAACACTCACCCTTAGTAGTGTTGTTCTATCCAAAACAAACTTTATCATGGGACCAAGAGAGATATCTCATATGAAGGATGCATTGGATATCTTGTATTTGCCTTTCTGATATTTGAATAGACCAGTCCTCAATAGGGATTCAATATCTACCAACCTCTGAATTACTAGTATGGTACCAATAGTAATTAGCCACCTTTATCCAATTAGCTTAGTGAAGCTCCTCCATCCAAGGCCTCCAATTAGAAAACTGAGTTATCAAAGGCTTGTGACCATCCCAAGAATCTGTTCAAAATTTACCCATTAACATGAATTTATACACATAATACATAGGGTAGAAAGAGATTAGCCACGACTTATTTAGATTTATATATATTAGAATAATTCATACATGTATACTAGAACAAAAGAGGCCCAATGTTGAAAATAAAAATGACTCAAGGCTCGAGTCTAGACTGATAAACAAAATAAAATGAAAGGAAATATATAAAAGGCCAGATATTAGGTATGGATAAGACACTTTTGATCCTTTACAATGAATAAGTCATTACTATTTATAGATAAAATTGAGGGAGCACTTTCTCTTCTAAAATTATATCAAAATTAAAAATACCTCTTTTAATCCATGCGAGGGATCCATTTGCATTAATCATTGGTAGACTTGAGGTCTCTAGATTTGGAGCCATTAATTTTAAAGAATTTTGGGCCTCTAGATTTAGGGTCTGTAACAAATTTCCCAACTACCCTCTTTGCCAACTACCCTTACTAGAAATTCCTGACATCAAAACCTTCTACAATTAATGTCATTGAGCTCAAGGTTGCTATAACTTTAGCTTCTACCTCTAGTGTCTTTAATATGCCAATCACCTCCTTGGAATTTTATTCCTAAGTGTGGAATTTATCTTTGGAGATTCCTTTTTATGGAAGGCAAAATATTGATGATGAATTATAATTAGCTACCACTGCTATTTTTTTTAGTGTTTAGATCTACTCAGTATGACTATATTAACCCCTCCTACAAGTTGGTGCATTCTATACATGTCTCTTCTTTGGTTATCAATAGAGTTTCTCTCTACCAACTTCATCAACATATTTATAAAATGGTGCAAGTTGTTGATCTTGAATCTAAGAGTCATTGTAGTTTTTCTTCCTTTATATTCATTAGGAGCTCCTTGAAACAACATGAGTTGTTGACCATGGACTAAATGATCCACGAAGCTATTTTTTTCAATCTCCATTTGGTCCATATTTTCTCTAGTTAGTGTCCTTTTATGTGTGATATTTTAATGGTTCCTTATCACAATTCTAGTTAGCACTATTTTGCATATAAGGCCACCTTGAACTTGTCCTAAAGTTCTAATTTTTTATCCTTTTGCACACTTTTGAACTCTAGTCCATGCTATTTTACACCCAAATCTACCATAACTTTCCTTTGGGATCCCAATTAGCATTGTTAAAGCTTGTTTTTCAAACATTTTAAAATTGTAGGTGCACTTAGCAATTCTTCATAATTGAATTTGATTGCCTCATACCAAAGAAATCTTGCAAAATATCCTAGGCAAAATCTCCTCTTAAGTGTAGTCAACATTACTACGATTTTGATAACTAACAGGGATATTATACTTTTATTGAAGAAAATAGACCTAGGAATCATCATCTTATCCATGGGTGTGGAGTCAAAATGGTGGGCCTCGAGATGGTGACTATTATATTTTTAAGCCTTATTACCACAAAATATCATAGGTCCCAATATAAAATAGCCACAATATTAAAGGTCAAAATAATAATATAAGAGTAGAATAATATATGAGCAAATTAATATGTATATCAAGGCCTATATAATAAAGCAAATAATATTCATTTATATACTGAAATATGAATGTAAATGTACTATGTCATTTATGAAATATGCATGAAGAAAACTTACAATATTAATTGCTTAATAATGTATACAAGCTTTATTCTGTGTCTCCCCGTTACAGCTTTGTAATCTCTCTTAGATTGTAATTTGAATTTGGATTTTTTCTCATGTGTAATGCAAAATATGATTTATTTTTGGATGATCTACATAATCATGCTTTTAGTCATGTTCTGATTTTTAATGTGCTTTTTATCATGCTTAATCAATATATGGAAAAAGTAAGGTGTGATTTGATGAAATTGAAATTTTGTAATGTAGTGTAATTGGATTGTTTTGTTGAAGAAAAGTATTTTGAAAAATGAACCCTATTGATTTTGATCAATTAACAATATATCTTAAGGACGTGTGCTTGTATATTACCGTCTATGGAGGCTACCCCTTGCATTGGTCGTTAAGCGAAACCTGTATGAGATTGTACCATATTGTTAACATCAAAGGGTTGTAGTCAACAAAATAATTTTGAAATTTTGTTGGTTTAAAAGTGATAAGTTTGATGAAAATGTTTTATGATTTTTAATATTAATTCTAAGTTAATATTAAAAGAAGTAAGATGAAGGCGACTAAGCATGAAAAATTGGGTAGAGGACTTGCGCTAGGCATAATATTTCTAGTGTGAAGTAAAATAGAAATATTTTATTAGGGTTGTCTCATGCAATCATTGCAAAGTCAATATGTACTTATATGGGAAAATGCTTATGTAAGATCATATGCAAGTTTTTGTAAATGATAAGCAATCATGCAATATAGTAGAATGGAAGCATTTATGTGGAGTGATAGGTATGAGAATGCAATATTAACTATTTTTTGGGACCAATTGCATATGCTAACAATCATACAAATCCATGATGACATGATGACGTTTGCTAATCAACCTTCAAGGAGAATTTTGGTCATTTCTAGGATGAAGTTAAATTTATCAAGAACTAGTGTGTGATTTGTGTATTTATTTTCCATCTTGACCTTAATTATAATACAAAATCTCTCAAGGATCAAATGTGTGTGCTTATGAAATTCATTTACCAATTTTGAGTAAGGTAGTGATGCATACCAACTTTAAGAACCAATGTGTGTGCAAAATGAGGAGTTCATTTTTTTTTTTTTAGCAAAAAACCTCTTGCGGAGCCACACCAACATTATCAATTGGATTTTAGGTACCCAATTCAACTTTTTGGTAGGGTGGATATTCAAACCTATGACCTCCCTTGAAGGATTACCCTCTCCTCTCCAATTCACCTACAACACCTGGGTAAATGAGGAGTTCATTTACCATGATTGTATGCATTTAGTTAGACTAAACTACTATGTAATGCAAGCTACCAAAAGCTAGCTAATCCAGAAGTTGACAATAGTCTGTACAAAATAAGGTCGCTAATATTCCAAAAATGTTGCCAATTGTAAGACTACCCTATTGCCAGGCAGGATTCATTTAGTCCATTGTTGTAATAGAGAGCACTCCATGGTGTTCAAATAATTGAGGAATTCCATGGATTCAATCTCATTACCCCCTTATTTTCTTTTGATTGCTTTGAGTAGGGATTCTTGTTCATTTTTTGTTTTGAACAAGGGTATTTTATTGCTTTGTAGTAAAAGGTAATTTTATTTTGCTTTTCTTTTTAATTTTTAATTTTTTTTTCAAGGGAGACTTGCTCAACTTATACAAAGAGCAAGGGATTTTATTCGGGTAGGGAGGAGCTTGTCCTCTTGTCTATTCTTAGTATTCTAGACCATGTGCATAATAGGATAGAAAGGGAAACCATTTGCTTAAGGATCTAGGTCTACTATGTAGCATCATATTCCCTTGTGCAAAATCATTTTAATATGTGTAAGTGTGTTTTGGTTCAAAAGGTGGCAAGATCAATTCCCAAAACTTTAAAATTTATTTAGTGAAGCAATAGTGCTTTTGGTTCAAGAGATATTTATAATAAATACTAATAATGAAGATTTTTATTAAAATATGTATTATGCTGAGTGGTTCAAGATAATTTTTGAATTCTTCCAAAGTAAACCAAAATTAACTATGAATTTTGACATCGGTCAAATTATATAAGTAGGGTAATAATTGGATGTGACCATATGGGATATGTAATTGAATCATAATTTTATTTTGATAAATGCATAGATAAATGAAACTTGATGAAATATGATTTATATATAATGATTGAAATAAATGCAAGAAATATATGTACAATTTTAAAAATTATGTACAATGATAAAATTTTTAAACTTTATGCATAGTATCTTTTTAGGTGCATTATATTCATGGGTTCCTTAAGATATTTTCCATTTAAAGTTGCCAATAGGTATGCACCTGATTTTGTAGTGATGATGAATGGACTTAGTCAATTTGGTTAAAATTTTCCTTTTAAATCAATTCAAGCATTTGTATTTTTTTGATTTTCTTAAAGAACTAGATCACCAATCTCAAAATATTGAGTATGAAATTTCTTAGAGTATGACCTTTTGAGTTTATCTTGATATGAGCGAAGGTGCTCTAAGGTATTTATACACTTTTCATCTAGTAATTCCAATTGTATTAGTCGTCTCGCATGATATTTATCTCCTACTTCGACATCTTGAAGTAAAAGACCTAAAGAAGGGACTTCAAGCTCAAAAGGAAATACAACTTCGGTGCCATATACCAAGACAAAAGGTGAAGTACCAGTAGGGGTTCAAACACTAGTTTGATAAGCCCATAAAGAAAGATATAATTGAGTATGCCAATATCGTCCTGATTTATTAACCAATATTTTTAGTATTTTAATTAGAGTTTTATTGGATGCTTCAGCTTGGCCATTTCCTTACGGATAATAAGGAGTAGACCATCTATGTTGGATTTTATATTTTGCACAAAGTTTTTGAATGTCTTTGTTTTTGAAACAAGTTCCATTATTTGAAACAAGCGTAGATGAAAGCTCGAATCTACATATGATTTGATTAAAGATGAATTTAGAGACTTGGGTTCATGTGCAAGAAGCCAATGGTATGACTTATACCCATTTTTTAAATATTCAATTGTTGTTATGATGAATTTATGATCATATGATGACATTAGGTTGATCTTACCTATAATATTGAGGTCCCATTTTAAAAAAGGCCAAGGGGAAGAGATAGCTTGAAGCTCTTGGGTAGGAGCATGGATGATATTCATGTGCTTCTGACATTTGTCACATTTATGCACATACTCATTGGCATATTTTTCCATGGAGGGCCAAAAATATCCCATTCGTAGGAGCATTTTGGCTATGGCTCCACCACTAAAATGACCTCCGCAAGATCCATCATGGACCTCGCTTAATACTTTTTTAGACTCATTGACATTGAGGTATATTAAGAGAATATATTCAAAGGATATTTTGTACAAGGTACTTATAATGATTACAAAATGAGTAGCCTGCTTATGCAATGATCATCATTGATTCCTATCTACGCCATCAGGGTATGACCCATTTTGGAGAAAAATTAAAATATCCCCATACCATGGTTCTAAAGATGCTTCTTCAATCATGAATATGTATAAGGGTGTTAAACATGATTCTAATGATGCAGGTTCCAGGAGTTGGTGAATGATGATAGTAACATGATTATAATTCAACTCCAAAGTAATAAGAGAAGCAACTACTGCCATAGCATCCACAAAATGATTACTAGTATGAGGGATAACCTCAATAGTAAATTTCTCAGATAAAGAGAAGTTTTAAAAACATACTCTTTATAAGGATGGATTTTCTCATCTCGGGTTTGATAAATATCATTAATTTGATTCACTACAAGTTGTGAGTCTCCAAAAACTAATAATACTTTAATATCTAAGGCTAAAGTTGCTCGTAACCCCAAAATTAAATCTTCATATTCTATTGTGTTATTTGTGCAAGCAAATTGGAGTTTAAAAGATAGTGGAATAATTTTTTTATGGGGAGACACTATTATAATATTTGCACCTACACCACTCATGCAATGAGCTCCATCAAAGAATAGATTCCAAGAATCTATAGGTTCACATTCTAGGTTAAGGCAAGAATCAATGGATGAGTAGACTCAAGAGGGGCAACAACGAGTTGATCTGCTATGACTCGTCCTTTAATGGATTTTTTCCAATAAAGGTTAGGTAAAACTCACTCAAAGTGAGAACCCATTTTGTTGCTCGTCCTGATAGATAAGGTCTACTAATCAAGCATATTAATGGATCAAATTTTACTATAACAATTTTTTTTTTACTAAGCATATAATGGTGTAGTTTCTATGTTGAAAACACAACTAAGCAAAGTTTTTCTAAAGGAGTCTAACAAATTTCATAACTTATTAAGGTGTTTTTTGACTAAGCATATAATGGTGTGGTTTTTGTGTTGAAAACAAAACAACTAAGCAAAGTTTTTCTAAAGGAGTATAATGAATTTCATAACTTATTAAGGTTCTGCTTATGTAATAAATAGCTCTTTCTTTCTTATCTTCGTCATGTTGCACTAGCATTGCTCCTAACACAAGTTCTGAGGCAAAAATGTATAGAATAAAAGGATGCTCAGGCCTAGGAGGAACGAGTACTAGTGGTGTAAGAAAATATTTCTTAAGAGCTTCAAAGGCTTATTGAAATTCTTCATCCCATTTGAAAAAGTATATTTCTTAAGTAATTTAAGAAAAGTTTGACATTTACCCACCAATTTGTCAATGAAACGATGGATATATTGGAGCTTACCTTGTAAGCTTCAAAGTTATCTCAAGGTTTTTGGTGGCAGTATATCGATGATTGCCTTGATTTTAATGGGATCTATCTCTATTGCTCACATAGATACAATAAATACCAATAATTTTCTTGATTTTACTCCAAAAACACATTTGCCTGGATTTAAGCAAAATTTATACTCGTGGAGTCTATTAAAGACTCATCGCAAGTTAGGAATATGATCATCTTCCTTAACAGATTGAGCTATGATGTTATCTACAATCATGTAAGATGTCATACATCATATCATGGAACATGTAGGTCATAACTCGTTGATAAGTTGCTCCTACGTTATTTAATCCAAAGGGCATTACTTTCCAATAAAAAATCCTCCAAGGTATAATAATAGTAGTTTTAAGTTGATCTATTTGTGCTATACAAATTTGGTTATATCTAGAAAATCCATCCATAAGGGATAGCATCCCACTTCTTGTTGTGAAATCAATGATTTGATCCATATTAGGAAGGGGAAAATCATCTTTGGAACATGCAACATTGATGTCCCTAAAATCATTACATACTTTGATTTTAGTAACCTCTTTTTTAGTTACTTGAAGAACACAAGCTTATATTGAGAGGGGGTGAACAATATAAGACCACTTTTTACTTTTCTTTCCCAAATAATATTATGCAATATATCAATGGCAATATCAATAGCAGTAATCAAAGCAATGCAAAAATCACCACACACAATAGAGACACCAATTTAACATGGTTCACACAATGTGGACTACTCCACGAAGAAAATATTTCACTAAAATTTTCTCAACAAATCTCTTGGGAATACTTTCCCTTTTACAATTTTTATGGACCTATATCCAAAGGAGACACCAATTCCCTAATCAATTTTATGGATCTCTATCCATAGGAGACACCAATCCCCTCAACTGGTTTGTGGATCTCTATCCATAGGAGAACTCCTTCTCCTCTACTATGGTTGGTGATCCTCTAGAAGACTACTACCTCCACTATACTGGCTTATGGATTTATCTCCACTGAAGACTCATGTTCTCACTTAAAATACTTGTCCTCACTACCTTGGATTATGGAACTCTATCCACTAGAGACTACTGTTCTCTACTCTATAACCTCCAAAGCTTACTCTCAACTCTATCTCAAATTTGCACTAAACATAGTCCTTTGTTCTAGAAAAAATCTTCTCAATCTCTATCTATAATATACACTAAACATAATCCTTATGTCTAGCACAAATCTGCTCAATATCTCTCTCTGATATACACTAAACATAATTCATTGGTCTAGCACAAATCTGCTCAATCTCTGTTTCTTATCTACACTAAACACAATCCTTCGGTCTAGCACAAATTTGCTCAATATTTATCTTTGATCTACACTAAACATAATCCTTTGATCTAGTACAAATCTGCTCAATCTATGTATCTGATCTACACTAAACACAATCCTTCGATCTAGCACAAATATTCTCAATCACTATTTTGGTAGGGCACAAACCTGGCATCAATTATACACCAAATTTTATCCTCAAATTTGTCCTCAAGCCTTAACACGAAGCTTGATCCAAAAACTAATTAAATATGTTATATCTGCTCCAAACCCTAACTCAAGGTTTGAACAGATCAATCAATCAACTCTGATCTCAAGTCTTCTTAAAGAGTTACCTCAAATATATCCACAAGTCCTCTCTAGAACTTGCTCAAACTGCTCCCAAGTCTTCACTAAGACTTACCTCAAATCTTCTCAACAAGTCCTCACTAGAACTTGTTAAATCTACTCAATAAGTCTTCACCAAGACTTACCTTAAATCTACTCAAAAAGTCCTCACTAGAACTTGTTCAATATGCTCAACAAGTCTTCACCAAGACTTACCTTAAAACTTCTCAACAAGTCCTCACTAGAACTTGTTCAATCTGCTCAACAATTCTTCACCAAGACTTGCCTCAAATTTGATTGTAAGCTTCCACAAAAGCTCACACAAATATGTCCTTAAGTCCACTCTAGAACTTGTTTAATCTCACAAAAACATATAGAGAATTGTTAGAGACTCAATATGTTTCACACTCACAACAATGTTCAATCACTTTCAAACTTTCTTGTTTTACCATAGAAACATATAGAGAATTGTTAGAGACTCAATATGTTTCACGCTCACAACAATGCTCAATCACTTTCAAAGTTCTTGTTTTACCACCAAAACATATAGAGAATTTTTAGAGACTCAATATGCTTCACACTCACAACCATCACTTTCAATCTCTCTTCCAAATCAAATCAAAATATAGAACAATTTGTTTCATAGAACTTGAACTATTACTCCAACACTCAATCAATTATACTCAATCAACTCCACTCAACCAATCATTTAATGAAAGCTTTGTCAAAAATGCTTATCAAAAAAACCTCACATACAATGATCTTTCACAAGCCCTAGTTCAAGATAGTTCACATAACAATTATACTCATGATATTTCATAAACCCTAATCATGCACATTAAGGCTCACTCAATATTTCCAAAAATGCTTATCAAACAAAGTTTCTAGCATCAACTCTTATTCCAAAAAAACCTTCACCAATTAATATTGGATATCTCAAAACCAAACTCAACAATGCTTATAAAACAATCCTTTTCACTCCAACTTAGCATTCACAACATCCAATCCAACAATATTTCACTCACAAGGAAAATGTGCCCATACCTTTTTTTTTGATGGAGACATGTCTTCAAAACCTGTCTTAATCACAATTAAATTTTCTTTGCCAACACTAGGGTGAGGTAGCCACAACCTATCTCAACATCTCCTCAAAATAATTTTCTCAATAATTATTTTTTATACAAAATATCAAATCTCTTAATACACCTTATAATATCCAAACTTACACAATATAAGTCAACATTTTCATAATAACAAAATACACCACAATTTCCTTGATACACCTTATAATCTCCAAACTTATAAAATAAATTTCAATCACCAAAGAATCAAAAATAAAATATTTTAATTCTCTTTACCTTTTAACTCCCTCAAACACTTATAGCAAAATCAAATAACTCATGTTGATAATTTCCCCCTCAACACTATATTCCAAGCATAAAAATTCATGTGCCTTTGCACCAACAAAGACCTTAGGTAATGCAAAATTAAATTAAAAAATTAAATACCTCCTTGTGCACTCCTGTGGGATCGATACCTGGTCGAAGCACCTACAACACCTTAGTTGTGGCTCCCTAGCCATGTGAGCTAAGTGCTCACATGGGAGTCAAAGGCACTAAAAGCACTTTGACTCTCCCTTGCCCACTAAGAGCCAAAAGGCTCTTGTCCGACATCATCGATGGGTATTGAATGCAGTACCTTTGCGTTCTTCAAAACCTTTACACACTCTAAAATTGCCGCTAGCCCAACCGCTGGTTGGTTGGTGGACTCTTTTGCCTTTAACACTTTGACTTCCATAAAATTTAGGGGTAAATAAAATATATCCTTTGTCCTTTTGCTGCTCACAAAAATATTTTGCATTCACACCAAAATCGCATGCATAAAATTAATTTCAGAGACTTGTTTTCCTTAGGGGTAAGGTTATGGTATTTTTACCATATTCCTCCCTCTCTCCCATGTCGACAGAGATATAAAATTAAATTGTTTTGGTGCCCAACCCAATTTTGGGTTATAAACAATATTATTTTATAAATAAATTTATAATATAAATATTATAAATTAATTATAAACTCCCTTGGGAATAATTAAACTTTTAATATTATAATGAAATATTATAATATTATTTCCATTTGGCCTAGGTGATTTCTTCTTTTGCCCTTGGCATTTTCAATCCGCATTTAATATTATATAATAAATATTATAATATTATTTTCTTTAGGGTATTTAATTGTCCTTTTGACCAAGCAACTGGAGCTCTTAGATCAAATCTCTTGGGATTAAAATATAAATATGTTAACCCTTTTTTTGCCAAGTCCTATACTGATTCTTGACACTGACTCTTGAAATCAATGAAAACACAACTAAATCAGAATTTCCAAAAATCTCCTCCTTTATCATTGATAGCAACCCCTTTTTTATATCAAACCTTTTCTTCTTTCAAAGTTGTTCCCCTGCTCCCCCTGACTAAATGATCTCCCCCTAACTCAGATCTCTCCCCTTTGACATCAATGGCAAAGGGTCACTTTTGGGGCTCAAAGCTAAGAACGAGACTCTTAGCTTAACCCCTGCCCCACCTCCTTTTGAGGTGGTTAATTCTAGGGTGGGAGTGTTTCTACTCCCAACATGCATTGATATTTGCCTTTGTCTACTTTCTTCCTCAATTGATCCTTCTGATTCCTCTTACTATTCCTGTTCCTACTTGTCTTTGGAATTTCTGTTGTATGCCCATCATTATTGCATGTATAACACTTAATGTTTTTGTTCTTTGGAGGTGCAACTATCTTGAAGTTTATTTTTGTGAAACCATATCCATTCCTATCATGAGCCCTGCAATTTATTGCCTTACGACCAAACTGGTTACAAGAGTAGCAATACCCTTGAAAAAGATGTATGTTTTTGAAATTCTCATATTCCTATCTTTCATGTGTCCTACATTGTGTAGCTTTATGGCCAAATATGTGACATGAGAAGCATCATCCATTGAAATTTCCTTGCCTTGACCTCATTGGTCTCTTAGTCTCTTCTTCCTTGTGTTGATTCTTGTTCCATCTATTCCTCTTTTGTGTATTGTTCCTTTTCCTATTGAACTTTATGTTGTCCAACTCATTCTAAGAAGTCTCACTCTCTCTTACAATCTCTTCTTCTAAAGCTTCTTCTTCTTTAGAGCTTGAGATTGAATCCTCTCCTTGTTTTCTTTGTACCTGTTCAAATCCAACACCTATCTTGTTTGATGTAGGTTTTTGTGTCTTGATAATCTTATCCAAGTTATTTGAGCTTCTCCCAAACCTGTGTAACTTGTCCTTAGACTATTTTAATTCCTCCATTAGTAAAGCTACCTCATGCTCTAACCTTTCACATTCTAAAACCTTTGCTTCTAACTTATCTTTGAATCTCCTTGTATTAGCTATTGAGTTAGGTATATCTTCTATAAGATTTTCTTTCTCCTCATCACATTCTTGAAATTTAAGCTTAAGTTTTGAATTTTTCTTTCTTACCTCTCTTAATACATCAAGAGCATGAATAAGTTCACCCTCAAGATCAACTTCTCCTTTCTCTTATTCTTCCTCTATTTTTTTGCCTTTGGGATCATCTTTATTCCTTTTGGATTTGTCTTCAATAGGATCACCTCCTTCTTCTTTTATTACCAGAAGTAGACTTTATTTTGGTCCTTCAAGTGTATCTTCATATTCATCATCACTGAAACTGAATCCATTATTTGCACAACTATCTTCAAGATGACCAAAGTTACCACATCTAAAACACTTGAGAATCATTGGTGCCCTTTTTATAACATCATATTTTTCTTTTGCTAGAAATAGTACTTCATATTTATCATTATCTAAGGAAATTTCATCACTATCACTTGAGCTCTTAAAAGCACTATCTGCATAGAAACTCTTCTTATGCCTTTGGAAAATCCTCTTTCCTTGCTTTCCTTGTCCATCCCTGCTTTTCTTTTGGTACTTGTATTTTCCTATTTCCCTGTTCCAGCATTTTGCTTAGCGGTGAATATTCACAAAATGAGCGAATAATAGCATTTTTGAAAATTCCAATTTGTGATTTTGAGGGAACTTGGACGTCGGCCATTAAAATTTTGAAGTGTTGATTTGTCATGCGTTGACAATAGTATTAGGTTTTTTTTAAATTCGTCGACACTCCCGCCTAAGTTGTGGAGCATTTTCACTAATTTTTTAAAATTTTTAAATTATCCTACCAAATTTGCTAACTATACCACTATATATATAAGTAACAATCTAGAGATAGTTTTCATTTATAACATTCAAAAAGTAAAAATCTAAAGCAAAAAGACAAACTGAAACATTCGATCTGTTGTAGATTCCATTGAACTTTAGTGTTGTGCATTGTATACGGATCGACATGACATAGTTTTCCACCTAGCACTATGACCAAATTTTATATCCACTTGGACCAGTAGTCGGTCTACTTGTTCCACCCGAACAACTAGTTCCAACCGGGTCGTCTATCGAACTACATATTCCACCCAAACCGTTAGCCAGTGAACTTATTCCACCCAAATCTATTTCCAGACTTCTGCGCAAGTTGGATCGACCATTCACCCGGATCGATAACCCATTTCCTGCACAAACCGCTCGATGAGTCTCTGTTCAGACGAACCTTTTCCTACAACAGGTGCTCTATTTCTCTTTAGACATTTAAATTTGTGATCCTGTATTTTTTGGTTTTACAGAGAATAATAGCTGTAGCACTTGTAATAATAAGATCTATTTTTTATCATCTAATTTCTGGGTTTTTTTAATTTATGTTTTTATCATTTACTGAAAATAAATCAATGCTCTGTTCTCCATTTTTCCTTCTATTTTCTATCTATATTAAAACTATTTGATTCTCTATTTCCATTAAGATCCCCTTTTATGTTACAAGATTTTTAAATAGGTAAATACTATGGTTCTCTATGGACAAAGTGATGCTCTGCTTCTTGTCCAATTTGTACTAGAATTTTATATTTTTCAACATTTTGTATCTCTAATTGTATCTTTGATTAAATTGTATTTCAAATTTATATTGATTAGTTTTTGCTCTTAAAAAAATCACAATAAAGAATGACTGGAAATAGGTATTTATTTTCTTCCAACCATCTATACGCTTATTCTAATTACAATATTATCTTAAGGCTTCACAGAAGTAAGATGCCTTCAACATTTTATTACTTTTCTAAATTTAAAAATATTTTCTTTACAATTAAAATGCCACCTATTGATGATGCAAAGGAGGCCAAATATGAAAAGGGTATCCTAAATTATTTTAGCCATACGTTGAAATCAAGCGATCCATCGACATCTGTGCAAATTCAAGGTACAGATGATTTTTTACTACTTAACATTTAGGTGTATTTGTTAGTTTAAATAATGCTTTATTCCTCAAATGGTTAGAGTGCCTCTAGCCATATTGCATGATTATATAAACCATATCTATGTTTGTTAGTTTATTTTGTTAAATTAAAAAATATTTAAGAATAGTATTGTATGCTACTATGCAGAATACCATGTGGACCCTGATACACATCCACTTGAATATATTCATCACCGAGATATGACTTCTAATGAAAATTATTTTAACAATGACATCCAAAAAGCAATTGAAGATAATCCTCAAAATAACATAGTTGAAAATGAAAGCAAGAAATCAAATACATTATAAACTTCTTTTTAATCTACAAGCGATAAAATAAAAAGTGAAAGGCATCTAACTAGGCTATTAGAAGGGCATTTAAGAATGAATGGGCAGAAAAATTTCCATTGATAGAGCCTATCCTAACTAATGATAACCAAGTCGATGATAAAGTATGTAGATTCAAAATTTGTAGTTGGAAACTGAGCAAGGAGCATAGGTTACAAAATAAGATAAATACAATATAAAAACATATTGGAAAAGTTTATGTAAAAGTTAAGTAAGTGATGGTGAAATTATTAAAACAGTTAGATGGAACGATGCATCAGAATGTATGCATGTTAGATATGCAATAGAATATGACAATCACTTAAAGGAACAACAATCTCTTGTTGAGAAAGATGCAACAATTGAAGCCCATTTTCAAAAAATAAAAAAGATCAACTTAGGGGTAAAAGGTTTATAGTTTGTTGTTGTACTTAGTATTCTCAAGAAGGGTAGACCCATGTCTAATTTTTTTTATTATAAGCACCTGTTTTTGCTGGCTGGTTTGCAAAAAATTCTGAGTTGCCATTGGTCTGATCGAAGTGGTTGGGAAATGGCAAAATGTATATCATTAGTAGAGAAGGAGGACCTAAGGGAGAGAGTAAAAATTTCCAGATTCATTTCACTATCTATTGATGAGGTGACGGCTGTGGAAAATACATCTTGGATTTGTATGCATGTGTATACTTTTCAAAATAATGTTAGACAACCTAGTTTGCTAGGATTACATAAGATGGTTGAAAATTAAATTGTAGAAAATATTTATAATGTGGTTGTGACTAGTTTAAAATATATTGCATGAATGAATGACATAGATATAGCCTCAAAGTTAATATGTGCTGTAGCTAATGGAGCTGCTATAATGCAAGGGCATAGGAGTGGTCTCTGTGTTTGATTGCAAACCACAATTGGACCATATATGATACCCATTCATTGCATGGCTCATAGAGTGAATATTGCATATAAAATCGTGAGCACTTTTGAAAATGTTGCGAGAGTGGAATACCTCATTCATGAAATACATTCTTATTTTTCTTGCTATCTAAAAAAGTTTTTAGAGTTTCAATAGTTTGCACTAGGAGTTACATAAGGAAAAAAATGTTAAAAGATGTAGATAAAAGGTGGATTTCATTGTATCAACCTACACACAGATTTTTTATAGAATATCAGTCATTAACAGGGTTTATGTACGCAAGTAGTCGAGGAGTTGATAAGGCAAAATATTTGTTGTTTTGTTTGACTAACTTTGAAACCATGTTGACATTATATGGTATTCTTCCAATGTTAGAAGAAATGAGTAGATTGATAAAATTTGCACAAGAGAGATCCATTTATATCATTGATTTCATAAGGATGAGAAAAAAAAACATGTTGTTATTGAAAATTTATGTGTTCAAAGCAGATTTTAAATATCCCTTGTATAATAGTTGGAATACATTGACAAACGTAAACGATCCAGTAAGCTATTTAAAGTTTGACATCAATGATCATATTTGTATTAACAATCATGGAAATTTGATACCTATTTATTGTTTTGAAAGACAATTAAGTATAGGTGTGGATGGTGCTGAACAAGTTTCTGTAACACACAATAGATTTCATGTTGTATTACAGAAAACTAGAACAAATTTGTCCAATATAGCAAAATATTTGACAAGTGAGATAAAATATCGGTTTCAGAGAGATGAGTTGCTTGAGGCCATGGTGTGGTTAAACCCATATTTTGGGGTTCTAATAGTGACTTCAATTCAACAAATGATTTTTTTGTTAAATATATGATGAAAATTATTGAGCATTTCAGTAAAATTGTGGAAATGAATGGTGTTACAATCAATGGTATGCTCAACAAAAATATTTTGAAATAACAATCAACACATTTTGGAAGAACAATGTTTGGGCAAACATCACTTTTGAGGAACATCAATGAGACTGGTTCCATTGCACATTTGTGGCAAACATTGTATCCAAATACTATCCTACACGATACTATAAGTGAATACTTCTGTTTATATGAAATACGTCAAACAACTATTTTGTAATCAGTGGAAGACGAAAGGGTTTTCAGTGCACTATATTTTGTGAAATCTAAGCTTTGCAATAGGCTGGATAAAAATTTAGAAAATTATTCGAGAATATTTGTATCATCCTATCAGTTGGAAAAATTTCCCTATGACAGAGCAATTGCATTGTGGAATTACCTTACAGTCAGAAGGAGCTTTTTTAATATGCCCGATATGGAATATGATGATGCTTTCAGTGATTAGAATGTGGAGACACAGATATCCACTATGCTTCATAGTGATGATGAACAAGCAAAAAAATGATTGTTCAAGCTATTTGATTTGTGATTTTTTAGTATTATATTTTTTCAAGTATTTCACAATTTGAATTAATTTGACAAGCTACGTATTGTATGTTTCAGCTATATGATTTGGTATTTAACCGGTTTTGTGATTTTTCCAGTATTTCACAATAAATTGGAATTGATTTGATATCAAATTTTACAATATTTTATCAGATTTGTTAGATTTCACAAAATTTGATTATTAAGAAGTTTTCATGTTCTACCCTTTGTTGTTTTTGAAATAGTTTTAATTGCCTTTATATCATAGTATTTGTATGTTTCAATTACATGAATTGTAAATTTTTTCAAGTATTTACAACATTGATCAATATGAATTTGTTAGTTATCATTTTCATCTATAAATTTTTTATAAGTATTTACAACATTGATCAATATTCATATGAATTTACAACATTAATTTTTTAACTGCATTCATATTCATATTGAGATTATAAATAGCTAAAATCATTTTAAAAAAAAAGTACATTCATATTGACACAAGAAGAACATTCATATTGATTTTATCTGACATAAGAAGAGCATTCATTTTGATTTTATTTGACACAAGAAGAGCATTCATATTGAATTTAACTGCATTCATATTGATTTTTGCATTCATAACCATATTGAGATTACAAACAGTTAAAATCATTTCAAAAACAAGAAGTGCATTCATATTGACACAAGAAGAGCATTCATATTGATTTTATCTGACACAAGAATAGCATTCATATTGACACAATAACAACATTCATCTTTATCATTTTGGACAAGAAGAGCATTCATATTGATTTTAATTGCATTTTTAATGATTTTAACTACATTCATATTTATATTGAGATTATAAACAGTTAAAATTATTTCAAAAACAAGAAGAGCATTCATATTGACACAAGAACAACATTCATATTTATCATTTTGGACCAGAAGAGCATTCATATTGATTTTAACTGCATTCATATTCATATTGAGATTATAAAAAGTTAAAATCATTTCAAAAACAACAATACTCATATTCATATTCATATTGCCATAGACGAAAAACACATAAAAATATTATAAATAGGAAGAACAACAAAATTAAAGAGGATAATAAATTTATAAATTATATTTTTCATATATAGATTTAAAATATATAAGATGTCTTTAAAGTTTAACTGTGTTGAAAAGCAACACAAAATTCCACTCAAAACTAAAATTTCTCAAACTATGTTTGACATTCCGGATGTTCTATCATTGTTTGTTCTGCTGAGGTTTCTCTTGGAGTTGCATGTTCTATTACTTTTTCTGCTTCTTCTAAACCAGACGTTGGCAGTGCTCCGAATCTAACTAAACTTTCTTGTCCTTTCTTGAAATTTTCCAACAACCCAACATCTTCTTTGGTGGGATCTTGAAGCTCTTTCAAACCAGGATTTTTCTCCAATACTTCCCTTATCAGGAGATCCGGATCCACTTTTAATTTTTCCCACAAATATTTTTTTAGAATGTTGTTATCTCTTAATTTTTGTTGGGATTTTCTCTTCATAATAATGGACATTTCCAAAAATTTCTTTGCAGCCTCTTTGTTAACTTGCATGCTCTGAACTTGTAATTTCAAAATTTCAAAGTTTGACTGCAAAAGAAAAAAACATAAGTTAGTAGAATTATATGACATAATTTAAGCAAATTCAATATTTTTAAGACATAAGTTAGTAGATTTAGCAAAAGAAAAACATGCATCTTCTCACCTCGGCCACATCTCTTGTGGCTAAAGCAACATCAACAATTTTCTTGTTGAAAGCCCATTGGTTATAGTACGCTTGGGCTTCAACATTGATGTTCTCAATTCTATTCAACATAATATTTAAAACTTCATCATCGGATGAAGTCATGCATGTCCTTAATCCTGATGTGGCCTGCTGTAACAGACCACCAAGCTTCTTTGGTTCATTCTCATATCAAGAATTTTTTTTTCCCTTTTATTAAATTTTTTGTAATGGGCATTTATTTGCTTGATAAGCACTTTAGCCTAAATTTCCCACTATTTCATAAATTGTAAATCTTAAGCACCCTCTCTTGGAGGGTTGCTTCAATACCATCACACATAGAATACTGAATATAAAATTTAACTTTGTCATTCTTGGATTGAAGATGACAGTGGGCTTCCATCACAGGAGCAGATATTGTTTGCTTAACTGTTGGGGGTGCTATTTCTTCTACCTCTGCATGTGCATCATCAAGCACCTCTATGGCCTAAAAGCCCTCAATATTTCCTTGCAAAAAAATTCATCATCAAGCTGAATATTATCTAATCCAACATTCGCGGTTGACACCTCTAGTACTTGACTTGTGTTAAAAGAAAAAGTGGGGAAAACACCCTGTGATCTTGGCTGTAAAAGTATTTTTCCCCTTCCATAGGCCATATTTATTTTCCCTCTCATTTTTTGCACCTGTGGTCATTGTCGTGCTGGCGATGGCTTCATCACTTGTTTTTTTTGGCTTCTCACAATTTGATCTTGAGAGCCACCTGACATTCAAATAATAAATTGCCAAAATTATTTTCCAAAAACAAAAAAAAAACTTTAATTTCAAGTAAATAGAATGAGTTACCTGACTATGATTGAATCTCATGTACAAAGTTGTGGGCGGGGGTTGTGCGTATTTCTGAAAATATGAAAATTAAAAAAAATAATAATATAATTGTTTGTAACACACTAAGAAGTATAATGATAAAATATTGAAAGTGAAACTTCGGTGCAGGATGGTTGATCTGACTAGATTCAATTTTAGGGCGATGAGGAGTAGTAATTGTAACTTGTTGTGTATTTTTTGTTAGCCTCAACAATGGTGATGATTCTGATTCATTTTATTTAGAATCACCACATGCCTCATGAATGTGACCCCTTACACCAGCATCCTATTTTTAGTTTTGGTCACTGACTTTCTCTACAAACTTGTGCAAAAAAAAATGAAAACTGAAAACAGAGCTAAAATATATTAAAAATTGGATTTGAAACATGGACTTACCCTCAATTCCTCTGAAATCATACCCAAGTTCAGTAGTGTGGGATGCAATTTTGTTGGTACTTCAGTTTTTTTAAATCATAAAACTTTCATAAAAAGAACTAAAATAAAGTTAACGGTCACCACCATTTTGACTTCTTCTATTTTGATGTCATGCAACTCTGTTATAATGTGTTCTAAAATGTACATGCACCAATCGAACTGTGTGCCTTGAACAGTGTAAATGATATAGGTCAATGCCCATAATGGAATTTTTGTTCTTCCAAGAAAAAATAGTCTTGCTTGGAAGAACTCAATAATGAACTTTAGCTTTTTATTTTCAATGCAGTTGTAAGTTAAGCCTCTCTTAGAATTAGCCACAAAAGCCGCATAAAAAAAAATAGATGAAAAAACATGTTAAATTTTGAACAATAATAGAAATAATTGATGGGAATTATACCTTCAACCACTTTCCAGGAAAGATTGAATTCATCCTCCAAGTATTTTTTGTCATGCTTAGCCATAGTGAACCTTAGAGACACGATAGGGAAACTCTTGTGTAGAAGTTCTGTTAACATCTGGCTATCCGAAGGTGTGACAATGAATGACACTTGTTTATTTTGAAATGTGACATTCACTATTGCACGGTCATGATCGTAACCATCAATGATACTCTGCAAAAGGTTCTTGTCGGTATTGAGCTACAACATTGTTAGCAACTACTACAAACTTGATGTAGAGAGCCATGTATTGTCATAACCAAGGGTGGTTGACAAATCTATCATGGCGGTGCAAGTAGCGTTCTTGAAAACCAAATTTCCAATGATAGTTTGAGTAGATGTGGTAGGATTTACCATTGTTAAATAAAGTAAAAGGAGAAAGTGGATTGCAAAGAGTGTGGAGTTACAGTGTATCGAAAGGAGTTTGAAAGTAATCACAGAAATGTAACCAAAAAAATGACTTCTCCTTGTCTATTTATAGATACAAATGATAGGATTCAGATACATGGTAGAATGTTATTTGGCATACACTGAGGCTGATAGATCAACTGATATGTGGTATAGTGAACGTTATTCCAATGATGGATATTTTCCACCCAGTCGGTATGTCAGACTTTGTTTTCATCTAGTTCATTTTCTAGACCTCGTAAATTACCCGGTCCATCATCCAAACTATGGTTTCCATTCGGGTCATTACTGGTCTATGATTTACATTCGGTCTGCTATATAGAACTCTATTTTCACCTAATTAGTTAGCTGGTTCTCAAATTCCACCTGGGCTATTTGTTGGTCGAGGATTTCCATCCAGGTCGTTACCCATCCTCGATTTCCACCTGAGCCATTTGTCATACTTTGATTTTCACCCAAAATGTATCATCATTTCTTGATTTCCACCTAGTAAATCATTGGTCTATGGTTTGCAATCGATCTATTTTCCATATTTGTATATTACCTGGTATGTAATTAGGATGTGTTTTCACCCAGTCTGTTATCGATCTATGTTTTCCCTCTATTCACCAATTTTTTTCAATTTTTTTTCAAAAATTAAGATAATTTACCATGTCCTCCGACATGAGGTTGACCTGGATTCACCAGGGATTCGCAACGGATTCACAATTTTTTACAAGGACATTTCTGGTCCGACCCCTTATGCATAACCCTACCCAATTCTTATCATCATGTTTTTCTTCATCATTGTTATTTCCAGCCTCTGGAAAATCAGATGCATAATGACCATATTTTCCATAATTGAAACATCTAACTGATTTCGTACCTTTATATTTTCTTGATTCCTTGTTCCTTTTGCCATAATTTACTTCTTCATCTCTAGATGACTCATTACTTGAATCTAAATTCTTACCCTTTATCTTCTTAGTAACTTTGAAGGTTGCTTTCTTTTGGGGAATAGTTTCCTCTTTTATTCTCATCTCAAAAGTTATGAGAATGCCATGTAATTCATCCCTTGTCAAACTTTCAATATCTTTTGCCTCTTCTATAGCTAAAATATTTTCACTAAACCTTTTTGGGAGTGATTAAAATATTATCACAAATATTTGTTTCCTCAAATTTAATTCCAAGTCCTTGCATGGAGTTAACAACCTCATCGACATGAAGTAGATATGCCATAATTTTTTCCTCATCCTTCATCTTTAGGTCTTCAAATGCTCTCTTGAAATTTTTTAACTTTACCCTTTTGAACTTTTTATTTCCTTCATATATGCCTTTCAACTTATCCCAAATTTCCTTTGCTGATGTGCAATGCATAACCTTTAAAAACTCTATTTCATGCAAACCTCTCAAAATTCCTTTCATTGTATTTAAACTATAATGATGTAGAAGCTTACCATATTTATCTGTAGCTGGAGTTAATAGTGGTGTGTATCCATTCTCAACTACTTCCCATATTTAATTTCCAAGTGCCATTAGATGAAACTTCATCCTTGTGCTCCATAGTGCATAATTGTTCCCATCGAACAATGGTGTTGAATTCCCTAATGATCCATTCTTAGAATCCATCTGTGTTCTTGTAATTTTTTCCTTCAAGTTGTTAGACTCTTCTAAAGGAACCCACTTTGATACCAATTGAAAACATAAGCTTATACTGAGATGGGGGGTGAACAATATAAGACCACTTTTTACTTTTATTTTCCAAACAATATTATGCAATATATCAATGGAAATATCAACAACAGTAATCAAAACAACACACAAATCACCAAAAATAATAGAGGCACCAATTTAATGTGGTTCAACCAATGTAGGCTACTCCATGAAAAAAATATTTCACTAAAATTTTCTCAACAAATATCTTGGGAATCCTTTCCATTTTACAATTTTTATGGACCTCTATCCAAAGGAGACACCAATCCCCTAATCAAGTTCATAGATCTCTATCCATAGGAGACACCAATCCCCTTAGTTTATTTATGGATCTCTATCCATAGGATAACTCCTCCTGTGCTCTGGTTGGTGATACTCTAGAAGACTACTACCTCCACTACACTAGCTTATGGATTTATCTCCATTGAAGACTCCTGTCCTTAATCAGAAGACCTATCCTCACTACCCTATCTTATGGAACTCTATCCACTAGAGACTACTATCATCTGCTCTATCACCTCCAAAGCTTGGTCTCAGCTCTGTCTCAAATCTGCACTAAACATAGTCCTTTGGTCTAGCACAAATCTGCTCAAACTTTGTCTATGATTTGTACTAGACACAATCCTTTGATCTAGCATAAATTTACTTAATCTCTATATTTGATCTGCACTAAACACAATCCTTCGGTCTAGAACAAATTTTTCTCAATATCTATCTTTGATCTGCACTAAACACAATCCTTCGGTCTAGCACAAATCTGCTCAATCTCTATCTCTAATCTGCACTAAACACAATCCTTCGGTCTAGCACAAATTTTGCTCAATATCTATCTTTGTTATGCACTAAACACAATCCTTCAGTCTAGCACAAGTCTACTCAATCACTATTCTGGTCTAGCACAGACTTGTCCTTAAATCTACACCAAACTCTATCCCCAAATTTGTCCTCAAGCCTTAACACAAAGCTTGATCCAATCACTAATTAACTCTACTAGATCTGCTTCAAAACCTAAGTCAAGGTTTGAATAGATCAATCAATCAACTCTAATATCAAGTCTTCTCAAAGACTTACCTCAAATCTATCCATAATTCCTTTCTAGAACTTGCTCAAACTGCTCTCAAGTCTTCACCAAGACTTACCTCAAATATGCTCAAAAAGTCCTCACTAGAACTTGTTCAATCTACTCAACAAGTCTTCACCAAGACTTACCTCAAATCTACTCAACAAGTCCTCACTAGAACTTGTTCAATCTGCTCAACAAGTCTTCACCAAGACTTACCTCAAATCTGCTCAACAAGTCCTCACTAGAACTTGTTCAATCTACTCAATAAGTCTTCACCAAGACTTACCTCAAATATGATTATAAGCTTCCACAAAAGCTCACACAAATTTGTCCTTAATTCCACTCTAGAACTTGTTTAATCTCACATAAATATATAGAGAATTGTTAGAGACTCAATATGTTTCACACTCACAATAATTCTCAATCACTTTCAAACTTTCTTTTTTTACCATAGAAACATATAGAGAATTGTTAGAGACTCAATATGCTTCACACTCACAACAATGATCAATCACTTTCAAAAAAATTTGTTTTACCATAAAAACATATAGAGAATTTTTAGAGACTCAATATGTTTCACACTCACAACCACTCAATCACTTTCAATCTCTCTTCCAAATCAAATCATAATATGGAACAATTTATTTCATAGAACTTGAACTATCACTCCAACACTCCCAATCAATTATGCTCAATCAACTCCACTCAACCAATAACTTAATGAAATCTTTGTCAACAATGCTTATCAAAAAAACCTCACATAAAATGATCTTTAACAAGACCTAGTTCAAGATAGTTCACATAACAATGATACTCATGATATTTCACAAATCCTAATCATGCACATGAAGGCTCACTCAATATTTCCAAAAATACTTATCAAACAAAGTTTCTAGCATCAACTCTTATTCTAGAAAAATCTTCACCAATTAATATTGGATATCTCAAAACCAAACTAAAAAATGCTTATCAAACAATCATTTTCACTCTAAATTAGCATTCACAACATCCAATCCAACAATATTTCACTTACAAGGAAAATGTGCCCATACATTTTGTTTTTATGGAGATATATCTTCAAAACCTATCTTAATCACAATTAAATTTTCTTTGCCAACACTAGGGTTAGGTAGCCACAACCTATCTCAACATCTCAATATAATTTTTCTAATAATTATTTTTCATATAAAATATCAAATCTCTTAGTACACCTTATAATCTCCAACCTTACACAATATAAGTCAACATTTTCATAATAACAAAATACACCACAATTTCCTTGATACACCTTATAATCTCCAAACTTATAAAATAAATTTCAATCACCAAAGAATCAAAAATAAAATATTTTAATTCTCTTTATCTTATAACTCCCTCAAACACTTATAGCAAAATTAAATAACTCACGTTTATAATTTCCCCCTCAACACTATAGTCCAAGCACAAAAATTCATGTGCCTTAGTGCCACCAAAGACATTGGGTAATGCAAAATTAAATTAAAATATTAAATACCTCATTGTGTGCTCCTATGGGATAGATCCTTGGTCGAAGAGCCAACAGTGACTTAGCTATGGCTCCCTAGCCACGTGAGCTAAGTTCTCATGTGGGATTCAAAGGCGCTAAAAGCACTTTGACTCTCCCTTGCCCACCAAGAGCCAAAAGGCTCTTGTCCTATGTCACCAATGGGTATCAAACGCAACACCTTTGCATTCTTTAAAATCTTTGCACACTTTGAAATCGTCGCCAGCCCAACCACTAGTTGGTTGGTGGACTCTTTCGCCTTTAATGTTTTGACTTCCATAGAATTCGGGGGTAAATAAAATATATCCTTTGTCCTTTTGCTGCTCAGGAAAATATTTTGCATTCACACCAAACTCACGTGCATAAAATTAATTTCGGAGACTTGCTTTCCTTAGGGGTAAGGTTATGGTATTTATACCATATGCCTTCCCACATTGAAAAAGATATAAAATTAAATTATTTTGGTGCCCAACCCAACTTTGGGTTATAAACAATATTATTTTATAAATAAATTTATAATATAAATATTATAAATTATTTATAAACTCCCTTGGGCATAATCAAACTTTTAATAATATAATGAAATATTATAATATTATTTCCATTGGGTCTAGGTGATTTTCTCTTTCGCCCTTGGCCTTTTTTGACCACCTTTAATATTATAATAATAAATATTATAATATTATTTCCTTTAGGCCTTTTCTTCAGGGTATTTAACCGTCCTTTTGACCAAGCACCTGTAGCTCTTAGATCAAATATCTTGGGATTAAAATATAAATATTTTAACCCTTCTTTTGCCAAGTCTTGTACTGATTCCTAACACTTATTCTTGACATCAATGACAACACAACTAACTCAAAATTTCCAATAGTTACTGGGATGATATTGGATATCCATTCAGAGTAATCTATGGCTTGAATGAAATCAACGTCTAATAATTTTTGTAATTCATATTTTACTAGCAAGGCTACTTTAGGATGCATTTCCTAAGTTTTTGTTTTACTGGTTTAGCATCAATACGCACCACTAAGTGGTGCATGACGACAGAAGGATCTAAGCCAGGCTTATCTGCATATGTCCATGCAAAGATATCAGGGTATTCCACAAGAAGTTTTATGTATTTTATTTTTTCTTATTTACTTAAGGTAGCTCCAATTTTGACCATGTGAGGATTAATTTTTGTTCCAATATTGATTTTCAAGATATCTTCTACCAAAATATTTAAATCCCTTTCAAAGTTAGGAGGGGTTGGTGAAACACCCATTTCCTAAAGTTCTTCCAAGGATAATTTGGCTAATTCTTATTGTGGGATTACTGTGTGAACATAGGATATACATGGGATAGACCCATCGAAGAAGAAACCATTCCTCATGACTTCTTCAAGGGAGGTTTCAAAAAATATATCTCCTTCTATACATTCTTTCGAAGTGGCAATCATTTTTGGATGGACTATTGAAATCATATTACAAGAAAAATGGGTTTGTATTCTCTTATTATTCATTAAATATTTTTTATTTTCTAAATATTCATCATAGGTTATTAGTCTAGGACACATGAAATATAGAAATATGGAAAATGACAGCTTTTCAAAGGGTATTGCTACTCATGTAATGAGTTTGATCACAAGGTAATGAATTGTAAGATTATATAGTTTTCTTTGAATTCTTTGTAAATAGAGAGTATCGAATTCACCCGCTGGTCACCCTACTGTAGCTGATCCTTCAAGAAGTCAACCGTGTACCTGGCAGCATAGATATCAGTAAAAATGGACTGCAGCTCTTCCATCTTCTCCTCTATTTTATCCTTCATATCCTGTTTAGGTCTTACTTGAAAGTGGCATCCCTTCTAGGATGTTTTCCACACAAAAAAGTTAATTATACTTCAATTTTTTTTTTATTATAATAAATAATAAAAATGTCATATCATTATACTTAATTTAAATTCTTAAATATATATATATATATATATTATATGTGTATATTCTATATATTATAATAAATAAATAAGAAAAAATTAAAAATAAGGTAATTATCACCTTATAAATAGTGATAACCCGAGAGTCATTTTAATGTTTCTACATGATTGGCTTTAGGTGATTTACCTTATGTTTCACTTTAAATATTTATAAATCAAAAAGTCTAATTCTTTAATATTTAATGCATGATGATGGAATATATTTGGACTGATTAATATTCAAATTTGTTTCGCAGGTCAATTCGGGATAGGATCAGGGTATGTTTCGAGATGCGATAGCAACTATGCCGACGGGACGATGAACTCAAATATGGCAAATAAATAATCAGTGATGGACGTGATGAGTGCTAGTAGGAAACCAAATATGCATGGTAAAAACTCCGCACGATGGTTGAATCCAAAAATAAGAATCAAATTCTACACTTGTAGAGTCAATTGCATTGTTTGAATATGAAGAGTAATGAGAAGTTGGAGGATTTTCTAAGGATTACAGAGTTGTGGGCTTTGCTCCAAGCGTTAGGTGAAATCATGACTGATGATGTTCCTATACCCATTGTTTTGCGAGCTTTGCCATTGAAATTTAGTTTTATGGTGAAGACCTTGAACGTCAATAATTAGAGTCCAAATTTTGGGACTTTCATTAATTGGAAGTAATTCATGATACAAAGTCAGAAGAGGAATGAAATCTAGTCTCTCGTTAGAAGGGAAATTCATCATAGGTTATTATATGATCATCATCATAAAAAGGGAAATATTGAGATTTTGTAGGGATATATCCTATACCACATCGAGCAGGCCATTCCTCAACCTCAAATGGCTTGTGTATGCCATTTTCAAAAGGACCCAAGTCTTTACCTCTATAACCCATATCACACATCATTTGTTTTGATTTTATAAATTTTTTGGAAAAGTAACATTGAGCAAAACTATTCTCATCGAACATAAAGCTCATTTTCTTGATGTTAATTTTATCGGGAGAACATCCTATGGAAATAAAAGCACAACTTCCAACATGATATATGTTTTTCCATTTGTGAGGTAAACCTATCGTATGCAGGGATGGTGGTAATTGGGACAAAATAATGGAGTCTTGTACAACAAAATTTACATGTTTTGTAGGTGCTAGTATGGTAGATAGGTTTGGTAAAGTTTCATCTATGAGAGGATATGAGGTAGAAGGATTATCAGTTTTAGATGGTGTATTTGTGTCAGAAGAAGGTAAAGGTTCAATTTTTAGGGAAGAAGATTTAGAGGGAACATGTATTGATGATGATAATAATGGAAAAAATGGAACATCAATAGGCTCTGCCATTGTACACATGTCAAAAGGTTTAGGATCTCCATGGATGGTGGACAATTGGTTTTTAAATTTGAATTTGACACATTGATGTAGTGTAGAGGGAACTGCCCTCATTGCCTTAATCTAAGGGCATCCTAGAAGGATGTTGAATGATGCAGGAAAAGATGCAACAAAGAAAAATATATCCAATATTCTAGGGCCAACTTGTAATGGGATAGATATCACACCACAAGCCTCTTGGGTTTCATCATTAAAATATTTTATAATCATTTCAGTTCTTTGTAAATCTCCATTTTTGAACCCAAACCTTTTGAAAAATTCATAGGTGCAGATTTTTAAGGATGATCCATTGTCAATTAATACTCTCTTAATGCCTATATCTCCGATTAATGTTGTTATGTATAAGGTATTATCCCTATGCATACTGTATGGAGATATATCTTTATCATGAAAATAAATGTAGTCAACTCCCTGAGAGGCTACAACATTCACTACAACAGTTGGCTCTATATCTTGAGGTACCATCATTTGACTCAAGGTGTTCATTAATTCTTCTCTATAAACTGATGAAGTTCTAATAATATCTAGGAGAGAAATCCTATTTGTTGTATTAGCTAGTTGTTCATTAATATCAAAGGGAACTTTTGTTGAGGTCGAATTACATTATTTCCCTTATAAGATGGTTTTAGAACAAAAGATAGTTGATCCACATCATTTGATTGAGTTGTAGGTAATTGTGATTGAGAATTTTGATTTTGATCTTGTTATATAGTAATGGCTCCAACTATAGCCACAATGTTGTTTTATTGATGTGGAATGGGAGGATTATCTTGAACAAGTTGTGCTCTAGCATTTAATGTTTGTTCTATGGGAAGAAGTTATTATGAAGAAGTACAGGTTGTTATCATTCTTGAAAATGGTTCCTCTAGAGTTAATGAATAAATGATGGGTAGAATTGGTCCAGATTCATCTTCTAAACTATTAGAATGTAATGAAATAATATCTATCTCAAATTCAGTTTCACTTTTTGTATGATTCAAGGATGAGAATTGTATTGTTCTTCCAAGAATTGGCTCAATTATGATAACAGATTGAGTAGGCACAAAGGGATTTTGTGAAGGTTGTGATGGTAAGTGACCACTAATAATTCCCACATAACATGTTGGATGAGGAACATTCTTATAGTCTAGCTGATTTATAGCTTCCTTACCACAGTTTGGTAAGGGATTTTGAAAGATATCTAGATCTTTATTGGCATTTGTGCCTATTGTTTTTGTGCACTTACTACTAGAGGGTTTTTATTTGGTGGAGGTCTTTCCACTTCCAGCTTTCCATCATTAATTAAGTCTTGCACCAAATGTTTTAATTTTTTACAAGTTTTTGTTGGATTTTCGTCAACTTGATGAAAATCACAATGTTGGTCCTATCTATACCAAGGTTGAGAAGGATCAGGTTATCATATTTTTGGTAATTTTATCAAACCTCTTTCTACTAATTGTGGTAATACCATTGTCAAAGGCTGTTTTAATCTTGTAAAGTTACGTAGTGGAGGTCTTTGAGGTACTTTTAACATAAAATTATTTGTAGTTTTTGTGGTATTAACATTTGGAGTGGGTCTATTATATGTAACCCCATATCCTACCACATGTTTGTTCTTGTATTGATTTTTAGATGACTTATCTTCATCCTTATTTTTAAACTATATCCTTCTGATTAGAGCTAATTATATTCTTCTTGCCAAGTCTATAGCCTAATCAAAGGATGTTACAGTTGCAGTAGCTAACTCATAGGATAATTGCTCTTGTAAATTTCCAATGAAAATTTCTAATATTACCAAGGTTGAGAAAGGTTAGGTTGTTGTATTTTTGGCAATTTTATCAAACCTCTTTCTACTAATTATGGTAATACCATTGTCAAAGGTTGGTCTAATCTTGTAAAGTTATGTAGTGGAGGTTTTTGAGGTGCTTTTACAAAAAAATTCTTTGTAATTTTTGTGGTATTAACATTTGGAGTGGGTCTATTATTTGTAACCCCATATCCTACCACACGTTTGTTCTTGTATTGATTTTTAGATGACTTATCTTCATCCTTATTTTTAAACTATCCCATTTTTATTAGGGCTTATTCTACTCTTATTGCGAAGTCTATAGCCTGATCAAAGGATGTTATGGTTGCAGTAGCTAACTCATAAGATAATTGCTCTTGTAAATTCTCAATAAAAATTTCTAATATTTCTCTTGGTGGTACAATGAAATGTAGTTTTCCTAGAAGTTTTCTCCATTGAGCTAAAAAATTTGTGAAACTCTCTTATTTTCTTTGTTTGAGGTTGTATAAATATTTAATTGTGACATTCCTCTCTACGTAGGCACCAAATTGATGTACAAATAATTCTGCAATTTCTTCAAATTTTATTAAAGAATGTGTTGGAAATTGATAGTACCATTCCAATGCCATGCCTCCTTAACTTTTTGGAAATATATTTAACAATAACATATCATCATATGCAATGTCATGATAGACTATCCTAAACATACGAATATGCTCGATTGGATCCTCGACCCCTTGATAAATTGGCAAAATCGGTATGGGGAAACATTTAGGGTATGGTCTAGTAGCAATAATAGGATCTAATGGTTGGTTTCACATTTCCTTATAGTTGTATGTAGGGTGATAAGGGTCTATATGATCTAATATTGAAGCTAATTATTTTACTATAGTTTCAATATGATGTGGTTGCTCATCATGTCTATTTTTTGCTACTATATTGCCATGTGGAGGATAATATGTCTATTGTGCTGCCATATAAGGAGTGGAAATGGAGACACGATTGTACCTAGTGTTTGAAGTATGAGGGTTTTTGAGTTTATAAGGAGTTGCATTCTATTGAGTATTTTTTCGAGGAGAATTAGGAATTTGCATATTTTTATTTTTTTGAGAAGTAGCATTTTGAGCATATAGATTTTGGAAATATTGAGAAAGAATAGTATTATTATATGGAGAAGGTTGCTTTTGGGTGGAAGTGGTTGTGGTAGTTACAAAAATAGGTTGTTGTTGCAGTGTCATTTGAGCATCATCTTCTTGAGGAGGTATATTTTAGGTATTATCTAAGGAATGATCATTATAAGTGTCATATTTCAATGAAGCATTTATATATGTCTCAGGTTTTGGGTGAAGTTTGAAATCTACTTCTAAGGTTGCTTCTATAGAGAAGTCACCCTTTGCAAGTTGATCTTCTATTTCCAACACATTAGTGATGGTAGCTCGATTACGATTTAAAAAATCACAAAAGTTTTGCATGGATTTAAAATGAACGTCCCCTTAAGATCCCATATTTGGGTCAATACAGTCGACTGCTTTATTTTCTTCTCCTTCTATTTGTAATTGTTGTTCTTCTAGAATTTCTTCTATTTCTATTTCAGCATTAGGGTTTGTAGTTTATGACTCATCTTCGGAGCCAGTAGTTTACCACTCCTTATATTTTAAGGTATATTTTCTGTTGATGCTAATTAAATTTTTTTTGTTTATTTTTTGATTATTTTTGTTGTTTTTTATTTTTTGTTTGTTTTTTATAGTTTTGTTTGTGTTTTATTCTTTGTTTGTTTTTGTTCTTGAAAAATAAAACAATAAAATATTTACAGAATTTTGATAATAATGCTAAATAGTTTAATCTTCCTTGAAAATCTTGTGAATGTCATTAATGGCCTCTAAATATTCAAAACTCATGTAGTGTTCTTCCTTAAAAGAGAAATCATGTACTAGAAAGTTGATGAAGTAGACAAGGGTAAGTTCCTTAGTATCTGAGGTAGAAGGTTGAGCTTGCAATTTATAAAAATAGTCTCGAAAGAGGACTACCCTAGGTGATTTGTGATATCTTCTTCTTTTTTCTAGGGTTACCTTGTTCTTCTCTATGTATGCTAAGAATTTATGGACTTTTAATGTTTTTTCTAAATAATTTTCCTAAGGATAGATGTTTTTTTTTTGAAAAATAATTTGAAAAAACTTGTATTAAAACAAAGATCATTTACAAGTTGGGATGCGACTTTTCCCAGCATTAGTCAGAGAGAACACATGTTTACAACAGTAAAAGAAGATTTACATTGGAGCCAAATCTCTTAAACCATATTTCTACAATGACTGTTCACCTGTTTACAACTATAAAAGAAGATCTACATTGAAACATAAATTTCCTAAACAGTATTTTTGGAATGGTTATCCAAATTAGCTAAGCACTGGATTTGCTCACCAACATACCTAATCATCTCATCCTCAATAGCCATGTCACTGTGCCACTGAACCCCTACCTCCTTCTCAATACCCATCTTAGCCGGAAGTCTGCCACTTTATTTAGATCTCTACTCACATAAACTGGAATCACATCATCTAATTCCCTCCATAATTCCTTAATTTGAGTGACAAGAATCCTCAACCTCCATGTTTTCAAAGCAAAGTTCCTCATGCAATCCTAAGGATAGATGTTTGAATGAACACTAGCTCATTTGTTTGCAAGCCAACATTCACAACTTCTTTTGATTTCAAAATAAGGAGAGTAATAACCTGGCCCTAAGGCTTTAGTAACATCAATTCTTTTAATTTTTCTTATTTCTTCAGATCTATTCTCAATGATACCAAAGTTTTTCCACAAGTCCACTTGACATTCTAGATGATGATTTTTGTAGAAGAGGTCAACTTCTTGCTCTATGAGCATTTTTCTAAGGTCTATAAAGAAAGACTCGTTAAGACTATTTTCTACCATTTAAAAATATTTTTGTTTTTATTTTTTTTTGTGAAAAAGGAAAAACAACAAAGTTTGACAATGATGGTGTAGTTCACATCGAGTTCACCAAAGAATGTAGACCCAAAAATTTTGCACCCCTTTCTCCCAAGCTAATGGATCATTGGTGTTTATCGATGAATGGGGTGGGGTTCACCAGGAAAACACTTTTTGTGGTGGTTTCCATGCCTAGGTAAAGTGGATGTTTTGAGGTATTTCTTTTAAATGCACACACCTAGGGTTTGGCCAAAAATGCAATTTCTACCTTTCTATATGCACTTCAATTTTAAATGAAAACAAAGTGTACAGATCTAGCTAGAAATATAACTCAAGATCTATGCTAACATGTTTTTATTTTTGTGTTTTGTATTTTGAATTTTAACTAGTATGAAAAATGCAGTAAAGTATATATTTTTGGTATTTTTTATTTTTTTGATTAAATGAAGATGCCTATAATATAGATAAATATAAACCTGAAGTACGAGAAAACAAGTTTAGATCCTTACATGCTCTGGATTTTTGCTTTCAAATAAATTCGGGTTGACAGGATGAAATCAGACGTCTTTAGGATGAATTCGTATGTCTGAATTCATCAGACGAATTCGGGTTAGCTAAATCTGTCTAAAATCTATAATTTCACAATGCAACATTAAAATTTGGAATTAGGGATGGGGGATCTGCATAGGTCACAACAAATCATGATCTGTAACTGTCAAATACCCTTGGTTCCTTTAGCAAAATGTAAAGAAAGTAAAGGATCAATTAATCTAATACAAAACATGAAATATTAGATGCAGTAAATACAATAATAGTAGTGATATGTAGTGTAGTACTAAAAGCAAATAATAAAGTGTAATTCAAATTTGAATCAAGCTGATAACGTACTATTAGAATTTTACCCCCAATATGAAACTGATATGATTTTGGAAGCTATGTATGAATTCGTATGCTATGTATGATTTTGGGTGACCCAAAATAATCTAACATATAGTTCTACAAATACACTGGTTAAAATTGGACACTTATGATAAATTTGGGTGACCCAAATCTGTAAAAACAATGCAAGAAATTAAATTGTAGCTAAGTATAAATTAGATCTAAGTATGTAGTATGTGTCACCAAGTATGTGGCCTCCTGGAACGATGATCAAAAGGCTGAAATATTCTCTACAACCTACAAAAAATCTCCTAAGTCTCCTTCTTCAATCAAACTTTCCTACAAATTATCACCATTAGTTTGTTTAGGGGGGGTTGGAGGTTCAAATGCTTGATGCAGGTCAAGGAATTAGGGAGGTGGGTGAGAAGAGGTCAGGTTATTAAGCCATTTTGGTTTTTTTCTTGATTTGGAAAAATTTGGATCACCCAAATTTATCGAGAATCTGGATTAGCCCAATAGAGAACCTAAATATAAGGCCTTCTATGAGAACCTAAATAAGACACATGTGTGATTTTGATGATTTCAGGTCAACCAAAACTGTTGGATAGGTTTGATTTCATCAAGCTAGTATGAATTTATAGAGAAGAGGAGAAATTAGATTATTTTTCAATTTCTTTGCACAAATATCGAGGTATGGATGCTTAAGGGTAAATTTCGCATTGTTAGGATGATTAACATGTTTTATTAGAAAAAGGTAATTTTGAGGTGTGTCAAAAGTCGACAGCTACATATAGCTTCCTCACATAAGTCAGGTACTCATGGATTATGACTTTATTTTCTTGCTCCATAGATTTAATTTTATATTTAGGTCAAGCATTCTTAAGGCTTATCTCTACAACAACCACCTAATAATCTTGAGCATACATTTCTCTCTCCATCTTGGAGATGTTGGGCCATATGCATGGTGGTGTTTTATCATAAATGGTCCTCACCTATGTTGTCACGGGTTACTATGCCATTTTTGTTACCATCTACTATGTGTATTTCTACATTTGATCTTCAACCTATTGAAATTGAGTCAGTAAAGCATATATGGAGGTGATGATTTGGGTATTCGTTAGTTGTTGTTGGATTTTTTGGGGTATAACCAAGGATCTAAAGAAAGGTAAAGTGATTGATTGGTCTGCAATGGAAGAGTGGAGGTAGCTATAGATAGGGTTGGTTAAGAGGTAGTGAGATGTGGAGGGTTGGTGAGAGTGATGAAAAGAGGTTCAATTATGAAAGGGACATCTGAACAAGGTGTTCTTGAAGTAGAAGTGGTGGGTGGTACAAAGGTTATGAATTTAGCTAATGAGGCTACATCCTCTAACATTGGACTAGTAGCTTTGTTACTGACCATCATAGATGGAAAAATAATACCTCACAATGGAGTCTTACTCCTTTTCTCTACTGGTAATTTTTTATCAAAGATTAGACTTTGCTTTCCTAAAGGGGTTTCACCCCTACTTGATTCCTTTGATGCTACCTTTATTTTGGCAAGAATTACCTAGAATGAGGAGATTATATTGGGAGGTACCACAAAAAATATTATGGCAAGGCCACCTCTTGTCTTTGTAATAAGTCTAAGAGGACATAGATGCCAACCCATTGGGATCCTTATATGCTTGTTGATTGACATGATTGAACACTCAACTTATTTATTGCTTCCCTCTATAGAGTCATCAAATTTTGCTAGATGCTCCTCATCATAACATCAATTGAAAGTGTCATCAATATCTAGTTCCCTATAGGTCATCTTGATATCATAAATATTTTAGTAGATTTTCCACTAGGTATTGATATTGTCATCACTATATCCTATGTCTTGCGGAAATATCTTCTTTTTAGAGTTGATTCAAAACTTAGGATTTGCATTACACTTTATCTCATAGAAGGCCTAATATAATTTTTTGGGGGTATGGGCAAGAAATATTCCATATAGAGTGGCAAGTAAGCTCCCTCTTATATGCTCTAGTATACTTCAATCCGAGGCTTGAATTTATGGGTGAATTTCTTAGAGCCTTTTATGCTTGCCAGCTATGCTGTAAATTTCCCTTTTGGATCATAATTTTAGACATCATCCAAATTTTTGAATCCCAACTCTCACAATTTTATCTCTAAAATTGGGGCTTCCTTCCTCTACAACAAAGATACATTTCCAAGGTGTATGGGGGTTTTTTAAATATTTCCTTCCTTTACCCACTTCCATAAATGGTATTAATTACATCATATTATCTCAATATCTCTAGAGAGATCACTCTCTCTTTTGTATACCTAGACAATATATACATTGGCTTGTTGAACCCAAAGAGTTAGATAATGGTGGCATCCTCCAATAAATACATATCCCCCTTGAATTGGAAATATAAATATTTTGGCTCAAATTGTGCTTAAGGTTGGTGCAAAGAATGTTGGCTTTTAAGCTAGATTGTTTTAGGTTCCAATATTCTAGATATTGAGTAGTCTCCAGTATAAGAGCAATCAATATATACATTGACCAATATAAATTATAATAACATTAAAGAAAATATCAAATATGAACATAAAATGGCTAAAATAATTCATGCAATAACATGAAGAAAATTATAGTAGAATTGCTCTAAATATGTAGACAAGCTTCAATATTATTAATGCTTAAATGTGATATTATTTTATAAAATACATGGAGCTTTATATCCATAATACAGCCATACAAGATGACTCTTCAAGTACTTGATCATTGCTCTCCATATGACAACTCTCACGTGTTCTTTGTCATCTCATCTTACCACTTGTATACATGACTCTTGACTCTCTATTTGCATGCACACTTAACTCTATGACACTTGCACACTTCTACATGCACACCTAATACATGAAACTTGTGCACATCCTCACATTAAATATTTGCACACTTAATTACATGATACTTGTGCATATTTTCTCATTATACACTTGCACTCTTAATTACATGATATTTGTGCATAGCTTGTACATAGAGACTTACATAAAGAGGAAATATAAATCTCACTCCTAAAATATAGAACCAAATGTTAATCTAATATTTACATTGTACCATACCTACCATGAGGGTACATTAGCATGTACCAAATAATATAATATTCACTAGCAAGGAATTCGTTCACAATATCATAATAGGAGGAGGTCTAGCAAAGGCATTCTATTCAGGAAGAGACAAGATACCTTCAGCAATATTCACCTTTAATATTTAAATTTAAATGCTTATACATCCATGTAGTTTAAAATAATTCTAAATATGCCAATAATGAACAATACCTGAATATGTAGGTCTCCTTCAACCTATATAGCCCTTATTGAATTTGGTGGGCTATAAAATCGTTGATGTAGAGTATCAATGTCCTATAATTTAGGAGATACCTTAGCATATTGGGGATGCCAAACTCTTCATGTGATACCTTCTTGTCATGATTGACATAAAAATTAATACCACTATGCTTAAAGCATCTTTGGATTTATCTTCAAAGTTTTGTTGGCTTAAGGGGAATTTCAGCATGGTAGTTTCTCGATTTTAGAGATCCAAGTTTAAACAAGTCTACTTTTCATGGATGCAAGCATAATACCCATTGGTAGTCTCTAAATTTAGCATTATTCCACCAAGTAACATTAGCATCATCCACATGATCTTGAAATCTGAATGTGGGGTGACGACGTGCCAGATTATGATGCAAATGAAATTGATACAAATGATGCAGATGTTAAGCCCTACGAATGTGAGAAACAAATGCATGCAGGAAACAAAGCATAAATGAAACTAGATGTAAGAAAAACAAAGCGGGGCATCTTTTTATTAATGTTGCTATCAATCCGATTACAATACATCTCCCCCCTACTAGGGCTAAAAGAGTTTTATATAGTTTGTTACATCAACGGATGGTACGCTTCCAATGTCCTCCGCATGCCCACATTTGAAATGGGCGGGCCAAATATTGTCGCCGCTTGCGTTCGTGTGTTTGTGTGTTTGTGTGTTCCTTGCTACCCCTCCGATGTTCCTTGTGGTGAGATCCTGCACTCATAGAAATAGAAAACAGTTAATAGCATATGCGGATAGAGGGAAAAGCATGCAATCCCCAAGGCCTCCGGCTAGTGAATACATAAAATAGAAAAACGATGGTCAAAACATGTCATAATGAATTCAAACTTTGAAAAAAGCATAGAAAAATCATCAGAGACACATTGCAAAAAGAATATTTAGGAAATCAAGGATGGATTTCTAATCATTCCGGGGTGGGACGATTAGGACTGTCACAAAACATGCAAAAGAAACCTTGCAAATGTCCAACCCATAGGCCTCCAAAACTCCTGTAAACTTGGGGTTAGGCTAAAAGGGGAATTTAGGGATGACCCAGAAGGTCAGATTTGGTAGATTCTGCCCAGATCGTCCTGTATCTGAAAGCGCTCCCTATATGTTAGTAAACATGTAAAATGATAAAAACATAATCAAATCAAGTCAGAATAACATGAAACTTGAACAACTTAAGTAAACCAACTAGAACATAATTCAAAAATAACAGTGGAGAAATTATTAATGGATTTCTAATCACTTTGGGATGGGATGATTAGGACTACAATAGTTTGGGGGGCACCCGGGGGCAGGACACCCATCGTTTGGGGTCTGGTTTTGACACCAATCCACTTGGGATGGGTCCAAAACCTCCTAGGGGGTTGTGTCGATGAATTTGGTGTGGGATTTTTCCCAATTGCTTGGGTTTTGGGTCAAGATTGCATTCTTAGTGTTCACCCGATAACCTCTCTCCCAAAAGAGAAATTATGGATGTAGGAAGCACAAAGGGGGAATGGGGGCACAATTTGGCAACACTCCATTGCTCCCAATGCTCCAGCTCTGCTCCACATTTTGGGGCGAGGTTGCTCACCCTTTTATAGAATTCAGGGGTCTCCTTTGAATGTGCATGCGAGAGTGCCACTTGGCTTGCCATGCATTTCTTGTGGGAGAGAATATTCCTCCCTGATTTAGGGCCTCCTTGCATGAGTATTCCATGATCATGGCATGCTTGACTGTAGTCCCTCTATGATTTAAAACCATTCCTCGTAATTGCATGCTCTAAAGGTGCAGTTGAGTGGCAGATCTATCGAGGTTTGAATTTTTTCCAATCAAACCTACTACTCGTCCCACCCTGGGATGATTGTTGCTAATCGTCCAGGGTGGGACGAATAGGATTCTAATCGTCCCAGGGTGGGACGAGTAGGGAACAAAGTGCTTAAAAGGTGCCAAATTGACCTCTAACCTTCCAAAACTGATTTGAGAGTGGTTAGGACCATTGTTTAACCTCTAGAGGCTGACCTATTGGGTATGTATGCCAATTTGGTCAGTGCTTGTAGTCACATAATCGGATTGGTTTTGTTTTGGTGTCTACAGATGCCCCTTTTTGGGATGCACTGTGTGTGGTGCAGTGCTGAGCAAAAATAGATGACCAAAGTAAAGCACTTAATGATTAGGGTTTCTTGGTAACCTAACAAAATTTTGATACCCCAAGTATGGAAAGGGCATACATTCTTGAATCCTTTCTTCTGACGAGCTAAGGAGCTTAACTCAAGTGTAACCTTTTTCGTGAGGTGTACTTGATCTTGGACATTGTTCAGTCATAAATAGGCAAAGGGCATAATATTTTATCTGAGGAACCTTGTCTTTGTGCTTCCAGAATGCCAAGTGTTTGTTTTGTTTGTGATTATTACTTGTTTACTGCCCCAAGCAGGGGCGTGATTGTCTTTGTCAACGGTTCTTTGAATGCATGCCATTTCCTTGATCGGGTGTGTATTTGTTGATTGGTAACTAAGTGTGACTACCCCCTCAAGCGATGAATCGATGAGAGAATGACCAAAATGAGAAAAGCGACGAGTCGCTTGACCCAAGATGACGGTTGTAAGGGTACCTTCAATTTTTTTCCGTTGAACGCCTACAGCTTCCTAGCAATCAGACCTATTTTTGATGGGTTTTGACCCTTTTTGTGACACCGATTGGGGTTGGAATTGTCGAAAATTCATCCTCCCATGGAGTGGTCCGGCTATGGTAGCCTTATTAGGGAGTAGGATAATGATAATTTGTGGTCCCGACATCAGTTTTTCATGCTAGGTGCAAAGGCACCTTTATTCAGCAGAGTTATTGCTATTTTTTGGTGGGTTTTGACCCTTTTTGTGACGTCGATTGGGGTTGAAATTATCGAAAATACGTCCTCTCGTGGAGCAGTACGGCTATGGTAGCTTTCTTAGGGAGTAGGATAGTGATAATTTGTGGTCTCGAAGTTGGTTTTTCATGCCAATAATATCAGGTGCAAGGGCACCTTTGTTTGGCAGCTTTATTGCTATTTTTTGGTGGGTTTTGACCCTTTTTGTGATGCCGATTGGGGTTGAAATTGTCAAAAATCCATCCTCTCGTGGAGCGGTCCAGCTATGGTAGACTTCTTAGGGAGTAGGATAGTGATAATTTGTGGTCCCGACGTTGGTGTTTCATGCCAAGAATATCAGGTGCAAGGACACCTTTTTTTGGTAGCTTTATTGTTTTTTTTGGTGCATTTTTTGGATTATGTTTTTGTTGCTTTTTTTCTTGCTCTGTAATCATCCTAGGGTGGGACGAATACCAATTTGGTAATCGTCCCAGTGTGGTACGAGCACTATCTAGAGGGCTCATCCCAAGGTGGAACGATTACAGGCCTAACAATCTATAAAAGGACCAAAACTAGGTTTTGGGCTCATTTGCAATCTTTTTTTTTTCTAGCGATTTGGAGCAGTGAGGAGTGCGAGATTACGTAGCGGAGCGCTGCTAAAATTTCACGGGCACCATGAGTGCAAGGACTAGATATTCGAGTGGTGAAGCCGAGGCGAGACCGGTAGGTGCTCCTTCTCTCTACTTTATTTGTTTTTACTTTATATGAAGTTAAAAAACTTGCACATAATTGTTTTTATTTTGCGTTATTTTGTTTTTATTTTGTGTTAATATTAAGATCGAAACCCTAGTATTAATTTTTGTGTTGTATTATGTTTTTGTTTTTGGTATTCACCTTAAGGTCGAAACCCTAGGGTGATGTTTTTGTTTATGTTTTGTTTTTGTTCACCTTAAGGTCGAAACCCTAGGTTGATTTTGTTTGTTTTGTTTGATTTTTTTGTTCACACTTAAGGTAAAAAAACCCTAGTATGAGTTTTTTTTTTTTTTTTTTGATTTTTTTTTTCATGCTTAAGGTAAAAAAACCCTAGTATGAGTTTTATGTTTTTATTTGATTTTTTTGTTCATACTAATGTCGAAACCCTAGGATGAATTTGTTTTATTGTTTTAATTTGTTTTTGTAGTTCACATTAAGGTTAAAAACCTTAGTATGATTTGTTTTTGTTTTATTGTTTTTTTTTATTTGTTTTTAGTTCACATTAAGGTTAAAAACCCTAGTATGATTTTTTTTGTTTTGTGTAATTTTTTCTGTTCATACTTAAGGTGAAAAAAAACCCTAGTATGAGTGTTATGTTTTTGTTCATACTAAGGTTGAAAGCCTAGGATGAATTTGTTTTATTGCATTTTTTGTTCTTGATTGTACAGTTTATTTGATTGATCTGTACTTTGGCTGTACAGTTATGTATGTTTGTTTTTCTATACTTTGTTTTTCGTCTGTATAGTTTATTTGATTAATCTGTACTATTGCTGTACAATTTTTTTGTACTTTTGTTTTTCATATGTACAGTTTATTTGATTGATCTGTACTTTGGCTGTACAGTTCTGTATTTTTGTTTTTTTGTACTTTGTTTTTTGTCTGTATAGTTTATTTGAATGTTTTTGTTTAAATTAAGGTTGAAACCCTAATTTGTTTTTTTTTGTTTTATTGTGTTTGTGTTTTGCAGGTTGTTAGGAGTCGACACCGCCAGTTGACTGTGTTCTCTGATGCCCGTGAGGCATTGACAGTTGTGGATTAGGAGTGGCTTGATCCCCTTGGGCTCAAGCAGATGGTGCGGTTGGAGCCTATGGTGGGGGATCAGGCATATCTGACTGCCTTGATCATTTTTTTAGATCCCCGCACCAACACCTTTCATCTCCCAATAGGGGAGATGACGGTTACTTTGGAGGACGTGTATTAGATTCTACGGATTCCAATAGACAGACTGCCCATTCAGATGACTCTCCGTGATCAGCGTACGATGGTACTAACATGATGCTTTAGGCAGGCAACGAAGATGGGGGTGGATAGGGCTATGGAGAGGGTAGAGGCAAACTACCTGATTGGCAAGATTATGGTGTGGTGGTGAATGGAGAAGTGTGTTTTAGGGGTGAGGCATGTGTTGCTCATGCCCCTCATCTCCAACATGCTGCTTCTTGAATCCTCAGGTGTGAGGTTCCCTTGGAACCTGCTCGAGGTGGTGTTTGGACTGGTGGAGTGTTCGACAGCAGTGCCACTTATTATGAGGTGGGGTTAGACACTATTGACACATCTTTACGATGAGATGTATGAGGTTTGCTTTCAGAGGTGAAAGGGGATCGGGTGCAGCTATCTTTTACAGTGTTGGGGGTGGCAACACATGGCTGTGGAGTGGTTGTAGGGGTTGCCTTGGACCACTCAGGGTGAGATGGTGGATAGGGAGATCGGGTATGCTGCTCTATGGCATAGATCAGAGGAGCAGGGGTAGAGTCAACGGTGGGCAGGTGCCGTAGGGTACTATACTGATGCCTTCTCTCGTCTTGCTCCAGGGGAGGTGTTCTAACAACCATACTAGGACTATCTAGCCTAGCCTGAGGCTGGAGAGTGGCTTTGACAGGTGCACAGGGGGAGATGGTTGATCGGGCAACATGGGACAAAGTAGGAGTACTTCTTGTATGTTTGGGTGACTCGATAGTTTGGGATACGCCAGGGATTTCCTGGTGATCCCTTGATCTATCGACATTGGGGTGACGAGAGGACTCTAGCCTGGTTGATTATTGAGCCGTTGGGTGAGGAGTCTGATGCAATGATTGATGTCCCTAACATGGACAATGTCGAGGTGACTACATAGTACGACCAATGGTGGACGATGCGGCGATGGCGGGGTGAGGGGCCTCTAGGAGGTCCAGATGTGGTAGAAGTAGGCAATGGGGGTGCGGAGGCACCGATGGAGGGTTGGGGGGCTCCGCTTGATGATGCAGATATGGTAGAGGTAGATGACTTGACTGGGGATGATTTAGGGGTTTCGGAGCAGTCGGATACATAGGACGTCTCGGAGTAGTGGGTGTCAGAGCAGCATGTCAACCCGGATATGTCCATGCCTCAGGTTGTCCCAGGGGATATGGATGCTAGGTTTCATGCTGAGATAGCACGATTGGAGGATCTACTATAGATACAAGATGAGGAGCACAGGGTCAAGAGGGATGCCCTATAGGCTTAGTTGGCATAGCAGGATGACACATTGGCTGCATACCACTAGTGGGATGTGGAGTGGGGTCGATGTCAGGTGGAGTTGGAGGCTAAGATTATTCGCCTCGGGGGATAATTACTTGAGCTCACTAGAGGTGGATCGTCGCGTCGTAGAGAGGCAATGAGACTGAGTAGTCTGCATCCTCTCATCATAGGTGGGTGGGTGAGGGTAGCGTTAGTGGGCATGATGTGAGGGATGGCAACATCCACCCTGAGAGGTCCCATAAGACCCACACCACTGGGGGTAGTTCGAGTCGCACCGATCCTGCATGATCATGGTGGCCAACTCCATAGGATTTGGGGATTTTGAGTTTTTGATTTTTTTTTGTGAGGTCAGATGACCTTCTTATTGTAGCCTGAGGGAATTTTTGAATTAATATATACATGACTCTCTTTTTGGATTATTTACTTGTTATGGTTTATTGTTTCCTTTTATGCACCTTTATTTATGTTTATGTATGCATATGTTGTTATGACTGCTGATGATGTTAGCTATATGATATGGATGTATGCATATGGAATGGATGGAATTATTTGTTGGTATGCAGGTAGTGGCACCATAGACTATATAGGCTTAACTGGCTTTTTGTACTATGTGATTGCTTTATGAAATATCTTTGTATTTGTAATTTTTGTTTTGTTATTTCTGATGGTGATAATGAAATGTACGAAAATTGTTTTAAAATGTAGTTAATATTTTTCTGAGACTCACTTGCTTTAACTAACTAATAAAGATTGTACATTATCTTACAAGACTCTCGAACAAGGTACAAATCAAACTTGAGTTTGACCAAGTTATTTCACATCCCTGTGTGTGCGATTAAGTTCGTTTATGTGGTATTCGTAAGGATACCGCCAGTGCCAGGTAGGCTATCCACCAAACCTGTATTGAGGATCACCTAATTAGCTCCACTAACTCCTTTGTTGTATTTAGTAAGATTAATCTATGGCACAATCTAGAATACCATAAGCTAGCTCATCCACATGCAAACATTGGTCTACTCACATGCAAAGTTAATGTGATAGACATATCATCATGCATTTAGGATACCGCCATTGCTAGGTAGGCTATCCACCAAACCCGTAATGAGGATCACCTAAATGGTTCTTCAAATGCTGAGAATTTTAGGGATTCAAGCTCAGGCGTCTTTTGGTTGCTCAACTTGTTGGGATACTTGCTCTCATACATAGTAATGAAAATCACTGTTGATTTTTTTCTTTTGTTTTTTTTCCTTGAGCAAGGGGTTTGAGTAGTGGTGATAACCACTATTATTATTTTTATTGTTGCCTTTTGAGGATTTCGATTTGGCATTTTGATTTCCAAGTTGAGCTCATGGGTTTTTTGCTTGTGAGTGGCATTGATCCTTTTGGCCTTGGGGATGACAACCCATCCTGTTCAGGGACGTGTAGTACGAATCCTTACGACTTTGGGGCTAAAAGGTGTTTGGGAATTGTGCTTTGAAATGACATTGATCCTTTTAGGCCTTGGGGATGACTACCCATCCTTCTCAGGGGCGTGTAGTGTGAATCCTTATGACTTTGGGGATCAAAGGTATTTTAGGATTTTTGATGGTGGACTTTTGGGATTTTGCTTGTGAATGGCATTGATCCTTTTAGGCCTTGGGGATGACTACCCATCCTTCTGAGGGACGTGCAGTATGAATCCTTATGACTTTGGGGACAAAAGGTGGTTGGAATTTTTGATAGTGGTGAAAACCACTGTTTATTATGGGGAATTGGATGGGGAAGAGCTTGTCCTTTTATCAATTCTTAGCATTCTTGAACCATTCGCACAGGGGGATGAGCAGGATAACCTTTTACCTATGGTAACCTAGGCTGCTTTGTAGTTTTCTCTTGCGTTCACACAACTTGGGAATTTTTATGTGTTTTAAGCTTGTGTTGGGATGTGATGTAACAAGGCATGATCCAAGTAAAACTCTACCTTGTAAAAATTAGTCTGACTTCATACAACATTTGACTAGAAATCTAAAGACAGCTGAATAACAAAAAATCCTAAAGACATTTAGCAGACAACTGACTATGATATGGCAAAAATGCAAAGGGTGTTATTTTTTATGGATATTTTTACAAAATGGACTGAATTTGGAAAAATGATGGAATTGCCGAGTAATTACAGTCTATGGTGCGTTTGACATGTATGACCAGCAAATATGCAATGTATGTATGCGATGCCTAATGCAGTTTTTATTTCATTTTTGTGTTTTGATTGTTAAGATTATGCATGCAAGTGAGATGCAATTATTTTTGTTATTTTTGATTATCTGTTGTTTTTTTTTTTTTTGGATATTTGTTATGGACGGTTTAACCCAAATGGGTGCGGACCAAGTGATTCTTACGGATCATTGGAGGTTTTGACCAAAGGGATTATAGATACCTTTGGGGCATTTTGGGTGACCAAGCGATTGCGAAAATCCTTGGGACTTTTGGTTTGACCAAAGGGGTGATAGATACCTTTGGGGAATTTTAGGTTGACCAAGTGATTCTTATGGATCCTTGGATGTTTTGACCAAAGGGATTATATATACCTTTGGGGAATTTTGGGTGACCAAGCGATTACGGGAATCCTTGGGGCTTTTGGTTTAACCAAAGGGATTATGGATACCTTTGGGGCATTTTGGGTTTGACCAAGCGATTGTGGGAACCCTTGGAGCTTTTGGTTTGACCAAAGGGATTATGGATACCTTTGGGGTGTTTTGGGTGACCAAGCGATTGCAAGAACCCTTGGGGCTTTTGGGGTGGGTTATGGCTCTCTAAATGTTGAATGGACCCAAATGACTGATGTTCAAGGGTTCTAGTTCCTTGATTCCTTCAAGAGAGGCGAGCTGGTATGTTCTAGGTCCTATTTTACTATCGATTACATAAGGACCTAACCAATTTGCCACAAACTTGTCCCTTAAATGGGGCAGCAAGTTAGAATTTTGTTGGTTCTCTTTTAAGACTAGGTCACCAACCTGAAAGTCCCTCAGGTGAACTTTCATGTTATGTGCTTTCTTAAGTCACTCTTGATAGATACGTAAATGCTCGAGAGCATTGATGCATCGTTCGTCGAGCAATGTAAGCTTGTCTAACCGGGCCTACAATGCAGTGTCATCATCAATGAACTCTTGAATTGATATGCACAAGGAGGTTATTTCCAACTCGAGAGGCATGATGGCCTCAGATCCATACACCAACAAAAATGGAGTTGCCCTAGTGGGCATCCGAATGCTAGTGCAATAAGCCCACAGGGCAAGTGGTATTTGGATGTGCCAATCCTTATGATTATCTGTGATTGTATTTTTAAGGATGGCAACTATAATTTTGTTTGATGCCTCTGCTTGCCTATTTGCCTACAAAAAATAGGGTGTTGAAAAACTATGCTGAATTTTGTACTTTGTTGTCAAAGCATGCACATATTTGTTCTTAAATGACATCCTATTATCCGAGATGATCTTGGATGGAATACCAAAATGACATATGATGTTATGTAGAATGAACTTCGCGATGCAGGGCCCCGTCGTAGAGGTAAGTGGAATTGCTTCCACCCACTTGGTAAAGTACTCTATGGCCATTATGATAAATGTGTGATGACCTGACAACGTAGGGGAGATATTTTCGATGAGATCTAAGCCCCACTATAAAAATGGCCAAGTCGATTGGATCGGCTACAAGGCCTGAGAAGGTACGTGTGTCAAGTTAGCATGGTGTTGACACTTCACGCACTTCCGCACATATGCACAACAATATCGCTCTAAATATAGCCAATAATAGCCCATGCAAAGAATGTGCTTTGTGATGGCCATACCACTGAAGTGGCCACCATATGTACCATCGTGCGCTTGGGTGATTACCCAAGTGGACTCCTACTTGTCTAAACAATGGAGGAGGATCCATTCATAGCTCTAACGGTAAAAAATATCTCTTAGCAAGACATGCTTTGTCACTTTCTATTTGAGTGATATTTTTGTGGCATGCGACAATCCAAGTGGGAGGCTACCTAACTTGAGATAGTCTCTTATGGGTGCCAATCCTGCTGATCAGAAACCTCAATGGTATGAATGGCTGATCCCTCTTGAAGTTCATCCCTAGCAAAATTTGAGCGGGAAAGAACATTTAGAAATATTGTTGTGTTACTATTAAGAGGGGTTGGAGAGAACAAAGACCCCCAGTTGGCATGATTCAGACTATCATGGATTCAAGAGAACCTATCTTGAGATGGTTCAATCTAGATCAGGTGGATTCCTGGCATTATGTCAGAGCTTGCACACTCCATCACGGATTGCGATATTGTTTTGAATTGAATGGTTGTCATCTCACCAGAAGGGTCTTGTGGGATTAGTGACCCCAAGGAGGCCATAGTGTCCGCAAAATGATTCGATGATCGAGGGAGTGCCTCGATGTCATACCATTCAAGCTTTGCCAAAAATTTGTCCACAATGGCTTTGTAGGCCTGTAGAACTGGGCATTTGCATTGGAATACCCCTTTCACTTGGTTGATAATTAACAGTGAATCACCAAAGATATTCAAGCATTTGATGTTCATGGTGATGGTTGTCTGAAGACCTATGAGCAAGGCTTCATATTTAGCATTGTTATTGGTGCACAAAAAATTAAGTTTAAATGATAAAGGCATTAGAGCCCCTTGTGGTGTGAAAAATATGATTCTCACGTCACCCCCTTGCTCACATTTAGAACCATCAAAGAATAAGGTTATGTCGACATGTGACTCAGGCTCATCAAAATCTGGAGATTCTGAGACATGGAAGAACCCATCATCAGGTAGCTCTACGGTTAGAGGTTGATCGTCTTCAAAATGAGCCTTTGCTAGTTGATCGGCAATGAATTGAACTTTTATGTACTTTTTTCCAATGAATTCGATGTCAAACTCTGTCAAAAACATGATCCATTTTGCCGTGTTACTACTATGATAAGTATGAGTCATCATGGACTACAATGGATTCTCCTTAGATACAACATACGTTGTATTACTCAGCATGTAATGACATAGCTTTTTGGTGGCAAATACCACTGCCAAGCATAGCTTCTCAACGTATGCATAGTTAAGTTCATAACTGACCAGGGTGCGGCTAAGATAGCAATTAGCTTGTTCTTTATGTAATTCATTTTTTTGGGCTAGCATGGTGCCCAGTGCCACCTCGATAGCTGAGATGTATAAGTAGAATGAAACTCTTGGTCTATATGGTGCTAGAACTGGCAATGAAGCCAAGTATTGTTTGATGTCATCGAAGGCGGACTTGCACTCATCATCCCAATGAAATGCTACCCCCTTATGCAATAATTTATTCATGGGTTGGAACTTGTCAGATAATTGCACTATGAAGCACTTGATTGACGTGACCTTACCCTACAAGCTTCTTAGTTGCCTGATGGTGGTTGGGGGAAGCATCTCAAGGATTGCCTTGAATTTGTTTGGATCTACCTCGATGCCTTGTTTTGAGACTATGAAACCCAAGAGTTTTCCAGATGTGATGCCAAATATGCACTTATTAGGGTTTAGCCTAACTTTGTGTTCGATGAGGTGATCAAGGATCTTGTGTAAGTCATCGAGATAATTTGGGTGCAAAAGATATTTGGCCAATAAATCATCCATATAATATTCTAAAGTTTTATGCATGTGATCATGGAAGATGTATGTCATAGCACGTTGGTAGGTGGTGCCAGCATTTTTAAGGTCAAAGGGCATGACCTTATAACAAAATATCCCCCAAGGCATTGTGAATGCCATCTTTAGTTGATCATCGAGATTGATACGAATCTGGTTGTATCTCGAGAAACCATCCATGAGGGAAAGCATTTCATGGTTTGCTATAACGTCTACTAATGCATCAATGCTAGGCAAGGGGAAATCATCCTTGGGACTCACTTTGTTTAAATATTGAAAATTGGTGCATATGCGAATCCTCCTATTTGGCTTTTTGATGAGTACCATGTTGGACAGCCATGGTGGGTAATCCATGTAGATGAAAAACTACGCATCCAACAGCTTTTGTAGCTTGTCTTTGACCATTAAGGCCACTGTTGGGTGCATCTTACGTAGCTTTTGCTTGACTGGCTTGACTACCGAATCAAGCGTTAAATTATGTGTGACTAGCTACGGGTCTAGCCTCGACATGTCTTTGTAGGACCATGCAAAAACCTCCTTCTTCTCTTTGAGAAGGGCAATGTAACCGTGTTGCTCTTTAGGGGATAGAATTACCCCCAAATTGATGATTTTTGGATTCATTGGATCAGAGTCGATGTTTATGTCAGTCATCTCTTCGACTGACATGTGGGACCCGTCCTCCAACTGGTGTGGAGTTGGGATAAAGTGGATATCATTTTCTAAATTTAGATCTACATTGGGAACATCGGGTTCCTCTTTAGCATGGAAGATATCCTAAGTCTATCCTGGGGTGAAATGGAACATCCCACCGCAAGGCCAGTACTTTGATGGGGATGGTGGTGAGTCAGCATGATCCCACGCTATGGCATCTAGGTCTAGATACAATGGTCATGTTGGATTGGTTGGGTTGTGGATGGGGGTAGTTAAATCAATGGATATCATGTTGATGGAATGAATTTGGTCTCCATTACTACATGGGTGTTGACTCAAACATCCTTGGTGATCCTTGCACCCCGGATTTGGCTCTGTGGGTACTGGCACAAAAGGATCAGCCCTATGCATGGATAGAAGGATAGGGTCTACCCTTGGCACTAGTGGCCCTATAGGGTCTCTAGGTGGGAGGTGCTCTCTATATGCCCGAAGTGGTGGATGAAGCACTTGGTTTAACTGTTCTTGATTTAAATGCCACCTATGCCTTGGTCCCATATTCAACTGTTCAAACATACCCTCGATGTCTACGAGGTATTTTTGTTGCCTCATATGGTTGAGATATACCATCTCAGTCTCATCCTTATAGTTGCTATTGGAGATCCATAGGCCTTCATTATCTTTGACAACTGTGTGCTCTTCTTGTTGGTATAGCCTCTCACTAGGCGTTTCATGATCACTTGGCCTTATGGCTGGCATGGGAGGTTCATTTTCTTCGAGCAAGTTGATTTGGTCCCATCCAGGTTGTTCCACTCTCTACAAGAGGGCTAGATTATCTTGAGGTGGCAATTTCCTGATGGGAACATTAAAGGGGAACATGGCCACGAAGTCCTCCTGATAATAATCGATGGCCGTCACCTACGAGTGATTGCTATCGGACTCAAACGGGTCCCAAGGTGCTACCTCATAGTCCGAATCATATTTTGAAGAGCTCCTTTGATTTTTCTCATATCCTTCTTGGAGGTTACTTCTTGAACTTTCTCCTTCCTCGATCCAAGGGGAGGGGCTGTTGAGGTCAACAGGGTTTGTTGCTAACAATGGGAAGTAATTCCCCAATGTGTATGTAGTGTTGGGATTGGCATATGGATCTTGTGCCAACCCATCCCTATTGCCTAGACCTAAGCCTTGCATTGTTTCTACCAAGATGTCAAGGGGCAAAGGGTGGTTGAACCCTACTCCTGATTTGTCATATGGCATCTGGTATCTTGGTTGACAAAGAGTGCACATTCCTTGTTTGTATCTGCCCAATCCATAACCATGCCAATTACATTGGTCTAAGTATTTTAAGATGAAGTCTGGGTTGAATAGATAATCAACATTCTTAGCAAATGGCTCTTCATCCTCTTCCTCTTGTAGGTAGGGTTCCAGGCCATTCTCAAGGCCTCCATATACAAATTTTGTCTAATTTTGTGGGTAACCTAAGGGGATGATACTACCTATGGGGAGGAGAGGTCTCCCCATGTCTTGCATGGATTCTAGTGTGAGTGTTGCCACTATGTTCTACATTAGGTACTCCCCTAGGCTCGTATTGGCCATCTCAACAGTAACAATCGATGGTTGAGGGGGAGGTAATGGGAGCTCTCCCTGAGTCCACGCCATGTTGGGTGAACCAGTTGTCTCGACTTCCATTTGGTTGGGCACCTCTTCGATAGAAATTGTTGAGACTGATGGTGGCACCTCCTATAGGGGCTTCTTCGCATTGTCCTTCGATGTGGCCACCATAGGTGGTATTGTTGGTGAAGGGACATACAACTAAGATGTACCAGGTCGGTTAATTGAGGGACTCAATAGCAAGGATGTAGGGAAAATCAAACCCTAAGTGGAAGAATTCAATTGAAAGTCCAAATGTGTCGATGGGCGGGTTGATTGTGGCATCAGCTGTATCGCATTGCAAAACTTGAAGGGCTCTAAGTCTACTGGGACTACATGTACTTGCCCTTCATGTGTGTACTTGAGGCACTGATGGGCTATCGAAGGGACACACTTCATGTCCCTGATCCAAGACCGGCCTAGCAAGATATTGTAGGCCATATCACCCTCAAGGATGTGACACAACATAAGAACGGTCTTTTGTCCCACTTGAATGGGCAGGACAATTGTACCAACTGTCGAGCATAACACATCATTAATGCTTGAAGAGTGTAATTGGATACCACAATGTGGGATGCTGGCATCTTAAGGTTTTTTAATGTCGTATTCATGATTATATTACTGGATGAGCCAGTGTCCACCAACACCCTCTTGAATGGAATCCCGTTGACCCACACGATGACATGCAGGGGTGGATCCACCATATCACTAGTCACCGATTTCAATTTGTCTTCCTTGAAGGTTATGATTGGTTCTGTGCATTGTCTCACATGTCCCACAAATTTGTTGAAAGAATTGGGTTCTTGGGGTTGTAGGTCAATGGATTTGAGTATCTCCATCAGAGCTTCTTGATGAGGCGGTGATTGTTGGATGAGCTCATAGATGGAGAGCCTATCTGACGTGGTCCATAAAATCTGAGTAAGCTTAGTCCGAATTGTGGCCACTGGTCTAGGTGGGGGATGTTGCGTAGGGTGTTGTGGAGGTTGCGACGTTGATGGAACATTTCCTGTCGCTACAGTGGGTGCAATCATGTTTGGGTATCTGTTGTTTCGTATCACGATGCTTATCATCCCTATGTATCCTTGCATGGGGCAGTTTTGTGTCACCTCATTCACCTGTACTATATTTTCTTGCACATCATGGGCAGGTAAGGGGTCTTTGAAGATGTCCATCTATTGGTTTCTTAGTGCTTTGGGATTATCCACCACGAGCGTTTGGTTGTCTATCAAGTCTTCCACCAAGTTTTTGAATTTCCAACAACTGAAGATGTCATGTACTTTTTGTCAGTGGAATCTACAATATAAATATTCCCTATAGCCCTTGGGTTTTTGCGCGTTGGGTTCTATGGGTCAAATTTCTAGTAAGTTTATCAGGTTTACCGTGAACAAGTGGTCAAACAAGGAGTCTCTAGACTCCGTGAACTGTGTGAATTGTCGCTTAGGGCGACGTTGCTGATTTTGCTCTTGCTTGTGGTTTTTCTTTTTATAATTAGCAAGAGGAACTGGCTGATAATTAGCCTTTGGGGGATATTTCATTTGTGTAGGTTGTGGTACAATTATGGCAACCTGATTGACCATGATGGGTTTTGGTTGCCTGGGCCCAGTTTTGGCATTTTTAGTCCACTCCTTCTTGCGTGCCTTGGCAATCTTGTCGTATTGAATTTTGATCTCCTTAATTATCTTGGATTGCGCCAGGGCTTCTTCTAGGGTGGCATATTGCTGCAACTACAATAGCATGGAGATTGACCTTATGCAACTCTTTGAAAACATCTGAGTCATGTCAGCCATGGGAGGGAGGTAGGGTAGATTTGAAAGCAATGTCCTCCACCAATTCCCATAAGCAGCTTTGGTCTCATCATTAGACTGATTAAGGCCAGCTAGGTCACTTAAGGATGCCTTATTATTGGTGTTGAAGGTAAAACATTCAAGGAACACATCCACTAGCTGGTCTAGATTTTTGATGCTATGCTTCGACAATTGGGTAAACCAGTCCGAGGCAGGACCTACGAATGTGGTTATAAACGTTCTTAGAAGCAATGCATCATTGTCCTGAATTCCAAAGCATTGACTCAGGAATCTTGTTATGTGCTCTTGGGCATCCTCATCCCCTCTAAAAATTTCCAATTAAGGAATTTTGAAGTGGTCGGGGTATGGGGGTTCCAGAATTGAAGGATGCACAGGGTGACTGCGGAGCTGGCGTAAGTTGGGCTTTTGGGGCCCTGAAGTCTTGGTCTCCACAGACTCTAAGCATTCTAAAAGTGCTTTGTATGCATCAGTGGATTTGATTTCCTCTTCTTTGGTTTGTTCCCATTGTGCCTTGTGAGGAACTTGATGCCTATGGAGGGGTAGCTGGGTAGCGCCCCCTACCTTGGTAGGGTGTTTCAGCCCGCTCTTCTTCTTTCTCAAATTCCTCATAGGCTTCTTGAGGATTTTTTGGGCGTGACCTGTAAACATGGACGGGTGCCCAAGGAAGGCACCCATCATTGGTTCTAGGGGTGGCCTCCCGCTTAGGTCTTGGAGGTCTTGGAGGCAACACTTGATAAGGTCGCGAAGACCTATCTCACACTAAGGGGTTGTGCCTCTCTTAAATTTTTGCCCTATGCATGTGAGGGGTTGGAATCCTCTCATGCATAGTGTTCTGGAGCAATTCATCTGTCTAGCACTAAATGTGCTCTTTGTTAAGATGATACAGTTGCTCTAATTACTATCGATCTTGCCTAAGCTGCATGATTTGCACTTGGCGGGCGGTATGTTTGGCAAATGCCAAGTCAATTTGTTCTACCGTCCTATGTCTAGGAGGCATAGATGCCTCTCCTACATATCTATCTTAGTCATGGTGATCCGAGATCTCTATGGGTTGCTTTCCTCTATCAAGGTTAGCAGCATTCACCTGAGGCTCTGGCCTTAATAGGTGATCTTGATAATTAACAGGTGCGAAGGCACATTGCTCCTGCACATTGTATTGCTCTTGAGGAATATACTAATTTTCCTCGTGCTCCCCTTCATACATGTGAAGGGGACGGGTGGAGTTGGCTCACCTTGTCTAGAGAGCCTTGCACTCTAGATTTGGTCTATTATTTATAACAATAATGAGGGATAGAGGGGAGATGATATAATCATGCGGTCCCTCCTTGTGAACCTTATGCTGCTTTAGCGCTTCATCGCACAATGGCCACTGATAATGAGCATCTAAGGGAGCCTTCCCATGTATGTACTCTTCCTAAGAGGGCCTGTATTGAACAAGAGTGCCCCTCAAAGGGGTGCCTCTATAGTCTTTTTTTGCAGTGGCATAGTGTGGACCATTTTGTGGGTCAGGCTACCAAGGTGGTATAACCAATTCCTTGGGGCTATAACGGAGGTGACTTGTGCCTCCTTGTACACTTTTCGCAGCTTCTGCCCATGATTGGGCTTGGCTATGGGTATTCACCATGGTGGTGGTTCTCTACAAGATATGTATTTTTTATCTCCTTTATGATTCTTTATGCTACACAAAACAAAAGGGGACCACACAAACAAAGAAATGATTATCTCATTTACAGATTAATGTGTGTCCTAAATCTGGTTCAGTGTGTTTTGATTTTTGTTGTGCAAACCGTGTAAAGAAAATTTTGTTATTCATGCATGATGAGGGCTCTTATATCTCCAAAATGGTCACCCCTTCAATATACCACTGCCAGGCCGTTATACAAAACCTCTCAATATACCCACCCTTACATGAGGGAAACTATTGGTACACAAGAGCATAATAGTACATGGAACATAGGCGATATGGAAGGGGGATCGCTCTATTTTTGACACCTACCATAGAAGACTTATCCTCATGCACTGGGAATCACCCCCACTACATTTGGTCAGCTTTCATTAGGATTTACGTCTAGCAATAGTCACGATCAAGGTTATGTATGCAAAATCCAAGCCAAGGTGGTGATGAAATCCACCGTTGGTCTTGATCAAGTGTTGGGGTATTAAGACCAACTCCTTGATGTTGATTTTATTACGTGGTGTGTGTGGTCCATTTTACTTGCACAAAGAAAGAAACATGCAGCAAAATTCCCTATGCAAGCAAAGAAAACAAAAAAAATTGGAGAGACAGAAACAAAAAAACACAAAGGATGTCTAGAAAACCTACCTCTTCTCTGCCCAAACCAGATGCCTTTGAGTTTCTGCTCAGAAAATGTACAGAGAGCTAATCGTCCCAGGGTGGAACAAATAGTAGGTCTATATTCATCATAGGGTGGGATTAATGCCTATTCACCTCAGGGTGGCACGAATTCTAGGTCTGTATTCATCATAGGGTGGCACGAGCAGCAGTCTAGCACCCTTAGAATTACCACACCTGCAAGAAAAACATAAAATTTTGATCAAAAACTTGATCCCAATAGCAGGGAATAGTTTCCCACCATGATCGCCACTAAAATATGAATTTAGGGTGAGGATGTGCCAGATTATGATGCAAATTAAATTGATACAAATGGTGCAGATGCTAAGCCCTACAAATGCGAGAAACGAATGCATGCGGGAAACAAAGCATAAATGAAACTAGATGTAAGAAAAAAAAAGTAGGGCATTTTTTTATTAATGTTTCTATAAATTTAGTTACAATATGTCTCCCCCCTCTAGGTATTGGAGCATTTGATACAGTTCGTTACATCAACGGATGGTACGCTTCCAGTGTCCTTCGCATGCCCACATTTGAAATGGGCGGGCCAAACATTGTCATCGCTTGCATCTATGTGTTAATGTGTTCATGTGTTCCTTGCTGCCCCTCAAGTGTTCTTGGTGGTGATATCCTACACTCAGATAAATAGCAAATAGTTAATAGCATATGCGGATAGAGGGAAAAACATGCAATCCCCAGGGCCTCCGGCTAGTGAATACATAAAATAGCAAAACGATGGTTAGAGCATGTCATAATGAATTCAAAATTTTATAGAAGCATAGAAACATCATCAGAGACACATTGTAAAAAGAACAGTCAGAAATCATGCATGGATTTCTAATCGCTCCGGGGTGGGACGATTAGGACTGTCACAAAACATGCAAAAGAAACCTTGCAAATGTCCATCCTAGAGGCCTCAAAAACTCCTAAAAACTTGGGGTTAGGCTAAAAGGGGTATTTTTGGATGACCCAGAAGGTCATATTTGGCATATTTTTCCCAAATTTTCTCGTATCCGAAAGCGCTCCCTGTATGTTAGTAAATGCATAAAATGATAAAAACACAATCAAATCAAGTCAGAATAACATGATACTTGAACATCAACATAAGTAAACCAACTAGAAAATAATGCAAAAATAACAGTGGAGAAATTCTTCATGGATTTATAATTTCTTTGGGGTGGGACAATTAGGACTGTAACAGTTTAGGGGGCGCCCGGGGGCAGGACAACCACCGTTTGGGGTTTGGTTTTGACACCAATCCACTTGGTATGGGTCCAAAACATCCTAGGGGGTTGTGTTGGAAAATTTGGTGTGGGATTGTGGCTGATTTATTTGGTTTTGGGTCAGGATTGCGTTCCTAGTGTTCACCCGATAACCTCTCTCCCAAAAGAGAAATTAGGGATGTAGGAAACACAAAGGGGGAATGGGGGCACAATTTTGCAGCACTCCATTGCTCCCAATGCTTCAGATCTACTCCCCCTTTTGGGGTGAGGATGCTCACCCTTTTATAGACTTCAGAGGTCTCCTTTGAATGTGCATGTGAGAGCGCCACTTGGCTTGCCATGCCTTTCTTGGGGGAGAGAAGATTCCTCCCTGATTTAGGGCCTCCTTACATGATGACTCCATGATCATGGCATGCTTAACTATAGTCCCTCTCTATGATTTAAAATTTTTCCTCACAATTGCATGCTCTGAAGGTGCAATTGAGTGGCGGATCTGTCGAGGTTTGAATTTTTGCCAGTCAAACCTGCTACTCATCCCACCCTGGGACGATTGCTGCTAATCGTCCCAGGGTGGGACATTAGATTCTAATCATCCTAGGGTGGGACGAGTAGGGAGCGAAGTGCTTAAAGGGTGTCAAATTGACCTCTGACCTTGCAAAACTAATTTGGGAGTGGTTAGTACCACTGTTTAACCTCTGTAGGCTGCCCTAGGGGGTATGTATGCCAATTTGATTAGTGCTTATAGTCACATAATCGGATTGGTGTTATTTTGGTGTCTACAAATCTCCCCTACAATCACCATATTGAAGTGTTTGTTGCAAGCCCAAACCTCTATAGTGAGGGTTGTAATTTGAGGTGCATGCCTCCACCAGTTCATAACAACTATGTATCTAGGGAACCAAGTATTGAGCTAAAAAACTAGTTCAAATCCTTGTGGAGAAGGACTTGTTCTCATCATTTAGGATCTCTTGGTAGGCACCTTCTCTTAATCTTCTTATTTTCTTCAACAAATTTGTGTCTGCAAATTTTTCTATTGTGTCTTTCATACATTTTGGAGGCTCCATCTACATAGCCTAAGCATGGGTGTCTCTCCAAAAGTAGAGTGAGATATTGAGGCTGCTCTTAAATAAGAAGCAATGATCACACTCCTAGATTCCATGATTGACTATGAGTTGTTTGGAACTTGAAAAATTATCCCTCTTGGCTTATGCTAATGATCCTTTGTTCTTCATACCTCTTAAATATTTTAGTAGCTTGAGACATAATGAGGAAGACTTGGAGAAGGGATGATATTAATAAACTTTACATTCTCTCAATAGTTATTAATGTGTATGCATGAAACTTTTATTTTTGTTATTGGCAAGAATGACTATTATATTTTCTAGGCTACCAGGGTTCACTGGTTTGTGTGCTTCCTTTTGTAATTGGATGATTTTGAATTTTTTGTCTTAAATTTGTTAGCTTTTATTACCAATCCTCCATACTAATGAAACATTCCATATCATTCATCAAAGGTTTGATTAAATGTTCTATATTTCCTTTCCCATAGACCCCTTTCAGTGTGATATGTGAGGTGCCAAGTGTTGTCTTTTTTTATTCTTAAGGTTTTTTCCCTAGAAAATCTAGTGAAGCTAGGTATACTAAAGAGTCTAGTGGCCTACATGAATTTCTCTTTGATAATGCTCCATTTAGATGGCCTTTTCAATTCTTTTAAATTTAGCACATGTTTGTCATTCATTATCAAGAATGATCACATGAGTGCATAGTGTCAGCTAGTGTATTGGTCGCATGCCCTTGAACAATGGGGTTTGAACCATAAGGTTGGTGTGATGGACCCTCATCATGAGCTTATTGAGGTTGAATTTACTTGCAACACTCAATCATCATGGGAGATCCTTCGTACATGCACTGTTGGTAAGACTTGAGTTTATGCCACATTAAAAAACTCCCCTAAGTGTGTGAGTCTCTCCTAGTATTTCTATAAGAAAGGTGCTCTAGTTTGAGGAACATTATTAGAATTTTCATGTTCCTCTTCTGCTTGAGGCTTGTCACCATCGAGTTATGCAAGACATATGCAGATGAGATTCCACATGCTAGTAGTGGTGCAATCTCGTCGCTCAGGTTATCCTTGGGACATCAACCACATATAACAACCTCACTACATGTTCAACTTTTAGTATCCAAGATACACTTTAGTGGGTAGTGAGGGTTCATTTAATTGTTTTACAAGATAACTTGGTCGGTGGGATTGGAACTTTTTTAAAGTTTCTTGGATTGGGAGACTACTTGGATAGTGATAGAGCATGACTTTGCAAGTTGATATTTGTTCGAGTTTTCCTTTTCCTGCATCACCCTTGTACCTCATTAATTCATGCCTAATCAAGGTACAAACTACTATATTTGAGAGAAATTCGATCAAATATTGACACATAGAGTCCCATTTTCCTGATTCTTCTTATCTTTTTTCTACATGAACCTTGTAGGGTTGGCACTCAGTCCATACCTGTTGGATAAAAAATCTCAATGGCATTTGCATTCCATATTTTGGCTACCTATTAATCCATCAGGTCAATGAGAATGAAGGAATGCATCTCATCCATAGATAATTTTGATACAAATTTCTCCTCCTTACATATAAAATTATGGTCATTACTTTGCTCAATTGTGGGTAGATGTTCAACATGGTGCATGTGGAACAAATCTTATGGGGATCTTAATTTTGGTGCCATATCAAGTCCTTAGGACCATAAGCATCCAATATAGATATAAATAGCCTCCTTACTTAGTCGTGAAGTTCCTAGATAAGCAAATGCTAAATGAAGCTAATATGCCAATCATTGTTATATCTTATTGTACAATGAGGCTCGAACATATATATAAGATGTACAAAATATTTTCAACTATCCCCAAGATTTGAACTGAGCTCCCATATAGCTACACCACCTTATTGTTGATCGACTTGTAAGCTAGTCCTAATGTGTTTGCCAACCCTCTAGGCATAACTGAAGTACTTGACCCAAAATATATAATGCAATTGTGGATTAGCTTATCACCATAGACTAAGATCAATTAGAAGGGCATGGGTTTGACTTGGCTTTCTTTTGGACTAGATATTTGTAAGACTTCCAATGCCTTTTGTTGTCCTAGATTATTCTATTTCTCTAGAGCTCTCTTTTGGTGTTATTTCTACTTGTGAATGGATAAAACATCCAAAAGGGTCATAACCATAGTAGATGTTTTTAGATGATCAACCATGTTAATGATCCAAGAGTACGAGTCTTATTATGGCACTTAGTAGATGCTATAGTCTAGGCCACTTTATATTTGATTAAGCACTTTTAGAAGGTTATAGAATGAGCACATGCTACTTTAGGAATTTAAGTATGTTTCATTTAGAATCCATTGGAAGCTATGACACATTCAGAGTTGGAAAAACCATGTTAGAAGTATCTTCTCTATGATCAATTGGCCTATATTGGATGTTATGGACTAATTAGTAATCCTTTCCTATTTTTATTGCCCTATACTTAGCCTATGTTATATAGTCCAATTAGACTTGGGTTTTGTTGGATGCCAAAGTTCCCACCCTGTCGAATACAACATAAACATCCTTGTCCCATGTGACCTAAGTGTGCTTGGGAGGAGAAAAGCTTAAATTAGGGGGGGATGGAATAGGGGAGGGTTTATTCTATACTTGGAATTTTGGCCTTGAGTGAGAGATAGATGCCTAGATAGATATTATTTCATTCAACACTATGATGAACTACTGAGAGTTCCTTCCTAAATAGGTATAGGAAGAGTAGGCATTTATATGCTAGTATTACCATGTTGTAGACTACATGTAATTATTTTGCATGAGGGATTTATCTCCAATGAATCTAGGAGGTCTCTATTACAATGGGGTTGGAACATGCACTATCTATTAATCATCTCTCTAGGTTTGGATAACATCCTTATTGTTTGAGGATTAGGGTCATTGATATGAGTTAGGAGGAGGTTTATAACCCTCATTATTCTATTGAAAATGAGGTATCGAATTATTTTGATAAAAAAAACTTTGGGTATTTTGTTGTCTTTTAAGGGCCATGACTTCATTAGATAACATCCTTAGCAAATTATTCATTTCATCCAACTCATAAGAGTAGGGGCTTGTAGAGGTATTATCAGGAGCAGGGAGGATAGTTGGAACTGTGATTGAGTTTATGATTGAAGTAGGTTGCACAATTGGAGGAGGTTGATATGGAGATTGGGTACTTGGAAATAGTTGCATAGAAGGTCTATGGGTTAGCCTTCCTATCTGAATGAGGTTATTTTTAGCTTGAATGGCTATCTCATAGGCCATTTGTAAGGAATTCCCCTTAGAGTTGATCATCATAGCTATTTTTGAATTGATAGTCTTTAAAATATATATGTATGTCACACTTGGGGGAGATCATATTTCATTTGAGATCCTATACTAGGTTTTATGAAACCAGATATCGAAGTTATCCATTATCTTCATGGGTGCTCTTTTAATGGTTTCTAGCTACTCTAGGAGAGACTCATTATCCTTCTTCCCAAATTTATCAACCAGTAGGTCAACAAGTTTGTCCTAGCTTCTAATCAAATGTGGAGCAAGACTTATGCACCATTCCAAATACTTTCCACTAAATAAGACTACCAAAAATATTAGAGCTACATTTTTCTCTTCAATATTACATGCTACACATAGGCTAACCATATGGTTTAGGTGATCCATTGGTGTAGCATTTTTTTTGGTAAATTAGGGCAATGACTTTAAGGTTAAATTTGGTATTGGATCCCATGTAGCAATACGTATATGTGGAATCAAGGGGTCTCTAACATTCCAAGCTAGATATCTTCTTGGAGGTTGATTTTTTTGTGCCATATTTTGACTTCTAACTCTCTTCCTTCTTATAATTAGATTAAGGGGTTGCACTAATGCATGAGGATTTGTAGCTATAAAGTACCTAGTGACAAGTCTTGCACTCATGAATTTTTAGATCCCTCATTCTTAGTGGAGTCACTAGGTGAAGTTTCAATATGCTCTAGCAAGTTGAGAGATTGATATTTTTATCAAAATTCCATTATGATATCTCTCTAGGTAACTACTTATAGGTATTCTTCTTTAGTGGAGTCACCGGGTGAATTTTAGATGCTTCAAAAAGTAGATAAGTTGAGACCTTCAACAAAATATCAAACTCAAATTTAGTTCTTCTTAATGGGATAAAATATCAAGATGGCCCTACTAGATGTGCCATTAAATAGTTGTCACATATGGTGGGTGTTTCTCTGGTTATTAATGGGATAAATCAGAATATGATTGGTCCCATTGAGCATACCTTTGAACTATTATCATCTTAGAATGTTGTGGTGATTCATTATAGTGGTTGCATGCATCCAACACTCACACCTCATGTTGAGCAACACAATAAAAAGTCTATTGAGAACAATACACAAGTCAAAGGATGACCTTAAAACAATTTACAAGGTTAAATTCTTATAATATGTGATCTTCAATACTGACCTTCCTACACTACTCTTAAGCTACTTGCATTCTTCAAAGAAAAAAGGAGAGAGATAATAAAAAATTAAAATCCTTTGCTATAAAAGGTGATGCGCCAAGATCAAGATATTTTTCTATATGCTATGTTCTGAATAAACACGTGCATCATTTGCTTACAAATAGAAATTGAACATAGTTATGATCTGATATATCATTCACACAAATTTATACACATAAGAAATAAGGTAGAAAGAGATTAGCCACAAGTTCTCATGTATATATCACAATAATTCATACATGTATGCTAGAACAAAAGAGGCTCAATATTGAAAACATAATGACTCAAGGCTCGAGTATAGACTGATATATGAAATAAAATTAAGGGAAATGTATACAAGATCAGGTATTAGACACGAATAAGAAACTTTCAATCCTTTAAAATAAATAATTCATTATTATTTATAAACAAAATTGAAGGAGAATTTTCCCTCCCAAAATTGTACTAAAATTTTGAATACCTCTTTTAATCTATGTTAGGGATCCATCCACATTAATCATTAGTAGTGTCAAGGTCTCTAGATTTAGAACCATTAATGTTGAAGGATTTTGGGCCTTTGGATGTGGGGATCTCTACCACTTTTTCCAAATACCCTTACTAGATATTCCTAACATCGAGACCTTCTACAATTAATGTCTTTGAGCTTGAGACTGTTGGAACTACAACTTCTACCACTAGTATTTTTTAGATGCCAAAAACCTCCTTGGAATGTTATGCATAAGTGTGGAAGGTAGCTTTGGAGGTTCCTTGTCATGGATGGTGAAATATTGATGATAAATTATAATCGGCTATTGCCACTACCTTTTTCATTGTTTATATCTACCCGACTAGACTATCGTAACCTCTCCCATGGGTTGTTGATGCATTCACTATGTGTCTTTGGTTTAGCTATCAATAGAGTTACTCTCAACCAATTTCATCAATATCTTTTCAATATGGCATGGGTCATTGATATTGAATCCAAGAGTCCATAGAGTTTTGCTTCCTTTATCTTTATAAGGAGCTCCTTAAAATAGCATGAGCTATTGACCATAGTTTGGATGGTCTGTGTGAGTTCTTTTCTTTTAATCTCCCTCCAAGATATCTTTTCTTTGGTTAGCACCCTTTTGTATGTGATATCTTATTGATTTCTTATTGAAATTCTAGTTAGCATTGTTTTTCATGGAATGTCACCTTGAACTTTTCTCAAAGTTCTAGTTTTTTATCTTTTTGCACACTTCAAACTCTAGTCTGCACTATTTTACACCTAAATTTGTGTTAGATTTTATTTGGAATCCTGGTTAGAATTTTTAAATCTTGTTTGTGAATATTTCAAAACAATGGGTGTACTTAGGCATTCTCCCTTATTGAATTTGCTTACCTCTTTTCAAATAAATCTTGTAAAATGTCCCAAGAAAAATCTCCTCCTACGTGTAGTGAGCATCACTACACTAGCTATTTCAAGGGGGGAAAAAGTGATGAAGTATGCCTTAGAATATGATTTTTTTGCTTAAAATAACCTCTAATTACTGCCCTGGGTTAATGTATTAGTTGAATCAAATAATTAGAATATAAAAAGGATCTTAAAAAGTTTTATTATTGATTCAAAAAGGGACTGGTGCACCACATCACATAAAGCACTATGCTTATATCAAGTACACTAAAGGCATCTACTAGGTCAAAAATCTATAAATTGGTCTATGGTAATAAGGTCATACTATCGATTTGGAATCGCTTCCCTCCAAATTTCAAAATAGTTAGAAATTGAATACACTAATATTGGGCCCTTACAAGTAAGGTTGATCTCCATGTTGGCCCTAGAGGAAGAGAGAGGAAATATGTTTAAAATAATGGTGCAACATCAAGAGGTCGTAAAAAGATGGTTTGATGAGAAAACCACTTAAATGAATTAAAAATAAGGAGACCTTGTATTCAAATGGGATGAATATTGAGCAAAATCAAATAACATCAAACTTTCAATTCCCTATGGAGCGGGCCCAACCAAATCCTAAACATTGTGTGCTTAAAAGCCTACAAACATACCATCATGGATGAAAGGACATTATGAATATCCATAAATGGTTAGCACCTCTATCAGATCTAGTATGGAGAGTTTTATCTAGAAGAAAAATGTAAATAGTGTATGTGTTTGTGGCTATTAATCTTTGGCAAGTAGCTTTCCCTCCTTTGTTTTCTAATTTTTTGCCTTGATCATTCCTTTGCTTCTTAAAGTTTCTCCCATATTATCTTCCTCTTAGGACATATTTTCTAAATCTTGTTGATCAAGTGAATCACTCATTGTAGCAAGTGAATCACTTGCATTTTGAAGAAATCACTCCCAAATACAAAAAAAATCAAGTTGGTTAAAGCGAGCAAATAACTCAACTTTGCAAGTGAATCACTCCCTTTTTTAAGAGTTGGTAAATTTTCCCCTCAAAAACCCTTTTTCACATTTTGCTCATTTTAGCCATAATGGATACCTCTTTCACCTTTGATAGTCCTTCCATTGTAGAAGCCAAATGTACTTCACCACCTTGCCCATGTTAACTTCATCTTCAATAGTATCCATACTTCTTTAAGAGGTAAAACCATCAGAAGAAAAATGAAAAAAGAGGGGTAGGAGAAAGTAATAGGCCTTGCCTCAATCAAAGAGATCCAAAGAGCTCTTCAATTACCCCTATAGAAGGATTTAAGAGGGGATATACACACTTAGTTGGAAAGGTCATAAAAAAATGCCCTAGATTGATTCAACCTTGGTCCAAGGAGATTCATGGAGCTTAAGTAGGATTCAAACTTTGGTATTAACCATGAATTTGGTGCCATAGGTTTTGAGTTACCTAGAGCTTCTAGAAGCATGTGCAAAAAGGTACAACCCTTAGGAATAAGTTTTAGACCTCTTTAATGGACAAGGAATCATTTTATATTAGAGGGGGGATATCAAGAATCTACTAAAGGTAGTAGAAAATATAAACATGTGGGTATTTTATAACCCTAATATACAAAGAGGCTTTTACTACTAAGGGATGAGTGTCTACTAGAAGTATTTTTTCAACTAGTATATAAAAAAGCTAAACCTGCTTACTGACTTTAGTATCCTACTAGAGTGAGCGTTGTTTATAGAGGATGTGCAAATGATGCTATTTGGGTTCACCATAGTCTTAGGGGAAATAAATGACTATAATATTTAAGAGGAACATAATTCCCTACTTCATGCTATATAGACTTATCTTAGGCACTCGTAATTGATTAATTACACTTGGTATATTTCTTATCATATTGATAGCAACCAAGGGCCTTTAAATAAATTTACATCTAGTTTGTACTTGGTTTGGTTCATTTTATACCAAAATTAAACAATGGTTTCCAACCCATAAACTAGACCAAGTTGGGGTAGATGACAAGCCTCTCTTAGTGGTCAACTACATAAATGTAACCTACTAAGAAGTAGATAAGATCTCCTACTGCTCCTATAATTATGTGTGTAATTTTACTATGGATAAGCTAAAAGAAATGTTTCCAAGGTTGTGGGATGAGACATGATGGCTAATCAAGTCAAAAAAATGGACTAACAAATATTTATACCCGAGGAGGACCCAATGATTCATTCACCTCTATGCCTTTTCAACCATTCCATTTGTGTTGCATGTATATGTGTTATACTACATGTTTAATTTTAAATATGTGTGGAAACTCAACTAGATGGACTTGAAGTACTTTAGGTGGTTGAAAAAAACCACCTTCTACCCACTCAAGCAACCCATCATTAAGATCATACCAAAGCTATGGGGGTTCTACTAAGTTGTAGAGGTAAGGTTGAAAAATATGGGAGTAGAGTAGCTAAGGAATCATTAGCCTTATGATCCAATTGGATTCTTTAAGGAGACCCTAAGGAACAAGACATTACACACCTTCTATGTGCACAAGAAAAGGTACAATATTTTTGAGGAAAACCCTAGAAAGGAATTGACTTTTGCCATTCTATGAATGATTCAAGTATATGAAAATGAGATCCATAAATGGTATAAAAATCCACTAGAGTGACATATGTTCCATGCCAAGGTAAATATGATTTTAACCTATAGACATCAAGATTATTTTGAACTAGATATTAATATGAACCATCAAAAAGTGAGGTGCCTTAAGGAAACTAGGGTACATTAATAGAAATATCTTGGCATAGCAAAATATGAGATACAAGACAAATATGCTAAAGAGACCTACTAAATATAACCCATTCAAAAACCAATTCCATGCTATTTGGGACAAAAAACACCTCAAAAGTGCAAAAAGGACCAAGACAATCAACGAGACAACAACCAGATCATCAAACCCTTAGAGACCAAATAATAAGTTGGTACCCAAGATTAACATTTTAGCTACACCAAAAATTCTAGCAATGGTTAGTTCAACAATAAGGAAGGAAATGATTAAAGGGAATAAATATTTTAAAATATATAGGTCTATGCTTGGGAAAGTCATAATGCTATAGGAACAACTAGTAGACAACCTAATTTGAGGGAGAAATCTCTCAAGGAAGATCCCCTCCTAAATTCGAAATGACAATATCATGGATTCTTTAGAATCATTTCCACTTCCCTTCCACCATCCATTGATATCGTTTCTTTCACTATCCTTTCTTCTATTCTAGCTTCTCCTTCCCCCACCCATTCTTCTACTACACTTCTCTCATCCTCCACCAAATGTAGCTCATAGTTTTCCTAGTGGTACACTACCTCTAACAGTCTCCATCATACCTAGAACCACACCAAAAACTTCACTCACATCACCCACCATTTAAGTTTCCATCATGCAACCGTTAGTGCCTTACACCACATCATAAACTTCATATATTTCTTCACCCACAATGTCATCTCTATATGACACATTGGTACAACTAGCATCACACCTCACTCCCTGTATTTCCATCCCATTTTCTCCCATTACTACACAATTTTCTCCACTTGTTTTTCCTATAACTTTTGTGCACCTACCTTGTCAACCATCCTAAGTGAGGTAACTCTTCCTATAAATGATGAATTATACCACTCCATCTCAAGAGAACAAGTCTATCAGAGCATCACCATAAGCTATCATTATTGTAGGGCCTAGTTAGGTAAACATAATATGTGATCCAAAAGAAATAAATGTAACAAAGGCATTTGGTGTTCTTATGATTGAGGAAAATAAATGAAAGGAGTATAAGTGGCTTAATGACAAAACTCTTAAGGCCTCAATCCTCATGAAATCACAAAAGACTAGGAAATGGGACAAGATTTACATTGTAAAGATGATAGAATTTTATCCCTCTTGCTAACTTGAACATCAAAGTGTTTTATTTGGACCTAATTTGAATAAATCGATACCATGGTTCAACTTGTGAACCAACTTAAACATGGTGGGACCATGAAGTTTTGTCAACTACCAATTGAGGATGAAGTTGTGTAAAATAGAATAAGGAACTCAAAACAAATTGGCATAGCTCAAGAAATAGAGAGATCAACTGGAGAATTAGGCTATAAAGAAGGATGCTTTAGAAAGGGATCAACTAAATAATTAGTTAAAGGACCTTATATCTCTACTTTTTGAAGATGAAAACAATAAGTAATAACTAGAAGGCCTTTCATAACAACTCACACAAGAGCAAAGCCAAGTAAAATAAATTTATGAAGCCCTATAGGCCAAATACTAGAGATCATAGAGTTGACAACCTTGAGATAGATAAATATAATGGTAGACACCAAGATGACACATGACATCCAATGGGTCAAATCCCTCTTGGAAAAAATAAAGAGAAAATGAGAAATGTATAGGAATACTTTTAGTCTTCCACCTATGTAGAGTAGAGATTAGAAAAGGTGAAGGAAACCATTGAACAAGTGGACGAGTAATTTTTTTCTAGGGGTGAATACCAAGAGATCCTAAAATTCTTATCTTATATGTTGGCATCATAGGCACAACAACTTAGGATGGATCAAAAATACCTAGTTAAGAAATTGAAGAAATTTCCAAAAAGCACTTGGCATCCCTAAAGACCCTAGTGCAAGATATGACCTAAGAAATTCATGGGTTGGTTGTTATAGGAATGTCTAACATATTTGACCTATAAATGAATATCTTGTATGACAACATTATTGACTCCATATTTGAAGAGGAAAATAAGCAGGCCAAGAACGAGGGTGCAATTAAAACATATAAAAATGTGAAGCCATACTCCAAGTTGCAAGAGCCAACAAGGAAACAAGATGTTGGTAAAAATTTTATTTGAAGACTTGATGGGGGAAGTAAAGGACCTCACCTCAATATAACTACCATGCAATGAAGAGTGGTATATACAACTCAAATTAGTACAATAAAAGACTAGTTGATGAGAATTAAATTTTAACAATTTTGTTGCAAGGGTCACAACAATGCTCAATAACTTTCAAAATTTCTTGTTTTACCATAGAAACATATAGAGAATTGTTAGAGACTCAATATGCTTCACACTCACAAAAATGCTCAATCACTTTCAAACTTTCTTGTTTTACCATAGAAACATATAGATAATTGTTAGAGACTCAATATGCTTCACACTCACAACCACTCAATCACTTTCAATCTCTCTTCTAAATCAAATCAAAATATGGAACAATTTGTTTCACATAAATTGAACTATTACTCCAACACTCCCAATCAATTATGCTTAATCAACTCCACTCAACCAATCACTTAATGAAATCTTTGTCAACAATGCTTATCAAACAAACCTCACATACAATGATCTTTCACAAGCCCTATTTCAAGATAGTTCACATAACAATGATACTCATGATCTTTCACAAACCCTAATCATGCACATGAAGGCTCACTCAATATTTCCAACAATGCATAAACTCTTATTCTAGAAAAACCTTACCAATTAATATTGGATATCTCAAAACCAAAATCAACAATGCTTATCAAACAATCCTTTTCACTCCAACTTAGTATTTACAACATCCAATCCAACAATATTTCACTCACAAGGAAAATGTGCCAATACCTTTTGTTTTGATGGAGATATGTCTTCAAAACCTGTCTTAATCACAATTAAATTTTTCTTTGCCAACACTAGGGTGAGGTAGCCACAACCTATCCCAACATCTCCTCAAAATAATTTTCCCAATGATTATTTTTTATACAAAATATCAAATCTCTTAGTACACCTTATAATCTCCAACCTTACACAATATAAGTCAACATTTTCATAATAACAAAATACACCACAATTTCCTTGATACACCTTATAATATCTAAACTTATAAAATAAATTTCAATCACCAAAGAATAAAAAATAAAATATTTTAGTTCTCTTTACCTTATAACTCCCTCAAACACTTGTAGCAAAATCAAATAACCCATGTTGATAATTTCCCCCTCAACACTATAGTCAAAGCACAAAAATTCATGTGCCTTAGTGCCAACAAAGACCTTGGGTAATGCAAAATTAAATTAAAATATTAAATACCTCCTTGTGCGCTCTTGTGGGATCGATATATGGTCTAAGCATCTACAATGCCTTAGTTGTGGCTCCCTAGCCGCGTGAGCTAAGCGCTCATGTAGGAGTCAAAGGCGCTAAAATCACTTTGACTCTCCCTTGCCCACTAAGAGCCAAAAGGCTCTTGTCCTACATCGTCAGTGGATATTGAATGCAACACCTTCGCTTTCTTCAAAACCTTTACACACTTCGAAATTTTCGTTATCCCAACCGCTGGTTGGTTGGTGGACTCTTCTACCTTTAACACTTTGAATTCCACAGAATTTAGGGGTAAATAAAATATATCCTTTGTCCTTTTGCTGCTCACAAAAATATTTTGCATTCACACCAAACTCGCATGCATAAAATTAATTTCGGAGACTTGCTTTCCTTAGGGGTAAGGTTATGGTATTTATACCATATGCCTCCCTCTCTCCCACGTCGACGGAGATATAAAATTAAATTATTTTGGTGCCCAACCCAAACTTGGGTTATAAACAATATTATTTTATAAATAAATTTATAATATAAATATTATAAATTATTTATAAACTCCCTTGGGCATAATTAAACTTTTAATATTATAATGAAATATTATAATATTATTTCCATTGGGCCTAGGTGATTTCCTCTTTCGCCCTTGGCCTTTTCAATATGGATTTAATATTATAATAATAAATATTATAATATTATTTTCTTTAGGCCTTTTCTTTAGGGTATTTAACCGTCCTTTTGACCAAGCAACTGGAGCTCTTAGATCAAATCTCTTGGGATTAAAATATAAATATTTTAACCCTTCTTCTGCCAAGTCCTGTACTGATTCCTGAAAATGACTCTTGACATCAATGAAAACACAACTAACTCAAAATTTCCAAAAATATCCCCCTTTGTCATTTATGGAAACCCATTTTTTATATCAAACTTTTCATTCTTTAAAAGTTGCTCCCCCTGACTGAATGCTCTCCCCCTAACTCAAATCTCTCCCCTTTGACATCAATGGCAAAGGGTCACCTTTGGGGTTCGAAGCTAAGAATGAGACTCTTAGCTTATGCCCTCCCCCACATACTTTTGAGGTGGTTAATTTTTGGGTGGGAGTATTTATACTCCCAGCATGCACTGATCTTTGCCTTTGTCTAGTTCCTTCCTCAACTGATCCTTCTAATTCCTCTTACTATTCTTGTTCCTACATGTCTCTAGAATTTTTGCTCTACACCACTTTGTTGTATGCCCATAATTATTGCACTTATAACACTTAATGTTGTTGTTATTTGGAGGTGCAACTATATTTAAGTTTCTTATCGTGAAACCATATTAATTTCTATCATGAACCCTGTAATTTATTGACTTTTGACAAAACTAATTACAAGAGTAGCAATACCCTTGAAAAAGATGTATGTTTCTAAAATTTCCATATTACTATCTTTCATGTGTCCTAAATTGTGTAGCTTTGTTCCCAAATATGTGACATGAGAAGCATCATCCATTGAAATTTCCTTGCCTTGACCTCATTGGTCTCTTAGTCTCTTCTTCCCTGTGCTGATTTCTGTTCCACATGTTCCTCTTTTGTGTATTGTTCCTTTTTATGTTGAACTTTATGTTGTCCAACTCATTCTTAGAAGTCTCACTCCCTCTTACACTCTCTTCTTCTAAAGCTTCTTCTTTAGATCTTGAGATTGACTCCTCTCCTTGTTTTATTTGTACCTATTCAAATCGAAGACCTATCTTGTTTGATGTAGGTTTTTGTGTCTTGATAATCTTATCCAAGTTCTTTGAGCTTCTCCCAAAAATGTGTAACTTATCCTTAGACTCTTTTACTTCCTCCATTAGTGAAGCTACCTCATGCTCTAACCTTTTACATTCTAAAACCTTTGCTTCTAACTTCTATTTGAATCTCCTTGTCTTAGCTATTGAGTTAGTTAGATCCTCTATAAGATTTCCTTTCTCTTCATCACATTCTTGAAATTTAAGCTTGAGTTTTGATTTTTGATTTCTTACCTCTCTTAATACATCAAGAGCATGAATAAGCTCACCCTCAAGATTAACTTCTCCTTTATATGATTCTTCCTCTATGTGTTTGCCTTTGGGATCATCTTTATTCCTTTATAATTTATCTTCAATAGGATCACATCCTTCTTCTTCTATTGCCAAAAGTAGAATTTCTTCTGATCCTTCAAGTGTATCTTCATATTCATCATCACTGAAATTGAATCCATTCTTTGTACAACTATCTTCAACATGACCAAAGTTACCACATCTAAAACACTTGAGAATCATTGGTGCCCTTTTTCTAACATCATATTTTTCTTTTGCTAGAAATAGTACTTCATATTTATCATTATCTAAGGAACTTTCATCACTATCACTTGAGCTCTTACCTTCCCTATCTGCATAGAAACTCTTCTTATGCCTTTGGAAAAATCTCTTTCCTTGCTTTCCTTGTCCATACCTTCTTTTCTTTAGGTACTTGTGTTTTCCTATTTTCCTGTTCCAGCGTTTTGCTTAGCGATGAATATTCGCAAAATGGGCGAATAATAGCATTTTTGAAAATGCCAATTTGTGATTTTGGGGGACCTTGGACGTCGACCATTTCATCCAAAATTTCTAGGTTAAATTTTTTTTGAAGTGTTGATTTGCCATGCATTGATAATAGTATTAGGTTTTTTTTTAAATTCGTCGACACTCCCGCCTAAGTTGTGGAGCATTTTCACCATTTTTTTTAATTTTTAAATTATCCTGCCAAATTCACTAACTATACCACTATATATATAAGTAACAAGCCAGAGATAGTGTTCAGTTATAACTTTCAAAAAGTAAAACTCTAAAGTGAAAAGAGAAACTAAAACATTCGATCTGTTGCATATTCCATCAAACTTCAGTGTTGTGCATTGTATACGGATCAATACTACATAGTTTTCCACCCAACATGATGACTAGATGTTATATCCACCTAGATCAATAGTCAGTCTATTTGGTCCACTGGGACAACTAGTTCCAATTGGGTCATCTGTCGTACTGCATGTTACACCCAAACCATTAGTCAGTGAGCTTATTCCACCCAGACCAGTTGCTGAACTTCCTATTAATCATAGTTTGATGGTCGACATATAATTTCCATCCAAACCGCAAGTCGAATCGACCATTTTATCGGACCGACAACCCGTTTTATGCACAAAATTCCCGGTGAGTCTCTTTTCAGATGAACCTTTTCCTACAACAGGTACTCTATTTCTCTTTAGAAATTTGAATTTGTGATCCTGAATTTTTTTGTTTTACAGAGAATAATCATTGTAGCACTTGTAATAATAAGATTTGTTTTTTTATCATCTAATTTTTGGTTTTTCTTTAGTTGTGTTTTTATCATTTACTAAAAATAAATCAATGCTCTGTTCTCCATTTTTCCTCCTATTTTCTATCTATATTAAAACTCTTTGATTCTCTATTTCCATTAAGATCCTTTTTTCTGTTACAATATTTTTAAATAGGTAAATACTATGGTTCTCTATGGACAAAGTGATGCTCCGCTTCTTGTCCACTTTGTACTAGAATTTTATATTTTTCAACATTTTGTATCTCTGATTGTATCTATGATTAAATTGTATTTCAAATTTATATTGATTGGTTTTTTGCTCTTATTAGTTACAGGTACTATCTCCAAAAAAAAAAGTATTTGAATACCTTAAAAAATCACAATAAATATTGACTAGAAACACGTATTTATTTTCTTCCAACCATCTATACGTTTATTCTAATTACAATATTATCTTAAGGCTTCACATAAGTAAGACGTCTTCAACATTTTATTACTTTTATAAATTTAAAAATATTTTCTTTATAAGTAAAATTTCACCTATTGACGATGCAAAGGAGACAAAATCTGAAAAGGGTACCCTAAATTATTTTAGCCATACGTTGAAATCAAGTGAGCCATCGACATCTATGCAAATTCAAGGTACAGATGATTTTTTACTACTTAAAATTTAGGTGTATTTTTTAGTTTAAATAATGCTTTCTTCCTCAAATGGTTAGAGTGCCTCTAGCCATATTGCATGATGATATAAACCATATTTATTTTTGTTATTTTATTTTGTTAAATTAAAAAATATTTAGGAATAGTATTGTATGCTACTATGCAGAATACCATGTGGACTCTGATATGCATCCGCTTGAAGATATTCATCACCAAGATATGAATTCTAATGAAAAATCTCTTAACAATGACATCCAACAAGCAATTGAAGATAATCCTCAAAATAACATATTTGAAAATGAAAACGATAAATCAAATACATTATAAACTTCTTTTGAATCTACAAGCGAGAAAATAAAAAGTGGAAGGCATCTAACTAGGCTATTAGAAGGGTATTTAATAATGAATGGGCAAAAAAAATTCCATGGCTAGAGCCTATCCTAACTAATGACAACCAAGTCGATGATAAAGTATGTAGATGCAAAATTTGTAGTTGGAAACTGAGCAAGGAGCATAGGTTGCAAAATAATATAGATACAATATAAAAACATGTTGGCAAAGTTTATGTAAAAGTTAAAGGAAGTGATGGTGAAATTATTAAAATAGTTAGGTGGAAGGATGCATCAGAAATCACAAACTGCATCAGACACTATCTATTGATGAGGTGATGGTTGTGGATAGCATAAACTAGATTTGTATGCATGTGTATACTTTTCAAAACAATGTTAGGCAGCCTAGTTTGCTAGGATTACATAATATGGTTGAAAATTCAAATGCAGAAAATATTTATAATGTTGTTGTGACTAGTTTAAAAGATATTGCGGGAATGAATGACATAGACATAGCCTCAAAGTTAATATGTGTTGGAGCTGATGGAGCTGCTATAATGCAAGGGCATAGGAGTGGTCTCTGTGTTCGATTGCAAACCACAATTACACCATATATGATACCCATTCATTGCATGGCTCATAGAGTGAATCTTGCATATAAAATCATGAGCACTTTTGAAAATGTTGCGAGAGTGGAAGACCTCATTCATGAAATACATTCTTATTTTTCTTGCAATCCAAAAATATTTTTAGAGTTTCAACAGTTTGCACTAGGAGTTACAGAAGGAAAAAAAATGTTAAAAGATGTAGATACAAGGTGGATTTCATTGTATCAACCTGCACACAGAGTTTTTATAGAATATCAGTCATTAACAGGGTTTATGTATGCAAGTAGTCGAGGAGTTGATAAGGCAAAAGATTTGTTGTTTCGTTTGACTAACTTTGAAACCTTGCTAGCGTTATGTGGTATTCTTCCAATGTTACAAGAAATGAGTAGATTGATAAAATTTGCACAAGAGAGATCCATCTATATCATTGATTTCATAAGGATGAGAAAACAAATATGTGTTATTGAAAATTTATGTGTTCAAAGCAGATTTTAAAGATCCCTTGTTTCATAGTTGGAATAAATTGACAAACATGAATGATCCAGAAAGCTATTTGAAGTTTGACATCAATGATCATCTTTGTATTAACAATCATGGAAAGTTGATACCTCTTTATTGTTTTGAAAGGCAATCAAGTATAGGTGTGGATGGTGTTGAACAAGTTCCTGTAACACACAATAGATTTCATGTTGTATTACAAAAAACTAGAACAAATTTGTCCAATATAGCAAAATATTTGACAAGTGAGATAAGAGATCGATTTCAGAGAGATGAGTTGCTTGAGGCCATGGGTGTGGTTAACCCCATATTTTGGGGTTCTAATAGTGACTTCAATTCAACAAATGAGTTGTTTGTTAAATATATGATGAAACTTATTGAGCATTTCAGTAAAATTGTGGAAATGAATGGTGTTACAATCAATGGTATACTCAACAAAAATATTTTGAAAGAACAATCAACACATTTTGGAAGAACAATGCTTGGGCAAACATCACTTTTGAGTAACATCCATGAGATTGGTTCCATTGCACGTTTGTGGCAAAAATTGTATCCAAGTACTATCCTACAAGATACTATAAGTGAATACTTATGTTTATATGAATTATGTCAAACAATGATTTTGGGATCAGTGGAAGACGAGAGGGTTTTCAGTGCACTATATTTTGTGAAATCTAAGCTTCACAATAGGCTGGACAAAAATTTAGAAAATTGTTTGAGAATATATGTATCATCCTATCAGTTGGAAAATTTTCCCTATGACAGAGCAATTGCATTGTGGAATTCCCTTGCAGGCAGAAGGAGTGTGTTGAATATGACCGATATGGAAGATGATGATGCTTTCAGTGATCAGAATGTGGAGACACAGATATCCACTATGCTTCATAGTGATGCAGAACAAGCAGAAAACTATTTGTTCAAGCTACCTGATTTGTGATTTTTTTAGTATTACATTTTTTCAAGTATTTCACAATTTGAATTCATTTGACATCGATTTCACAATAGATTTGACAAGTTGAGCATTGTATGTTTCAGCTACCTAATTTGGGATTTAACCAGTATTGTGATTTTTCCAGTATTTCACAATATATTGGAATTGATTTGATATCAGATTTCACAAAAATTGATTATTAAGAAGTTTTCATGTTCTGCTCTTTGTTGTTTTTGAAATAGGTTTAATTGCCTTTATATCATAGTATTTGTTTGTTTCCATGACCTGAATTGTAATTTTTTACAAGTATTTACAACATTGATTAATATGAATTTGTTAGTTATCATTTTCATCTATAAATTTTTTACAAGTATTTACAACATTGATCAATATTAATATGAATTTACAACATTGATTTTTTAACTGCATTCATATTCATATTGATATTATAAATAGTTAAAATCATTTCAAAAAAGAAGTGCATTCATATTGACACAAGAAGAGCATTCATATTGATTTTATCTGACACAAGAAGAGCATTCATTTTGATTTTATCTGACACAAGAAGAGCATTCATATTTATCATTTTGGACAAGAAGAGCATTCATATTGAATTTAACTGCATTCATATTGATTTTAACTGCATTCATATTCATATTGAGATTATAAACAATTAAAATCATTTCAAAAACAAGAAGTGCATTCATATTGACACAAGAAGAGCATTCATATTGATTTTATCTGACACAAGAAGAGCATTCATATTGACACAAGAAGAACATTCATATTTATCATTTTGGACAAGAAGAGCATTCATACTGATTTTAACTACATTCATATTGATTTTAACTGCATTCATATTGATATTGAGATTATAAACAGTTAAAATCATTTCAAAAACAAGAAGAGCATTCATATTGACACAAGAAGAGCATTCATATTGATTTTATCTGACACAAGAAGAGCATTCATATTGACACAAGAAGAGCATTCATATTTATCATTTTGGAAAAGAAGAGCATTCATATTGATTTTAACTGCATTCATATTGATTTTAACTGCATTCATATTCATATTGAGATTATAAATAGTTAAAATCATTTCAAAAACAACAATACTCATATTCATATTCATATTGCCATAGACGAAAAATGCATCAAAATATTATAAACAGGAAGAACAACAAAATTAAAGAGGATACAAAATTTGTAAATTGCCTTTTTCATATATAGATTTAAAATATATTATAATGTCTTTAAAGTTTAACTGTTTTGAAAAACAACACAAACTTCCACCCAACACTGCAAATTTTTCAAACTATGTTTGACATTTTGGATGCTCTACCGATGTTTGTTATGCTCGAGGTTTCTCCTGGACCTGCCTGTTCTATTACTTTTTCTACATCTTCTACACTAGGCATTGGCAGTGCTCCGGATCTAACTAAACTTTCTTGTCCTTTCTTAAAATTTTCCAACAACCCAACATCTTCTTTGGCGGGATCTTGAAGCACTTTCAAACCAGGATTTTTCTCCAGTCCTTCCCTTATCAGGAGATCCGGATCCACTTTTAGTTTTTCCCACAAATATTTTTTTAGAATGTTGTTATCTCTTACTTTCTTTTGGGTTGTTCTCTTCATAATAATGGACGTTTCCAAAAATTTCTTTGCAGCCTCTATGTTGACTTGCATGCTCTGAACCTGTAATTTCAAATTTTCAAGGTTTGACTGCAAAAGAAAAAAACATAAGTTAGTAGAGTTATATGACATAATTTAAGCAACTTCAACAGGTTTATGACATAAGTTAGTAGATTTAGCAAAAGAAAAATATGCATCTAAATTCTCACCTCGGCCACATCTCTTGCGGCTAAAGCAACATCAATAGTTTTCTTGTTGAAAGCCCATTGGTTATAGTACGCTTGGGCTTCAACATTGATGTTCTCAATTCTATTCAACATAATATTTAAAACTTCATCATCGGATGAAGTCCTACATGTCACTAATCCTGATGTGGCCTGTTGTAGCAGACCACTAAGCTTCTCTGGTTCGTTCTCATATCGAGAAAAAAGATTCTCCCTTTTATTAAAATTTTTGTAACGGGTATTTATTTGCTTGATAAGCACTTTAGCCCGAATTTCCCACTATTTCATAACTTGTAAATATTTAAGCACCCTCTCTTGGAGGGTTGCTTCAATACCATCACTCATAGAAGACTGAATATCAAATTTAACTTTGTCATCCTCGAATTGAGGATGACAGTGGGCTTCCATTGCAGGAGCAGATACTATTTTCTCAACTGTTGGGGGTGCTTGTTCTTCTGCCTCTGCATGTGGATCTTCAAGCACCTCTATGGCCTGAAAGCCCTCAATGTTTCCTTGCAAAAAAAATTCATCATCAAGCTGAATATTATCTAATCCAACATTTGTGGTTGACACCTCTGGTACTTGACTTGTGTTAAAAGAAAAAGTGGGGAAAACACCCTGCGATCTTGGCTGCATAAGTATTTTACCCCTTCCACGGGCCATATGGATTTACCCTCTCATTTGTTGCACCTGTGGTTGTTGTCGTGCTGGCGGTGGCCTCATCACTTGCTTTTCTGGGCTTCTCACGATTTGATCTTGAGAGCCACCTACATTCAAATAAGAAATTGCCAAAATTATTTTCCAAAAACAAAAAAAAAATTAATTTCAAGTAAATAGAATGATTTACCTAACGATGATTGAATCTCATGTACAATGTTGTGGATGGGGGTTGTGCACATTTCTGAAAACATGAAAATTAAAAAAAAACTTATTATAATTTTATGTAACACACTAAGAAGTATAATGATAAAATATTGAAAGTGAAACTTACGTGTAGGACGGTTGATCTGACTAGATTCAATTTTAGGGTGATGAGGAGGAGTAACTATAACCTATCGTGTACATTTTTCTAGCCTCGACAATGGTGATGATTCTGATTCATTTTCTTCAGAATCACCACATGCCTCATGCATGTGACCCCTTACACCAACATCCTATTTTTTAGTTTTGGTCACTGACTTTCTCTACAATCATGTGCAAAAAAAATGAAAACTGAAAACAGAGCTAAAATATATTAAAAATTGGATTTGAAACATGGACTTACCCTCAATTCCTCTGAACTCATACCCAAGTTCAGCAGTGTGGGATGCAATGTTGTTGGTACTTCAGTTTTTTAAATCATAAAAACTTTCATAAAAAAGAACTAAAATAAAGTTAATGGTCACCACCATTTTGACTTCTTCTATTTCGATGTCGTGCAACTCTGTTCTGATGCATTCTAAAATGTACGAGCACCAGTCGAACTGCGTGCCTTGAACAATGTGAATGATATAGGTCAATGCCCATAATGGAAGTTTTGTTCTTCCAAGAAAAAATAGTCTTGCTTGGAAGAACTCAATAATGGCCTTCAGATTTTTATTTTCAACGCAGCTGTAAGTTAAGCCTCTCTTAGACTTAGCCATGGAAGCTGCATCAAAAAAAATTAGATGAAAAAACATGTTAAATTTTGAACAATAATAGAAATAATTGATGGGAATTATACCTTCAACCACTTTCCAGGAAAGATCGAATTCATCCTCCAAGTATTTTTTGTCACGCTTAGCCATAGTGAACCTCGGAGACACGATAGGGAAACTCTTGTGTGGAAGTTCTGTTAACCTCTGGATGTCCGAAGGTGTGATGGTGAATGACACTTGTTTATTCTGAAATGTGACATTCACTATTGCACGGTCATGGTCGTAACCATCAATGATACTCTACAAAAGGTGCTTGTCGGTCTTGAGCTACGACATTGTTAGCAAGTGCTGCAAACCTGATGTAGAGAGCCACGTATTGTCATAACCAGGGGTGGTTGACAAATCTATCATGGCAGTGCAAGTAGCATTCTTGAACACCAAATTTCCAATGGTAGTTTGAGTAGATGTGGTAGGATTGGCCATTGTTCGATAAAGTAAAAGGAGAAAGTGGATTGCAAAGAGTGTGGGGTGATGGTGTATCGAAAGGAGTTCGAGAGCAATCACAGAAATGTAACCAAAAAAATGACTTCTCGATGTCTATTTATAGATACAAATGATAGGATTTGGACACATGGCAGAATATCATTCGACATGCACTGAGGCTGACTGATCGACTGACATGTGGTAGAGTAAATATTGGTCCAGTGATGGATCTTTTCCACCCGATCGGTATGTCAAACTTTGTTTTCACCCGGTCCATTTGTCGAACCTCAAAAATCACCCGGTCCATCAACCGGACTATGGTTTCCATCCGGGTCATTATCGATCTATGATTTACATCCGGTCCACTATCCGGACCTCTATTTTCACCCGATTCATTAGCCGATTCTCGAATTCCACCCGAGCCGTTGGTCGATCAAGGATTTCCATCCGGGCCATTACCCATCCTCGATTTCCACCTGAGCCATTGGTCGTACTTTGATTTTCACCCAGCCCGTATCACCGTTTCTTGCTTTCCACCCGGTCGATCACCGGTCTATGTTTTGCACCCGATCTGTTTCCCATATTTGTATATTACCCGGTACGTAATCGGGATGTGTTTTCACCCGATCCATTCTCGGTCTGTGTTTTCCCTCTGTTCGCCAATTTTTTCCAATTTTTTTTCAAAAATTAAGATAATTCGCCATGTCCTCCGACATGAGGTTGACTTGGATTCGCCAGGGATTCGCAATGGATTCACAATTTTTTTACAAGGACATTTCTGGTCCGACCCCTTATGCATAACCCTGACCTGTTCTTATGATCCTATCTTTCTTCATCAATAATTCACTCTAGAACTTTTTTAATCTCATAGAAACATATAGAGAATTGTTAGAGACTCAATATGTTTCACACTCACAATAATTCTCAATCACTTTCAAACTTTCTTGTTTTTCCATAGAAACATATAGATAATTTTTAGAGACTCAATATGCTTCACACTCACAACAATGCTTAATCACTTTCAAAATTTCTTGTTTTACCATAGAAACATATAGAGAATTGTTAGAGACTCAATATGCTTCACACTCACAACCACTCAATCACTTTCAATCTATTTTCCAAATCAAATCAGAATATGGAACAATTTATTTCATAGAACTTGAACTATCACTCCAACACTCCCAATCAATTATGCTCAATCAACTCCACTCAACCAATCACTCAATGAAAGCTTTGTCAACAATGCTTATCAAACAAACCTCACATACAATGATATTTCACAAGCCCTAGTTCAAGATAGTTCACATAACAATGATACTCATGATATTTCACAAATCCTAATCATGCACATGAAGGCTCACTCAATATTTCCAACAATGCTTATCAAACAAAGTTTCTAGCAGCAACTCTTATTCCAAAAAAAACCTTCACCAATTAATATTGGATATCTCAAAACCAAACTCAATAATGCTTATAAAACAATCATTTTCACTCCAAATTAGCATTCACAACATCAAATCCAACAATATTTCACTCACAAGGAAAATGTGCCCATACCTTTTGATTTGATGGAGATATGTCTTCGAAACCTGTCTTAATCACAATTAAATTTTCTTTGCCAACACTAGGGTTAGGTAGCCATAACCTATCTCAACATCTCAAAATAATTTTTCCAATAATTATTTTTCATATAAAATATCAAATCTCGTAGTACACCTTATAATCTCCAAACTTATAAAATAAATTTCAATCACCAAAATAAAAAATAAAATATTTTAATTCTCTTTACCTTATAACTCCCTCAAAAACTTATAGCAAAATAAAATAACTCACGTTGATAATTTCCCCCTCAACACTATAGTCCAAGAACAAAAATTCATGTGCCTTAGCGCCACCAAAGACATTGGGTAATACAAAATTAAATTAAAATATTAAATACTTCATTGTGCGCTCCCATGGGATCGATACTTGGTTGAAGATCCTGCAGTGCCTTATACATGGCTCCCTAGCTACGTGAGCTAAGTTCTCACATGAGAGTCAAAGGCGCTAAAAGTGCTTTGACTCTCCCTTACCCACCAAGAGCCAAAAGGCTCTTGTCCTACGTCACTGACGGGTATCGAACGCAACACCTTTGCGTTATTCAAAAACTTTGCACACTTTGAAATCACCGCCAGCCAAACCACTAGTTGGTTGGTGGACTCTTATGCCTTTAACGCTTTGACTTCCATAGAATTTGGGGGTAAATAAAATATATCCTTTGTCCTTTTGCTGCTCACGAAAATATTTTGCATTCACACCAAACTCTCATGCATAAAAATTATTTCAGAGACTTGCTTTACTTAGGGGTAAGGTTATGGTATTTATACCATATGCCTCTCTCTCTCCCACATTGACAGAGATATAAAATTAAAGTTTTTTTGTGCCCAACCCAACTTTGGGTTATAAAAAATATTATTTTATAAATAAATGTATAATATAAATATTATAAATTATTTATAAACTTCCTTGGGCATAATTAAACTTTTAATATTATAATGAAATATTATAATATTATTTCCATTTGGCCTAGGTGATTTCCTCTTTTTCCCTTGGCCTTTTTTGACCACCTTTAATATTATAATATTATTTCCTTTAGGCCTTTTCTTCAGGGTATTTAATCGTCATTTTGACCAAGCAATTGGAGCTCTTAGATCAAATCTCTTGGGATTAAAATATAAATATTTTAACCCTTCTTCTGCCAAGTCTTGTACTAATTCCTTACAATGATTCTTGACATCAATGACAACACAACTAACTCAAAATTTCCAACAGTTACTGGGACGATATTGGATATTCATTCAGAGTAATCTATGGCCTAAATGAGATCAAAATCTAATATTTTTTTTAATTCATATTTTACTAGCAAGGCTACTTTAGGATGCAATTTCCTAAATTTTTGTTTTACTGGTTTAGCATCAAGATGCACCACTAAGTGGTGCATGACGACAAAAGGATCTAATCTAAGCTTATCTGCATATGTCCATGCAAAGATATCAGGGTATTCTACAAGAAGTTCTATGTATTTTATTTGTTCTTCTTTACTTAAGGTAGCTCCAGTTTTGATCATGTGAGGATTAATTTATGTTCCAATATTGATTTTCAAGATATCTTCTACCAAAATATTTAAATCCCTTTCAAAGTTAGGAGGGGCGGGTGAAACACCCATTTCCTGAAGTTCTTCCAAGGATAATTTGGCTAATTCTTCTTGTGGGGTTATTGTGTGAACATGGGCTATACATGGGATAGACCCATTGAAGAAGAAACCATTCCTCATGACTTCTTCAAGGGAGGTGTCAAAAAAGATATCTCCTTCTATACATTCTTTCGAAGTGGTAATCATTTTTGGATGGACTATTGAAATAATATTACAAGAAAAATGGGTTTGTCTTCTCTTATTATTCATTAAATATTTTTTATTTTCAAAATATTCATCATAGTTTATTATATGATCATCATCATAAAAATGGAAAGGTTGAGATTTTGTAGGGATATAGCCTATACCACATTAAGCAGGCCATTCCTCAACCTTAAATGGCTCGCGTATGCCATTTTCAAAAGGATCCAAGATTTTACCTCTATAACCCATATCACACATCATTTGTTTTGATTTTATATATTTGTTGGAAAAGTAATATTGAGCAAAACTATTCTCATCGAACATAAAGCTCATTTGCTTGATGTTAATTTTATTGGGAGAACATCCTATGGAAATAAAAGTACAACTTCCAACATGATATATGTTTCCCTATTTGTGAGGTATAACCTATCATATGCGGGGATGGTGGTAATTGGGATAAAATAATGGAATCTTGTACAACAAAATTTACATGTTCTGTAGGTTCTAGTATGGTAGATAGGTCTGGTAAAGTTTTATCTTTGAGAAGATATGAGGTAGAAGGATTATCAGTTTTAGATGGTGTATTTGATTCAGAAGAAGGTAAAGGTTCAATTTTTAAGGAAGAATATTTAGAGGGAACATGTATTGATGATGATGAGACTAAAAAAAATGGAACATCAATAGGCTTTACCATTGCACACATGTCAAGAGGTCTAGGATCTCCATGGATGGTGACCAATTGCTTTTTAAATTTGAACTTGACACATTGATGTAGTGTAGAGGGAACTACCCTCATTACCTTAATCCAAGGGCATCCTAGAAGGATGTTGTATGATGAAGGACAAGATGCAATAAAGACAAATATTTCCAATATTATTGGTCCAACTTGTAATGGGATAGATATCACACCACAAGCCTCTTGGGTTTTATCATTAAAAGCTTTTATAATCATTTTAGTTCTTTGTAAATATTCATTTATGAACCCAAACCTTTTGAAAAATTCATATGTGCAGAATTTTAAGGATGATTCATTATCCATTAATACTCTCTTAATGCCTATATCTCCGATTAATGTTGTTATGTATAAGGGATTATCCCTATGCATACTGTATGGAGATATATCTTTATCATGAAAATAAATGTAGTCAACTCCCTGAGAGGCTACAACATTCACTACAACAGTTGGCTCTATATCTTGAGGTACCATCATTTGACTCAAGGTGTTCATTAATTCTTCTCTATAAACTGATGAAGTTCTAATAAGATCTAGGAGAGAAATCCTATTTGTTGTATTAGCTAGTTGTTCATTAATATCAAAGGGAACTTTTTTTTGAGGTCAAATTACATTATTTCCCTTATAAGATGGTTTTAGAACAAAAGATAGTTGATCCACATCATTTTATTGAGTTGTAGGTAATTGTGATTAAGAATTTTGATTTTGATCTTGTTATCTAGTAATGGCTCCAACTATAGCCACAATATTGTTTTATTGATGTGGAATGGGAGGATTATCTTGAACAAGTTGTGATCTAGCATTTAATGTTTGTTTTATGGGAAGAAGTTATTATGAAGAAGTACGGGTTGTTATCATTCTTGAAAATGGTTCCTCCAAAGTTAATGAATATATGATGGGTAGAATTGGTCCAGATTCATCTTCTGAACTATTAGAATGTAATGAACTAATATCTATCTCAAATTTAGTTTCACTTTTTGTATGATTCAAGGATGAGAATTGTATTGTTCTTCCAAGAATTGGCTCAATTATGACAACAGATTGAGTAGGCACAAAGGTATTTTATGAAGTTTGTGATGGTAAGTGACCACTAATAATTCCCACATAACGTGTTGGATGAGGAACATTCTTATAGTCTAGCTAATTTAAAGCTTCCTTACCATACTTTGTTAAGGAATTTTGAAAGATATCTAGATCTTGATTGGCGTTTTGCACCTATTTTTTTTGTGCATTTTCTATTGGAGGGTTTTTATTTGGTGGAGCACTTTCCACTTCCATATTTCCATCATTAGTTAAGTATTGCATCAAATATTTTAATTTTTTACATGTTTTTATTGGATTTCTGTCAACTTGATGAAAATCACAATGTTGGTCCGATCTGTACCAAGGTTGAGAAGGGTCAGGTTGTCGTATTTCTGGTAATTTTATCAAACCTCTTTCTACTAATTGTGGTAATACCATTGTCAAAGGTTGGTTTAATATTGTAAAGTTATGTAGTGGCGGTATTTGAGGTGCTTTTAACACAAACTTTGTAATTTTTGTGGTATTAACATTTGGAGTGGGTCTATTATCTGTAACCCCATATCCTACCACATGTTTGTTCTTGTATTGATTTTTAGATGACTTGTCTTCATCCTAATTTTTGGTAAAATTAGGACCAAAATTGTGTTAAAATCACAATGTTGGTTCGGTCTATACCAAGGTTGAGAAGGGTCAGGTTGTCGTATTTCTGGTAATTTTATCAAACCTCTTTCTACTAATTGTGGTAATACCATTGTCAAAGGTTGGTTTAATATTGTAAAGTTATGTAGTGGCAGTATTTGAGGCACTTTTAACACAAACTTTGTAATTTTTGTGGTATTAACATTTGGAGTGGGTCTATTATCTATAACCCCATATCCTACCACATGTTTGTTCTTGTATTGATTTTTAGATGACTTGTCTTCATCCTTCTTTTTAAACTATCCCCTTATGATTAGTGCTTCTTCTAATCTTCTTGCCATGTCTATAGCCTGATCAAAGGATGTTATGGTTGTAGTAGCTAACTCGTAGGATAATTGCTCTTGTAAATTGCCAATGAAAATTTCTAATATTTCTCTTGGTGGTAGAGTGAAATGTTGTTTTCCTAGAAGTTTTCTCCATTAAGCTAAAAATTTTGTGAAGCTCTCTTCTTTTCCTTGTTTTAGGTTGTATAAAAATTTGATTGTGAAATGCTTCTCTACATAGGCACCAAATTGATGTACAAATAATTATGTAATTTCTTCAAATTTTACTAAAGAATGTGTTGGAAATTGATAGTACCATTCCAATGACATGCTTCCTTAACTTTTTGGAAATATCTTTAACAATAACATATCATCATATGCAATGTCATGACAGACTATCCTAAACATATGAATATGCTCGATTACATCCTCGATCCCTTGATAAATTGGCAAAACTGGCATGGGAAAACATTTAGGGTATGGTCTAGTAGCAACAATAGGATCTAATGGTTGGTTGCACATTTTATTATAGTTTTATGTAGGGTGATAAGGCTCTATCTAATCCAATATTGAAGCTAATTATTTTACTATAGTTTCAAGATGATGTGGTTGCTCATCATGTCTGTTTTTGTCTACTATATTGCCATGTGGAGGATAATATGTCTATTGTGCTGCCATATAAGGAGTGGAAATGGAGACACGATTGTGCCTAGTGTTTGAGGCATGAGGGTTTTTGAGTTTATAAGGAGTTGCATTCTATTGAGTATTTTTTCAAGGAGAATTAAGAATTTGCATATTTTTATTTTTTTGAGAAGTAGAATTTTGAGCATATAGATTTGTTGTGGTTCATCCACAACACACCCCAGAAGTGGGGACCCACCTTTGTTTTTGCAGGTTTTAGGGAAGATCTCAAAGACCCGGATGCTAAAAATGAAGAAAAGAAGAAAAATGCCTAAGTGTTGAAAGGGTCGCGAAATCGCGACCTGTCTCTCCATCGCTACGAGTTGCCGAGAGGAAGCACAAGGTTGAAAGTGGTAGCGAATCGCTACCACTTCGTGAAGCGGAGGCTCGAAAGAAAAGTGGTAGCGAATCGCTACCACTTCGTGAAGCGGAGGCTCAAAGGAAAAGTGGTAGCGAATCGCTACCACTTCGTGAAGCGAAGGCTCGAAGGAAAAGTGGTAGCGAATCGCTACCACTTCGTGAAGCAAAGGCTCGAAGGAAAAGTGGTAGCAATCGCTACCACTTCAAGAAGGCTCGAGACCATAGTGGTAGCGATATCGCTACCACTTCATCGAAGGAAGGCTCGGAACCAAAGTGGTAGCGATATCGCTACCACTTCATCGAAGGAAGGCTCGAACCAAAGTGGTAGCGATATCGCTACCACTTTTGAAAGGAAGGCTGGAACCAAAGTGGTAGCGATATCGCTACCACTTTTTGAAAGGAAGGTAGTGGTAGCGATATCGCTACCACTTTTTGAAAAGAAGGCAAAGCAAAGTCGGTAGCGATATCGCTACAACGAGCTACTATGGGCGTACGGACCAAGAACATGTCACGATATCGTGACATGTCACGATTTCGTGACATGTCGCGTTATCGCGGCTAGGAAATAGAAGAGGCCAAATGCAAATTCTGTCGGGATTTCCATGGGAAAGCGTTACGAAAGGTGCAGGAGACGCAGGACACGTGGCAGAAATGATAGAACCAGAGTAACGTTTCATAACAACAGTTACTGGCCGCAGAGATCGAGCGTTACGATTGCACGCAAGGGTTAGAATACCAAAAGGCGGGAATTGAAGCGAAGGGTCCCGGGAGTCGAAACGAAGCGTCATGGAGCAGCCGAGAACGCGCGATAGAAAGGTTAAATAGCATAAATGTAGATGGATACAGGGCTGGAGACTGTAACAAAAAAGCATTACTTATTGAAATAAAGGATTTTTCTTTGGTAACACGACTTTTGTGTGTAAAATCAAAAGGAGATCGAAGCCAAAACTATTGTTTTACTGTCAATCTTTCCGTTGCATCATTTTGTCTTGTATCTATTTCGTTTACGCCATGGGATGGGTTACGATAGGTGAATGGTAGAATGATGCAGCTTATATTCTTTTCCTTAGAGTCTTGCATCTGATCCGATTAGATTGTGTGTTAGTACAGATCTGATCGGTTGGGTTGTTTTGGGGATTTCATCTCTTAACTTGGGATTTTGCAGGGAGGAGATCGTGAACCATTTTAATATCCTTCATTATTTTCCAACTGACTCAAAAATAACAGTTTCTATTTTATTCCTTGATATGCTTAATTTCATGTCGTAGACTAACACCGAAATAACGTAACTATTGAATAGAGATAAAACGAACAAAGTTAACCTTAGAATAAATTGTGAATATTAGAACATCAAAAGGAGTTTTGTGTTTATTTTTGATTAATCAAACAAGTCAAGATTATAAAGTTCATTGAGAATCAACAAAGGCCCCTTGTTAACAACTATCTGCAGGATTTGAGTTATTCTGGGATATATCAGTTGTATGTATTAAATTGAAATTCATTTTTATATACGTAAAAGTTGTTTCACAAAGAAACTTGGAGAAATAATAAAAGGAAGGAAAATAAAATAAATTATTTCTTTGCAAGAAAGAGTCTTTTGTTCGAGACTCTAAGTTGCGTGTTATTATTTGTAATATGACAAATTAACACTCAACATTTTGGCGCTAGAAGGAGGGCCTTCTGTATTGCTTTGCAATTTTGATTTGTTCTAACAATTAACGTGGGTAGTTTTGTTTCCACCTATTGTGCTTGTAGGTGTAACACACCAGACATTTTATCTGGCAGCAGAGTTGAGAAATCTTTTAGAGTCCTAGAGTTTCCAAGCTGGCCCAACCTGAGTACATTGCTACTAGGTCTAAAACCACAGGGGAAACTATCTTCCAAAGCCTTTCTCCCACTGCTAGGAGGCCGAAAAACAAAACATTAGAAGTTGAAATACCACCCAAGATACTTGAGTTAGGGATTTCTTTGGACTCAAGTACCTCTAGTGGGCCCGAACCCTTAAGTTCAAGTGGGATAGTAACACCAGCTTGTATCTGTCTCCACAGCTCCAGGAGTTCCAATTGTTCCCACATGGTTGACACCTTTGAATAACATGGCCCAACAACAACAACAACAACAGCCACTGCCCTTTGGTATGGTGCTCAGAGTTCCCCTTTAGATATTCCCTGGGCAGTCCACGACTTGCCTAGAAACATTGAAAGGGGATTACCCAAATTCATTCATGATGGTCCAACAACAGCAGAAGATCATGTCCAAATCTATAAAGATTACATGTTTAGGCAGGGGGTTACTCACGAGGATGTTGCCTGTCGAGTTTTCCCTGCTAGTCTAGACCACATTGCTAACGAATGGTATCGAAATTTGCCAGCAGGGTCCATAACTTCATGGGCCCAGCTAGAAACTGCGTTCATAGGTCAATTCATACAGTTAGTAGATCCCTCCATGACATACAATTTCTTCGTATCTTGCAAAAGACAAACCAATGAACCCATTCGAATGTTCAATCAGAGATTTCAAAAGCTATATACGAATGTGACTCGTCACTTTGTGGTAGACCCTGCAATTGCCTTGCAGCTATACTTCGGAGCCTTAGATCCTTTAACATCTTTGTTGACTAGAAGGAACCCTCAGGTTACAACCCTTCCTTTGGCTTATGCAAACAATGACTCTCGAACAAGAGATGAACCTCGCCAGCGCAGGATTGTCTCAATTGACTGGGATGGGACAATATGGCCCATACAGCCAATTTGCCATGATGAACTGGTAGTAGCACCACAGGCTCCGATGTTGAACAACTTCCAAACACCCACCCAAGTTACGCCATTGTCAGGTTATCCGAATGCCACTGTTCAAACACAGAGTTTGATTCAAAATAACTCGATGGGTTTGCATGGGTTCGGTATGGGCAATAATCTGTTGACCATGTCGGGGTTTGCTCCAATTAACACGCCAAGCTCAACGACTTATCCAACAATCACTCCCATTCAAAGTGTGAATCCAGGATGGAATCCACCCGCCCAAACTCAAGCCATTCAAAATGGGAATCCAGGATGGAATCCACCCGCCCAAACTCAAGCCATTCAAAATGGGAATCCAGGATGGAATCCACCTGCCCAAACCCAAGCCATTGTACCCAGTCTAGAGGTGGCTAATGCAGCCAACACAATTGGACCTGCAATTGCAGTGCCTCAACCACAAGGGTCCGAAGCAGCCATAGAAAATATGAAAGAAACGTTGGCCAAGGTGTTAGTAACAGTGGGGAATGTCAATAAAAAAGTTGATCAGGCCATGGGCCATAACCGACCTCACAATCATAGAGGAAAAGGAATGTATAACACGCAGCCTAACAACGGGCGGGTACCCAATCCCTTGCCAACCAGGTAGACATTTCGGAAGACTGTGGAGATGCAGGATCTTGTGATAATGATTGCCCGCACTGTGGCCACGTGAAACCGGAGTCTATGCTAACGGAGGTCATACATTCCCATGAAAGTGAAGAAGAGGAGGATGTAGAATTTTTTGGAAGCGAAGATGAAGAAGCTTTGGAAGTTCATGCAAACAAACGTTTTGGGAAAGCAAATCACAAATATTACACTAGGAGTTCTAAAGAGCCCAAAACTTCCTCCGCTCCTCCTAATAATCAATTACTCCCTCCCTGACCCTAAAGGAGATGTCAATCCCCCTCCTCCATCGAAGGTCGAAAAGTCTAAGATGATGCAAAACTTGCCAAATCCATAAAAGCTCACTTACGATTTGGTGGAAGATATGAAGAAGAATAGGGCCAATGTATCGATGTATGACATGGCCCGATTATTAGGCCAAGAAGTGAGTTCACCAAAAGGATTAAATCCATCTGCACAAGTTCATGAAGCTAAAAGTGCTGAGTCCCAAGTGGTTGTACAAAAAGAAAAATGAGATATACCTCCCTTTTTGGTAACCATTAGAATTGCAGGTAAAAACTTGCACAATTGTTTAATAGACTCAGGGGCCTCGGCTACTATCATGCCCTTAGAAATCTATAGAAAGATTGGGACTTACACCAAAGCCTTCTAGGAGCAGTGGTGGTGCAATTGGACAGGTCAACCATGGAGGCGAGAAGGAGAGCTGGGTGATGTGCATATTCAAGTCAATTCAAAACCCAGAGTTCAACAAACGCATAGACATATTGGTGCTCGATATTCCTATCAAATATGGCATGGTATTGGGAAGAGATTGGAGTAAGAACCTAAACGGTTACATTGTGACAGACTCTTCACACATGTGGCTGCCTTGGAGGGGAGTGGCCAATCAAATTCGAATTGAAAGTGAACCCCGACTCAAAGAGATGATCACAGATTACAACAAGCCGAACGAGATCCAAGACATTGAAGCTGAGTTGGGAGCATACTGTTTGGACATAGAAGCACTCAAAAATACCCATGATGAAAGGATGGGGCACAACTTTACTGAAGGACATCAAGACATTTGGACCTTGAGATTTGATGGATCCAGGTCCAGACAAGGAGCAGGAGCCGGTGTTGAATTGTCATGTTCGGACCAGGAGCCTATATTCGCTGCATACAGACTGCAGTTCCCCGCCACCAACAATATGGCAGAATATGAGGCTTTGATTCTTGGACTACAGCTGGCCATTCGGAAGAAAATTAAATATATCAAAGTCCTTGGTGATTCGGAACTGGTGGTGAAACAAGTGAGGGGACAATACATATGCAAGGACAGGCGGCTCAGGCTTTACCGAACTAGGGTCAGATTTAATAGATGAGTTTGACGCCTTTAACATTTCTCCGATCTCGAGAAAGGGCAATCGTCCGGCAGACTCCCTAGCCGTAGCAGCGAGTATGTTGAAGCCAGTGGACCATAAGAAATGCAAGAAGTTCTCTATAGAGTTGGTCCCGTGTCCCTCGATACCGTATAATGTTACGAACTTCCAAGTATTTGATAGTGACAGCACATATTTCATTTTGTCACTAATTCTGGTATATTTGAAAAGCAAGACATAGATGAAGAAGAAAGGGACGTAGAGGAGGTAGTTTCGAAAGATAAAAATCCTGTAAAAAACAACAGGATGCCCGATGAGATAGCTTCATTAGAAAAAATCTTTGATATCGGATGCAAACCAAGAAAAGGTAAAAGGGTTCCATCTCCCGGAGAGGCCTGTGATTTGGTTAACATTGGAAGTGCAGAAAATCCCCGGGAGGTATTCATAGCAAAAGCATGTACCAAGCAGGAGAAGGATTCCATAGCAAATGCATTAAAAGAATACATAGATTGCATTGCTTGGAGTTATAAGGAGTTGAAAACCTATGATCGAAATGTCATAATGCACACGATTCCACCGGGCCGCAGTCCAAGCCCTTCGTGCAAAGACAAAGGCGAGTTAATCCATTATTAGAACCCTTGATAGAGAAAGAGGTGAAGCGATCGTTAGAAGCTAAGATCATCTTTCCCGTTAGGCATTCCACGTGGGTTGCTAACCTAGTCCCCGTGAGGAAAAAGAGTGGAGAAATAAGGTTGTGCATTGATTTCAGAAATCTCAATAAGGCATCCCAAAAGGACAACTACCCGTTACCCACCATCGATGAAATACTCCAAAAGGTAAACGGGTCGGAGATGATGTCATTCCCTGGATGGTTATTCGGGATATAATCAGGTCCTTATCCATCCTAGTGATAGGATGAAGACTGCTTTTACGACAAAATGGGGCACCTTTGCATACAGGAGAATGCCCTTCGGACTATTGAACGCAGGTGCCACTTTCCAACGAGCTATGGATTTTGCTTTTAAAGGGCTTATTGGTAAGTGCATCATTGTTTACGTCGATGACATTCCTGTATTTTCTAAGAACAGAGAAAACCATGTCATGGATCTTAAGAAAGTCTTTCAAAGATGCATGGAACATGGTATATCTCTCAACCCAAAGAAGTGCATCTTCGGGGTAATATAAGGAAAAATGTTGGGGCATATAATATCTAAGGATGGAATTTCCATTGACCCCGAGAGAATAGAAGCCATACAGCAAATTCCTCGTCCCAATAGCAAGAAGGGGTTGAGATCATTTTTCGGAAAGATCAATTTTGTCGGAAAATTTATCGCAGATTTTGCAGAGATAGCAAGACCTTTGAACGACATGCTAAAGAAAGAGGTCCGGATCATTTGGACAGATGAAAGGATAGAGGCTTTTGATAATATCAAGGATGCGATTTCTAAAGCCCCGGTTTTGGTGAGTCCCGATTATACGAAGCCTTTCTATATCTACACATTTGCTTCATATCACTCCTTTGCGAGTGTTTTAACTCAGAAGAGTGAAGGCAGCATTGAAAATCCCATTGCTTTCCCGAGTAGTCCTCTCAAAGATGCGAAACCGAGATATTCTACCCTAGACAAGCAAATGTATGCGCTCGGTTAAGACCGTAAAAAATTCAGTGCACTACATAGTCCACAATAGGGTCTTTGCTATCGTCCCGCATCCCGCCGTCAAAGCCATGTTCGTTCATAATGAATTAGGTGAGAAGCGTGGTAAGTGGGTTTCAACTTTGCAGGAATTTGATCTGGAGATTCAATCGATGAAGATAGTGCGGGGGCAAGGGTTAGCTAAGGCAATCGCAGAACAGGATCTCGCAATTCCTTGTCAACATTATGAAGTCGCTGATGTAACCAAGGAGGAGTGGTATGCAGATGTGGTGTACTATCTACTAAATGGTAGGTGTCCATCACTTTTGAATGCTACTCAACGCAGAGCCTTGCGTTTGAAGGTTGCTAATTTTCTAGTTAGATCTGTCACATTATACGTAAAGAACCATGAAGGTATTTACCTTCGTTGCGTTGATCAAGAGGAGGCAATGCGAATACTCGAAGAGTTTCATGGTAAACATGGGACAGGGCATGGGTCTGCTAATGCCACAGCCCATCAAATCCTCAGAGCTAGTTATTATTGGCCTCAACTATTCAAGGATGCCCATTCTCATGTGAGGTCATGTCACATATGTCAAACTGCAGCCAATAGAGATAGAAACGCTTCCATGCCTTTACAGTCCGTAATCGAGTCCAGACCTTTCACGCAATGGGGCCTAGATTTTATTGGGATTATCAGCCCCAATTCCTCCGATGCTCACAAATATATTCCTGACGGCTACGGACTATTGCACGAGATGGACCGAAGCTATCCCCACAAAGAATGCTACCGCAGAGGTGGTCATTAAATTTTTAGAAGATAACATTGTCACTAGATTCGGGATGCCTAACTCCATCGTAAGTGATAATGGTTCGGCCTTTTCCTCTCTAGAGTTTGCTAATTGGGCATTTGATAACAGCGTGAGTTTAAAGTTCTCCTCCAATTATTACCCGCAAGGTAACGGATTGGCCGAGTCATCCAATAAGAATCTGTTGACTGTCATAAAAAAATTGTTGGAAAGGAATCCGTGGACTCGGCACAATAAGCTTAAGTTGGCCCTTTGGGCTGACAGAATCGTAGTCAAAGAAGCAATAGGGACATCTCCTTACCATCCGGTTTATGGACAAGATCCCATTTTTCCCGCAAATCTCGGATTACAAACGCCGCACTTCATGAAAGATTATTTTGGAACTAATGATAAACTTGAGTCTAGACTAACGCAATTAATGCGCTTGGATGAAAAAAGGGATGAAGCTATGCTTCATTTTAGTAAACACCAAGACATTGTAAAAATATGGTTTGACAAAAGGTCTAAGGCCAAGGCGTTTAAAATTTCAGATTTAGTGTCGTTATGGGACAAAAGACATGAGAAGAAGGGGGAACATGATAAATTTGATTACCTTTGGTTAGGTCCCTACCAGATTTCAGAGATCCTAGGGGAAAATAGTTTTAGACTAAAAACCTTGGATGGAAAGGATTTGGCACTACCTATCAATGGGTTGCACTTGAAGCATTACTTTCAAGCATGAGGTAGTTGGGCTTTGTATTATATGTAATAACGCTGTAATTTCTTGCTTTCATTTTTCATGTTTAGGTGTGTATTATTCTTTTTTTTTGACATGTCTAAGCTTTGTATTAATGTTGTGATCTGTTTCTTTGTGTGCAGATTTGATACTTAAGTGTGTGTTTCAGGAGATATCTAGTTTTGTGTCAATGCTGTAATTTAGTTTCTTGATGTGCATATTTGATATGTTAGTATGTATTCATTTTTTATTTCAGGTTTTTCTTGTATTAATGTTGGGTTTTTTGCGTTTGTGTGCAGGTTGGACATTTAGGCGGTGGTGTTCCTTTGATTTCCTTTTCATTGCCTTTAAAAAAAAAAAAAAAAAAGGGGAATAAAAGCTAGATGTTGAACACATGCCTAAGATTGGGAGAATATGAAACATTGGAATCATGTTGTAAAAGCTCCACATGTAATACAAACAGTTAATTTAGATCATTTGAAGCTTGTGATGCATGAAAAAGTCAGTTTTGCATGACAAATCATCTCATTTGCAATTCAAGAAATAATGCATTCATGTTCCATCTCACTTTTCATACATTTCACCGTAGTGGCATATGCATCTTAGGTGCAATTCATTTGAGTATGTTGAATCCTCTTAGGGTTATGTTATAACATAAATCTAAGTAAATCCTAAGGTTGGAAACCGAGTCTTGAAGTATCTAGGACCAAGCACGTTTCATACATTAAAAGGGATCTTGAGCAAAATGATCAAAACCTAACTTGGAGGAAAAGGTTGGGCGAAAATGGTTTTCATGTCTATCCTATTATGCAACATGATCCTAAAAATAGTGGTTTTGACCACTTCCATAGAGCTTAAAGCCTAAAATCATAGTAGTAAGGATAGGGTTAAATTCTCATCTCGGTTGGTTGAGAATCTAATTCCCCAAAGCTTTGATTGGACCCACATGGAGTAGTAAGGATAGGGCATAAATTCTCATCTCGGTTGGTTGAGAATCCGATTCCCCAAAGCTCTTATGTTTCATTTCGTATTAAGTCTTAGATTGTAAGGATCGTACTATTTGTCCTCTCGCAAAGGATGGGTAGTCATCCCCAAGGTCTAAGTAACAAGATTAATATTTTCCATTTACATTTAAAATCTTGGGTTGTAAGGATCGTACTATTTGTCCCTAACCAGGATGGGTAGTCATCCCCAAGGTCCAAGAAGTAAAATAAATAAATTTTTCCCATCTCATCCTTATATTGGATTGTAAGGATCGTACTACTTGTCCTCTCGCAAGGGATGGGTAGTCATCCCCAAGGTCCAAAGAAATGAAGATAAGTTTTGGATTATGGGGTTAGATAGGCCCATGCATGGCATCATGTCTTGCCTAAAAAATAAGACCACCGATTGTCTAGAGGGTTAGACTAGCATGACCATTTCTTCCATAATTGGTTTAGTTATTTTGCTCAAAGTGAGGTAAAGAATTCTAAATCAGAATAGTAAGGATAGGGTTAAACTCTCATCTCGGTTGGTTGGGAGTCTGATTCCCCAAAGTTCTGATTTCACATCCACTTGCACATGGGTTCAAGATAGTAGGGACTCATAACCAACTTTGGGATATAATGAACCGTTCACTAGTGGATCCTAAGAGGGTTTGGCAGCCTTGAATGTTTGCACATAATACTACAAGAGTGACTATACATTTTCTCATGGCATATTAAGTAGGATACACAAATCATTCACAATTTCGCATATGCATTCATGCAAAACCGATGATGGAATGTGGATCAAATTCAAATGATAAGGAAAGGAATTCATTGCACACACCGAGCTAGTACTTGATGATTCCGATAATTCATGTACTTCTGATTTTGGGCATTAGTTATATTGATTATGGGCTAACCCATGTTTTCAAATTTGTGATTTGTGTTAGGTTGGGTTCTTACTAAAATGCTCAAGAGCATGTGACAGCAGAAGTCGCCATTTGTTGTGGTTCATCCACAACACACCCTAGAAGTGGGGACCCACCTTTGTTTTTGCAGGTTTTAGGGAAGATCTCAAAGACCCGGATGCTAAAAATGAAGAAGAGAAGAAAAATGCCTAAGTGTTGAAAGGGTCGCGAAATCGTGACCTGTCTCTCCATCGCTACGAGTTGCCGAGAGGAAGCACAAGGTTGAAAGTGGTAGCGAATCGCTACCACTTCGTGAAGCGGAGGCTCGAAAGAAAAGTGGTAGCGAATCGCTACCACTTCGTGAAGCTGAGGCTCGAAGGAAAAGTGGTAGCGAATCGCTACCACTTCGTGAAGCTGAGGCTCGAAGGAAAAGTGGTAGCGAATCGCTACCACTTCGTGAAGCTGAGGCTCGAAGGAAAAGTGGTAGCGAATCGCTACCACTTCGTGAAGCAAAGGCTCGAAACAAAAGTGGTAGCGATATCGCTACCACTTCATCGAAGGAAGGCTCGGAGACCAAAGTGGTAGCGATATCGCTACCACTTCATCGAAGGAAGGCTCGGAACCAAAGTGGTAGCGATATCGCTACCACTTTTTGAAAGGAAGGCTCGGAACCAAAGTGGTAGCGATATCGCTACCACTTTTTTAAAAAGAAGGCAAAGCAAAGTCGGTAGCGATATCGCTACAACGAGCTACTACGGGCGTACGGACCAAGAACATGTCACGATATCGTGACATGTCGCGTTATCGCGGCTAGGAAACGGAAGAGGCCAAATGCAAATTCTGCCAGGATTTCCATGGGAAAGCGTTACGAAAGGTGCAGGAGACGCAGGACACGTGGCAAAAATGACAGAACCATAGTAACGTTTCATAACAACAGCTATCGGCCGCAGAGATCGAGCGTTACGATTGCACGCAAGGGTTAGAATACCAAAAGGCGGGAATTGAAGTGAAGGGTCCCGGAGTCGAAACGAAGCGCCATGGAGCAGCCGAGAACGCGCGACAGAAAGGTTAAATAGCAAAAATGTAGATGGATACATGGGTCGGAGACTGTAACAAAAAAGCATTACTTATTGAAATAAAGGATTTTTCTTTGGTAACACGACTTTTGTGTGTAAAATCAAAAGGAGATCGAAGCCAAAACTATTGTTTTACCGTCAATCTTTCCGTTGCATCATTTTGTCTTGTATCTATTTCGTTTACGCCATGGGATGGGTTACGATAGGTGAATGGTAGAATGATGCAATTATATTCTTTTCCTTAGAGTCTTGCATCTGATCTGATTAGATTGTGTGTTAGTACAGATCTGATCGGTTGGGTTGTTTTGGGGATTTCATCTCTTAACTTGGGATTTTGCAGGGAGGAGATCGTGAACCATTTTAATATCCTTCATTATTTTCCAGTTGATTCAAAATAACAGTTTCTGTTTTATTCCTTGATATGCTTAATTTCATGTCGTAGACTAACACCGAAATAACAGTAACTATTGAATAGAGATAAAACGAACAAGTTAACCTTAGAATAAATTGTGAATATTAGAACATCAAAAGGATTTTTGTTTATTTTTGATTAATCAAACAAGTCAAGATTATAAAGTTCATTGAGAATCAACAAAGGCCCCTTGTTAACAGCTATCTGCAGGATTTGAGTTATTCTGGGATATATCAGTTGTATGTATTAAAATTAAAATTCATTTTTATATACGTAAAAGCTGTTTCACAAAGAAACTTGGAGAAATAATAAAAGGAAGGAAAATAAAATAAATTATTTCTTTGCAAGAAAGAGTCTTTTGTTCGAGACTCTAAGTTGCGTGTTATTATTTGTAATATGACAAATTAACACTCAACAAGATTTTGGAAATATTGAGAAAGAATAGTATTATTATTAGATGGAGAAGGTTGCTTTTGGATTGAAGTAGTTGTGGTAGTTGCAAAAACAGGTTATTTTTGCAATGTCATTTGAGCATCATCTTCTTGAGGAGGTATATTTTAGGTATTATCTAAGGAATGATCATTATAAGTTTCATATTGCAACGATGCATTTATATATGTCTCAGGTTTTGGGTGAAGTTTGAAAGCTACTTCTAAGGTTGCTTCCATTGAGAAGTCACCCTTTGCAAGTTGATCTTCTATTTCCAACACATTAGTGATGGCAACTTGATTACGATTTAAAAAATCACAAAAGTGTTGTATGGATTGAAAATGAATGTCCTCTTGAGATCCCATATTTGGGTCAATACGGTCGACTGCTTCATTTTCTTCTTCTTCTATTTGTAATTGTTGTTCTTCTTGAATTTCTTCTATTTATGTTTCAGCATTAGGTTTTGTAGTTTTTAACTCATCTTCGGAGCCAATAGCCACTTGTTTACCACTCCTTAAATTTTTAGGTATCTTTCCTATCGATGCTAATTAAAAACAAAATCTTTATTTTTTGATTATTTTTATTGTTTTTTATTTTTTGTTTGTTTTTGTTCTTGAAAAATAAAACAATAAAATATTTACAGAATTTTGATAATAATTCTAAATAGTTTAATCTTCCTTGAAAAGCTTGTGAATGTCATTAATGGGCTCTAAATATTCAAGACTCATGTAGTGTTCTTCCTCAAAAGAGAAATCATGTACTACAAAGTTGATGAAGTAGACAAGTGTAAGTTCCTTAGTATATGAGGTAGAAGGTTGAGCTTGCAATTCATAAAAATGGTCTTGAAAGAGGACTACCCTAGGTGCTTTGTGATATATTCTTATTTTTTTTAGGGTTACCTTGTTGTCCTCTAAGTATGCTAAGAATTGATGGACTTTTAATGCTTCTTCTAGATAATTATCCCAAGGATAGATGTTTGAATGAACACTAGCTCATTTGTTTGCAAGCCAACATTCACAACTTCTTTTGATTTCAAAATAAGGAGAGTAATAACCTGGCCCTAAGGCTTTAGTAACATCAATTATTTTAATTTTTCTTATTTCTTCAGATCTATTTTCAATGATACCAAAGTTTTTCCACAAGTTCGCTTGACATTCTAGATGATGATTGTTGTAGAAGAGGTCAACTTCTTTCTCTATGAGCATTTTTCTAAGGTCTATAAAGAAATAATCTTTAAGACTATTTTCTATCATTTAAAAATAGTTTTGTTTTTGTTTTATTTATTTTTGTGAAAAAGGAAAAACAACAAGGTTTGACAATGATGGTGTAGTTCACGTTGAGTTCACCAAATAATGTAAACCCAAAATTTTTGCACCCCTTTATCCCAGGCTAATGGATCCGCACCTGAAAGGGGGAGGAAAAATGATAGATTTGGATGTCATATGAGAAGCGCTTGAGTTGCGCTCTCTTTGGTGTTTATCGATGAATGGGGTGGGGTTCACCAGGAAACACTTTTTGTGGTGGTTTCCATGCCTAGGTAAAGTGGATGTTTTGATGTATTCCTTTTAAATGCACACACCTAGGGTTTGGCCAAAATGCAATTTCTACCTAGCTATATGCACTTTAATTTTAAATGAAAACAAAGTATACAAACTAGCTAGAAATATAACTCAAGATCTATGCTAACATGTTTTTATTTTTGTGTTTTGCATTTTGAATTTTAACTAGTATGAAAAATGCAGTAAAGTCTATGTTTTTGGTATTTTTTATTTTTCTGATTAAATGCAGATGCCTATAAGATAGATAAATATAAACCTGAAGTATGATAAAACAATTTTAGATCCTTATCTGCTCTAGATTTTTGCTTTCAAATGAATTCGGGTTGATAGGATGAAATCATACGTCCGTAGGATGAATTCGTATGTCTAAATTCATCAGACGAATTTGGGTTAGCTGAATCTATCTAAAACCTATAATTTCACAATGCAACACTAAAATTTGGAATTAGGGATGGGGGATCTGCATAGGTCACAGTAGATCATGATCTGTAACAGTCAAATCCCCTTGGTTCCTTTAGCAAATTGTAAATAAAGTAAAGGATCAATTAATATAATACAAAACATGAAAGATTAGATGCAGTAAATACAATAATAGTAGTGATATGTAGTGTAGTACTGAAAGCAAATAATAAAGTGTAATTCAAATTTGAATCAAGTTGATAACGTAACTATTAGAATTTTACCCCTAATATGAAACTGATATGATTTTGGAAGCTATGTATGAATTCGTACACTATGTATGATTTTGGATGACCCAAAATAATCTAACAACTAGTTCTACAAATACACTGGTTAAAATTGGACACTTATGATAAATTTGGGTGACCCGAATCTGTAAAAAAAATGCAAGAAATTAAATTATAGCTAAGTATAAATTAGATCTAAGTATGCAGTATGTGTCACCAAGTCTATGGCCTCCTGGAACGATGATCAAAAGGCTGAAATATTCTCTACAACCTACAAAAAATCTCCTAAGTCTCCTTCTTCAATCAAGCTTTCCTACAAATTATCACCATTAGTATGTTTAGGGGGGTTGGAGGTTCAAATGCTTGATGTAATTCAAGGAATCAGGGAGGTGGGTGAGAAGAGGCTAGGTTGTTAATACATTTTGTGTTTTTGCTCAATTTGGACAAATTTGGATCACCCAAATTTATCGAGAATCTAGATTAGCCCATATTAGGTTCAAAATCCCAATAGAGAACCTAAATTAGACACGTGTGATTTTGATGATTTTAGGTCAGTCAAAACTTTTGGACAGGTTTGATTTCATCAGGCTAGTCTAAATTTATAGATAAGAGGAGAAATTAGATTATTTTTCAATTTATTTGCATAAATATCGAGGTATGGATGCTTAAGGGTAATTTTCATGTTGTTAGGATGATTAACATGTTTTATTAGAAAAAGGTAATTTTGAGGTGTGTCAAAAGTCGGTAGCTACATCTAGCTTTCTCACATAAGTCAGGTACTCATGGACTATGACTTTATTTTCTTTCTCAATAGATTTAATTTTATCTTTAGGTTAAGCATTCTTAAGGTTTATCTCTACAACAACCACCTAATAATATTGAGCATACATTTCTCTCTCCATCTTAGAGATGGTGGGCCATATGCATGGTGGTGTTTTATCATAAATGGTCCTCACCTATGTTGTCACGGGTTACTATGCCATTTTTGTTACCATATACTATATGTATTTCTGCATTTGATCTTCAACCTATTAAAATTGAGTTAGTAAAGCATATATGGAGGTGATGATTTGGGTATCTGTTAGATGTTGTTGGCTATTTTAGGGTATAACGAAGGATCTAAATAAAGGTAAAATGATTGATTGGTTTGCAAGGGAAGAGTGGAGGTAGATATATATAGGGTTGGTTAAGAGGTAGTGAGAGGTGGAGGGTTAATGAGAGTGATGAAAATAGGGTCAATTATGAAAGGGACATCTAAACAAGGTGTCCTTGAAGCAAAAATGGTGGGTGGTACAAAGGTTATGACTTTAGCTAATGAGGCTACATCCTCTAACATTGGACTAGTAGCTTTGTTACTGACCATCATAGATGGAAAAATAATTCCTCACAATGGAGTCTCACTCCTTTTCTCTACTGGTAATTTTTTTATCAAATATTAGCCTTTGCTTTCCTAGAGGGGTTTCACCCCTACTTGATTCCTTTGATGCTAACTTTATTTTGGCAAGCATTACCTAGAATGAGGAGATTATATTGAGAGGTACCACATAAAATATTATGGCAAGGCCACTTATTGTCTTGGTAGTAAGTCTAAGAGGACATATATGCCAACCCATTGGGATCCTTCTATGCTTGTTGATCGACATGATTGAACATTCAGCTTCTTTATTGCTTCCCTCTATAGAGTCATCAACTTTTGCTAGATGCTCCTCATCATAACATCAATTTAAGGTGTTATCACCATCTATTTCCCTATAGGTCATCTTGATATCATCAATATTTTAGTATATTTTCCACTACGCATGATATTATCATCACTATATCCTATGTCTTGTGAAAATATCTTGTTTTTAGAGTTGATTTGAAACTTAGGATTTGCATTACACTTTATCTCATAGAAGACCTAATATAATTTTTTGGGGGTATGGGCAAGAAATATTCCCTCTAGAGTGGCAAGTAAGATCCATCTTTTATGCTCTAGTACACTTCAATCTAAGGCTTGAATTTATGGGTGAATTTCTTAGAGCCTTTTATGCTTTCCAACTATGTTGTAAATTTCCCTTTTGGGTCATAATTTTAGACATCATCCAAATTTTCCAATCCCAAATCTCACAACTTCATCTCTCAAATTGGGGCTACCTTCCTCTACAAAAAAGATACATTTCCAAGGTGTATGGGGATTTTTTAAATCTTGCCTTTCTTTGCCCACTTCCATAAGTGGTATTAATTACATCATATTATCTCAATATTTGTAGAGAGATCACTCTCTCTTTTGTATACCTATACAATATATACATTGGATTGTTGAAACCAAAGAGTTAGATAATGGTGGCATCCTCCAAGAAATATGTATCCCCCTTGAATTGGAAATACAAATATTTTGGCTCAAATTGTGCTTAAGGTTGGTGCTAGGAATGTTGGATTTTAAGCTAGATTATCTTAGGTTCCAATATTCTAGATATTGAGTAGTCTCCAATATAAGAGCAATCAATATATAAGTTGGCCAATATAAATTATAATAACATTCAAGAAAATATCAAATATGAATATAAAATAGCCAAAATAATTCATGCAATAACATGAAAAAACTTACAATAGAATTGCTCAAAATATGCATACAAGCTTCAATATTATTAATGCTTAAATGTGATATTTTTTGATACAATACATGGAGCTTTATCTCCATAATACATCCATACAAGATGACTCTTCAAGTACTTTACTATTGCTCTCCATATGAAAATCCTCATGTGTTCTTTGTAATATCATCTTACCATTTGCATACATGTCTCTTGAATCTCTACTTGCATGCACACTTAACTCTATGACACTTGCACTCTTCTATATGACACTTACACTTCTACATGCACACCTAATACATGAAACTTGTGCACATCCTCACATTAAATATTTGCACACTTAATTACATGATACTTGTACATATTTTCTCATTATACACTTGCACTCTTACTTACATTATTTTTGTGCATAGCTTGCACATAGAGACTTACATAAAGAGGAAATATAAATCTCACTCCTAAAATATAGAATCAAACCCTAATATAATATTTGCATTGTATCATACCTACCATGAGGGTAGATTAGCATGTACCAAATAATGTAATATTCTCCAGCAAGAAATTCGTTCACAATATCATAATAGGAGGAGGTATAGTAAAGGACTTCTATTCAAGAAGAGACAAGATACCTTCAGCAATATTCACCATTAATATTCAAATTTAAATGCTTATACATCCACGTAGTTTAAAATAATGCTAAATATACCAAGAATGAACAATACATGAATATGCGGGTCTCCTTGAACCTATATAGCCTTTATTGAATTTGGTGGGCTATAAAATCGTTGCATTAGAGTATCAATGTCCTATAATTTAGGAAATACCTTAGCATATCGAGGATGCCAAACTCTTCCTATGATACCTTCTTGTCATGATTGACATAAAACATTAATACCACTATGCTTAAACCATATTTGGATTCATATTCAAAGGTTTGTTGGCTTAAGGGGAATTTCAGCATGGTAGTTTCTCGATTTTAGAGATCCAAGTTCAAACAAGTCTACTTTTCATGGATGCAAGCATAATACCCATTGGTAGTCTCTAAATTTATCATGATTCCATCAGGTAACCTTAGCATCCTCCACGTGATCTCCCCTATAATGACCATATTGAAGTGGTTTTTGCAATCCCAAACCTCTATAGTGAGGGTTGTAATTTGAGGTGCATGCCTCCTCATAACAACTATGTATCTAGGGAACCAATTATTAAGATAAAAAACTAGTTCAAATCCTTGTAAAGAATGACTTGTTCTCATAATTTAGGATCTCTTGGTAGGCACCTTCTCTTAAGCTTCTTATTTTCTTCAAAAACTTTGGGTCTGCCAATTTTTCTATTGCGTCTTTCATACATTTTGGAGGCTCCATCTACATAGCCTAAGCATGGGTGTCTCTCCAAAATTAGAGTGATATATTAAGGTTGCTCTTAAAAAATAAGCAATGGTCACACTCCTAGATTCCATGATTGACTATGAGTGTTTGGAAATTGAAAAATTATCCCTCTTGGCTTATGCTAATGATCCTTTATTCTTCATAGCTCTTAAATATTTTAGTAGCTTGAGGCATAATGAGGAAGACTTGGAGAAGGGATGATATTAATAGACTTTATATTCAACCATTATTAATGTGTATGCATGAAACTTTATATTCATCAAATGTTTGATTAAATGGTCTATATTTAATTTTCTATAGATCCCTTTCACTGTGATATGTGAGATGCCAAGTGTTGTCTTTTTTTATTCTTAAGGTGTTTTCCCTAGAAACTCTAGTGAAGCTAGATAGACTAAAGATTCTAGTGGCCTACATGAATTTCTCTTTGATAATGCTCCATTTAGATGGCTTTTTCAATTCTTTTAAATTTAGCACATCTTTGTCATTCATTATCGAGAATGATCACATGAGTGCATAGTGTCAGCTAGTGTATTGGTCACATGCCCTTGACCAATGGGGTTTGAACCATAAGGTTGGTGTGATGGACCCTCATCATGAGCTTATCGAGGTTGAACTTACTTGCAACACTCAATCATCATGGGAGATCCTTTGTACATGCATTGTTGGTAAGACTTGAGTTTATACCACATTAAAAAAATCCCCTAAGTGTGTGAGTCTCTCCTAGTATTTCTATAATAAAGGTGCTCTAATTTGAGGAAAATTATTAGCATTGTCATGTTTCTATTCTGCTTGAGGCTTGTCACCAATAAGTTATGCAAGACAGATGCTCATGAGATTCCACATGCTAGTAGTGGTGCAATCTCATCGCTCAGGTTATCCTTGGGACATCAACCACATGTAACAACCTCACCACATGTTCAAATTTTAGTATCCATGATACACTTTAGTGGGTAGTGAGGGTTGCATTTATTTGTTTTCCAAGATAACTTGGTCGGTGGGATTGGAACTTTTTTAAAGTTTCTTGGATTAGGAGACTACTTGCATAGTGATAGAGCATGACTTTGCAAGTTTATCTTTATTCGAGTTTTCCTTTTCCTGCATCACCCTTGTACCTCATTCATTCATGCCTAATCAAGGTACAAAGTGCTATATTTGAGATAACCTCAATAAAATATTGACACATAGAGTCCCCTTTTCTTGATTATTCTTATATTTTTTCTACATGAACCTTGTAGGGTTGACACTCAGTCCATACCTATTGGATAAAAAATTTCAATGGCATTTGTATTCCATATTTTGACTACCTATTAATCTATCAGGTCAATGATAATGAAGGAATGCATCTCATCCATAGATAATTTTGATACAAACTGCTCCTTACATATAAAATTATGGTCAATACTTTGCTCAATTGTGGGTAGATGTACAACATGGTGCATGTGGAACAACTATTATGTGGATCTTAATTTTGGTGCCATATCTAATCCTTAGGACCATAAGCATCCAATATAGATATAAATAGCATCCTTACTTAGTGGTGAAGTTCCTAGATAAGCAAATACCAAACGAAGCTAATATGTCAATCATTGTTATATCTTATGGTACAACGAGGCTTGAACAAACATATAAGATGTACAAAATGTTTTCAACTATCCCCAAGATTTGAACTTAGCTCCCATATAGCTACACCACCTTATTCCTGACCGACTTGTAAGCTAGTCCTTATGTGTCTGCCAACCCTCTTGGCATAACTGAAGTACTTGACCCAAAATATATAATGAAATTATGGATTAGCTTATTACCATAGACTAATATCAATTAGAAGGGCATGGGTTTGACTTGGCTTTCTTTTGGACTAGATATTTGTAAGACTTCCAATGCCTTTTGTTGTACTAGATTCTTCTATTCCTCTAGAGCTCTCTTTAGGTTCTCTTTCTACTTGTGAATGGATAAAACATCCAAAAGGGTCATAACCATAGTAGACATTTTTAGATGATCAACCATATTAATGATCCAAGAGTATGAGTCTTATTATGACACTTAGTAGATGCTATAGTCTAGGCCTCTTTATATTTGATTAAGCACTTTTAGTAGGTTCTGGAATGAGAACATGCTACTTTAGAAATTTAAGGATGTTTCATTTAGAATCCATTGGAAGCTATGGCACATTCAGAGTTGGCAAAACCATGTTAGAAGTATATTCTCTATGATCAATTGGCCTATATTGGATGTTAGGGACTAATTAGTCATCCTTTCCTATTTTTATTGCCCTCTTCTTAGCCTATGTTATATAGTCCAATTATACTTGGATTTTGTTGGTTGCTAAAGTTCCCACCCTGTCGAATACAACATAAACATCCTTATCCCATGTGACCTAAGTGTGCTTGGGATGAGCAAAGATTAAATTAGGGAGGGATGGGATAGGGTAGGGTTTATTCTATGCTTGCAATTTTGGCCTTGAGTGAGAGATAGATACCTATATGGACATTATTTCATTCAACACTACTATGAACTACTGAGAGTTCCTTCCTAAATAGGTATAGGGAGGGTAGGCATTCATTTAATAGTAGTACCATGTTGTAGACTACATGTAATTATTTTGCATGAGGGCTTTATCTCCAGTGAATCTAGGAGGTCTGTATTACAATGGGGTTGGAACATGCACTATCTATTAATCATATCTCTAGGTTTGGATAATATCCTTATTGGTTGAGGATTAGGGTCATTGATATGAGTGAGGAGGTCTATAGCCCTCATTATTCTATTGGAAAGGAGGTATCGAATTATTATTATTTTTTGGTAAATTAATTTGTATTATTTCAAAAAGGGATTTTGAAAGGTGCCCTATCACCTTTTACATCAAGGAACCAAGAGGAACATAATAGAGATAAATGAGTCTCCTTAAATAGAATAAAACCTAGCAAAATTGAAATACTGAGAATAGAAAGGCTAGAAAGGCTAAAAGCCATTACAATCCTTTGGCAAAAAGGAACAAAAAGGAACACCACCAAAAAATAAAAACATAAAGACAATCTATAACAAAACATCTTTCACACCAATAGACAAGAGGAAGAGCAATGCAGTCGAGAGTAAAACTAGTAGCAAGCCATGGACACCGTCAAGGAAGGGTGTCGGGTTATAGAAGGTTGTGAACATCAATTTCCAGAACATTTTCCTTTACTTCCTCCTTCAGGGTTTCTTTTTCCTTTGAAGTTTCCTTCAGATTTTCCAGGCAAGCATCTTGAGCAATTTCAACTACATCGTATTCATTGGCACCCCATTTGACATCGAAAGGGGGTTCAATAGTAGAGACCATAGAGGAACCATTGAAAATTTTGCAAAAGAATAAAATGTTGATATTATGCCTCTGTTCCTTAAGGCTAGCAATGGCCTTACCAATGGCGATGTAAGTCGTCTCCAGATGGATGATTGATGTAGTAGTAGCATGGATAACTAATTTATGAAGGAACTTATCAACAATATCAGGCAAATTGGACTAAGATTTAGGAGGTTTGCTAGTGATGTACGGTGGGGTTTTAGCTACTTCTTTAAGCTTTAGTCATTGAGAGCTTCTAACAGGGGTTGTTTCAACTTTGATTTTCTTCCTAGCAATAGGGTGAGGCTTATCATTTTTTATTTTCCTTTTTTTGGATTAGAAGGCTAGGGGCTAGGAGTAGAGGAAGAGTTATCTTCTCCAGAATCAAACTTAGGAATTTTTCCACTAGGGAAATGAAGGAGGAGATAACTGTAAAGGAATTTGAAAAGCCCCTAGTGACTAGGAAGAACATCCTCATTTTTGCAAGTAGATGTAATAGTGTAGTTGATGGACCAAAAAATAGTAGTAGGTATGTTCATGGCTTTTGCTTCATGGAAATGGTTCACATAGGCAAGATGAATACAACATAATTGAGAATATGGATTATCATAGGAAAGATATTGCATTACAGGAACAAGAATTTGCTACAGAGGAGGGGAAAGGTGTTCACAAAATAAACCTTTGCTGTAATTTTTATAAAACTTGGAGTTCTCAAATAAGGTCAGCTCTGCCTCCCAGTTGTGTTTGTTGCACTGAATAAATTTACCCTCCAAATATTGGCCTGTCAGGCCCGCCAACAACTCACTGAAGATGTGAAATTGGACACCATGAATTGTGATGTAACCCTTATCCCAAGAATCAGCAAAGGCCTTTGTTATGTTGTTATCAACCCCAGTGAAAAGCTTAAAAAATTCTATCAAAGCATTGTTGATTTTTTCTATCCATAAATCACAAACCAAAGGATGGAGTTGGAACATAGCAGGCTCAATGTAGATGGGTTTACACTATTTCATGGTGGTGAACAGGGAAAAATATAGAGGTCGATAAAGAAAAGGAATAGAAAGAATGGGATCAAATGCCAGGATAATGAACAGGGCATGCATAGGATCAAATAAAATAATGGTGTTGCCTTGTGAACATTTGCTTTGGGACCATAAAGGCATTAGTGCAAATGGAATGAAGTCTTCAACAAGCAGGGATTGGCTAGGGCAAAGGTTTGATCTAAAAATTAATATTAGGTTAAAATCCCAACCAATCACTTGGTTATACTCTAAAATGGCAGCTTGGCAATTCGAGGTGCATGAAAGGCTTAGCCAACAAGATATCCAAGCATGAGATCCTAAAATTCTTGGGATGATCGCCAAATTGATTGTCGAGACGAGCCTTCGATTGAGAAGGTTGAAGATGGTTAATAAAAAAATAGGATTACACGTATCAAAGCACATAGGATTCAAATGATTCATACTCATGTGAAAAATTTCTTTGGGATAATAAGAATAAGTGGTCACTCAAAAATGATTAAAATTCTTGAAAGAGGGAATGTGGAAATGGAAAATAGAGCCTAGGGTATTGAATTATTTTGATACTAAAACATTTGGGTATTTTATTGTGTCTTAAGGGCCATGACTTCATTAGATAGCATCCTTAGTAAATTCTTCAATTCATCCAACTCATAAGAGTAGGGGCTTGTAGAGGGATGATCAGGAGTAGGGAGGATAGTTGGAACTGTGATTGAGTTTATGATTGAAGTAGGTTGCACAACTGGAGGATGTTGATATGGAGGTTGGGTACTTGTAAATAGTTGCATAGAAGGTCTATGGGTTAGCATTCCTATATGAATGAGGTTATTTTTATCTTGAATGGCTATCTCATAGGCCATTGGTAAGGAATTTCCCCTAGAGTTTATCATCATAGCTATTTTTGAATTGATAGTCTTTAAATTATATATGTATGTAATACTTGGGGGAGATCATATTTCATTTGAGATCCTATAATAGGTTTATGAAACCAGGTATTGAATTCATCCATTGTCTTCATGGGTGCTCTTTTAATGGTTATTAGCTACTCTAGGAGAGACTCATTATCCTTCTTCCCAAATTTATCAACCAGTAGGTCAACAAGTTTGTCCTAGATTCTAATCAAATGTGGAGCAAGACTTATTAACCATTCCAAAGACTTTCCCCTAAATGAGACTACCAACAATCTTAGAGATACATTTTTCTCTTAAATAATACATGCTACACATAGGCTAACCATATGGTTTAGGTGATCCATTGGTGTAGTTGCATTGTTTTTGGTAAAGTAGGGCAATGACTTTAAGGTTAAATTTGGTATTGTATCCCATGTAGCAAGAGGTATAGGTGGAATCAAGGGGTCTCTATCATTCCAAGCTAGATATCTTCTTGGAGGTTATTTTGTTGTGCCATATTTTGACTTCTAACTCTCCTCCTTCTTAGAATTAGATTAAGGGGTTGCACTAATGTGTGAGGATTTGTAGCTATAAAGGACCTAGTGACAAGTCTTGCACTCATGAATTTCTAGATCCCTCATTCTTAGTGGAGTCACTAGGTGAAGTTTCAATATGCTTTAGCAAGTTGAGAGACTGATATTTTTATCAAAATTCCATTATGATATCTCTTTAGGTAACTACTTCTAGGTATTCTTCTTTAGTGGAGTCACCGGGTGAATTTTAGATGCTTTAAAAAGTAGATAAGTTGAGACCTTCAACAAAATCTCAAACTCAAATTTAGTTCTTCTTAGTGGGATGAAATATCAATATGGCCCTACTAGATGTGCCATTAAATAGTTGTCACATATGGTGGGTGTTTCTCTAGTTATTAATGGGATAAATCAGAATATTATTGGTCCCACTGAGCATACCTTTGAACTATTATCATCTTATAATGTTGTGGTGATTCATTATAGTGGTTGGATGCACCCAACACTCGCACCTCATGTTGAGCAACACAATCAAAAGTCTAATGAGAAAAATACACGACTCAAAGGATGAACTTCAAAACAATTACAAGGTTGACTTCTTATAAGATGTGATCTTCAATTTTGACCTTCCTACACTACTCCTAAGCTACTTGCATTCTTCAAAGAAAAAGGGGAGAGATAACAAAAAATTAAAATCCTTTGCTATAAAAGGTGATGCGCCAAGATCAAGAGATTTTTCCATATGCTATGTTATGAATAAACACATGCATCATTTGCTTACAAATAGAAATTGAACATAGTTATGATCTGATATATCATTCGCATAAATTTATACACACAAGAAATAAGGCATAAATATATTAGTCACAAGTTCTCATGTATATATCACAAGAATTTATACATGTATGCTAGAACAAAAGAGGTTCAATATTGAAAATAGAATGACTCAAGGCTTGATTCTAGGCTGATATATGAAATAAAATTAAGGGAAATGTATACAAGATCAGGTATTAGACATGAATAAGACACTTTGAATCCTTTACAATAAATAATTCATTGTTATTTATAAACAAAATTGAGGGAGCATTTTCCCTCCCAAAACTGTACTAAAATTTTGAATGCCTCTTTTAATCTATGTCAAGGATCCATCCACATTAAACATTAGTAGTGTCAAGGTCTCTAAATTTAGAACCATTGATGTTGAAGGATTTGAGGCCTTTGGATGTGGGGATATCTACCACTTTTTCCAACTACCCTTACTAGATATTCCTAACATCGAGACCTTCTACAATTAATGTCATTGAGCTTGAGACTATTGGAACTACAACTTCTACCACTAGTGTTTTTTAGATGCCAAAAACCTCCTTGGAATGTTTTGCATAAGTGTGGAAGGTAGCTCTGGAGGTTCCTTGTCATGGATGGTGAAATTTTGATGATAAATTATAATCGGCTATTGCCATTACCTTTTTCATTGTTTATATCTACCCGACTAGACTATCATAACCTCTCCCATGGGTTGTTGATGCATTCACTATGTGTCTTTGGTTTAGCTATCAATAGAGTTACTCTCAACCAATTTCATCAATATATTTCCAAGATGGCATGCGATGAGCATCAGAAATGCTCATATTTTGTATACATTTTCTTGATTATTATGTGGCTGTATAATAAGGATTGCATATGTTTATGAATGATTATATAATTATTTGATGAAATTATGCGTGTTATCTAATTCATATGTTTTTAGTGTGTTTTTGTATAATTGTAGTTGATTTAGTCAGATTTGGATCAGTCCAGGTCTTTTCATGGACCTGGCACTTTGTTTCTTTTGTAATCAACATAGATAAGGTAGGCGCCTTCCTCTTCCAGGAAGGCACCAAGCGTAAGTATGTGCCTTCCTCTTCTAGGAAGGCACCAAGCGTAAGTAGGTGCCTTCCTCTTCCAGTTCTAGGAAGGTGCCAAGGAAAGACAAGCGCCTTCCTCTCCCAGGAAGGCACCAATAGAAGGCCAGTGCCTTCCTCTTCCAGGAAGGTGCCAAAGGAAAATAAGTACCTTCCTCTCACAGGAAGGCATTGATAGGAAGGCGCCACTAGAATGCAAGCGCCTTCCTCTCATAGGAAGGCACCGACAAGAAGGCACCACTAGAAGGCAAGCGCCTTCCTCTCACAGGAAGGTGCCAACAGAAGATAAGCACCTTCCTCTTCCAGGAAGGCACCAATGGTAGTAAGGCACCTTCCGCATAGAGAAGGCACCTAACATACTTAGGCACCTTCCTCATAGGGAAGGTGCCCTTGTTCTCGCCCATTGACCAGACAAGCACGACATGGACAATAGAGACTGGTGCAGTTCCAACTCTACATCATGTAGAGTTAAATTGGGGATCACACCGACATATGAGAATGTCCTACCAATGCCAGGTGAAGCACAAACCAATCAGTGAGCATGCCACCATTAGAAATGAATGCTAGTTTTAGCAGACGTTGATCACATTTACCAGACTATCTTAGTTTAGTCTTGAATGAATCAACTGTTATAACTTCTTTGTAACAGAATATCTGTAGGTGTGCTATATAAACACACACAGACCTCTCTAAGGATATATAGAATATTTTGATAGTAAATGTAGAGAGATATACATAAGAAGCATTTTAATACTTTGATAATTATAATACAGTTCTAAGAGTTTCTAAGTGTGTGTTCAGCTGGGAGAAAGTTGCTGGAGCCTGGGTCCACCAAGCCAGTATTTCTTCCCCTATTTTTCTTGTGTTTTCTAGATTAGTTTACCATTTTTATAAGATTATTTATTGCATTGTTATTTCTAGTATTGCAATAGGTTTATTTCTAGGAATGCGTGAATATTTCCTTTCTGTAGATTTAATTGTTTTTATGTAAATTATTGAGGAGTGTATGAATGATTGACGATCATTGAAACACCCCCAATAGTAGAACTAGCAGACTCATATCAAGTGATATTGTAAGCAATCTTGTTCAAGACCCTTCGCAAGTTTACGAAGCTCCCTGGATTGATAAATTAAATGCATGGGCATGTGACAAAAGTAGGAAAGAAGTTAATCTTGTTTGGCCTAAAACATTTTGGTGTCATTTCCATGGAAGTGTCTCAACTAGATTATTTACAATACCTAGAAACCTTCCATATGACCTTGTATGATTTCTTCGAGAAGAAGAGGACCCGATGGTTGGTTTATAAAAACCAATCCACCAAAAACTGAGTCAGTCAAACATTTTGAATTTTAATTAGACTCGTCTGACCCACCACCAGCAATCCATTGGAGTGAGGATTCGCACTTTGTACAAAGTGCCTCCTCATCCCATAAACTTGGGGAAGAACGAATCATCATAAATCCCTTGTTTAATAGGACACCCTTAGATGAAGCCTTGTTGTGGAAAGCTATAGAAGATCGGATGATAATACCAAACAACCTTAGAGCCTTGACTCAGAAGGTCTTAAATGACCGTAAGGCCATAAATACTGCATTAAAGACCACATTTCCTAAAAAATGGCTGAAAACAAAGAAGTCTCATCTGGATTTGGTTTCCCAATTGATGGAGTAGGAGATACCAAAATGAAAAACCTATCCCCTGCTCACCTTCCAACATTCAAAGGATACCCAACTAAGGACCCTGACCTTTTTTATTTAAGTTTGATGTCTTATGAAGGTATGTGGACTGCAAATCTGATACATAGAAGCTGAAACTATTTCCTTCCACATTGGAAGATGTAGCTCTGCGGGGGTTCATCGGTATGGGAGACAAACATATTGCCACTTGGGATCAAATGAAGAAGCTCTTTTTAGAGTAATACCAATATTTTAGGAGAGCAAGAGACTCCAGAGAAGAGGTCTTGAGCATGATGCAAAAAGAATATGAGTCTCTCGAGGAATACTAGGAGAGATTCAACTTCAATCTTCAATGATATCCTCACATGAAACTATCTGATAAGTCCCTCAAAAGCATATTTTTGAGAGGACTTACCAATGAATCACTGGAGGCTCTTAACATGATTTTTGGAGGTGATGTCTACCAGCACGCTATGGAAGACATCCGACAACTATGTTGGAACTACTCAAGAAGGAGAGGCAATACCACTTCTAGAACCATGAAAGTGACTACTTCAGTCATGAAGATAGAAATAGGTAACATGCTAGAAGATTTAAAGAGCGAAATGCTCTCATATATAGCATTGCAGATGGATACGCTGTTGTTAGAGAAAAAGAAGCAATAAAATGAAGTAAAATTGGCTTATTTTTGTCCAAAATGTAGAGGGAAGCATGTAAAGAATGCATGCCCAGAGAACAAAGTCAGAGTATGCACAGTTTACAAGTTGAACCATAAAACTCGATTGTGCCTACAACTACCCAGTAATCAAGAGGATGTTGAAAGCATGGATGCCTATTTCATAGGCAATCGAAATAGTTGGCCATAACCCCTTATGGGGAATATGCCAACCGAAATGTTGTCATATGGTGGAGGACCATACATGCCCCAAGGCCCACCTCAACCATCTAACATGGGATGATGGGGGCCATCACCCTGGTCCAATGCACCCCCAGCAGCATTCTTGAACCAACAGCCATGTATGCCATATCCATATCCTGGGTAGCAGTGGAGAGGCCACACTACATGGAATCAGGATCCATAGAATGTAGCACCAGCTCACCCCCAACAAAATTTATCAGTGTTTCCAATAGTGATACCTATGCAGCTACCCGCACAATCGATGACAAATCCTAATAATAGGGTGAACCAACCAGTATACAACGTGGAGGGTGAGATGTATCCAATGTACCATATTCAACTTAGGTCTGGTAGACAGCTAGGAGTAGAAATGCATCCACTGGTAGAAGAGGAGGAAGAGGTAGGAGAAACACATCTTGTAGAAGAGATGATAGAAGAAATGCCTGAGAGAGCAAAGGCTCCATTTCCCAACCGATTGTAAGAATAGAGGAAAGTAATGCAATCGAAGTTTGATATCTTGTCTAGCTTGAAGAACCTCATCATGAGAATTCCATTATTTCAAGCCATTTGAGATGTTTTAATATATACCAAGGCGATAAGAGAGATGTTAAGGAAGCCAGGATGAATAGCAACCCAGACTATCAATGTCATGGGTAAACTAGCATATTTGATGATGGGCAAAATGTGCCATCTTAAGTATGTAGACTCGGGCATCCTGGTGTTGACTATAAAAATTGAGGGACATTCCCTGTCCAATACGTTGGTCGATCTTAGAGTAGCCATCAATGTAATGCCTTAGGAGACCATGTAGAGGCTACAGCTCATGAACCTAAAACCCACTATGACAGTGCTACAGCTGGTTGATCGATCGATCGTGGCACCAGAAGGAATTTTGGAAGCCGTAATAGTGATAGTCAGTGCATGGGAATACCCAGCTAACTTTTTAGTCTTGCAATCTAAAACTAGGCTGGGTGGTTACCCGCTCATCTTGGGAAGGTCATGGCTGGCAATAGCTAATGCTTACATCAGCTGCCAGGATGGGCTGATGACCATATCTGATGGATGAAATGTTAAAAGGTTGAATATTTCACCCCAAGTGTATTCTATCAACTCATTAGGAGAACCCATGTTGACCGAGCATGAAAATCCTAAGCTATCCATGATCCAGCTGGTGATGACGTTGGATGAGTTGGCAGAAGAAGATGAAGATGGTACTATTGTGGAGTTCCTCCATGGGGAGTCCATCTCCACACCTGGATTGTCGTTGCCTAGTGGCCAAGATCACCATGTTGAGCAGATACATGTTAGGTCAGGAAGAATGTTGAATGTTAGTAGTGGGTTGACTCCCACACAATTGATGAAAGTAGAAGAGCTCTTGGTTAGACACCAACAAGCATTTGCATAGGATTACTCAGATATGAAGGGTATCAGCCCATATATCCATACCCATCATATATGCCTTGATGATAAAGCAACTCCAAGCAGGCAACCACATAGAAGAATGAATCCAAAAATGAAAGACATTGTCAAGGAAGAACTGCAAAAACTCTTGACTGCCAGATTCATCTATCTAATTTTTGATAGCGAGTGGGTATCACCGTTAGTGGTAGTCCCTAAAAATAACAGGAAGTGGTGAATCTATGTGGACTATAGAGTGTTAAACAAAGAGACCAAGAAGGACCACTTATCACTCCCGTTCATTGATCAAGTCTTAGATACACTCTTTGGGAGGAAGTATTTCTCCTTCTTGGATGGATTCAGTGGATACAACCAGATCCAGATAGGAGAAGAGTATTAGGATAAGACAATGTTCACCTGCCCATGGGGAACGTTTGCCTATTGGGTATTACCTTTCAGATTATGCAATGCACTTGCCACAATTTAAAGGGTGGTGCTTAGCATATTTTTAGAAATTATGGGAGACGTGGTCGAAGTATACATGGATTACTTCATCGTCTATAGAGAAACCTTTGACGAAGTAATGACGAACTTGGAAAGAGTTCTCAAAAGAAACAAGGAAAACAATTTGTCCCTGAGTAATTAGAACTGCTTTATGATGATGCAAGAAAGCATCATACTAGGACACCACCTCTCTGCAGAAGGAATAAATATTGATAAAAGAAAAATTAAGACATTAGATACCTACCCAACCCCAAAATTTATAGAGAGGTGAGGAGTTTTCTTGGATTAGTCGGGTACTACCAGTGATTTATCATCGAATTCAGCAAATTACAAAACCACTGCACACTCTATTATCTAAAGATGTGGAGTTCAATTGGACGAAAGACTACGAAGAAGCATTTTAGTTGCTTAAAGAGAAACTAATATCCACACAAATTTTAAGAGGACCAAATTGGGCCATACCATTCCATATCTACTGTGATGCATCCAACAATGTGATTGGAGCAGTCCTCGGATAGAAGGATGGCAAATAACTTTATGCCATCTACTATGTCAGCAAAAACTTAGCAGGAGCCAAGCTCAACTACACGGTGACGGAGGAGTTCCTTGCAGTTATGCATGCCATAAAAAAATTCCACCATTATATCATCGGGTATAAGGTATTTTTCCACATAGACCATGTGACCATCAGATACTTGATGAGCAATCCAGCCATTGGCGGAAGAATTATCAAGTGGCTTTTGTTACTATAGGAATTCAACATCATAATAGTCGACAAACCAGGCAAAGACAATGTCGTAGCAGATTTTCTATCCAGATTGATATCGGTAGACCATACAGTAGTGGAAGACCAGTTTTTGGATGAACATTTGTTCACCATTAGTGATCAAATCCCATGGTACATAGATATAGCCAATTAATTGGCCATCGAAAGAACCTCACTTGCTCTCTATTTTCAAGAAAAGCAAGAGATCATAGAGAAAAGTGCATCTTTCTTATGGATTGATGGCCTCCTGTTCAAAATAGCACGTGACCAAATTATAAGGAGATGCGTAGCAGAACAAGAGTTCTTAGAAGTACTCAAAGCATGTCACAACAAACCATGAGAAGGATACTTTACAGGGAAATGAACTACCTACAAAATCCTATAGGCTAGGTAGTTTTGGCCCACTTTGTTCAAGGATGTAGTTGTGTACGCCAAAAAGTGCGATGAATGCCAAAGAATGTGCAGACCAACCCATCGAGATGAAATGCCCCTCCAGCCTTAGGTACACCTAGAACCCTTCAATAAATGGGGCATGGACTTCGTGGGAACAATTAATCCACCTTCAATAGGGAGGAGGTTTATTTTGGTCTGTATAGAATACGTCACCAAATGGGTTGAAGTTCAAGTGTTGAGAGATTCAAAAGAAATAACAGTCATCGATTTCTTATTTGCCCACATTTTTACATGATTTGGGGTCCCTAGAGATATAACAATAGACCAAGGGCCTCAATTTACCTCCAAGTTGATCAAGGAGCTGATGGAGCAATACAGAGTTTGACACAATAAAACTACACCCTACCATCCACAGGAAAATGGGCAAGTGGAAGTGATGAATAGAGAAATAGAGAACATCCTGATGAAGACCATGTAGCAACATAGAAAATATTGGGCTACATGGTTTTTGAAGGCATTCTGGGCGTATAATACCATGTGGAAATCCACCACAGGCTTCACACCCTTCCAATTGGTCTATGGGAAGAGTGCGATGATGCCCATTTAATTTGAAATTAAGACATTGAGGATGGCTTTAGAATTGAACTTGAGCTTTGATGATGCTAAAAAAGAAAGGATTCGACAGCTAGATCAGCTGGATGAAATCCGAATGGACACTTTGTAGAGAATTAAAATCATACAAAAGAAAAGAAAGTGGTGGCATGATCACCACATTAAACTAAAGCAGTTTTAAGAAGGAGAATGGGTGTTGTTGTATGATTCTCGGTTCCAAGAAAGAAAAGGTAAATTAATGCAAATATGGATGGGACCGTATGAGGTGGTAGAGCTCATCAAGAATGGGGTAGTGCACATTAGAATAATTGACAGTAGAAACACTGTGTTAACGGTCAATGGCCATCGACTATGCCCCTATAACACATCCAAAACCTTATAGGTAGAATCCAAAATAAACATGGGGGAGACCCCATCTTGTTAGATCCAGAAAAAACTCTTAATAGGCGAAATGGTGGGCATGGAGGTGCTCACCAAAATTAGTTAATTTAGTTTTTTTCTTACGATGTGTTTTGCAGGGACGAAGCCCACGTGCAAGCTACAAGCATCCTAATCTAGGGCCTAACAAGCACGGAATGCATCGAACTGCCTTTATTTTTCTTTATATTTGTTTGCTTTTTGCAGGTGGAAGACCTGATAGCACAAGGAATAGGTATTTGGGAAACCAGGCCTGATTCAGCTCAGCATTTCGACACCGACACTCACAGGTAGAAGTTGAGGCAGCGTGAAGCAAGACTGAGAAGGTTTGATCACCCTTTCCCAGTTGATCATAACATGATTGCCAAGAATAAAGTGCCTTCCACATTGATAAGGCATAGAAGAAGGTGTCTTTCTTATAAATAATGCGCCCAACTAGAAGAAGGCGCCTTCCATATGAAGAAGGTGCCCTGCCAAAATAAGGCACCTTCCTTATAAAAAAGGTGCCCAGCCAGAAGAAGGCACCTTCCATATGAATAAGGCACCCCACTAGAATAAGGCGCCTTCCTTATGAAGAAGGTGCCTCACCAGAAGAAGGCATCTTCCTTATAAAGAAGGCGCACACAAACAAAAAAAAGAGAGAAAAAAAGTAGGCGCTTTCCACATCGGGAAGGCACCACATAAAAAAATAGGTGCCTTTCATGGCGGGAAGGCACCACACAAAAAAAAAAGATCCCGAGGTGCCTTCCACATCAGTAAGACGCATATAGACCAAGGCGTCTTCCACCCTAGGAAGGCACAGGTATACAGCGGTGCCTCCCACCCCAAGAAGGTGCAGGTATTTAGTAGTGCCTTCCACATCAGGAAGGCGCACCCATTTAGAATCACCTTTCATAGCAGGAAGGCATAGGTATTCAACAACACCTTCCACATCAGGAAGGTGCACCCATTCAGAAGCACCTTCCATAGCAGGAAGGCACCATCATCAAAAGGGTGCCTTCCACCACCATAAGGCACATCCAATCAGAGATGCCTTCCACCATCGGAAGGCACATCCATTCAAAGAGCACCGAAAACATCGGGAAGGCACCATATAAGTGCCTTCCACATCGAGAAGGCACCACATAAGCACCTTCCACATAGGTACAAAAGAGTGCCTTCCACGTATAGCCAACACTTAAGTCTCACGAATGCCTCGATTGAAATGAAATCACCACACAAACGAGTAGCATCAGATTACCACCATCGTCCATGTGATGGAAATTCACCCCAATAAAAAAAATCTCAAAGAATTATGGGGTGAGATCAGCATGCACGTTCCAAAGATGATGGACAGACAATTTTTTGAGCAAATCGAGAGTCTATCTTCAGCACCAACCATCAAACAACTCAACACCAAAGTCCAGCGTAATCCGCACAAACAAAATACCCCTCCCCCATGTCACAAATTAGTGAATCAACACTCTTCACGATGCATGAAACACCAAATAAGGTACATGCATACTAACTCAAATATTTATATAATTATTCATAAATTATGCAGTACCAAAAAAATATTATCATCATAAAAATCATATACCCCCATGGTCGGAACCACGTGCCAATGATATGGCTCGAAAGGCATACCCTAGAATTAAATGCTAAGGTTAGGCACCTTCCCTATAAGAAGGTGCCTTCCTGAAGAAGTAAGGATAGAAAAAAAAGTGCAGTAGTAAGGGAAGGCACCATGGGAGGAAGGTCAAAGAATCATGCGGTGAAAAATAATGAGTCAAGTGATACGAAAGGAATCAGGGGGACGATAAAAACACAAATTGAGGTCGAGGGATGGTTTGAATACTATACCCTGGTTAGTCAGGGCTAGTATATGGAGGCATCCAAGGAATTAGTTGCCTCCTTGAGGGGCGACGTAGCTTAGGTGCGAGGGGTAGAAATTTTGGTCACCCCCAAATACATCTTGCAGGCGACTGGATTGCCCCTCACAAGTGAATGCATATACAAAGGCAGACTGTTGAAGTCGTACACCGAAGTACTATTGCTAGGAGAAAATGTGTAGATAGATAAGGAAGGGTTACCCAAAAGTAGCCTTCCCATTAATATGTGGAAGATATTTGAGCAAGTTGCTCGATTATTTACATGCACTAGGAAGTATACCCATTTGCACACTAACCACGTGCAGTTTTTGAATCACCTGGTGCATGGAAGTAAGTTGAATGTGCCCTTCTAACTAGAAAATTCCCTGAAGGAAGAAGTGGCTATTTACTAGAAGGGATCACCATCTGCCTTGGCCCACCATGGGCTAATATCAGCACTGGTCTGCCATGCATAAGTGAAGAGGCAGAACCTCGACACAGAGGGAGATGGCAGCCAAGAAAGGCAACAAGATGCTATTATCGAAATAGGGCAAGAAGAGAGAAGCCCTACAGAGGAGATGGCAAGTATCGAGAAATTGGCATTGCCTAATGTTATGGAAGAAAGAGGGAATTCCCCAATGCCCGAATGCATAGAGGAAAGAGGACATTCCCTAGTGCTCGAGTATGAAGAGGAAGGAGAGCCGCTTATTAGCAGTGAGGCCAAGTTTCGGCTGCTAGAACTAGTCCCCAGGAGGAAACACCTGTGGTGACTCCTCCTCTTGGTAGAAGAAGAAGAGAATGACCCGAAAGTTGACATTGTAGCCCAAACCCTCTGAGAATTGAAAAACTAGAGCCCATAAGATGCAGGGACTTTAGGGATCAATGATCAGGTCGACGTAGCCTTGGAGGAAGCACTAGAGTGGCAGAACAATTGTTGGATGGCCTAGAAAATTTTGGAGGACTACCAAAACAAGTGTAGAGGGGAATTAGAATAATGAGAAAGACGAATCACCTAGCTCAAGCAGCTAGTCTAGTAGTTGTGGGAGGAGAACCAGCAACTCCAGGACAGGGGAACAGAAAGAAGGGACACATTTACCCAAAGTGACTGGGCAATAGAGGTCCCAAAAAATTCTCCCACATTTGCAGAATGAGTATTCTCTTCAAGAGAATTTCGATCAAACGCCCGACAGAGTAGCCTGAAGGCAGGGGAGAATTCCTCTATTTTTGGGAGTGAAGGGGAAATAAGTCCCACAACACCCCCTATCATCGACCTGAGTGATACAAAGTAGGACGAGGACCAACAGCAGTAGATAGGACCGGGGGATAAGTAAGAACTCCTCGGACCTAAGGAAGAAAGAGAAAAACCTGAGGGGTTGGCATAGGACAGACAAGGGGGTGAAGAAGTACCCCTAAGGATGATAGCATAGGTCCCCCAAAGTGAAGAGAATGCTCTAGGGACCGCAGATCAATCCCCTCAGAGCGAGAAGACATCTGCCAGGGAGAAAAGGAAAATCCTTGTTCGAGCCGTTGCATTTTTTGTAGAGGCCAAAGGAAAAGGGCCCAGGATGGCTTGAAAGAAGGTGAAGGTGACCTTCATCGAGCCAAAAGAAGATGAGTGGGATATGCAATCTTTCATAGAGAGGCAAACATAGTTCAAATGGCTACTCAAAGAGATGACAGCTGAAAGCACGAGATTTCAGGTGAAGGAAACACTAATTGCAATGTATTCAAAATCAAACACGCTTAAGTCCTAAAATGTAGAATGCATGAAACGAAAGAGATGAATTGCAATGAGATACAAGAAAATGGAGAAATCATAGCCCTTTTATTTAACTCTCTTGATCTCGGTTACAAAGACACCTCCTCCCTTTTCATGGGCTAGGAGCGTTAAATGAATTTGGTTACAATCAAGACTTAATATTCCTCCTTTCGCATGCCCACATTTGAAATGTGTGGGCCAAAATGTTGCGGCCGCTGGTGTTGATGAGTCCTTAACCCTTTGCTGCTCCTCCTACGATCAAAGAAACAACAAAGATGTTAGTAGCACCTGCTGCAAATAAGAAATGTTTGTTCTCTAAAATTAATGAAAGATGCATGTAAAAGATTAGCCAAATAGATAGACAAAATGATTCCAAATAACCTGCAAACCCGACAGAGACCAAAAAAACACTACCAGAGGGCCGCTGCCATCAAAACAGTCGGCCAATTCGCACTCAACTGTAATTCATCCCTGGTCAGGATGAATTCTACTATAATTCGTCCTCGGGTAGGACGAATCCGACTGTAATTCATCCTCGGGTAGGACGAATTAGACTGTGATGAAAAGCCAAAATGATGCCATCCAAATGTCACATCTCGGGATCTCCAAATGACCTATAAATAGAGGGGTTAGCTAATTGGGGGCATTTTGGGACGACCCAGATGGTCGGATCCTCCCAATTTGACCTCCATCAGTGAGTATTTGGCGTCACTACCTGCAAGTTAGTGGGACAACAAAAGCGACGAGAACATGATGAAATCTGATCAAAACATTACGAAATCAAACATATGAACTATCTAGATAGCATAAAATGAAATTAAATATGAAAAAATGGCAAAAGAACAAATTAGAATGAAACTTAAAAAGTGTGGGGCGCCCAAGTGGGCCGCCCACCGTTGAAACTTGATTTTGGCACCAATCCACTTGGGATGGGCCCAAAATCTCTTAGGATGGGGTTGTCAGCAAATTGGTGGATTAAAGTGGTCAAATGTCGGGTTTTTGGGTTGGATTTCACACTTCCAATAGCCACCCAATGACCTCTCTTGCGAAAGAGATTAAGGATGTGGAAAATGTAAATCAAAAGGGTAAAGGCGTGGTATCAAATCGGCAGCACTTCGTTGCTTGAAAATGCTTCCTCCCTTTTTTCTTTGTGTGGGAAAAGTACACCATTTTATAGACCCAGGGGGTCTCTTTGGAGAGACATGCATAAGCGCCATGTGGTGGTCATAGGTGCCATGTGGTGGTCATGTCTTCTCATGAGAGAGGAAAGTCCTCCATGACTTGGGCTTTCATGACTGCCCTTGTGACAGTCCTCTAACGGCCCATCTACCCACCTACACGTGCGTGTGAGGCAGGAGTCATCAATTAACTGTCTTTGGCTGCCACTTGGCGCCATTCTTCTTTTTGCTCGTTAAACTTGGAATTCATCCTGAACAAAGATGAATTAAGAATTCATCCCTAGGTGAGACAAATCCCAGTTTGAATTCGTCCCTGGGTGAGACAGATCCTACTTTGAATTCGTCCTTGGGTGAGACGAATACTTAACAAAGTGCTTGAATGTGCCAAATTACCTTTTGACCTTACAAAATTGCTATAAAAGTGGTTAGGACCACTATTTAACCTCTGAGGGCTGCCCTGGGGGCTGTGTGTGTGTCAAAGCGATCAGTTTTTGCAGTCACATAATCGGATTGGTGCTGTTTTGGTGTCTACAGATGCCCCTTTTTGGGATGCGCTGTGCATGGCGCAGTGCTAAGCAAAAATAGATAACCAGCTCTAATGATTAGAGTTTCTTGGTAACCTAACCAACTTTGATGCCCCAAGTATGGAAAGGGCATGCATTATTGAATCCTTGCTTTTGATGAGCAAAGGCATTCAATTTCAAGTATTAACCTGTTTTGGTGAGGTGTGACTTGAGCTTGGACATTGATCAGTCATGAATAGGCAAAGGGCGCAACCTTTTGTCCACGAGGGGAACCTTGTGTTCATGATTCACAAAATGCCAAGTGATCTGATTATATTGTGATTATTACTTGTTTACTACCCCAAGCAGGAGCGTAATTGTCTTTGTCAATGATTCTTTGAATGCATGTCATTGCCTTGATTGGGTGTGTGTTTGTTGATTGGTGACTAAGTGTGACTACCCCCTCAAGCGACGAATCGATGAGGGAATGACCTTCTTGAGAAAAGCGACGAGTCGCTTCACCCAAGATGACTTGTGCAAGGGTGCCTTTAGATGGTTTTAGTGTTAAGCATATGCAATTTTTCGACATTTAGACCTATTTTTGGTGGGTGGTAACCCTTTTTGCGACGTTTTTTGTGGCTGAAATTGGCAAAAATCCATCTTCCCGTGGAGCGGTCCGGCTATGGTAGCCTTCTTATGGAGTATGATAATGACAATTTGTGACCCCAACATCGGTTTTGCATGCCTTGGATGTCAAGTGCAACAACACTCTTATCGGGCAAGTTTATTATCTGTTTTAGTGCATTTTAGTTCATTTTTTGATGTTTTTGAAGTTTTTGGCTTGAATTCGTCCCATGGTGGGACGAATTCAAGCTTTAGAATTCGTACCTGGGTGGGATGAGTGCTAACCAGAGTGCTCATCCCAGTACAGGACGAATTCTAGCTCAAAAGGCTTATTTAAGGTGCAAAACTAGGGTTTGGGCTCATTTGCATTTGATTTTTCTTGCGATTTGGAGCTCTGGGGAGGAGGAAGTTAATTCTGTGAAGCGAAGCACTGTCGAGATTTTCCTTGCCATCATGAGTGCACAAACCAGATCGAGCGGGGGAGCCGAAGCGAGACCAGTAAGTGCTCCCTAGAGTTTATTACTTTTTGTTTAAAATTGCAATTGTTTTGTTTAATTGTTTTTGTGATGTTATTTTTCAATATTTTTTAAAACTTAAACCCTGAAACAGAGCTTAAGACAACTAGGACTTAGTTTTTAAATGTAGCGCAAAATCTAGGTAAAGAATTTTTATTGCTTCAACTAAACCCTAGGATATACTGAACGTGAACCCTAAGACTCAATGTTTGTATTTTTGAATTTTTGTTTTGTTTTTAAATTAATCAGTTAGGATTAGAAACCCTAAGACTGAAAAATTATTTTTTTTTTAATTTTGTTTCATTTTTTTTTTTTTTTTGGAACTTATCAGTTAGGATTAGGAACCCTAGAACTGAAAATTTAATTTTTGTTGAATTTTTGTGTTTTGCTTTTATTTTAAATTAATCAGTTAGGATTAAAAACCCTAGAATTGAAAAATTAATTGAATTTTTTGAATTTTTGTTTTTAAATTAATCAGTTAGGATTAGAAACCCTAGAACTGAAAATTTAATTTTTGTCTTAATTTTTGTTTGTTTTTGTTTTAAATTAATCAGTTAGGATTAGAAACCCTAGAACTGAAAATTTAATTTTTGTTTGAATTTTTGTTTGTTTTTGTTTTAAATTAATCAGTTAGGATTAGGAACCCTAGAACTAAAAATTTAATTTTTGTTTGAATTTGTGTTTGTTTTTGTTTTGGCTGTACATTGATTGTATATGCATGTTATTGTTGTACAGTTCTTTTCCATAATTTTAATTTTTTGAATTGTTTTCTTTTGTAGGTTGTTAGGAGCCGGTACCGTGTATCCACTGCTTTCGCTGAAGCACGGGGGGCGCTGAATGAGGCTGATTGGGAGTGGCTTGATGCCCTTGGGCTCAAGCAGGTGGCTTGACTAGAGCCAGTGGTCATGAATCAGGCTTATTTAACAGCCCTGATCAATCTCTGGGATCTACGAACCAACACCTTCCATCTCCCGACAAGGGAGATGACTATTACTTTGGAGGATATCTATTAGCTTCTGCGGATTCTGATAGATGGATTGTGTTGTACTCAAAGTGACACTGAGAGGGGGGGTGAATCAGTGTGGTCTTTTAAATTCTAAAAATATAGCTTTAAATCCAGCAGCAGTTTAAAAAATAATAAAAGATATATCAAATACAGCAAGAGAGCATGACACACAACACAGTAATTTAACGAGGTTCACCAATGTGGCTACTCCTCAAAATGACTGCTTGGACTACCATCCAAATCTAGCCAATGCAAAGCTACAACTTTACAATATCTTTTACCAGCACCAACTGGAAGGAGCACCAACTCCTAATTTACCAGCACCTACTGGAAAGAGGCACCAACCCCTTATGCCAAGCTACAACTTGGAAGTCAATAAAGATAATGAAAATTACAGAATAATACTTTCACCTTATTTCTCACAGTCTGTTGTTCCTATGCATTCTGCTGCTTCTGCGCAAAACGCTTCGCACTATCCGACTGCTTCTGTGAACTTCTTCGCACTCTCTGCTGCAACCAGATGATCGATCACTTCTGCTGTCTACGCGCTATCACTTCGCACTTAGAACTCAACCTCTGCACCCCGCACTCTTAATTCATGCAATCACGATACGCACACTTCGCTTCAACTCGAACTACGACTTCGCACTCAGCTCAAAATGATATGACTCAACATCTGCACCCTGTGCACTTCATTCGCACAAGTTCGATACGACTCGCTCTCTGCTCGACACGAACTTCACTTGCGCAAACACTATACTCGCATTCGCACATTATCTTCACACTTCATCTTTTCAAACTCGAAGTAGCCCTCCTTTTATAGATGAAATTTTAGGAACAAACCCTAAAGAACGTCGGTTGAGAAACCCTAAATTTAGTCTCCTGCAAACCCTAGAAGGTCGGCTTCAAAACCCTAATAAATGTCGGCTCAAAAACCCTAATGAATGTCGACCCAGTTTTAACTCTGTCGGCTTCATCCGTTTCTTTGGTTCCGTAGCTTTCCTCGCGAAACTCCAACATGTCATGATATCGCGACACCTTTTACATCCGTACGCCTTCTTGTCCTTACTGTCACGAAATCGTGACACTTTTGTGTTCTGCACTTTTGACTTGTAGCAAAATCGCTACACCTTTGTGTCTTGCACTTTTGACTTGTAGCGAAATCGCTACACCTTTGTGTCTTGCACTTCGACTTGTAGCAAAATCGCTACACCTTTGTGCTTTGACTCTTCCTCTCTGCTTTGGCCCGCGAAACTCCAACATGTAGCGAAATCGCTACAACTTTTTGACTTAGTGCTTCTTCTCTGCTTCAGCCAGCGAAACTTCAACATGTAGCGAAATCGCTACACTTTTGTTGCCGTACATTCTCTCTCCTCTTCGGGTCGCGAAAACCTGACGTGTCGTGATATCGTGACACTTTTTGCCCTTCTGTGCTTTTCTTCCGAAACTGTCATGAAATCGTGACACTTTTCATCCTTGGCGTTGCTTCTCCAAACTTGTCACGAAATCGTGACAGTTTTTCAACTTTGCTTCTTTCCTTCCAACATGTCACGAAATCGTGACATTTTTGGCTGCGCCTTCTCTCTCCTCATTTTTGTCGCGAAATCATGACATTTTTGGCTGCACCTTCTCTCTCCTCATTTTTGTCGTGAAATCATGACATTTTTGGCTGTGCCTTCTCTCTCCTCATTTTTGTCGTGAAATCGTGACAGAAAACATGTCGCGATATCGCGACAGTTTTCTTACTTGTCTTTTTCTGCAAATTTTTGAATCTGGGTCACTTCTGTTTTCTTGGAATTGCACTTTACAAGATCTGACTATCCTTTGAACTTCTGTCCTCTGCATCTGAATGACTCCTGAATTGTCTGTCCACTGCATCATTAGATCTAACTGCTGTGTTGACAACAATGACAAACCTCTTGCAACACCTTGCTCAACAATCTCCCCCTTTGGAATTGTTGGCAACACCTGTGTACATTCCTGTAACTCTTCTCCCCCTTTGTCAATAATACCAAAGGGCTGCTGCAGACTCCCCCTGAGTCCATACATCCAATTCTCAGGCACAATTTGTTGCACTTAGCACAAATTATGATCATGAGCAAAGGAATAGGCAAATATTCAAATGCTCCCCCTGAGAAAGTGATCCCTGTAGCTAGTCACTTCTTGGGAAGTGTGACTACTCCCAATTTGTTTCGAAGGTACTCAAACACTTCCTTGGGCAATGGTTTTGTAAAAATATCTGCTACTTGTTCCGTGGTTGGGACAAAATCCAATTTAACTTCTCCTTCTGCAACTTTCTCCTTCAAGAAATGATACCTTATAGCAATGTGTTTTGTCTGTGAGTGCATTACTTGGATTCTTGGAGATGTTAATTGCACTGGTGTTATCACACTTAACTGATATTGGTTCACTGAAATTAATACCAAGATCTTTCAAAGTTTGTTTCATCCACAAAACTTGTGTACAACAAGTTGTTGCTGCAATATATTCTGCCTCAGCTGTTGATAAAGAAACTGACTCTTGTTTCTTGTTGTGCCAAGCAACCAACCTATCACCAAGATAAAAAGCACCTCCACTTGTACTCTTCCTATCATCAACACAACCTGCCCAATCTGCATCTGAATATGATATAAGAGTGAAGTCTTTGCCTTTTGGATACCACAACCCATACTCCATGGTGCCTTTGAGATACCGAAGAATCCTTTTTATGGTTGTTACATGAGTCTCTTTGGGACTGGCTTGAAATCTTGCTACCATGCAAACTGCTTGCAGAATATCAGGTCTGGTAGCTGTTAAATAAAGTAAGCTTCCTATCATTGATCTGTACATGGTTTGATCTACAGGTGGAGATTTGTCTTCTTTACTCAACTTGTAGCCTGTTGTCATGGGAGTGCTAACTGGCTTACAGTCCTCCATTGTGAACCTCTTTAGCATCTCTTTCACATATTTGATTTGGGAAATGAAAATGCCTTTCTCATTTTGATTAACTTGTAACCCAAGAAAATAAGACAGTTCACCAATCATAGACATTTCAAATTCATTCTGCATCTTATGTGCTAAGTCTTTACAAGATTCATCTTTGTTGCTGCCAAATATGATATCATCGACATAGACAACAAGAACTATGAGATGCCCACCTTCTATTTTCACATACAATTTATTGTCAACCAACCCTTTCTTGAATCCCTGTTGAGAGAGATAATTGTCTAGCCTTGCATACCATGCCCGTGGTGCTTGTTTTAATCCATATAATGCTTTCTTTAATTTGCAGACAAGGTTAGGATCTTCACTAATTTGAAAGCCATCCGGTTGTTCAATATAGACCTCTTCTTCGAGTTTCCCATTTAAAAAAGTAGATTTTACATCCATCCGATAAACTCTGAAGTTCTTGTGGACTGCTAAGGCCAGAAATATTCTAATTGCTTCTAATCTGGCCACTTGGTGCAAAAGTCTCTTCAAAATCAATGCCTTCGACCTGTGCATATCCTTTACAAACCAGTCTTGCTTTGTTCCTAATGACCTGTCCGTCTTCATTTAATTTGTTTCGAAATATCCATTTGGTGTCGATTACATTCTTATTCGCAGGTCTAGGTACTAATTCCCAAGTTCTATTCTTTTCAATCTGATCTAACTCTTCATTTATTGCCTTCATCCAACTATCATCTTTGCTTGCTTCATCTATGTTTTTGGGCTCAATGCTGGATAAAAGAGAGTAATTACTTATTACTTTCCTTCTTGTCTAAATACCAGTTGTGGGATCTCCAATTATTTGGTCTCTTGGATGATTTTTCTGCCAGTTGCCTGTTTTGAATTTCTTGTTTTCTTGCACCTCTGAGTCATCGATTAATTCATCTGAATCAAACGTAGATTTATTTTTTGTTTCATTCACCTCATCTCCTTCAAAGACTTCTTCATAGATTGGGTAGTTTTCCTCAAAGTCAGCTAATCGTTTCCCACCTTCATCGAATTTAACATCTGCACTTGTCCACAATTTTCTTGAGTCTCTTGTTGTAGCATTTGTAAGCTTTGCTTTTTGATGAATACCCAACAAAAACACCTTCATCTGCTCTATCTTCAAACTTCCCAAGGTTGTCATCAGTTTTTCTGATGTAGCACCTACTGACCAAATACTTTGAGATGTTTTGTTGTTGCTTTTCTACCAAACCACAACTCATAAGGTGTTTTGCATTCATGAGTTCTTAACATATATCTGTTTTGGATGTATACTGTAGTGTGAATTGCTTCTTTCCAGAATCTATCTGCTATTTTGTTTTCTGCCAGCATGGTGCGTGCCATTTCTTGTATAGTTCTGTTCTTTCTTTCTACTACACCATTCTGTTGGGGAGTTCTAGCTACTGAATATTGTCTCTTGATGCCATGTTTTTCACAGTATTCTGTAAATTCATTCGAAATGAATTCTCCTCCTCTGTCTGATCGTAAACATTTGATCCTTTTTCTTGTTTCATTCTCAACTAGATGTTTGAAGGATCTGAACATTTCAAAAGCTTCTGTTTTATCTTTTAAGAAAAATATCCATGTCATTCTGGAATAATCATCGATACACAACATAAAGTATTTGTCGCCATTTATGCTTTGAGTTCTCATGGGTCCACATAAGTCTGTATGAATAAGTTCCAAAGGCCTGCTAGTGTGGTACTCTTTTGTTTTGAATGAGACTCTGGTTTGCTTTCCCTTCTGACATGAAGCACAAACATTGTTTGAAGGTTTTTTAATGGTTGGAATATCTCTCATTGCTTGTTTCGAGCTGATTTTCACCAAATTATCAAAACTTATGTGTCCAAGCCTCTTGTGCCACAGCCAGTTCTCTTCTTCTTGTCCAATGAAACACGTACCTTCTGAAGTTTCTGAGAGTGTGTACAAATTTCTAGACGTCCTTGAACCGGTTGCTATCAATTTCCCACTATTTATTTTTCTGACTTCACAACCCTGCTTCTTGAAGACTACTTCATGTCCTTTATCACAGATTTGGTGACACTTAACGAGGTTGTGTTTCAAACCATCCACAAATAAAACTTCTTCTGACTTGATTTTCCCTTCACTAATTTTGATAGATCCTTTTCCTATTATTTTGGCTCCATCATTATTTCCAAACTTCACAGAGCCACCCTCATATTTTTGTAGTTTTTCAAATTTTTGTTTATCACCTGTCATATGACTTGAGCAACCACTGTCAAGAATCCACGGTACACATTTATTCTGAGCCCTGAAAGTTGTCTGCACTATTAAAGATTCCTTTTCTTCCCTGAGCTGTTCTTTCTGTTTCCATTCTGTTTTGACTATGGTATTGGGCTCTAGCTTGGATTTCCCCTTTTTAGAATCTTGCACATATCTTTCAGAAAGAATTCTATTTTGTTTTGCCCTATATGGTTGAATTCTTCTTTTTTGAGATTGATTTGAAACAGAAGTACTATGACAGTTTCTGGCAATATGCCCAAAGTTGTGACAATTAAAGCATTCTATTGCATAACTCATTAGAGGAGCAAAAGCATTTCTACTAGTGAAACTTCTTGGACCTACATTATACTTGCAGTCAGCAATTTTATGCCCATAACCATTACATTTGAAACAGAAACCATAAAAGTAATGATTGAACCTGAAAGATGGTCTTTGCCAAGTTGTTGTAGGAGCCTTAGATCTTCTTTTCTTTTGATGTGTGACCTTGGTAAAGCCATCATTGTCAGTTCCTATTTCAGGACTGGCATTCCTGCTTTCTTTTGCCTGATTTGTTTTTCTTTCAATAGCCTGTTTCTTGTCTTTACTCTTTTCACATTCAACATTGCTTGCCTTTGGTCCGTTTGATGATTCTCCTTCAATAAAGCCCAGACCGAATTTGATACCTGCGGGTCTTTGATCGCTTAGGATTTTGTCCAGCTTCATCGAACTTTCTTCACGTTTGAAATGGCAGCTAATTTTTTGATCCAGCTCTTGTATCTGTATTCGAAGGCCAACATTTTCTTCTTCCAGTTTACAGCAGTAATCTATCTTCATGGTTACCTGAACTTCAAGATCTTCGGACATTTTCTTGTACTCTTATGTCTGTGTTTTTAGACTGGTTATAATGTCATTTGCATCCTCAAGCTTCCTTGACAGTTTTTTATTCTTTCTTTTCTCGGATTTCCATTCCATAAGAGCGAAACTAGCTCACCTTCTAAATCAACTTCAGCCTCAGCTTTTTCAATAGACACTTTAGAGTTCATTCCTTCTCTCTTTTTTGGGTTTTCTGCCTCTTCTGATTTTTCTACTTCAAACGCCATAAAGAGAGCTTCACCTGTTCCTTCTTCAGAGTCTTCACTAGAGTTGTCCTCTGAAGAATCTGCATTTCGGGAGATAAAACTTTTCTTTTTGAAATTGCCTTTTCTGAAGTTTGTTTTCTTCCTCCATTCACTTCTTTCTTGATGCGGAGTTTCTTCACCTTTGTTCTTGTCATTGAGAGGACATTTGGTAGCAAAGTGTCCAATGCCTCCATAGTTGAAACATTTAAAAGGTAGCTTTCCTCTGTATTTTCCTTTTCCTTTTCTCGGTTTTTGACAAAATTTGCTTCCATTTCATCCGATACATCCTCTTCTTCAGACTCTTGTTTTGTGTCTTTGCCTTTTAGAGCTTTGAAAGCTGCTTCTCTATCTGTGGGATTTGACCTTCCTATTCTCATTTCAAAAGCAGTCAAAGAACCATGCATCTCATCCATACTAAAGCGATTTAGATCTTTAGCTTCTTCTATGGCTGAGACTTTCGAATCAAACCTTGGAGGGAGAGATCTTAATACCTTTTTCACAATCGTAGCATCATCCATATCTTCGTCGAGACCTCTGATTGAATTTGTGATTCCGTTGACTCTTAGCATGAAAGCCTCTATGTTCTCATCATTGTCCATCTTTAAGGATTCGAATTGAGCTCGGTGTGTTTGAAGCTTGGCCTCCTTGATCCTATCGTCTCCTTCATGAATGTTCTCTAGTTTATCCCATACATCTTTTGCGGATTCATAGTTTATGATTTTGACTAGCTCACTGTCCACTAATCCACACATGATGGCATTTTTTGCTTTCGAATCATTTTCAAATGCCTTCTTGTCGGTAGTGTCTGTTGGAGTAGTGGCGGGAGCTTTGTAACCATTAACTACTGCACCCCAGATGTCAAAACCCAAAGCACGAAGATATGTCTGCATCCTTATTTTCCAGAAAGCATAGTTAGTTCCATCAAACAATGGTGCTTTGTTTGAGGAGAAACCCTCACCACTTGCCATTGCGTCACTTCCAAGATCACCCTAGCTTATTGAGCCTATTCAGGAACTTGGCTCTGATACCAATTGTTGTACTCACAGTGACACTGAGAGGGGGGGTGAATCAGTGTGGTCTTTTAAATTCTAAAAATATAGCTTTAAATCCGATAGCAGTTTAAAAAATAATAAAAGATATATCAAATACAGACAAGAGAGCATGACACACAACATAGTAATTTAACGAGGTTCACCAATGTGGCTACTCCTCAAAATGACTGCTTGGACTACCATCCAAATCCAGCCAATGCAAAGCTACAACTTTACAATATCTTTTACCAGCACCAACTGGAAGGAGCACCAACTCCTAATTTACCAGCACCTACTGGAAAGAGGCACCAACCCCTTATGCCAAGCTGCAACTTGGAAGTCAATAAAGATAATGAAAATTATAGAATAATACTTTCACCTTATTTCTCACAGTCTGTTGTTCCTATGCATTCTGCTGCTTCTGCGCAAAACGCTTCGCACTATCCGACTGCTTCTATGAACTTCTTCGCACTCTCTACTGCAAGCAGATGATCGATCACTTCTGTTGTCTACGTGCTATCACTTCGCACTTAGAACTCAACCTCTGCACCCCGCTCTTAATTCATGCAATCACGATATGCACACTTCGCTTCAACTCGAACTACGACTTTGCACTCAGCTCAAAATGATATGACTCAACATCTGCACCCTACGCACTTCATTCGCACAAGTTCGATACGACTCGCTCTCTGCTCGACATGAACTTCACTTGCGCAAACACTATACTCGCATTCGCACATTATCTTCACACCTCATCTTTTCAAACTCGAAGTAGCCCTCCTTTTATAGATGAAATTTTAGGAACAAACCCTAAAGAACGTCGGCTGAGAAACCCTAAATTTAGTCGGCTACAAACCCTAGAAGGTCGGCTTCAAAACCCTAATAAATGTCGGCTCAAAAACCCTAATGAATGTCGGCCCAGATTTAACTCTGTCGGCTTCATCCGTTTCTCTGGTTCTGTAGCTTTCCTCGTGAAACTCCAACATGTCGCGATATCGCGACACCTTTTACATCCGTATGCCTTCTTGTCCTTGCTGTCGTGAAATCGTGACACTTTTGTGTTCTGCACTTTTGACTTATAGCGAAATCGCTACACCTTTGTGTCTTGCACTTTTGACTTGTAGCAAAATCGCTACACCTTTGTGTCTTGCAGTTTTGACTTGTAGCGAAATCACTACACCTTTGTGCTTTGACTCTTCCTCTCTGCTTTAACCCGTGAAACTCCAACATGTAGCGAAATCGCTACAACTTTTTGACTTAGCGCTTCTTCTCTACTTTAGCCAGCGAAACTTCAACATGTAGCGAAATCGCTACACTTTTGTTGTCATACATTCTCTCTCCTCTTCGGGTCGTGAAAACCCGACGTGTTGCGATATCGTGACACTTTTCGCCCTTCTGTGCTTTTCTTTCGAAACTATCATGAAATCGTGACACTTTTCGTCCTTGGCGCTGCTTCTCCAAACTTGTCGTGAAATCGCGACAGTTTTTCAACTTTGCTTCTTTCCTTCCAACATGTCGCGAAATCGTGACATTTTTGGCTGTGCCTTCTCTCTCCTCATTTTTGTCATGAAATCGTGACATTTTTGGCTATGCCTTCTCTCTCCTCATTTTTGTCATGAAATCATGACATTTTCGGCTGTGCCTTCTCTCTCCTCATTTTTTTCGTGAAATCACGACAGAAAACATGTCGCGATATCGCGACAGTTTTCTTACTTGTCTTTTTCTACAAATTTTTGAATCTGGGTCACTTCTGTTTTCCTGGAATTGCACTTTACAAGATCTGACTATCCTTTGAACTTCTATCCTCTACATTTGAATGACTCCTAAACTTTCTGTCCACTGCATCATTAGATCTAACTTCCTGTGTTGACAACAATGACAAACCTCTTGCAACACCTTGCTCAACAGATCGCCCATCAGGACATCGCCTCGTGATCAACGGATGGCTATACTGACGAGATGCTTCGGGCATGGGGAGGAGCTGGGTGTGGAGGAGCCACTGGAGAGGGCAGAGGGTGACTGCCATATTGGCAGGATTTTGGTTAGATGGTGGTAGGAGAGGGGGGTGTTGGGAGTGAGGCACGCATTCCTTATGGGCCTCATTTCCAACATGCTATTACCTGACTCTTTAGGTGTGAGGTTCCCATGGAACCTACTAGATTTGGTTTGGAAGTTGGTAGAGTGCCCGATAGAGGCACCACTTATCTTGAGATGGGGATAGACATTGTTGGCACAGCTCTATGGGGAGCTTTATGAGGTCTGCTATCGGCGACAAAAGGGTATCAGCTATAGTTATCTATTACAGTGTTGGGGTTGGCAGCACATAGCAGTTGAGAGGCCAACCGGGTTACCATGGACGACTCGGGCGGTGATGGAGGATAAGGAGATAGGGTATGCAATTCTATGGTGACGGTCCAAAGAGCAGGGACAGAGTTGACATTGGGCAGGTGTCATAGGGCACTATGCCGATACCTTCTCTCGGCTCACTCCTGGGGAGGTGGTTTGGTGTCCTTATCAGGACTGTCCAGCCTGGCTGGAGGCTGGAGAGTGGCTTCGAAGGGTACATAGAGAGCGGTGGTTGATTGGGCGACATGGGACCGAGCATGAGGTCTTCTCGTACAGCCGGGTTACATGACAGTTTTGGGTGCACCAAGGGTTGCCTAGTGAGCCCATGGTCTATCGATGTCATGGGGATGAGAGGACCCTAGAATGACCAGTCATCGCGCCATTGGGTGAGGATTCAAATGTAGCGATCGACGTCTTGGATTTGGATGACATCGAGACTACCGCAGAGTACGACCAGTGGTGGGTATTGTGGTGATGGTGGGGAGAGGGGCCACTGGGAGGTGCAGAGGCGGCAGCGGCAGGCGGGGAGGGTGCTAAGGCACCAGGGGATGATTGGGGAGCTCCTTTGGAGGACATGGTGGAGGTGGAGGGTGTTGATGCAGATTTGGGGGCTCCAAATCAGTCGAAGATGCAGGACATGGCAAAGTAGTGGGAGCTAGAGCAGGCTGCTATTCCAGAGAGTCCCATGCCTCTGATGTATTCGGAGGACATAGAGTCTAGGGTATGCACTGAGAATGCATAGTTGGCAGAGCTGCTGTAGAGGTGAGATGAGGAGCTAGCGGATGCACTGCGAGAGAGGGATCTCCTGTGGGATTGGCTAGCAGAGTGGGAGAGCGCACGGGTGGCACTTTGCTAGTAGGAGGGTGATACTGATGTTGCACGGGAGAGAGATCGCTTACAAGTGCAGCTGGCATAGTGCGAAAATGTAGTCGTGATGTACCGTAGGTAGGAGGCGGAGTGGTGTTGACATCAAATGGATTTGGAGGGGGAGATCATCTGCCTTGGGGGGTAGATATCTGAGCCTTCGGGAGGTGGATCGTCGCACCGGACGAGGGACAGTGTTACTAAGCAGTCAGCATCATCTCATCATAGGTGATTGGATGAGGGACGCGGTAGTAGGCATGATGTTGGGGCTAGCAGTAGCCGCCCTATGGGGTCCCATAGGACCCACACCACGAGGGGTAGTTCCCGTCGCACCGATCCTGCATGATCATGGTGGCCGACACCTTAGGCTGGTTGGTTTTGTTATGTGATTACGGGGTCAGAGTACTAGTTTTGTAGCCTGCGGGCATTTTTTTTTTACGATATATATATATCGACTTTATTTTGTTTATGCACATGTGATGATTTGATTTTATGTATGATGGTTGATGAATATGGATGTATGCATGTTAATTTATTTTGATGGATGCATATGTTATGTTGAATGCAAGTGTTTTTGATTTATATGTGATATGCAAAAATGAAGTGGATGAATGGAATTTGTGATGTTTGGTTAGGGCACCATAGACTGTTTAGGACTTTGTTTATTTTGTTTTTAAGCTATTGTTGTACTAACTGAATTTGTATGTATACATGTGGTTTTTCTTTTTCTTTTTTGTATTTTTTGATGGTATTGTAAGGATGAAAAGTAGTGCAGTTGGTTTAGAAATGTAGCTAAGTTTTTCTGAAACTCTGACGGTTTTAACTCACCAGCCATGATTGTGCTTTATCTTACAATACTTTTGAACAAGGTATGAATCGGACTTGTTTTTGACCAAGTTATTTCACATCCTTTTGTGTGCAATTGAGTTCATTTATGTGGTATTTATCAGGATACCGTCAGTGCTAGATGGGCTTTCAACCGAACGTGTACTGAGGATCACCTAATTAGCTCCACTAACTCCTTTATTGTATTTAGTCAGATTAATCTGTGGTGTTTTCTAGTATACCATAAGCTAGCTCATCCACATGCAAACATTGATCTGTACACAAGTTAATGTGACAGATATATCGTCATGCGAGAGGTTTACTGCCAGTGACCAATAGGTTGTCAACCAAACCGATACTAAGGCTTACCTCATGACCTGTCGAAATGCTGAGAGTTCCAGGGATTCAAGTTTGACTCTCTTTTTTTCTTCAATTGTATTGGGATACTTGCTCGATTGTAGTGATAAAAATCACTATTTATTTTTATATATTTTTCTTTTGAGCAAGGGATTGGGATATGGAGTGACGAGAATCACTATTGTATGTGCCTTTTGATGTGTGCACTTTGGGGATGATGTCAAATTTTTGGAGTTTTGACGTTTGCAAATTTTTGATGTTTTGCAACTATAGAGAATTTTGGGATTCTTGGGGAATTGGGTAGGGAGGATGCTTGTCCTTTTGCCAACTCTCAGCTGTCTTTGGGTCATTTACACAGGGGGATAAGCAAGATAACCGTTTTGCTTATGGTGACCTAGATTACTGTGCAGGTTTCATCTTTCGTTTGTACAACTTAGGAATTGTTTTATGTGTTTTAGCTTGTGATAGGATGTTACATAACAAGGCGTATTTCAAGTAGAACTCTACCTTCGTAAAATATCTCTAACTTGGTACAGTACGTGGCCAGAAAGCAAAATGATGACTGAAAGACGAAAACTCTTGATACATTATAAGACCACTGACTCTATGTGGTAAACAACAGTAAATGGTGTTTGCTTGTTTGTTTTGTAAAGTGGAAAATTATGGAATAAGATTGACTAGCAAAATAATTACAGTCTATGGTGCCTTGACCTGTACGAACACAAATATGCAATGTATGGGTGTGATGTTTAATGTAGCTACATATTTTTGTATTTTTGATGGATTGATTTTTTTTTTGTGAATATGAAGATGAGATGCGAGAAGAGCTTTGTATTGATGAATTTGAGCATGCCTAGAAATGAGATGCAAATTTTTGTTATTTTTGTTGATTTTTTCTTTTGACCAAGCGATTGCGGGAATCCTTGGAGCTTTTTGGGTTGACCAAGTGATTGCGGGAATCCTTGGAGCTTTTTGGGGTTGACCAAGAGATTGCGATAATCCTTGGAGCTTTTTGTGGTTGACCAAGAGATTGCGATAATCCTTGGAGATTTTTGGTTTGACCAAGCGATTGAAGAAATCCTTGAAGCATTTTGGTTTGACCAAGTGATTGCGAGAATCCTTGGAACTTTTGGGGGTTGACCAGGAGATTGCGATAATCCTTGGAGCTTTTTGGTTTGACCAAGCGATTGCGGGAATCCTTGGAGCATTTTGGTTTGACCAAGCAATTTTGGGAATCCTTGGAGCTTTTCGGTTTGACCAAGCGATTTCAAGAATCCTTGGAGCCTTTTTGGGATATGGCTCTCTTAGATATAGAATGGTCGCAAATGACTGATATTCAAGGGTTCTGTTTCCTTGATTCCGTCAAGAGAGGCTAGCCGGTACGTCCCGGGTCCTATTTTGCTATCAATGACATATGGACATAACCAATTTGCCGCAAAATTGTCTCTTAGGTGGGGCGGCAAACTAGAGTTCTATTGGTTTTCCTTCAAAACCAAATCACCAACCCAAAAGTCCCTTAGGTGAACTTTCATGTTGTAAGCTTTCTTAAGTCGCTCTTGATAGATACATAAGTGCTCGAGAGCATTAACGTGTCATTCGTCAAGCAATGTAAGTTGGTCTAATCGGGCCTACCATGCAGCGTCATCATTGATGAACTCTTGCATTGATATGCGTAGGGAAGGAATTTCCAACTCTAGAGGCATGACTACCTCGGAGCCATACACGAGCAAAAATGGAGTAGCCCCAGTGGGTGTCCGAATGCTAGTGCAATAAGCCCAAAGGGCAAGTGGAATTTGGATGTGCCAATCCTTATGATTGTCTGTGACCATCTTTTTAAGGATGGCAACTAGCATTTTGTTTGACGCCTCTGCTTGCCCATTTGCCTGCGGATAATAGGGTGTCAAAAAATTGTGCTAAATTTTGTACTTTGTGGTCAAAGCATGCATGTCTTTGTTCTTGAATGGTAGCCCATTATCCAAGATTATTTTGGATGGAATACCAAAATGACATATGATGTTATGCAAAATGAACTCCACAATGCGGGGTCCTATCATAGAGGTCAACGAAATTGCTTCCACCCACTTGGTAAAATACTCTGTGGCCGTTATGATAAACATGTGATGGCCTGATGACGTAGGGGAGATCTTTCCAATTAGATCGAAGCCCCACTGTGAAAATGGCCAAGCAGACTGGACTATCTACAAGGCTTGGGAAGGTACGTGCATCAAATTGGCATGATGTTGACACTTCATGCACTTCTTGACATATGCACAATAATCTCGCTCTAAAGATGGCCAATAATAGCCCATGTGAAGAATGTGCTTTATGATGGCCATACCACTGAAGTTGCCACCACATGTACCATCGTGCACTTGGACGACTGCCCAAGTGGACTCTTGCTAGTCCAAGCAATGAAGGAGGATCCCTTCATAGCTACGACAATACAAAATGTCTCCTATCAAGACATACTTAGCCGCTTTCTGCTTGAATGTTTGTTTTGCAGCATGCGTCAATCCAAGCAGGATATTACCTAACATGAGGTAGTCTCTAATGGGTAAATACCAGTCCTGTTGATCAAAAACCTCGACAGTATGAACAGCCAATCCCCCTTGAAGTTCATCCCTAACAAATGCTGAGTGGGATAGAACTTGTAATAACAACATTGTGTTGCTATTAATAGGAGTAGGGGAGAACAAGGACCCCTAGTTGGCATGTTTTAGATGATCGTGGATTCGAGAGAACTTATCCGGGGATGGTTCAATCTAGATCATGTGGATTCCTGATGTTAAGTCAGAGCTTGCACGCTCCATCATGGATTGCGATGGGGTTTTGACTTGAATGGTTGTCATATCACAAGAAAGGTCTTGCGGGATTAGTGACCCCAAGGAGGCCATTATGTCTGCAAAATGATTCGATGACCGAGGGAGTGCCTCGATGTTGTACCATTCAATTTTTGCCAAGAATTTGTCCATAAGGGCTTTATAAGCCTGCAAAACTGGGCATTTGCATTGGTATACCCCTTTGACTTGATTGACAATTAACAACGAATCACCAAAGATGTTCAGTCATTTGATGTTCATGGAGATTGTTGTCTGAAGACCTATGAGCAAGGCTTCATACTCGCATTATTGTTGGTGCATGGGAAATTTAATTTAAATGACGAGGGCATTGGAGCACCCTACAGTGTGAAGAATACTATTCCCACACCACCACCTTGCTCACACTTAGAACCATCAAAAAATAAGGTTATGTCAGCCTGTGACTCAGGCTCATCAAAATATGGCATTTCTGAGACATGGAAGACCCCATCATCGGGTAGTTCTATGACTAGAGGCTAATCATCTTCAAGAGGAGCCTCTGCTAGTTGATCGGCTATGACTTGTCCTTTGATAGATTTTTGTCCAATAAACTCTATATCAAATTTTGTCAACAACATGATCCATTTCGTCATGCAATACTATGATAAGTACGACTCATCATGTATCGCAATGGATTCTCCTTAGACACAATATACGTAGTGTTGCTCAACATGTAGTGGCGTAGCTTCTTGGTAGCAAACACCACTGCCAAGTAGAGTTTCTCGACGTATGCATAGTTAAGTTCATAACTAACCAGGGTGTGGCTAAGATAGTAAGTAGCCTATTCTTTGTGAAGTTCATTCTTCTGGGCCAACATGGCACCCAGTGCCACCTTAGTAGCTAAGATGTATAAGTATAACGGCACCCTTGGTCTAGGTGGTGCCAATACTGGTGGCAAAGCCAAGTATTGTTTGATGTCATCAAAGGCTGACTGGCACTCGTCATCCCAGTGAAATGTAACCCCCTTGTGCAATAATTTGTTCATGGGTCGGCACTTGTCAAATAGCTGCACTATGAAGCGCTTAATCGATGTGACCTTTCCTTGCAAACTTCTAAGCTGCTTAATAGTAGTTGGGGGAGGCATTTCAAGGATTGCCTTGACTTTCTTTGGGTCCACCTCGATGCCTCACTTTGAGACTATAAAACCCAAGAGTTTTCTAGATGTGATGCCAAATACGCACTTCTTGGGATTCATTTTGACCTTATGCTCTATGAGGCGATCGAGGATCTTACTTAAGTCACCGAGATGATCTGAGCGTAAAAGAGACTTGGCTAACAAATCATCCATGTAATCTTCCAAAGTTTTAAGCATGTAATCATGGAAGATGTATGTCATGGCACGTTGCAGGTGGTGCCAGCATTTTTAAGGCCAAAAGGCATGACCTTATAACAAAATGTCCCCCAAGGCATTATGAACGCCATTTTGAGTTGATCCTCAGGAGTGATACGAATCTGAGTGTATCCTGAGAAACCATCCATGACGGATAGTATTTCATGACCTGTTGTAGCGTCTACTAACACATCGATGCTTGGCAAGGGGAAATCATCCTTAGGACTCGCTTTGTTTAGATCTCAAAAATCGGTGCATATGCGAATCCTCCCGTCGAGCTTTTTGACGGGAACCATGTTGGACAACCATGGTGGATAATCCACGCAGATGATAAACTATGCATCCAATAGCTTTTGCAATTCGTCTTTGACCATCAAGGCCACTGTTGGGTGCATCTTTCATAGTTTTTGCTTAACTGGCTTGATTTTTGGGTCAAGCGTTAGATTATGCGTGACTAGCTACGGATCTAGCCCCGGCATGTCTTTGTATGACCATGCAAAAACCTCCTTCTTCTCTTTGAGAAGGGCAATGTAGTCGGCTTGCTCTTCGGGGGATAAGCTTACCCCCAGCTTGATAATCTATGGATTCATTAGATCTAAGCCGATGTCTACGTCATTCGTCTCCTCGATCGACATGTGGGATCCGTCCTCAAACTGATGTGGAGTCGGGATCAAATTGATATCATTAGCTGAGTTCAAATCTACGTTTGGAACCTCGGGTCCCTCTTCAGCTTGAAAAATATCTTGAGTTGTCCCTGAGGTAAGATGAGGCATTTTACTGAAAGGCCAATACTCTGATGGGGAGAGCGATGAATTGATGTGATCCCAGTCGATGGCATCTATGTCTAGATGCAATTACCATTCTAGATCGGCCGGATTGTGGATGGGTGCGGTCAAATCAATGGATATCATGTGGATGAAATGAATTTGGTCTCCATTACTACGGGTGTGATAACTCAAACATTCTAGATGCTCCCTATGCTTTGGATCTGGATCTATAGGGATGGGCATGAACGGATTGGCCCTATGTGTTGATAGGAAGACAGGGTCTTCCCTCGGCACTGATGTCATTATAGGGTCTCGGGGTGGACGGTGCTCATCGTAAACTTGGAGCCATGGATCCAACACTTGGTCCCACCCTACTGGGTCTACATACCATTCATGCCCTAACCTTATGCCTAGTTGTGCCATCAGTTCTTCATGGGTTACAGGGTGATTGTGCCATCACGCATGATTAAGATATTCTCTCTCAGTTTCATCTTCGTAATCATTGTCTATGATCCAAAGGCCCTCGATGGCCTCGACAGCTGTCTGCGACATATTATGCTCATCTTGTTCAAGTAAATTAATCTTATCCCATTGTGGTTGTTCCACACTCGGTGGGGGGACCTGATTTTTTTGACATTTCACTGGTTCAATTGGAACCTCTAAAGGGAAAAATTTCAAAAAGATATCTGGACACTGTTTATGCTCTCCTTGGAAGTTAGTGTCCAAACTTTCACCTCTCTCTATCAACGAAGAAGGGTTATTGATGTTACCAAGGGTGGTTGTTGACCATGGAAGATAATCTCCCAATGTGTACATTGTGTTTGGGTTGGCATAAGGATCTGATACCAATCCACCCTTGTTGCCTATTCTAAGGCCTTGCATGTTTTCCACCAAGATTTCTAAGGGCAGGGGGTGGTTGAACCCTACTCCTGACTTATCATAAGGCATTTGATATCTTGGCTGGCAAAGGACATGCACCCCTTGCTCATACCTGCCTAACCCGTATCTGTGCCAATTACATTAGCCGAGATATCTAAGAGCGAAGTCCGGGTTCGACAGATAATTGACATTTTTGGCAAAAGGCTCTTCGTCCTCGTCCTTTTGCTTGCATGGTTCGATACCATGATCAAGGCCCCCATACACAAAATTTTTCTGGTTTGGTGGGTAACCTAAAGGAACAACTGTCCCTATGGGAAGGCGAGGTCTCCCCATGTCCTGCACTGATTCTAGCACGGGTGTTGCTACAACATTCTGCACTAGATATTCCCCCAGGCCCGTACTGGCTATTTCAATAGTAATTGTTGATGATTAAGCGAGAGGAAATGGAAGGCCTTCCTGAGTCCATTCCATTTTGGGTGGATTAGGAGCTTCAGCTTCCATTGTGCTAGGTATTTCTTCTGTTGAGACAGTTGATATTGTTGGCAACACCTCTTCTAGGGGTTGAGCCTCTTCCAGGATCTATTTTCCTTTGTCCTTCTATTTAGCCATGACAGGTGGCATTGGTAATGAAGGAGCAAATGATGAAGATGCACCTGGTTGGGGTTTTTATGGATTAGTCACCAGTGGTGCCTGCGGCATCGGACCCTGTCTAGATGGATTTAACTAGAAATCCAAGTGCGTCGATGGGAGGGTCAATTGCGGCATCAATTGTACTGCATTACAATATTTGAAGGGTTCTAATTCCATCGGGACTACATGTACTTCTCCTTCAAATGCATACTTTAGACACTGGTGAGCTATCTAAGGGACACACTTCATGTCCCTGATCCATGGTTGCCCTAGCAATATTTTGTATGCCATCTCGCCTTCCAAAACATGGCACAATGTGGGTATCGTCTTTTGTCCTACCTAGACGGGTAGAACAATTGTGCTGACTATCGAGCATATCGCATTATTGAATGCTCGTAGTGTGTATGTGGAAGCTATGATATGAGAGGCTGGAAGCTTTAGATGTTTTAATGCTACAGTGGTAATGATGTTACTGGACGAGTCAATATCTACCAACACTCTCTTGTACGGGATCCCGTTGACCCACACGATAATGTGCAGGGGTGGATCTGCCATGTCATTCGATACTATTTTAACTTCATCCTCTCTGAAGGTAATGACTAGCTTCGTACATCATTTTACATGTCCCATGAATTTATTGAAGGAATTCGCTTCATGAGGCTATAACTCGATGGCTTTCAAAATTTCCATAAGAGCTTCTCAATGAGGTGTTGACTGCTGTATAAGCTCATAGATGGAAAGCCTAGCCGATGTAGCCCTCAAACTCTATGTGAGTTTGGTCCGTATCGTGACCTCGGGTCTAGGCGGAGGCAACTGCATAGTGTGTTGTTGAGGTTGTGATGTTGAAGGAACTTCTCTTGTAGCTGCCTCAGGGGCAACTCCTGGGTATTTCTTGTTCCTGGTTACTATGCTGATCATTCCCATATACCATTGCATGGGGATATTTTGTTGCACCTCATTGACCTAAAGAGGTTTTTCCTGTGCCTCATGGGTAGGCAAAGGGTCCTTTAATACCCCCATATATTGATTATTTGGTGCTATGGTGTTGTCCACTGCCAATGTCTGATTATCAATCAAATCTTGTATCAATCCCTTGAATTTCCAACATGCGTTTAGGTCATGTCCCCTTCGCCTGTGGAACCTACAATACAAATCCTCTCTATATCCCTTAGGCTTGGGAGCGTTAGGATCTATGGTTTGGATTTTTAGAAGGGTGATTAGATTTGTCACTGACAAGAGGTCAAATAGGGAATCCCTAGACTCCGTATAAGGGGTGAATTGTCACTTAGGGTGACGCTACTGATTTTGCTCCTATTTTTTATTTTCTCTTTCATAATTAGGAGGCATTGCCTGATAATTAGCCTTTTGAGGTTGTATTTCTTGCACAAGCTTGGGAACATTTATCGCAACTTGATTAACCGCAATAGGTTTTGGTTGCATAGTCCCTGTCTTTGTATTTTTGTTCCACTCTTTCTTTTTGGGCTTGGTGATTTTGCCCTCCTATATTTTGATCTTTTTGATAACTCTGGCTTGCGCCAAAGCTTCTTCTAGGATGGCATATTGCTACAGCTGCAATAGCCTAGAGATCGATCTTAGACAACTCCGTGAAAACATTTGTGTGAGGTCGGACATAGGGGGAAGGTAAGGTAGCTTAGAAAGTAGAGCCCTCCATCGATTCTCGTAAGCCACCATTGTCTCTTCCTCATATTGCCTGAGGCTGGCTAGATCACTTAGTGATGCCTTCTTCTTGGTGTTGAAGGAAAAGCATTCTAAGAATGCATCTACTAATTGATCCAAGTTATTTATGCTGTGCTTCGGCAACTATGTGAACCAATCCGAGGTAGGACCTACGAATGTGGTTATGAATGTCCTTAGCAACAATGCATCATTATCTTGAATGCCAAAGCATTGGCTCAGGAATCTTGTCACGTGCTCTTGAGCATCCTCTTCACCCTTAAAGACTGCCAATTGAGGCAACTTGAGATGTTCGAGATAAAGAGGTGTGGGCACTGACGAATGCACTGGATGACTGTGGAGTTGTCGTAACAAGGGCTTTTGGTGCCCAAAATCTTTTGTCTCTACAGACTCCAAACGCTCTAATAGCGCTTTGTATGCATCGGAAGATTTAATCTCTTCCTCTTTTGTTTGCTCTCGTTGTGAGTTATGGGAGACTAGAGGCCTATGGGGGGGTGGCTGAATGGCAGCCCTCCCACCTTGATAGGGCATTTTGGCCCATTCTTCTTCTGGTTCATACTCCTCATAAACTTCCTGAGGAGTCTCTGGGTGAAATCTATGACCCTGAGTGAGTCCCCGCTGAGGGTACCCATCGTTGTTTCGAGGAGTGGCCTCCCTCTCAGGTCTATGGGGTCTCGGAGGCAAAGCTTGGCGAGGTCGCGGAGACCTATCCTACACCAAGGGATTATACCTCTCATATTGTTCTACTTTTTGAGTGCGAGGGGTTGGCACCCTCTCAGGTAGTTTGTAAAGTAGCTCGTCTACTTCGTGCTGAATGCACTCTTTGTTAAGGCGGTATAAGCGCTCTAACTACTGATAATCTTGCTCAAGTCGTGTGATATGGTCTTGCCGAGCAGCATGTCTAGCGACTGCCAGGTCAATTTGATCCACCATCTTGGGCTTAGGAGGCCTGTATGCCTCTCCTATGTATTTTCCTTGGTCATGATGATCCAATATTTCAATGGGTCGCTTCCCTCTGTCGAGGTTGGCGACATTTACTTGAGGCTCTGGCCTTAATGTGTGATCATGATATCTAGCAGGTGCAGAAGTGCAAGGCTTCTGCATTGTATATTGCTCTTGAGGAATGCGATGATCTTCCTCGTACTCCCTTTCATGGGTGTGAAAGGGGTAGGCGGAGTTAGCTCACCCTGTGTGGAGAGCCCTGTGCTCTGGGTTTTGTCTTTTAGTTCTAACAATGATGGGAGGCAAAGGAGAGATGCCATAGTCACGTTGTCTCTCCTCATGGACACTGTGCCTCTCTAGCATTTCGTTGCATGGTGGCCACTCATATCTAGCCTCTAAAGGCGGTCTTCTATTTACATTGAGTGTCACACGTAAAGGCTCTGCCCGAAAGGGGCTATTTTGAATGGATGTATCCCCCAGAGGGGTGTCTCTATAATTCCACCTAGACATGGAATGATGTGGATTCTCTTGTGGCCTAGACCGCCAAGGCGGTATGACCAAGTCTTTAGGGCTAAAGTGAAGGTGACTTGTGCCCGCTTCTTATGCACCTTTCAGCTTCTACCCTTGATTGGGCTTGGCTACGGGTGTACACCATTGTGGTACCTTTCTACTAGCTAAGCAGATTTTTATCTTTTTGTTTATGATTTATGATTTTTTTTTTTTGTTACACTAAGTAGAAATGAACACACACATACACAAACGGTGATTATCTCTTTTAAAGATTAATGGTGTGTCCTAGACTGGTTTTAGTGCATTTTTATGATTTTGTTTTGTTTTTGAAAGTTTTGAAGAACATTTAAATACAGTATGTTGGCTCATATGACTCCCATAGATGGTCGCCCCTTCAATATACCAACCAGGCCGATATACCAACCTCTCTATATACCCGCCCTTACGAGAGGGAGACTATAGGTACATGAGAGCAGATGGTACATGGTATGTAGGCAGTATGGAAGGGGGATTGTCCTGTTAATGACACCTACCACCATTGTGGTACCTTTCTACTAGCTAAGCAGATTTTTATCTTTTCGTTTATGATTTATGATTTTTTTTTTGTTACACTAAGTAGAAATGAACACACACATACACAAACGGTGATTATCTCTTTTAAAGATTAATGGTGTGTCCTAGACTGGTTTTAGTGCATTTTTATGATTTTTTTTTGTTTTTGAAAGTTTTGAAGAACATTTAAATGCGAGTATGTTGGCTCATATGACTCCCATAGATGGTTGCCCCTTCAATATACCAACCGAGCCGATATACCAACCTCTCTATATACCCGCCCTTACGAGAGGGAGACTATAGGTACATGAGAGCAGATGGTACATGGTATGTAGGCGGTATGGAAGGGGGATTGTCTTGTTAATGACACCTACCATAGAAGACTTATCCTCGCACGCTGGGAATAACCCCAGTGACACTCGATAAGCTTTTGTCAGGATTTATGCCTAACAATAGTGACAATAGAGGAAATGGATGCAAAATCAAGCCAAGGTGGTGATGAAATCCATCGATGGTATTGATCAAGGGCTGGGGTTTTACGACTAGCTCCTTGGTTTAAAAATGTTGCGTGAAGTGTGTGTGATTCTTTTTATTAAAAAAAATGAAACAGGCAGAAACAACTTTCCCTAAGAAGGCAAAATTAACAAAAAACAAAAACAAAAAAATAGAAAATAACAGCAACAGTTTTAAAACCCTTACCTTTCTCTACCTAAACCTACTATTTTTGATCCTCGGCTCTGAAAAGTCATAGACAAAAATTTGTCCCTCTGTGAGACAAATTACAGAACAGAATTCGTCCCTGCCTGAGACGAATTTGAATTCATCTCAGGGTCAAATGAATTACAGTAAGAAATTGAAAAAGGTACCTATAAGCACAAAAACACAAGTTTTAATCAGTTTTTGTGATCTCAAAATTCAGGGGACAGGGTCCCACCGTGATCGCCACTGAAAGCACGAGATTCTAGGCGAAGGAAACACTAATTGCGATGTATTCAAAATCAAACACGCTTAAGTCCTAAAATGTAGAATGCATGAAATGAAAGAGACGAATTGCAATGAGATACAAGAAAATGGAGAAATCATAGCCTTTTTATTTAACTCTCTTGATCTTATTTACAAAGACACCTCCTCCCTTTTCAGGGGCTAGGAGCATTAAATGAATTTGGTTACAATCAAGACTTAATATTCCTCCTTCCGCGTGCCCACATTTGAAATGGGTGGGCCAAAACGTTGCCACCGCTGGTGTTGATGAGTCCTTAACCCTTTACTGCTCCTCCTATGATAAAAGAAACAAAAAAGATGTTAGTAGCACCTGCTGCAAATAAGAAACGTTTGTTCTCTAAAATTAATGAAATATGCATGTAAAAGATTAGCCAAATCGATAGACAAAATGATTCCAAATAACCTGCAAACTCGACAGAGACCAAAAAACACTACCAGAGGGTCGTTGCCATCGAAACAGTTGGCCAATTTGCACTCAACTGTAATTCATCCCTGGTCAAGATGAATTCTACTGTAATTCGTCCTCGGGTAGGATGAATCTGATTGTAATTCGTCCTCGGGTAGGACGAATTAGACTGTGATGAAAAGCTAAAATGATGCCATCCAAATGTCACGTCTCGGGATCTCCAAATGACCTACAAATAGAGGGGTTAGCTAATTAGGGGCATTTTGGGATGACCCAGATGGTCGGATTCTCCTAATCTGACCTCCATCAATGATAATTTGGCGTCACTACCTGCAAGTTAGTGGGACAACAAAAGCGACGAGAACATGATGAAATATAATCAAAACATTACGAAATTGAACATATGAACTATCTAGACAGCATAAAATGAAATGAAAGATGAACAAATGACAAAATAACAAATTAGAATGAAACTTAAAAAGTGTGGGGTGCCCAAGTGGGCCGCCCACCGTTGGAACTTGATTTTGGCACCAATCCACTTGGGATGGGCCCAAAATCTCTTAGGATGGGGTTGTCAGCAAATTGGTGGATTAAGGTGGTCAAATGTCGGGTTTTTGGGTTCGATTTCACACTTCCAATAGCCACCCAATAACCTCTCTTGCGAAAGAGATTAAGGATGTGGAAAATTTAAATCAAAATGGTAAAGGCGTGGTATCAAATCGGCATCACTTCGTTGCTTGAAAATGCTTCCTCCCTTTTTTCTTTGTGCGGGAAAATTCCACCATTTTATAGACCTAGGGGGTCTCTTTGGAGAGACATGCATAAGCGCCATGTGGTTGTCATAGGTGCCATGTGGTGGTCATGTCTTCTCATGAGAGAGGAAAGTCCTCCATGACTTGGGCTTTCATGACTGCCCTTGTGACAGTCCTCTAACGGCCCATCTGCCCACATACACGTGTGTGCGAGGCAGGAGTCATCAATTAACTGTATTTTGCTGCCACTTGGCACCATTCTTCTTTTTGCTCGTTAAACCTGGAATTCATCCTGACCAAAGACAAATTAAGAATTCGTCCCTGGGTGAGACAGATCCCAGTTTGAATTCGTCCCTAAGTGAGACAGATCCTAGTTTGAATTCATCCCTGGGTGAGACGAATACTGAACAAAGTTCCTGAATGTGCCAAATTGCCTTTTGACCTTACAAAATTGCTATAAAAGTGGTTAGGACCACTGTTTAACCTTTGAGGGCTGCCCTGGGGGCTATGTGTGTGTCAAAGCGATTAGTGTTTGCAGTCACATAATCTGATTGGTGCTATTTTGGTGTCTACTATAGTAGCTAAGGAGACCAGGAAGGCAACCTCAAGGATAGAGGGGGACTCTGGTATCTACATCAATCCGATAGAGGACAACCAATTCTGAGGTCATCCCGGGGACAGCCCTCCAAGATAAGAAGGTATTTTGAATGATGGGGGTGTATGGCCCCAAATTGGAAGTCGTTGCCATTGCAAAGGAAAACGTAGGGCTTACTCCTAAAGCATCCTGATTGTATAAATCCCAAGTAGTTCATCTCAAAAGGGATAATTTAGATATCCCTCTTACAGTGGTTAGACCTCCAGACGCTGACCTATGGCAAGTTTTAGAAGCTACATTTTAGGTAGTAGATACGACACTAGCTAGATCACCTCTAATAGCGGCCAGGATGAGGAAAGTAAAGCCGATAGCAACACCCACAGCCCCGCATAGAAAAATAGGAGCCACACCTCTAAATGCCAGTGCATAGAAGAGGCAGACAGGTCGTAGGTACATTTGGATCCACAAAGAAACAACAACGATGAGGGATCAACAGGGCTACCTATAGTTTTGATGCCATGAGGACGTGGCATATGTTAGGCATGGGGGGATGATGAGCATCAGAAATGCTCATATTTTTTATACATTTTCTTGATTATTATGCGGTTGTATAATAAGGATTGTATATTTTTATGAATGATTATATAATTATTTGATGAAATTATGCGTGTTATATAATTCATGTATTTTCAGTGTGTTTTTGTGGAATTGTAGTTGATTTAGTCAGATTTGGATCAGTCGAGGTCTTTTCATGGACCTGGCACTTTGTTTCTTTTGGAATCAACATAGAGAAGGTAGGTGCATTCCTCTTCTAGGAAGGTAGCAAGCATAAGTAGGCACCTTCCTCTTCCAGTTCCAGTAAGGCGCCAAGGAAAGACAAGCGCCTTCCTCTCCCAGGAAGGCACCAATAGAAGGCCAGCGCCTTCCTCTTCCAGGAAGGTGCCAAAGGAAAATAAGCACCTTCTTCTCATAGGAAGGCACCAATAGGAAGGTGCCACTATAAGGCAAGCTCCTTCCTCTCATAGGAAGGCACCGATAGGAAGGCACCACTAGAAGGCAAGTGCCTTCCTCTCACAGGAAGCCACCAACAGAAGATAAGCGCCTTCCTCTTCTAGGAAGGCACCAACGGTAGTAAGGCACCTTTCGCATAGAGAAGATGCCCGACATACTTAGGCACCTTTCTCATAGGGAAGGCACCCCTGTTCTTCTCCCATTGACCATACAATCATGACATGGACAATAGATACTAGTGCAGTTCCAACTCTACATCATGTAGAGTTAAATTGGGGATCGCACCGACGTATTAGAACATCCTACCAATTTCAGGCGAAGCACAAACCAATCAGTGAGCATACCACTATTAGAAATGAATGCCAGTTTTAGCAGACATCGATCATATTTACTAGAATATCTTAGTTTAGTCTGGAATGAATTGACTTTTATAACTTCTTTGTAACAGAAGATCTACGGGTGTGCTATATAAACACACACAGACCTTTCTGAGGATATATAGAATATTTTGATAGTAAATATAGAGAGATATACAAAAGAAGCATTGTAATACTTTGATAATTATAATACAGTTCTAAGAGTTTCTAAGTGCGTGTTCATCTGGGAGGAAGCTATTGGAGCCTGGGCCCACTCCAAGCCAGTATTTCTTCCCCTATTTTTCCTGTGTTTTCTATATTAGTTTACTACTTTTATAATATTGTTTATCACATTGTTATTTCTAGTATTGCAATAGGTTTATTTCTAGGAATGCGTGAATATTTCCTTAGATTTAATTGTTTTTACATAAATTATTGAGGAGTGTATGAATGATTGACGACCGTTGAAACACCCCCAAATAGTAGAACTAGCGGACTCATCTCAAGTGGTATTGTAAGCAATCTTGTTCAAGACCCTTCACAAGTTTATGAAGCTCCCTGGGTTGATAAATTAAATGCACGGGCATGTGACAAAAGTAGGAAAGAAGTTAAGCTTTTTTGGTCTGCAACAGCATGGGTCATTGATATTGAATCCAAGAGTCCATAGAGTTTGCTTCCTTTATCTTTATAAGGAGCTCCTTAAAATAGCATGATCTATTGACCATAGACTGGATGGTCTGTGTGAGTTATTTTCTTTTAATCTCCCTCTAGGCTATCTTTTCTTTAGTTAGCACCCTTTTTTATGCAATCTCTTATTGATTTCTTATTTAAATTCTAGGTAGCATTGTTTTGCATGCAATATCACCTTGAAATTTTCTCAAAGTTCTAGTTTTTTGTCTTTTTTCACACTTCAAACTCTAGTCCGCACTATTTTACACCTAACTCTATGTTAGATTTTCTTTGGCATCCTAGTTAGCATTGTTAAATCTTGTTTGTGAATATTTCAAAACTATGGGTGTACTTAGGCATTCTCCCTTATTGAATTTGCTTACCTCTTTCCAAAGCAATCTTGTAAAATATCCCAAGAAAAATCTCCTCCTACGTGTAGTGAGCATCACTACACCAGCTATTTCAAGGGGGGAAAAAGTGATGAAGTTTGCCTTAGAATATGATTTTTTTTCTTAAAATAACCTCTAATTACTACCCTGGGTTAATGGATTGGTTGAATCAACTAATTAGAATATAAAAAGGATCTTAAATAGGTCTATTATTGATTCAAAAAGGGACTGGTGCACCACATCGCATAAAGCACTATGCTTATATCAAGTAACACTAAAGGCATCTACTAGGTCAAAAATCTATAAATTGGTGTGTAGCAACTCGGGATGCATGCACATCTCTTTACTCTACTTGTGATGTTATTATTATATCCAAAATGAAGCTAAAAGATTATGAGAAGCATATAACATGGAAATGACAAAGAATGGATCTTTCATTAATATTGAAACCCGGTTACATGTTGGTCCCTCTTAGGGATACCCATCTTGATACAATGATTTACAAGTGGATGAAGAGATGTCCCCTTTTGCAAAATGTGTGGTGTGCTCTAAAATGCTTCCCAATTCTACACAAGGAAATGTATGAGGGCTTACAGATGCCTCCTTCTCCAGGTATGTCTCCCGAACGGATCCTCTTGCTCTCGTATGTCGTGGATTATGTCTCGTGAACCTGTGGCCCTGTATGCAATTGAAACAACAATACACGTTTAGTTTTCTGAGATTGCCTCCTCGGATGAGGCTTGTTAGCAATAAATTTGATAATGAAAGGAAATATGCTCAATGTAATAGAATTAATGCTAAAAATAGATCTTATGCTAATGACATGAAAACATAAGGAAAATATCATCCTTGGTCTCATATTTGGCCGCTATCATCTGCAATGACTAAGGTCTAGCCGCTCTCAGCTTGAGCAGCTAGGATCCAACCACTCTAGTTTATGACTAAGCTTGGATGGGTTAAAATTGCCATTTTGAGTGGTTAGGACCACTGATTACTCTGCAAATGAAAATTAAAGACCATGAAATGCATATAACATGAAAATAACAAAGAGAGATCCTTTTATTGATATTGAAACCTGGTTACATGTCGGTCCCTCTAAGGGATACCCATTTTGATACAATGAATTACAAGTGGGTAAGATGTCCCCTCACAAGGGGTGGTGCACTTTTAAAGGCTTCTCGGTTCCACACACAAAAATGTATGAGGGCTTACAGATGCCTCATCCAAGTCTAATTCCTGGAGGGATATTTGTGCTTTCGAATGTTGCTAATCTATTTGATGAACCTGTAGTATTGTGATCATGAAAACAATGGCACATGCTTAGCTTTCCGATATTGTCTCCTTGAATGAGGCTATTAATAGTAAATTTGACAATAGAAGGAAATATGCTCAATGATAATAAATGCAATGAAACTACTGCTATGAAAGTAAATAAATGAAGCAAAATGGATCTTATTCTAATGATGTAGAATATAAAGAAAGTAGAATAAGAGAAACTAACACCTAAACCCTAGACTAGGTTTACGGGCCACTGTCCAGGACAGCGTCCGCTAAGATGAAATCCCTCTCTATTGACCCAAAGACTATGGGCTTAAGTTGCTACTAATGTTAAATGATTACCATATGTGTATGTATGATTACCTCTCAATTGGCTAGCACTTCATTTCTCCTAAAGTATTCTTAGATATGCTCTCCAATCCGATAGGGCTTCATTGTGTATGTTCTCCAAGAAAAATCTCTCTCAAAGAAGTCTGCTAAAGATCATCCTTGGTATCAGAATTGATATTTGATCATGGATGGATGATTATTGATCCCTTTGGTGCTCTTATATTTGCACCTTTTACAGTATGAAACCCTAGGTCTATGTCCAAGCCCTAGGAATAAATTTCTCATGCATAGTGAGAGTTAGCATGAGAAGCTTTTTGTCTTTTGTCTATGTTTGGAGGCCAATTAACTAAAATATAACTGCCAACTTGAGTCCCCTATGCAAACTGGTTGTTAGCATGAGAAGCTTTGTCTTTGTCTATGTTTGAAGGCTAGTTAACTAAAATCTAACTCAAGTCTCCCATGTGAACTGGTCGTTAGCATGAAAATTTTTGTCATTTGTTTATGTTTGAAGGCTAGTTAACTGAAGTCTAACTGTGGACTTGAGTCTCCCATGTGAAGTGATCATTAGCATGAGGAATTTTATCTTTCTATATGTTTGAAGGCCAGTTAACTGAATTCTAACTGTGGACTTTAGTCTCCCATGTAAACTGGTTATGAGGGGGAATGCAAAGTTATCCCCGCTCACTTTATTGTATGTAAACTAACACTTCCACCCCTAATTAGGCTTGTTTTTCGGTAAACTATTTTTTATGACTTAGCTGCTGTCATATGTAGTGACTAAGATTTGGTTGCTATCATTTGTAGCGGCTAAGGTATAGCCCCTCTTAGCTTGAGCGGCCAGGATCCACTAGGTTAAAACTACCATTTTGAGTGGTTAGGACCACTGATTGCTCTTGTAAAGGTCCAAAATTGGACATATGGTCTTCATATGTGCTCATATGGATGGTTTCCTAAACATGACATGTTTTAGGTGTCTACATGGTCTATGGTAATAAGGTCATACTATCGATTTGAAATCGCTTCCCTCCAAATTTTAAAATAGTTAGAAATTGAATACACTAATATTGGGCCCTTACAAGTAAGGTTGAACTCTTGGCCCTAGAGGAAGAGAGAGGAAATATGTTTAAAAGAATGGTGCAACATCAAGAGGTCGTAAAAAGATGATTTTATGAGCAAATCACTTAAATGTATTAAAAATAAGGAGACCTTGTATTCAAGTGGGATGAATACTAAGCAAAATCAAAAGAACATCAAACTTTCAATTCCCTATGGAGCGGGCCCAACCAAATCCTAAAAAGTGTGTGCTTAAAAGCCTACAAACATGTCATCATGGATGAAAGGACATTATTAATATCCATAAATGGGTAGCACCTCTATCAGATCTAGCAAGGAGAGTTTTGTCTAGAAGAAAAATGTAAATAGTGTATGTGTTTGTGGCTATTAATCTTTGGCAAGTAGCTTTCCCTCATTTGTTTTCTATTTTTTTGCCTTGATCATTCCTTTTCTTCTTAAAATTTCTCCCATATTATCTTCCTCTTAGGACATATTTTCCAAATCTGGTTGATCAAGTGAATCACTCACTGTAGCAAGTGAATCACTTGCATTTTGAAGCAATAACTCCCAAATACAAAAAAAAATCAAGTTGGTTAAACTGAGCAAATCACTGAACTTTGCAAGTGAATCACTCCCTTTTTTAAGAGTTGGTAAATTTTCCCCTCAAAAAACCTTTTTCATATTTTTCTCATTTTAGCCATAATGGAGACCTCTTTAACCTTTGATAGTCCTTCCATCGTAGAAGCCAAATGTATTTCACCACCTTCCACTACTACCACCTTGCCCACGTTAACTTCACCTTCACTAGTATCCATACTTCTTTAAAAGGTAAAACCATCAGAAGAAAAAGGAAAAAAGAGGGGTAGGAGAAAGGAATAGGCCTTGCCTCAACCAAATAGATTCAAAGAGCTCTTCAATTACCCCTATAGAAGGATTTAAGAGGGGATATACAGACTTAGTTGGAAAGGTCATAAAAAATGCCCTAGATTGATTCAACCTTAGTCCAAGGAGATTCATGGAGCTTAAGTAGGATTCAAATTTTGGGATTAACCATGAATTTGGTGCCATAGGTTTTAAGTTACCTAGAGCTTCTAGAAGCATGTGCAAAAAGGTACAACCCTTAGGAAGAAGTTTTAGACCTCTTTAATGGATAAGGAGTCATTTTATATTAGAGGGGGGGATATCAAGAACCTACAAAAGGTAGTAGAAAATCTAGCCATGTGGGTCTTTTTTAACCCTAAGATACAAAGAGACTTTTACTACTAAGGGATGAGTGCCTACTAGAAGGATTTTTTCAACTAGTATATAAACAATTTGAACCTGCTTACTGACTTTAGTATCCTATTAGAGTGAGTGTTGTTTATAGAGTATGTGCAAATGATGCTATTTGGGTTCACCATAGTCTTAGGGGAAATAAATGACTATAATATTTAGGAGGAACATATTGCCCTACTTCATGCTATATAGACTTATCCTAGGCAATCATAATTGATTAATTACACTTGGTATATTATTGATCATATTGATAGCAACTAAGGGCATTTAAATAAATTGACATCTAGATTGTACTTGTTTTGGTTCATTTTATACCAAAATAAACAATGGTTTCCAACCATTCAACTAGACCAAGTTGGGGTAGATGACAAGCCTCTCTTAGTGGTCAACTACATAAATTTACCCTACTAAGAATTAGATAAGATCTGCTACTGCTCCTATAATTATGTGTATAATTTTATTATGGATAAGTTCAAAGAAAAGGTTCCAAGGTTGTGGGATGAGACATGATGGCTAATCAAGTCAAACAAATGGACTAACAAATATTTATACCTGAGGAGGATCCAATGATTCATTCACCTCTATTCATTTTCAACCATTCCATTTGTGTTGCATGTATATGTGTTAGACTACATGTTTAATTTTAAATATGTGTGGCAACTCATCTAGATGGACTTGAAGTACTTTAGGTGGTTGAAGAAAACCACCTTCTACCCACTCAAGCAACCCATCATTAAGATCATACCAAAGCTATGGGGGTTCCACCAAGTTGTAGAGGTAAGGTTGAAAAATATGGGAGTAGAGTAGTTAAGGAATCATTGGCCTTATGATCCAATTGAATTCTTTAAGGATACCCTAAGTAAAAATAAGATACAAACCTTCTATGCGCACAAGAAAAGGGACAATATTTTTGAGGAAAACCCTAGAAAGGAATTGAATTTTGCCACTCTATGAAGTAGTCAAGTATATGAAAATGAGATCCATAAATGGTATAACAATCCACCAGAGTGGCATATGTTCTACACAAAGGTAAAATATGATTTTGACCTAGACATCAAGATGATTTTGAACTAGATATTAAGATTAACCATCAAAAATTTAGGTGCCTTAAGGAAACTAGGGTACATTAATAGAAAGATCTTGGCATGGCAAAATATGAGATACAAGACAAATATGCTAAAGATACCTACCAAAGATAACCCATTCAACAACCAATTCCATGCTATTTGAGACAAAAAAATACCTCAAAAGTGCAAAAGGACCAAGACAATCAATGAGACAACAACCAAATCATTAAACCCTTAGAGACCAAAGAATAATTTGGTACTCAAGATTAACATTTCAGCTACACCAACAATGTTAGCTATGGTTAGTTCAATAATAAGGAAGGTAATTATTGAAGGGAATAAATATTTTGAAAGATACGAGTCTATGCTTGGTAAAGTCACAATGGTATAGGAAAAACAATAGTAGACAACCTAATTTGAGGGAGAAATCTCTCAAGGAAGATCCCCTCCTAAATTGGAAATGACCAATATCATGGATTCTTTAGAATCATTTCCACTTACCTTCCACCATCAATTGATATCATTTCTTTCACTATCCTTTCATCTTCTATTCTTGCTTCTTCTTCCCCCACCCATTCTTCTACTACATTTATCTTGTCCTCTGCCAATGTAGCTCATAGTTTTCCTAGTGGCACACTACCTCTAACAGTCTCCATCATCCCTAGAACCACACCAAAAAATTCACTCACATCACCCACCATTTAAGTGTCCATCATGCATCCATTAGTGCCTTACACCACATCATAAAATTCATATATTTCTTCACCCACAATGTCATCTCTATATGACACATTGGTACAACTAGCATCACACCTCACTCCCTCTATTTCCATCCTATTTTCTCCTATAACTACACAATTTGCTTCACTTGTTTTTCCTATAACTTTTGTACACCTACCTTGTCCACCATCCTAAGTGAGGTAACTCTTCCTATAAATGATGAATTCTACCACTTCATCTCAAGATAACAAGTCTATCAGAGCATCACCACAAGTTAGCATTATTGTAGGGCCTAGTTAGGTAAACATAATATGTGATCCAAAAAAAATAAATGTAACAAATGCATTTGGTGTTCGTATGATTTAGTAAAATAAATGAAAGGAATATAAGTGGCTTAATGACAAAACTCTTAAGGCCTCAATCCTCATGAAATCACAAAAGACTAGGAAAGGGGACAAGATTTACATTGTAAATATGATATAATTTTATCCCTCTTGCTAACTTGACCATCAAAGTGTTTGATTTGGACCTAAGTTGAATAAATTAATACCATGGTTCAACTTGTAAACCAACTTAAACATGGTGGGGCCATGAATTTTGGTCAACTACCAATTGAGGATGAAGTTGTGTAAAATAGAATAAGGAACTCAAAAAAAATTGGCATAGCTTAAGAAATAGAGATATCAACTAGAGAATTAGGCTATAAATAAGGATGCTTTAGAAATGGATAAACTAAATAAGTAGTTAAAGGACCTTATATCTCTACTTGTTGAATATGAAAAGAATAAGTAATAACTAGAAGGCCTTTCATAACAACTCATACAAGGGCAAAGCCAAGTAAAATAACTTTATGAATCCCTATAGGCAAAATACTAGAGATCATAGAGTTGACAACCTTGAGATAGATAAATATAATGGTAGACACCAAGATGACATGTGGCATCCAATGGGTCAAGTCCCTCTTGGAAAAAAATCAAAGAGAAAATGAGAAATGTATAAGAATACTTTTAGTCTCCCACCTATGTAGAGTAGAGATTGGAAAAGGTGAAGGAAACCATTGAACAAGTGGAAGAATAATTATTTGCTAGTGTTGAATACCAAGAGATCCTAAAACTCTTATCTTCTACGTTGGCATCATAGGCACAACAACTTAGGATGGATCAAAACTACCTAGTTAATAAATTGAATAAATTTCCAAAAAGCACTTTGCACCCCTAGAGACCCTAGTGCAAGAGATGACCTAAGAAATTCATGGGTTGGTTGTTATAGGAATGTCTGACATATTTGACCTATAAATGAATGTCTTGTATGACAAAATTATTGATTCCATATTTGAAGAGGAAAATAAGGAGGCCAAGAACGAGGGTGCAATTAAAACATATAAAAATGTGAATCCCATATACTCCAAGTTGCAAGAGCCAACAAGGAAACAATAGGTTGGTAAAAAATTTATTTGAAGACTTGATGGGGGAAGTAGAGGACCTCACCTCAATATAACTACCATGCAATGAAGATTAGTATAAACAACTCAAATTAGTACAATAAAAGACTATTTTATGAGAATAAAATTTTGACAATTTTGTTGCAAGGGTCTCAATTTTATAGACTACATGCCCAATGATAAAGGTATTATCTAGGATCTCTTGTCAATCAATATTTACACCCCCTGAAGTCACCAAAAATATAGTGCCTTGATACTACCTTAGAATTTGCTTTGAAGGAGAAAAAATAAATAAAATCAAGCAATAAACACCTTACAAAACTCTCAAAAAATTATGTAAGTCCATGTAACAACCCTGCTAAAATAGCTATCTATGATTACTTTTACTTTTTCAATATGGTACTACTGATATATTGGTAATTTTAAGAATAGGTAATCACCCTTGGTATGGCATATCATGAGAATTAGGTACCCTCCTTCAGGCGATAGAGTAAGAGTGGTCGCAAGAGGTAAGCAAGGATATGATGGAGGTGTGAAAAAGCACCACAGCCCATGAGAACATAGAAGCTCACTAAAATGCATTCATATAGGAGCATCCTAATTGATGTTTACATCATGTATATGCTTTGTTTGAAAAAATTATGTGTCATAGTTTTACTTGTTTTGTATTGGATTATTTGATAAAATTGAATAAAGTAAAAATAAAATAGAGTAGAATTAAATAAAATAAAGTGTATAACACTAAATGTAACATTCCTTTTCTTCTAGAAGTGTGATGTTCATCCCTATAACTAAATCACAAAGTGTAATACCACCCGACAACCATCCTAAAAGTTTTATATGCATGAATACCCATATGTGTCACCGAATCCCGTATATTTGATTTCTATATATGGAGGATAAAATAGTCTTAATCTATATGATTATTTGGGGTGATTACTGCATGATTTTGGTGGATTAGATAAGAACTCAAAGTTGTGGAAAATTACCAGGCCAAAATTATGTTAGTTATATTCTATTAAAAGCTTGTGTTTCTATGCCAACCTATTTGCTTCTTGTATATATATATATATATATATATATATATATATATATATATATATATATAAAGTTGGTATTAATGATTGCAAAATATTGTGAAGTATAGTTAATTGCATTGTAAATATTTTTTAGGATCCCTATATTTTAATTAGTACTGAGTGTGAATGTTTTCCTTATGCTGAGTATCTAGTTGGCTACTATTGCTCTCCTCCAAAGCTTCCAAGCAATCACAGCCTGTTACCTACATATATTTGGGTATCATATGAACTATATATATATATACCTAATTACCTCCTGGTTGAGGAGATCATGGATCGAGTAGGTGATGCTACTCTACATCCACCCATTAAAGAATTACAAATTGTGTGTAAATTGGAAATTAAACATCTGTTAAATTTTAACTCAACACCATGAGTGTTGAATATGCATTGGTATGTTTTGTATTACATTTTATTTCATCTTAGATGCATTCATCATATATTTTGGGGTTGTTCTAATCCCATATGTCCCATTTTATCTCCTACTCTCACCATGTCACGTCAGCTGAAGTGTTTCACTGATCTTCGAAGAAGGCAGAATCAACCAATTGCTAGATTGGAGTAATATTTGCCCAATAATGTGAAATCCACTATTGTTCGGTTTCGATGTAATACTACAAGCAACTATGATATTGACCATTAAGGATTGTGACATGTTAGAATCTCTATTGAAGAGTGTTTTTCTTTCATCTAATATTTAGATAATTTTTGGTAATGATTACCAAGGTCCTTGAGTAAGAAACATAATATTTAAGTGTAATCTTTTCTTGTAACTATAGAGTTAAAAACCTCAACAATTCATGGCGTCGTTGACTCATGTTGAATTGAAAATAATTTTAAGTAAAATTTTATATGTTATGTGAACAACTTATGGAATGTTTTAAAATATGTATAAATTAAATTTTGCTCATATGTCTATAGTTTAATGCTATCGTAGCTACATTACTAATGATTTGGTTGTGGTTTTAAAGTTGGACTAATGGAGAATTTACTTCTTGTGTTAAATATAGTATAGGTACTTATTATTCTTGTTGTTGTGACATATTATAAATAAGATAGTATTTCTATAAAATTAATATTATTAGGAGGCACCCTCCAGTGAAGTGGAATGATTTTGTTGTGTTACAACAATACCAAGTGATATCCTAGCCACGAGCTAGACATAATTGAAGTAATATCTCCCACCAATTTCAAAGTCTCACAACTTTAGATATGTTATCGATGCTTGTGTAATTAGTTACTCACCTTTTCCTAGCAGCTAAAAGCATCAATCTTTTGCACTGTATAATAAAATATAATTGGTTACAACTTACCATAACTCAGGACCGGAGTATGATAGCAAAATGCCTAGTAAAATTTAACTTAAAAGTATTGGTATGTTGATGTTTTCATAAAGTAGGGATATAACAGGATTCTAAATATTAACACTATGCTATTAAAGAACCATTAGTATGACTCTTGTATATCGTAACTAGAAAAAGAAGGATTTGAATCTTTGTTTTAGCAAACCAACTAAATGTCACTTGGACGACTTCCAATGTTTGGTGTTCACTTTAATGGAATTGATACTCCAGGCGTAATGATTTTAATGGAATTAATAATAGATCTTTAATTGATTTGGAAGTTATTGATGCACAAAAATTGTAGTGTTTGGTATATTTTCATTCAATCATGCCTTATTAAATGTTTTAAATGAATGGATGAAATGCTCAAAAATATAAAATTATTTTACTCATATACTTGAAACTTAAGTTAAAAAAAATATGTGTTTAATTTACGTTGGAAAAAGTAGATTTTAATGGAGTTCATATTACTGAATTAAAAGGAGCTAATATTTCATCAAGAGATATATAAAAACTGGCTAGACATCAATTGTTAATATAACCTTTTTTAATATAGCTATCTTATTGAATTATAGATTTTAGAATTAAATTATTAACTTTCATTATAGTTGGGGAAAATTAATAAATGGTTTACCTACTTAGATGTTCTATGTAGTGCCATAGTTACTATTTGGAAAAATAATAGTTAAATTAGTTGTTAATTGAATATTTTATTATTTACATGCTATTAATTAAATATTTTATTATTTATTTTAATTATTTAGATGCTCTATGTAGTGACAAAGTTACTATTTGAAATAATAATAGTTGAATTAGTTGTTAATTGAATATTTTATAATTATTTAATTATGTTTAATGTAGTTACTTAGTCACTATTTAAAAATGAAATAGTCAATTTAATTAGTTTGAATATCTTACTTTTACTTGGTTACTTTTAATTGTATATCCTTGGAACAATGAAAATACAAATGAAAAGTTATCATAGTCAGAAAATAGATCATCCTTAGCGTAACTATCTAGATATTGGTGTTAACCATCAAGGAGGATGTTGGTAAAACTTTAACATCGAATACCAGTGATTGTAAAAAGGGCAATCATTACGACTCGAGGGTAGATACACTCTTGATAGGAAGGATCAAGATAGGAAGGTAATGAGAGGCGGTATTGAACGTCATCTCTAGGACACTGAACGAGTAGTACGATGATGGATCCCTTGCCCATTTAACGATTGGAAGTTATCTAACATGATCCTTATGCTAGTTTACTGAGCGATGATTTGGTATGGGATAACTTATCATAAATCCTACAATGACAATCGATACCAGGTCTTGAGCCAGGGTAATGGTGGGCCCTAGTTGACTCAGGGAAGGAGGACTCTCAACTAGGCATAAGGTATATTATGCTAATCCCTTTGCATGCTAAAATCTAGGACAAAAATTAGGTTTGATTATCCTAAGTCCTTCATGCTAAGAGATAAGGAATTATGCATCCACCCTCTAGGTGATATGCGTCCTAGAGGATAACCCTAGTCATGAACCTAGGTTCTCAGAATGAGAGGATAGTTTCATAAAAATACACCTTTCCATGATATTTGGCCAATATTGACCACTTGGGAGACCATATGAAGTAGTCAGAATTCCTAAAAGTAGGATTTTACTATACCTCATACTAATAAAATGTTGGGTGTTCATCAAAAAATTTCCTTGAGTTTTGTTTAAGATCTTGAAACCGATCAAAATTTTCATTTTGAGAATCCAGTGGGCAGTACTAGATTGGACAACTAGGTGGGATATATCTAGGTTGTTACAGTTGGTATTAAAGCCCTAGGTTGTGAAACCCTAGGCATCAAAACCCTTATATTTAGGAAACCTTGTGCTAAATTTAAATGCTTGGAAGAACTTAAACTAAAAAATTAACATAGCTCTTTTACATTTAGGAGAAAATAACAAGTTCATCGTAGAAACCTACAATAGATCAGCAAGAAGGGCTAGTTTTTAGTCCAAGAAAGGGACTCCAAAAAATCATAAGGAAAGAAACTAAAATAGAAGTTCGAGATAAGGATGTGATTGAGAGGCCCAACAAAAAGAAGGATATGGAACAACAAAGAACCTAGATGGCTCAGCATACAGAACAACAAAGAGCCCATATGGCTCAGTAGCATGAGTTGATAGTCCAACAACAATGGTTAATAGAAGACATAACTAAAGGGAAAGAGCCTAAGGTTATGCAGGATGAAATACTTGGAGAGGCAAAAGGGTCCAGCATGAAAAATATTAGGACTGAGTTGGCCAAGGACCTAATAAAGATCATAATTTCTAAATTTTATGGTAAGGGATATGGATATGTAGCCAAAAATTGGTTGAATGAGGTTGAAACTTACTACTCCATGAAACCTATTTCATCTGAGTCTAAAACATCATGGGCGGTTGTCCACCTAGTCATACCAGCTTTGGACTAGTAGACAACCTAAAAAAAGGGTAAGAAAATTGAAGTTGTCAATCTCTAATGGGATACTTTTTTGAAAGAATTTAGAAAGAGGTTTTTGACAAGGTAAGTTTATGTGGAAAAATTTATAGAATTTTCCAATTTGCATCAGGAGAATATGCCTATCAATGAGTACCACCATAATTTTATATAGCTATTAAAATATGTGTTTGAGTATGACAGTAGAGAGAATCTCAAGGTACAAATGTTAATCTTAGGACTACATCCAAGGATTAGGTCCATAATATGTTTGTTGAATCCTGAAGGTATTTCTAGAGCCTATGATTTGGACCGATAGGAGTAAATAAACCAAAATATCAAGAAAGTCTATTATCAAAGAACATCTAAAAAGGAGATTCTTGAAAAAGGAAGAATACAGGACCTAAAAGGTGGGAGAAAGACCCAAATAAAAAGACTAAGTATGGGGATAAGATCAAGAATGATAAAAAATATAGGAACGAATTTTAGGGGAACAAGGATAAGTAGGAGAGGAGGAACTTTATGGGTTGAAATGAGCAAAGTCCCCCTAGTTCAGGACACTAGGAAAGAACCAACTACTCAAGGTGGAAATGAAAATAGCAGAAAGGATATATCTCTCCATGATAGATGCTATATATGTTGTGGCCCACATTATGCTGACAAATGCCCTCACAAAGCTAATAAGAAGAAGGCACTAGAAGAGTCCACCCACCGAATATATGCTGCTACAAGTAATCTTACACTTGACGGATAAGCAACACCTTTCCTTTTGAATGGTAATATTTATGGTAGAAATGTATGCATTCTAATTAATAGTGGAGCTACTAAAATTTTCATTTCTACTAGCATATTTAGAGACATACCAAAAAGTCCAAGATTTTTGGCTAATGGGTGGAAGGTCGAGTATGGGTCAAGGCAAACCTATACAATCAATAAATATTTGTTTGAACCTCAATTACCCTACCTTAGGGAGAAACTACCTGGCACCTGTATGTAGCTCCTTTGTATGCTTTTGATATTATTTTAGGTGTATATTGGCTCAAAGCACATAAAGCCCTACTAAAATTTGAGGAAATATGGCTAGAATTTACTGATGAATCTAAGAAACGTGTTTGATTCCACTGTGTTTGTGACTCATTTAAACCACACCTTTTTTTAGCCATGCAAGTTAAGAATACTATGAGGATGGGTGGTATGATCTATGTAGTCAAGCTAAACAAAAAGGAAGAAACTAAGTCTAATTCAAGCCTTTTTTAGTGATATCCTATGTTGAATGAGTTCAAAGATGTATTTCCAAAAGATTTGATAGGTATTTCACCTCGAAGAGAGTTTGATTTTTCCATAGAAATTTTGCTCGACGCAACACCCATTGCTCGATCATCGTATAGGATGACCCCTATCGAGTTATAGGAACTTAAAATTCAACTTCAATATTTTTTGGAGAAAGGGCTCATTCATCCTAGTATTTCTCGATGGGGTGCTCTCGTTCTTTTTATTAAGAAAAAATGTGGATCATTAAGGCTATGCTTTGATTATCAAATGCTCAACAAAATGACTATTAAGAATAAGTATTCCTTACCTAGGATTTATGATATCTTTGATCAATTGAAAGAGGCTACAATTTTCTCCAAGATTGACCTTAGATTCAGATACCATCAGTTAAGAATTTAGGAAGAAGATACCCACAAAATAGCCTTTAGGACCAAATACGACCACTATGAGTTCACAGTATTACCTTTTGGTTTAACAAATACCCTAGCATCCTTCACGAATCTGATGAATAGTGTGTTTTAGGAGTAGTTAGATCAATTTATACTTGTATTTATTAATGATATATTGATCTATTCCTGGAACAAGGAAGTGAATAACACAAGCTTATACTGAGAGAGGGGGTGAACAGTATAAGACCACTTTTTAACTTTTTTTTTTTACTTCAAAAAGCAATGCAATGAACCAATAGCAAAATCAAAGTAGTAATAAAACCAGTGTACAATTCATCACACAATTTATACACCAATATAACATGGTTCACCCAATGTGGGCTACTCCATAGAGAAAATATTTCACTAAATTTTATCAATCAAATCCTTTGGGAATCCTTCCCAATTACAATGTTTATGGACTTCCTGTCCAAATGATAATCCTTCCCCTAATCAAATATTTATGAGCCTCCTACCCAAATGAGAGGTCCTATCCACAAAATAAGTATTTATGAGCCTCCTACCCAAATAATATGTCCTATCCCCCAAAGCTCTACAAATGATACTTCAAAAGATCACTGCCTCTTCTGTCGCTAGCAGGTGGAACTCCTTTCAAAAAAAGACATCATGTCCTCCTTGCTCTGGATCTAGAGACTTCTATCCTAACTAATCACCTCCACAACTACTCATCAACACCTGTACTAAACATAGTTAGTCGGTCCAGCACAAGTCCTCTCAAACTCTATTACAAATCTGCACCAAACTCAGTCCTCTGGTCTAGCACAAATCTGCTCTCAAATCTCTACTAGATCTATCCCAAGCTTAAGCTAAAAGCTTGAAAAAATCAATCACAACTGCTCACAAGTCTTCACCAAGACTTCATCAAATCTGTCCACAAGTTCTTCAAAACTAACCTATCCAAATCAGTCCACAAGTTATCCATAAGAACCTGTCCAAATCAGTCCACAAGTTCTCCAAAAGAACCTGTCCAAATCAGTCTACAAGTTCTCCACAAGAACCTATCCAAATATGTCCTAGCAAGGATAGATAAACCAAAAAAAATAGTATATGGAACAATAGAGAACCTAGATGGCTCAGCATATAGAATAACAAAGAACCCATATGGCTTAGTAGCATGAGTTGATATTCCAACAACAATGGTTAATAGAAGACATAACTAAAGGTAAAGAGCCTAAGGTTAGGTAGAATGAAATACTTGGGGAGGAAAAAGGGTCCAGTATGAAAAATGTTAGGACTGAGTTGGCCAAGGACCTAATAAAGATTATAATTTCTAAATTTTATGGTAAGGAATATGGATATGTAGCCAAAAATTGGTTGAATGAGGTTGAAACTTACTACTCCATGAAACCTATTTCATCTGAGGTCTAAAAATCATGGGCGGTTGTCCACCTAGTCGGACCAGCTTTGGACTGGTATACAACCTACAAAAAGAGTAAGAAAATTGAAGTTGTCAATCTCTAATGGGATACTTTTTTGAAAGAATTTAGAAAGAGGTTTTTGAAAAGGTAATTTTATGTGGAAAAATTTATAGAATTTTCCAATTTGCATCAGGAGAATATGCCTATCAATGAGTACCACCATAAGTTTATACAACTATTAAAATATGTGTTTGAGTATGACAGTAGAGAGAATCTCAAGGTACAAAAGTTTATCTTAGGACTACATCCAAGGATTGGGTCCATAATTAGTTTGTTGAATCCTGAAGATATTTCTAGAGCCTATGATTTGGCTCGATAGGAGGAAATAAACCAAAAGATAAAGAAAGTCTATTATCAAAGAACACCTAAAAAGGAGATTCTTGAAAAAGGAAGAATACAGGACCTACAAGGTGGGAGAAAGAACCAAATAAAAGGACTAAGTATGGAAATAAGATCAAGAATGATAATAGAAATATAAACAAATATAGGAACAAATTTTAGGGCAACAAGGGTAGGCATGACAGAAGGAATTTTATGGGTTGAAATGAGAAAAGACCCCCTAGTTAACTAGGAAAGAACCAACTACTCAAGGTGGAAATGAAAATAGTAGAAAGGATATATCTCCCTGCGATAGATGCTATATATGTCATAGCCCACATTATGCTGACAAATGCCCTCACAAATCAAATAAGAAGGTACCAGAAGAGTCCACCCACTGAATATATGCTGCTACAAGTAATATTACACTTGACGAATAAGCAACACCTTTCTTTTTGAATGATAATATTTATGGTAGAAATGTATGCATTCTAATTAATAGTGGAGCTACTAAAATTTTCATTTCTACTAGCATATTTAGAGACATACCGAAAAGGCCAAGATTTTTGGCTAATGGGTGGAAGGTCGAGTATGGGTCAAGGCAAACCTATACAATCAATCAACATCTGTTTGACCCTCAATTACCCTACCTTAGGGAAAAACTAGCTGGCACCTTTATGTAGCTCCTTTGCATGCTTTTGATATAATGTTTGGTGTAGATTGGCTCAAAGCACATAAAGCCCTACTAAACTTTGAGGAAATATGGCTAGACCTTACCGATGAATCTAAGAAACATGTTTGATTCCACTGTGTTTGTGACTCATTTAAACCACAGCTTTTGTTATCCATGCAAGTTAAGAATTCTATGAGGACGGATGGTATGATCTATGTAGTTAAATTAAAAAAAAAAAAAAAACTAAGTCTAATTCAAGCCTTTTTTAGTGGTATCCTATGTTGAATGAGTTCAAAGATGTATTTCCAAAAGATTTGATAGGTATTTCACCTCGAAGAGAGTTTGATTTTTCCATAGAAATTTTGCTCGACACAACACCCATTGCTCGATCACCGTATAGGATGACCCCTATCGAGTTATAGGAACTTAAAATTCAACTTCAATATTTTTTGGAGAAAGGGCTCATTAAGCCTAGTGTCTCTCCATGGGGTGCTCCCATTCTTTTTATTAAGAAAAAATATGGATCATTAAGGCTATGCATTGATTATCAAATGCTCAACAAGATGACTATTAAGAATAAGTATTCCTTACCTATGATTTATGATATCTTTGATCAATTGAAAGAGGCCACAATTTTCTCCAAGATTGACCTTAGATTTGGATACCATCAGTTAAGAATTTAGGAAGAAGATACCCATAAAATAGCCTTTAGGACCAAATACGACCACTATGAGTTCACAGTATTACCTTTTGGTTTAACAAATACCCCAGCAGCCTTCACGAATCTAATTAATAGTGTGTTTTAGGAGTAGTTAGATCAATTTATACTTGTATTTATTAATGATATATTGATCTATTCTTCGAACAAGGAAGTGAAGAGCACAAGCTTATATTGAGAGGGGGGGTGAACAGTATAAGACCACTTTTTAACTTTTTTCTTTTACTTCAAAAAGCAATGCAATGAACCAATAGCAAAATCAAAGCAGTAATAAAACCAGTGTACAAGTCATCACACAATTGAGACACCAATATAACGTGGTTCACCCAAGGTGGGCTACTCCATAGAGAAAATATTTCACTAAATTTTCTCAATCAAATCCTTTGGGAATCCTTCCCAATTACAATGTTTATGGACTTCCTGTCCAAAGGAGAATCCTTCCCCTAATCAAATATTTATGAGCCTCCTACCCAAAGGAGATGTCCTATCCCCCAAAGAAGTATTTATGAGCCTCCTACCCAAAGGATATGTCCTATCCCCCAAAGCTCTAGAAATGATACTTCAAAAGATCACTGCCTCTTCTGTCGCTAGCAGGTGGAACTCCTTTCCACAGAAGATGTCATGTCCTCCTTGCTCTAGCTCTAGAGACTTTTGTCCTCACTGATCACCTCCATAATTGCTCATCAACACCTATACTAAACACATTCAGTCGGTCCAACACAAGTCCTCTCAAACTCTGTCACAAATCTACACCAAACTCAGTCCTCTAGTCCAGCACAAATCTGCTCTCAAATCTCTGTCAGATCTGTCCCAAGATTAAGCCAAAATCTTGAACAAATCAATCACAACTGCTCACAAGTCTTCACCAAGACTTCATCAAATATGTCCACAAGTTCTTCAACAAGAACCTGTCCAAATCAGTCCACAAGTTCTCCACAAGAACCTATCCAAATCAGTCCACAAGTTCTCCACAAGAACCTATCCAAATCAGTCCACAAGTTCTCCACAAGAACCTGTCCAAATCTATCCTAGCAAGCTCACCAAGAACTTGCCCAAATCAGCTCAAGCAAGTTTACCAAGAAACTTGCCCAATGTGAACACACAAAGAGAATTCTTAGAGACCCAATGTGTTTCATCCAATCATATCAAATCAATCTCATAGAAGCATAAAGAGAATTGTTAGAGACTCAATATGTTCTATCCTTCAACTCTCAATCTCAACTCAAATCAATCTCATAGAAGTAGTATACTTTCACAAGATCTTGAACCACAACCCAACAATTGCCAATAATGCAATATCAAGGAATCAACTCCTCCAACATAGAACCATAACTTGCTATCAAACCCTAGCCAAGTTAGTTTTCAAGAAATCAAAGCAATCTCTCTCTAAGCATCAAAAAGGGGTTCAAGATATTTCCAACTTCTCTCAAATGGGAATGCTCAACTTAACCACACAACCAAGTTTATCAAGCAAAGTACAACTTGATAAAATCAAATCTCAAAGGAGCAAGCCCAACTCATGTATCAAGTAAAGTATAACTTGATCAACTCAATCTCAATGGAAGCAATCTCAAAACCAAACTCTCAACAACCAAACAACTCAATTAGGGTTTCAACAACTTATAGCAATGGCATACGCTTCTCACTCAAAAACCCTAAAGCAAACTTCAAATGCTTCCACTCTCATAAACCAGAATTATGCAATAACTCATAAACTCATCATGATCTCATAATGCATAATCAATACTTCCACTTTCAGAAAATAAGATCCACTCCAAATAAGGAAACTTAATTTAATCCTTTTCACTCCAAACTTATTTTCAAAAAACCATCAATCAATAATAACCATGGAAGAATGTGCCCATACCTTTACTTTGATGAAGAAGGAGAACTCAAAATCTGTCACAACACTAACTCTCAATTTACCACAAATTAGAGTTAGCAACAATGGAATAATGCACAATGATAAGAGTCCTAATAACACCTTATCACTCCAACTCATCAATAATCAAAACTCACAAATATACATATCAACAATATTCCTTTACACCTTATAACTCCTACTTAATATATCACAAAATAACTTCAACCTCAAAAAATAATTACAAGAGAATATCCACTCAATAACTCCAAAGGCTTTCTAACCCCAATATGACATTAAGCACAATTATTCCTTAAACCCTTATAACTCCTAAAATACATTTACTTCTAAATGCATTTACCACATAAACATTAAGCATCAATAATAACAATGTCAAAGCAATATTTCTATTTAACCTTATACCTCCATCCAATTACCAACAATAATTTGCCAAGTCAAATCAAATATTCCACATTATCAACAAAAGATCTACCTTGGCCAAAAATCAAAGATTCTCCAACCTTAGGAGAAGTGTGGAGACACCAACATAAGCGCAAAAGTGCTTCCTCCTCCAAAATCATGGTCCAAGGCAACTATTGTACCACGTGCACAATAATTCATGACAAAAAATGAAACATGCCCGACGCGAATCAATCTCGACACCTCTACCTAGCAAGTGCCTTCGCTCCACTACCTCTGTCATTGGAGCACAAGTGCCCAACGAAAATCTCAAGCACCACTCATCGTTTTACCTTCCCTTTGCTCATAGAAATTAAAGACAAACAAATTTGTCTTCCTCACAGGCATACGAAATCAAAACTTAAACACAGAGCAATACGAAACTCGAAAATCATAGAGCAATCCGAAATCAAAGGTCACAGAGCAATACGAAATCGAAGGTCATAGAGCAATACGAATTCGAAGGTAATCATGCAAATCGGAGGTGTATTGAACCTTAGGAATTAATGCCCTTTAATAGTCTTTTGCATCCCATGCAAGTTGACATCAGTGCTCCTTCCAAACAAACGTCGTTGATGAGGTAAGTCTTCTACATTGGCATCGCTAAGGGTTTAGAAACCCTTTCAATAATAATTATTAAATTAATAATTATTATTTTATTAATAATAAACTTAACTTAAAACCTTTTCAAAGGTTTGAGTTAATTTATTTATTAATAATCAAAATGGACTTTTAAGGTTTTTTCAAGGAGCAAAAACATTTTCATTAAGCCAAGATGGTTTTAATAAAAACCCTTAATGAGTCTAGATGGTTTTAAGAAAAACCTTTAACCTTGTCACCATGGTTTTAATTAAAAACCCTTAAACAAACATCATGGAACTTTCAAGATATTTTTGGCACCAAACTCTTTTTGACATCAGCACAAATTCCTTTTGAATCAACACAAACTCCTTTTGACATCAATGACAACTCACAAACATGAAGCTAGGCAACATACCCAAAATTGCCAACAATCTCCCCCTTTGTCATTGATGGCAAACCACTATTGAAACCACTACCAACTATCAAAACTGAAACCAATTGAAAACCATCCTCCGAAGCTTTACTCCCCTAACTCAAGGCTCTCCCCCTTTGTCATCAATGGCAAAGGGTCACCTTTGGGGCTCGGGGCTAAGAATGAGCCTCTTAGCTTAGCCCCTCCCCCACCTCCTGTTGAGGTGATTAATTCTAGGGTGGGAGTAAAACTCCCATTAGGAACTGATCATCATCAGTGTCCATAGTTGCCTTTCCATGATTTTTCTTGATATCCTTGTCCATGTTCTTGTTCCTATTCTTGTTCATATCCTTGTTCTTGTTCCTATTCAAAACCTTGTTCATGTTCATGTTCTCATCCCTATTTCTATCCAAGCCATTATTCCTATTCCTATCATTATTCCTGTTCCTACCATTATTCATGTTCCTATCCATAGCCCTGAACCTATACCTTGGAACTTCTACTCTACACCATATTGTTGTATGTCCTTCATTATTGCACTTATAACATTTGACAATGTTATTCCTTTGAGATGTACCTATTTTTTGAATCCTCTCTGTTGGACCAAACCTGTTCCTGTTGTTAACCCTACAATTAACTGCCTTGTGCCCAAACTGATTACAAGAGTAGCAATACCCTTGAAAGAAATTACCATTTCTAAAATTTCCATTAACTTGTCTTGCTTGAGCCCTACACTATGAAGCCATGTGTCCAAACCTATGACATGCAAAACATCTTCCATTGAACTTTCCTTGCCTTGACCTCATAGGTCCTTTAGTATTTCTCCCCTTATGTTGATTCCTATTTTTTGATTTTGTGCTATCTGAATTACCATCTAAAAACTTACTCTCTGAAGTACTCTCTTCATCTGAACCATCTTCTTCTTGGGAGCTCATACTAGATTCCTCAACTTGTTCCTTTTGTTTCTTTCCAAAACCAAGACATGTTTTATCTATTGTCCTTCTTTGATCCTTGATGATTGATTTTACCTTCTTGGAACTTTCTTCAAACTTGTAAAGCTTCTCCTTGTACTCTTTAGTTTCCTTTTTCAAGGAAGCTACTTCATGTTTTAACTCTTTACACTCAAGAGACCTAGTTGCCAACTCTTCTTTGAGTTCATGTGTCTTTGCTATAGAGATATCAAGATTCCCTATAAGATCATCTCTTTCATAACGACATTCATCAAACCTATCAATGAGTCTAGCATATTTCTTTCTTTCTTTATTTAACACATCAAGAGCATTAACAAGTTCAGCCTCAAGATCTACTTCTCCCTTTTCTAAAACATCCTCTATTTGTTTACCTTTTGAAACATCAATATCCTTTTCTGATTTCTTACCACTAGAGGTGCTACCTTCATCTAAAGCCATAAGAATATCTTCCTCATAATTTTCTAAAGCATCCTCATACATAGTATTACCAGAATTCAAACCATCATTTGTACAATCATCCTCAAGGTGACCAAAATTTCCACATCTAAAGCACTTAAGCACAACAAATCTATTCCTCTTTTATTTTCCTTCCTTTTATGTTAGAAACAACATCTCATTTCTATAATCACTTGAAGAACTTCCATCATCACTACTAGAACACTTACTTGCTTTGTCTATGTAGAAAATTTTCTTGTGTTTTTGGAAGTACCTCTTCCCTTGACTGTTTTGCTCATTTATGTTCTTCCTTTGATACTTGTGCTTCTCAGATTCCTTGTGCTTATAATCCTATTTTTCTTCATCACAATCATACTTGGGTTCCGGACAGTCAGTAGCATAGTGACCAAAATTTCCACAATTGAAACATTTAACAGATTTCATACCTTTGTGCTTTCTTGAGAACTTGCCTTTCCTAATGTAGTTTACTTCTTCATCACTAGAAGACTCATCATTGTCTTCTTGTTGTTTACCCTTGGACTTATTGGTAGCTTTGAAATTTGCCTCCTTCTTAGGATCAGGTACAACTTTAGTTCTTAACTCAAAAGCTGCAAGTATACTATGAAGCTCATCCTTTTTCAATTTATCCAAATCCTTGGCTTCCTCAATAGCTGAAATATTTTCACTAAATCTATTTGGAAGAGACCTCAAAATTTTATCACAAACATCATTTTCAGCAAGCTCAAGACCTAGTTCCTTCATGGAATTAACAATCTCATCCATACGAAGCATATAATCACTAATATTTTCTTCATCATTCATATTGAGTTGTTCAAACATACCTTTGTAATATCTCAGTTTTTATTTTCTGACATTTGCATCACCTGTATGAACCACTTGCAATTTATCCCACATTTCCTTTATTGTATTACAATGAATCACCTTTGTAAGATCTACCTTTTGTAGACCTTTCAAAATTGCATTCATTGCCCTTGAATTGCTATGATGTAGAAGTTTCTCATATTTAGTAGTAGGAGGGAGCTTTGGAATAGTGTACCCAAACTCAACTACTTCCCAAACTTCATTTCCAAGAGCCATTAGATGAACCTTCATCTTTATGCTCCATAGACCAAAATCTATCCCATCAAAAATAGGTGTTGAATTACCACTTGTAAAATCCATTGTGTTCTTTTCAAGATTTTCCTTCAAGCTGTAAAACTCTTCCAAAGGAACCTACTCTGATACCAATTGAATAACACAACCTTATACTGAGAGAGGGGGGTGAACAGTATAAGACCACTTTTTAACTTTTTCCTTTTACTTCAGAAAGCAATGCAATGAACTAATAGAAAAATCAAAGCAATAATAAAACCAGTGTATAAGTCATCACACAATTAAGACACCAATATAACATAGTTCACCCAAGGTGGGCTACTCCACAGAGAAAATATTTCATTAAATTTTCTCAATCAAATCCTTTGAGAATCCTTCCCCTAATCAAATATTTATGAGCCTCCTGCCCAAAGGAGAGGTACTATCCACCAAAGAAGTATTTATGAGCCTCCTACCCAAAGGAGAGGTACTATCCACCAAAGAAGTATTTATGAGCCTCCTGCCCAAAGGATATGTCCTATCCCCCAAAGCTCTAGAAATGATACTTCAGAAGATCACTACCTCTTCTATCTCTAGCAAGTGGAACTCCATTCCACAGAAGACATCATGTCCTCCTTGCTCTAGCTCTAGAGACTTATGTCCTCACTGATCGCCTCCATAGCTGCTCATCAACACTTGTACTAAACATAGTCAGTTGGTCCAACACAAGTCCTCTCAAACTCTGTCACAAATCTGCACCAAACTTAGTCCTCTGGTCTAGCACAAATCTACTCTCAAATCTCTGTCAGATCTATCCCAATCTTAAGCCAAAATCTTGAACAAATTAATCACAACTACTCATAAGTATTCACCAAGACTTCATCAAATCCGTCCACAAGTTCTTCAATAAGAACCTGTCCAAATCAGTCCACAAGTTCTCCACAAGAACCTATCCAAATCAGTCCATAAGTTCTCCACAAGAACCTGTCCAAATCAGTCCACAAGTTCTACAAAAGAACCTGTCCAAATCTGTCCTAGCAAGCTCACCAAGAACTTGACCAAATCAGCTCAAGCAAGTTTACCAAGAAACTTGCCCAATATGAACACACAAAGAGAATTCTTAGAGACCCAATGTGTTTCATCCAATCATATCAAATCAATCTCATAGAAGCATAAAGATAATTGTTAGAGACTCAATATATTTTATCCTTCAACTCTCAATCTCAACTCAAATCAATCTCATAGAAGTAGTATAATTTCACAAGATCTTGAACCACAACCCAATAATTGCCAATAATGCAATATCAAGGAAAAAAATCCTCCAACATAGAACCATAACTTGCTATCAAACCCTAGCCAAGTTAGTTTTCAAGAACTCAAATTAATCTCTCTCTAAGCATCAAAAAGGGGTTCAAGATATTTTCAACTTCTCTCAAATAGGAATGCTCAACTTAACCACACAACCAAGTTTATCAAGCAAAGTACAACTTGATAAAATCAAATATCAAAGGAGCAAGCTCAACTCATGTATCAAGTAAAGCATAACTTGATTGACTCAATATCAATGGAAGAAAACTCAAAACCAAACTCTCAACAACCAAACAACTCAATTAGGGTTTCAACAACTTATAGCAATGGCATACACTTCTCACTCAAAAACCCTAAAGAAAACTTCAAATGCTTCCACTCTCATAAACTAGAATTATGTAATAACTCATAAACTCATCATGATCTCATAATGCATAATCAATACTTCCACTTTCAAAAAATAAGATCCACTCCAAATAAGGAAACTTAATTTAATCATTTTCACTCCAAACTTATTTTTAGAAAACCATCAATCAATAATAACCATGGAAGAATGTGCCCATACCTTTACTTTGATGAAGAAGGATAACTTAAAATTTTTCACAACACTAACTCTCAATTTGCCACAAATTAGAGTTAGCAAAAATGGAATAATGCACAATGAGCCTAATAAAACCTTATCACTCCAACTCATCAATAATCAAAACTCACAAATATACATATCAACAATATTCCTTTACACCTTATAACTCCAACTTAATATATCATAAAATAACTTCAACCTCAAAATAATAATTACAAGAGAATATCCACTCAATAACTCCAAAGGCTCTCTAATCCCAATATGACATTAAGCACAATTATTCCTTAAACCTTTATAAATCCTAAAATACATTTACTTCTAAATGCATTTACCACATAAACATTAAGCATAAATAATAACAATGTCAAAGCAATATTTCTATTTAACCTTATACCTCCATCCAATTACCAATAATAATTTTCCAAGTCAAATCAAATATTCCACATTATCAACAAAAGATCTACCTTGGCCAAAAATCAATTCTCCAACCTTAGCAAAAGTGTGGAGACACCAACATAAGTGCCAAAGCGCTTCCTCCTCCAAACTCGTGGTCCAAGGCAACTGTTGTACCGTGTGTACAATAATCCATGACCAAAAATGAAACACACCCGACGCGAATCGATCTCAACACATCTGCCTAGTGAGCACCTTCGTTCCACTGCCTCCGTCGTTGGAGCACAAGTGCCCAAGGAAACTCTCAAGTGCCACTCATCATTTTACCTTCCCTTTGCTCACAGAAATTAAATACAAAGAGATTTGTCTTCCTTATAGGCATACAAAATCAGAACTTAAACACAAAGCAGTACAAAACTTGAAAATCATAGAGCAATCCAAAATCGAAGGTCATAGAGCAATACGAAATCAAAGGTCATAGAGCAATACGAATTCGAAGGTAATCGCACAAATCGGAGGTGTATTGAACCTTAGGAATTAATGCCCTTTAATAGTCTTTTGCATCCCATGCAAGTTGACATCGGTGCTCCTTCCAAACAAACGACGTCGGTGAGGTAAGTCTTCTACATTGGTGTTGCTAAGGGTTTAGAAACCCTTTCAATAATAATTATTAAATTAATAATTATTATTTTATCTAATTATGAGTTTTATACTCCACGGGTCTAGTATCTAGGGCACATAATTTTTGCAAAAGGGATTGTTGTGGATCCTAAGAAAATAGAAGCCATTATATATTGGCATGCACCCACAAATGTTATTGAGATGTGAAGTTTTATGGGGATGGAAGGCTATTACAGATGTTTTGTAAAAGTGTTTTAAAAAAATTCTCAATCCATAACAAATATTCAAAGGGGAGGGCCTTTAAATGGATAAGAAAATGTGAATAGGTCTTTATAACTCTTAAGGAGAAATTAACGATTGCACCCATTCTTAATACACTAGACCCTTCTAAGCAATTTAATGTCTGTACTGATGCTTCCATAAAAGGGCTAGGATAAGTCTTTATGCAAGAAGTAGTTTTATATTATGAGTCTTGAAAGCTAAAAAAGCATGAGGTAAATTATACCACTCATGACCTAGATTGACTACACTCATACATGCCCTCAAGATTTAGAGGTATTATTTACTTGGAAACCCTTTAGAACTGAGAACAAATCACCAAAGTCTTAAATATATTTTTACCCAACCATTTTTAAATGCTAGATAATGGTGTTGGATGGAGTTCTTGGCTAAATATGACGTTGGTATTGAATATATAAAAGGAAAGGAAAAAATACTAGTAGATGCCTTAAGTAGGAGAAGGCACATAGCCACCCTATCTTAGTGCCAAAATGGTTTAGTCGAACAGATAAGGGAGTTACAAAAGAAAGATTATTTTTATTTATAGTATCAAGCTTAGGTCGAGCAAGGACCTGACAAGAACAAGAATTTTATGATAAATAATGACCTATTGTATTTTAAAGACAAATTGGTTATTGTAGATGAAAAAGAGTTGATAAATATCATTTTACAGGAGGCACATTGTGCTCCTTATTTCGTGCACCTGAGAGGGGTAAAAATACGCGAGAATTTAAGGAAGAACTTCTACTAGCTAGGCATGAAAAATGATATAATAAATTTGTGGCAAGATGTCTAGAATGCTATAAAGTTAAGGCAGAGCATTTACACCTAGCATGTCATTTATACCCTTATGAGATCCCTACTCAAAAGTGGTAGGTTATTTCTATGGATTTCATAGTTGGACTACCTAAGACCCATTTCCAACATGATGCTATCCTTTTTGTGGTTGATAAATTAACCAAGGTGGCACACTTTATATCGAGGAATGTGTAGGATGATGCACCTACCATAGCACAAAAATTTACCAAGGAAGTGGTATGTTTACATGGATTCCTAAAAGTAATCATATTAGATAGGGACTCTCAATTTACATTGGAATTATGGTAAGCTTTACACCAAGCTTAGGGAATAAAGATTAATATTAGTTGTGCATACCACCTTACGATGGATGGACAAACATAACGAGTCAACCAGGTTCTTGAAAAAAAGCTACAAATGTATTGTATGGACCATCAATATAAATGGGAAGATTACCTCTACTTAGAAGAGTTTACATATAGCAAGTGTTATCTTGCCATATTGGGCATGGCCCCTTTTGAAGCCCTATATGGGAAAAAGTACAGGACTCCATTATCATGGGATAATTTGGAAGATCAAGTAGTGATCGAATTAGTATCTATTAAAAAAATGGAGGAACAATTGAAAGAGATACGCTAAAGGCTTAAAGAAACCTCAGATTATCAAAAAAGCTATATTGACCTTAATAGAACACCGAGAGAATTCTCTATGGGAGATAGAGTTTTCTTCAGGGTGAAACCTTCCAAAAGCTTATAAAATCTTCCAAGCTCAGCCCAAGATTTGTGGGACCCTTTGAGATTGTTGATAAAATCAGCCTTGTTGCTTGTAAATTGTCCTTGCCACCCATATTGTCCAAAATTCATGATACCTTCCATGTTTCCCTCGAAAGATATGTTACTGATCCTTCCCATATTTGGAATATCTCTCAATTGCATATGGTCAATCCCCACCACATTGAAGTTCATCTCATTAATATCCTTGGCTATAGAACCAAATAGCTAAGAAAGAGATAAATAGATCAATGTAAGGTCTAGTGGGGACAATACTCTAAAAATAATGCCACATGGAAGAATGTGGTTGATATGAAATAATAATTTTCTTATTTGTTTGAGTAAATATTAATATATTTTGTTATATATGAATTTTTGGATGAATGTGAATTTGTTTGACGTAGAATAATGTTATATACATATTTATTTTGAAGATACACCAAACACAGGGGCTATGTTTATTCCTAGTAGGGAAGAATGTAACAACCCTGTTAGAATAGTTATTTGTAGTTGCTTTTTATTTTTGAACATGGTATTGTTGATAGATTAGTGATTGCAGGAACATGTACTCATTCTTGGGATGGCATATCATGAGAACCAAGTACTCTCCTTCAGGCGGTAGAGTAGGAGTGGATGTAAGAGATAAGAAGGGATATGATGGAGGTGTGAAAAAGCACCACGGTCTGTGAGTACATGGAAGCTCACTAAAATGCATTCATATAGGAGCATCCTGACTATTGTTTGCATCATGCACATGCTTCATTTGACAAAATTATGTGTCATATTTTTACTTGTTTTGTATTGGATTATTTGAAAAAATTAAATAAAGTAAAAATAAAATAGAATAAAATAGAGTAAAATAAAATAAAATAAAGTGTATAACACTAAATGTAACATTCTTTTTCTTCTAAAATTGTGATTTTTCTCCCTATAAGTGAATCACAAAGTGTAATACCACTCGGCAGCCATCCTAAAAATTTTGTATGCATGAATACTCATATATATCACTAAATATCGTATATTTTATTTCTATATATGGAGTATAAAACAATCTTAATATATTCGGTTATTTGGGGTGATTATTGCATGTGTTTGGTGGATTAGAGAAGAACTCAAAGTAGTTGTGGAAAACTACCAAGTCGGAATTCTATTAGTTATATTCTATTAAAATCTTGTGTTTTTGTGCCAACCTGTTTGCTTCTTGTATATATATATGTAAGCTAGTATTAATGATTGCAAAATCTTGTGAAGTATATTGAATTGCATTGTATATATTTTTTCAAGATCCCTATCTGTTAATTAGTACTTAGTGTGAATTTTTTCCTTATGTTGAGTATCTAGTTGGCTACTACTGCTCTCCTCAAAAAATTCCAAGTAATCACATCCTACTACCTACATATATTTGGGCATCATATGAACTATATATATATATATATATATATATATATAATTTTTAAGTAACTAATTACCTCCTGGTTGAGGAGATCATGGATCGAGTAGGTGATGCTACTCTACATCCACCCATAAAATAATTACAAATTGTGTGGAAATTAGAAATTAAACATCTATTAAATTTTAACTCAGCACCGTGAGTGTTGAATATGCATTGGTATATTTTGTATTATATTTGATTTTATTTTAGATGCATTCATCATATATTATGGGACTATTCTAATCCCACATGTCCCATTTGATCTCCTACTCTCACCATGTCATGTCAACTAAAGTGTTTCACTGATCTTTAGAGAAGGCAGAATCGACCAATCACGGATTGGAGTAGTCTTTGCTCGACAATGTGAAATCCACTATTGTTCGATTTTGATGTAGCACTGCAAGCGGCTATGATATTGACCCTCAAGGGTTGTGACATGTTATACTCTCTATTGAAGAGTGTTTTTCTTTCATCTAATATTTAGATAATTCTTGGTAATGATTACCAAGGTCTTTGAGTAAGAAATATAAGATTTAAGTGTAATCTTTACTTATAACTGTAGAGTTAAAAACCTCAACAATTCGTGGCACCACTAACTCATGCTGAATTGAAAATAATTTTAAGTAAATTTTTATATGTTATGTGAATATCTTATGAAGTGTTTTAAAATATGTATAAATTAAAATTTTTATCATATTTTTATAGTTTAATGTTATGGTAGCTACATTACAAATGATTTGGTTATGGTTTTAAAGTGGACCTAAGGGAGAATTTACTTTTTGTCTTAAAGATAGTATAGGCACTTATTAATATTGTTGTGAAATATTGTACAAAAGATAGTATTTCTATAAAATTAATATTATTAGGAGGCACCCTTTGGTGAAGCAAACTGATTATGTTATGTTACAATAATACCAAGTGACGTCCTAGCCATGAGCTAGACATCATTGAAGCAACTCTCTCACCATTTTCAAAGTCTCAATACTTTAGAGAAGTTTTGGTTACTTGTGTAATTAGTTATTCACCTTATCCTAAGAGCCAAAAGCATCAATCATTCATACTATATAATAAAATATAACTAGTTACAACATACTCTAACTCAAGATCAAAGTATGATAGCAAAATGCCTAGTAAAATTTAACTTAAAAGTATTGGTAGGTCGTTGTTTTCATAAAGGAGGGAGATAACAAGATTCTAGATATTAACACTATGCTATTGAAAAACCATTTGTATGACTCTTGTATTTCGTAACTAGAAAATGAAGGATTTGAATCTTTGTTTTAGCAAACCAACTAAATATCACTTGGATGACTTCCAATGTTTGGTGTTCACTTTAATAGAATTAATACTCCAGGCGTAATGATTTAAATAGAATTAATAGTAGATCTTTAATTGATTTGGAAGTTATTGATGTGCAAAAATTGCAGTTTCTAGTGGATTTTTATTCAATCATGTCTTATTAAATGTTTTAAATGAAAGGACGAAGTGCTCAAAAATATAAAATTCTTTTACTCATATACTTGAAACTTAAGTTTTTTTAAAAAAGGATGTGTTTAATTTGTGTTGGAAATGTTAGAGTAATATTTCATTATTCAGGATATTACCCATATTCCTACATTAGGGTATATTTCATTTACCACACGATAAAAAGTAATATTTACTTTTACCATTAGGTTATTACATTAGTTGATTTATTTTACTATTGTAAATGTCTTAACAATGATTTATTGTTATGACGTGATATATATTATTCACATTGTTTAGTGAATAATATATTGTTAGTAAGTTAGCGTTATATCCTAAGGTTGTTAGCTACCTTAGGGGGAAGGTTACCTATTCACATTGTTTGCTACCTTTAGGGGGAAACAACTAATTAGGCTATTCATAGCCTAAAGTCTATTGTTATATAAACTCTTGCATCAATATAATTTAGCTAGTTGTTATACCTTAATAATTTCTCAATTTAGAGGCAACAAGTTGTGACGGATGGAGCAGCAAGGAGGAGGAGCGAGAGGTCTAGGGGCATCAAACCCTAGGTGTGGGACTTCAGAGGGCAGATCAGCAGACGCGGCAAGTGGGGGCTCTGGCGAGATAGCAGGCCCCCAGGCGGAGGATGTGGACAAGGAAGTTCTATTGGAACCGGTCCAAGGGCGTTGGGCGGATGCGGTTGAAGATTTCTCTGAGGGGGACCAGGACTCTATGCGTCAGGATCAAAGGAAGACCCAAGAAGGAGACAAAGAGAAACCTGGCAACTGGAGACCTTCATATCTTAATGCTCTTCGCGGTAAGCAAAAATTATCCGACTCTTGTTTTAATCTAAAATCTGTCAATGGTAGGTTGCACGTCCCAGATTCCTTAGCTCAGCATGTGGCTATGGAGGGAAGAACATCTTTGGTGGCTAAATTTATGGGGGTGAGGCCAGACATGGAAGTCATAAGGAGATGGGCCATCCAAAAATGGCAGCCAAGGGCCGGTATGATGATTAAGGCTTTACCCAAGAGTTTTCTTTTGGTGACATTTCAATGTGAACAGGACATGGAAAGGACTCTCCAAGGAGGTCCTTGGTTTTTTGGGAAAAGGGGCTTGTATCTGAAGCGTTGGTCCCCCGATTTCAACCCCCAGACTCAGGTGCTGGATTTGGCTCCTATTTGGGTTAAGATGCTAGGATTACCTCTGCTTTTCCGGAACGAACAAATATTGGCTGGGATAGCTACGGGAGATTGGAGAACTAATAGCTATTGATCCTGCAACCTTGAGCAAAACAAGACTCCTGTCTGCTCGCATGTGTGTGTTGGCGGACCCGAGTAAAGAGATCCCTAAATCCATTATTTTGTCGTCTATGTTTGGCATTCATACTCATGTATTTGAATATGAAAATATGTCTTTTAAGTGTAGTGTTTGTGGGAAGGTAGGGCACCGGGGTATCCACTCGCATTTCCAAGAACCAGCCCCCACTCCAAAATACCGATCCTCAAACCCGAATAATATCCCTCCCCCGCAGATCTCCATTCCTACCCAACCCGGGCCTCAAGGACGTGGAACTCGAAATCCGAATATCGAGACCCCGTTCGCCCTATTGTAAGCAAGAGGCAACGTTTTAACCCTCCTCCCAAAAATTCCTATGCCCCAAAACCCTCTCACCGGGGAGCTGGTCCCTTTGATGGGAACCCTCAAGCTCAACCTGCTCCTAAGATGATACAGCAAGCCTCAGAGCCAAATCACAAAGGAAAGAACCACATAGATCAACGTCCTGGGGCAAGTAAGTTTGATTGGGTGATACGGGAGGCCTATGGAGGCTCGGTGGAAGTGGTCCCATGTACTGCAGAGGAATTTATGGGAATAAATTCCAAGGAGATCAACATCCCAGTGGAGAACGGCTTTTGATGCATTAAATCATTTGAAGGGAGATCGGATGGACAACCAAGAAGTGGAATCCGAGGTAGAGGAGACTCAAGAGAAGGATTTAGAGGAGAAAAATTAGAGGAAGGAGCAGGAAACTAATAATACAGGCAAGGATATTCAGGAGGAAGAGGTAAACCACCAAGATCAGTGTAACCCCAAAGCAGGGAAAAAAGAATCTACTCATCAAGAAGCTAAGAGCATGGAATCATCTCCACTGTCAAAAAGACCAGTTAACCTGGAAAGCCAGATTGTTACCCCAAATACCAAGACCGACCTACCCAATATGGTTACTAGAAGCCAAGTGAATCCCAAGGAACTTCAACCTAGAGCGGATGTATGGGGATATGGTTCGGTGGGAAGAGGGAAACCTAGCAATGCTGCCTTAAGGCAGAAAGAAGCAGAGCGAGGAGTGGCTGATGGCACTCAAGCAATATTGCTCTTTGGGGCGAAGGCTCGAGGATCCAAAGCCCATAAATGAAGATCCTTTCATGGAATATTCGTGGGAGTAATCCTGCAAAAATAAGAGCTTTGTATGCTCTTAGACAAGAACACAAACCGGATATGATTTTACCGCAAGAAACTAAAATGGAGGAGAGTAGAGTTATTCCTTTTAAGAATAGGACTTGGCGAGAAGCTGAAGTGGTAGGCCAAGAGGCCACCGGAACAGCGAGGAGGGTTACTCGGTTATGTGGAACAAAAATGTGATTGATAGTAGAGTGATTCCGATGTCTAGTTGGTTTATTTGTCTCTTATGTGTGGATAAAACCACACAGAAGAGTGGATCTTAACAAATGTATATGCTCCAGTTAGACAGGGACTGAGAAGGGTTCTTTGGAGTCAACTAGCTGAATTGAGGGAGATGGTCCCCAACTACCCTTGGATTGTGGCGGGGGATTTCAATTGCTACCTTAATCCTACAGATAAATTGGGGGGCTCTCAAAGAATAACTCGCTGATATCTATGAGTTTAGAGATTTTGTTGATCAACATGAGTTGATGGATGTGGACCTGCGTAGATTCTCCTATACATGGTCTAACAAAAGATTGAAGGAAAACCAAATTCAGATAAGATTAGATAGGTTTCTTCTTTCTCAAGAATTCTCGGGAGAGGTTTGGGGACTCTTCATTAACGGCACTCCCAAGAATCGGGTCCGATCACAACCCAATTCTATGGGAAACAGGGGAGGACTCTAAGAAAAGATACATCGGACCCTTTCGATTCGAACTTATGTGGTTCCAACATCGGGATCTCAAGGATCCGGTTGCCCAATGGTGGGACAAAAAGTATAATGGTTCGAAACTGGCCCAAGTGGCATGTAAACTAAGGAATGTGAAGGCTAACATTAGAGAGTGGAACAAAACTTCCTTTGGCAATATTTTTGTTAAAAAGGCAGAACTAAAAGACAAGATCAATGAACTACAGGAGAAGTTGAAGTCAGAGCAGCTTACAGAGGATCTGAGAAACCAGGAGAGGGAGCTATTAGCCGAATACCACACGATGCTAGGATTTGAAGAAACCTTTTGGAGGCAGAAATCCATACTGCGTTGGTTAAAGGAGGGTGACAGAAATACAAAGTTCTTCCATGTCTCTACTCTTCGCCACAGGAGTACTACCAAAATTAAGGAGATCAAGATGGCCGATGGGTCTAACACCAAAGATATGGAAGACATAAGGAGGGAAGCGGTTGAGTACTTTAAATCGTTGCTAGAAGATGTTAATCCGACTATTGAAGAAGAGGACTCTCTCGTTGGCAGCCATTCCACCCTCGTAACTGATAATCTTAATGGATTCTTACTTAGTCCTTTCACAAAGGAGGAAATCAAGAAGGTCATTTTTGACATGGATGGTAACAGCTCCCCAGGACCGGATGGCTTCCCTGCAGCTTTCTTCCAGAAGTTTTGGGATATCCTAGGCAATGATGTAGTGGAAGCTATAATTGAGGCTCAAAAGGACATGGAAATCCCAGAAGGAGTTAATGCTACTTTTTTAGTTCTCATCCCTAAACTAGTGGGAGCAATGGAATTTTCCGCGTTTCGCCCTATCGCTTTATGTAACACTCTGATGAAGATTCTCACAAAAACAATCGCCAATAGGTTGAAGGTTATCCTTCCTTTCATCATTGATATGAACCAAGGTGGCTTTGTGAAAGGGCGACAAATATTGGATGGTATCATCACAATTCATGAGGTTATTCATTCAATGGTGACTAGTAAGGAAGAAGGTATGTTACTAAAGCTTGATATGAATAAAGCCTACGACCGGGTCTCATGGCGGTTCCTCACCAAGATTTTGGGTAAGTTTGGTTTCTATCCCCAGTGGATTAAGTTGATTTTTAGTTGTATCTCTTCTACAAGATTTTCTTTCATGGTGAATGGGTCACCCTCCGGTTACTTTAAGAGTGAAAGGGGGTTGCGACAAGGAGATCCTTTGTCTCCATACTTGTTTATTATTTTAGCGGAAGCATTGGGTAGGAACATTTCAGCAACGGTGGCAGATGGTCAATTGGAAGGTTTTAAACTAGCCTCAACAGTAGGGGCCAGTGTCTCACCAACAGTTTGTGGATGATACAATCATTGTGTCCAAAGCCTCGGTGCCTCAAGCTAGGAAGTTGAAGAGAATTCTAACCAAGTATGAGACAGACAGATGACAGACATAAACTATAAGAAGAGTAGCATCTATTTCTTTAACACGCCTGGTGGGAGGGAGGAAAGAATAGCTAACCTCTTCGGTTGTGGAAAGGAGCTTCTACCAAAGAACTTATCTAGGCATGCCTATGTTCGAAGGAAGAATGAAGGCTACTTTGTGGAACTCGACCATTGACAGGATCTCCAAAAAGTTAGCAGGGTGGAAGGGCAGCCTTCTCAGCTCCGCAGAAAAGCCTTATTAGTTCAAACTACTTTACAGAGCATTCCAATTTATCGCATGTCTCTATTTAGAATGCCTGCAAAGGTCCGAGCTACATTGGATCTAATTCAACGCAACTTCTTGTGGTCAGGTTCAGAGGAGAGAAAGAGAATTTCGTTGGTAGCATGGAATCAGGTGTGTGCAAGCAAGGATCAGGGGGGCCTGGGGTTAAAGAGAATGAAAGAATTGAATCAAGCTCTGATTGGCAAACAGGTATGGATATTTATCAATAATGATCAATTGGGATGGGTAAAACTTCTTAAGGCAAAATATATCAGAAATAATCAGGACTTCCTGAAAGTTGATAATCTTCCTAGAGGATCCTATTTTTGGAATTGTTTGCTCGAATGTCGGGAGGTAGTCAGGAAAGGCATCAGATGGAGAATTGGTAATGGAAGACAAGTGGACTTTTGGAAAGACCCGTGGTTGGAAGAGGCCCCTCTGAAAGATAACTTAGACCTTCAGGTCCTCCAACATAAACTTTCGAAGGAAATGGGAGGAAAAGTAGGGGATTTTATTGCTGTAGCACAAGAAACTTCTTCTTGGAAGAAAATCACAGTTCATAATTTGTCGAGCAAGAGAAGGTGGCCCTAACCAAACTCAATGATGCTTTAAGGGTGTTCCCGATCATTCCTGGGGGAGGAAGAGACAAGGCGATTTGGGGCAAAACTACAAGTGGGATCTATTCAAGTAAAAACTACCTATAAGTTAATCCACTCAGGATTCAATGGCCGGACTCCGACTTCTGTTATTTGGTTAAATAATTTAACCCCAAAAATAGCTTTCTTCTTTTGGTTGGCAATTCAAAATAAGATCCTGACAACAGATAATCTGCAAAGGAGAGGTTTCCAATTCATCAATCGATGTATCTTGTGTGAGAAAGCAATAGAATCAGTAAGTCATATATTTCTAACTTGTGATTTTTCTTGTACAGTCTTCCAAATGATCCTGTCCAAATTTCATATAGATTGGGTCTGTCCAAATAGCATGTCTGACTTCTGCATACAGTGGGCTTCCCCCTCCGGGCAAAGCTTTTGACTTGGCTCCGGAAGCTCGGCTTACCCCATTTTTTATGGGGGATATGGAATGAGAGAAATAAGAGAGTATTTAAAGGACGTAAGAAAGATCCCGGGTTATGTGGTAATAAAATAATCGTAGCTTTGAAAGAAAACTGGAAAACTTTCTTCTTCAAAAATGAGACCATGTCTCTAAGGGAAAGGAGGATTTTGCGGAACTGGGGAGAGGAACTTCCAGACCTAGACATTACAACCAACCCATGGGATGGTGTCAAGTGGATACCCCCCACACAAAAGTGGGTTAAGTTTAATTTTGACGGGGCAGCTAAAGGAAATCCGGGGGCTGCAGGAGCAGGAGGAGTTTTGAGAAATGAGGAAGGAAAAGTGGTCCTTGCCTTTGCAGAGCCTTTGGGAACTCAAACAAATCATTTTGCAGAATCCCGAGCCTGCATGCAGGCAATGAGAATTGCCAGACTTGAGGGTTATAAGGAAGTTATCTTTGAAGGGGATTCGCTTAATATAATCAAGGCAATTAAGGAGGATAAAGACCCCAACTGGACCATATTGGAGCTTATCCTAGAAGCAAAGATTCATAAATCTCATTTGGTTAATGCCCGAATCCAACACACCTTCGAGAGAAGGGAACCAAAGCGGCAGATCTAATGGCAAATATTGCGCTTCGTTGGGGAGATGCAAATTTGGAAGGATAACTTCCCTCAAGAACTATTGGTGTTGGTCGCTAGAGAAGAGCTAAGATCAAACCCGTTAGAGCATCAGGAGATCAGAGGGGCTGATGATGAGTAATCCGACAGATGGAATTAGGCGAAAAAGGCATTCCATTTGTCGGGGCCCGGGAGGTGACAAGTGTACGATGACAAGCAACCTAGTGTTAGTAAGTGCTAGGTGTTGTTTGGTTTTTGTTTTATCCCGAATAGTCAAGCGACAAGTATAGGACTGTGGATTCTAAGTATGGCTTAATGTGAGTCTTAGAAATATCCATTTTGTATTTTGATTATACGGGCTTGATGCTAGAACCAGCCCATTTTGACTTTGTAAAAGGTTTGTGGACCTTATAACCACCTCTACCTTATACCAAAAAAAAATAATTTCTCAATTTATTTTCCAACATTGGTATCAAAGTTATGGAGTGAACCTTTGGCCGATAGGAGAGGCGAGCATCTCTAGACAAGGCAGGAGACATATTGCTCCAGAGGACTAGACCACGGGGCCCAAATCCTGACACATGAGATCCCCTAAATAGGGCTCGTATCCCAAGGTAGCTTGGCATTTGAGTCTCAACATAGATCCTGATGTGGACCTGCTAACGTGATCTGATTGATTGTTGCTACATGAAGTCATTGGTTTTGATGAATCTCCTATCGTTCCTCGGATGAATCGATGTCATCTTGGCATGAAATTTTGTTTATTCTAAATACTTACTCAGATTAATCAGTGTAGTTTAATCCTATCTACTAGGGTAATGTCAGAACTGACACTGACAATCAGTAGACAAAACCTATCAAGGATTGTCACTATCATCCCTGACAGTCTGCATATTGGGCCCGCACTAACAGTCAGCACAAACTCTTGAAATCAGGTGATGAATTCTGTGAAATGCATCGACCTAACCACATTGGGTGTTGATTCCACAAAAACTAGTAGGTACTAAAACCTACATGCACTGCACAAGCTAAATCTTGCAATGTCGACATCCTTGGTGACGTTCTGATGATCTGACAATAGGTCACTAAATTTTGGATGGCATGCATCTCAAACCACATGCAACGCCACATCTCAAGTCACCCTATAGTTTTGATGACTACCTGGCATGAGCTAGCATGGGATAGCATTGTTCACACTTGTGAGAGCTGATGAATACATGCGGTTGTCCTCCTATCCCCCACATTGAAAACTAGAGTCTAACGAAAGCCACCTGACAATGCACAAACTAAAAACTATTGATTTCTAACATGATTTGACTTTGGTACGAATCTCAAAGCAGATAAATACTTGATCAATGGGAAAAAACCAGATCGATGCAACTCTTGAGGTAGCCATGTGGTGTAATTTTGTGAGCTAATATGGCGAACAACTCAGAAGTTGATGTGACGATCCAGTTGGTAGCTGACAAGGATGGTGATGTGGCACAACGTTGACATGGTAGGCATAAATTTTGAGGTGAGCAACTGGCGAGTTAAGATGAAATAGGGCTAACATGGAGGATTGTGATTGTTTTACACTTGGTATCCTTTGATGAGTTGACATGTCCTCTGGCGATTGGATCTCATCCTGCTGGTGCGTCACGGTTTAATTGGCTCATCTGGGCGGTAAAATATATTCGACGGGAGACTGATTGCTCGAATGCAATCAAACGAAAAGAGGTGAGGTTGATATTTTAAGCCCATCTAAAACTTGCCTCCTCCTAAATGTGGGACTAAAAATTCCCACATTAAAATAAAATTTCTTGCTTGACCACAGGAAATTGTTTAAGGTGAAGGGCCTTCCCTTTACATCTTGTTGAGCAGGCTAGCCCGACTGGCAGATTGCCAATTGTCGGTCTAATACCCGCGGGATCCAGAGTTCGAGTTTGGACGGGGATGAAATACAATATTTTGATAAAAAAAATCAAAATAATTTAAAATAAGCTAACTTTGTTTTCAATTTTTTATTTTTTGCTTTTTTTTAATTATTTTTTTAGTGTTTTTATTAATAATTTAAATACTTTTTTGTATAAAATCATTTTTTTAACCATTGAAGTGATTTTTACAAAATAATTTTTATTATTGATTCAATTATGCTAGAATTAATTAAATTTATGCAATAAAATTGAAAAACAAAGAAAGGAACCCTATTTTTTTTGCACAATTCAAAACAATGAGTGTTTTTGTTTTCTCCACAAAGGGAGATGTAAGACAAAGAAAAGCACCATTTCTTTTGCAAAAATAGGGAACCTAGAAATATTCTCAAAACCTTATTAATTTTACAAACAATAAAGGATCAAACTTGAATTCTTTTTTTCCAAATTGTAACACAAGGTGACACAAAATTTTGTAAAATTCAAAGGCAAAGTGTGCATTTGTTTTCTCCAAGGAGGAATATAACAAAATAAATTGCACATTATATTTTTTGCAAAAATGAGAATAAATTGAAGACCTTGGGTCCATAAAACCAATTTATGTATCGACCGATTCTGGAAAGCCTTTCAAGTGCGGTTCGTGTGTCGACTTGACTTGAAAGGAGTGCTAATTTGTTAATTTTACAAATCAAAGGGGGGAAGACAAACAATTGTATTTCTTTACAAAATTGTAACACAAAGTGAGGAGCACTTAAAAATAAAAACTTGTTAATTTTGCAAACACAAAAAGGAAAGGCAATTTTTTTATGCCATATTCTTTGCAAAATTAAAAAACAAGAGGAGACATAAAATATCAAAAAACTTGCAATACACAAATCCCAATTTTGTTGCAAAAGTTGGTAATAAGGTGCATTTTCAATTTTACTTGACTCCTTTATTATAAATTGGCAAATTAGGTGCATTTTCGATTGTATTCGACACCTAAGTGATAAAAATTTTGTGGGCACTCTTTGATTGATTATTGCATTTAATTTCTTGTTCTTTGCAATTATAAATCATCAAAATCAAGAGCACTCAAAACCCCAAAATTTTACAATAATTTGTGTAACTCATTGCATAGATTTAAAAACCAATTTTTCTTGATATTCTCTCCTAAACAAAAAACGCTAAAATTCACTCTTATTTTTTTGGCTCAGATATCCTCAAAATGATAAATCCTCTTCACGAGGATTTTTAGGCAGGTGCCATTAAATATATTTTTGAGTGAATTCTCTTTCACTTATTATTTGTTTGGCTTAAATATCCTCAAACTGATCATCTTTCTTCAAAGAGAGTTTTCAAGCAGGTGCCATTAAATATTAATTAAGAGTGAAAGAAAGAGTGCAAATTCTAGAACCTTCATCATGGCAACTATCAACAAATACCTAAATGATACACAATTGCTTAAAAGTCCTAACTATTCAGCATAGAAAACTAAGATTAAAGCCATCCTTATAGTAGAGGAAATGTGGTATTTAGTGTATGGCATTGAAATAAGACCCACATCAATAGAAGTAGATCAGAAAGCATGGGATAAAAAGAATAATCATCTTCTCATGTTGATTCTCCTAGCTACTACTAATGAGATCCAAACTCACATAAGTGAAGCTAAAAATGGTAAAGATGCATGGGATGCACTTTGTACCATTTTTGAAGGTAAGAATCAATCCACTACTCTAAACCTTCAAACATGACTTCATACACTCCATATAAAGTCAGGAGAATCAATAGAACTATTCCTCTATAGAGTAGCAGAACTGAAGTTAAAGATGAATGTTTTAGGAGCAAAAGTAGAAGATACTATCTTGACTTTATTAATATTAAGGGCTCTTCCAGAATCCTACAATATGTTAATAACTTACCTTAATGTATCTCAAAGAACAGTCACCTTTGTGGAGTTAGTCAATTTGCTTCAAACGAAGGAAGCAAATCAACTCCAAAGCGATGAAGTGTCAAACAATGCACTTTACTCGAACAATCAGGGTGGAAAGAAGAAATGAAACTTTTAGAAGGGAGGATAATCTTCAAAAGGTGATGGAAAGCAACCTCAAAATAATTTTTACACCACTTGTAAAAATTACAACCATGACAGCAATCGATGTTGGTTTAAAAACAAGCAAAACAAAAATAGCAAAGGCACATCACAAAGGTAAAATAGACAAAGAGGCAATGTTGCTAGTGAAGTGTCTGATTCTGAGTCTGAATATGGTTTAGAAATAGCACACAAAGTGCTCATGGCTAAAACAACATTGTAAAGAGAAACAAATTTATCACCCTAAGCAAGCACCATTTACACTCTCTTTTTTTTACGCTTCATAAATAGTATAAGTTTTTGTTTGAAGTACTTGCAATAAAGGGGTGATTGTACCTCTTTTAGGATTCATAAATAGAAAAATTCTTTTTGTTTGAAGTATTTGTAATAAAAGGGAGTGATTTTATGGTGTAAAATTTGCCTAAGAGGTAATATTTGTAAAAACCATAACAAGCTTCATGAGTTGCATATCTTTTGCAATTAAGGAGGGATAAGCATTTATTTTCTACTTCACACAATTTTTTGTAAAAATGGAGAAATATTTATAATGGTGGATTTTCGACAACAACCAACACCTTAGTTTCACTTCTTATATAAATTACATTACAAGATGTTTTGCAACAAGGGGAAAAACTTATAACGGTGAATTTTTGGCAACGATCGATACCTTAGCTACCTTATCAAAACTTTTGTAAAATCATATTGTATCCGAATGAACCTCGTATGAAGTGATCTCCTCTACTACACCTAGCAGTTGCAGCGGCTGGTTACCCATGCAATCTAGTTGTATGACAAGATTACAAATAAGGACATTTATTGATGTGAAGACAAAGTGAGAAATGACCCACTTTTTTCTTAGAGCAGCCAGAGCACTGTGATAGAGCCTGGGTTAGCATATCAGCATCTTTTTCACTGTATTGGGGTAGTTTCATACATTACCCAAATAATGTAATAATGGGGGATGTTAGAGTAATATTCCATTATTCAAGATATTACCCATATTCCTACATTAGGGTAGATTTCATTTACCACATGGTAAAAAGTAATATTTACTTTTACCATTAGGTTATTACATTAGTTGATTTGTTTTACTATTGTAAATGTCTTATTATATATATTATTCACATTGTTTAGTGAATAATATATATAATAAGTTAGTGTTATATCCTAAGGTTGTTAGCTACCTTAATGGGAAGGCTACCTATTCACGTTGTTTTCTACCTTTAGGGGGAAACAACTAATTAGACTATTCATAGCCTAAAGTCTATTGTTATATAAACTCTTGCATAAATATAATTTAGCTAGTTGCTCTGGCTTAATAATTTCTCAATTCTATTTGCCAACAGGAAAAAATAGATTTTAATGAAAGATTTCATATTACTGAATTAAAAGGAGCTAATATTTCGTCAAGACATATATAAAAATTGGCTAGACATGAATTGTTAATATAGCCTTTTTTAATATAGTTATCTTGTTGAATTATAGATTTTAGAATTAAATAGTTGGGAAAAATTAATAAACAGTTTACCTGCATAGATGTTCTATGTAGTGCCATAGTTACTATTTGGAAAAATAATAGTTAAATTAGTTGTTAATTGAATATTTTATTATTTATATGTTAATTAAATATTTTATGATTTATTTTAATTATTTAGATGCTCTATGTAGTGACATAGTTACTATTTGAAAGAATAATAGTTGAATTAGTTGTTGATTGAATATATGATGATTATTTTATTATATTTAATGTAGTTGCTTAGTTACTATTTAAAAATGAAATAGTCAATTAATTAAGTTTGAAAATCTTACTTTTACTTGGTTACTTTTAATTGTGTGTCCTTAGAACCGTGACAATACAAATGCAAAGTTATCATAGTCAGTAAATAGGTCAACCCTAGTGTAACTATCTAGAGATTGTTGTTAACCATCAAGGAGGATGGTGGTAAAACTTTCACATCCAATACTAGTGATTGCAAGAAGGGAAATCACTGCGACTCAGGGGTGGTTGCACTCCTAACAAGAAGGGTTAGGACATGAAGATAACAAGGGGTAGTATGGGATCTCATATTTAGGCCATTGAATGAGTAGTACGGTGATGGTTCCCTTGTCCATTGAATGATTGGGAGTTATCTAGTAGGATCCAGATACTAGTTTACTTAGCAACAAGTTGGTATTGGACAACTTGTCATCAATCGTGCAATGAAAAGTGATACCAAGTCTTAATATAGGGTAATGGTAGGCGTTAGTCGACTCCAAAAAAGTAGGACTCTCAACTAGGCACAAGGCATATGATGTTAATCCCTTTGTATGCTAACATTTGGGACAAAAATTAGTTTTGATGATCCTAAGTCCTTCATGCTAAGACGCGAGGAATTATACGTCCATCCTCTAGCTGATATGGGACCTAATGAACCTAGATTCTCAAGATGAGAGGATAGGTTCATAAAAAGGTACCTTTCCACAAGATCTAGCCAATATTGACCACCTGGAAGATCGTCTACAGCAATCAACATTTCCAAAAGTGGAATTTACTATACTTCATACTAATAAAACTTTGGGTGTTCATCAAGTGTTTTCCTTGTATTTTTTTGAAGAAATCAATCAAAATTTTCATTTTGAGAATCTAGTGGGTAGGACTGAATTGGAAAACCATGTGGGATAGATCTAGGTTGTTACAATTCAATATGGGTATCAATTGGCTTAGGATCAATTTGCTTGTAGAATTTTTCAATTGGATAAGGACCAATTCACTTACAAATGTTTCCAATTGGTTTGCAGGACAAAACCACTTAGGGTCAGCTAGTGATTCACTAGCCAAAGCAAGAAATTCAGTTGTAAACTAGAGTGAATCACTTGATGGCTAATAGAGAGGTGAAAATAAAGATGTGAATTCCAAGAAGAATCCTTTAAGGATAAAAAAATTTCATGTAGTAGTTCACTAAGTCATTTTAGAGGCCTTCTAAGGTTGTTATAGTCATAATTAAAGGTATGTAATATTTGGTGGTGTATCATTTTGTTGAAGGTGCTCCTAAATATTTATTTTACCTTACTTGGTTGCCTACTATTGATTCTAGGTTTGTGTCTGCCTTTGAGACTTGACCGCTTAAGGTTATTGGATTTGTGTGATCGCACAGGGTGGTTAGCTCTATGTAATCACATAGGGTGGTTGGCTTTGTGTAACTACACAGGGTGGTTGGTTACTGTGTATCCACCTAGGGTGGTTGGCTCTATTTTCATGTAGGGGCTTTAAACTTAGATCTATACCTTTATGGAAGTGTTTCGAAGCTTCTGGTGTAGATCCGATGTTGTTTGGTTGTTGAACATAAGCACAATTGCAAAATAAATATTAACATACATTCCAAAGAAACTCCATTATTGATGTTCTTGAGATCTCTAAATGAGGTACTTGCATTCATAATTTCTAATATCCATGAGGACCAAACGAAATCTGGGTAAAGTTTTAAGTTTTTTGTGTGCTCTCTTGAGAAAATAAAACGGGAGTATATTTATAATATTTTCCAAGGGTGAGGAGAATGATGAGGGGGTGATAGGATGATGGACAAGTGGCCTAGTTGAGAGAAAGGAGGAATATTAAGTTTTCCCACTTGGTTTCTTGGATGGACAATTGTGCAATGTTCTCTATTTGGGATATGACACACTATGATGTGCTATGACATGCCTTATTAATATTCTTGGATGGAGAGATTCCTCACCCACCAAAATGGTGTGCTTCATCAATGTGCTTGGATGGAGGGAATCCTTGTCCATGTGTATTAATAAGCTTGGAATGTGGGTGAGAGAAGGGAGTAAATGACAACTAGAGTGAGGTGGACTTGGGTTAAAATATAGGGATGGTCTCATGATGATCGTGGGTTAGGCGTAGGAAGGTGCTTAAGATGGTCAAAAGGGCTAGGATAGTCAACATTAATATTTATAAGGTTGCAATGTATTAATTAAAATAATTGCATAATTTATTAAATATTAACATTTAACTAATGCTAATATGACACTTTTTAGGTGTCTATAGATACCTCTTTTTGTACCACATTGTATGCAAACACAATATGGTGTAAAAATAGATGACACTAGTCACTAGCTTCATGATGGAGAGTGAAAATTATTGGTGAATGATAGAGAATGACCTTTAGCTTGAGGTAAGTGACATAGAAATATCTCAAATCAAGAACAATGTAAGATGCCTCAGTCATGGAATGGATGAATGCCCTTGAATCTTTGCCTTTGACATATTGATGAGATCACTGTGATTAGAATTTTGAGTCTTTGAATCAAAGTTTTGATTAGAATTTTGAGAGAAGAAGATGAGTTATACTATTTACCTCAATAGAATGGGGGTTAATGATAGCCTTGAGAAAATATTCTTGGACTTAAGCAATTCCAAAATTAAGTGTTTAGGGTTTTGAGCTAATTTGAGACATCGTTTTGTGGGTATTGTCTACCCCCTCAAACGATGAATGGTAAAAATAAATGGATGACAATAATGAGGCAATTGACAAAATATGGATGAAAAGGGTATCAAGGATGAAATGAAGGTGCAAAAGGTTTAATTTGGAGTTCAGTGTCAAAATTTTGAGTGATGGTTTGCTGAAATGACCTTGCCAACCGCCCAAGGTGGTTGCCTAGTACCTATGATTGCCCAAGGTGGTTGCCTTGTACATTGGTTTCCTTGTACATTGGTGAAGAGAGCATGGTAACAATATTTGGAGAGTGTTCAGAGATGGTAAGTATCATGCAACCCTTAGTTTTTTTGGGTTTTTTTTATTTTTTTTGCAAGATAAATAATGGGGGGATGAGAATTTTTTTTCAAATTTTTTTTATTTTATTGTATATGTATGTGTAGACACCTAAAACACATCATGTCGAGGTGACTACTCATATGGGACATGCTAGAAGACCATATGGAAGACCTTGGATAGATACCAAGGTATAGCAATGGTTTTTACCACTCATTTGGGCACCTTTGCCTAGTCAGTGCTAGCTGCTGCTGACACCCGCGGTTAGCAGTACTGACCACTCCTGTCAGTCATGGTCAGGACTCAGAGTCAGTTGGCCTTCATCCGACCCAAAATTAGTTGCAATGGCCAATTGGTTGTGGATTGGAGCGGTTTGAGTGAGGAAGGTTCTGGATCCTTCCATCCAACAAGCTCAACCACCCAATCTTGATCTAGGCTTCCTCATGAAGCCACCCCTAGCCCTTGGAAATTGCTATATAATCCCCCTCCGAATTGGGGAAAAGAGAGAGAGAAGCATAATCAATTGAGCAGTGAAGCCCTATCGAATTGCATACTCATTCACATGCATTGATAGGAATACTTTTGCTACCCAATTGGAGATCACATTGCCATGGAGGTCCTAGGAGGATAGGAGAGCCAAGAAATGCTAATCCATGCAATTCATGCACTCATTGAGCAATTCAACCACCAAATCTATCAGAGGACATAGAGGTGACCCTTGACCATCAATTTGGCAAGGAGAATCAGAGAAATTGGCCCTGATTTGGAGGGTAAACTTACTTCAGGCTCAGCTGTAGCTGTCAGCCACAGTGAACAGTGCCCACCGCTTGAAGGACCCGTAGTCAAAGGGTAATCCTTGATTTCCTTGTTCTCTATTTTGTAATCTATTTAATTAGGTTAGATTAATCATGTTGTAGGTTTAATTTAGTATTCTAGAGACTTTTGACCGACATATTAGGAGTTAATTGCAATTTTCCTTCATTATTGTAGTGTAGGTATAACGAATATTTTTCATGCTTTCATGTCTTCAATTGGGTAATTAGGAGCTTAGATAGATTCATCTTAGTTTCTTTCATGTTTCTAATGGTATATCATCATGATTTAGATCAATTTACATGCTTTGAATCACTTTCTTGATTTCTTGATTATCATGTTATATTTTGTGCAAGTACCCTTTAAAAGCCTCATCAAGAGAGGCCTCCTTTGTTTTTAATGTTTCTTGTTGTTTATTGCATGCAGGACTAACAGGGTTTTGGGATGCAAGGCAAAAAATACCTCTAATCATGGAGAAGAGGGTCATCGACACCCTAGAGCAGTTCGTGTCATCCTGAAAGGCATTTGGAAATCACACCTACCCTTGAGAGGGAAACATTACATCCTATTGTAACAATTGTATCAAAGTGATTATCCCTAAGAGGGATGTACTTGTAATTTGACTTTGGCTTCAAATATAATGGAATAAAGCATATTTCTTATTGTCAATTTGTTGTCAATTTCTTGTTCTTGTATGCATTTTGTGTATCTTTCAATTCTTGCAATAGGAACCGATAGGTGTGAGCCTTTTTTGGATCGTACAGAAGGCGATCATGGTGGAACTCCACATTTCATGCCACAAATTTTTGACTTCTATCATTTTTTTATGATAGGTGCTCACCGTGGTTGATAGCCACGATCAAAATTTGTCATCGTGGTTGACATCCATGGGCAACAGTGGTCACCGCACCATAGAGCCGTGGTCAGAATCTGATAAATTAGACAGCAGGGAGAAAAAGCTTGATCAAATGAGGATCTGAGGTAGGTCCCACTATCATTCTATTTTTTTTGTTCTCTGTCTGTGTTTTTCTAGAGAGTGCAAAATATTAGCATAATTAGGGAAGGCAATGGAAATATGTTAAATGCATTGAGTCCTTAGGTCTTTTGATTAGGATCTACTAGTCAGCTAGGAACAATGGACCTCTGAGTGTAGTCCACCCTAGTATCCAGCGGTCTAGGCCCCTCTTGTATGTTAGTTTTGCTTGCATGAGGCCCGATTAGTGGCCATACCATCGTTAGTATGCATTCTCTGAATATCATGTAGATTAACCATGCATACTTCTGAAATCAAACGTTCCTTTTTCATAGCATGTAGAATCATTTGAATGTTGTATTATGCATCTTTATTTTCATGCAAATTAAAAGGAACCACACACACCATGTTTCACAGTAAACGCTAGTGAGTTGGGAGTCACATCCAACCACTAGTAGGGTTTCAATGATGGTGGAGGTGATTTCCATCCGTTGGCCCAACTCCCTCGTACCTTATGTTCTAGACCAATACCGGATCCAAGAACCTTTTGTAGCCCAAAAAATTTGCATATACTCCTCTTCGGAGGGTATGACGTTGATTGGGTGAAAATGGGTGAGGATCTGGGAGGACCTATGCTCCCTGCCCGGGTGTGGACTTTCATTGCCGCACTTTGGGGGGATTACATGACCTGGAGTTCATAGCCAGGTTGTCGAGCTATGAGCATATAGGTGAAAGCCATTAAACAATTGAGAAAATCATCAACATATTGCAAAACATGACAAGAGTTACTTTACTGATACAACAAATTGAAAACACATCAAATAGTTTAGGGCTCATTTTAAAACTATAAAAAGAGATAATCATCATTGTATTCTTTGCGTGTTAATAAAAGTTAAATCTAGACATAGGATACATAATGGTGCAAACACAGAGAGGTCGATCTGGGCATAGACCCGAGATCGAAGCCCAAGCTCCACCTAATGCACAACATGATGTAGAATGCCCTCAATCATAGAATCCTCTTGGATGTCATTCAACGAGCATTAGAGGGGATAATTCTACATGAGGGGATTCCATTGAGAATACCCCAATTAGAGGAAGTACTAGACATCCCTCTAGACACATATCAGAGCATGGGACTTCCCAGCATGGGGGTTCCGCATATGGTAGCATTTATCATGACCGCATTTCGCATGGATCCATGGGTTCTACCAAAGAATATGTCATTGAGGGATCCATATTGGTACCCCTTCGACCTGTATCTAAGGGAGGCTCATGACCTCCACCATCCAAGTATAGATAGGCTCGAGATCCGCCCATTCAAGGGTAAGTAGATGGGATCACTTTTGAGCGTAGGCCCATGCAGACTCCCCATAGGGGTGAACCTACTAAGTTCACCATAGATATATCCAAAGTGGGAGCTAATGGTATGCCACCTCATGAGCCATGGCGTAGCAAATAGTTAGACGGTCTAGATAGAGTCCTAGGGCATCTAGGATATAAGCCTATGCCTGCACCCTCTCGACCTATGAGTGAGTGTAGCGGAAGCACCATTAGGACCGCCCGAGAACCTGGAGAGTGCTCCAAGCATTCTCGTGACATACGTGCTCCTGCATCCCATGCAGGGATAGAGTATAGGAGACAACCTGACATGAATGTCATCTTTACAGATAGAGGCAAGAGTGTGGCAAATCAGTCCATTGGAGGACATACCCATAAAGTCGCTCGAACAGAGCGCACTCCCCAGAGGCCTCAGATGGTCGATCATGTTGATAGAGCTCATAGACTGATGTCAGAGTAGAGATGATAGATTCTCCAAGACCAATTGGAGGATGTTTGCACAGAGAAGGAACACCTCAAAAATGAGAATACTCAGAGGTAGAGGTTCATCAGGAAAAAATTATATGAACAACGCATGCGTGAACAATGCATCCTCGATCAAAAGGAGCGTGTAGAGAGAGAGGATCGATTGGCTAGCACTTGGTTTACCTCCTCACAATGAGACCAGGGAGCGTGTCAATAGATGAGTGGCTTCACAGCCCGAGTTACACCCTGAGCACATAGACACACATACTCGCCATGCAGCTCAACACAGAGATCGACATCCAACATCCAAACAACATGAGCATAGGTAGTATGAGGAAGAAGTGGGAGAGGAATTAGAACAAGAATATCTAGAAATCTCCCAATTCGAGGAGGGGAAGAGCCTAGTCCCCCACCTCGATCGAGGAAGAATTTTCCTCCGAAGGTGCCTCCAAGGCAATCTCGAGAAGAGGAGTTTCTTTCCTCGCAGGCCTATAAGACCTTAGCAGAGAAGGTCCAAGCCATAGAGAAGCAAGGAATGGCTTATCAAAAGCCTACCTTGAAAAAAATTCATAATGAACCTCTATGCACGTCAGTGCCTATTCTAGCCTATCCAGAGCATTTCAAGATGCCTAGGCTGGAAAAGTTTCAAGGAGAGGAAGATGCACAGGAGCACGTGACTAGTTTTCTAGATATGTGCTTTCATATTGAGAGCAACGATGCTTTGCTCCTATGCACCTTCATTATGACCCTCTCAGGCCCAACTCGAGAGTGGTTCAACCAATTAAAGAGGCACAACATCACTAGTTTCAAACAACTAGCTGATGCATTTCTTGAATGCTTCTCCTTCGACGTCAAGAAGAAGGTAAACTTATCCGACCTGGCCACTCTAACGCAACATGACGATGAGCCAGTGATGGATTATGGAAAATGATGGAGGAAGATGATGGTAAAGCTACCATTCTCCATCCCATCCTCTGAATTGATGTGAATGTTCACAAAGAGTTGTGCCAAGCACATTTCGTTGTTGCTATAGTTGCAGCAATACCAGACATTCGAAGAGGCTTTGGCATAGGCCAAGGTGATTGAGGACATCAAGTTATAGGAGGGTAACTTGAAGCTCAAGAATAAGAAGGATTGGAACAAGAAAAGCACTAAGAGATAGCAGGCCAAGCCGACCCATGTTAATCAGGTGGTGTTGAACCTTCAAAAGGGGGAAAAGGGCAGCAAAAGCAAAACTATCAAGCCCAACCTCCGCTTGCGTAGTATGATCAGTGCAACAAAAATTAGAGGGGTAAAGATAAGGAACAACACCCACCTTGCATTTTCACTCAGTTATCGGAGTCGTTGGCTTCGATTTTTCATCAGTTATGCAAGGCTAAGGCCATAAACTTACCCAAAGTCAAGATGTTGGATCCTAACCAACCTAAGCCTAAGGGCTACAAAGATGATCATTATTGCATCTTTCATCGATCGAAAGGCCATGACATTGAGGTATGTTGGTCTTTCAAACATCTTGTGCAAAATATGATCGAAAGAGGTACGCTTCTTGTCGACAACCCACAAGCGCCTGACAACCAAAATATGGGGATTTACAAAAATCCTCTACCAAATCATGAGGTGCCAAAGAATAATGTTGGCCAAGTCAACCAAGTACGCATCGAACCACCAACCCAGGGGTTCATCGATATGGTCAACATTGTCACAAGAAATGCGAGGTATGAATGACCGAATCAACCTCTAGTACCTATTAGAGTCCAAGTTGCACCTCCTCCAAGGCCAGCCCAGTATGTGCCTAGCCCACCAACTAGACCGATGGTGACCATCAGAAGTAGGTTGGTCCAAAACCTACAGACAACTCCAGCAAAGTTGTCGATTTATGAGCTGATCCAGTAGTCTCCCAAGCATAGGGAGATGCTTATGGATATTTTAAGGTCCATAGAAGTGCAGCCTCAGGATCCCGAAGCATTTACACACTTCGTGGGGCACGTGCAATAGTGTCAAGAACCGGTCATTCAATTTCATGACCACAAAGTCAAGATGGTTTCCACTGTTATAGCAGACCCATCACTGCATATTATTGCATGTGTGAATCACAAACCATTCAAGCAGGTTTTTATTGACATGAGGTCATCAATAAATATCATAACTACCAAGGCGTTAACTCACTTGAAGTTACCCAAGATGCATATCATCCCTTCTACCTTCACGTTGAGAGCTTTCAATGATGCATTATGCTCAACGGTCGATACTATAGTTTTACCTATCCAGGTAGGACTGAAGACCATCCCGGTGATGTGTCATGTAATCGAAGGTGCTATGCAGTATAACATACTTCTAGGGAGGCCTTGGATCAGAGAAATATATTGCATCCCTTCTATTCTACACTAGTGTATCAAATACATTCATGAGGGATAGGTTCACGTGGTGCCTTCGGATGAAGAACCCTTTAAATACGTGAATCTAGCAGATTTACTAGGGGACTTCATGCTCCCCTCAATGCACCTGGATGTGCATCCAACATCACCAATCAAATATCTAGGAGGTAAAATCAAAGAAGTGTGTGCTAGACCTGCAATATCCGTATCTCAATGATCGGAGCACACCACAACTGCTTCTACTAGACCGTCTGTGTCTATGATACAATGGGATGATAGGAAGTTGAAAGAAAATGTGGGCAAAAAGAAGATAAAGCAAATGCCCAAGCTAGTTATCATTGAAGCCCCTACTCCCATGGAAGTAGAGGAAATTCAAGGAGAAGTCGAAGAGGTACCTCAACCTGCTTCACCTGCGTCTTCAATAGGGTCATCTGCACCGTAGGTGACCGTCCACTTGGTTAATCCTAGATTAGGGGAATATATTGTGTAGAACGTGACGTTCATACCTATTATCGAGACTGCATAGGACATGGGCCGACCACGAGCCCATCACCTTCCCATAGGGATGGTGGAACCATTAGGGGTGCCACCTAACCAAACCAACTTCATCTATGGAGGGCTAGACTAGGTTGCATCTCCCACACCCATGGATGAGGATGATAATGAACCATTCACCATGAATGTTCATTATCTATCCAACCCAGAATACACCATGTGATACTTCGAGCATTACCATTGGCATGGTTACGGTCTCGGACTATTCGAGCAAGGGCATAGAAGGCCATATGAACCGTAGTATCAGTTACCAACTGATAGGTTCGGGTTAGGATACTATATTCGAGGTCAGGATGAACTTCTCATGGCATCTTTAGACCACCTATACCTCAGTCTGGGGGGTGAAGTTGACTTCAATCCTTATCACCCTAATCCTTCCATGTTTTAGAGGGATAACTAGATAGTGTCTTATGTCACTATAGAACCACCCGAGACATATCATGAGGATATCTTGGTGGGGACCGGTCTAGATCATATACCAAGAGAAAACTTGGGTCAACAAATCTGTGAGGCAGCTGACGATACAGGCATGCAGGTTCATAATGCTAATTTAGTGATAAATTCTGAGTTAGAAGATCATTCTAACGAGGATACAGTAGAGTCCATCTATGAGATAGGTGGACCAAGTTGCATACATGAGAATGATGATGACAATGAGTCCTCAAATAGTGAGCAATATGAGGATGAGACTGAGGTGGCCTATCTGGGCCCTCATAATTTATGTCATCTATTACCGGAGGAAACAGTCATTGAAGATGATCAATCCTTCATGAGTGACAGTAGTTATCGGGTGTGGGCGTACATGGGACCCCATATTCCTAATATCTTGATTCCAGTTGGTAGTGGTGAAGGTCTCTATTATGATAGTGATGATGAGGATGAAATGGAGAGAGCCTATTTAGGACCTCCATACTTATGCCATCGTAATGCACCTTACACTATGGAGGATTTGTGCAGAGAGGTTAATCTTAATCCTCTTCTTAGGGGAAGACCATCGAATCTTAATGTGATTTATCACATGGTATTTCCCAATCCGCCAACGTACATGGAGCTCCTTGAGCCCAATGATCCCATTCAACAAGTCTATTCATGGATCAGATCTAGAGATCCCCATACCCCTAGAACCACATCTCAGGGATGGTAGTTTTGCTAATGTTGAGTCACTCGCACGTGGTCCTAGAGACATGATCCATTCCATCAATATGATCTCCATTGATTTGACCACTCCACTCCACAATCCAATCGATCCGTCCAAACCATTGTGTCTTAATGTAGATGCTATTGATTGGGATCATGTTGATTCACCCCTAGAGCCTGAAGATTTCTTCCCCAATGAAGAAATGTTGCAACCTTTCCATTTTTTACCAGGTTGTGCACATGATGTCTATCATGCTGAGGATGCTTCCAATGAGGAACCTATAAACCCAGTAGATGACATCCACTTGATCCCTACGCCTCATCAGCTTGAGGAGGGATCCCATATGTCAGTAGAGGAAACCTTCGAAGTGGATATCAGTAATGATCCCACCAATCCAAGGAAGGTTAAATTTGGAGAAATTTTGACTCTTGATGAGCGTGCCAACCTCATCCCTCTACTGAGAGAGAGACCTGCTCTCTTTGCTTGGACTTATAAGGATATGTCAGGTCTAGATCTGAAATTGGTTACTCATAACCTTTTGCTAGATCTATCAAAGAAGCTAATCAAGTAGAAACTCAGGAAGATGCATCCAACAGTAGCCTTAATGGTTAAGGATGAATTGCAAAAGTTGTTGGATGTAGAGTTTGTCATTTCCATCGACTATCTAGAATGGGTATCCAACATGGTGCTTGTAGGAAAACTTGATGGAAGGATCCGTATCTATACAGATTTCAGAGACCTAAATAAGGCAACACCAAAGGATTCATTTCCATTTCCGAATATCAATGCTCTCGTAGATACAACTGCAGGTCATGAAATGCTCTCCTTAATGGATGGTTTTTTTGGTTACAATCAAATTTAGATTAAGCCTGAAGACCAACATAAAACCATGTTTATAATGCCATGGGGGAAATTTTGCTATAAAGTTATGCCATTCAGCCTTAAGAATGTTGGTGCCACATATCAGCAGACTATAACATATCTTTCATGACTACATGCATAAGATCTTAGAAGATTATATTGATGACTTATTGGCAAAGTCATTATTGTGTTCGAGCATGTAGAGGTCCTGAGGAAGGTCTTCGATCGCCTGATAGAGCATAATGTCAAGTTGAATCCTAAGAAGTGTGTATTTGGCATAACTTTAGGAAAGCTCTTAGGATTCATCATTTCAAAATGAGGCATCGAAGTTGACCCAACAAAGGTCAAGGCTATTTTAGAGATGCGTCCCCCACAAACATCAAGGAATTAAGAAGCCTTTAGGGCAAAGTAGCATCCATAAAGTGATTTATCGCACAATTATCGGATAAATGTCGACCCATGAATCGACTGCTACACAAGGGGGTCCCATTCAATTGGGATGAGGACTATCAAGCAGCCTTTGCTGATATTAAGCAATACCTAGTGACGCCGCTAGTGCTAGCTCCACCAAGGCTAGATGTGCCATTTTTTCTATATATATCGGCAACTGAATTTACACTAGGAACCATGTTAGCCCAAAAGAATGTGCAAGACAAAGAACAGGCCATATATTATATTAGTCGAACCTTGGTGAGTTATGAGCTAGGATATGCATACATTGAAAAGTTGTGTTTAGTAGTAGTGTTCACTACAAAGAAATTGTGACACTATATGTTGAGTCATACAACGTATGTCATATCCAAACAAAATCATTTGCAGTATATGATGAGAAATACATATCATAATACACATACTATGAAGTGGATCATGCTACTGACAAAATTTGATCTGGAATTCATAAGCCAAAAGTCCATTAAGGGACAAGTCATAGCAGATCAACTGGCTGAGGTGCCTCTCAAAAATAGTAGGCCCCTCACCATAGAGCTTCCTAATGATGCAATATTTTCCTTATCAAAAGTGCCCAAACTCAAGGAACCGGATAACAAAGCTGATATGACCTTGTTCTTCGATGGTTCGAAGTGTGAGAAAGGGGGTGGTGCAGGAATAGTGTTGTTCACACCACAAGGAGCTCCAATGCCCTTGTCATTCAAGTTGGACTTTCCTTGCACTAACAACAATGTTGAATATGAAGCCCTAATTTTGGGTCTCCAAACAGTTGTCGCCATGAAGATAAAAAGGCTAAATATCTTTGGTGATTCCCTTCTCATTGTTAACCAAGTTAAGAGATTATTTCAATGTCGATGTCTGGTATTGAAAGCTTACAAGGATCTTGTTGATATTTATCTAGCTCAACTAGAATGGTATGACATCGAGGCAATCTCTCATTCATCCAATATATTTTAATACACAATGTCATATTTGTGAAGTAGGGAAAAACTATGCACCAAATGATGTCAATGTTTCTCCGCATACCCACAATCGAGGTGGGTGATCCAATGTAATTTCTACTTGTATCTAGGTTATATTATATCTGATCTTGCTTCCCAAAGCCTTATAAGGACATGCACCTTCACACAAGGAAACAAAAAGGGTCAAATAGCAAGGGTGTATGGTGAAAACATTCAATCGCCATAGGGGCAAAATGGCATATGAATTAAAAGTGCATCAAATGATATCCAAATGACTTGAAAATTTGTAGAGATGTTAAAGAGAAGGTTTTGGGATGATATCACCCAAAACATATCATAAATTGCACCCGTAGACCCCTCGATTTAGCACCGCTCTCCTCCAACCTACGAAAATGAAGACAACAAAATATCAAACCTGCACTCATTCAAAACTCATGAAATTTGGTCAGTGTGCATAAATTTGCATTTAAATACAACCCATATGATCAGATTTTCCAATTGGAGCTCGGATCCACCTACATCAAATTAGGGTTCCCGGATGGGCCCTCTAAGCCTACAAAAACTTAAAAATAGCATAACTAATTCATTTTAACTCCAAATGACCTGAAATTTAAACTTTAGCATCATGGCATAATTTAGAAAATAAATAATTAAAAATAGTAAAGAAATTTCTTAATAATTTACCCTCATCCCGAGGGGGCGATGGTGACTGCAACTATTTGGGGGGCACCCTAGGAGGGGATACCCACAAAATCTATCCACTTTTTATTAAAAAACCACTAGAATATGTTCCTGAACAACCTAAGGTGTGTTTTTGTCGAATTTGGTGAATAAATTCATGCGTATGGAAAATTTACGCTCGGATTACCCTCTTGAAGTCACCCGATAACCTCCTTAGCAAAGGGGAGATTACGAGGGCAAAAAGGTGGAATAAGGTGAGGGGAAATCTCAACAGCACTCCATTTCATATCTTAGAACTCCTCTACATGTTTTTGTGTGGGTATTGAACCCATTTTATAGCCCAAAGGGGCTCATGTGCAAAAATGCATGCAAGGGTATGCATGGCAGGAGGTGCCACTTGTCAAATGGGAGCGATGCATAGGTTGTGGAAGAGAATCTCCAAATTTGACCCTCATAAATATGGATGTCATAAGGATTCCCTATCCTTTGCCTTGCATGCTCTGTTTGGGTGGTCAAATTACAGTTTTTGGGTGCCATTTGGCCAAATTTTGACTTTTTTTGGGTCAAACTTCACCACCGTCCCACCTTGGGACGAGGGCTCACCACCATCCTAGGGTGGTATGATGGTAATATACCATCATACCAGGGTGGTACGGTGGTGAATTTTGGGACAAAACCTCCTAAAATTGGTTCGGTAGCCTTCAAAACCCTTTTCGGAGTGGCTAGAACCACTGTGAGCCTCCTGAGGGCTGCCCAAGGGGTCATATTATGTCAATTTGATCACTTCTTGTGGGTGCTCAATAAGATTTACCATATTTTAGTGTCTACAGATGCTCCTTTTTGAGATACATTATGTGCAGCATAGCGTTGAGCAAAAATAGATGACCAAAATGTAAAATGATTAAGGTTACTTGATAACCTAACCAACTTTAGATGCCCTAATCATGTAAAGGGCATGTGTTCTTGAATCCTTGCTTCTTACTCATTTAATGAGTGTGCCTATGCTTGAACATTGTCTATCATGAAGTTTTAGGGCCTATGACTTCATGATGCCAGTAATTTCAAGTGTTATAATGTGATTTTGTGTGCTTGTTTGCTACCCCAAGTAGGAGCGTGATTGTCTTTGTCGAAGATTCGTTGAACGAATGCAATTCGCATAATTGAGTGTGTGCTTGTTGATTTAGACTGAGTATGACTACCCCCTCAAGTGACGAGTTGATGAGGGAATTACTAGTGAGAAAAGCAATGAGTTTCTTGACCCAATTGACTTGTGTTATGCTTACCTTCAGTTTTATCCCTTGAAAAATAGGGCAATTTGGAGAGGATTTTGGTGACTTTGTTGAGTTTTCCTAGAGGAAAGGAGCTGAAAACTGCATGTTTTGGGGGTGGTCCAGCCACAATGGCCTTATTATGGCATGAATTAACAAATTTTCCATCCCTCCTAGGATCCTCAAGATTGCATTTTGATCTATATGAAATTTAGACCGAATTTGAGTTGTTTTGGTGCAGTTTTGGACCTCTTTTGGGTCATTTTGGGTTTTTTTGGCCTATTTTTGCTACCACCATCCCAGGGTGGGATGAGGGCATGTTCTACAACTATCCTAGGGTGGCAAAGTTTGCAAAATGTGTTCTCGTATCACCCTAGGATGGTGGTGACCCCTGCATATTTATATAAACCCAAAATATGAAGGTTAGGCTTATTTTTGCATGTTTTCTTTGGCAGATTAAGAGGTGAGGAGTAGGAGAGTGATTCTAAGTAACGGAGTGCTATTAAATTCATCCCACAGTCACCATGAGTCATCGGGTGGACTCAGCTAGTGGAGGAGTCAGTGCGAGACAGGTATGCCAAGTCTCTCTTATTACATTTTCCTAGTGTTAGGAGTTGATTTTCTTGCTTTTATGGTATGTTTTTGGCTTGGAAGCATATCACACTAGATTATAGGTAATTAAACCTAATTTTATGAGATATGTACCAAATTTTGTGTTTTACCCATGTTTTTGTGCAATTAGATTGCATTTTGTAGATCAATTTTGCATTGTTTTTGCTATTTTTGATGGCCTGAAAGGCCTTTTTGAGCCCAATTTTTTGGAGTCATCCCTAGGTGGGATGGCTAGTGTGGGCTGGTCATAGGCCATCCCTTTATGGTCTGGTGATAGGTTTGGGGGTCATTCCTGGGAGGAATGGCCATAAACCAGCCTCAAAGATGGGCCATTTTGAGTCTTTTCTTTTGAATGTTTTTGGGGCCATGCGAGGCCATTTTGGTGGTGTATTATTGAGTTTCTTATCCCTGTCATGTGGTGAGGAGTCGGTATCGAGTACCTACTCTCTTTGATTCCATGAGGGATGCCTTGACCATAGAGAACTAGGAGTGGCTGGATGCCATCAGCCTCAAGCAAGTGACCTAATTAGAGGCTATCATAGGAGACCATGTATATCTGACTATCTTGATTGATCTATCAGATCCACACACCAATACTTTCCACCTACCCACTGGGGAGATGATGGTGATGCTAGAGGATGTCTATCATATTCTTCATATTTTGATAGAAGGGTGGCCAATCCGCACAACACCACGAGATCAAAGACAGGCAGTGCTTGAGAGGTACTTTAGTTATGATCTAGAGACGGTAGAGCTGGACTACTTGAAGGGTGGTATGTTGGTAGGATTCTGGCACGAGGCAAAGGTATTGGGGGTGAGGCATACACTACTCATGATGCTCATATCCAATATTCTACTACCAGATTCTTCTAGAGCGAGGTTCCCATGGAACCTAGTGGATATAGTGTTAGTGTTGGTGAGGTCTACTATGGCGGAGCCACTGGTGATGGCATGGGATACTACACTACTAGCATAACTATATGATGAGTTGTACGAGATCTGCTACCATCGACAAAAGGGTATTGGGTGTATTTTTTTGCTACAGTGTTGGGGATGGTAGCACATAGCTATGTGGTGACCACTGGCGCTACCCTGGATGACTTGAGCACAACTAGCAAACAGGGATATAGGATATGGTATCCTATGGCAGAGGGATCAAGAGAGGGGACAAAGTCAGCGATTCATAGACGAGGTGGCCTACTATGCAGATATTTTTTCCTAACTTTGGGTAGGTTAGGTATTCTAGAGGCCATACAGATATTGTCCAGAGTGGGCAGATGCTACTGTACAACTCTGTAGGGTGCAACGAGGCATATGGTTAGTTGGACAACATGGCACGGAGTAGGAGTACTTCCCTTTTGCTCGAGTGATGCAATATTTTGGGCTATGCTAGGGGATGCCTAGTGAGCTGATGCCTTATCGGCATCGTAGGGATGAGAGGACATTGGCATGGTCAATGGTAGAGGTAGTGGTATAGGATGCAGATCTTGTAGTGGATATTCCGGATGTGGATGATGTCGGGACTACAACGGAGTATGATGCTTGGTGGGTGACATGCCAAGGGCATGGAGAGGGGGCACTGATGAGGGGTGTAGCTAGGGAGGCACATAAGGATGTTTCTAATGAGGACCAAGGTGAGGCAAGTGATTGGCAAGGACACAGGGTATGGGAGCATGTGGATCTCCTGGACTTAGAAGATTGAGGGGAATTGGAGGATGATGATGTTGGGGATGAGGAGGTGCAGGCATCACCGATGGCACTAGGGGATACAGAGGTAGAGCTATGATATGAGCTACTCAGGGTGAGGCAAGAGAGAGATATCCTATGGACATAGGTACATGATGTACAGGCAGAGCTAGCAACATAGCGACCCAAGGTACAAGTGGCCCAGGTCGAGATAGCATCTCTTCAAGCATAGCTATGATCTCAAAGCCCTACACAAGAGGATTTGATTCCAATAGTGTGGATGTGACTAGGCTGTAGGCAGAGGTGACAGAACTCCATTATATGGTGGAGACTTACTAGGCACGGTGCCAACGGGGGTAGGCTTATGCATATGAGTTGGAGACTGAGGTAGTACACCTTGGTGGGCATATACGGGATGATGGAGGTGCTAGTGGGTCCTACCAGAGTCGCCACAGTAGGACAGGGTGGTCCTCCTCTAGGAAAGAGGCACTAGGGTCTAGGTAGAGAGCTGATAGGATAGGTGGTAGTAGATATGGGAGTTCATAGGGGACTCCTACTGCAGGTGGGAGTGCAAGTTGTAGTACCGGTCCTGCGTGACCATGGTATTGGCTCACGTGATTCTTTTTGTGGTTTTTGGATGTTTTAGCAGTGTGAAGTCTGAGGACTCACTTTATTATAGTCGATGTGCAACATGATGTATCTTTTTGTCCCATACATATACACATATATATATGAGCTTTTTATGTGGTTTATCATCATGTGTTTATTGTTTTATGGGATGTATGCAATTTGATTTATGCACCGATGATGAATGCCTATGTATGCATATTTTGTAATGTGATTTGATTTTATTTTGTACATGCATGGATGTATACTGATATGGATGATTTCATGATCTAGAGGATGCAATGTGTAGACTACATACTATATTATGCTAGCACCATAGATGATGTATTTTGCACCAACTCACATGTAATGTTGTCATGAGACTTTATATAATGGATTTGTGAATAATATAATTGAAATGAATGTGGTGAAGTGATATGAATGACATGTTGCTTAGGAAATGCCCATTAGGTTTTCATGAGACTCAAACACTCTAGTCAACTTATCAAAAGTTGTATACTAACCGTGCAAGACTTTTTGACAAGGTATGAATCTGCTAGGATGATCAAGGTACTTCATAACCCTGTGTGTGCAAGTGAGTTTATTCTTGTGAGATGCATAAGGATACCGCCAGTGCCAAGTAGGCTCTCAACCAAACCTATACTGAGGATCACCAAATGAATGCCACCATCGTATATTTTGTACTAAGTATGACTAGACCACTAGGCAATCTAGGTTACCAAAGCTAGCTCATCCACATGCAAACATTGGTCTACACATATGCCCGAAAGCTAATGTGATAGACATATCATCATGTGTGAGGCTACCGCCATTGATGGATAGGCTATCCACCAAACCCGTAATGAGGATCACCTGATGGTTTTCCAAATGCTGAGAGTTCCAAGGATTCAAGCTCAGGTGTTTTTTTGGTTATTCACTTGATTGGGATTACTTGCTCTCATATATACTGATGAAAATCACTGTTTATTTTTCTCTTTTTAGTGACTATAATCACTGTTTATTTTTTAGTTTTTTCTTTATTCTCTTGAGCAAGGGGTTTGAGTAGTGGTGATAACCACTGTTATTTGTGATTGTTTCTTTTTGAGGATTTTTATTTCAAAGTTGAACTTGTGGGATTTTTGGCTTGTGGATGGCATTGATCCTTTAGGCCTTGGGGATGACTACCCATCCTTCGCGGGGACGTGTAGTATGAATTCTTATGACTTTAAGGATCAAAGGTATTTGGAAACATTGATGGGAAGCTTTTGGGATTTTTCTTTGGGATGGTGTTGATCTTTTAGGCCTTGGGGATGTCTACCCATACTTCGCGAGGATGTGTAGTATGAATCCTTACGACTTTAGGGATCAAGGGTGTTTGGAAATTTTGATAGTGGTGAAAACTGCTATTGATTTTGGATAATTGGGTGGGGAAGAGCTTGTCCTTTTGCCAACTCTCAGCATTCTTGAACCATTCGCACAGGGGGATGAGCAGGATGACTTTTCACTTAAGGTAACCTAGACCACTTCATGGATTTCATCTGTATTTGTGCAAAACTTAGATTTTTAATGATTAATTGTGTTTGGGATATGATGTATGCAAGGCATAATCAATGCAAGACTCTACCTCCTAAAAATCAAGCTAGCCTGCTACAAAATCTGAGCAGAGACTAGATATGGCTGAGTGACCAAAAATGCTACTAGCATTCTAAAACAAATGGCTAAGTTAAGGGAATGGACATGACTATAAAAATGTAAAAAATGTGGGTGAAGATGCTAATTGCCGTATTTGAACTATGGGTGCTTTCATGACATTGATTTTGAGTGGTAAGTAATGTACCATCATGGTGCTAGACATGGATGCACAACTCTAAAATATAAAGTGCTAATGATGAATATGCCTAGATGCAAGTGATGATAAAATGCAATATGGTGTGACGCAATATTTTTGAATTTTTGAAACTTTTATGGATATGTATGTATGAAAGTGCAATGCGATGCAAATATTTTTGTATTTTGATGTTTTGATGATGATTTTTTTTGTTGAATTTTTTATTGATATATATACACATGTGACCAACGGGCTTATTTGGGAGCCATTGGGGCATTTGGGGGGGACCAAAGGGCTTATGGATGCCTTTGGGGCTTTTAGGTTTGACCTAGATGATCGTAGATAGTCCAGGAGCATTTTTACTTGACCTAGACGGTGAGAACACACTAGGAGCCTTTTGGGTGACCTAGACATGCAACGGCACTTAAAAAGTGTCTACAACTGCCTAGGGGTATTTGTCTATGACCAAAGGGCTTATGGATGCCTTTGGGGCTTTTAGGTTTGACCTAGACGATCATAGATAGTCTAGGAGCATTTTTACTTGACCTAGACCGTGAGAACCTACTAGGAGCCTTTTAGGTGACCTAGACGTGCAACAACACTTAAAATGTGTCTATGACTACCTAGGGGAATTTGGCTATGACCAAAGGGCTTAGGGATGCCTTTGGGGCTTTTAGGGTTGACCTAGATGATCATAGATAGTCTAGGAGAATTTTGACTTAACCTAGATGGTGAGAACCAATTAGGAGCCTTTTGGGTGACCTAGATGTGCAGTGGCACTTAAAAAGTGTCTATGACTATCTAGGGGCATTTGGCTATGATAAAAGGGCTTAAATATGCCTTTGGGGCTTTTAGGGTTGACCTATATGATCGTATATAGTCTAGGAGTATTTTTACTTGACCTAGATGGTGAGAACCCACTAGGAGCCTTTTGGGTGACCTAGACGTGTAACAGCACTTAAAAAGTGTCTATGATTACCTAGGGGCATTTGGCTATGACCACAGGGCTTAGGGATGCCTTTGGGGTTTTTAGGGTTGACCTAGATGATCGTAGATAGTCTAGGAGTGTCTTGACTTGACCTAGATGGTGAGAACCCGCTAAGAGCCTTTTGGGTGCTCTCTAAGCATGAAATGGCTGCAAGTGAAGGATGTTCAAGGGTTTAGGACCCTTGACATCTTCAAGTGATGCTAGGTGATAAGTTCTAGGCCCTATTTGACTAGTAATGACAAAGGGACCTAACTAGTTTATCGTAAATTTGTCTCGTACGTGGGGCGGCAAGCTAGAATTCTATTGGTTCTCTTTCAGGATGAGATCACCAACCTAAAAGTCTCTGAGATGGACTTTCATATTGTAGGCTCTTTTGAGCCGCTCTTGATACACACATAGATGCTCAAGCACATTAATATGATGCTCATCCAACAACATAAGTTGATCTAGGTGAGCTTGTCATGCAGTATCATCACCAATAATTCTTGCATGGATATGCATAGTGATGGGATTTCTAACTCTAGAGGCATGACTGCCTCAGCACCATACACTAGTGAAAATAAAGTTGCCCCAGTGGGCGTTCGAATGCTAGGGTGGTAAGCCCAAAGGGCAAGCGACATTTGTGTATGCCAATTGGTATGATTCTCTTTGACTGTTTTCTTTAATATGGCAATTAATGTCTTTTTTGATGCTTCTGCTTGCCCATTTGCTTGTGGATAATAGAGTGTCGAAAAGTTGTGTTGGATATTATACTTTGTTTTCAAAGCACACACATCTTTATTCTTGAATGATGTCCCATTATCCGAAATGATCTTGGATGGAATACCAAAACGACAAATGATATTATGCAATATGAACTCTGCTATGTGGGATCCTATCGTAGTGGTAAGGGGAATTGCTTCCACCCACTTTGTAAAATACTCGATAGTCATAATGATAAATGTGTGATGATTCGAGGATGCAAGGGAGATTTTCCCAATTAAATCCAACCCCCATTACAAAAATGGCCAAGCTGATTGGATCGATTATAAGGCCTGGGAAGGTACATGTGTCAAGTTAGCATGGTGTTGACATTTCAAGCACTTCCTCATATATGCACAACAATCTCGCTCTAAAGTTGGCCAATAATAGCCCATGAAAATAATGCACTTTGCGATGGCCATGCTACTGAATTGCCACCACAAGTACCATCATGTGTTTGGGCCATTGCCCAAGTCAATTCTTGATACTCTAAGCAACGAAGGAGGATTCCTTCATATCTTCGAAGGTATAGGATGTCTCCTAACAAGAAAAACTTTGTTGCCTTCTATTTAAATATCCTTTTGGTAGCATGCGATAATCCAGGAGGGAGGTTACCAAGCTTTAGGTACTCTCTAATTGGTGTGGACCAGTCCTACTTTGTGGAAGCCTCGATTACATGAATCGTTTGTCCCTCATGAAGTTCATCTCGAGCAAATGCAGATTGGGATAGAACTTGTAAGAATAGCATTGTTCTGCTATCAAAAGGGGTTTGGGGGAACAGATTCCCCCAAGCGGCATGATTCAAGTGCTCATGAATGTGTGAGAATCTCTCTTGATGAGGTTCTATTTGAATCAAGTGGACTTCTGGCATGGCTTGAGTGTTCTCACTCTCAACCATTAATTGTGATAGCGTCTTGATTTGAATGGTTGTCATCTCCCCCATGGGGTCTTGTGGAATCAAGGATCCTAAAGAGGCCATTGTATCCAAAAAATTATTAGATGATTGAGGGAGTGCCTCTATGTCATACCATTCAAACTTTACTAGGGATTTGTCCACAAGGGCTTTGTAGGTTTGCAAAATTGGGCACTTGCACTGGAAGATTCCCTTGACCTGGTTGAAAATGAGCAAGGAGTCATCAAAAATATTGAGCTTGATGATTTGGATGGGAATAGCCATTTTAATCCCTATGAGTAAGGCTTCATACTCAGCATTATTGTTGGTGCAAGGGAAATCAATTTTAAATGACAGGGGTACGGAAGCCCCATGCGATGTGAAAAACACGATCCCCATGCCACCCCCTTGCTCGCATTTGGAGCCATTGAAGAAGAGATTCATATCTGCCTATGAATCAAGCTCATCATAATTAGGTGACTCTGATATTTGGAAGACCCCATCATTGGTAAGCTCCATGCTAAGAGGCTGGTCCTCCTAGAGACGAGCCTCTGCAAGTTGATCAACAATGACATGTCCTTTTATTGACTTTTGTCCTATGAACTCCAGGTCGAATTATGTCAACAACTTGATCCATTTCTCTGTGCGACTACTATGATAAGTATGACTCATCATGTATTGCAATGTATTCTCTTTAGATACAACATACGTAGTGTGACTGAGCATTTAGTTTCATAGCTTCTTGGTAGCAAAAACCATTGCTAGACATAACTTTTCCACGTATGTGTACTTAATCTCATAGCTCACCAGGGTGTTACTGAGATAAAATGTGGCATGTTCCTTATGAAATTCATTATTTTGGGATAACATGGCACCCAATGTGGCCTCAGTAGCTGAGATATATAATCAAAATGACACCCCTGGTTTGGTTGGAGCTAACACTAGCAGTGAAGCCAAGTATTGTTTAATTGTGTCAAAGGCATCTTGAAATTCATTGTCCCAGTGGAATGTGACCCCCTTGTGTAAAAGTTTATTCATGGGTCTACACTTGTCCGAAAGTTGTGCTATAAAGTGTTTGATGGATGCAATCCTCCCCTACAAGCTACGAAGTTGCTTTATGGTAGTCGAGGGAGGCATTTCAAGTATTGTCTTGACTTTGTTGGGGTCCACTTCGATGCCTCATTTGGAAACTATAAATCCCAAGAGCTTTCCAGATGTGATGCCAAAGATGCACTTCTTGGAATTCAGTCTCACATTATGTTCAATAAGGCAATCGAGGACTTTGCACAAGACATCTAAGTGCTCATGACATAATAAATATTTTTCCAATAATTCATCCATGTAATCTTCCAAAATTTTATGCATGTATTCATGGAAGATATATGTCATGGCATGCTGGTAGGTGGCACCGGCATTCTTAAGGCCAAATGGCATGACCTTGTAACAAAATGTCCCTCAAGGTGTTGTGAACGCCATTTTGAGTTGGTCTTTCGGGTTGATACAAATCTTATTATACCCAGATAAGTCATCCATAATGGAGAGCATTTCGTGTCCTGTGGTGGCATCTACCAAGGCATCTATGTTTGGCAAAGGAAAATCATCCTTAGGACTCACTTTGTTTAGGTCTCGAAAGTCGATGCAAATGTGAATCTTCCCATCAGGCTTATTGATGGGAACCATGTTGGACAACCATGGTGGATAGCCTATAGAAATGACAAACTAGGCATCCAACAGTTTCTATAGCTCATCTTTGACCATCAAGGCCACTATTGGGTGCATCTTTCTCATATTTTGCTTGACAGGTTTGATTGTGGGGTCAAGCGTAAGATTATGGGTGACCAGATTTGGATCTAGTCCCGACATGTCTTTGTAAGACCATGCAAAATCTGCCTTCTTTTTTGTGAGAAGGGATATATAATCGGTTTGCTCTTCGGTGGATAGGCTTGATATATTGCAAGTTTTCAGAATTTGATCTGATATCTCTATCAACCATAAGCTCGATTGACATATGAGATCCCTCATCCAACTGATGGGGAGTAGGTATCAAATGGATGTCATTAGCTAAATTTAAATCTTTGACGGGAGCCTCGAGTTCCTCCTCAGCATGGAAGACATCATGATTTGGTCCTGTGGAGAAGTGAAACAATCCATCGCAAGCCTAATACTCAGAGGGTGACAGGGGTGAATCAGTGTGATCCCAATCAATCACATCTATGTCTAGATGGAGTGGTTTGGAAGGACTAGGTTATGGAGTGGTGTGGTCAAATCAATGGAGATCATATTGATGAAATGTGTCTACTCTCCAGGACCATGTGCATGTGACTATGTATTCATGTTATCTCTCACCCCCAGATGTGGTTCTGATGGAATGGGGATCTTCATATCCTATCTAGGAACAGGCTACAGGATGGGATCATTAAGATCAAGGAGCTCCATGTGTGTGGGTGGGTCAGGGAATACCTCATGATGAATCTGGCCTAGATTGATAGGCCTTGCCCTCAAGCATGGGACAACATGTAACTGATGATAGACTTCATCTGTGTCAATATTCTCATGATGATGTCATAAATAATGAGGACCCAAGTATGCCCTCTCTGTGTCATCCTCATAGTCACTGTTATATATGGGAATCTTGTTGTTGCCCCTTGGGATCGGGCGATCAGGTAGGTGTGGTCCCATATATGCTAATTCCTCATAATCATCATCGTGGATGAGGATTCCTTCACTCTCATATTGTAGTGCCTCAGGCTCCTGAGGGCCCAACTTCTCAAGTAAATTAACTGCTCCCCCCTAGGAGGTCTACCTTCCTACGAATTACGAATCGGTTCTTCAGGAGGAATGAGCTACCTCAAAACAAGATCAGGGAAAGGGAACATATGTATGAGGCTTTCTTGTTGGTCATTAATGGGTATAATTTGTGAATTATCATTGTTCGACTCAAAAGGGTCATATGGCGCTACCTCATAACCTGACTCATCCTCTGAGGTCCACTCATATGAGGTGCCTAGATCTGACACATCACAGACATGGGGAAAACTCCGTGACCCTTCCCCTATCTCAAAATTTTTGGGAATGTCACTGGGGATCACGAGGTTCCCATCTAGCCATGGAAAGTAATCTCCCAAGGAGTATACTGTATTGGGATTAGCATAATGGTCTTGGACCAACCCACCCTCATAGCCTATATTCAAGTGATTTAGGCTTTCTAAGAGGACATCTAGAGGCAATGGATTTTTGCATCCCACTCCTGACTTATCATAGGGCATTTGATATTATGGTTGACAAGGGATTCTAGTGCCCTGCTCATACAGGCCTAACCCATAACTGTGCCAGTTGCATAGGTCAAGGTACTTCATGGCAAAGTTAGGGTTAGGCAAGTAGTTAATATCCTTTCCAAAATGTTCCTCATCTAACTCCTATTGTTGGTAAGGTTCAATTCCATAGTCAAGGCCCCCATAGATAAAGTTTATTTGATTAGGGAGAATACTAAGAGGCACGATAGTGCCTATGTGAAGACGGGGTCTACCCATGTCTTGCATCAACTCTAAAGTAGGAGTAGTGGTAACATTCCTAACCACGTACTCTCCCAATCTGATAGAAGCCATATGTACTGTAACCTGGGGCTACGGATAGAAAAGGGATGAGAGTGAGACTTGATCCAGCTTATTGTTTGCCTTGTGTGGTGTCTCTTCATCATCCGAGCTAAGTATCTCCTCTGTAGATATGGTGAATATGATTGGTTGGTCCTCCTCAATGGGTCGCTTCTCTGGGTTCCTGGGCAAAGGATCCACTAGTGTATTAAGCATCTAGGGCAAGTCCAATGATGAGGAGGGCATGGTATGTTGTAGCGGTGGGGTCGAACCTCGGCTAGATTTATTCGATTGAAAATCTAGATGTATCGATGGCAAGGTCGACTCGGGTAATTGCTACACCATGTTGCAGTACTTGAAGGGCTCTAGGTCCGTGGGGATGACATGAACTTACCCTTCATGAGTGTACTTGAGGCACTGGTGAGCAATGGAAGGGATGCACTTCATGTCCTTGATCCATGGTCTTCCTAACAAAATGTTGTATGCCATCTCACCCTCCAGGATGTGGCACATCATCGAGATAATCTTTTCCCCTACTTGAATAGGTAGGATGATTGTATCAACCATTGATAATATGGCATCATTGAATGCTCAGAGGGTGCAGGTAGATGTGACAATATGAGATGTTGGAAGATACAAGTGCTTCAGATTTGTTGTCGTTATGATGTTGCTCAAATACCCAATATCTATCAAGACTTTTTTGTATGGTGTTTCATTCACATGTGAGACAATGTGTAGAGGGGGATCCACCATATCATGTGGAACCGGTTTAAGTTCATCTTCTCAAAAAGTAATTACCAGTTCTGTGCATTGTCGCACATTCCCTACAAAGTTGTTTAAGGAGTTAAACTCCTGGGGCTAAAGCTCAATTGCCTTAAGGATCTCCATCAAGGCTTCTCTATGAGGTTGTGATTGTTGGATGAGCTCATAGATGGAGAGTCAATAAAATGTTGTTCTTAAGCTCTAAGCGAGCTTGCTCTTAATGGTGACTACAGGCCTATATGGGAGGCTCGGTCCAGGAGGTGGTATAGATTATGATGTCGAAGGGATATCACTATGAGCCATAGGTGGTACGACTGTACTTGGATACCGCTTGTTTCTTTTCACAATACTGACCATACCAACATATCCTTATTTAGGATGGGCATGGTGAACCTCATTCACCTGGGGCATTGGTTTGGCCTACTCCACGTGGGTAGGCAAGGGGTATTTAAATACCCCCATTTATTGGTTGTTCGGTGTGATAGGGTTATCTACCTAGAGGGCATTCCTATCAATCAGGTCTTGCACCAAGTGTTTGAATTTATAGCACATTTGCACATCATGCTCATTTTGCCTATGAAATTTGCAATATAGTTCTTCTTTGTATCCTTTGGGCTTAGGTTCATTAGGATCAATAGGTCGACTATCAAGTAGATGGATTGCATTAGCCACCAAGAGGTGATCAAACACTGAATCCATAGACTCTACAATGGGCATGAATTATCACTTGGGGTGATGTTGTTGATTTTGCCCTTGACCATTTTGGTTATCCTTGGCATATTTCCTAGGGGTGGCTTGATAATTAGGCTTTTGAGGTGGCACGACTGGCACTGGCCCTAGGACACTAATGGCAACCTAATTTACTGCCATTGACTTAGGTTGCATTGGGGTTTTCTTAGTGTTCTTGCTCCACTCCTTCTTGTGAGGCTTCATAATCTCACCCTCTTGAATCTTGATTTCTTTGATGATCCTAGCCTGTGCTAAGGCATCTTAGGGGTATTGTTGCAACTATAGCAACAAAGAGATTGGCTTTAAGTAACTTTTGGAGAACATCTGAGTCAACTCCAACATGGGGAGAAGATAAGGCAGCTTGGAAAGCAAGGTTCACCATATATTGCCATAATTTTTTATTGACTCATCATCATATTGTTTTAACCTAGCTACATCGTCCAGCGTTGCCTTCCTCTTGGTATTGAATGCAAAGCTCTCCAAGAATGCATCCACAAGTTGGTCCAAATTATGGATGCTATGCTTAGGGAGTTGGTAAAACCACTCAAAGGCAGGGCCAGAGAGGGTAGTCACAAATGTCCTTAAAAGCAAAGCATCGTCATCATGGATGTCAAAGCATTGGCCTAAGAACCTAGTGACATGTTCTTGTGCATCCTCTTCTCCCTTAAAGGTAGCAAACTGAGGTAACTTAAATTTTTATAGATAGGGAGGTGCAAGTACTGATAGATGGATAGGCTAACTATGCAATTGACGCATAGTGGGCTTTTGAGATCCTGATCTAGAAGTCTTGTTCTCTACTGACTCTAGGTGCTCTAATAATGCTTTGTAAGGACCTGATGACTTGGTCTCCTCATCTTTGTTCACATATTATGGTGGAGGTATAGGCTCCTCCAACCTAGGGTGAGGTAGCAATAAGTCACCCCCCTACCTCGGTAAGGCGTCTCAACATATTCTACTTCTAGCTCATGCTCAGTATAAGCCCCGTAAGGCATCTCTCAAGTCAGCCTATGAATGGAGGTATCTACCCGTGGTGGGTACCCTATGAACAACCTGGGAGGCATATCTTGATCTGGCCTAGGATGTCATGGAAGCAACATTTGATAAGGTCTCAGGTACCTCTCTTGAACAAGTGTGGGCTACCTCGAATGGACCTCCTGCTTATGTGTCTTAGGGGTAGGGACCCTCTCTCTCAAAGTTTTCTAGAATAGCTCATTGGTCTACTGTTCAATCCTTTCTTTCTCAAGTTGGTGCAAGCGATCTAGTTGCTCTTTATCTCACCAAAGCTGCTTGAACTGAGCTTGGCGTTATGTATATCTCACAACCGCTTGCCTAATTTGATCTATAGTGCAAGGCCTAGGAGGCCTAGGAGTATCACCCTGGGGTCGACCTTGTCCAAGGTACTCTATGTTCTCCATAGGGCATTTGCCTCTCTTGAGGTTCAACACATTGACTTGAGGCTCAGGCTGGAACATGCGTTCATTACACTCAGTTGGCACAGAGGTGTATCGAGCATACACAGAATATTGTTCCTAAGGAAAATCTAAGATCTCCTCATGTCTTCCCTCCTTGATGAGGAAAGGTAGGGCTAAGTTGGCTCACCCAGACTGATGAGTTTCATTCCCATTGGGTTGTAGGACCTGTTGTATCCTATCAAGGCGATGCGGAGGCAGAGTCATGTCGACTTGCTCCGGCTAGTGTGTGAAGTCATACTCTTGCCTCTACTTAGGTGTGTTAGCCCTAGTGGGTATGTGGATGTGTGGCACTACTCTATCTATTAGCACCTCAATGCGTAGTTGCCTTTCACTAAGGAAGTCCTGTGAGATATCTACATATCGAGAACACTCTCCCAAGTAATGTTCATCATCCCTCAGGGTGTCCTAGAGAGGATCCCTTCGGAGATGAGGCTCATGCCCTACTGTCTTGGGGCTAGGTGGAGTGGAAGCTCACCAAGGAGGTATAACCAAGTCCCTAGGGCTATATCAAAGATGATTTGTGTCTCCTAATCCACTCTCCATAGTTTCCACCCATGATTGGTCTTGGTTGCGGGTGCGCACCATTGCGCTCCTCTATTAGTACCCCAAGGTGATTATCTTGTTTACAAATTCTTAATGAAACAGTATACAATAAATAAAAACTCAATAATACAGATGATTATCTCTTTTAAGTTTTAAGTGTGAATCCCTGAATTGTTTCGTGTGTTTCATATGTGATGTTTGTAAAGAATGACCTTGTGTCACGTTTTTGAAATATTGTTGGATTGTAATCTCATGTTCAATTGGATTTCACCTGTATACTCACAGTTTGACAACCTGGCTATGAACTCTAGGTTGTGTTATCCTACCTATAATGTGTGGTGATGAGGTCCACACATGGCCAGGGAGCACAGGTCCTATCAATTCCTCACCCAGTTCACCCATAGTCTATGATACACCTCCCCGAAGGGTGATGCGTGCTATAACCCATGGGCTATGACGGATCTTGGAACTGACCTTGGCAAGATGGATCAGGTTCATGGGATTTGAGCCAAGTGGATGGATATGAAACCCATCGTCACTTGAACTCTACTAGTGGATGGTAATGAAGTCCACCTCACTAGAGTTTACATGAATCGTGGTGTGTGTGGTTCATTATTATCCAAGAAAGTAAGCAAAGAAGCAATCAATGATTATTCACTAAATGCATGCAATAGGTGCATTTTACTTTTAGAAGAATAATATAAGGAACCTACAAATTGACTTTGTGAATGCAAATCCTACATGCCAACTTACCCAAAGGGTAAGCCACAAGCAATCAAACCAAACAGATGCATTGCTACTACAAATTCTTTTTTATTTTCTTCTACCTTTTGCTATGTGATGTTATAAGAAAATAAAAAATGCAAATTTTAACCTTTCTATGCAAGAAAGTGAAGAAAGAAAACTGATTTTGATAGTCTCTAAAAATATAGCAGAAAATCATAGGGTTTAGGCACTTACCTTGTCCATTTTGAAGCCTCCAAATTCTGAAATTTTGGGCAAAAATCTCTCTGTTTCACCACTACTCCAGGGTGATACGAGTAGCAGCTCCACCACCATCCTATGGTGGTACGGTGAAGCCACTATCCTAGGGTGTGCTATATAAAGCCTCTGCCACCGTTCTAGGGTGGGGAGGGGAGCACCTGCAACACAAAAAGGGCACAAATTTAAGAAAGAAGTCAAATTTTCACCCAAATAAAAAGGGATAAGCATCCCACCGTGATCACCACTGAATTAGGGAAAAATGGTGCACCAAATTATGTGTAAAAATAAGTGTATCTACCCCATATCATTAATGAGCATCAAAAAGGAAGCATGCATGCAAAAGTACAAGAAAACCAACAAAGGAAAGTGAATCAAAGCAAGTCTTTTCTCATTAATTTTTTGGATCCAATCCAAGGTTACAAAAGTCCCCTTGAGGGATCAAAATTGTGATACAATTTTTACAATATTGGGTGCCCAAAGACCAAGTCTTTCATGGAATTTAGGTGCACATCCAATGTTTCTCCGCGTACGCACAATCGAGGTGGGCGAGCCAATGTCATTGATGCTTGTATCTAGGTTATATTATGTTTTATATTGCTTCCCAAATCCTTCTAATGACATGCACCTACACACAAGGAAACAAAATGGGTCAAATAGCAAGGGTGTATGGTGAAAACATGCAATCCCCATAGGGGCAAAATGGCATATGAATTAAAAGTGCATCAAATGATATCCAAATGACTTGTAAATTTGCATATATGTTAAAGAGAAGGTTTTGGGAGGATATCACCCAAAAAATATTGGAAATTTCACCTGTAGACCCATCGATTTAGCGTCACCCACCTACAACCTACGAAAATGAAGACAAAAAAATATCAAACCTGCACTCATTTTTTTAAAACTCATTAAATTTGGTAAGTATGCATAAATTGGAATTTCAAGACAGCCCATATGATCATATTTTCCAATTGGATCCTGGATCCACCTGCATCAAACTGGGGTGCCCGGATGGGCCCTCCGAGCCTATGAAAACTTAAAAATAACATAACTAATTCATTTTAACTCCAAATGACCTGAAATTTTAACTTTAGCATCATAGCATAATATAGAAAATAACTAATTAAAAATATTAAAGAAATTGCTTAATAATTTACCCTCATCTAAGGGGCGATGGTGACTGCAACTATTTAGGGGGCACCCTAGGAGGGGATACCCACAAAATATGGCCACTTTTTGTTACCAAAACACTATAATATGTTCCTAAACAACCTAAGGTGTGTTGTCATCGAATTTGGTGAAGAAATTCACTCGGATGGAAAAATTACGCTCGGATTACCTTCTTGAAGTCACCCGATAACCTCCTTGGCAAAGGGGATATTACGAGGGTGAAAAGGTGCAATAAGGTGATGGGAAATCTTGGAAGCACTATTTTTCATATCCTAGAACTCCTCTCCATATTTTTTTGTGGGTACTAAACCCATTTTATAGCCCAAAGGGGCTCATGTGCAAAAATGCATGCAAGGGCATGCATGGCAGGAGGTGCCACTTGTCAAATAGGAGGCATGCACAGGGTGTGCAAGATAATCTCCTAATTTGTACCTCATCAAGATGGATGTCATAAGGATTCCCTGTCCTCTGCCTCACATGATCTGTTTGGGTGGTCAAATGACAGTTTTTGGGTGCCATTGACTTTTTTTTTGTCAAACTTCACCATCGTCCCACCCTAGGATGAGGGCTCACCACCATCCTAGGGTGGGACGATGGGAATATACCATCATCCCAAGGTGGTACGATGGTGAATTTTGGGCCAAAACCTCCCAAAATTGGTTCGATAGCCTCCAAAACCCTTTTCGGAGTGGCTAGAACCATTGTGAGCCTCCTGAGGGCTGCCCAAGGGGCCATATTATGTCAATTTGATCATTGCTTGTGGGTGCTTAATCGGATTTACCACATTTTAGTGTCTACACTTTGGTATCTCTAATCCCTCAGAATCCTTCTATCAATTTCACCACCATCCATGTAAAAATATTGTCACATTCTATTGTGCAGTATGAAGCATTGGATAACAAAGAGTCAATCAACATGATTCATGTAGAACCAAACCATGAATGGTTCTACAGATCTAGATACTTTCTCACAAGAGTTCTATGCTCTCGTAGGATCTGATAGGGAGTGGTACTACCATTCACCATAAGGTTGTTTACCAGTTTGCATTTACAAATGTAGAACTATAGGGGGAACATGCCATCTTGTCAGTCAAATTCAAATCTTATCATAACTAGACGTCATAGATACATGACTTCCTTAGGCTTAGTGTAATTCCTCAAGGATATTCATGTGCTACAAATTGCACATTTAAATAGAAAGTTACAAAGTATGTCTTATTAGTAGACATCATGTACTGTAGAAGCTACGATGGAGTTCTTCATTGTCTTGAGCCCCAAGAGTTGTCTTGAGCAATTTTGCAAGCTCACAACAGTATGTGCGATGGCCATTTTAGCGGTATGGCTATCATCAAGAGCATCATTTACATGGGTTATTATTGGCCCACTATGGATAAGGATTGCAATGTGTATATTAATAAATGTGTTAAATGTCAGCATCACGCTAATCTTATGCACTTGCCATCACAGGCCTTATAGCCCATCCAAGCGACTTGGCCATTTTCTTAGTGGGGACTTGATCTCATTGGTAATATCTCTCCTCCGTCATTGGGTTGGCATAATTTTATTATCATGACTACTGAGTATTTTACTAAATGGGTGGAAGCCATTCCCTTAACAATGATAACTGGAGAACGTATTACTGAGTTTATACTCACCAATATCATATGTCATTTTGGGATACCATCCAATATAGTTTTGGATAATGGAACATCATTTAAGAATAAAATTATGAGAGCTTTGACGTCTAAGTATAGGATTAAACACATTTTTGCAACTCCATATTATCTGTAAGAAAACGGACAAGCTGAAGCTTCAAATAATATAGTGGTCTCCATCTTGAAAAATATGGTACAAGAGCACCACAAATATTGGCACATCCAGCTACCCCTTGCATTATGGGCCTATAAAACTATATTTGGACACCCAATGGGGCAACTCTATTTTAATTGGTATATGTCACTGAGGCCATTATGCCCTTAGAGTTAGAGATTCCAACGTTGCATGTCGCATTGAAAGAGTTCATTAATGATGATACTGTGTGGCAATTTCATCTAGATCAACTGATGCTACTTGATGAACATCACGTGAATGCCCTTGAGCACCTCCATATTTACCAAGAGTGCTTAAAATGAGCTTACAATAGCAAATTCCATCTAAGAGACTTTGAGGTTGGCGATCTTGTGTTGAAAGAGAACCAACAAAATTCAAATTTTCTACCAAAAATGTGAGACAAATTCGTTGCTAACTGGTTAGGTCCTTATATTATCTTAGAGAATATTGGACCTGGGACATATAGCTTGACATTGCTCAGAGGAGTTAAAGAGCCTGAGCCTCTCAATATCCTTCATCTTAAAGTGTTCTATGCCTAAGAACCAAAAAAGGCTCCAAAGGCATCTATAAGCCCTTTGGTCAATCATAAAAGGCTCCAAGGGCATCTGTAAGCCCCTTGGTCATCCCATTAAAGGCTCCAAAGGTGTCTATAAGCCCTTTGGTCAAATTAAAATTCTCAAAATCCATAAAAATTAAAAAAGTAATAAAATCCAAAATATATATATATAGAAATATCGAAAATCAAAAAACATTGTGCATCATTGCATTTTCAATTATATGTTGCATTTCATTTTGCATCATTGCATTTCATTTCATTGCATTGCATTAGGCATATCCATCCGTCACCCTTGCATTAGGATGAATTGTGTTTACAATCTTACAAACGATGCCACATTTGTGTTTCAATCATGCATCTATGCATTACATTACCATCTATCATTCACCCTTGTGAGTAATTGTGTTTTTCAACACAACCCATCTTGTTGCTATGAAGAATATACTAGGGTTTTTTGGTCATTCAACCATACCTAGAGGTCTTCTCAAGAATTGATAGAAATATTGCTTTTCTTTTGTATTTGGGGTCTAGTTATTATAGCCCTTAGCATATCAAAATCCTATAACTAATCAACAAATTAAACAATCCTAGTAAGGACTAGGGAAAGATGAAAGCTACGAAGCAAGACCAGGTATCCTAAGGTAAAAATATTTATTCTTTCTTATCCCCTTATGCAAACAGTTTAGGAAATTTTGGCAATTGGAAAAAGGACAGGTTTATTCCCTACCCAAAATCCCTTTCTTATGTTAAAATAAGCAATATCCTAGAGTGATATCCTAGATCAATCCTCCATATTGATATCATAAGATCGATATCCTAGATCAATATCCCAAATTGATATCTTAAAGTTAAAATCCCCATTACTTAAATCAAAGTTCAAATCAAGATAAAATGAAGATCAAAAATCAATTTCAGATTCAAATCAATATCAAATCCCTTTCTCAAGAAAAAAAATTGAAGAAAGTACAAAATAAACAGTGATTCTTATCACTATAGTACAAAAATAAACAATGATTTTTGTCACTATATATGATCAAGTATCCCAAAAGTCCTTATGTTTCATAAGTCTTGTATGGTAAGTATACAACTTTTTATTAGACAACTAGGGTGTTTGAGTCTCATGGAAAACCTCAAAAATTCCCAAATAGCAACAATCATTCAAATTGCAATCATCAAAAATCAATTTCTTTTATAGGAGTTTGTTTATTAGAATTATTTGTACTATATAATTAGATACCGGATGGATGTTAGAAATGATATTTAGACAACCACTGATTATATTATACATATTCTTTTAATTTACAAAAATTGATAAATAGAAACCATATACCATTGCATCTCACAAACGGGTGTACAATTTATCAAACATTCATAAAGATAAAGCAACTACAATACATGATTATTATACATTTTGTGGTGTCATCCATTAGATTTTCAAAACTCATATTGCATACATTATGTTTTAAAATTTATTAAAACATATGTGTTCATTTACATAGCACTCATCAAAGAAAAATATGCAATACATACATGGCATAAATTATGTCATAGTAGCATAAATTAAATGCATACAAGTAAAGAAAGTTACACATGCATTTAACATAAACATCGCATCCATATGCATCCATCATAAGTAGTCCATCTACACATATATCTCATAGCATCTAATCATCTATCTCATATCTAGCTAGTGCATGTCATCCATACATCACATCATATAACATTTAATCAATATAAGCAGTACATCCATATGCATCTCATAAAACATAAACAATAAAAAATCATAATAAAATTTACACATATAATGAGTCTTAAAAGTCATATCACACATATATATGTGTGTGTGTTTGTGTGTACCAAAAAAAAATAATATGCAGTACATAGGCATGGTCAAAAATGCCCACAGGCTACATATGTGTAGGTCCTCAACCTTACACTCAAAAATGGTACAATGATAGCTATAAAATTTGTACTATCCAGGGCTTGTACCCCTAGTCTGTGAGGTGCTACCATCGCCTCCACCTTCCTGGTGGATCCTCCATGAGCTGGAACCAGAAGATCTATCAGACCTATGAGTTTTGTGACTTGAGCTAGCTAAAGACTATCTTATCTCTTGAGTGTGAGTCCTCTAAGACCCTATAGTTGTGGGTATCTTTGGAATCTCACCCCCAAGTAGTACAATATGCCCTCTTAAGGTGGTAATGTAAGTAGATAAGAGTGAGGTCTCCTCAATGTGCTACTCAACTAGAGATTGGAGCCTCCTAATATCGGCCCCTTGATCTAAGCCTACTACTTCTTGCACTACTAGTACTACTAGAATAACTAGGGGCTCTAAAGCAACCTATGAATATGGGGGATTTGATCCACCAACCTGGTAAGCAACAAGTAAAACTATAGAAGCATCAACCTAGGACTGTAAAAGAGTGTGCTACCCCATGAGTTGTATCATTGCCTCTGACATAGTAATATTCATTTGTAGAGTAGCCCTCTCCCCCTCATAGTCGCACAACTGGATCTGACTGTGAGATAGCTTCACCTCTAAAGTGGTAATAGAAGTGTTGTGGTTGTTCCACAACACACCCCAAAATTGGGGACCCCCCTTTTTTGCACACTTTCCAAGAAGATTGCAGCGGCCTAGATGTTAAAAGAGCAAAGAAAAGCAGAAATGATAAGTTGTCGCGATATCGCGACATGTTGCTCCGTCGCGACCAAAAATGAAAAGTTGTCGCGATATCGCGACATGTTGCTCCGTCACGACCAAAAATGAAAAGTTGTCGCGATATCACGACATGTTGCTCCGTCGCGACCAAAAATGAAAAGTTGTCGCGATATCGCGACATGTTGCTCCATCGCGGCCAAAAATGAAAAGGTGTCGCGATATCGCGACATGTCACATTTTTGCGGTTCAAAATAGCAAAAGTATAGCCGAATGAAAAGTGTCATGATATCGTGACATGTCGCGTTTTTGCAGCTCAAACAAGTGAAGTACAGTAGAACGAAAAAGTGTCACGATTTTGTGACATGTCATGTTTTCGCGGCTAAGAGCAATAGAATGCAGCACAAAGTGAAAAATGTCGTGATATCGCAACATGTCATAAAATCACGATCAAAGCAAGCAGGAAGAAGTTTTGACCAAAAATTGTCGTGATATTGCGACGTGTCATGAAATCGCGGGTCAAAGAGGAGAGAGAAGATAAGGCACTAGAATTGTTGCCATATCGTGACATGTCATGAAATCATGGTCAAAGCAGTCAAACAGGGCAAAGTATAGAAATTTTTGCGATATCGGGACATGTCGCGTTCTCGCGGCCCACAAGGAAAAATGGTCGCGATATCGTGACATGTCATAAAATCACGGTCAAAGGCAGCAAGAGAAGAGTCAATGCAGAAGTTGTCGCGATATCGTGACATGTCGCCATTTTGCAACCTGAAGACGAGATGAAGGGCAAAGATAAAAAATGTCACGATATCGCGACATGTCAGGTTTTCGCGACAGGAAAGTGAGGAAGGAACAAATGAAAGAAAGTGTCACAAAATCGTGACAGGTTGTGTTTTCGTGATCTATCAGCGGTAAAGGAGGTAAAGATAGAAAGATGTCGCAAAATCGTGACATGTCTCATTTTTGCGATTCACAATGACTGATAAGCTAAGCAAGGGAAATATGTCACGATTTCGTGATAGAAAGCAGCGAGATGGTACAGAATGAAAAAGTGTCACGATTTTGTGACATGTCGTGTTTTTGTGGCTAAGTGCAACGAGACAGCCCGAAACAGAAAATCATGATTTCATGATAAGTTGCATCTGCACAGCCTGAAACAAAAAAACATCATGATTTCGTGATAGGTTTCATTTGCGTGGCCCGAAGACAAAAAATTTTCTCGATATTGTGACATGTCTCAATTTCGCGGTGCATGAAGGCGAACAAGGCTGCTGATAGAAAAATGTCGCAATATCGTGACATGTCTCATTTTCATGGTGCATGAAGGCGAACAAGGCTACTGACAAAAAAATGTCATGATATCGTGACATGTCTCATTTTTGCGATACAAGAAGAATAACAAAGTTGCAGGTATAAAACATCGTGATATCGCGACATGCTATTTTTTGTCGCGATTCATGGAGGTTCGTTATAGAATGTGTAGGAAAGTGTTGCACGTGTCACAAAGGCATAGGGGTTATGATAACACTTCAGGATCGATGGTTACAATTCGTAGAGAGGACCAAACGTTTCACGATCGAACAGAAAGCCAAAATAATGAAGAAGTGAAAGACAAAATGAATCGATCTAGGAAATGAAACAAAGCATCACAAGGCAAAGCAGAGAGTCGTAGCAGAAATTTTAAAAGCAAAAACGAAGACAGGCACACGTGTCAAAAATCGTTGCGAGCAGAGTTGTAGAGCTGAGGGTGATAAGCCATTTTGGGCCTGCTTTGGAGTGTTTTTCTTCCCCTTTTTTTGGTTTTGAGAAAACTAGAAAGTTCTGTTATTGTAAACTGATAAATCTTTAATACAGAAAAATTCAGAGAGTTGCACCTCATTGACAAGAAAGGAGTTATTTTCTGCATGCAAGATTTAATGTCTATTTTTCCCCTTTTTAGATTTTAGGTTTATAGGTGGAGTTTAAAGCAAGTTATCTTGGTTGCTCCAAACAAACGTCTAAATATGAAAACCCCATTTAAAACCCTAGGAACTAGCACTTAGCTTATTAGGATTGTGCATGTTTTGCAGGTCCAATAGGTTAGGTTGTATGCAGGAAACCTCATATCTTCGGTTTTTTCGAAATAGGATAGCATCATACTGAATGCATTTTTCATTTTCTTTTTTGCATTTTATTTTCATTTTCTGCACTTTATTGTTTCAGAAAGTTCAATTTTCTTTTAATTCTCAGGCATTAAAATAAAAAAATTAAAAAACTTTAAAATTCGAAAATAGAAAATTTCCATTTCAGGGCCAGAATTTCATTTTTCAGTTTTGTTTTTCATTCATGAGCCGATGATGACATTCCCTTCATGAAAATTCCAATTTCATTGAAGGAGTTTTGTTTTATGGCATTTCATCAATTTCCACTTTGAAGTTACAGTGTGGTCATATAAGGACCAAATCACATTTGCTTTATTCGGGTTCAATGAACAATCATTAAAGTTTCATAGTAAAATAAACCAACATTGCCCCTTGTTTTCAATTACTTGCAACCATTAAGGTGTTCCAAGCATTTAAATTGAATATATTTATTTGAGATTACTAATACACAAATGTAAAATGCTAATATAACGGAGACCTTGGAGAAATTATTTATTTAATTTCTTTGCAAGAGAGTATTTGGAACCCAAATCCTATCGGAGAGTGTGTTTTCACAATCGGGTGAAAATACCACTCAACAAGAAGTATCCCTATACAGGAGCTGAGTGTGAATTCTCCCAAGTTGGATCTAGATATCGGCAACCTGGGCCCTCAACTACCCTACCTCATTATCTGGATCTACCTCACCCTCCTTGGAGGCCTCCTCCTCTGCCTCTACTTGTGGACCCTCCTTTTCATCAGCCCCTGTACCCCATGTGCCCTCAATCCTCTGGTAGGTCCTACATTTGTGAGGGTCCACCTCTACGTCCTCAATGCCCTCTACTACAAAACCATACATTGGTCACCCTAGATGTCCCTCTCTATGCCACTGGAAGTCAACCCACCACCCATCATAATCAGTAGCTATACCTATGTCCGCTAGGCACGACTCCTAGAATTCATCATCAACACCCCCCAATGGAGTCACTTGGGACCAGGTCAGGTCCCTCTCTAAGACCAGGTATCTATAGATTGTAGGCACCTCTGGAACATCCTATCAGATCCTAAACTACCTTAGTATATGATAGTAGTGCTGGTACTCGCGTATGTTGGCCTTTCGGTCGATAATCCACCTATATTTGCACACCTGATGTAGGTATCTATCTACCTCTATCTAGGCTTGGTAGTCCATGTACGGTTGCCACTATATCTATTGAGGGTGGAGCTATGCAAATAAACCAATATAATGGTCTAGGTATCCTACATGAGATCTACTCCTAAAGCCCTCTTGCTCCTAAGGCCAACAAGCTACGTAGCACTAATGATCTTTGGATATAGCAGTGGTCTCTAGAGGTAAATCAATAGGATGCTCTATTATAATGTGTTGCCAGCCCCAAATCTATAAGAGTATGTTGTATTCGATGCCCACTCTACTAAGATGTGTGATCTGGTATAGCTCATGGTAAAGTTGTGCTAAGAGAGTGCTCCCCACACTAGAATGAGAGGTCACACAATTGAGCTAATCATAACCTCCCTAGTCCTAGCTAGGAGGTTCTAGGGGAACCTCATGCCTGATGAGTTTGGGAGGACTATCTGGATAATCAAATGCATGAACATAGCCTCCTATTGTGAAAAGAAGTTGACCTAGAACCACTCTTGAACATGGACACCTCCATGGTCAATGCAGCCCTGAGTGTCACGACTCTGTATGCCAAATATAGAATCAAAAACCTCCTTCCTCACCATGGTAGGAGAGGAGGTGATGACCTCACCATTAATAGGTAGGCATAATATGCGGTACACATCCTCCAGAGTCACTATCATTTCACCCGTTGGTAGGTGAAATGTGTTGGTCTATGCATCCCAGCGACGGGCCAAGGTAGTCAAGTAGGACCGATCAACTCTAATTGTGGGGAGATCTAAGACATAACCAAACCCCACCGTAGCAAACCAATCCCACTCCACATCAGTAAGAATGCAATGTAGGTTGTGAAGGATATCAGTATCCCTCGCTCTATAGGTCAAAGTTTGAGTAAAAGTAATAATAAATAAAAACAAGAAGAAAAACAATTAAAAACAACTAAAAATGATAAACAAATCATAAAAGCTCCTAAAAAAGCAAAAAAATGCACACACATGATCAAAAATTTCAAAAAAAAATCAAAAGAGCACTTCCAAATGCATTAAAAGGCATTAATTGCCAATAAAATTCAAAAAAATAAAAATTTTCATAAAGTTTACGCACCATGGGTCGTAACCACGATCAACACAATAGTCCAAAATCTGACCGTTGGGATTTAAATCTTATCATGGCTGATAGTCGCGGTCCCCAATATTCTAATTGGGAATTGCGTCTGCCACTCGTGGCTAAGGAGCATGACCTTTTTAGGGTCATGTCCTCCCCAAAATAAACCCTAAAAATTAAAACCCTCCCCTCTAACCTAACCTATGCTAAACCTAACTAGGGTGAGGTTCATTACCGATAGTTTAGTGTGGTTTTTTAACCCATTTTTTAGTGGGGTTAATTTTAATCCAGTAATTGGGTGTGTGGTATCGGTTTTTGAGTTACCTTAGTGACACCAGCTCCTCCACTGGTCGAATCCTCCAGCTGGCCAGCCATCTGGATGGGTTTAGAGTGAGCAAGTCAAGTTTGCGGTAACGTTCCTTGTCAAATTTTACTTTTTACCTCTCAAATCTCTCAGTTTTTACTGTCAGTATTAGGTAAATAATGAAATATTTCAAACATAAAAACCTTATATATTTTTTGAATTTGGTTCAGATCGCGCCTTCCAACCACGGTCCCTGAATTAGGGTTTTGCGACCGTGACTCTAAGTTGCAGTCAAATAATTTTGATTTTTCCACCACTCCTGATAGATGCGATCAGTAAACTATCATAAATACTCACAATTCCCACCATGGAGAGCCTTAAAAGGTCAAATTAAAATTTTTCACCAGACCAAAATTACCATAGGAAGCACAAAATAAGCATGCTTGGTGATGCTGAATCATCAGAATGAGACAAACAAAGCACAATGACATTGGTCATCATAAAGTAAAACATAATAACTGGCTAAGATTATAAAGTACATTCAACTGAGGTCGCTGCTATGGAAATCCTTTCTTTGAGCACTGCACCTCCTAGCCAATAAAACAAAAAAATAAAAATTAACAAAAAAATAAAAATTAAATAAATCAAAAGTTAAATTTGCCTCGTATTCAATCATTTACCCTATACACTTTGCGGTTGTAGCGACTTGCACTCCATGCAATCCGGCAAGATGAGTAAATTACCATAAGGACATTTCGGGCAAATCCTTCATCATGGAATTACTATATTTCATTTCAATCCTCAAGAAGACCTTGATGGCTAGATTGCTCCAAGGGAACGAGATATTCATCACAATTCTCCTATGATATTTTTAGGATATCATTGATAATATGATTCAATACATGCCTAATTAGAATTGTCTTCATTTTGATTCCCTAAGAAGGTCTTCCTGGCTGGACCACTTCATGGGATAGAAATAGGCAATTACTATTAACAGTTGCAATCATAGTTGATTAAGTCTTTCCAAGTATTCAAATGCTAAATCTTACTTTGTTCAATATTCATAGTGGTCAAGCGACCTCGTCGCTTCATTTATTGTCATTACCCTCATCGACTCGTCACTTGAGGGTGTAGTCATAATATCAAATCATAATCAAAGTCAACAGAAGATACCTTGATTGTAGATCCCTAGATCTTGGCACATTGCATTCATCTTACGAATCATTGCCAAAGACTATCATAATCTTACCCTTCTACTGGGGCAAATACCATATATGACAGTTTGTTTGTAGCTCTCCTCCTTTTGGTTATATAGGCCTAACTCCTATTGTAGCACCAAAGCTACCCGAATGTCTGATGACGAGTGCAAACCCTTTCAAATTAAGCCTTACATCAAGTTGGAAGCAATTATTCTAGGATGTGCGTCCTCTTTGTAGGACTTGGGCATCTAATTTTGATCAGACTAATGATCATCATCCAACCTACGACATTGTTTTAGGTGTTCTATTTTTGCTCAGCACTGTTCGATCTCACAATACATCTCAAAAGGGGTATCTGTAGACACCTAAAACACATCATGCTGAGGTGACTACTCATATGGTACATGCTAGAAGACCATATGGAAGACCTTGGACAGATACTAAGGTATAGCAGTGGTTTTTACCACTCATTTGGGCACCTTTACCTATTTAGTGCTAGCCGTTGCTGATGCCCGTGGTTAGTAGTGTTGACCGTGTCTGTCAGCTATGGTCAGGACTCAGAGTCAGTTGGCTTTCATCCAATCCAAAATTGGTTTCAATGACCAATTGGTTATGGATTGGAGAGATTTGAGTGAGGAAGGTTCTAGATCCTTCCATCCAAAAAGCTCAACCACCCAATCTTGATCTAGGCTTCCTCATGAAGACACCCATAGCCCTTAGAAATTGTTATATAATCCCCCTCCAAATTGGAGAAAATAGAGAGAGAAGCATAACCAATTGAGCAGTGAAGCCATGTCGAATTTCATACTCATTCACATGCATTGATAGGAATACCTTTGCTACCCAATTGGAGATCACATTGCCATGGAGATCCTAGGAGGATAGGAGAGCCAAGAAATGCTAATTTGTGCAATCCGTGCACTCACTAAGCAATTAAACCACCAAATCTATCAAAGGACACAGAGGCAACCCTTGACCATCAATTTGGCAAGGAGAATCAAAGAAATTGGCCTTGATTTGGAGGGTAAACTTACTTCAGGATTAGCGGAGGCTGTCAGCCATGGTGAATAGTGCCCACAGCTTGAAGGACCCACGATCAGAGGGTAATCCTTGATTTCCTTGTTCTATATTTTGTAATATATTTAATTAGGTTAGATTAATCATGTTTTAGGTTTAATTCAGTATTCTAGAGACTTTTGACCGACATATTAGTATTTAATTACAATTTTCCTTCATTATTGTAATGTAGGGATAACGAAACTTTTTCATGCTTTCATGTCTTCAATTGGTTAATTAGGAGCTTAGATAGATTCATCTTAGTTTATTTCATGTTTCTAATGGTATATCATCATGATTTAGATCAATTTACATGCTTTGAATCACTTTCTTGATTTCTTGATTATCATGTTATCTTTTGTGCAAGTACCCTTCAAAAGACTCATCAAGAGAGGCCTCCTTTGTTTTTAATGTTTATTGTTGTTTATTGCATGCAGTAGTAACATGGTTTTGGTATGCAAGGCAACAAATACCTCTAATCATGGAGAATAAGGTCATCGACACCCTAGAGCAGTTTGTGTCATCTTGAAAGGTACTTGGAAATCACACCTACCCTTGAGAGGGAAAAATTACATCCTATTGTAACAATTGTATCAAAGTGATTATCCCTAAGAGGGATGTACATGTAATTTGACTTTGAATTCAAATATAATGGAATAAAGCATATTTCTTATTTTCAATTTGTTGTTAATTTCTTGTTCTTGTATGCATTTTGTGTATCTTTCAATTTTTGCAATAGGAACCGATAGGTGTGAGCCCTTTTTGGATAGTATAGTATGAAATGGAAAATATGGGCTAATAATTTTATATTTTGTGGTGAGGATTGTAGTTGAAGTTATTATAGCCACAAAAAAAATTTGGCACTATGTTTTTAAGAATTAGGGACAAGTTGAGTGAGGCAGACTAGGAGTGGTTGGGGGCAATAGGAATGAAGGGAGTGACATGGATCGAGCCTATATACATAGATCATTGGTATCTATCAGCATTAGTGAAGTGATAGTATCCTAACAAGGGGATATTCCACCTCCTTATAGGGGATATGACTGATGTTGGAGGATGTGTACCATATTTTTTTGTTATTCATGGAGGGTGTTCCTATCTATGCAGTTGTAAAAAAGGAAGATGTAATGCCCTACGTATATGGTGATGAGTAGAAGTAGATTTACATAGTCAATGATGGGGTATAGTACTTTTTGGAGTACGTTCAACATATATTATCACCACGACATCTAGTTTTGATGTTCCTGATATCAAATGTCATACTGCCAAATTCTAATGGTGCATGATTTCCTTAGAATTTGTTAAGATTGGTTATGGACTTTATTGAGACTTCGATCGTATATGCCTAGGCACCTGCATTACTAACACAAATGTATATGGATTTGTATGATGTGCAATGATGGAGGAGAGTGTGTTTGGGTTGCAATGTATTAAAAATTTTGGGGTGGGAGCACTTCAAGATATGTTGACCAGTGGGGCTACCATGCAATATGGATGTGGATATGGTAGTGGAGCAACCCTATGTGTTGATATGGTGACACAATAGGGAAGCACCATAATTTTTATCATAAAATAATTGTGGGAAATACTATCGATGATTATGGGTAAATTTAAGGTCTAAGGTAGTGATATGGAGGCCCTAGAGGGGAGGGTCAATATGATAGAGAAGCACCATAATGTTAACCATAAAAGAAGTATGGGTAGTACTATAGACAATTATGTGTAGATTTGAGACCTAAGATAGTGATATGGAGGTCATGTAGGGAAGGGCCAATATGGACAGAGGATGGTATGCACTTGGGTCAAGTGTGGCAAGCTAGGTGAGTGATTGACCAACATGGGATGGAGCATAAGTTCTTCTAGTTCTCTTGAGTACTACGATAGTTTGGGTCGAGATAGGGGATATGTGACCCACCTATCTTTACAAGAGGTAAGAGGATGAGTCCATCTTAGAGTGGTTGTGGGTGAGGCTGGTAGAAGATGAGCAAGATGAGGATATTAAGGTGGTAGATATGAATGATGCTAGGATGATCCTTGAGTTCGGTTTCTAGTAGGTGATACAACACTAGGTGCCTAGAAGGGCATAAAAGGAAGTGGCATGTGAGTATGTGATATTGAGTGATGGGGAAATGATGTGGTGGAGGAGGTAGAGGAGGTGGAGGATCCAGTATAATGATGATGACTCCATTGATGAGTGTACAATGGGGTAGGCTTGTAGAGGGTAATGGATGAGGGTATATCATCTGTAGAGGAAGAGGAGGTAGTAGTGCTCTAGGTAGAGTGGGATAGACTTTAGAAGGACCGATATAGGATTACAATGATACTTAGGGAGATGGAGTGATAATGAGCTATGTTGATGGTTGGGAGGAAGGAGTGGTTACGAGAGAGAGAAGAGGTGATGGGAGATAAGGATAAGTTGATGCAGATACTAGCATAGCTATAGAAATAAATATTAGTGGTAGTTGTAGATCAAGAGGATCTATATCAATAGGTAGATATGGTTGTGGCTAAGAGAGGGTCTACACCACTAGCTATATGTAGTTATGGTAGAGAGAGGCTATGGATCAACAAGTGGACATAATAGTTCTAAAGAGGGATTATGTGATGGATGAGATGGAGTAGCTATAGAGGTAGCTAGGGAAAACTAGCAAAGTAGCTATCATAGAGGAACTATAGGCACGGGCTAAGGTGGAGATAGCCCAAGGAAAAGTGATGATATCCATGACACAATGATTATTGGATGTGGAGAGGATGATGGATATGGAGGATATTTTTATTAGAGAAGGATTGGAGGTCCCTCCTTAGTCAATATTAACCAGGTCACAATGAATCCTAATAAGTGAACCCTTATTCACTGTTATAAGGCCATAGGTTAGAGAGCCATCCATGTCATGAGCCTCAAGGTATCATATCCTCTCAAGGAAATGAATGATAGGGATAATAGAGTGGTAGTGGATAGGTTCAAGGATCGAGGCAAGAGGGGAGTAATAATACTAGCAATGTGTAACAATGAGGACCGATGTAGTGATGATTTGACAATAGTTTTGTAGGCCTACAAGCCATGATGATGTAGCCTATGGGCCAAACATTATTATGATGTATGATATTTTTGTGACATGATATATATATACAAACAAATATATATATATATATATATATATATATATATATATATATACATTTTATGGAAAATGATGTGCATTGTGTGGAATAATGTGATGTGTGATGAATGTGTGATATCTTATGATGATGTATGTATGGATAAATAATAATGATGTTGTTCATAGTATATAATTTAGATTAGGAAATGATATATGGTGAAGGTAATATGTAATGGTAATGAAGCGATGAATGTAATAATATGGAGATATATATGCATTTATGATTATTGTTCGAAAAAGCCTAACATATTGCTACTCATGCATTGACTTATTAATCAAGGGTGCCAACACAATGGGACTGATAAAACTATAGAATAAAATGAAATGAATGTGACACTATGGATATAGGAGATGAATAAATTGCATGAGAAAATATGGCATGACCTATCATTTCACCTATCCTAGGAATGAATAATCAACAAGTACTTTCAGAAAGCTCAAACACCCTAGTGACATAGATCAAACTCATATACTAATCATATAAATACTTGAAGATCCTAAGACCAACCAAGGACGTCAAGTTGGTCAAAGACCAAAGTGTGTGCAGTGATGTTCATTCCTATTTTTGAGCGAGGGAGGATTGACCAATTGTATCTTAAGCCATTATAAGCTAGCTCATCCATTAGCGTACATAGGTCTATATAAAATTATTTTGCTAATGTGATAGGCATATCACCATGCAAATGGTATACTCCACTACCAGTCAAGTATCTATAGCCCTAATGGAGATAGCTCCATAATCCCTCAACATTGCTCCATTGTTATCCAAGCATGTATAGCCCTGATGACATCTAATATGCCTAAGGATCCATGATAAAATATCATAATTTTTTTATATTATTTGTTTGATAATATTTTTGACACATATTTTGTATGGATCCTTAGGCTTGGATTATGTGCATGATATGATGAGCAAGGGAAATAATTTGCTTTATGGCGAGATAGAATCTTGGTTTTATCTTTCCTGGACTCAAAATATGATTAATAATGAGATGTATGCATGGTACAGGAGAAAACCTTAGGTAACGAGGAAGACCTATAGCACTCAAGTGGTAAATGAAATTCAAAGAAGGATGAATGAGAAACTAGGTATGGCTAAATGACAAAAAGAATCCAAAGATTCACATAAGAGTGAAAAGAGACAATGGTAAGTTATGAATGTGGGTGTAGAGTAGAGAAGCCACCATAAATAACTGAAATATCAAGACAAAAAGCATAATATATGATAAATTTTATTACAAAAGTATACCTTTCTCAACACAAAATATGACTCTTTATCTTTACAAATTACAAAATAGCCCCTAAGGGCTTTTTAGAATAATGATGGTGTATATGCTTCTCTCCCACAACCAAATGTGATCAGGATATATTGAATGTATGTGTTCTTGCAAGTGGTAACTTATAAGGGTTGCTAAATATGGGATGAAACACCTACACACAACCAACAAAGAAGGTATTAAAAGATAAATGGGCCTTAGTTCAAGCAATATATAAAACTATAGTAAGTAACAAAGTAACTGTTGTTATGTAAACCAGAATGTAAAAGGATGCTTTTCTTAAAACTCTTGAAAAATCATAGCATATTCTCCTATATTCCTCCTTCTTTCATTCCTTCATTCCTTAATTCATTCCTCCCTTACAAATTAAGGGAATGATGGGGCTATTTATAGAATTGAAGAACATGTGCTTATACTGAGAGGGGGTGAACAGTATAACATAAAAATTTTCCCCAAATAGTAGCATCAACATTAATAAAATAGTAAACATCACACAAAGCATCACACACATGAGAGACATCATTTTAACGTGGTTCACCCAATGTGGGCTACCTCCACAGAAAAATATTTCTTCTAAATATTTCTCAAATAATATTTTGGGAATCCTTCCCAATTACAATGTTTATGGACCTCTATCCAAAGGAGATGTTGATCCCCTAATCTCAAGTTCGTGGATCTCTTCCACAGGAGAACTCTTTCCCCTTCTGCTCTGGCTAGTGATCTTCTAGAAGACTCTGTCTCTCTACTACACTGACTGGTGGATCTCTCTCCACTTGAAGACTCCTCACTCAGATCTATCTTCAATTGTCCTGGCTGTTGGATCTCTATCCACTGAGACTCTGTCCTCTATACTCTGTCACCTCCAAAGCTCTATCTCAATACTATACTAAACATAGTCCAGTCGGTCTAGCACAACTCTACTCAATCTCTTGTACTAAACATAGTACATTCGGTCTAGCATAATTCTACTCAATAGGTCCACAGTCAATAGGTCCACATAGAACCTGATCAAATTGCTCAAGAATATCAAAATCTCAATAGGTCCACACAGAACCTTGTCCAAATTTGCTCAATAAGTCCTCTCTAGGACTTGCTCAAATCTGCATAGCAAGCTTTCACAAAAGCTTACACAAAATCAGTCCACAAGCTTTCTCAAAGACTTACCTCAATTCAGCTTAACAAGCTCACACAAAACTTGTCCAATCTCATAGAATCATAAAGAGAATTGTTAGAGACTCAATATGTTCTATACTTAATGCTCAATCAATATCTCAACTCAATCTCATAGAAGCATAAAGAGAATTGTTAGAGACTCAATATGTTCTATACTCAAATCCCAATCTCAACTCAAATCAAGAATATAGAATAGTTTGTTTCATGGAACTTGAACAACCACTTCACACAATCACTTGACTAGGCTCAATCAACTCTACTCAACCAATCACCTCAAGGAACAATCCTTTCCACAAACCCTAGTCCAAGCATGTATCAACCAACTCAAAATGTTTCCAACAATGCTCAACAACAAATCTCACATAACAATGATACTCATGTTCTTAACTCAAGTTCAAGTTCTTTGCATGACCAATTGGCTTCAACAACAATGCTTATAAAACAAGGTTTAATCACAACTCTCAAACTAGAAAACCTTGAAGCATTAAACCAACAACTCCTCAAAAGGGAAACCACAATCAATCCTTTTCTCTCCAAAGATATTTTCAGAAATCAATCACCCAAATAAGTCAATGAAGAATATTGCCCATACCTTTTTGATGCCTTATGAGTTGTCCACTAAATCTACCACACTCAACACATTTTCTTTTTCCAATATCAACAAGGGTTAGAGGTCTTGAGTAATAACACAATAATAAAAATAATATCTCAATAACACCTTATTACTCCTACTCAATAAAATGCACCATATCCTCTTATGCAAGAAATAAACCCTCAAAAGAATGAATCAAACTTACTTTTGAAACTCCTTGACAAAACTAGAAATATCTCCTTGCACACACCTTATTTCTCCCTCTAAGAAATCTAAACAAATAGCTCTCGAAAAGATCTTTCCAATGATATATAATATGATATACTTCCAAAAAGAAAATCAGCAAAAATCTCTATCTTTCCTAGGGCATACCATATCCTTATTTCTCCTTAGGCAACCTTGGCAAAAATTAAAATATTAAACAATATCAAAAATTAAATCCACTTGCCTTGCCCTCGATGGGATTCGATCCCCCGACATCCTCTCCTTCCCAATGCCTTAGCTGTAGCCAAGCCACCATTGGGCCATGCGCCCTGACATGTCTAAAATGGCACGTCCACACATAAAGTTTTGAACATAACGCTCCTCAAAACCAACAAGTGCTTCAAGCGCTTCTCCTTGCAATCCAATAAACCTCACGTGAATCGAATGTGGGACCTCCTCCTTAGTACCAAGCACACATACCACTAGGCCACACTCGCCTTTGCTAGACCTCGAGAACCTTCACACACCTTTACCTTTAGCTGCCTTGAAATTCAAAAATATTTTGCACAACTTTTTCGCATGCCCTTCTAATAATAATTGCAAGGGATGCTTTGGTAAATGTTTTTGATGGCTTTATATATATAATGCCTTTGTCCTCTTTTCAATAACGTTGATGCTTAAAAATTTAAAAAAGAACAATTAGGTTTAATTTAATTAAACCTTAGAACTGTCTTAATGCCCAATCTTTGTATAATTAAATATTATTTATAAAATTTAAATCCTTATGAATTTAAATAATTTATAAATAATTATTAAACCTCCTTTTTAACCTTTGCAATAACCCATCTTGGGTTTTTATAAACCAATCACTTAACCTGTGCTCCCAATAATATTAAAATATTATGGAGCCTTTTTCCTTTCACTTTTGCACTGATGAAGCTTTTTCCTGGATGACTTGGGTGACTTTATTTCTTTCTGAATTCCTTTAGATGAGTGATAACTCTATCAGGTGACATCAATGACAACTTTGACTTAGAGGACTCAAAATTTCCAACAATCTCCCCCTTTGTCATTGATGGCAACCCATATCCTTTTATTGAAACCTGACCTTCTTTTCTGCTCCCCCTAGGACTTTGCTCCCCCTGGCTCAATGCTCTCTCAAATATCAAATCTCTCCCCAATATACACAAATCTCTCCCCCTTTGACATCAATGGCAAAGGGTCACCTTTGGGGCTCGGGGCTAAGAATGAGCCTCTTAGCTTAGCCCCTCCCCCACCTCCACATGAGGTGGTTAATTCTCGGGTGGGAGTCTCACTCCCAATTTTCCTCGAAGATACTCAAAAGTTTCTTTTGAGAGTGGCTTAGTGAAAATATCTACTATCTGTTCCTTTGTAGTGACATACTCCAATATGACCTGTTTATCTGACACCTGTTCTCTCAAAAAATGATACTTAATCGGAATGTGCTTTGTCTTGGAGTGCATTACCAGATTTTTTGAGATACATATGGCACTGGTATTATCACATAGTATAGGAATGGGCTGATCATGCTTTATCTTGAAGTCTTCTAAAGTTCTCTTCATCCATAACACCTGTGTACAACTGGCTACTACTGCAATATATTCTGCCTCTATTGTAGATAGTGATACTGAAATCTGCTTCTTACTTAACCAAGAGACTAGACTTTCTCCAAGAAAGAAAGCTCCTCCACTTGTGCTTTTTCTATCATCAATGTTGTCAGTCCAATCTGCATCTGTATATGTTGTGAGTGTGAAACTATCACTTTTGGGATACCAAAGCCCAAAATCCATAGTCCCTTTTAGATACCTAAAAATTCTTTTTATTACTACCACATGTGTTTCCTTAGGTGTTGCTTGAAACCTTGCCACTAATCCCACTGATTGTACTATATCTGGTCTTGTAGCTATGACATATAATAAGCTACCAATCATGGATCTGTATAGTCTCTGATCTACCTCTAGAGATTCATCATCCTTACTCAACTTGCACCATGTGACCATAGGAGTACTTACTAGTTTGCAATCTTCTAACCTAAATTTCTTCAACATCTCCTTGATGTACTTGGCTTGAGAAAGAAACACTCCCTTTCCTGATTGTGAAATCTGAAGACCAAGAAAGAAGGATAATTCACCAAGCATAGACATCTCAAATTCACTTTGCATATTCTTAGCGAATTCTTTGCACATCTTGTCATTGTTTCCCCCAAAAATTATGTCATCAACATAAATGACCACTATTAGAAGATCATTTCCTTCATTTCTGATATACAAATTACTATCTGCTATTCCTTTCTTGAATCCCTGTTCCTGTAGATACTTATCTTAATTTTGGTAATGTTTTTTTTTTTAAACCTAATTGCATAAACCTTTTTTTTTTTGACCACTTGTCCATCTTCATTCAACTTATTTTTGAAAACCCATTTTGTGCCAATCACATTTTTGTCCTTTGGTCATGGAACAAGCTCCCAAGTTTTTCTCTTCTCTATCTGATCCAATTCCTCATTCATTGCTTTAACCCAAAATTCATCTTCACTAGCCTGAGTGAAATATTTTGGCTCAATCTTAGATAGCAAAGAAAAATTTGCTTGTTGAAATGGTTTTATTATTCTTCTCCTTGTCTGTATTTCATCTGGATTCTCGATGATCTGATATTTTGGGTGATGTTTCTGTACATACCTAGAAGGAGTCTTAGGAAGAAGCCTTTGTATTTCTTCTTCATCATTATCTGATTCCTCACAAAATTCTTCTTGACAACATCCATCTTCTTGGTATACAGTTTGTTGAACTGATTCTCTGGAATCTATCTTCTCATCAATTGTTACATTCATACTTTCCACCATAGTGCATGTTCTTTTGTTGTAACATCTGTAAGCCTTGCTCTTTGTAGAATAACCAAGAAAAATTCCCTCATCACATCTTGGATCAAATTTGCCCAAATTTTGATCTTCCCATCTTATGTAACATTTGCTTCCAAAGATCTTGAAATGTTTTATAGTAGCAGGTCTTCCTTTCCAAAGCTCATATGGAGTCTTGTGATGATTTACCCTTAATTGAGCCCTATTAATTATGTGTACAGCTGTAGATACTACTTCTTTCCAGAAACCATCTGATAACTTAGATTCATTTAACATAGCTCTAGCCATGTTTTCAATAGTCATGTTCTTCCTCTCAACTACTCCATTTTGTTGGGGGGTTCTTGCTGCTGAGTACTCTCTCTTAATTCCATGTTGTTCATAGAATTCTACAAACTCATTTGAAGTGAATTCTCCTCCTCTATCGGATCGTAGACACTTAATCCTTTTTCCTATTTCATTTTCAACCAAATTCTTGAATGCTTTAAATTTTTCGAAGGCCTCTGACTTCTCTTTTAGGAAAGTTACCCAAACCATTCTGGAATAATCATCTACAAACAACATGAAGTAACTCTTACCCTGAATACTTTGTGTTCTAGTAGGACCACACAAATCAGTATGTATTAGACTCAAAGGCTCAGATGACATATAGCCTTTTGGTTTGTAAGTTGTCCTAGTTTGCTTTCCATGTTGACAAGGTGCACAAATTGTGTTTTGAGGTCTTCTTATTTTGGGTAAATCTCTGATCGCTTGTTTATTGCTTATGTTGACTATGTTGTCAAAATTCAAATGACCCAATATTCTATGCCACAACCAGCTCTCATATTCTTGTGATAGAAAGCACTTTTCCCCTTTGATCTCATTGAGCATGTATAAGTTGTTTGGGGTCCTTCTTGCATTTGCAATGATTCTTCCTATTTCTATTTTCCTTATCTCACATCTATCTGGATGGAAGGTAACCATATATCCTTGATCGCAAAGTTGAATTATACTCAATAGATTGTGTTTTAACCCTTTGACATACAAAACATTCTCTATTTTTGTTTTTCCATTGTCTAGACTTAGAGTACCTCTCCCAACAATCCTTGTTGATCCATTATCACCAAAACTTACTGATCCTCTATTTGTTTCCTTTAGAACAATGAACTTGTCTTTGTCTCCTGTCATGTGACTAGAGCAACCACTATCCAGATACCATTGTTCTTATTTATTTTGAGCATGCAGGGTTGTTTGTACTAACATAGATCTGGCCCTAACATTCTTTCTTTCATCCTTCCTAGTTGTTGGAATTGTTTTTCTAGACTCAAGAAATATCATTTTACACCACCTAGCCTTGTGCCCAAAATTATTGCATTTGTAACATATAACATCATCATCCATGAGAGGTGCAAAGGAATTGAAATTTCTATTGTATCTTGCATGATGAGTACAGTGTGCAGCTATATGACCATATTTATTGCAAGAAAAACAATGACCATGAAAGAAATTATGTAACCTATTTGGAGGTCTTGGATATTGTGAAGAAGTCATTCTCTTCTTGTGATTAACCCTTATCCAGGGTTCCTCTTTGCTTTCTTCCTTTCTGATGTCCTTTGCTTGCTTTTCTTTGTTTGAAATTTTTGCCCTTTGGAAGCTTGATTCCTCTTCTTGTTTCTCATATTTTGTATCTTGTAGTATCTTGATCCCTTCCAGTTTATTCCTTAGGAGAACAATTTCTGCTTCCAATATTCCACATTCTATTTCCTTGGCTCTCAGTAGATCTGTCATATCTTGCTCAATTTTCTTTCCTTCTTCTACCTTAATCTTGAATTCTGTAAGGTTCTGTATAAGTTCCACTCTTGCTTCTTCATCTTCCTGAATTTGTTCTTTCAAGCTTGAATTTTTCTCTCTAAGTCTTTCCAATTTTTTGAGAGCAGCAAATAATTCTTCTTTTATATCAAACATACTCTCTTCTTCACTTTTTGAAGTCATGTGTGCTACCGAAGGATCCTCTTCCAAGTTGTTAGACTCTTCACGGAGAGACCCGCTCTGATACCAATTGAAGAACATGTGCTTATACTGAGAGGGGGGTGAACAATATAACATAAAAATTTTCCCCAAATAGTAGCATCAACATTAATAAAATAGTAAACATCACACAAAGCATCACACACATGAGAGACATCATTTTAACGTGGTTCACCCAATGTGGGCTACCTCCATAGAAAAATATTTCTTCTAAATATTTCTCAAATAATATTTTGGGAATCCTTCCCAATTACAATGTTTATGGACCTCTGTCCAAAGGAGATGTTGATCCCCTAATCTCAAGTTCATGGATCTCTTCCATAGGAGAACTCTTTCTCCTTCTGCTCTGGCTAGTGATCTTCTAGAAGACTCTGTCTCTCTATTGCACTGACTGGTGGATCTCTCTCCACTTGAAGACTCCTCACTCAGATCTATCTTCAATTGTCCTGGTTGCTGGATCTCTATCCACTGAGACTCTGTCCTCTATACTCTATCACCTCCAAAGCTCTATCTCAATACTGTACTAAACATAGTCCAGTCGGTCTAGCACAGCTCTACTCAATCTCTTGTACTAAACATAGTACATTCGGTCTAGCACAATTCTGCTCAATAGGTCCACACAGAACCTATCAAATTTGCTCAATAGGTCCACATAGAACCTGATCAAATTTCTCAAAGTCCACAAATGTAAATTTAAAGTCCACATAGAACCTTGTCCAAATCTGCTCAATAAGTCCTCTCTAGGACTTGCTCAAATCTGCATAGCAAGCTTTCACAAAAGCTTACACAAAATTAGTCCACAAGCTTTCTCAAAGACTTGCCTCAATTCAGCTTAACAAGCTCACACAGAACTTGTCTAATCTCATAGAATCATAAAGAGAATTGTTAGAGACTCAATATGTTCTATACTTAATGCTCAATCAATATCTCAACTCAATATCATAGAAGCATAAAGAGAATTTTTAGAGACTCAATATGTTCTATACTCAAATCCCAATCTCAACTCAAATCAAAATATAGAATAGTTTGTTTCATGGAACTTGAACAACCACTTCACACAATCACTTGACTAGGCTCAATCAACTCTACTCAACCAATCACCTCAAGGAACAATCCTTTCCACAAACCCTAGTCCAAGCATGTATCAACCAACTCAAAATATTTCCAACAATGCTCAACAACAAATCTCACATAACAATGATACTCATGTTCTTAACTCAAGTTCAAGTTCTTTGCATGACCAATTGGCTTCAACAACAATGCTTATAAAACAAGGTTTAATCACAACTCTCAAACTAGAAAACCTTGAAGCATTAAACCAACAACTCCTCAAAAAGGAAACCACAATCAATCCTTTTCTCTCCAAAGATATTTTCAGAAATCAATCACCCAAATAAGTCAATGAAGAATATTGCCCATACCTTTTTGATGCCTTATGAGTTGTCCACTAAATCTGCCACACTCAACACATTTTCTTTTTCCAATCTCAACAAGGGTTAGAGGTCTTGAGTAATAACACAATAATAAAAATAATATCTCAATAACACCTTATTACTCCTACTCAATAAAATGCACCATATCCTCTTATGCAAGAAATAAACCCTCAAAAGAATGAATCAAACTTACTTTTGAAACTCCTTGACAAAACCAGAAATATCTCCTTGCACACACCTTATTTCTCCCTCTAAGCAATATAAACAAATAGCTCTCGAAAAGAGCTTTCCAATGATATATAATATGATATACTTCCAAAAATAAAATCAGCAGAAATCTCTATCTTTCCTAGGGCATACCATATCCTTATTTCTCCTTAGGCAACCTTGGCAAAAATTAAAATATTAAACAACATCAAAAATTAAATCCACTTGCCTTGCCCTCGATGGGATTCGATCCCCCGACGTCCTCCTTCCCAATGCCTTAGCCACAACTAAACCGTTGTTGGGCCACAAGCCCTCACATGCCTCAAAGGGCACGAATTAACACAAAAGCCTTCGTCGCTCTTTAAAATCTCAAAAACTCTTACTAGCCATCCTCCTCGATGTGATTCGAATGCAGGACCTCCTACTATTCATGTAGCACACAAGCCACTAGGCCACACCCACCTATGCGATCGAAACCTTCATGCAAACCCTTTTTCAATTGCCTTGAAATCACAAAAATATTTTGCACGAGCTTTATTTCGCATGCCCTTCTCTCACGAAATATTGCGAGGATGATTTTAATGTTTTGAAGGGGGGCTTTAAATAAATAAATTTTTGTCCTCCTTTCATAACGTCGGCGCTCAAAAAATCAAAAGCATAAGGTTTTTTTTTTAAACCTTTAAAACCTTTGTTAATTAATTATTATTTTTAAAACCCTTAGGTTATTTAAAAATAATAATTAAACCTTGCCTTTTTAACCTTTGCAATAACCCATCTTGGGTTTTTATAAACCAATCGCTTAACTTGTGCTCCCAATAATATTAAAATATTATGGAGCCTTTTTCCTTTCACTTTTGCACTGATGAAGCTTTTTCCTGGATGACTTGGGCGACTTTGTTTCTTGTCGAATTCCTTGAGATGAGTGATAACTCTATCAGGTGACATCAATGACAACTTTGATTTAGAGGACTCAAAATGTCCAACAAGAATTTTAGAAGAGAGGGGGGTTAGGTTATGTGGTATATGAGTTGACATAGTGGGAGACAAGACTAGGTAGGTGAAGAATATTAAATGTTGAATGTGTTGGCATAGAAGACTTTTGGGTGGGTGAGAAAATATAAATTGTTAAGTGGTTTGGTAAGGGAAGACTTAGGATGAATGGAGGAATATAAAATTGTTAAGTGGGTTGGTAAGGGAATACTTAGGATGAGTGGAGGAATATAAAATTGTTAAGTGGATTGGTAAGAGAATACTTAGGGTGAACAAAAGAATATAAAATTGTTAAGTGGGTTGGTAAGGGAAGACTTAGGATGAGTGGAGGAATATAAAATTGTTAAGTGGGTTGGTAAGGGAAGACTTAGGGTGAGTGAAAGAATATAAAATTATTAAGTGGGTTGGTAAGGGAAGACTTAGGATGAGTGGAGGAATATAAAATTGTTAAGTGGGTTGGTAAGGGAAGACTTAAGATGAGTGAAAGAATATAAAATTGTTAAGTGGGTTGGCATGAAAGAAAGAATCCTTGACTTGGGTATGTATGAGTAGTGGTGGGTGTAGAAAATATGGAATAGGACTATTCTAGAACCCTTGACTTGAGCACAAGCATGTGAGGAGGTAGGTGTAGAAAATGTGGAATAGGACTAATCTAGAACCCTTGACTTGAGCACAAGCATGTGAGGAGGTGGGTGTAGGAAATTTTGAGTGGGTGGTTCTATAATATAGAATCATTGATTTAAGCTTATGTGGATTAGGTATTAAAAATGGATTTAGAAATATTAAATTTATGAACAGTAAACAGTGAACAATGAATAGTGAATTGTAAACAGTGAACGGTAAAATTAGAAAGAATTTAGATGAATCTAAAGATATTGAAGAGATATTAGAATAATTTAGAGAAATTGGATGGGAATTGGAAGACATCAAAACTTGGATATAAAATGACATATTTTCGATGTCTACAGATGCCCCTTTTTGTAATGTGTTGTTTGTAAAAACAACATAGTGCAAAAAATTGTGTTAAAATTTTGGTGTTTGATTGCCCCAGTGAAATGATTGTACCTGTGGGAGCATATTTGGAAACCCCCTCAAGTGGTGAGTGTGCAGGTAAGATTACGAGGCAAAGGACAAGCCACTTGACAAAATGTGTTAGTGAAAAGGATAGATAAGGGTGAGGGATGGGCAAGGTGTGAGATAAGGGTGGGAGGAGGGGGAAGGTGAGGTTAAAGGGGAGATTAAAAAAAAAAGTGAGGGGATGAAGATAAGGGGATATAGGTAACAACTATATCCAAAGTGTGAAAAAGATGATGCCCAAGGAGGCAATGTGAAGGTAGTGGATCAGGGAGGTGTTCAAGGGGATGCAAGGACGTAGAAGGTAACCATGGAAAAAGAGGATATTGAGATAGGAAGGGACCACATATGTACTGCATAAATAAATGTGTAAAGTAAAAAAATGTGTAGCCTAAGGAGGCCAGTGAAAAGTGCGTAGCCCAAGGGGGCAAGTATAAAAAATGATTATCGAGGGGGCAGTGTGTAAAAGAAGTGCCCAAAGGAGGCAAGTGTAAAAGGGTGCCCAAGGAGGCAAGTGAAAAAATAGTGCAATGTGGAGGTACTGCCAGGTCTAAAAAGTACCATGGTGCATTGAGTGTGGTTAGGGTAGTGGACCAAAAGGAGAGCAATAGGATTGGGATCGATGTAGCAGAAAATAGTAAGAGGTGCATTGGCTAGATTGGGAGGTTGCAAGATTGAGGGTGACGAGATAGCTTGAGTCTTTGGTCTATCCGTTTGGATGGCTAAGACAAGCTCTACCAATTCTTTCAAGAGTTATTTAGTGTTTGGTCTTCCCAATGGACTACAAGAGAGAATATTTGCACTAAATGCCATTTCCTCCCAAAAAGTAAATTTTATCCAAGCCCTTAAGTCATGGATATCTGATAGGGTTAAGGGGATATCATCAGAATTTTGGATTTCATCTAGACTTGGTTTAGTGGAGCCTTTATATTGTCCTATCACTGTATCTTATTTGATAGGGAGTTTGATTCTAGTTCATCTCATGAATTGGGATCTATATGATTGGAGGAAACCAGAAGTGATCTCTCTATGTAAGAAGTTGATTTGGTATAATTCCATTGGGCTTGTAGGAGCACTAATCCTAGACTAGAATCTTTATCGTTATGATTTAAACTCCCCAGATCTTAAGATGAATCTAATAGCATGTAGATTCATCCTGCAATTTGATAAGGGATTCCTTCGAGTACTCCAACGGACTCAAAAGGTGAATTATGCTAAACAAGTTACTAATAGATTGGATTGGGGATTCATACCTAGCTTCTTATTTTGTTGGCTTGTTATCGATAAACAAGTGACATGGTTGGCAAGTGGTCCTTGGTGTGTGGTAGATATGTAGATTGTAGACCATTATCATTAATATATGCATGAAGCCATTGATTTATCTTATTTTAAAGAGTTTTAATGGCTAAATCATATTAGCTTTAACCATCATTGGGGATTTTCAGCTAATCAACGTACATGGGAAGATGCAGCAACTTCAAATTTTTCTAACTTGGATAGTGATTAGATGCTTTGACGATGAATACTATGGGGGGTCCATAACCCATGCGCATGTGTGACGTATATTATTGAAAAGTGATACACATCGGAATGTTAATGTTATGGGCAGGTTTTTGTAAAGGAATATACTTTATGTAGTTGGTGATAGTTGTCCACTTTACATGGGGTATTTGTTATGAACCATTGACACGTGCCCTTTGTCTTAAATGTAAACTTTGGATCAAGTTGGAGAGCACTAAATATGCATCTGTGCACATATACGTGTAGGGGAAACATCTCTTAGATGTATGTAGCATTTATTCCACTTATTAATATAATAATATTGATCGATTGACTAGAGATGTCAATTTTTTGCGATATATGTGTGGCATTACTTGTTCTTTGGAGCATATATTCAGTAGTCCCGATGGTGTTCATAGTTATTATTTTATTGGTTTTTGTGGAAATTTTTCTTCATATGCTTTAAGAGAAAAGCACGGTTCAAAATATCACGAATTCACTCTAGGGTGTCGAAGGGTTTTCGTGGGGTATTGAACTGGACATGAGAGATGTCGCGTGGGATAATAGAAAGGGGTGGAGGCCAAAAGTGAACATAAAGTATTGATGAGGTTTACCTTATGTCTAATGAAGGAAGTGTGTCACACAATAGAGAAGGAGAAGAGCCAGTGAGTGTAGTTTTATTTTATTTATTTATTTGCTTATTTATTTATTGTATTGGAAATATGAAAGCATAAATGGAGTAGGAAGATAAAAACTATTTTGGGGGTTTGTGACTATGCGGGTGGGTAGAGGGTTTTTTTATTAACATACTTATTTATTATTTTTTGTTATTTTGAATGGGATGGGGCTATGTAATGTGGTTATAGTTGAAGGTATTGCGACCTTGACACTGACATCAACCACTTGTTGGAAATTTAAGGAGATTGATGATAGATGAGGATTGGAGGTGGTTGGAGATGATAGGGTTTCCAGGTGTTGCATAGGTTAAGACAATGTATGCTGATACGATGTACTTATCAGCATTATGTGATAGATAGGATCCAGATAGGGGTACATTTCAATTACCTACAGGGGAAATGATAATTACCCTAGAGGATGTTTATCAAATTTTACAATTATCGATAGAGGGTGCTATCATTATAGTGGCAAGTCGATAGCAAAAAGGTTAGTGATGGAGAAGATATTTGGTAGTAGTTGGTATCATTTTGATATCAATAATGGGGGGGTGTTGTATGAGAAATATTTTGAGGTAGGAGTATTATCAGTAAGATAGACCCTGGCAATGGTATTGATATCAAATTAGATTTTACCTGATTCATCAGGGCCACAGTTTCCATGGAATATGCTAGGGGTTGTAACAGAATTGGTGAAGAGGTTAGTAGTCTTTGCATGGGCACTAGCCTTATTAGCATAGACTTATAGGGAGCTTTATGAAATTAAAAGGACAACTCGAAGAGGATTGAAGTGTAGTCTATTGGTGCAAGTATGGGGGTGGGAGCATATAGTAGTAGAGATACCACAAGGTTCACCCTATGATGCTCATATATTTATGGGATCAAAGGTACCATATGTATTGATATGGCAAACAGCTAGAGAGACAAGGGGGAGTAGACCATATGTGAAGGATGGAGGTCACTACTGTGATGCCTTTTGGAGTCTGAGGCCATAAGATTTTTATTGGTGACCATGGAGAGGGGGGCCAAGATGGAGTGATGAGGCAAGGCAATTAGCTCATGTGTGATGAGGGATATGGCTAATTGGGTGAAAAAGTGAGCAAGTTGAGTATTTTTAGTATACAAGAGTGTTGTGCAAATTTGGGTTGAGATAAGGGGTACTGGATACATCTGTAGTGTATCAAAGATGATATAATTATACTGTAGCTACCCCAATGATAGTTGTGTTAGACAAGGAACCAGATGAGCTCCTAGTAATTTTTGATGTTGATGATATAGGTACAACACTAGAGTTTGAGAATTGGTGGGCTACACAGCAGTGGCAGGTAGGGGGAGTAGTAGAGGAGAATGTTGGTAAAGTTGGAGAGGCAGTTGGAGAGATGGTGGAGGCTACTAGTGAAGGATAAGATATGGTACATGAAGTATGGGGAATAGTTGGGGAGGAAGGAATGGATGGATATGTTTTTCATCAAGTGGACGAGATAGTTGGGACCTCAAGTACGGTGGTTGAAGAAGAATTAATGACTAGTTTTGGAAGTGAAGTGGGACGTGATGGTATGGATATTGGTAGATGGATGGGTGCAGTATTAGAGGATGGTGTGCCATGGGGTGGAAGAGAGGCTATGAATTTTATGGAAGATATGATTATTATGTAGGTATATATTTTGTAGCTACAGCATGCAAGAAATATTACAAGGTAGTTTTTTTAGTGTTTTTTTTTTATGTATTGGTGATTCATGGGTTGCATGTGCCCTCGACTCCTCCATCCCAACACAAAAAATGGGGTATAACAATGATGGATGCAGTAATACCACAACGCATAGATCCAATGGCTACATAATTTTTAGGAATTGCTTCACCATCGATAAATGGGAATTAGGAGAAAATGAGAGGAATCATCAGAGTGTTCAGGAGAGGGTTGAAGAATCACAACCAGAAGAGGGGAAGAGGAGTGGTGAGATAGGTGGGAAGTAACAATAGGGAAGATCCATAGTTGTGTATGGCTTAAGGAGCCATCATTTTGCATGTATTTATGAATTTATATGCCTACGGACCATTGTTATGTAGCCTATAGGCATGATTTATGATGGATAATGTGAATTGAAATATGATTCATGATTGATGGTGTGGATGTGTTATGCTTATGGGATATTTTTTTTAAATATGCAAACAACCTATCTGAAAGTAGATGCTAAATGGTGTGAATAATATGATAGATAGAATAGACAAGGAATGTAAGGATAATATATGTGTATGTTTAGTACAATGCATGATTGAATTCATTAAGCAAGGGCATACACATGATTAGAAACATAGAATAACAAGGGAGGAAGATAGAAAATAATAGAGGAAGAGGAGACCTCCAATGTCATAGGTTGTTGAGTATCTAGAGGTGTTTTGAAGAGACTCAAACACCCTAGTGCTCCTCTCAAGTGGTGAAGTTACCATGCAAAGGTCATTAAGATTTAGAGGTCCCTTGAGACATATCAAAACGTCCTAGAACCACTGTGTGTGCAGTGAGTTCATTAACAAAATTTTGAATAGGTTTGAACTTAATAAATCATAGTCCTAATGAGAAAAATAGAGTGCAATTGTGAAGGCATACTCCACTTCCAGTCAGGCATCTATAGCCCTGATGGAGTTAATACGCCAAAGGATTTAGGTTATTTTTTTTATCATCATTTCATTTTTTTCATTTTTTTTTAGCGTGAGCTTTTGGTTTTTGGACCTCTAAAGGATGCATAATGAGCTAATATAGGAATTAGGACTAATCATGATGGCATATTTACCTAATAAAAATAATATTAGTTATCTGTGTATTATATGGGTTTGAGGATATCTTAATAGGTTACAAAGGGAAGATTCAAATCGTCATGGCTTTGAATGGGATACATGCGTACTTGAGGAGGATACTAAGTATGGCTGAGTGATTAAAAAGAATTTCTAGAGACTCATAAAACAAGTACCAATAGGTAGAAGAATGGACAAAAGAGGAGGGAAGAAAGTAGAATAGAAAGATCATACTAGTGATTTTGTGTATGCCCTACATTAAGGGAAGTCAATCAATTATGGTCCAAAACTAGAGACCAATTGTTCAAAGAGTGATTGGAATTAGCAAGGGATGCACGATTTCAAAAAGGAGATGAAAGGAATATGGAATAAATCAAATCTTAAAGGAGTTAGCATCACAGGGGGAGAAAGTGGAGGATAAGGGATGGTGTAAGTTTTTTTTTTTGCTATATACAAGGAAGACAAATGTAAAGGAACAAAGCATAAAAGGCTCTCAAATGAAGAACATTGGTGGGATCGAGCTCCTAAACTCCCTCAAGAGTGGTAAGCTTATAATTTTATGTTCAAACTTATGTTTAATTATGAATGGGCCAAGCCAATTAGCAGCAAATTTATCACGCAAGTGAGGTTATATGTGAGACTATTGTTGATTAGCTTTAAGTACGAGGTCACCTACTTAGAATTCATGAATATGGATCTTATGATCATAGGATCACTTGATGCAGTCATGAAAAACTTGGATATTCTCAAGGGCATTAATCCAATGTTCATCAAGAAGGGTTAATTGATCAAGACATGCTTGATGGGCTATGTCATCATCTATGAATTCCTATAAAGAGATACGAAGTGATGGAATTTCAAGCTCTAAAGGCATAACTACCTCATCATAATAGACTAATAAAAAAGGAGTTGCCCTGGTTGGGGTACGAATACTAGTACGATAGGCCCATAGTGCAAGGGGTAATTGGAAGTGCCAATCCTTATGATTATCCTTAAAAATATTTTCAAAATAGAACAAATGGTTTTATTGGTGGCTTCGGCTTGTCCATTGGCTTGTGGGTAATAAGGGGTGGAGAAACCGTGATGGATGTGGTATTTTTGACATAGGTTATAAGCATCCTTATTTTTAAATGGAGGACCATTATCCAAAATAATCTTGGATATTATCCCAAAATGATATATAATGTGATGAATAAATTCTATGATTTTAGCCCCAGTAGTAGAGGTAAGGGGAATGGCTTCCACCCACTTGGTAAAAAAAATTGGTAGTCGTCATGATAAAGGTGTGTTTTCTATAAGAATGTGGAGAAATTTTATGAATCAAGTCTAACCCCCATTGTGAAAAGGGCCAACAGGCTTGTATGGGTTGAAGATCTTGCGAAGGCACATGTTTTAAGGAAGCATGAGTTTAACATTTAACGCATCGTTTAACATGTTCAGAGCAATAATGCTCCATGGTGGACCAGTAATATCCCATTCATAAAATCCATTTGGCAATATCTAAGCCACTAAAATGGCCTCCACATGTACTATCATGTGCTTGAGTGATTGTGCATTGGGTTTCCAGGGGTTCCAGACAATGAAGTAGGCTACCATCAAAACTTCTTTTATATAATATGTCCCCCAGTAGCACATATCATGCTATTTTTTATTTAAATGCTCACTTGGTGGTAGAAATAAGGTTAGGGGAAAAGATCTAGTTCATAAATAATCATGTAATTGAGCAAAGAATGTGGAATAGTGGTCAGTGGAAGTAGTAGTGGTGTGGCAATCTCCTATAACAATGAAGGTGGAGGTTGTGGGTTGGTCTATTGTTTGGGTGAACATTTTAAAGAGTGGGTGGTAATGGAGGGACATGGATTGGCTGTAGGATCAGTAGAAGGGGAAGGGTGTCTATGGATGAGGGCCTAGAGGAGGATTCGAATTTGGAAGGTTTGAGGATATTTGGTAGTAATAATATTTGCATCTTGCTTGATGTTGGATGTGGATGAATGAAGGGTGAATCGGGCCAATATTTTTACATAGAGAGTAGTGACATAATAGAATGAGTTCTTAGGAATGAGGTATCCTAAGGAAGCCATAGTATCTGTAAGCTTATTAGATGAGCGATGGATGGCATTAATTTCATACCAATCGAGTTGGGCCAATAGTTTATCAGTGATGTCTTTATATGACTTCAGAGTTGGATCTTTACATTGATAAACTCCATTAATTTGGTTGAATATTAAAAGGAAATCACCAAATATATGTAGGCACCTGATGTGCATTGCTAAAATAGTCTAAATTCCAAGAATGAGAGCCTCATATTCTGCATTATTATTTGTGCAAGGAAAGTCTAGTTTAAAAAAAATGGGATAGGAATCCCTTGCCAGATGACTAGAACTACTCCTGCACCACCCCCTTGTTCATATTTAGGACCATCAAATAATAGAGTCAGGTCATCATCAACATCACTAGGTGATATTGATTCATATATTTTATCAATAGCAAAGATGAAATCATCGAGAAGCTCAATTTTAAGAGGTTCATCATTGGGTAGAGGAGCTTCTGTAAGTTGATCAGCAATGAACTGATCCTTTATGGATTTTTGGCTAATAAATTCTATATCAAACTCACTAAGGAGCATGATCCATTTGGCGGTTCTACTATTGGTATATGTGTGACTCATCATATATCGTAAGGGGTTTTCTTTAGCCACCACATATGTAGTATGATTTAGCATATAGTGTCATAATTTCTTGGTGGTAAATACTTTAGCAAGGCATAATTTTTTGACATAAGGATAGTGGCTCTCATAACCAACAAGTGTGTGACTCAATTAATAAATGTCTTACTCACGATTTAGATCATTCTTTTGTACGAGCATTATCCCTAGGGAAAAATTGATGGCAGATATATACAAAAGGAAGGAAATATCAGGTTTGGGAGGAGTGAGAACCAAAGGGGATGCAAGGTATTGCTTGATATTATCAAAAGTGGTTTGGCATTTAGGCATCCATTAAAAATTAACTCCTTTTTGTAAAAAGTGGTTATAGGGCTTGCACTTATCAGACAATTGAGCTATAAATCATTGAATGGCTTGGATCTTGCCTTGTAATATCCTTAATTTTTTAAGGTTTCTAAGAGGAGGCATATCCATTATTGCTTTCACTTCATTGGGATACACTCGAATGCCTTATTTGAAAATGATAAAACCTAGGAGCTTCCCTGAGGTAACACCAAAGACACATTTCTTAGGATTGAGTCTAACATTGTGTTCTAGAAGTCGAACAAAAATTTTTTGTAGAATATCAATGTGGTCATATCGATGCTTATATTTAGCAAGGAGGTAATCAACATAATCATCCATAATATTATGCATGTAATCATGAAAAATATAAGCCATGGCTCTTTGGTATGTGGCACCAGTATTTTTGAGTCCAAAGGGCATTACTTTATAACAAAAGGTTCCCCAAAGAGTGGTAAAAGCGATCTTGTGTTAATCAGCAGGATTAACTCGGATTTTCTTATAACCCAAGAAACCATCCATGAGGGATAACATTTCATGTTTGGTTGTAGTATCTACTAGTGTGTCTATATTAAGTAGCAAAAAATCATCTTTGGGACATGCTTTATTAAGATCTCGAAATTCAATGCATACATGTATCCCCCGTTGGGTTTAGCAATGGGTACCATATTAGAAACCCACATGGGGTAGTCTATGGGTTGTATAAAGCCCATGTCAAGTAGTTTTTGTAATTCATATTTTACCATGAGGGCAATGGTAGGATGTAATTTTCATAATTTTTGTTTAATAGGTTGGAAATCAGGACTTAACACAAGATTGTGGACCAGTAAATTAGGATCGAGGCTACGCATATCTTTATAGGACCAATCAAATACTTGCTTTTACTCTTTTAGGAGTGCAATAAATTATTCTTGCTCTTCCTCAAAAATATCTTTTCCTATTTTTCCTATCTGTGGATTGGTAGGGTCAGAACTAAGGTCGACATCTAAGGTTTCTTTGACTAGCATATGAGTATCCTCCTTCAATTGGTGTGGTGTAGGTATCAGGAGTGGTTCATTAGTAGATATAAGTGTGGGAGGAGTGTCATATGTATTAGTGGTGCATATAGTAGGGGGAGAGTATGAGATGTAATTAAAAGTGTAGGGGACAAATTTTTGTATGGGTAGGAAGTCATCCAGAGCTGGGAGAGTGGAAATGTAGCTCATATCAATGGTGTTGGGTTGAATAGGTAATAAATGTTCAGGCTTATTCATAAGTCGAAGAGGAGTGGAGAGATCAACAAAGATCATGAGGATCAAAGGGTGTGATGAAGGTGATATATTAGGATAGGGTATCTCCTCCTCATCCTCCTTGTAGGTAGAATGAGAGTTGGTTAAGGAAGCAAGGGAAGGCATGTATGTATATCCAAGGTCGGCTCGAGTATTGGATAATCGACCTAGAGGTTCAATAAAGGTGTGGGTGCCTTGTTCATATCATCCTAGACCAAGGCCCTACCATTGATATTTTTGAATATAATATAGGACAAAATATGGCTTGGAGAGGAAACCAACACTAGCACAAAAATTATTGAGGTGAAATGAAAGTGGATGGTAATGTAGGTGCATCAAAATTAGCATGGCTAGAGGATGGTCCTAAGGATACAATAGCATCTATAACTACAGATATATCATAAGGTCTACTGAAATCTCTAATAGACTCTACACATGGTAAATTTTTAATACTTACATTATGTACAAGATATTCACCTATGGATTTATTGGACATATGTACTATGACATGTGGGATCGTAGGGTGAGAGGATATGGGGGTTACATAAAGGATAGGTGTGTTGTGGGGTAAAGTAGCTGAAATAGGATCAGATAAGGTTGAAAAAGGAGTAATATTTGGCAGTGTTTGGTGTTATTATTGTAGAGTTAATTAGTGTATCGTGTGAGGTATGGGGATCCTCTTCTTAGCAAGTAGGAGTGTTAGGGTATATGGTAGGGTTAGTGAGAGGATTAGGATAATATCCTATGGTTTCAACAACTAAAAAGGGTGTTTGGGTAGGTATATGATTTAGGTTTTGGGAGGAAGTGGGTGTGTGAGCCTCTATTGAGGTCAAGACATGAGAAATAGTTTGGGGTATGAGTGAGGAAGTAGGGGTATTGGTATTAGGAGTGAGGTAAAAGTGGGTGATTGGGATAAATCGATGATTAAGTTGCCTACCAGTATGCAATGGATAATACCATCATGTACAAACTTTAAGAAATGATGTAGAGTAAATGGAACACATCGCATCTGTCAAATCCATGGTCATCCCAAGAGAATGTTGTACTACATTTCTCCCTCAAGGATATACATTAGGGTATCAATGGTCTTAGGTCTGACTTGGATAGGTAGGACTACAATCCCTAAGGTAGAGCAAAGGGCATCATTGAAGGCACGAAGGGTGAAATCAAAATGTATTATATAGGAAGAGGGAATATTGAGGTGCTTAAGGGACACTGATGTAATAATAGTAATGAAAGATCCTGTGTCAACCAAGACCCTCTTAGCCATTAATTGAAGCAATAATATGCATGGGAGGATCGGGTGCCCCCATAGGCATTGCCTTAATCTCATAGTCATAAAAGGTAATAGTGGGTTCAGTGCATGTGCGAATATGGCCTATAAATTGGTAAAATCTTGTGGATCTTGAGGAGGAACATTAATTGCTTTTAGAATTTCCATTAAAGCCTCTCAATGGGTAGGTCATTTTTGGATAAGATCATAGACGAAAGGTTTAGTAGGGATAAGTTTAAGGTAGTTGGTTAATTTTTTGATAAGGGTAAGGATAGGTTTAGGAGGGGTTTTTTTGGAAGCTACAGTAATAATGGGGGTTGACAGTTTTTGGGGGTCAGATTGAGCATTTAGAGATTGAGTTTGAGCTTGGGTTTGAGAAGGATGTTGGTGATTAGTTTGGCATTGACTTCAAGTGATCACATGCACCATTTCAACGAAGTCAAATTTATGGTCAATTTGATTAACTTGATTAGGGGGTGTAGAAGATGTGGAAGTAGTAGTGTGTTAGGGTAAAGGGTTTTGATAGATCCCAAGGTTTTGATTAGGGGGAGCTACAGGATTATCAATATGAATGTCCCCCATTCTATCATATCTTGGACCATATTTTTAAATTTAATACAATGTTCAATGTCATAACCTAGTTGACGATGATAGACACAGTAAAGATGTGCTTTGTAGGATTGAGGTAAGGGCTTATTGAGATCATAAAGAGGCTTAATTTTAGAAAAGGTAAGGGCTTGGGATTTGATAAGGCAATGAAATATGTTGGGTAAAGGCTCAGCAAGGAGAGTAAACTCTCATATTAGAGCTCGACAAGACTTATTTGAAGGTTGGGATGTGAAAGTGGAGGTCAAGGGTTTTGTGGAGAATGGTTGAGGTTTTGGTTGGGGTTGGGGTTGTGGAGAAGGTTGGATAGTGGTAATAGGAGGTGGTGCAGTAAGGATGAATTTATTGACTTGGGGTTATTTGGAGGAAGTGGCATTTCCCTTTTGATTTTTGTTGTTCCACTCTTTCTTTTTAAGTTTTATGATGCCCTATTGGATCTTAATATCCTCAATGGCCTTAGCTTGGGCTAATGCCTCTTCAAAGGTCCTATATTGTTGTAATTGTAAGAGTAAGGAAATGTGCTTATTGCAACTATGAGTGAAGATGTGGGTTAGCTCAGTGACAAGCAAGAAAAATGGAAGTTCATTAATAATAGCTTAACATTGAGCTTCGTAATCAAGAATAGATTCATCATCAAATTGTTTAAGTTTATAGATATCAGTGAGGTTAGTTTTCTTCTTGACTAAAATGGTGAAGAGTTTAAGAAAGAGATTGGCCAATTGTTCAAAGGTATAAATACTATGTTGTGATAAATTATTTTACCATTCAAGAGCAGTGCCACTTAGGTATATGGCAAAGGTATGAAGAAGAATATGGTCACTACCACTAAAAAGGAAATAAGCATTTAGATATTTGCTCAAAAATTCTTTTGGATCCTCTTATCCTGTAAAAGGGCCAAGTTTGGGTAGCTCAAATCTATAGGAGTAGACTAGGGTAGGTGCAGATTTATGAATAGGTTGGGTATAGATTTGGCTAAGGATGGGCTTTGGTATCATATACCTAAAATTTGAAGTTCCAATGCATTCATGCAACTGATAAGTCATTGTTTCTCATCTTGTGAGATTGGCTATAGCATACGTGAGGATGATGTGAGATTGTAAGAGGGATTAGAAATGGTAGTGGTACAATTGGATGGTTTGGGAGTATAATTTTGGGTGTTATTTTAAGGTGGTATGGGTTGTGAAGGGTAGGGGGAGGAAGATAGGTATAGGGGTAATATTAAAGTAGGTTCGGGAGGGGTTGAAAATATGGGGTTGGATGAGAGGGGTTTGATTACGATTGAACAGGGGGTTGAGGGACTTGTAGGGGATAATATTGAGGTATTTGGGACTATGTGGGTTGAAGTTGAGGAGGAGGTTGAGGGACCTGTAAAGGAGGATATTGATAGGGTTGGTATTGCTATTGGAGGGAAGTTTGATGTTGGTGATAAGAAGGTTGAACAGGGGTATTTGGAGGAATTTTTTGAGGTAGAGATTGATATATGGGATGGAATATATGTATGTTGGTAATGCGTAGGTTGGGGCAAAGGAGATGGTTGAGGTACTTTTGAAGGAGGGGATTGATAAATTTGGGATGAGGCATGTTGAGTTTGGGGAGGAGGTTAAGGAACTTGAGATGATGGGTATTGGTATTGGGGATATGTGGCTAAATTTTGGGGGTTAGATTGAGAATATTATTGAGGACATTAAGGTGCTTGGGGTGGTTTTTGAGAATGAGGAGGTTGGTTGGGAGTATTAGAGGGATATTTTTGTGGTGATACAAAGGGTTGATTTTGAGATTGATGGGAGGGTATGTGTTGTTGGTTAAGGTTAGGGGCTTGCGGTGGAATAGAGGAATTAGATGGTATTTGGATTTTAGGTGGTGGTTGAGTTTGAATAATATTATATTAGAGAAGAGGATTTGGATTAGTAGGTGGATGTGAGGCTAAAGCAAGAAGAGAATTTATTAGAGGTGGAAGACTAGGAATAGAAACACCGGGGTCATGAATTGGCATATGGTAAGTTGTGGTATAGGGTGAAGCAATGCTAACATTGGGCTGGGTGGGGAGTGTGGAAGAAGATGGTTGAGAAGGTGTGGCACTAGTAGCAACAAAGGTTGAAGTGGAATGGGGGATGATGGAGTGGGTAACTACATTAATTTGAGGTTGATCCATTAGTTGTTGGGGTGGTGGTGGCATGGAAGTAGAAGATTGATTAAAGGTTTGGGTGACAGGATAATCAATAAGGGACTGAGATAAAAGGTCAAGAGTAGTGGTGGAAGTCGATGGAGGCTAGGGGGTGATGATTAAGGGTAATGTGGATGTCAATGGATCAAAGGGTGAGGGATTTTGTTGGGTGTAGGTTGGAGTTCCTTCTCTAGAGGTATGTGAATAAGTGGTCTCAGTATTGGCTATTGAGTAATAATGGGATAATCACTATAATTGTGATGGATTTTAGGAGGAAAGGGATTGTGTCGTAAAGAATGGGTACTTAGAGTGACTAAATCTTCACTCACAGGTGTTAGGTTGGGTGTAGTGGAATATGGTAGGGTAGTATCAAATAGTTATTTGGTTTAAAGCTCAAACTTGGCTTCGAGTTGAAACCATAGGATAAACAAGATAGCCAAAAGTTACTTGCATAAAAGGGGTTATGTTAATGTAGCGTAATTCCTAAGAGGTACCAAAAAAATTGAAATCTAAGATAATTATTGCTACCGTTTAGAAATTAAGGAAATATATTGTAAAAGGAAAGAAATATTAAAAACTAAAGCTATCTAAAATAAATAAAAATGCTAAAATTAAATATGCAAGTATAGCTAATTATTCTAACTAAGGAGAGCAAACTCAAAAAAAAGGTTGTTGTGTGTGCGTTAAGGGAAAGGAGGCTTATGTGTGTGTAAGAAATAGAGCCCAAGAGGGGCAAGGTGTGTTAAAAAGGAAGCCTAAGGAGGCTTATGTGCATGGAAAAAGTAAGGCCCAAGGGGGTAAGCTAAGCTAGATGTGTGTGCAAAAGAAGCCCAAGGAGGCTAAGTGTGGTAAAAGAGAGAAGCCTAAGGAGGCTTGTAATTGTGAAAAGAGCCCAAGGGGGCAAAGTGTGCTAAAATGGGAGCCTAAGGAGGCTTGTGGAAAAATTAAGGCCCAAGGGGGTAAGCTAAGCTAGATGTGTGTGTAAAAGAAGCCCAAGGAGGCCAAGTGTGGTAGAAGAAAGAAGCCTAAGGAGGCTTGTAATTGTGAAAAGAGCCCAAGGGGGCAAAGTGTGCTAAAAGAGGAGCCTAAGGATGCTTAGTGTGGTAAAAGAGAGAAGCCTAAGGAGGCTTGTAATTATGGAAGGGTCCAAGTAGGCCAAGTTTTCTAAAAGAGGAGGCTTAGAGTGGTAAAAAAGAGAAGCCTAAGGAGGCTTGTAATTGTGGAAAGGGCCCAAGGAGGCCAAGTATGCTAAAAGGGGAGCCTAAGGAGGCTAAGTGTGGTAAAGGAGAGAATTCTAAGGAGGCTTGTAATTGTGGAAAGGGGCCCAAGGAGGCCAAGTGTGCTAAAAGAGGAGCCTAAGGAGGTTAAGTGCGGTAAAAGAGAGAAGACTAAGGAGGCTTGTAATTTTGGAAAGAGCCCAAGGAAGCAAAGTGTGCTAAAAGGGGAGCCTAAGGAGGCTAAGTGTGGTAAAAGAGAGAAGCCTAAGGAGGCTTGTAATTGTGCAAAGTGCCCAAGGAGGCCAAGTGTGCTAAAAGGGGAGCCTAAGGAGGATTGTGTGCATGGAAAAAGTAAGGCCCAAGGGGGTAAGCTAAGCTATATGTGTGTGTAAAAGAATCCCCAGGAGGCTAAGTGTGGTAAAAGGAAAGAAGCCTAACGAGGCTTGTAATTTTGAAAAGAGCCCAAGGGAGCAAAGTTTACTAAAAGAGAAGCCTAAGGAGGCTTGTGTGCATGGAAAAAGTAAGGTCCAAGGGGGCAAGCTAAGATATATGTGTCTGCAAAATAAACCCAAGGCTGCTAAGTGTGGTAAGAGAGAGAAACCTATGGACGCTTGTAATTTTGAAAAGATCCTAAGGGGGAAAAATGTGCTAAAATAGGAGCCTAAGGAGGCTGAAGTGCATGGGAAAGTAAGACCCAAGGGGTAAGCTAAGCTATATGTGTGTGCAAAAGAAGCCCAAGGAGGCTAACTACAGTAAAAGAGAGAAGCCTCAAGATGCTTCTAATTGTGAAAAGATCCCAAGGGGGAAAAGTGTGTTAAAAGTGTGCATGGAAAAATTAAGGCCCAAGGCAGTAAGCTAACCTAGATTTGTGTGTAAAATAAGCCCAATAGGACCAATGTGGTAGAAGAAAGAAGCCTAAGGAGGCTTGTAATTGTGAAAATATCCCAAGGGGGCAAAGTGTGCTAAAAGGGGAGCCTAAGGAGGCTAATTTTGTTAATAAGAAAGATCTTAGGAATAAATTATGCTAAACAAGAATGTGAGTTGAACCTAAAAAATACAATATAAGCTAAAATAAAAGTCTAAATAAGCTTATCTATGAAAAGAGAAACCCAAATTATGTTGTCAAACAAGTTTGGGAACAAAGAAGAAGGACTTAGCTGGAAGCCTATGCGGATGTTGCAAGTTTACACCTTTTGGAATGAAATCATATTTGCCCAAGCGATATAGAAGTGTGATATTGTCTCTACCAAGGTGATCTTGACTTTTTCCTTTAAAACAATAGAAGACAACAACAATTAGCAAAATATGTCATAGTAGTTGAAAGTAGGAGCAAAATTGCATAAAAGAAACCTACACTTTATCCCTATAACTAGTATAAATTGAAACTCAACAAGGACAAAGTGAAGGTCAATGGAAGGGTCCCACCAGGTGTGCCATTTTGTAGAGTAGAGAAGCCACCATCAATAACTGAAATATCAAGACAAAGAGCATAATATATGATAAATTTTATTACAAAACTATGCATTTCTTAATACAAAATATGACTCTTTATCTTTACAAATTACAAATTAGCCCCTAAGGGCTTTTACAATAACGATGGTGTATATGCTTCTCTCCCACAACCAAATATGATTAGGAGATATCGAATGTATGTGTGCTTGCAAGTGGGGACTTCCAAGGGTTGCTAAATATGGGATGAAACACCTTCACACAACCAAAAAAGAAGGTATTAAAAGATAAATGGACCCACCTAAGTTGGGCCTTAGTTAAATCAAGAATTTCCATTGGACTCCACATCCAATTAATTATACCTAATTTCCATAAAGCAAATATAATATTTTTTTTTTTGGAAAGAGCTGCCCAAACTGCCGAACTCGTTTCGGTCATATCTCACTCATCCGGACTCGGATTGAGCTGAAATTTTGAGGGTAGATGCCTAAAAACCCTAGAACGTCTCCACCAATTTTCATATCATTTGGAGCAACACAGATCCTAGCGCATCCCTATGTGTGAATGACATATTTGGCAAGCGGCTATGCGAGGGTTTCATCTGGGTTGAGTGCAAGCAGCTCCAGAGGTTGGTTTTTAGGGCCTTCGGGCCCTAGCGGCCAATATTTTTGTGGTTTATTCTCAATATTTTAGCAGGAAATGTTGCAGGGGATACAATATGGGTTAGAAATTTGTCTTTCAACAGATCATACTGTGAACTTGAGTGACAACGGCTTCCAATTTGCTGCACAAAAGAAAAGTGAAAACCATACCTTTCCACGACGTCTAGGGCAAGGATTAAAGAGATCACGAAACAAGTTTCAAGCAGTTGATCAAAAAATGGCTCATATCTCAAGTGAATCTGGTGCTAAGGTGCACCCACAAAATAATTCTACTGTGAAAACCCCTATCAAGGGTAAGAATTTTGAAGACTCAGTCCCAAAAATGAATTTTAGGGATGCCCTTCATGGTGGACAGCCTCAGCCCAATGCTAATATCAATATTAGGGCTTCCCATAAACCTCTAAGAATGCCTAAGATTGATCCCAGGAAAACAGAGTCAGGATGTCTTAAAGCAGCTGATGGAACTCCTATTGTTAAGCTTGATATGGGTAACATTCAGACTGGCATTGAAGATTTGGAAAAAAGAGGACTAATTTGTCGGTTCGTGGGTTTTCGTCCGAGTCTATCTGCTTTCAAATTCTGGGCTACAAAAATCTGGAAAACTAAAGGTGAGTTACAAATCTCTATTTATCCAAATGGTTATTTTCTTGTTTTATTTGCTAATAATGAAGATAGAGAGAAAACTTTTCAAGGGGGTCCTTGGTTTTTTGGAAGGGCAGGGCTTTTCATGAAGCCCTGGCATACTAAATTTAAAGCCGAAGAAGAGATGCCTTCTATTGCTCCCATGTGGGTTAGACTCTTTGGCCTCCCTATTGAATTTTGGAATCCTACTATTTTTTCTTCAATTGGAAACTCTTTAGGAACTTTTATGATGACTCCTGATTGTACTCAAAATTTTGAACATATTATTTATGCTCGAATTTGTGTTTTAATGGATTTTGACAAACCCCTACCTAAAAATATCACATTACAATTTGGGGAAGACACTTGGGAGCAAGTAGTGGACTATGAGAACATTCCTTTTCATTGTAGAATTTGCCATGAATATGGTCATTTGGCCAGTGCTTGCCCAAATAAAATTCCTGATCAAAAGAAAGAAGATATAAACTTAGCAGGTTTCCAAATACCTAAGAAGAAGAACACTCAGAAAAACCAGTTATGAAGGATCAATCAAAGTCATCTGCTAATATGTTTGAAATCCTTTCCACAAATGATGTCCCAAGTGAGGAAGAGGAAATAATGGAAACTGAAATCTTAGAAACACAATTTAAATATGAAGGGAAGAACTCAGAGACAAACCAACAAATCAAAGGTTTTCAACAGAAAAAAAAAGGAGAAAATTTACACAAGAAAAACAATATTTCAAATGTCAAAACTTCAAATAATGCAGGTCCCAATATAGACTCTATTGAACCATCTAGTAAAATTTTGGTTGTGTATGAGCATTCTTCAAGGTTAGAAGCCATCTCAGATTCAATTGGAATAAGTCAAGAAACAGGGAAAAAAAATTGAAGATGGATTCTAATCAAAAAGTAGGTCGCAAGACCAATCAATATCATATGGTAAAAGAAGGTGAAAATCTTGTAGAGGAAGGTAAGATTAATGCCCTTCCCAACTTTTTTAGCCCTGGTATTAATGAAGATCATCACTTGGAATATTAGAGGACTCAAAGGGAGTCTTTCAAAACAAAATGAAATTAGAAGAATGATTCAGGTAAATCATCCACATCTTGTTTTCCTTCAAGAAACAAAGATGTCAATGGAGGATATGGACTTAATTGCCAGTAAAATTTGGCCAGCTGAAAAGTGGTTTCCCTCAGTTCCCAAGGGACTTCGGGTGGCATTGCTTGTCTTTGGGATCCAAAAGAGGTAGTTATTCACCATATGGTTGGCAGTTGGGGTTTGTTGGCTATAGCTATTCAAAGTAGACATTCCAACCAGATTATGCTCTGCATTCATTGTTTATGCTCCGACTTCTTTGGAGGAAAAAAGAAGACAATGGAAGGATATTACTCATATTATCTCTCATTTTCCTAAATCTTGGATCTTGATCGGAGGAGATTTCAATACCATCCTCTCTCTGGATGAGAAAAGGGGGGGAAATAGAAATTTGGACAAAAGCACTGACCTCATGAGCGAATATATTGCAAACCTCCATCTTGTGGATATCCAACCTGGATAATGGCCTTATGACTTGGTCTAACATAAGGCAAGGCTTAGCTTGTATAATGGAGAGATTGGATAGGTTTTTGCTCTCTAAAAATTTCTTAATCCATGGTCACATTCCTAAAGTGAAGACTCTTAATAATCTTGGTTCGGATCATTGGCCACTCATGGTGGAAATGTGGAAAACCAATGTGAGTTTCTCTCCTTTTCATTTTCAATTAATGTGGCTTAGAGACATTTCCTTCAGACCTCATGTGCAACAATGGTGGAAGGAAGGTAAACCTAGGCATGGGACTAAGATGTTCTATTTTGTCAAAAGACCGCAATACATTAAATCCAAAATCAAGACTTGGAACTGGAAAGAGTTTGGGGATGTTCATAAAAAAAAACATGAAGTTATTGCTCATCTTGAAAATTTGAATAAGAAAATCCATTTAGATGGCCTCACAGAGAAGAGAAGTGCAGATGAAATTAAACTCACAACTCAGTTAGAGGAATGGGAAAAAAGAGAAGAAATCTTATGGAAGCAAAAATCTAGAATTCAATGGCTCAAAGAAGGAGATCGAAACACAAATTTTTTCCACAAATATCTTCTAGCTCGAAGATCTCACAACTTTATTTCTTCCTTAAAATCAGATTCTGGAGATGTTGTTTATACTTGGGATGGCATGAACTCTATTGTTGTTGATTACTTTTCCAATATTTTTGCTGCTACTCCCCTTGACTCAGCTTCACAATATAATGTTCTTCAAGCAATCCCTTCTCTTATCACTTCTAAGGAGAACTCTATTTTGACTGCTCCTATTACTATCAATGAGCTTCAACAAGTAGTTTTTAAAATGCAAAAAGGGAAAACCTCGTGTCCTGATGGTTTTCCTATTGAGTTCTACCAAGAGTTCTGGGATATCCTTCATGTTGATTTATTAGAGGTGGTGGAAGAAGCCAGGAAAGCCAAAGAAATTTTGAAGGTTATCAATAAAACTTATATTACTCTTGTTCCAAAAGCTCAAGAGGTTGATCATATCTCAGCTTTTAGACCTATTGCTTTATGTAATGTTCTTCTCAAAATCATTACTAAAATCATGGCAGAAAGGTTGAAGCCTCTTTTGCATAAGATTATTTCCCCAGAGCAAGGGGGTTATGTGGAAGGACGTCAAATAGTAGATGAGATAGTTCTTGCTCAGGAAGCCATCCATTCCATGGATATGCAAAATTCTCCTTCCATGTTCATTCGGTTAGACTTATCCAAAGCTTATGACAGAGTGGATTGGCACTTCCTTATCAAAGTTTTGAGGCAATTTGGTTTCTCTAAGGATTGGATGGATTGGATTATGGGATGTATCTCTTCAGTTTCCTACTTAGTTCTTATCAATGGCAGGCCTTCTCGACTCTTTCCCAGCTTCTAGAGGTATTAGGCAAGGTGACCCGCTATCCCCTTATTTATTCATCATTCTTGTTGAATGCTTGGGTAGGACTATAACCAAAAAGAGGGAAAACAAAACCCTTGAGGGAGTTACCATTGCTCATGGAGCTAGACCTATCTCTCATCTTCAATTTGTGGATGACTCTACTATTTTAGGTAAAGCTACAGTTAAGGAAGCTTCTAATATTAAGCAAATCATTAGCTATTTTTCTAAGGCTATCAGGCAATTGATCAATGAAGACAAATCTAAAGTTATTTTCTTTCACTGCTTTGCTAGACAGGAATCCATGGTCTTGGATAAGCTAAGATATAAGAAGACCTCTCTTCCAATCACTTATTTAGGTATTCCCATAAATATTCAAAGGCAAAAAAATAAATATTGGAATTGGTTGTTGGACAAAGTCAAGAAGAAAATTGGAAAGTGGACCAACAAGTGGCTTTCTTATGGGGGTAGAATCACCTTGGTAAAATCAGTCCTTCAAGCTATTCCTATTTATGTTTCTTCCATTTTGAATATCCCAAAGGTTGTTCTTCGAGAATTGGATCAAATCAGTCATCGTTTCCTTTGGAGTGGTACTAAGGAGAAAAGAAAATGGGCCTTGGTGAAATGGGATACTTTATGTCTTCCTAAGAGTGAAGGGGGGTTAGGTTTATGGTCTTCAATTAATAACAACAAAGCTTTAGCTGCTAAATTATATTGGAGGATGTTGCATAACCCCAATGCTCTTTGGGCCAATAATCTCCGTGCTAAATATGCTGAGAACAAAAGTCCTGAAGACCTTGTTCGCTATCAACTTCCTACCAAAGGTTCTCCCATTTTAGCAGCTCTTAAGACTGGTGAGGATTTGATAAAGAAAAAATTATTTTGGATCATTCATAATGGTCAACATGCAAATTTTTGGACAGATTCTTGGGATGGTCACAAGCCTTTGATAACTCGGTTTCCCGATTGGAGGCCTTGGATGGAGGAGCTTCACCGAGCTAATTGGATAAAGGTGGCTAATTATTGTCGGTACCATACCAGTAATTCAAAGGTTGGTAGATATTGGATCCCTATTGAGGACTGGCCTATTCAAATCCCGGAAAGGCAAAGACAAGATATCCAAGGCATCCTTCATATGAGATCCCTCTCTTGGTCCCATGAAAAAGATTGTTTTGGATGGAACAACACTACTAAGGGTGAGTATTCAGTTGCTCAAGGTTATTTGACCTTATGCCATAATAATCCCAACCATTCTTCTGACATATTTTCTCAATTGTGGGCTCAAAAGCTCTGGCCTAAGGTGAGGTTCTTTAATTGGCTTTTATTGCATCGTAGGGTGCTTATCGGTGAGCAACTTATGAAGCGTGGTTTTCATGGCCCTTTTAGATGTGAAATGTGTGAAGAGAATGTAGAAAATATCAACCATATTTTTATTGAGTGTACTTTAGCCTCTGAGCTATGGAGGAGAATGGCCACTTTACTTGGCTTACAGTGGTCCAATTTTTTTACTTTTGAACAGCTTTGGAGGGATTGGCCTAATCAAGAGGGTGTTGATCATTTTATTAGGCAGTTAGTTTGGATGGGTTCTACCATTCTTCTTTGGAATATTTGGAATGAAAGGAACAACCAAATTTTTAATCAAGATAGGAAGGATATTCACTATATTTGGCAAAAGACCATAGCCAACTTAGTTGAATCAGTCCATCATCTCCTTAATCACCCCCAAAACTCCCACCAAATATGGGATCAAGTGATGCAAAGATTGAAGATTAAACCTTCTAAGGGCAACCATCTTAAAGGGAATGTGAGTATTAGTAAATTGGATAGGAATAGAAATTGGCAACCTCCTCCTAAGGATTTTGGAAAAGTCAATACTGATGGAGCCTCTAGAGGGAACCCTGGAAAAGCCAATGTGGGAGGAATTGGTAGACTTTCAGATGGCTCCCTGGTTTTTACTTTTGCTCGAGAATTTGGGTATTCTTTCCAATAACCTTGTTGAGGGGTATGGTATCCTCAGAGGTCTTCAGGAGGCTACTAAGGTTGGATGGGAAAAGGTGTTAGTTGAGTCTGACTCTCAACTTATGATTAATCTCTTGAAGAATCCTTCTAAGAATCATAAGGTGGATTGGAGAATAAAAAGAATTATTGAGAAGATTCAGTTAATCCAGATGGGATTTTTGAAAGTTGATTACAATCATGTGGTCAGAGATCAAAACAAGAGTGCTGATGCTTTAGCTAATTGGGCTTTGGACAAAGGTGATCTTACTTGTTATGGCCACCCTCCTATATGGTGGGCTTCTCAAATTAGGGAAGCTCTTCTTTCTATCATTTCTTTGGATGGCTCCAGCTTGAAGGTACCTAGTTTCTTCTTGTTTTTTTTTTTTTGCTTCTCTTTGGTTCATTCAGCTTTTTTTAGTTCCCTAGCTCATTCTATTCTTTATTTTGTTTCCTCTGTTGATTCTTGCCTTAATAGTCTTCTGGTCTAGATAGGTCTTTGTTTTGTTCATTTTTTATTTCTTTTTTCCTTTTTGTTTTTTTTGTTTAGTTTTTTAAGGTGGGTGGGTTTTTTTATTTTGTTTTGTTTTTGTGTTCTTTGTGTTGTTTTTTGTTGTTCTTGTGTTTTTGTTGTTTTGTTTTTTTTTTATGTTTTTTGTTATTGTTCTTGTGTTTTTTTTTCGTTCTTGTTCTTGGGTTTCTCTTTGTTTGTGTTATTTCGTGTTTTTATGGGTGAGTGTTTTCTATATTTTTTGTTTTTTTTTATTGTCTGTTGTTGGTTGTTTTTTATTTTTATTTTTGTTTTATTTTTTAAATTTTTAGGTTTTGGTTGTGTTTATTTTTCTTGTTTTTTTTTGGGTTATGTCTTTGTAGTGTTCTGTTGTTTTTGTCTTGTTTGTGTTTTGTTATGTGTTTCTTGTGTTTTTCTATGTGGTTTGTGTTGTGGTTTCTTTTATCTTATTGTGCGTGTTTGGTTGTGCTTTTGTTTTTGACACACTCAAGGAGCATGTTTTTTATTTTATTTTATTATTTTTGTTGTTATTTACTTATTTTTAAATTGGGTTTGTGTGTTTGTTTGCTCCTTGAGTGTGTCAAAGGTGGTAGGCCAGGTCCGAGTCCTGGGCATTTTTGGTGGAATGGATACCCCTGCCTCCTTGGGTCTTACTCGAAAGTGGCATCCCTTTTGGGATGTTTTCCACAAATAAATAAAAAAAAGATAAATCAAGATATAAAACTATAGTAAGTAACAAAGTAACTATTGCTATGTAAACCATAATGGAAAAGGACGTTCTTCTTACAACTCTTGTAGAATGATAGTATGTTCTCCTAGCTTCCTCCTTCCTCCATTCCTCCCTTACCAATGAAGGGAATGAGGGGGATATTTATAGAATTTGATCTTGATATTTTAATTATATCATTAGAATTTTAATCTCCCTTAATGCACACACAACAACCTTTTTTTTTGTTTGCTCTCTTTAGTTAGAATAATTAGCTTCACTTACATTTTTAATTTTAGTGTTTTCATTTATTTTATTTATTTTAGATAGCTTTAGTTTTTAAGCTTTCTTTCCTTTTAGCATAGATTTCCTTAATTTCTATTATAAAGAGACTAGATAGTAGCAATAATTAGCTTAGATTTCTATTTTTTGGTACCTCTTAGGAATTGCACTACATTAACATAACCCCTTTTGTGTGAGTAACTTTTTGTCATCTTGTTTATCTTATGGTTGTAACTCAAAGTAAATTCTGAGCACTAAAACAAATCACTATGGATCCTACCCTACCATATTCCACTCCACCTAAACTAAAACCTGTAAGTGAAGATTTAGTCACTCTAGGTACCCCTTATTTATGACACAATCCCTTTCCTCCTGACACCCATCAAAATTATGGTGCTTATCCCATTATTACCACAGTGGCCAATACCAATATCACTTCTTCACATACCTCTAGAGAAGGTACTCCAACCTACACCCAACAAAATCCCTCACCCTTTGATCCATTGACATCTACTTTACCCTTAATCACCGTCCTCTAGCCCCCATCAGCTTCCACCACTACTCTTGATCTTTTATCTCAGCCCTTATTGATTATCCTGCCACCCAAAAATTTACTCAATATTTTACTTCCATGGCACCCCAACCCCAACAACTAATGGCTCAACCTCAAATAAATGTAGTTACCCATTCCATCATCCCCCCTTCCACTTCAACCTTTGTTGCTACTAGTGTTACACCTTATCAACCATCTTCTTTCACACTCCTCATCCAACCCAATCCTAGCATTGCTTCACCCTATACCATAGCTTACCATATGTCAATTCATGACCCTGGTGTTTCCATTCCTAGCCTTCCACCTCCAACCAATCCTCTTCTTGATTTAGCCTCATAGCCACCTACTAATTCAAATATTCCTCTCCAATATAATACTACTCAAACTCAACCACCACCTCAAATCCAAATACCATCTAATTCCTCTAGTCCATCAAAAGCCCTAACCTTGGCCAACAACACATACCCTCCACTCAATCTCAAAATAAATCCTTTGTATCACCACAAAAATTTCCCTCTAATACTCCCAGCCAACCTCCTTATTCTCAATAACCACCCTAAGCACCTCGATGGCCTCAATAATATTCTCAATATAACCCCCAAACTTTAGCCATGTATCTCGAATACAAATACCCATCATCTCAAATTCCTCAACCTCCTTCCCAAACTCAACATGCCTCATCCCAAATTTATCAATCCCCTTATTGAAAATTCCCTCAACCATCTTCTTTATCTCAACCTACGCATTACCAACCTACATCCATTCCATCCCAGATATATCAATCCCTACCTTAAAAACTTCTCCTAAATCCTCCTATTCAACCTTCTTACCCCAACATCAAACTTCCCTCCAACAACCATACCAACACTATTAATCCCCTCCTTTACAAGTACCTCAACCTCCTCCACAACCTCAACTTGCATAGTCCTAAATACCTCAATATTATCCCTTACAAGTTCCTCAACCCCTATTCAATCACAATCAAACCCCTCTCATCCAACCCCCTATTTTCAACCCCCCCCATACCTACTTCAATATTACCCCCATACCCATCTTCCTTCCCCTACCCTTCACAACCCGTACCACCTCAAACTAACACCCTAACTTATACTCCTCAACCATCCAATTGTACCACTACCATTTCTAATCTCGCTTATAATCTCACATCGTCCTCACCTATGGTATAACCAACCTCACAAGATGAGATATGACTTATCAATTGCATGAATGTATTGGAACTTCATACTGTAGGTATAGGATACCAAAAACCCACCCTTAGCCAAATATATACCCAACCTATTCTTCCATTTTTACCTCCCCCAATATATCCCTATAAATTTGAGTTACCCAAAATTGACCCTTTTATAGGACAAGGGAATCCAAAAGACTTTTTAAGCAAATATCTGAATGTTTATTTCATTTTTAGTGGTAGTGACCATCTCCTTATTTGTACCTTTGCCATATACCTAAGTGGCACTGCTCTTGAATGGTACAATGCTTTACTACAACATAGCATTTATATCTTTGAACAATTGGCCTATCTCTTTCTTGAATGCTTCACCCTCTTAGTCAAGAAGAAAACTAACCTCGCTGATATCCATAAACTTAAACAACTTGATTATGAATCTATGCTTGATTATGAATCCTAATGGTAAGCTATTATTATTGAACTTCCCTTTTCCTTGCCTATCATGGAGCTAACCCCCCTCTTCACTAATAATTGCAAAAATCACATTTTATTACTATTAAAATTACAACAATGTAGGACCTTTGAAGAGGTGTTATCCCAAGCTAATGTCATTGAGGATATTAAGATCCAAGAGGGTGTCATAAAACTTTAAAAGAAAGAGTGGAACAACAAAAATTAAAAGCGTAATACCACTTCCTCCAAATCACCCCAAGTCAATTAAGTCGTCCTTACCACACCACCTCCTACTACCACTATCCAACCTCCTCCATAATCCCAACCCCAACCAACACCTCAACCATTCTCCACCCAACCCTTGACCTCCACTTTCACATCCCAACTGTCAAATAGGTCTTGTCGAGTACTAAGACAAGAGTTTACTCCCCTTGTTGAGCCTTTAGCGAACATATTTCATCATATCAAATACCAAGCCCTTACCTTATCCAAAATTAAGCCTCTTTATGATCCCAATAGGCCCTTAACTCAATTCTACAAAGTACATATTTATTGTGTCTATCATTGTCAACTAGATCACGACATTGAACATTATATTCAATTTAAAATTATGGTCAAAGATATGATAGTACAGGAGGACATTCATATTGATAATCTCGTAGCTCCCCCTAATAAAAACCTTAGGATCTATCAAAATCCTTTACCCCAACACACTATTGCTTCCACGTCCTCTACACCCCCTAATCAAGTTAATCACATTGACCACAAATTTGGCTTCATTGGAATGGTGCATGTGACCACTCAAAGTCAACACCAAACCAATCACCAACATCCTTCTCAAACCCAAGCTCAAACTCAATCCCCAAATGTTCCATAAAACCCCCAACAACTGCCAACCCCTATTATTATCGTAGCTTCCAAACAAACCCCTCCTAAACCTATCCTTACCTTTACCCAAAAATTAACCAACTGCCTTAAACTTGCCCCTACTAAAATTTTCATCTATGATATTATCCAAAAATCCCCTACCCATCGAGAGGCTTTAATGGAAATCCTAAAATCAATTGATTTTCCTCCTCAATATCCACAAACTTTTACCAATTTATAGGTCATATTCACACATGCACCAAACCTACTATTGCCTTTTACGACTATGAGATTAAGGCAATGCCTATGGGGGCACCCAATCCTCCCATGCATATTATTTCTTTAATTAATGGCTTACACTTTAAGAGGGTCTTGGTTGATATAGGATCTTCCATTAGTATTATTACATCGGTGGCCCTTAAGCACCTCAACATTCCCTCTTCCTATATAATACATTCTGATTTCACCCTTCATGCCTTCAATGATGCCCTTTGCTCTACCTTAGGGACTGTAGTCCTACCTATCCAAGTTGGCCCTAAGACCATTCATACCCTACTATATATCCTTGAGGGAGAAATACAGTACAACATTCTCTTGGGATGACCATGGATATGCAATATGTGATGTGTTCCATCTACTCTACATCATTCCTTAAATTTTATGCATGATGGTCTTATCCATTGCATACCAGTAGATGATGAACCATTTAAGTACTACAACTTAATCATCGATTCCTACCAACCTTCACTACCCACCACCCACTTTTAACTCACCCCTAATACCAATACCCCTACATCCTCACCCATACCCCAAGTTGTTTCTCATTTTTTGACCTCAGTAGAAGCTCACTCACCGACCTCCTCCCAAACCCTAAATTCTATACCTACCTAAACACCCCTTTCAGTACTTGAAAATTTGGGACATTATCCTAATCCTCTCACTAACCCTACCCTAGATCCTACCACTCCTACTTTCCAATAAGAGGATCCCCATGCCTCACACCATACACTAATTAACTCTACATCAGTAACACCAAACACTTCACCAAATATTACCCCTTCATCAACCTCATCTGATACTATTTCGACTACATTTCTCCACAACACACCTATCCTTTCTGTAACCCCCCACCCTACAATCCCACACATCACAGTACATATATCCACTACGACCATAGGTGAATATCTTGTACATAATATAAATATCAAAAATTTACCATGTGTAGAGTCTAATAGAGATTTCAGTAGACCCCATGATATACCTATAGTTATAGATGCTATTGTACCCTTAGGATCATCCTCTAGCCATGCCAATTTTGATGCACCCACATTACCATCCACTTCTATTCCACCCCAAGATCATTTTTGTGCTAGTGTTGGTTTCCTCTTCAAGCCATATTTTGTCCTATATTATTTTCAAAAATATCATTGGTAAGGCCTTGGCCTAGGACAATATGAACAAGGAACCCACACCCTTATTGACCCTTTAGGTCAATTACCCAATACTCGATTTGGCCTTGGATATATAGACATGCCTTCCCTTGCTTCCTTCACCAACTCTCCTTCTACCTATAAAGAGGATGAGGAGGAGATACCCTATTCTAATATATCACATTCCTCACACCAATCGGTCCTCATGATCTCTATTTATCTCTCCACTCCTATTTGACTTATGAATGAACCTAAATGCCTATTTCCTATTCAACTCGATACCATTGACATGAGCCGCATTTACACTCTCCCAACTCCTGATGACTTCCTACCCATACAACAGTTCATCCCCTACATTTTTAATTACATTTCATCCTCTCCCCCTACTATATGCACCACTAATACATCTGACACTCCTCCCAAACTTATATCTACCAATGACCCACTCTTGATACCTACACCACACCAATTGAAGGAGGGTTTTCATATGCCAGTCAAAAAAACCTTAGATGTCGACCTTAGTTTTGACCCTACCAATCCACAGATAGCAAAAATAGGAAAAGGTATTTTCAAGGAAGAACAAGAACGATTTATTGCACTCCTAAAAGAATACAATTAGGCATTTGCTTGGTCTTATAAAGATATGCCTAGTCTTAGTGGTCCACAATCTTATGTTAACTCATGATGTCCGACCTATTAAACAAAAATTATGAAAATTACATCCTACTGTTACCCTCATAGTAAAATATGAATTACAAAAACTACTTGACATGGTATTTATACAACCCATCAACTACCCTGAGTGAGTTTCTAATATGGTACCCGTTGCTAAACCCAATGAGGAAATACGCGTATGCACTGAATTTCAAGATCTTAATAAAGCATGTTCCAAAGATGATTTTCCACTACCTAATATAGACACACTAGTAGATGCTACAACCGGACATGAAATTTTGTCCCTCATGTATAGTTTCTTGGGTTATAAAAAAATTCAATTTAATCCTACTGATCAACACAAGATCTCTTTTACCACTCCTTGGGGAACCTTTTGTTATAGAGTAATGCCCTTTGGACTCAAAAATATTGGTGCCACATACCAAAGAGCCATAACTTATATTTTTCACGATTACATGCATAATCATATGGATGATTATGTTGATGACCTCCTTGCTAAATCTAAGCATCGACATGACCACATTGATGTTCTACGAAAAGTCTTTGATCAACTTCTAGAACACAATGTTAGACTCAATCCTAAGAAATGTGTCTTCGATGTTACCTCAAGAAAGCTCCTAGGTTTTATCATTTCCAAAGAAGGTATTCGAGTGGATCCCAATAAATTTTAAGTAATAATGGATATGCCTCCTCCTAGAAACCTTAAAGAATTAAGGAGCTTTCAAGGTAATATCCAAGCCATTCGATGATTTATATCTCAACTATCTAATAAATGCAAGCCCTTTAATCACCTTTTACAAAAAGGTGTTAATTTTGAATGGATGCCTGAATGTCAAACCACTTTTGATAATATCAAGTGATAGCTTTGATCCCCTCCAGTTCTCACTCCTCCCAAACCTGATATTCCCTTTCTTTTATATATCTGCCACTGATTTATCCCTAGGGACAATGCTCATACAAAATAATTATCTAAACCACGAGCAAGCCATTTATTACTTGAGTCGCACACTTGTTGATTATGAGAGTTGCTATCCTTATGTCCAAAAATTATGCCTTGCTATAGTATTTACCACCAAGAAATTATGACACTATATGCTAAATCATACTACATATGTGGTGGCTAAATAAAACCCCTTAGTATATATGATGAGTTGCACATATACCAATAGTAGAACCGCCAAATGGATCATGCTCCTTAGTGATTTTGATATAGAATTTATTAGCCAAAAATCCATAAAGGGTCAGGTTATTTTTGATCAACTTGCAGAAGCTCCTCTACCCAATGATGAGCCTCTTAAAATTGAGCTTCCCAATTATTTCATATTTGCTATTGATAAAATAGACGAATCAATATTGCCTAGTGATGTTGATGATGACCTGACTCTATTCTTTGACGGTTCTAAATGTGAACAAGGGGGTCGTGCAGTAGTTCTAGTCACCCTGCAAGGGATTCCTATCCCCTTTTTTAAAAACTAGACTTTCCTTGCACAAACAATAATGCAGAATATGAGGCTCTCATTCTTGGGCTTTAGACTATTTTAGCAATGTGTGTCAGGTGCCTACGTATCTTTGGTGACTCCCTTTTAATAGTCAACCAAATTAAGGGATTTTATCAATGTAAATACCCAACTCTGAATTCATATAAAGACATCACTAATAAACTATTGGCCCAACTCAATTGGTATGAAATTGATGCCATCCCTCTCTCATCTAATTGGTTTGTAGATACTATGGCTTACTTAGGGTCCCTCATACCTAAGAACCCATTCTACAATGTCACTACTCTCCATGTCAAAACTTTGGCCCAATTCGCCCTTCATTCATCAACATCCAACATCAAACAAGATGTAAATCTTATTACTAACAAATCTCCTCAAACCTTCCAAATCTGAATCCTCCTCCAGGCCCTCATAAATAGACACCCTTTCCCTTCTACTGATCCTACAACCAATATGTATCCCTCTATTACCACTCCAATCCTTAAAATATTCATCCAAACAATAGACCAACCCACAACCTCCACCTTCATTGTTGCGGGAGACTGCTACACCACTACTACTTTCAATGACCACTATTCCACGTTCTTTACCCAATTACATGATTATTTATGAATTGGGTATTTTCCTCCCAAACTTACTTCTACCACCAAGTGAGCATTTAAACAATAATCAGCATGATATGTGCTACTGGGGGACATCTTATATAAAATAAGTTATGATGGTATCCTACTTCGTTGTTTGGAACCCCTAGAAACCCAATGGGCAATCACTCAAGCACATGATAGTACATGTGGAGGCCATTTTAGTGGCTTAGCTATTGCCAAACAGATTTTATGAATGGGATATTACTGGACCATCATGGAGCATTATTTCTTCGAATATGTTAAACGATGTGTTAAATGTCAAACTCATGCTTCCTTAACACATGTGCCTTCACAAGCTCTTCCACACAATCCTGTTGGCCCTTTTCACAATGGGGGTTAGACTTGATTGATAAAACTTCTCCACCTTCTTTTGGATAATATACCTTTATCATAACGGCTATCGAATATTTTACCAAGTGGTTGGAATCCATTCCCCTTACCTCTACTACTGGAGCTAAAATTGTACAATTTATTCTTCATCATATTATATGTCATTTTGGGATACCATCCAAGATTATTTTGGATAATGGTCCCCCATTTAAAAATAACAATGTTTGTAACCTATGTCAAAAATACCACATCCATCATAGTTTCTCCATCCCTTATTACCCACAAGCTAATGGGCAAGCCGAAGCCAACAATAAAACCATTTGTTCTATTTTGAAAGTGACTATTAAGGATAATCATAATAATTGGCACTTACAATTTCCCCTCACACTATGGACCTATGGGATAATCATTAGTCTATGGTGTTGAGGAATTTATGCCTTTAGAGCTTGAAATTCCATCACTTCGTATCTCCTTACAGTAATTCATAGATTATGACATAGCCCATCAAGCACGGTTTTATCAATTAACCCTTCTTGATGAACATTGAATTAATGCCCTTGAGGATATCCAAGTTTTTCATGACCGCATCAAGCAAGCCTATGATCGTAAGGTCCATCCTCATGAATTCCAAGTAGGTGACCTCATCCTTAAAGCTAATCAATAATAGTATCACATCTCACCTCACTTGCATGACAAATTTACTACTAATTGGCTTGGCTCATTCATCATTTATTAGGATCTCACTATTAAAAATAGGCACACTCATACAAAATACTGAAAAATAACTCAAATACATCAAATATCTCAATAAAACTATGCAAAAATTAAATGCATAAATGGAACAATATCACAATAACACATAATCATAGGCCTCTTCGAGGGGGAAACCTCCTTCAATATTTCATTAGCTTGCAAAAGGATGAATTCGTACATGGCTTCATATATTTTAAAGAAAAACTTCATACAACCCTACCTAAAGGCTCAAGAGTTGGCTTACATGCAAAATGCCATTGGATCTAGAATATCCTACCTATCATCGGTTACAATCTTGATAAAAAATGGTTACATTTGATTGCGCCACTTGGCTAGGAATCCTACTTGCCACATACATTACAAAGTATTACAAAATAATATCATAATGGGATCCCCCACATTGGAAGTGGGTCATTACATAAGTAAATGAGAATTAAAAAATGGTGTTAGGATAGGATCCTAACATCATTAAACATAAGTTAGAACATAAAACTTATAATCTTACCACTCTTGAGGGAGTTGATGAGCTCGATCCCATCAATGTTCTTCATTTGAGAGCCTTTAATGCTTAGTTCCTTTACATTTTTCTTCCTTGTATATAGCAAAAAAAAAAACTCACACCATCCCTTATCCTCCACTTTCTCCCCTTGTGATGCCAAATCCTTTAAGATTTAATTCATTCCATATTCCTTTCATCTCCTTTTTTACATCGTGCATCCCTTGCTAATTCCAATAACCCTCTGAACAATTGGTCTCTAGTTTTGGACCACAATTGATTGACTTCCCTTAATTAAGGACATATATAAAATCACTAGTATGGTCTTTCTATTATACTTTCTTCCCTCCTCTTTTGTCCATTCTTATACCTTTTGTTCCTTGATGATTTTCTAGAAATTCTTTTCAGTCACTTAGCCATACCTAGTATCCTCCTCAAGTACGCATTTATCCCATTCAAAGCCATGACAATTTGGAGCTTCCCTTTGTGACCTATTGAGATATCCTAGAACCCACACAATACACACATAATTAATATTATTTTTATTAGGTGAAGATGACATCATTATTAGTCCTAATGCCTATATTATCTCATCATGCATCCTTCAATAGTCCAAAACCCAAGGGTTCGCGCTCAAAAAAAAATGAAAATTTTGGAATGATGACAAAAAATATACATATATAGCCTAAATCCTTGGGTGTATTAGACGACTCCATCATGGCTATAGATGCATGGCTGGTAGTGGAGCAATGTTGATGGACCATGTGCTATCTCCACCAGGGCTATAGATACTTAACTTGTAGTGGAGTATGCCCTCATGATTGAGCTCTATTTTTCTTATTAGGACTATGATTGGTTAAGTTTGAACCTATTGGAACCAATTCTTGCATCTGTAGGAAATCAATTTTCACGCTACAAGAACCCGTTTGAAACCAACGAGCTATTACAAGCTCTGCTTGACCTGCCTCATGTTCTGTTAAACCTGAATATTGCTATAAAATATGGCAGAATGGGTAAGGAAACCCCAGTGGCAATTTTACGATTAAACTTCTAATTTGCACGTTCCAAATTTATATTAAACTATAGTATTATTATTAAATTTGACCAAACATGAAAACAACCAACTGTTATGCCTTATGTAGACCGGTGCCTAGATTCATTGGGTTGTTATAGCAATTTAACAACTATTTTAATCATGAATAGAAATAAGGGGAGAAGGAAATTAGCGTTCTTGCTTTCATTAGAATATCATAACAAAATCAAGAGTTAACTAACGAAAGAAACATGTATAATGCATTCAAATAATGTAACCCATTATACATGATATATGGCCTAAATAAAATGGCCGCAGAACTCTGAGAATGAAGAAATGTTCTGGTGGATGATGGGAAGCCGGTCCTGTATCATACAGTCAGGGTTTCCCCCGAATTGCATTATTGCCTCTCTTTTGAATTGACCCACTATCAGGTGGATCAAGAAGCTATAGTGAGAGAATCGAGGCATTATATCTTTATCCTACTTTAATGCCTCTTGGAGTTGTTTCAACTCCTTGTCTAGGGTGTTGCTTATTACTTCCTCCCAGAAATAGCGAGGAAAGCATCTTTTATTGCACTGAGCAATAACATACGTAACTGGAAAGCTCAACCAGTTAAGATCCTCTATGCCCAAGGTGATTTGAATCATATCTGAATAATCCTTTGCCCACCATTGCAACAAGGACTTTGGGATGGGGAAGTCTATTGACACTGGCCCTTTGAACAAATCAACGTAGAAAGAAGTCCCCAGCATGTTCTACGCCTGCAACGTTACCACCTTTTCGTCATAGAGCAAATCTCCTTTGGTTAATTCAAATACCGTTCAAATCCGGTCAGGCATGAGGTGGTAGAGAGCCTTTCCCCTTTCGTTCATAATGGAACGGCTTCATGGATCATAAGATATTGCGAGCCATGATAATAAATCTGGAGAGAAATGCACCCGAGGACACAACAACTTCGCCAAATTGGTATTCCAACGGTTTTTGGCAACACCCTTCTTGTCCTTCGCCTCGTAAGCCCTTAAAAAGACTATTTTTAATACATGGTGAGGTCGGCTTCGATCTTCCATGCTGGCCTAAAAATGGAATTCGGCCAACTCTTCTTCATTCCAGACCTGGTCCCCAGTCTTCCTGGCCATCACCTTTTTAAAAGGCACTTTCTCTTCAAAGGCCTCAATCTTGCCTTTCTTAGCACTTGAACTTGAAGAGGCCATTGCTCTCACTTACGTAAATTCTATACTTCTAAGCTCTCAAAAAAAACCTTCGGCTCTTGCACACTGCTTATTCACTGAACACTTTTGTAACAATGTTGGTGATGGTTTTCTTTTGAAAATAGAGGGGGTTTTATAACCTTTCTTTGAGCTGAGGTCATTTAATGAGGGGAGCTGGTTGGTTTATTATGACCATCCTGGGCTCACCACCTTTTTGGTCTTTCACACATTCTTTTTGAATGATGTGTCATTGGTTTTTTGAGAGAATGTGCCTGCGTGGATCCGAGGATGATCCTTATGTGCCTTTGCTTGTTGTAATTGGACGAGAGTTCTACCATCGAGTGTTGTGGATGCTTCGTTATTTTTACTCATTTTGAGACCACCTTGGCTAATGGTGTGGCTATGACCTTTTTGGCATGGAGGCCAGCTGGCACCCAAATTTTGGCATGTATAGTCGTTTATCGCTCTCGACCGATTATTATGGCTTCTCTCTGATTCGTGTTAGCCGATGGCAGCAAATCCTCGGTCGATCGGCCTCATAAAGTTGCCTGTACAAGAAATCATTAATTAGTAAGACCAATTTAATTCGGTGGGATGGTTAGGCATACCTCATGCTTGGTTCATATGCCAAGCTAATTTTTTGCATGATGGATCCACTTATCGAGGCATCGATTGTCAAAATTCTTTGATCGATCGACTGCTTTCTTTCTCGAGCCGATCGATCGCTAGTCTGGGAAGCTCGATCGAGAGATGTATCGAAGGAGCCGATCAACTTTTCTTTGTAATGCATCAACCGATGGTCTTTCCTATGAGCTTTCAAAATTTTGGCCCATCCTTGTTACTCGGGAGCCGATCGACTACTCTCTTGTATTTGTGGACCGATCGGTCAGTCTTTCTTCATCTTCGATCGGACAAGGCATTCGTCGACTCGGCTTTCCTTCATCCGTTGGGAGCCGATCGACTGGGTATGGCTTCTTGAAAGCCGATCGAATTTTGTTTGAGAAGTGAGGGTCGATCGGTCTCTATCTTGTTTTTTCCAACCGAGGAGGCTTCCTCCTTCGTTCGGCTTATCCTTTAAAGTTAGGAGTCGATCGGTTGGCTAGTTAGTCGAACGAGCCGATCGATCGACGTTTCTTTCTTAGGAGTCGATCGATCGGTGGACCCAAACCATTGCTTATCTTTTCATCATCGGTGGATCGGTCGATTAGTTGTAATCGATAGTCGATCAGTTGCCGACGTTGGTCGGGAGCCGATCGATCGATCAGTGTAGCTTGGGAGCCGATCGGTCGGCTAGTGTAGTCCGAGAGCCGATCGGCTAACTTTCTTTGGTGGGGTGCATGCCCTTAGGTTTTAATTAATTTATCATTTTATTTAACCTTAGGCTTTCGGACTTTGAGACCATGGTAAATGCTTAACCGTCTTATGATTTAAGGACTTTATTAATCGGCTTTTAGGCCCAAGGAAAGATTTATGAAGGTCGGACTTTGGCTTTAGGTTTTTAATTTGAAAATTTCTTCCCTAACCATTTGAGGTACTTTGATTAATACAATGAAGCCCACATTAAAAATGGTTAAGGTTAGACTTAATCAAACCAACTAATGAAAAATTGAATTACCCACAACAACTATAAGCAATGACCAACAGTATAAGCAGTTTGATTGAAACCAAAAATTTAAATTTGGGGGTTTCAAAGTTGAGTCAAATTTGGCTCCAACATAGGCTCTGACTGGGACAATGTGTTGAAAACATGAAGCACTTGAGAACCACAGAATCTCCTGGTTTTATTTTGCAAAAAATTTAACAAAAAACAACAAAATTTTGATTGCTAAACAAAACTTGAAATGCATAACAGAAAAAAAAACTTCCTTCCTCTTTTTCTTTCTTTTCTTCATCATTTTTTCATTCATTTTTTTATATATTTATATATACTAAAAACATGATATCAAAGCAAGTAGAGTATGGAAAACTGTAGATCCCTTTTCATTCAATTTGGAAACAAAGGTTAGAAAATTTTAGAAATCAATGAGTTTTATTTTGAAATATTGTAATGCTTGTTTTAGCTAAGTCATAAGATATGATTACACTGATTTTGTCACAGCCATTTGTCTCATCATATTTTTGCCCATGTGTGTGTTTGTGCATTCTTTTTTTGGATTTCTAAATCTTTCAGAACTTTATCATATCTGAGAAAAATAGCCAAGCCTAATATGTGATTTCACTCTTTAAAAATTTTCACCATTCTGTAGGGCTCCACTGCCAGTCATGCGTCTATAGCCTCGGTGGAGTTGCTTCTAATCCCATATTAGTTTTACCCTACTGCCAGTCAAGCGTCTATAGCCCCGATAGAGGTTTTCCAAGATATCTCAGGCAGTGACTCAATTTTACTTTATTTTTTATTTTTCTTTCTCGTGAGAGAAGTGTTTGGATATATAAGCAAATTGTACAATAAGTATGCTTGAGTTGAGGATTAGTTTCTGGCTATAAAAATATGAGTGTAATAATTTTTGGCTCAACTACCCTCTCAAAGATAACTCAGTTCTTTGGACCTTTGAAGTCACTTTAAGTATCATTTGTAATGTGAGGCTTGACATGATGTTTCAATCAACTTTGTTTTCTGTCTATTTTTTCTCATATCAAACAACTATTGCATAAACACTCATTTTTGATAGAATTGTAAAGCTCATCAATATCTAAAATAAATTCCCTTTTTCCTTTTATTGTTTTTGGTGGAATCAACAGTTAGATATACTCATCAAACTAAGATATCATGTATACAATAAACTCAAAATTATTCAAGAACAAAAGACAATTTTGTTTTTGATTTTTTTTTTTAAATTTTTTTTTTTTAAAGTACACCTTCAATAGGGATTGTACATTTTGAGGTGTTGGCCATTAATAGGGATAGCCATTATTTCTCCTTGCAAATTCTGTAGCTTGTAAGTATTCTGATTGATAACATGGGCAATTTGGTATGGGCCAATCCATTTAGGTTCAAACTTACCCTTTTCACCATGCTTATCATTTTTAGGATCCCAATAGATGACTATATCTCCTTGAGAAAAAGGAGTACCCTTGGCTTTCTTATTAAACAATTTTATAGTTTTCTGGGTTTGTTCCATCATTCTATTGAGGGTCTCTCTTCTTTGTTCTTCTAACAAGACAATTTGGTCAAGCCTTCTCTGAATGGGATCAGGGTTTTCATGATCTTGCAATAAAAGGGAAAGTGCCATTTTTTCCATTTTTGGGGGTAGTAGGGCTTTTTCTCCATAAACCATCTCATAGGGGGTTCTTCCTATATTTATTTTAATAGATAGCCTATCAACCCATAAAGCAAATTTAAGTTCACTGTCCCATCCCCTTTTGTTTTTGCCTAATGACCTTTTTATTCTTGTTATTACATTTTTATTTGATGACTCAGCTAGACCATTTCCTTGGGGATAATAATTAGCAGAATGAGATAATTCAATTCCATATTCAGCACAAAATTCTACCATTTCATATGACACAAAATATTGAGCATTATCAGTTACAAGATTTTTAGGAACTCCATACCTGGTCAAGATATTTTCTTCTATGAATCTGATGACTGCAACCGATGTAGATGTTCTCAAAGGTGCAACTTCCACCCACTTGGTGAAGTAATCTATTGCAGTTATGATCCACTTATGTTGGCCAGATGAATTAGGCTTGATCTCTCCAATCAGGTCAATACCCCATTGAGAAAAAGGTGCTTCAATGATTACTGGCCTGAGGGGCATGGTTGGTAGATGCTTTTTCCCTATAAAAACTTGGTAGTTATGACAATTCCTTACATATTTATATACATCCTTAAAAAGGGATGGCCAATAATATCCTGCTCTCATGATTTTATTGGTTGTAGCTCTTGGAGAAAAATGTCCCCCATAAAAACCATTATGAAATTCATTAATTATTTTTGGGACTTCTTTTTCATATAAATAGACTAATAAAATTCCATCAAGGTGTTTCCAATATAGCACACCATCTTGTATATAGTATTTTTGAGCTTGCAACTTGACTGACCTCATTCTATTTATTGACATGTCTATGGGAAATGACAGAGTTTGTAGATAGGACAAAATTTCTTCATACCATTTACATTCTTCATTTTTTATTCTTCTGTCATCATATGTCTGATCTATGGTAAGAATATTTTCAGATCCTGCTTCTTCTTTGTTAGCCAACAGTTTAGCTAAACCCTGCCCTTTGACTATTTTAACTATTTTAAATTCAACATCATATTGCAAAAGTTTTACCATCCATCTTGCTGGTCTTCCCAATGGCTCTGATTGAGAAAAGATATCTTTTATTGCTATAAAGGGAATACAATAGTAAACTTTGTTTGAGCCAAATATACCTTTAAAGTGTTCCAAAGATTGGATGACTGCATAGGCATGTTTTTCCAGTAGGGTGTATTTAAGATTCACTCCTTTTAGACCTGAGCTCATAAAGGCTATTGGCCTTTCATTATTTTCATTATCTTTTTGTGAAAGGACTGCAACAATAGAATGTTCAGATGCATACGAATAGATATTAAAATCCTTTGCATAATCAGGGCAACTTAAAGCTGGAGTGGTTGATATGGCTTCTTTGATCTTGTTAAATGTTTCCATATTTTCTAATGTCCATTTAATTTCTCCAGTTTTCTTTACCATATCATTTATGGGTTTGGTCATTTCTGCAAAATTTGGGACAAATATTCTGATAAAATTTATTTTACCAAAGAATGACCTTACTCCTTTTAGATTCTTGGGTGGGGGAATTTTAGAAATGGCTTCTATCCTTTCTGGATCAATGCTTATTCCTTTTTCTGAAACTATATGACCTAGCAATTTTCCTTGTGTAGTTCCAAATATGCATTTTTTTGGATTTAGAGAAATTCCAAATTCCTTGCACCAGGAAAAAACTGCAGTCAAATGTTCTAGATGATCTTCTAGATTTTTAGAAAAAACTGTAATATCATCTAAGTACACTACTACAATTTTGAACATTAGTCCTTTGAAAGCAAAGTCCATCACTCTTTGGAAAGTAGCACCTGCATTCATCAATCCAAAAGGTATTCTTAAATATTCAAATGTGCCCTAGGGTGTGGTGAATGTTGCCTTGTGTCTATCTTCTGGATTTATCAGAATTTGATTGTACCCTAAAAATCCATCTAACAGGGACAATCTAGTTGAACCTACTACGCTTGCAGTAGTTGTTCCATGTTAGGCAATGGGTAATTGTCTTTTAGAGAGCTCTTGTTTAAATTTCTAAAATCCACGCATAGTCTAATGTCCCCATTCTTTTTCCTAACTGGTACTAAGTTGGATATCCAGGAGGAAAATCTGACTTTTCTTATTATCTTGGAGTCCAACAATTTTTGAACTTCTTTTTGCATTATTGGGTGCAGATTTGGATTGTACTTTCTCTATTTTTGTCTAAAAGGCTTGGCCTCTTCTTTCAAGGGTATTATATGTGTCATCACATCCATTTTGAAAGTTTTGAGATCTTCATAGGTCCAAGCAAAATGTTCTTTGTTCTTTTTTAGGAAACTGATATATCCAACCTTTTCTTTAGTAGGTAATGCCATGTCTACTTTCACTATTCTGGGTTCTTTCATAGAGCCAATATTAATATCCTCGGATATCACTTCTCTGCGTATAGGTTTATAGGCTTTGTCAAAATCATCAAATAGGCTTTCAAGAGACACCAATCCTTTGGGTATTCTATTAGTTTTCAACTTGGATTACTTCTACTGGTTCTCCTATTTGATATTTTAGCTTTTCTTCATCTTTTTCATCACAGATGACATCCGCATATTGATTTTGCAAAGTCATAAAATCCTTAATATCTATATCATCTTGAAAAACCTGAAGATAGACTATGTTATCTGGCACAGAAGGTTTATAGACTGAGATAGTTGGAAATCTGTCCATGTACTCTGTAGTTATTTCTGGGTGATCTAGACCTGAGGCATTCACAGCTAAGAGATCTGCAACATGATTTTGTTCTCTAGGAATATATGAAATATTGAAAGCCAAAAATTTATCAATTTCTTCCAATACTTGCATTTCTATATTGCTTAAGTCTAGGATGCTTGGTCTGATATTTACCTTTTATTTGTAGTATAATAAGTTCTGCATCCCCTGTTATAGTTAAGTAGTTAATACCTAACTCTTTTGCTTTCCTTAGCCCTAATAGTAAAGCTTCGTACTCAACTACATTGTTTGTGCAAGGAAATTGCAATCTGTAAGGTATACCAAGGTAATTTCCTTTAATATCAGTCAAATTTACACCTGCACCTGCTCCAGATTGGGATTTAGCCCCATCAAATGACATGGTCCACATTTCTTGGGTTAATACTCGATTTGATTCAGCATCAGTTATTCTCATATCCTCTGGATCCATGTTCTTTGCATCTGGTACTTCCATCAGGAATGGGTTGTGCCATATTGAATAGACTCCCATCCCTTTTTCTTCCATAGAGTTAACTAAGTTAATCATGGTTTCATCTGTTTGAATTAACTCTACGAAGTGTTTATTGAATGGTTCCCTTCTTAAAATTATATTCTCCTTATCTGATATGGGGATGGTAGCATAAGACCAGTCTAGTTGTATTGATCCCCCTAGTTGTTCTACCCAATGCCTACTGAGTAATAGTGAGAAGAATGGGTCAACATCAACTACTGCTACATCCATGACAATGCCCTTTTTGGGGTGTTGGTCTAGGAAAACTAATAATCCAGTTATCACCCCTACATAGGGAATTTGTCTACTGTCCATTACAAAAATAGGGGCAGAATCTCTAGTACAGATTAATCCCATTTGGTCAACTATTAACTTAGGCATGATATTATGTGAAGCTCCACTGTCAAGCATGCAATTATGAATCACATATCTTTCCCCTTCATCTGAATTATATCTTAATGACACGTAGAAGGGTCTGATAGAAGATGGTGATCTTGTATCATGTTGATTTTGTCTAGCAACATGACAAGTAGGGTCTTCTTTCTGCTCTATTAATCCAAAAGCTCTACATACTTGTTCTCTGTATGTTTGAACTTTCATAAGTTCACCAAATGTGATATTAACTTTTTGCTTACTGAGTTCTGACCCAACATCAAATTCTATCTTCTTTATATCCAATGGTTTATTAGCTTCTTCTTTGGGAACCTCTTCTGTTGATTCTATTACCTCAGGAGTAATTTTGTTAGGGTTCCTATCAGTTTTCTCTTTACTGATATTTTTATTGGTGAAAGTTTATCTTCTTGTTTCATTTGTAGATAATTTCTCTGTTCTTTCAAGGACTGTTCTATTCCTTAAATTTAAAACATGGGTTGCCTCTAATTCTTCAACCTCTTGAGCAGTGGGAATCAATTTCCCTTGCTTCATCTTATCATATCTTGACTCATGTGATTTCTGTAAGATTTTAGTTCCTTCAGTCACTAAGATCTGAGGATGATGATTTGAAGCATATTTATCCATGTCTTCTTCAAACAACCTTTCTCTGGATTCATCTTCAATGAGACCAACATGCATTGATTCTTATATCCTCTTTTGATTCTGCATGCATATCTACATTACGTTGATCACTCAGGTGTATTCCACATGCATCGGGGTTATGGGGTGCATCACAAGTAGAGCAAAAATAGGGAAAACCTTCAGCTACATTGGCAGATGGCATTGGGTTAGGGACATTGTTCTGATCCCTATCAGAATCTCTATTTTTCTAGTTGTTATTCCCATTACCCCTATTCCTATTCCCTTCTTCAAAACCATTGTTGTTTCCCCAATTCTTGTTGTAATTTTTCTTAAATGGGGGATGATTGTCAACATGTGGTCACTCTGTCTGTGAAGATTCACCATTATTTCCATTTCTTTCAATTCTTGCTAACTTGTTACTCATGTTGTTGAACATTTCTATCATTTGATTGGTCAACTTCTCCACAGGATCAATTTCAGTTCTTCTTTGTATATCAAAAGCCACTCTCTTAGGTTTTCTCTCAGGCATGTTAACCTCTAAAGAATAAGGCTTCATCTTACCACTGTCAAGCATATTTCTTTCTATATCCATTGCTTTTTCCATACAACCATCAATGGTAGTGGCTTGTTCTTGCCTTAATTCATAGTTAAACTCTCCTTGAAAAGCATTCTTATAAAAACAAATAGACTGAATATCACTAGGCCCGAGGTTGGCAGGGATTTTGTTTCTTGTTTTTGAAAATATCCTGTTAAAATCACTAACAACCTCATTTTCTTTCTTCTTCATAGTGGCTAGCTCAGTTAACAATGATTGTTCATTTTTCCTTTCACCATACTTCTTTAGGAACACCTCTTCCATTTTGGTGAAGTCTGGGATATCATTGTTAGGAAGGGAATTAAACCATTCTCTAGCATCTTTTTCTAAAGTCTGCAGAAACAGTTTTAATACTACATCTTCATGTTCAACTTCTAGGTTGTCCATTGCATATAAGAAACTTTTGATATGATCCTCTCCAATTATTGCACTGTTTCCTAAAAACTTAGGGAGGTATTTGTGAGCTTTATTGGGTAAGGCATTTAAATTTACTGGTAATACAAAAGGCCTATATCTGTTAGTTCTCCACAAATGAACATTACCCTGAGCCATAGCTACTATTGTATTTAATTTCATAGATGTAGTACCTACAGTGGTATGGGTCTGGGCAGTTTGAACGTAGATTGATGAATTATCTACTCTTGAATGAGAATAATCACATATATCTTCTACTACTAATTTTAAACGTTCATCTACAATAATATCAGCAGTAATAGTATTCTAGATTTTCTTCACGTACCTTTTACCACTAGAATTTAATCTACTATTATAAATGGTATTCTTAAAAAGTGGAGTTTTCTGGGTATGTATAAATACCTCTGGATTCTCGAGTTCTGGAAATAGCTCCTTACCACTTCTCCTGGTGTTCGCCAACACGTTCTGTTCTCTTCTTTTTTATTTTATTTTTCTTCTAGGTTTGTCTAGTAGAGTCACCAACACTAGGGTGTAGAAAGAACAATGTATACTCTTATCAAGAATGCTTGATATTATCTCTCATCCTCACAGGAGTGGGTTCTTGGGGAAAATCAAGAAAATCAAGAAACCAAAAATTCAAGAAAATCAAGAAAGAGAAAATTTTCAAGAAAATCAAGAACGTAAAAACTTACTTCAAAACATAAACTACGGACATAGGAAAAATAAAGAACTTCTAACAAAGTGAAAATTAAAATGTTGGTTCTTTACTTTAACTGGTCGTCCGTTGATTAAAAATAATCGTTGAAGAAAAAATTTTAAGAAGATAATTGAATCTTTCTAAGAAGTCCTCCCCGACAATGATGCCAAAAAACTATTGGAACCGATTCTTGCATCCATAGGAAATCAATTGTCATGCTACAAGAACCCATTTGAAACCAATGAGCTATTACAGGCTCTGGTCGACCTGCCTCATGTTCTGTTAAACCCGAATATTGCTATAAAAGATGGCAGAATGGGTAAGGAAACCCCAACGACAATTCTACGATTAAACTTCTAATTTGCACGCTCCAGATTTATATTAAACTATAGTATTCTTATTAAAATGACCAAGCATGAAAACAACCAACTGTTATGCCTTATGTAGACCGGTGCCTAGATTCATTGGGTTGTTATAGCAATTTAACAACTATTTTAATCATGAACAGAAAGAAGGGGAGAAGGAAATTAGCGTTCTTGCTTTCATTCGAATATCGTAACAAAATCAAGAGTTAACTAATGAAAGAAATGTGTATAATGCATTCAAATAATGTAACCCATTATACAGATACACACAATACTGAGACAAAGAAATGACAAGAATAAAACCCAGAATTGTATTGATTTCATAAAATATTACATGCAGAGTGGGCGGGATGCCTTTTAACTCTATTTTTCTTAAAGAAATACATCAATACAATGAAGAGGACTCTGTTCAAATAATGTAATAGGTCTCTCCAACTCTCCTTGTTCCAATCTGGTAATAGAAGAATCTCTGAATCCTAGGCTCAATAAGATTGGAAATATTCTCAGCTTCTTGAATGCTTTCCTATCATACAATCCTGCACAACAAGGGGAGGAAGAAAGAATGAATAAAATAAAATAGACACAAATAAAATACAATAGCACAACTAATAGGGCACTCAAGTATACCTCTTAGCAAAAATGCTATTCTCTAATTGCTTGATGATTTGTTCTGGCTGCTCCTACTTTTATAGTTGCTGAAGTGAAACTGCCCAAAACAAGATTGTTGTGCATCGTCCACTTGTCATCATCTGGGGGGGAAGAACTGTCTGTTATTAGCCAACTACCTTTTCCTTGCCTTTGTCTATAGCTGCTCCCATGGAGGTTGACCCTATAACTGACTCATTAGCCAGTTTCTTGATTTTCTCTATGTCTTCAGTCATGGCCCCCACCAATTCAGCAATGTGAAGCCATACTTCTACGTGGATGATGCTTTGTCGAGAGATCCTATCCAACATTCGTGAAGCCTTGATTCTAATTTCTTTCAAGGTCGAAGCTTTGTCTTGAAAGAAATGGACTTGATTGTGTACGTGTCCGGCTTCAAAAAATAATTGGGCTGCCAACTTGTCATCATCTTGTTCATCAAAGCTGACTTCTTTCAGGTGCTTTATGACTATCTGGTTGGGAACACCTAGGCCCATCAGTATGGTTGGATCAATTCTTGACTGCCTTACTATGGCTATCAACTTTTGTTTTGCATTCTCCAGTTCTTTAATCATCGACGTATATCTGGATCTCTCATTGACAAAGTTGGTGATTTTCTCATGTTCATCCAAGCAGCTTCGGTATTGGCCATCTGTAGTTATTACTTCCTCGGTCCTAATCTGATCGTATCCAATTTTGCACAAATCGTACGTGGGAAGTATAACAACCATCTTCTTATCTAGGTCTATTAACAAAGGCTTTATTTTCTGGTTAGCTGATATCAACTCCCTAGCCTCTTTGCAGCAACCATTTATTATCTCTGCATTGTCATTGATCAAAGCAATAGCCTTTTCTCTATACTTTTCAATCAAGGTCTTCTTGGACCCTGTGATGCTAGGGGCTATTGCTTGTATTGGAGCTGAAGTAGTGGCAACTTTCAGCTTCTCATTTTCTGCTTGTAATTCTATGGCCTTGGCTTTCCAAGTTGATATTTTTGATATTACGACCTTCGTAGTCTGTGAGTGAATGCTCACTCCTTGTTTTAGCAGGGTAATCGTATCTCCTGTCGCTTCTACCGATTGGGTCTTTGGATCAATCTATAGAGAAGTGATCCCTTGGGTTGACAAAGAGATGGTCGATTGGCCACCTTCTTGTGTTTGGACTTTAGGGAGTTTTTCCACACTTCTCCCTTCACCGATGGCATCCAACTCGGCTTCTTGAGCTAGTGTGAATTTTGGTACTTCATTTATTTTAACTAGATGAAGGCTTATTATGCCTTCGGTTCCTATTTCCATTCATGGCTTCTTGGCGGGTGGTGTTTCATCATCATCCATATCTTTCACCTGATAATTTTTGAAGATTTTTGCCAATCCCCCACTCTCTTCTATAGCCTTCCAGGCCCTCTCCGATATCTTGGCCTCTTTATTATTATATTTTATGGCCACTGGAATGGCCCGAGAGGTACCTACGATAGCCATTTGTAGGTGCCTTGGTGCAAGTAAGGTGAGGGTAAGGTTACCCGGTTCTTGTGTGCCTGAGGTTGAAGCCTCGACAACAACCTGTTCTCCTTTTCTGGTGGGACTGGTACCCTCGATACTAGGTGCTTCTAGTGTAGGTACTTCTACCACCTGAGCCACTATCTCTAGTTACTCGAGGGTGGCAGTGGTGATCTCTGCTAATGGATCATTGAACTCTTCTAGAGGAATGATCGGTCGAGCTGGTGTGATCTTGTCTACCGTGGTCTGCCTAACCAGCTTAAGTTTCGAGGAGTATCATCCCACCACCTCCAACTGAGTGTAGGGCCTGTGCATGCTCTTATTTTCCCATATAGCCTACAACTCTTTTTCGTCTTTGTTGGTCCATAGCAGAGCTTTCTCGTAATCATCTTCGTGGTGTTTCATAGGCTTCTTCTCTACCGTGATGTCTCTATATTTATCTTTTAGATCATAAGGCCTCCATGCTACTTTACCAAAATAATATCTATCCATTATGGAGATGGCTTCAATGAGGCTAGGATAGCCTCTGTATATGATGTGGCCAATCTTCGTTGGTGTAGATACCCATGGAATTCTGACCTATTTTCTTAGGTATCGCAACCTGGCCTCCTCAGCCGACTGTCACACTATCTCTAGTACTCCTACTGACCTTGGGTAGTAGGTGGGTAAGGCCTTTGGGGGTAGCTTTGCCCCATACGTTTGAATGAATGTAAAGTTCTCCATGAAAAATATATCCCCAACTTCTTTCTCCTTGAGATAACCTACAACACCTGGGCTTATCCTAGGAGGATACTGTTCAGTCAGGACATGATATATGGCTAAAAGAAAATGGCCATAGAACTCTGAGAATGAAGAAACATTCTGGTGGATGATGGGAAGTCGGTCCTGTATCATACAGTCAGGGTTTCCCCCAAATTGCATTATTGCCTCTCTTTTGAATTGACCCACTATCAGGTGGATCAAGAAGTTGTAGTGAGAGAATCAAGGCATTATATCTTTATCCTACTTTAATGCCTCTTGGAGTTGTTTCAACTCCTTTTCTAGGGTGTTGCTTATTACTTCCTCCCAACAATAGCGAGGAAAGCATCTTTTATTACACTAAGCAATAACATACGTAACTGGCAAGCTCAACCAGTTAAGATCCTCTATGCCCAAGGTGATTTGAATCATATCTGAATAATCCTTTGCCCACCATTGCAGCAAGGACTTTGGGATGGGGAAGTCTATTGACACTAGCCCTTTGAACAAATCAGCATAGAAAGAAGTCCCCAGCATGTGTTGTGCCTACAACGTTACCACCTTTTCATCATAGAGCAAATCTCCTTTGGTTAATTCAAATACCATTCGAATCTGATCAGGCGTGAGGTGGTAGAGAGCCTTTCCCCTTTCGTTCATAATGGAATGACTTCATGGATCGTAAGAGATTGCGAGCCATGATAATAAATCTGGAGAGAAATGCACCCGAGGACACAACAACTTCACCAAATTGGTATTCCAATGGTTGCTGGCAACACCCTTCTTGTCCTTCACCTCGTAAGCCCTTAAAAAGACTATTTTTAATACATGGTGAGGTCGGCTTCGATCTTCCATGCTGGCCTAAAAATGGAATTCGGCCAACTCTTCTTCATTCTAGACCTGGTCCCCAGTCTTCCTGGCCATCACCTTTTTAAAAGGCACTTTCTCTTCAAAGGCCTCAATCTTGCCTTTCTTAGCACTTGAACTTGAAGAGGCCATTGCTCTCACTTACGTAAATTCTATACTTCTAAGCTCTCAAAAAAACCTTCGGCTCTTGCACACTGCTTATTCATTGAACACTTCTGTAACAATGTTGGTGATGGTTTTCTTTTGAAAATAGAGGGGGTTTTATAACCTTTCTTTGAGCCGAGGTCATTTAATGAGGGGAGTTGGTTGGTTTATTATGGCCATCCTGGGCTCACCACCTTTTTGGTCTTTTGCACATTCTTTTTGAATGATGTGCCATTGGTTTTTTGAGAGAATGTGCCTACGTGGATCCGAGGATGATCCTTATGTGCCTTTGCTTGTTGTAATTGGATGAGAGTTCTGCCATCGAGTGTTGTGGATGCTTCGTTATTTTTACTCATTTTGAGACCACCTTGGCTAATGGTGTGGCTACGACCTTTTTGGCATGGAGGCTAGCTGGCACCCAAATTTTGGCATGTATAGTCATTTATCGCTCTCGACCGATTATTATGGCTTCTCTCTGATTCGTGTTAGCCGATGGCAGCAAATCCTCGATCGATCGACCTCATAAAGTTGCCTGTACAAGAAATCATTAATTAGTAAGACCAATTTAATTCGATGGGATGGTTAGGCGTACCTCGTGCTTGGTTCACATGCCAAGCTAATTTTTTGCATGATGGATCCACTTATCGAGGCATCGGTTGTCAAAATTCTCTGATCGATCGACTGCTTTCTTTCTCGAGCCGATCGGTCGCCAATCTGGGAAGCTCGATCGAGAGATGTATCGAAGGAGCCGATCAACTTTTCTTTGTAATGCATCAGCCGACGGTCTTTCCTATGAGCTTTCAGAATTTTGGCCCATCCTTGTTACTCGAGAGCCGATCGACTACTCTCTTGTATTTGTGGACCGATCGGTCAGTCTTTCTTCATCTCCAATCGGACAAGGCATTCGTCGGCTCGGCTCTCCTTCATCCATTGGGAGCTGATCGACTGGGTATGGCTTCTTGAAAGTCGATCAACTTTTGTTTGAGAAGCGGGGGCTGATCAGTCTCTATCTTGTTTTTGCCAGTCGAGGAGGCTTCCTCCTTCGTTCGGCTTATCCTTTAAATTTAGGAGTCGATCGGTTGGCTAGTTAGTCGAACGAGCTGATCGATCAACGTTTCTTTCTCGAGAGTCGATCGATCGATGGACCCAAACCATTGCTTGTATTTTCATCATCGGTGGATCGATCGATTAGTTGTAATCGATAGTCGATCAGCTGGTCGACATTGGTCGGGAGCCGATCGATCGATCAGTGTAGCTTGGGAGCCGATCGGTCGGCTAGTGTAGTCCGAGAGCCGATCGGCTAACTTTCTTTGGTGGGGTGCATGCCCTTAGGTTTTAATTAATTTATCATTTTCTTTAACCTTAGGCTTTCAGACTTTGAGACCATGGTAAATGCTTAACCGTCTTATGATTTAAGGACTTTATTAATCGGCTTTTAGGCCCAAGGAAAGATTTATGAAGGTCGGACTTTGGCTTTAGGTTTTTAATTTGAAAATTTCTTCCCTAACCATTTGAGGTACTTTGATTAATACAATGAAGCCCACATTAAAAAAGGTTAAGGTTAGACTTAATCAAACCAACTAATGAAAAATTGAATTACCCACAACAACTATAAGCAATGACCAACAGTATAAGCAGTTTGATTGAAACCAAAAATTTAAATTTGGGGGTTTCAAAGTTGTGTCAAATTTGGCTCCAACAAAACCTATTCAAAATTTGGTTAAGGAACTGTTGACAATTTTCTCACATTGCCTAAAGGGGTAGTAAAATCAAAATTTTTGTAAAGTATTTCTTTTAATTTCATGAATTTGTTCTCTTGTTTTTTAGAAACAACATTTTCAAGCATTGCAACAATTTTGGCTTTCATCGCCATCCCCCTTGTACATGGAATGAAGATGAAAGAGCTTCGCTACTGAACAGGCTAAAGGAAAAGCTTCACAAGAAAAAGAATATAGCTTCACCAAAAGGAAGAAGTAGAGGATGAAAAGAGCTTCGCACCCGAAGCATTTCAAGTAGCTACTTCGGGCTAAAGTTTTGCGAAGTGGCATTCGAGCAGTCCAAAAGAATAGCTTCGCCAAAGAAGGAAAGTTTAGATTGCGGTCTGAGTTTGCTAAGACGAGAAAACTACTTCAGGCCTGAAGCATTTCAAATAGTCGCTTTGGGCAAAAATCTTACGAAGAAGAAAGAGCGCAAACATTTAAAAATACTTTGCCAAAAAACCACTGAAGCACCCACTTCGGGCCTCCCCACCAGCGAATCATTTCTACTTCACCGAAATTTGTCGCAAAGCATCTACTTTGGCTAGCTTTCGTGCGAAGCATTTTCACCCAAAGCGATAGCGACAGTAAATAACGAAACATTTTTTGAAGGCAAGAATGTGCTTCGACCGAAAAACCCCCGAACCGCAGTTTTGAGGGAGGATCGCGATGAAGCATTTTGAAGACTCACTAGCGAAGCATCTACTTCGGGCGAAGAACCTCAGCGAAGCAGTTTTGACACGTCTCTCCAGTGAAGCAGTGAGAAATGAAGAACCCCACCTTGAGGAGGAATACCTGCTTCGGCACTCGGAACCCCCGAAGCTGCCTTGCAAATCTCCACCATGCGAAGTGTAAACCAATAAGGAAGATCTGCTTTGGCTCAAGTCCATTGCGAAGCGGAGTTGCAAATGAAAATCTAGCAAAGTGCTTCAATGGCACACACACTCCAAGCCAAGTATTTTTTTGAGGCAATCAAGTGCCTCAAATGCATTTTTACATGCCCAATAAGACCGCTGCTCATTTTTGGCAATTGGAAATGAGGTATCAGTTCCTAAAGGAGAACTCGGTGGGCATGGTGGCCACTTCATCACTGCACCCAGAGGCCAAGGACGTTCAGGCAGCTCATTAATGCATGTTTCCCTTGCTAACCTGATCATAGCTACTAGTTTTGGTAAAGGATTTGAGAGCTCAGTCACGAGAGCCATGAAGAGCTGACTTCTCAGGTTTCGAGGATGTACTCATCCATTTTGTGCATTGATGGCTCAGAGATTCAGGTCCTCTATAAAAACCCAGGCATTGTAATGTAAAAGAGGGGGGGAACTTTTTGCTAAGAAAGCTGTTGTAACTTGAATCCCTGTGATTAATACTAAAGAGCTTTGAGCCTAATTTCTCTCTTGTATGCTGCCTTCTGTGTTTATTTCTTTATTTCTTTCTTCATTTGCATACTGTAATTTTGCATTCTGGATTTAGGTATGCGATTGGGGACGAAACCCCTAAAATTTTCTTGAAGGATACATAGGAGAGGAAAACGTTGTATTAATTTTCTTGTATGCCGCCTGTGGATCGTGTTTCTATCATATTCACTTTGTCCTAATCGTCGTAACTCTAAACTCTAAATTTTGACCAAAGGGGAGGGTAATCTTGGAACTTGTACAAAGGATACATAGGAAGGTTAATATTGTGTTCTTTTGTTTTATTCTTGGTATTTCTTGCTGTTGTTTCAAGCTATTGGTCAGCGATCGTGCTTCTCATTCTTTCCCACTTTAAATTATCACATCTCTTCCCTTATTTCTTTTTATTTCTTTCCTGTACCCTTACTATTTTATCTCTTTCCTACACCCTTATCTTAAACATCGAAGTAGTTTAGTATAGGAGCCGGCCTTTCTCTGGAGATTGGCATGAGGGGCATCTCTTCCCTTCGACATTTCAATGTTGGTCCAGGTCTAGGGTGCGTACACTTTCCCAAATCCTTTCCTGGGCAGATTTGATGACCAATAGTTTCTAGCATACCCAATGGGACACGGTCAATCTCACCTTGTGAGTGGTAGTGAGAGTCGATTCTCGTCTCATTTCCAAAAGACTCTTAGCATCTGGTGATTCTATTCAACCTGATAATATTTAAGTCATAGAGAACGGTACCCAAGTCTGTGCCTTCATGCAAACAATATGGAGAGTTAGGAATAGAGGAGAGAAAACTGAGTTCTTTGAGCTTGATATTGACGCCTTCGGGGAATGTTCTAGGTTGGTCACCCCTGAGTCACTATTGCATGGAACATCCTCGCAAGAGGCCACCATTGATGAACAAGGATTAACTTTAGATAGTACAGTGGCTAGATTTCCTCCTAATCCTCCCAACTCATCGAAGCATCCTAGTGCCTCCATTCGCATTAATTATCCTGATAGCAACCAAGGAGGAGCTTTGAGAATTCTTGTTTCTCAAAATCCAGTCATAAATATGGCACAGCAGCAACAACAACAATAGCAACAAATGCAGCAGCAGTAGCAGCAACCATCGCCTAGATTGTTCCCAGCATGGAATTCTTTGGGACCGTTAAATTTAGCGGGACAAGGGCAAGTTCCACCTACTACTATGAAGAAGATCCCAACGTTCGATGGAACTGTATCGCTCCAAATTTTTTGCATCCCTACCTTCAGGCTATTGGATCCGCGCCCGGAAGGAGGATGGGAAAAGGATGTCGCGGTACCTCGGACTGAGAGGACTTTGCGAAGGTCCCGCCTCTCAAGGGAGGTGTATTTTGATGATTTTTTGACGGATGGTGGGTTCACCAGGAAACATTTGATGGCAATTTCCACGCCTAGGTTTTGGAATGTGTTTAAATGTGTTCATTTTTAACCTTAAGCATTCATATCCTAGGTTTGGCCGAATGTATCTAGATTACTCTATATGAAAATGCAAGTTCAATGAATACAAAAAATAAATTTAAAGATAGAAAAACAGAGAGATTACGAGAATACAAATGAGGAATACGTAATCCGGATGTACGAAGAAGATTATGATGTTGAAGCAGTCTGGATCGTCTGAGATTCGACAGAATCATCTGCAATCAGACAAGATCGTCTGAGATCTGACGAATTCATCAGAGACCTGCAAAACCGAAAACAGATGCAAAATACAAAAGGTACTACAGTGCTAACAGAGGGAAATGATATAAAATGGCAGCAATGTTATCAAACTGAAACTTAAACACAAGACGAGAAATGAATCGTGCTAATTAGATAATAATTAGGATTTAATTATGCACTTAATCAAAATGGGTGAACTCCAAATGCAAAATGACATAAAACACTTGAATAGACTATTTAATTTGCAGAATAAAATGACGAGAGAAAAGGTTGAGAAACGCAAACTTCGAGGCACGTGATTGCCTTAATACGGACTGCAGTCGAGATCGTCTCGCATCAGTACGAAATCGCCTCGAATTCGACAGGTTCGCCTCCGATCTGAACAGGTTCGTCGACGACGATAGGTGCTGGCTCCGGCTGAAAAACAGTGATGTACCTGCAATAAAATTGGTATGGGACCAGTGCAAATGGAAAATAGGGATGTTTTAACGTGAATGGAGTTAACTTGCGGATAATTTTCAGCCAGGGGTTGGGAAGGGAAAATCCTAGAGACTAAATAGGCTTAGGGGAGTTGTTATGAGGTTGGAGATCATCCCAATTTGGGAGATCTCCAACGGGGGAGGGTCCCAACGGCGCGGACACGCTTACGCCAGATTGGAGACCCGTTGGAGCAGATTCCAACTTTGCAAAATCGGTTTTGCGACAAGATCGTCTCGGACGTCCTAGTCCGGACGAAATCGTCAAATGCAGGGCGATATCGTCCGATCGGCGACGATATCGTCAAGCGGTCAAAACAACCTCTAAAAATGGCACGAAAAAGGGGAAACGGATTTCCCGACGGTTAACGGGCGGTTTGGGAGGTTAAATTTGAATTTTAAATTATTTACTAAGGTGAATGTAATTATTACAATTTCTTTGCGCCAATTTTAGGGTGCTACATTTTGCCCCCTCTTTAGCGAATTTTTCGAAGAAAATGCGTTAAAGATGAGTTCTTCTCGATCTACGAGAAAGCAAAAATTATTCCCATTTTTAGGCGACGATTCTTGGTCGAATCGTACGACGGCTTACTATGGTGCCCCCTCCGTGTTTTTACCCAAATCGAACGTTTGAGGTAAAAACGCGAAAAAGCAAAAAAATATTTTTGAATAAAATTAAGAAAAATAGGGTAAAACCCTAATTCATTTTTACTGTTCATTTTTTGGTTTTTGGAGCTCTGAAGCAAAAATGGTGGAGACGACGCACAGATCGACAGAGGTCCGGCGCGGTCTACGGGTAAGAGTCCAGACTGTTCTAGAATGCTCTAATTTAATTTTACATGCTTTTTAGGTAGATTTTAGATGATTTTTGAGCATCGCGGCCGTTTTTGGGCCGTCGACGTCGTCGGGACGAAATCGTCCCGATTTCGACGAAATCGTCTCAATTTCGGCAATTTCGCCCGAGGGCGAAATCGTCGAAAGGGGGACGATTTCGTCAAATTAGGGACGATTTCGAACTACGAAATCGGAGACGATTATGCTCAAATTTGGGACGATATCGTCCAATAGTGGGCGATATCATCAATTGCACAAGATTAAATTTTTAACTTGCATTATTGTTTACTTGAATTATTGATTAATGATTGCTTGTTGTTTTGTTGTTTATGTTTGCAGAGAGGATTACTAAAGAGCAAGGAGTGGAAATACGACGGGTTGAGAGACGACTTGGCCGCTCTCACACAGGCGAGCGGGATCGGTGGCACGGGCCGGCTTGCTGCATGTGGCGAGAGATGCCACAAGTTTCTACGGACATGGGGCTACCGACGGCCCTAGCGGAGAGGTGGTATCTGGGCTCTTCATGTTTTTGGCTACCTACAGGGGAGATGGCTCCCACTTTGGAGGATGTATGGAGGATTTTGAGAATCCCCATACAAGGACGGCTGATTACACCTACGGCCAATCAGGGCCGCGCTATGGGACGATTGTGCGGTGACCCGAGCTTCGCCCTAGAGAAGGGCGGAGTTAACATCGAGGCACTGCGCCGGATGCCGGGGCATCTACACTCACACGGGTTCTAGCTGGAGTAGTTGGTGGACTTCTGCTGTGCCACCAGAGCGGGTGTAGGGTGCCGTGGATGCTCGCAGATGTGATCTACGATATGCGGGACCACGGGTACAGGTTCTCATGGGGCAATTTTGTTCTATGCCGGTTGTACGGGATCCTATATGGGGTCGTGTACAAGGGCATCCGATGTCTGGTCATGACATTGCTACTACAGGTTTGGTGCTAGGAGCACATTGCGGTGCGGAGGCCGGTAGGGCTTCCTCTGACAAGGGTTGATGGGGAGAGGCCCCGAGTCTTCTACTGGTGGCTCCGGAGAGGGGCACAGCGACGGATCGACCTGCCGATGTCCCGGAGGCTACTAGATGACTTAGTCCCAGACCAGATCACCTGGAGGCCATGGAGGGAGCATCCAGGGTGGCCGGAAGGACGGACAGGAGTTAGCTCGCGTTAGGCGAGTTTGTTGGCTGAGGATGGAGAGGGGAGAGGTGGAGCTCCACAGGTATGACCGAGTTTTGAGGCAGTTCGGTCTACAGCAGGGGATCCCATCCCTCAGAGATTACGAGTTTTCTCGGACTATCCGGGATAACACTACGGTTAGCGGGGCTCCGAACATGCAGTGGTTTTGGAGCCGGGACACGAGATGATGCCCCCATCCGGCCGGTGGATGGGGACGACGCAGGAGTAGCCGATGGCTACGATGCATGGTACGTAGGCATACGCCCTCCTCGGATGACGAGGGCATAGGGTCCGATCCACGCAGTTGTGCGTCGGATAGGGAGGCGGTGCCAGGCGGCGATGGAGGCAGCTGAGGGTCACGGTGGGAGAGAGGCGAGGAGGCCACAGGCACAGGAGCGGCCACGGTAGAGAGAGAGGGAGAGGAGGGAGGCGAGACCCCCATCTCCATAGAGGCCACCATCGCCCGATAAGGGCAAGGGTGTGGACACAGGAGAGAGTAGTGAGATGGCTACTCTCCAGGCAGAGAGAGATCGTCTGCAGGCTCAGGTGCAGACGCTACAGGATGCGGCTGCACAACACCGGGCTGAGGTGTCACAGCTACGGGATGAGATTGCACGCCTCAGGGCACGGGGCAGAGGGGCGAGCTCTGGGGAGTTGACACGGGCTATCGCCCAGCTGACATTTTACCAGACACTATACTTCCGGCTGGTGCCGAGAGGCGGATAGACTACCCCTGCCGGCTAACATCGCGGATCCGATCGGGATCGGGTCATCGAGGACCACGTCCCGGTCGAGGACGAGGACTACACAGACTGCGATGGGGCCACCTCGTCCACCTCAGGGCGGGGGAGGAGATGAGGCAGAGAGCTCGAGGGGCTCTCGAGGCTAGAGGGCTGGACACTGTATTTGTATTATATTTGTTTTTGTTGATAGAGGATTGAGTATGCCGAGGTTCAGATTGTGGCATACCAATCCAGTTTTGATGATGTACATATATTTGTGATATATATAGATGAGATATTTTTGATCATATGACTTGTGTCTTGTGTATGTTTATGAGGCTTTTAATGTTTGATTGATGTGATGATTGGATGTAATTATGTCGTTGGAGATATAATTTGAATGTCATGCGGTGATATTTTAAATGAAATAATCTGATGTAACAAATTGATTTGTTGTAATGAAATGTAAAAATAAAAAGAGACTTCTAACAATAATTTCAAAGGACATTGTCGCTATTATAGACCATTTCATGGAGTCGCTGCTCACTCGGTCGTCAAGCTAGTCCCATTTATAGAAATATTGTTAAAAAGTAAAAGAGTGCTTAAGAAACTGTCTTAAGACTTTGGTGCAATGGTGCAAATGATGATGATGATGATGGTTTGTTTTCAGATTTTCATAAAAAATGTTTGTGCATGAAATGATGTTCAAATGATTTTTTTGCTAGGCATAATTTCCTAAGTGTGATAAAATTTTTGGATAATTCTTTAGGAATTATACCATCATTGCAAAAGGTTGACATAATGACATGAAATAATGAAAATGTGTTTGCTTTTGAAAAGCATAATTTGTGTAAAATAATGAATTAAGTCATATGGTTTTCATGATTTTTAATAAATGGGGAATAAAATTGTTACAATGGTTTGCGCTAGGCATAGAATATGTAGGTATAGACTTATACCATCATCGCGAAAATCCAAAAAATAGTTTTATTGCACGATTGATTTTTGATGAACAAGAAAATATGAAAAGGAGGACTTGCGCTAGGCATAAAAATTCCAATTTTGGTTTTGAAACTATACCATCGTCGCGAAAGTCAACCGAGATATATATGTTTATGTTTTTGATTGTATATTTTGAAAGAAATTTTTGATTTTTGTATTATATAGTTGTCTTTATGGTAAACAGCTGTACTTGATTTATTCCAAACAAGTTGCAAAAATAATATTTCAAATTATTTTGAAGACAAAAGTTAGATTTATAAGGAATCCCATGTGCATATGTGAGTTCATTTCCAATCTTGATTTATCATAATGATACACAAAATCTCTCAAATACAAATGTGTGTGCAATTGCATTGTTCATTTACCGGTTTTGAGCAAGATAATATGATACAAGTGATTTGAAGAAACCAAATAAGTGTTCATTAACCATGATGTAGATGCATATAACCATACTAGGCTACTATGTAGGTCAGATTATCAAGAGCTAGCTAATCCATAAGCGAGACATAGGTCTGTACAAAAGAAGGTCGCTAATGTGACGGACATATCACCACGCTAGGAGTTACCCAAGGCCAAGCGGGTTGGGCACAAACCACTGTTATGGGGCTTACCTCACAGTTTTCGAATAATTGAGAATTCCAGGGATTCAAGCTCATCAACCCTTCTTTTCTTTTCAAAGGGTAGGGAAAGGGATTTTATTGCTTTCTTGCTTTCTTTTGAACTTTGCTTATTTTTTTGTTTGTATTTCTTTTGCTTGATAATGCTTGGAACATTGCTGAAATAACATTTTTCTTTTCTCTTTTTTTTCTTTCTTGAACTTTTCTTCTCTTTTTTTTTCTTTTTTGCTAGGGATACTTGCTCGGATTAGCTGTAGAGCAAGGGATTTTTATTACGGGTAGGGGTGAGCTTGTCCTTTTGCCAATTCTCAAAGATTCTAGACCATGTGCATGATAGGATAGCAGGGGAAACTTTTCGCTCAAGAAATCGGTTCTACTATGTAGCAAAACATGGAAATTACAAATATAATCATTTTATTGTGAAAAGATGTGCTTGGTTTAAGTAAATAACAAGATCAATTCTCCATGCTCAAACTTTATTTAAGTGAATTTTGTGAACTTTGATATAAGAGAGATTAGTAATCATGCCAGATAAAATCAAGATATTTATTGTTGTGAGTGTGCAAGTGAGGGATGCCACATAAATGCTAATTTATCCAAAAATAATTTAAAACATATAACTGCGATAATTGTAAGAAAATATATATGAACACTTTTGAGAAAAATTTTGAGGATGTGGACTCTCTCTTTCTTCTTTATTTTATTTGGTTTCAAGCATATAGTTTGTTATTATATTTTTATCATTATTTTGATTTTTGGTTTGATTTTTTATTTTGAGCGAGAAAAAATTTAACAAGTGCCTTAAATAAATGCAATAGATAGTTTTGAAGATTTTGGATGATTATGAATATTTTTGATGTTTTTGGATTTTTATAAATTTGAAAGAAATATATAAAAAATTTTGAAAACAAGTTATATACAAGGATGAAAGATGACCAAATTTATGCATAGTAACGTTTAAGATGCAAAATATTCATGGGTTCTTTAAGTTCTTTACCATCTAAGGTAGATAATTTGTATGCTCTGATTCAAATTTAGCAGTAATAATGTATGGTCCAAGCCAATTGGGCTCGAATTTACCTTTAAGGTCCTTAGTTGCATTTGTATTTTTTTTATTTTCTTTTAAAACAAGGTCGCCGATCTCAAAGGATCGATGACGAACTTTTTAGCATATGATCTTTTAAGCTTGTTTTGGTAAGCACGGAGATGCTCCAAAGCATTGATGCATTTTTCATCTAGGAGTTCCAGATGACTAAGTCTGCCAGCACGATATTCATCTCCTACTTCAGTATCTTGAAGTAGCAGAGCCAAAGAAGGAACTTCCAATTCAAATGGAAAAACTGCTTCAACACCATACACCAAAACAAATGGTGAAGTTCCAGTGGGGGTTCGAACACTAGTTCGATAGGCCCACAAGGTTGGATATAATTGAATGTGCCGATCCACGGCCGGTTTATTGACCAATATTTTGAGAATTTTGATTAAGGTTTTGTTAGATGCTTACGCTTGACCATTACCACGAGGATAATAGGGAGTGGACCGGCGATGTTGAATCTTATATTTTTGACATAATTTTTTAACATCTTTATTTTTGAAACAAGTTCCATTGTCGGGAGATGAGATTGGCGGGGATTCCGAACCTGCAAATGATTTGATTAAAAATAAATTTAGAAACTTGTGTGCCAGTGCAGGAAGCTAAAGGCATAGCTTCGACCCACTTCGTGAAATACTCGGTGGCGGTTATGATGAACTTGTGTCCATCAGATGACACGGGATTGATTTTGCCAATAATATCCAAGCCCCATTTAGAAAAGGGCCATGGAGATGAAATAGCCTGCGGCTCTTGTGCGGGCACATGGACAAGGTCAGCATGTTTTTGACACTTGTCGCAATGGCGCACATACTCATGTGCATCCGTTTCCATGGTAGGCCAAAAGTATCCTATCCAAAGGAGCTTTTTAGCAATAACACTACCACTAAAGTGTCCTCCACAAGATCCATCGTGGGCTTCACTCAAGGCTGATTTAGACTCTTCTAAGTTTAAACATCTTAATAGGATACCTTCAAAAGATCTCCTATATAAAGTATTGCCAATTATTACGAATCGACTTGCTCGTCGACGTAATAACCAACGCTGGTTTCTATTAGAATTGGCAGGGAAAGTCCCATTTTGAAGAAAATCAAATATGTCTATATACCAAGGCTCGGGAGTTGTTTCATTGATTAGAAACACATCCAAAGGCTCTAAGCATGACTTATTTGAGGCGGGTTCCTGGAGTCGACGAATAATGATAGTGGCATATTCGTCATCTAACTCCAAGGGCAGGAGAGATGCGGCTGCGGCCATAGCATCAGTTGCACGGTTGCTAGTTCGAGGAATGGCTTCCAAGGTGACTTGATCAAATAAAGACATTAATTGTAAAACATAGGCCTTATATGGGCACAGTTTATCATCTCGGGTTTGATAAACTTCATTAATTTGGTTTATAACCAGTTGGGAATCACCAAAAACTAAAAGGTGTTTAATTTTTAGCGCTAGGGCAGCTCGTAATCCAAGGATTAGAGCTTCATACTCAGCAGTATTGTTGGTGCAAGCAAAGGTCAGTTTGAAGGACAGAGGAATAAGATGTTTTTATGAAGATATTAAAATAATACCCGCACCGACCCCACTCATGCATCGGGCTCCATCAAAGTATAAGGACCATTGTTCGGGATGGTACTGCCTCTAATTGAAGGCATTCATCTGGAAACTTCGATGATGAGGGGATGGGTAGACTCTAAGGGTGCAGCAGCTAATTGATCTGCTATGATTTGACCCTTAACAGACTTCTGTCCTATGAATGTGAGATCGAACTCGCTTAGAGCAAGAACCCACTTGGTTGTGCGACCCGATAAATAAGGTCGACTCATGAGATACCTTAAGGGATCATATTTAGCAATGACATAAGTTTTTTGACTAAGCATATAATGTCATAATTTTTGCGTAGCAAATACGACTGCTAGACATAGTTTTTCCAATGCTGTGTAGCGGGTTTCATAACTGATGAAGGTTCGGCTAATATAATAATTAGCACGTTCTCGCTTTTCATCATTAAGTTGAGCTAACATAGCCCCTAAGGCGAGAATCTGAAGCGAAAATATAGAGGAGAAATGGGCGATCAGATTTAGGTGGTGAAAGCACAGGTGGATTAAGGAGGTATTGTTTGAGAAGTTCAAAAGCTTCTCTACATTATGTATCCCAATTAAAGGGGACATCCTTCTTAAGGAGTTTAAGAAAGGGACCGGTTTTATCCGCCAGCTTATCGATGAAGCGACGGATGGCTTGAAGCTTACCTTGTAAACTTCGTAACTCAGATATATTAGTAGGTGCGGGCATATCAGTGATGGCCGCAATCTTGAGAGGGTCGATTTCAATACCACGTAAAGAAACTAAAACCCCTAATAGTTTGCCGGATTTAACTCCGAATATGCATTTTTTTGGATTTAATCGAATGAGATATTCTCGTAATCGATTAAAGACTTTCCTTAAATCATCTAAATGATTATTTTCAATAATAGAGCGAGCTATAATATCATCCACATAATCATGTAGGATATCATGCATCATATCATGAAAAATGTAGGTCATAGCTCGTTGATAAGTTGCACCGACGTTCTTTAAGCCAAATGGCATCACTTTCGAGCAAAAGGTACCCCAGGGGTAATAAAGGCTATTTTAGCCTGGTCTTCAGGAGCTATCCTGATCTGATTATAACCGGAGAATCCATCCATTAAGGACATCATCCCACTTTCGGCAGTGAAGTCAATGATTTGGTCCATGTTTGGAAGAGGAAAGTCATCTTTAGGGCATGCAGCGTTGATATCTCTAAAATCTGTGCAAACCCTAACTTTGGTAGCTTCTTTCTTGGTGGCTGGAACTACGTTTGAGATCCATTCGGCATAATCAATAGCTTGTATAAAGATAACATTCGGGAGTTTTTCTAACTCCCCTTTGACTAGCAGAGCCACTTTGGGATGCATTTTTCTAAGTTTTTGTTTAACGGGTTTAGCATCCGGATGGACCACTAGATGATGCATGACTACGGAAGGGTCTAGAACTGGCATATCTTCGTATGTCCAAGCGAAGACATCTTCATACTCTTTAAGGAATGCAATGTATTGTTCTTGTTTTTCTTGGCTTAATTCTGATCCAATATTGATTATGTGAGGATTATCCTCAGTTCCAATATTAATTTTAATGACGTTTTCTACCTCCATGTGTAGATCTCTTTCAAAGTTAGGTGGGGCGGGTGAAACACCCAATTCTTGTAATTCTTGTAAGGTTAATTTAGATAATTCATTTCGAGGATCGGTGGCCTCAAGTTGGGCTATAGTTGGTATAGAACCATCAAAATAAAATCCATTGTGTAACATCTCTTCAACAGAGACATCATGGAAGATATCTCCTTCCAATTCTTCATCGGGGTCAGCAATCATTTCAGGGTATGCTATGGACAGCATGTTGCATGAAAACGACTGATTTTTAATAGGCAAATCAACATGCCTATCCATATAATCTTGATAGCATATGAGATGATCATCATCCTCAAAAGGAAAGGGTTGACCCTTACTAGGAAATAGGCCCACACCACAGCGGGCAGGCCATGGTTCTACCTCGAAAGGTTCTTTCATGCCATTTTGGGAAGGTCCCAAGCCTTTCCCTTCATATCCCATTTTAAGCATCATGGGTTTAGCTTTAATATAATCATTGGTAAAATAACACCGAGCGTATCCCTCATGATGAGTTTTGATATTCCGAGGGATTCTTCCCTAGTCATATCCTTTATAAATGAAGGCACAACTCCCGACTTGGTAAGTACTTCCCATAGGTTGTGGGAGGCCCAAAGTACGAGGAGATGGCGGTAAGTCATTTAAAAGGTTTGAATCTCGCATGAAAGCATTCATTTTTTCTGATATTAAGGTTGTAGATAAATCCGGTAAGAGTTCATCAGAAAGGGCATAAGATGTAGAAGGCTTATTACCTATGTCTTTAGTTGTGGAAGGTATGATAGATGTGTCTATAGGTTTTGAATTTATAGGGATAGAACTTGAAGGATTGGTTGTAGATTTAAAATCTTTTTGAGGTTCTAAAATGATTTGTTTAGAGGGTTGTTGGTCTACATAGGAGGATGAAATTAAAGGAAGGGAAATAGGTGAAGTTATGGGTTTATGTTTCATAGTTTTGGATGAAAAAGAAGAACTAGGATGTGTGGATGACAGAGCAGGGCAAAATTGCACTCCAACGGGTTATGCCAAAGCACACATATCAAAGGGTCTAGGGTCACCATGGATAGTGACCAACTGATTTTTAAACTCAAATTTAACACATTGGTGTAAAGTTGAGGGGACCGCTCGCATGGCGTTGATCCAAGGGCGACCCAAAAGTATATTGTACGATCCTTGGACAATGTACAATAAACACGGTTGTTTCTAGGGTTCTAGGGCCAACTTGCAATGGGAGGGTAATAACTCCACACGTTTCTTGTGTTTCGTCATTAAAAGCTTTGATAATCATATCGGTTTTCTTCATTTCATCACTTCTAAAGCCAAATCGTTGGTAGAAGTCAAAGGTGCAAATGTTTAGAGATGAGCCATTATCAATCAAAACTCTTTTGATGGCTACATCTCCAATTAAAGCAGTAATGTATAAGGGATTGTCCTTATGTAAACTGTGTTGTGGGATATCTTTATCCCGAAAGTCAATACAATCAATCTCTCGTGTGATGATAGTATTGGCCATAGCTTCAGGTTGAATGTTTTGAGGTACCATCATTTGGCTTAATGTAAGCATCAACTCATCCCTATGGGTGGGAGAGGATCTTAATAAATCTAAGAGGGAAATTTTGGCCGTAGTATTGGACAATTGCTCATTAATATTGTAAGGGGGTTTAGATGGAACAGTAGGAACATGATTCCCTTTATTGGGATTTTTCAAAATGAATGGAGCTGATCCATCGTTCTGATTTGGTTCTTGTTGAGAGTTTTGAGCTTGTTGTCGAGTAACGACTCCAATGGTACCTACAATGTTATAGTGAAGACGTTGAAGCTGGTCTCGGTTGAGCATTAATGGCTTCTTCATTAGAAAGGAATATATTGGAAGAAGGTCGAGTAGTGACTCTTCTAGGAAATGGTTCTTCTGGAACCATAGCATCTGTGACGGGTTGAATAGGATCTGATTCATTTTCAGAACTATTCGATTGGTTTGAAGTAATGTCTAGTTCACTTTCACTATCTGATTCTATATCACTAGAATCGAAGTTTGAAAAATTATGTAAGGGCCTGGTCGTAACCGGGGATAAGGTCGTGTCAAATATTTGAGGATCCTGAATAGGTAATTGTCCGCTAATGGTTCCTACATATCGGGTAGGAGGGGGAACATTATGATGTTCGATTTGATTGGCTACCTCTTTACCATGTCTTGGTAAAGGGTGTTGAAATATGTCTAGAGTTTGATTGGCATTTTGATTTTGATTTTGGGGAATGGTCTTTTGAGTATTATTAGGAGGGTTTTGTTTAGGTTGGAAGGCTTGCACTTCCATTTCATTATTGTCAATCAAATCTTGTATTTTATGTTTTAACCTTTTACAAGCGTTGGTAGAATGTCCAGGTCCTCTATGGAAATCACAGTGCAAGTCAGCTCTATATCCGGGTATAGTTGGGTCAGGTTCTCGGATAGCTGGTAATTGGATCAAACCTCTTTCGAGTAATTGAGGTAAAATAGTTGATAAGGGTTGGTTTAATCTAGTGAATTCTCGAGGAGGCTTGTCAGGAGGTTTCAATATGAATTTTTCTGTTGTCTTCGTTGCATTGATATTAGCAACGTTTTTGCTGTCATCAGTGACTCCGTCACCGACAACTTGTTTGTTTTTATATTGATTTTTGGATGTTTTCTCATCATCCTTCTTCCTAAGTTGGCCTCTCCTAATGAGGGCATCTTCTACTCTTCGAGCTAAATCTATAGCTTGATCGAAGGTAGTTAAAGTAGCAGTCGATAGCTCATAAGATATCTGTTCTTGTAAATTGTTGATGAAAATGTCCAACATTTCCCTATAAGGCGGCACAAAGTGCAGTTTTCCTATCAATTGCCTCCATCTAGCTAAGAAATCGGCAAAGCATTCATCCTTGTCTTGTTTTAAATTGTATAGGTCTTTAATAGTTACATGCCTCTCGATGTAAGCACTAAATTGATGGACAAATGATTCGACTGTTTCTTCGAAGTTTCTCAAAGAATGAGTGGGCAATTGATAGTACCACTCTAATGCCATTCCACCTAAACTTTTGGGGAACATTTTTAGTAATAGCAAGTCGTCATGCGATATGTCGTGACATGCTATCCTAAACATGCGAAGATGCTCTATGGGATCTTCGGTTCCTTTATATATAGGTGGGACGGGCATGGGAAAATTCTTAGGGTATGGTTGAACTACAACTATGGGGTCCAAAGGTTGACTACGGATCTCTCGATAATTATACGAGGGACGGTAGGGATCTATTTGGTCCATACGTGAAGCCAATTGTTTCACCATGGCTTCCAGATTACTAGTTTGCCCCCCATATTGGTTTGGTAGGGCATTGACATGAGTGTTATGGGCATATGATGGAGGAACATGAAGATTAGATGCCATGTTACTGTTGTGTAAAGTATTGGTAGGAAAAGTATTATGGAGGAATTTTGAAGTTGGATTATGTTGTATTCCGGATTGTTGAAAGTTTATATTTGGCTTTGTTTTAGGTTTTTGTTTACTTGAAGCATATTGCTCAATAGTTTGGCGAAACAAAGTAGTGAAGGAAGTTTTATTTTGTATGGGAGTGATTTTAGGTTGAATAACAGGCTCCTTAAGAGGTTGGGTAACTTTTTTTTTTGACATGTTTTGAGCCATAGTGACCATATCCGTATTGGATGGCCCAACCTTGTCACTTTCTTGATCAATGAAAGACAAGGGATTAGTGCGCATATTGCAAATATATTCCATGGCTGCTTGAGTGTTACTAATTTGCCCTTTATCAAGGCGAATTGCCACATTAAGGTCATCAATGTTATCCATGAGAAATTTCTTGAAATGCTCTGCATTGTCAAAGGCAATAGTTCCATTTGGAGCTACTCTAGGGGATGAGGATCCATCCTCTTTAACACTTCCTTCTTGTTCCTTATCTTCACCTAAGTCTTCGTTTGATTGACCTAGAGTTTCTCCTTCCGGATTTGAATCTCCAAGAAGGACATTTGGGTCTTTAGTTGTATCTTGTAACCAATCTTCTCCTTCTCCTAAAGTTTCTTTACCATTCCTAAGTTTAGGCATGGTGCTAAGTTTTGATTTCAAGCAAATATATATATATATATATATATATATATATATATATATATATATGCAACAAATTAAGAGGTATATATTTACTATATACCTACTACAATATTTGAAAATGAAATGTTTAAGTTTTTGCTAAGTTTTTGATTTTTTTAGTTTTTTTAGTTTTTCTTTGTTTTTTTTTTTTGAAACAATATAATAAAGACAACAAATAACACAATAAATGCAAGAAATAATATTGAAATAATAATCTAGTTTTCTATAAACAATTTATGAATATCATTAATAGGTTCGAGTTGTTCCGGAGTCATGAAGTGTTCTTCTTCAAATTGAAAGTTTTCTTTTAAAAATTTGATGAAAAGAGCTATAGTGATGTTGTCTGCATTTCGAGATCTTTGGTTGATAAAAGTAAAGCTCATGGCAATACTCTCGATATAGCACGGCTCGTGGAACTCTATTCCATATTTCCCTATCTCGTAAGAACAACCTCTTGGTCTTCTACACAACCTAGGAACTGGTGCACAATGGCTACGTTCTCGAGGTATTCCTCGAAGGTGAACAACTCTAAAGATACTAAAGCTCTCCTATAGGCTAACCATCTATGGCAGGCTCTCTGAAGTTCATGATAAAAAACTAATTGATGAGGATCCAGGATTCTATCTAGGACTAGCCTCTTGATTTGCTTAAGTTGTGTGGACCTAGATGAGATGAGACTAAGTCTTCTATCAAGTTCGTTCCACAAGAATTGATTTCTACTTGTTTCAGGCACACTAAGGACAGAATTAACTTCTATAGCTGCCAATTGATTTTCTACGTTTATAGTAACCGCTAACCTTTTCTTAGGAGCTACCATCTAAACATGTTTTCAAACTTGAATGTTTTAAAATGCATCTATGTTTTAGTTGTTCTATAGATGTTTTTGTTTTTTGTTTTTGTTTTTCAAAAGGTTATGATGCATTCACGTCGGGTTCACCAAAATGTATCGCTCCAAATTTTTCGCATCCCTACCTTCAGGCTATTGGATCCGCGCCTGGAAGGAGGATGGGAAAAGGATGTCGCGGTACCTCGGACTGAGAGGACTTTGCGAAGGTCCCGCCTCTCAAGGGAGGTGTATTTTGATGATTTTTCGACGGATGGTGGGTTCACCAGGAAACATTTGATGGCAGTTTCCACGCCTAGGTTTTGGAATGTGTTTAAATGTGTTCATTTTTAACCTTAAGCATTCATATCCTAGGTTTGGCCGAATGTATCTAGATTACTCTATATGAAAATGCAAGTTCAATGAATACAAAAAATAAATTTAAAGACAAGAAAAATAGAGAGATTACGAGAATACAAATGAGGAATACCTGATCCGGATGTACGAAGAAGATTCTGATGTTGAAGCGATCTGGATCGTCTGAGATTCGACAGAATCATCTGCAACCAGACAAGATCGTCTGAGATCTGAAGAATTCGTCAGACGAATTCGTCAAGAGACCTATAAAACTGAAAATAGATGCAAAATACAAAAGGTACTATAGTGCTAATAGAGGGAAATGATATAAAATGGCAGCAATGTTATCAAACTGAAACTTAAACACAGAGACAGAAATGAATCGTGCTAATTAGATAATAATTAGGATTTAATTATGCACTTAATCGAAATGGGTGAACTCCAAATGCAAAATGACATAAAACACTGAATAGACTATTTAATTTGTAGAATAAAATGACAGAGAAAAGGTTGAGAAACGCAAACTTCAGGCACTGATTGCCTTAATACGGACTGCAGTCGAGATCGTCTCGCATCAGTACGAAATCGCCTCGAATTCGACAGGTTCGCCTCCGATCTGAACAGGTTCGTCGGCGACGATAGGTGCTGGCTCCGGCTGAAAAATAGTGATGTACCTACAATAAAATTGGTATGGGACCAGTGCAAATGGAAAATAGGGATGTTTTAATGTGAATGGAGTTAACTTGCAGATAATTTTCAGCCGGGGGTTGGGAAGGGAAAATCCTAGAGACTAAATAGGCTTAGGGGAGTAGTTAGGAGGTTGGAGATCATCCCAATTTGGGAGATCTCCAACGGGGGAAGGGTCCCAACGGCGCGGACACGCTTACGCCCAGATTGGAGACCCGTTGGAACAGATTCCAACTTTGCAAAATCAGTTTTGCGACAAGATCGTACTGGACGTCCTAGTCCGAGACGAAATCGTCAAATGCGAGGCGATATCGTCTGATCGGCGACGATATCGTCAAACGGTCAAAACAACCTCTAAAAATGGCACGAAAAATGGGGAAACGGATTTCCCGACGGTTAACGGGCGGTTTGGGAGGTTAAATTTGAATTTTAAATTATTTACTAAGGTGAATGTAATTATTACAATTTTACTGCGCCAATTTTAGGGTGCTACAGGAACTAGGAAGACTGCTCTAGAGAATATCTAGGACATAGTTTCTGTAGCGGCAATTCATGATATCACAAAAGAGCAAGTTATGGTAAAGCTTTTGGTTCTATCTCTTAGAGGTAAATTCCTCTACTGGTATAGATATTTACCACCCGATACTATAATGGGATGGGACCAGTTCGCTGGACAGTTGATGTGAAGCTTCAATGAGACCACCGATCCATCTTCTCTTCTATACCAGTTCACAATAATCTGAAGACATCCACAAGAAGAGATCATCGACTTCAATGTTAGGTTCGCTCGAACCTGGAAATAGATACCAGTTGGACTTTGGCCAACTGACGAAGCTACATCATACTATTTCCTTCGGGCTTTCAACCCTGATATCAGTGTTATGGTGAGGTATTCAAATATTAATACCTTTCCTGAGTTATAAGAGTTAGCCCAGAGAGCAAAGATGGATCTAATAGCTATGGGCAAGCTTCCCAAAAGGATGCCAATGCCCATACTTCTCGATTTTCCTCAATCATAGTATGCAAGAATAGCCGCTTCGTAGATCTCTGCAACCCTCGCATACCCGATCTCATCTTGGAACCCGAATCCCATTGTATCATAGATTGCTACTCCACAAATCCATTTTCCTATGTTCCTGATTTCATAGCCCACTGTCTCTTCGGCATTCCCTATATTGCCAACACCACCTCAACACCCCGCCTTACCTCCAATACCAACAATGGCTCCATTGCCACCTATCCCTAAAATCGATGATATGCAAGCCAAAATACTGCAAGAAGTTTAGTCTCTGAACTCCATAGTGTAGACCCTGTCTAATGACATGACCATTATGAAGAAGAAACAAGTGCAACAAGAGTTTCTATCGAGAATATCTTATCCTACACCTGCGCTTACCAAAGATCAAGTGGTCCAGCAAGGGAGAGCATCAACAAGAAATGTCGTGATTGACGAAGCTCCAAGCACTTCTGATTACATACATTGGTGCTCCACGTGTAATGACCCTCATGAAGAGAATACTTGCATGTTGCACCAATATTATGTGCAAACGCTGGCGAGCAGTAGTCATGGTGGTCAAGTTAACATAATTAGGAAATTGGATCAGAACCTGGTAATTGCTAAAGAAGAGCAAGTTGTAGTCCTTACCAAAGGAGGGAAAATGTCGATAGAGGTAGACGCTACTCGAATGGCTCCTTTAAAGGTGCATGCTCACCATGAGAATGGATAGCAACCTTCTCAGATCTTGAGCAAAGCTCCTCAGCCAACACCAACCGAGGAAAAATCCCAACAGGCCCCTACAAATCCACCTCAAATGGAAACTAAAGAACAAGCTAGAGAGAAGCTCAAGCTTCCTTCACTGACCAAGCGACAAAGGGTCGAAGCTATGAAGCAGTATTGCACTAGGTACAAGGTAAAAAAATAACCTGAGGTGTACAACTCCCTAGCTTACAATATAGTAGATGAGCTAAAGAAGATTTTGTCCAAGATCAGTCTGTATGACACACTGCAACTACCCAGTCAAGTGTACTTGTTGCAAGAATCATTGAAGACAACTAAGGCAAAAAAGTTAGCATCGCTTTCCTTAGTGTAGACCCTATCCACCTCCATTATGATAAATAATCGTCCACCTCTGTTCTACCTGTATCTACAGATGGAAGGGTATATTGTACACAACTGTATGATAGACATTGGGGCCGCAACGATAGTCATGCCCAAAGCAGTGTGTAAAGATATAGGGATGGAATATATGCGAAGCAGCCATGACGTGCTCCAATTGGATGGTACTCCCATGAAGATTGTAGGAGTGATTAAGGATATTCCTATTCGACTACACAAGATGCCTCAGGTCATAGTTATATAAGAGGTGGTGGTCGTCAACTTGGAGTCGTATTTTAGTATGTGCTTATCAAGAGAATTTACGATGAAGCTTGGAGGATATCTATCCATGGATTACTCGCACTTGGAGATCCCATTCAAATGGAAGAAGGTAAAAACCTATAATGAAAAACCTTCTACCTTCCTTATACAGAAGATGTTCGAAGAAGAGAGCAGCGATCCTGTGCAGGCAATAGTGGAGGAAATAGAGCAAGTGGACCTGATCGAGGAATCCCTCACATAGTTAAGTTGTGAAGATGAGTTTTCATTAGAAAATTTTAATGCCATGATAGAAATCGATATGGTATGTTATGCCATCGCCAAGCCTGAGAAACACATCAAGTTAGAAGATAAGGTCTCTGCCCAAGGCGAATTATGGAAATTATTCTTCGATGGTTCTCGATGCAAAAATGGCATCGGGGCAGGGATTCTTTTAGTATCACCTTCTAGAGAGTAGGAGTATTGTTACCATTTGGTGTGGAGTTACACCAACAATGTAGCAGAATATGAAGCATTATGCCTAGGACTCAAGAAAGCATAAAAGTTAGGAATAAAGCATCTCCAAATCTTTGGAGACTTAGAATTGGTATGCAATCAAGTCACAAATAGGTGCACCTTAAAGAAGCACTATCTCAAGTCATACCATAACAGGGTATGGGACTTGTTTGACCAGTTCAAATCTCTCAATCTGCAATCTATTCCATGAGAAAAGAATCGACATGTCGATGTTCTAGCATCCATCGCAGCCAAGTACTCTACAGTAGAAGACATGGTGTGTAAGCCCAAATCTGTGAGGATGATTTACAGGCCCTCTATCCCAAACAGGGATATGCATTAGAAATTTTTTGATAGTGATGAGCAGATTGTGAATTTTATGATTCAAGAAGTAGCCACGGTTGAGAGAAGAAGCCCAGATGATGAGGAATATGATGGGCTAGTTCAGTTGAAGAATAATCATGTACCTAAGGGATTAATTACTCTTAAGAGCCTCTTTGATTAGAATGATCAAGCAGTTTCTCATAGGATCAAGGTCAATGTAAAGCAATATCAAGATTTGGAACTTGAACCTGGAAAAGCAGTAAAAGTTGGAATAGATTGCACTTTGAAGGAGCTAGAACAGATCTGATCTTTGTGCAGAAGGTATCCAGACATCATGGCATGGTCTTATCAAGACCTAAAGGGATACGACCAAAAAACAATCCAGCATACAATTGAATTGCAGGAGGGGATCAAACCCTTCCAACAAAAGCAAAGGCCTATAAATCTGAAGATCGAGGTCCTGATGAAATTCGAGCTCCTGAAGATGCTCGAGGCAAAGATAATTTATCCCATTAAGCATTCCTCTTGGGTGGAGAACCTAGTCCCTATCAAAAAGAAGAACGGGGATATACGACTATGCGTGGACTTTCGTAACCTGAATCAAGCTTCTCTCAAAGATCACTACCCCCTACCACAGATAGATCAAATCTTGCACTCAGTGGCTGGGGCTCAGCACTTCTCCCTACTCGATGACTTCTTAGGGTACAATCAGATCTGGGTTAGGGACGAGGACTAGCATAAAATCGCATTCACGACCAAGTGGGGGACATTTGCTTACCAGTGAATGCTATTTGGCCTTTCAAATGCGGGGGCCACTTTTTAGAGAGCCATGGATCTAGCTTTTGGTGAACTCTTGAATAAGTTTATTGTTATCTATCTAGATGACATAACTGTCTTCTCCTAAAGAAGGGAGGATCATCCTTTTCATCTACAATAGGTATTAGAAAAATGTCAAGAGTTTGGCATTTCAATCAATCCAAGGAAGTCCATATTCACGGTCAACGAAGGGAAGTTATTGGGACATGTGATATCAGAGAAGGGTCTCGCTGTAGATCCTGATAAAGCTAAGGCTCTCTTGAAGCTCCCACTCCCAGTGAACAAGAAAGGACTTTAATCCTTTTTTGGCCAGATCAACTTTGTGAGGAATTTTTTTCCAAATTTTGCCCAAGTCATCAAACTGATGTTCAAACTTTTGAAGAAGGGCACCAAATTCATCTAGACAAAGGAGATAAAAGAAGCATTTGAATAGATCAAGGCCCAAATCGCTCAGGTGCCGGTCCTAACCAACCCTGACTACAATCGGGATTTCATCCTATATGCCATAGGAGAACCTGAGAGCTATGTTGAAGTCCTAACACAAAAGGGGGAAGATGGTGAAGAGCGCCCCATCGCGTTTCTAAGCCAGGTGATAAACCCCCATGAAGAAAATTACAATTTCATAGAAAGGCAGGTGCATGCAGTAATGAAGTCTCTTAGGAAGTTCAAGCAATTTATTTCTCAAATTCGGGTTACAATCTTTATCATTCACCTAGATGTGCGCAACTTCATTATCCAAGGAGAATTGGGAAGCAAAAGAGTCAGTTGGGTTAGCAAGATACAAGAGTTTGACATCGATATTAGACCCACTAAATTGGTTCACGGTCGTGCATTGTGTCAAGAACTGGCAAAGAGCGTAGCGACCAAAGTGACAGCTCTTCAGTGGGATGACTCGGTAGCAGAAGGATGCTTCACAAACCGGGAAGAGAACGAGAGGGACTGGGTCGGTGAGATAGTTGAATACTTCAACACCGATAGATGTCCTTCGCATCTAAATGCTTCACAGCAGAGGCATTTTAGGATGCGATTCGTTCGATACACGCTACACATCGAAGGCCTATTTTTCAAGAACATTGATGGCATTCTCCTCAGGTGCATACAGGAAGATGATAAGAAGAGAGTCCTGGGAGAATTTCTTTTAGGGTTGTCTAGAGGTCACTTCGTAAGAAGGGTAACGGCATTGAAGATAATCAAAGTTGGTTATTATTGGCCTACACTCTTCACCGATGCCTTTGCGGTCTGTCACTGATGTGAGCAATGTCAGAAGTTCGTCGGTCGAAGCAGAAGTGCTCCTATGCCTCTCCGACCGATACAAGTAGAAATGCCCTTTCAATAATGGGGGTTGGATTTCATAGGGGTCATATTGCCTAACTCCTTCGTCGGGCATAAGTTCATCCTGATCGCGATTGACTACTTCACCAGATGGGCCGAAGCAGTTCCCACAAAGCATGCTTATCAGGAGACCGTCATTGCCTTCCTTGAAGGATTGATCACCCAATTCGGCATCCCAGAAGCAATCGTTATGGACAATGGTCTCGAGCTTTTAGGTGCCAAAATCAATGAATTCCTCTACCAATATGGGATATATCATAAAGTCTCCTCCAATTACTATCCACAGGGCAACAGATTGGTGGAATCTACCAACAAGACTCTGTTAAGGGTGCTAAGAAAGCTCGTAGAGATGAACAAAAGAACTTGGCACCTTCTTCTAGATCGGGCCTTGTGGGCCGATCGAATTTCTATCAAGAAGTCAATCAAGATATCACCCTACACCCTGGTGTATGGCAAGGAGGCCATCTTACCTACTCACGTAGAGA